>JASUAD010000007.1:17008617-18414525 GCA_037013555.1 Sextonia rubra | reverse complement strand
ATGTATTTTGATAGGTTTGGATCTCTTTTAGATGGGACCCAAAGTCCATTGCTACCAAGTGAAAATTTACATTCAATCTCTCTAAGACAAACAAATAAATAGAGAAATTGCTTTCCGTGGGTGGGAAGCTAATCCTGAAGAGATCTCTACTTACATTCTATATATGTGTATACACACACACATACATACACACACTGTATAACATTTTGGAGTTTCTACCGCTATGATCTGAGGCTTTAAAGACTAATAATAGACTCATACATTAAAAATCTATATCAATCAAGATGAAGGCCACTCAATCCTGCTAGTTTTGGGGTATTCTTATTTTCATCATAGATGACCCCACTTGCAGGTCAACTTAACATAGATAAGTAGTGTCTTTGTAATATTTTATTCAAATATCTTAGGATAATTATTGTTACTATTTGATTATTTCATTTTACTTAGAAATTTGGCGAAACTATATGCTAAAGAGTGAAATTTATTTTGATAGCTTGGTTTTTTTTGGGTGGGACCCATTGGCAAAACTATATACGGGTGCAATTTATTTTGAAATCTTGAATTTTTTTATGGGTGGGACCCAAATAGGGAAGATGCACCATCCTTTAGTTTTTTTGGTAAGACCTTCCTCTAGTTGCCCAATTGTATTGTATCCTATTGATGGGCATTAATTATAGAAAAGATAGAGTGACTGAGAGAGAGAAACAAACTCCTCTCATTTCCTACTCTTTGATCATCCCCAAATTTCTAAATGTAGCTTATTTCTCCTCACTCTGCCAATTGAAAAAAATCAAATGGAGAGAACGATGCTTGGAATCTTTCAGAACTTACAATGCATGTAGAACTCGAGGTATGAGAAATTAAGAACGACAGAGAGCTTTTTTCCCAAAGCCCCCACCATTGCCAGAGATATAATCTCGAATATTTCAACAAATCTGCCTGACCTGGGTGTGTTGATTTCCTGTTTCCCCTTTCAATTACACTTTTATATTCTCAACATCAGTTTGTATTTCAGAATAAAACTCAACTATTCCTGGTCTCTCTCCATAGGTGTTTTCCTTTTATAAATCAATCTCTATTCATCTTACTAGTCTCCTCTCTTCTCCCAGAGGCAATATCTATATTTTTAATTGCACCGAACTATGCATTTTTCAAAATCCAAAGCTTTCCAAATCAAACTCCGAATTGTTTGATTTGGATAGTGTGGAATTCAGAGGCCCTCGACCAAACTAGGTAATTATGATAAGGACTAAGAAAAAGAAGATAGAGTTATGACTTGTTTCTCATCTTAAGAAAATAAGCAGAAGACAAAAATGCCACCAATAGTTGGTAAATTTTCTCTTTTCTTATGAAAGGACGAGAAAAATGAGGAAGGGCAAAACAAAGGAATTAAAAATGTTTAAGATCCTTCTCCTTTCACATATGTGAAGGAACAAGAGTTGAGGACCCTTCCCTTAGCCACTAAAGAGGGGGATGTGCTTGCTAAGAGATACCTTGCGCAGTAGTTCATTTCTATTTTGCTCTATTTCCTTGAAATAGTTGATATATATATATATTTTTTTCTTTTGAGAGGACTAAAAGCTCATTTACCCCTGGACCCTCACCTATAGTTCTCCTTTTGTGATCCCTATTTGTTTCTTTTCCTTTCTTAATATATTTTCTATTACTATTAAAAAAAGGGCTTCATGTCATTTCTAGACCCAATCAATATGAGGATTTCTTTGGAGACCTTGCAAAACTCAAGCAAATTAGGATGGTTAAGGGATAGCAATGTCAGTTTCAAATTTGCTCTCTTGCATTAGGAGGTTAACATCAACACAATAGGTAGGTTGCTTTATCAGCGGCCTTTGAGAAAACTTGTGAGCTGACATCAAGCCTTTTAAGACCAACCACCCCTGCCATTGCTATAGGGTTGGCTCAATTATATGAAGCAATGAATCTAGCGCAACATCGAATAGCACTGCTAGATATGAAAAGGGTCATTCCAACGTTGGCTCCTTCATCAGGCCGCACTACCACTCCAACCATCAAAAGGCTTGCCCCTAATGAAATCAAGGGACAATGTGACAAAAAGCTTATGCTTCAATTGTGATGAAAAGTTTAGGACTAGTTACAAATGCAAGTGACTCTTCTACATTGAAGGGTGTTGGCCTAAGGAAGATGCTTCCTTTGATGATGAAGTAGTTGAAACCCACATGGACATGTATGTGGATGAAGCAACACTTGAAATCTCACTACACACTATTTCTAGGGCTCATGTCCCACCAATAATGTGTGTCAAGGGGATTATGGGTTAGCAAGTGATGATAGTCACAAATGCAAGTGACTCGTCTACATTGAAGCCAAAGAAATACTTTCGTTGATGATGAATTAGCTAAAACCCACATGGACAAGTGTGTGGATGAAGCAATGCCAAAAATCTCACTACACGCTATTTTTGGGGCTCATGTCCCACAAACAATATGTTTGAAGGGAATCATGGGCTAGCAAGTGATGATTGTCTTGGTGGACTTTGGTAGAACACACAATTTCTTAAGCAACACAATGGCTAAGAAGCAAAGGTTGCTTCCAAGTAATGAGGGACATTTTGAAGTAACAGTGGCTAATGAAGAAAAATTAGCTAGCTTTGGGTGGTGCAAACGGGTCTTCATGTTGTTACAAGGAGTCCCTATCATTGTAGATCCTTACCTTCTTCCATTAGAAAGTTGTGGCATTGTCCATGGGGCCCAATGGTTGCAAACTCTTGGACCAATAATATGGGACTTTTCAAAGCTTCAGATGAAATTTCAAAATGAAGGAAAGGAAGTGGCACTGCAAGGGATCTCTATTCGTCAAAATAAAATTGTGGAAGTCGAGGACATTAGCCATGAGGTGAGGATAAAAAAAAAAAACAAGGTGTTTCATTGCAGTTGTACTCTTTCCATTTGCGACCCACCCAACAACATCAATGCCAAACTAACACCCTTTTTCCTCCTAGGTCACACGATCATGAAATTCCACTGGATTTTGGTTGTCACGCCTCCAAACTTAGGTCTTGGAAAGATATGGAAATTCGACTTTGGCAGAGCAGACATCAGGATCTGGGTTCGCAATTGGGTCCAATTTAAAATTTTTTTCATCAAATGACAAATGAATTAAATGCAAAAGCACAACATAAGCGAAAGCAATAACAATGATCTGTAAAATGGGTATCATATAAGGATGTGTCAAATATCTATAAAGCGATAACAATCCATTAAAAAGTCCGTATACAATATAATGAGTAATTAAGCTAAAATTAAATAAACCCTATAGGAGGAACTATATGTCAAGCACTCAGTCCTTGGGCTACTCAACTAGTCCTCCTGAGCCCTAGTCAAAATTGTTGCTGGTGCTTCAAGGAGTGCCTCACTCTGGGGGCAACGAAGGCGGACTCGACTTTTGTAGCACCAAAGTTATAAAAAATTAGATTCAAAGGAGTTGGCAACATAATATAACATAAACGTAACACAATGCATCTAATGAATAAAGACATGAATATAATCAATAGAGTACATGATAATGGTGGAAGCTAATAAATTAAACAATAAGGTAATGTTCAAGAGACAAATGTTAAGGAAGTAATTCTAAGGTCCATCCATCAATCTAACAAAGTGGCACACCCACACAGGCTAGAACCACGGGATATTTTGTCATTGCCAAGCCATACTACCTATGAGTTGCAGTGGGGATGTGCGGGGTAACAAGCTCAGCCAAAACAAAATATCAAATCTTGGTACCGTGCAAAGTGTCGTGTAAAAGTGTGGCACATAGTGGCATACCACCACCACAAAAGTCTAATCACAATGACAAAGAAATATTTGTTTCTACCAAGGGAGATCGACCTAAGGCTAAGCTCAACAACTGAGTGGATGTATGTCTAACTAGGCCTCCCTTGCATGAGAAAGTATCACAATCCAAATAAGGTCAAAGGTACGAAGTCCAATCTATCCATCAAATCCATCCAATATACCATCCATCCGTCAAGCATCAAAATACAAAGCTATCAAAGTAATACCATCAACTGTCTGAAAAAATCCGAGGGTCCTAAACATCACACCTCCATCTACTTCAAAGGTTCCAAGGTTCCCAACATAAGGCCATAAAAGAGCCCACCTAGCCACAGACACAAGTAAATCATATCCATCAATACATCCAGGTGATCACTAGGTATGCCCTAAGTTAAGGTCTTCATTATCATTATCCAATAGCAATTAATAACATGAATATCAATAAAGGAAAGAAGACAAGAGAATAAAGCGGTAATATGAAGGAATATAATGATGATCATCAATCAAAGGAATAACATAAGTAACCATCCTGTCACAACCCGAGCCCAGGGACCGGGGGTCAGAGAAAGTCTAACCAATGACACACGTACTCCCGTGCGTGCACACCTGGACCCCGTCCGAGTATACACACACAAGGGATCAATCACACGTGCAAAAGACTGAACGCGGAAGCTGTACGTATCAAGGCATACCACAAATATACCAAAAGACCTAGGAGATTACAAAACAATATACACTGATGATAAGACCAAATACATGAACGTATGACAATAGAGCGGGCTTACAACAATCCCAAAATCAAAATACAGGTATCACTCAATGCCCACTTTACAATTACAGAAAATCCCCTCAATAGACTCCAACACAAAGAATGGGGAAAACAAAATGATGCAAACCGTACTCTGGAGGATGGATCAAGTCCACTCCTCTAGGCCGGAGGGGGCCTCGCGAGCCTCTCCTGCAGTCGGGTCGACCGACGCAGGATCGGAAGAGGGATCTGAGCCTGCAACACACAAGACAAACACATAAGTACGACGACTTAGCAAAGTATAAGCCAACAAGAAGATAACACGAATTGCGTCTAGGACTGAAGCATACTGAACAATAGTCATAACGCAATATCCATAGAAATGATGTCTGTACACTAAACAATTATGCAAATGAATAAGCATGCTATCAGAATCATGAACAGGTAACAATCAAGTGGCTACTACATTGGCCATTTTCTCCCTTACGAGAGCAATCAGGATGAGAACACCAGCGACCGGGCCAGGGCACGCATGGGTCTCTAGTTCCCGGGGTCCGGAGTCCCAGGACAAGACACTCTGCAGAGGTAAACACTTAAACTAAACCAAAGTTAACCCCGTCGGGTATCCTAAGGCCGAGGCTCAGTAGTGCCAATACCAATCACAATCAATCGGATGATGCACCTCAATCAATCAATCAATCACTTATCACTTACAGAGCTCACATATCATGCTGAACAAACAATGGGAAGTGCATCGTATATACTGATACTGAATGTACATAAACTGATACGGATACGGAATGTACATAAGCAATTACAGGAAGTGCTGACCATGAGTATCAATCACAATCACTGACTCGTAACTGATGCAAGTACTCCAATAGAACAATGATAACACTGATACCAATATAGCAATAGAATGGTTCCGCCCGGGCTTCGCTCTGGGGTTGCTGCATGTCCCACAGAATCGAGAGGTCCAGCGCAGAACACATAAGAGGGCATAACCGTAATCAATATGCTGTACACATCATGATACCTTTACGAATCAAGGTCAATTACAAGCCAATCCTACACTAATTATCCAGTGTCTCTAACCGTGCATGTTGATGTAGTTTTAAGTTGTCCGATGCACCATTGTCTAGTGTTGCAGTGTCTGGAATGTGCACCGAAGTCCCTTAAACCAACACCCATGGGGAGGTGCTAAACAACTGGATAACAAGCATGAATGATTCACAGCCCATGAGGTCATTCATGTCATACAAACATTCCATTGGGCATGTCCAGGTTAGCTACATTCTAACATGAAAGTCATATACGGTCTTTTGCTTAAACCTAATCCTTTTCATTCAATTCTCAGGGTCTCACGGTGCAGCCGTAGGTAACCTTACGGCTTAGCCGTGGCATCTTACGGCTTAGCCGTACTATGCACAGCGGCTGAGCTGAGGTTCCCCAAATATCCGTCCGGATTTACGGCTCAACCGTCTTTTACTCTACGGCTCAGCCGTATCCTGGTCCACGGCTTAGCCGTAAGACAATGTACGGCTTAGATCAGGCTGGGCCGTAGAAGAATGTCAAATTGCCCACATCCAGTTATTTTCAGCTAACAGTCTGTACTGTTCTACGGTTTGGTTTACGGTTGGGTCTCGGCTTAGCCGTAAGCCATTTTACGGCTTAGCCGTAGCACATTTCACGGCTTAGCCGTGAGTGCGCGGAATCATTTTTCTGAACTTGTTACAGTCACACGGAAACGGAGGGAAACGACTGAAAACAGCAATATAACAGCAAAACAAACTCAATGGGGCTGTCTAACACTGAGAAACACAATGAAGCATAAAAACAAACAATCAAATCACTATCAATCGGTGTTCACACATCTTGGGCTTATACTTGCCTCACGGACGAAATCCACACGCTGATTGGCTCAGTCCACCGGGAACACACGCACAAACGAGCTCCTTTCTTCCTCCCTCAAGCACAGAAACAGAAAGGAGAAGGAGAGAAAGAGAGCTGTCGAGAGAGAGAGACAAACAGAGAGCGAGAGAGACGATCGAGAGAGAGACAGGGAGTTGGTGGGATTTTTTATACTTAATTTGAGTCTAAATTACATTTAAGGCCAAATAGCTTATACAAATATCAGTTTGAGTCAAATGACAGTCCAACGAGAGCAACGAACTCATTCGGATTCAAGACAGTTACGACAATCGACAAGCTCGACGAAATACACGCGCTGACGTCAAAATGACGCGAAACTGACAAGGTCAATCAAAAGTCAAAATTACGAAAAAGGGCTCGATCTACTTAGACCAAGTCAAACTCAACCCAACGATCTCTCTACGAGTCAAAACCAAAGGAAAACCAAATCAAAACACTCTTAGCGATAAAAACACACGAAATTACGCACTAATCCGGGTCAACTCGGGTCGGAGTGTTACATCCTCCCCCACTTGGACATCATTCCGTCCTCGGAATGAACGCGTACCTGAGCAAACAGATAAGGATACTGTCGTGCCATCTGATCTTCTAGTTCCCACGTGGCTTCATCAGGTCCATGATGTTCCCAAAGTACCTTAACCCATCGAATAGTCCTCGTACGCAAGAGCTGTTCTCTAGTCCCAACAATACGGAGCGGACGCTCAACGTATGACGCATTAGGTTGCATCTGAATATCATCGTAACGAATCACGTGCGTCGGGTCTCGAACATACTTGCGAAGCATAGACACATGAAAAACATCGTGTACTCCAGAAAACTCCACGGGTAGAATCAATCTGTACGCTAGATCACCAATCCGGCTCTTGATCTCAAATGGACCCACATATCTTGGCGCTAACTTGCCTTTTTGACCGAATCGTACCGTGCCCTTCATCGGTGAGACCTTCAAGAATACCCAATCTCCAACCTGAAATGTCAAGGTTCTTCTACGCGTATCTGCATAGCTCTTCTGTCTCGATCGGGCAATCTTCAAATTGTCAATCACTTTCTGAACTTTCTCTGTAGTCTCAGCAATGATTGTCGGTCCGTGGAAACTCCTTGTTCCAACTTCTTCCCAGCAAACAGGACTTCTACATTTCCGTCCATACAGAGCTTCATAGGGTGCCATTCCAATACTCTCGTGGAAACTATTATTATACGCAAACTCACACAACGAAAGATGCAAATCCCATTCTTTCTCGAAATTCAGCACACTGGCCCGTAACATGTCCTCGAGCGTCTGAATAGTTCGTTCTGACTGTCCATCAGTCTGCGGGTGATACGCCGTACTGAAGCTCAACTTCGTTCCCATGGCTTCCTGAAATGCTCTCCAAAATGAAGAAACAAAGCGGCTATCTCGATCTGACACAATCGACACGGGCGTACCATGTAGTCTAACGATCTCGTCAACGAACTTCTTCGCCATCTCGGAAAATGTCATGCCTTTCTTGAATGGAAGAAAATGGGCTGTCTTCGTCAATCTGTCCACGATCACCCAAATGGCACTGTTCTTCTTGCTCGTCAGGGGTAAACCCGAAACAAAGTCCATCGAAATGTGCTCCCATTTCCACTGGGGAATGTGCAATGGATGTAAGGAACCTGGAGGTCTCTGATGGTCAGCTTTCACCCTTTGGCAAGTCAAACATCTGGCAACAAACCCAGCAATTTCCCTCTTCATGTTATTCCACCAGAATCTGTCCTTGAGAGCTCGGTACATCTTCGTACTTCCAGGATGCATAGAATAACGTGCATGGTGTGCTTCGGTCATCAAACTCTCCTTTAAAGCCTCTACTGCTGGCACACATAACCTACTCCTGAAATACAAGACATCACCCTCCAAACGAAAGTCTGGTCGATCTGCGATGCTATCCCGAATTCGCTTCAACATCGCATCTTCGAACTGCTGGTCTTTAATCCGCTGAATGATATCTGGCTGAAAGCTCACTGTACTGGCAAGTGTCAAACCGTTCTCCACCAATTGTAGTTCCACTGGCTGAGCATGCCTCACAAAATAAAGGCTGTCCAAAGCCTGAAGAATCTCCGACTTCCTACTCAAGGCATCTGCAACAACATTGCCTTTCCCTGGATGATACTTGATGGGGAAATCAAAATCCTTAATCAACTCAAGCCACCTTCGCTGTCGCATATTCAACTCGGACTGCGTGAAGAGGTACTGTAGACTCTGATGATCTGAATGCACTTCAAATGTCACGCCATATAAATAGTGTCTCCACATCTTCAACGCAAAAACGATGGCTGCCAACTCTAAATCATGCGTAGCATAGTTCTTCTCGTGCTCCCGAAGTTGTCTCGAGCCATAGGCAATCACTTTGCCATGTTGCATCAAAACACATCCCAAACCGACTCGAGAAGCATCAGAGTAAATCATAAATCCTTCATGCCCATCTGGTAACGTCAAAACTGGAGCCGAAGTAAGCTTCTCCTTCAACATCTGGAAATGGCGCTCACAGTCGTCCGTCCAAAGAAAAGAAATATTCTTCCTGGTCAGTCGGGTCAACGGGGCTGAAATCTTGGCAAAATCTTGAATAAAGCGACGATAATATCCAGCTAATCCAAGAAAACTCCGTATCTCCGTCACAGTCTTTGGGCTGGGCCAATTCATCACTGCCTCAACTTTCGTCTGATCCACTGCCAACCCATCTCGTGAAATGGTATGACCAAGAAAAGCTACCTGCTCGAGCCAAAAATCACACTTCGACAATTTGGCATATAATCGATGCTCTCTCAACAACTGCAAGGCTCGACGTAGATGTTCCTCATGCTCCTCTGGGGTCTTCGAATACACCAGAATATCATCAATAAAGACCACCACAAACCGATCCAGAAAAGGAGCAAAGATCTTGTTCATCAAAGCCATGAAGGCAGCAGGTGCATTGGTTAATCCAAATGGTATCACGAGAAACTCAAAATGTCCATACCGTGTCCTGAAAGCAGTCTTCGCAATATCGTCTTCCTTCACCCGGAGTTGATGATACCCCGATCGTAGATCAATCTTGGAAAAATAGGCAGCACCTTGAAGTTGGTCAAACAACTCATCAATACGCGGCAATGGGTATTTGTTCTTGATCGTGACTTTGTTCAACCGCCGGTAATCTATGCACATCCGTAAGGTACCGTCCTTCTTCTTCACAAACAGCACTGGAGCTCCCCACGGTGACACACTCGGCCGTACGAAACCCTTCTCCAAAAGATCTTGCAATTGCGTCTTCAATTCGAGTAACTCAGCAGGGGCCATACGGTAAGGAGCTAAACTAATGGGTGCTGTACCGGGCACTAGATCGATCGCAAACTCTACATCTCGGACAGGGGGTAACTCGGGTACTTCCTCCGGAAATACATCCGGGAACTCACGTACTACCGGAATCTCACCCAACTGCTTCACCTCCTTCTTCTCCGAGACAAAAGCAAGAAATCCTGCACAACCTCTGCGTATCAAACGATCCGCCTTGCATGCGGAGATGACACGCCTCGGGCATCTCTCCTGATTGCCCTCGAAACGAAACCCCTTCTCAAAATCGAAGTAAATCGTCCTGTTGTAACAGTTAACACAGGCACGATACCGCGCTAGCCAGTCCATTCCAAGGATCACATCGAAATCCAACATGGACAACAAAATCAAATCAACTGGCAGCTGGCGACCTGCAATCACCACGTCGCACTGAGGGTAGTATACACTACACTCCACTCGCTTGCCCACAGGAGTGGACACCACTAACAAATAGGGTAGCGGCTGAGGGGGTTGCGGTAACTGTTCCGCAAAACGAGGTGCAACATATGAACGCGTAGATCCCGAATCAAATAGGGTGTGTGCTTCAGCTCGGGCAATGAGAACTTTACCTTCCACCACTTTCGCATCTTCTGCATGATCATGAGAGGCTGCATACACACGAGCAGTCTGACGCTGGGGCTTCTGGCTCTGGCGAGACGGATGGGGACTATTCGAAGCTGCTGAACTGAGAGACTTAGATGACCCCATAGATCTGGACGACTGGAAGGTCCTAGTCTTCGGGCACTGAGCTATCTTATGCTCCATGGATCCGCAACTCAAACAAGCTCCAGACTTCTTCCAACACTTCTCCGTCGGATGTCCAAATCCACAAAACTCGCATCTGCTCCCGGAGAAACTCGAAGTGCCTTGCTTCCCTTTCCATTTCTTCTGACTCTGTCCCCTGGAACTCACTGGTGCACTCCTCTTAAAGTCCATGGCTCTCTCTGCTAGGTGGTTGGCTTCCGCAGCGTGTGCTCTGTCGACCGCATCATCGAAAGTAGCTGGTCTCTGAAAGGCAGTCACAAAATTCGCGTATCTCGGATGTAGACCAGAAATAAAACGATTCACCTTCTTCTCCTCGGTATTGATCATGTCCTCAGCAAAATGGGACAACTGAGTAAAGCGGTGAATGTACTCCGAGACGGTCAGCTGCTGCTGCTGTAAGGCCAGAAACTCAACCTCCTTCACACGCCGAACATGAGCAGGAATGAACTTCCTTCTGAACTGTTTCTGGAACGTCTCCCACACTGTTTCACTCGGCAAGGTCAGATAGGCTGCACTAACACTCTTCCACCAGGTCTTAGCCATCTCTCGAAACATCGAGGCCGTAAGCATAACCTTCTGCCGGTCGTCACAGACGATGGTAGAGAAGAGATCTCCAGTATGCTCTAGCCACTGATCAGCTTTCAACGCATCTTCATTGCCGTAGAATTCTGTGGCTCCACGCTTTCTGAATTTGTCGTATAACGCATTCGGATCGCTCTCTCTAGGCGGAAAGACCACTTGCTGCTCTGCAGGCCGAACTGGCGTTTGACTCTGTCGGTCTACTAAGGAAACGACCTGCGCTTGCAAAGAATGGATCGCCTGTAGCATAGTCAAGAAGCGCTCGTCGAAATTCACAAGTGGCTGTGGGGCGGCTGACCCACTCTCGTTATCTCCCTGATCATTGTTGTTGTGTGTTCCAGATCCCGATGCCATAGCCTGCAAAACACAAAAGTCAATCTGCTAACACACTAGGGAACGCACACAGACTCACAAGACAAGGGGACCCAACACAACAGTCCAAAACTGGACTACGAAATCTCACCACGTCCTATATGCCTACATGCTTACACACTAAGATAGAGACAATGCCCTGAGAGACAAAGCTCTGAGAGACAATGCTCTGATACCATACAATACGTATGTCACAACCCGAGCCCAGGGACCGGGGGTCAGAGAAAGTCTAACCAATGACACACGTACTCCCGTGCGTGCACACCTGGACCCCGTCCGAGTATACACACACAAGGGATCAATCACACGTGCAAAAGACTGAACGCGGAAGCTGTACGTATCAAGGCATACCACAAATATACCAAAAGACCTAGGAGATTACAAAACAATATACACTGATGATAAGACCAAATACATGAACGTATGACAATAGAGCGGGCTTACAACAATCCCAAAATCAAAATACAGGTATCACTCAATGCCCACTTTACAATTACAGAAAATCCCCTCAATAGACTCCAACACAAAGAATGGGGAAAACAAAATGATGCAAACCGTACTCTGGAGGATGGATCAAGTCCACTCCTCTAGGCCGGAGGGGGCCTCGCGAGCCTCTCCTGCAGTCGGGTCGACCGACGCAGGATCGGAAGAGGGATCTGAGCCTGCAACACACAAGACAAACACATAAGTACGACGACTTAGCAAAGTATAAGCCAACAAGAAGATAACACGAATTGCGTCTAGGACTGAAGCATACTGAACAATAGTCATAACGCAATATCCATAGAAATGATGTCTGTACACTAAACAATTATGCAAATGAATAAGCATGCTATCAGAATCATGAACAGGTAACAATCAAGTGGCTACTACATTGGCCATTTTCTCCCTTACGAGAGCAATCAGGATGAGAACACCAGCGACCGGGCCAGGGCACGCATGGGTCTCTAGTTCCCGGGGTCCGGAGTCCCAGGACAAGACACTCTGCAGAGGTAAACACTTAAACTAAACCAAAGTTAACCCCATCGGGTATCCTAAGGCCGAGGCTCAGTAGTGCCAATACCAATCACAATCAATCGGATGATGCACCTCAATCAATCAATCAATCACTTATCACTTACAGAGCTCACATATCATGCTGAACAAACAATGGGAAGTGCATCGTATATACTGATACTGAATGTACATAAACTGATACGGATACGGAATGTACATAAGCAATTACAGGAAGTGCTGACCATGAGTATCAATCACAATCACTGACTCGTAACTGATGCAAGTACTCCAATAGAACAATGATAACACTGATACCAATATAGCAATAGAATGGTTCCGCCCGGGCTTCGCTCTGGGGTTGCTGCATGTCCCACAGAATCGAGAGGTCCAGCGCAGAACACATAAGAGGGCATAACCGTAATCAATATGCTGTACACATCATGATACCTTTACGAATCAAGGTCAATTACAAGCCAATCCTACACTAATTATCCAGTGTCTCTAACCGTGCATGTTGATGTAGTTTTAAGTTGTCCGATGCACCATTGTCTAGTGTTGCAGTGTCTGGAATGTGCACCGAAGTCCCTTAAACCAACACCCATGGGGAGGTGCTAAACAACTGGATAACAAGCATGAATGATTCACAGCCCATGAGGTCATTCATGTCATACAAACATTCCATTGGGCATGTCCAGGTTAGCTACATTCTAACATGAAAGTCATATACGGTCTTTTGCTTAAACCTAATCCTTTTCATTCAATTCTCAGGGTCTCACGGTGCAGCCGTAGGTAACCTTACGGCTTAGCCGTGGCATCTTACGGCTTAGCCGTACTATGCACAGCGGCTGAGCTGAGGTTCCCCAAATATCCGTCCGGATTTACGGCTCAACCGTCTTTTACTCTACGGCTCAGCCGTATCCTGGTCCACGGCTTAGCCGTAAGACAATGTACGGCTTAGATCAGGCTGGGCCGTAGAAGAATGTCAAATTGCCCACATCCAGTTATTTTCAACTAACAGTCTGTACTGTTCTACGGTTTGGTTTACGGTTGGGTCTCGGCTTAGCCGTAAGCCATTTTACGGCTTAGCCGTAGCACATTTCACGGCTTAGCCGTGAGTGCGCGGAATCATTTTTCTGAACTTGTTACAGTCACACGGAAACGGAGGGAAACGACTGAAAACAGCAATATAACAGCAAAACAAACTCAATGGGGCTGTCTAACACTGAGAAACACAATGAAGCATAAAAACAAACAATCAAATCACTATCAATCGGTGTTCACACATCTTGGGCTTATACTTGCCTCACGGACGAAATCCACACGCTGATTGGCTCAGTCCACCGGGAACACACGCACAAACGAGCTCCTTTCTTCCTCCCTCAAGCACAGAAACAGAAAGGAGAAGGAGAGAAAGAGAGCTGTCGAGAGAGAGAGACAAACAGAGAGCGAGAGAGACGATCGAGAGAGAGACAGGGAGTTGGTGGGATTTTTTATACTTAATTTGAGTCTAAATTACATTTAAGGCCAAATAGCTTATACAAATATCAGTTTGAGTCAAATGACAGTCCAACGAGAGCAACGAACTCATTCGGATTCAAGACAGTTACGACAATCGACAAGCTCGACGAAATACACGCGCTGACGTCAAAATGACGCGAAACTGACAAGGTCAATCAAAAGCCAAAATTACGAAAAAGGGCTCGATCTACTTAGACCAAGTCAAACTCAACCCAACGATCTCTCTACGAGTCAAAACCAAAGGAAAACCAAATCAAAACACTCTTAGCGATAAAAACACACGAAATTACGCACTAATCCGGGTCAACTCGGGTCGGAGTGTTACACATCCTAGGTAGAGTTCGTCCTTCGTGTATGACTGCAGTAATTAAATTGACCTTTGAGGGGTCTCACAGACATTTCCTTGGTGCTTTGATGGTAATTAACCTCGAAGGCCCATACTGATCATTGTAGGGGCCCCATTATAACTCACATACCCTACTTGAAGAACCGATGTGAGGGCTCTAAGCTCAATCACCACCATTATCTATAGGCCATAATTAGTCTTTAATAATCCATTACCACATTTATAATTATGTAAAAAATTGGCCTCCCATATATAATAAATCCCAGAACCACGGTCAGCTTCCCGGTTGATTGCCGTTGAGATCGAGGTCTAGGTCTTGGTTGACCATGGACACTAGCGATCAACTACAAAGTAAATCTATGTCAATCATGCTCTCAGGTAAAATTGAACGCTCATCTCCACGGTTTACTCTCGATTGACCATGGTCTAACCACGAAGAAAATACACTAGAAATTCAATTTTGGGAGGATCAACAGCAAAAGTTTGTGGTTACTGCCAAGGCACCGCGGTCGATTATAAGAGACCCTGCGGTCGACCATGGGGTCATAGACAGTGATCCTCCATAATTAAAACTCCATCCAAATGTCATCAAATGCATTAAATCATATCTAACACCCATCACAGATATGGCAATGTCCATGCCTACCATCAAAACCATCATATTCAATAAAAGTTGGTCATTCAACATCAATTGGGTTTCCATGCATGTTGTTAGTCTTCCATGAAAAGAGCTTAGATTAGAAAGGGGAAAAACCACTAGATTATGAAATTCATCAACTTAAATGACAGAGAATCAAAGTAAGAACATCATGCCACAAATCTTGACTAAATTGTATTTGCCTTGGCCTTAAGAGATGGTAGATCAAGCCAAGAATCTAGGCTACAAACTCTCTCAACCTCTCCTCGCCCAAGGCACACCGAGAACTCTTCCAAGAGCCGATATAAACACTAATTCTCTTGTAGAGTGCAAGATCTAGGAGATGGAAGAGGGAAAAGATAGATTGAAAATGAGAGACGAGAGAGAAATGGGAGGAAAATGTCGTTCGGGATAAGGAAGAGCTGGGAGAGGTTTGATTTTTATAGTTTTTTAGTTATAATGGAAATGACTAAGATGCCCTTGTAACTAGAGTTGGGTACAAAAGAAATCGTAAGTGTAGATTTGGTATTTCAAAGGAATTTATGAGAAATTCCCCCAAGGATCCTATCTAAAGGTAAAACCACATCTAAGGGCCTCTCTACAACCCAACCAAATTACATCTAACCCCTAATGCTACCCCAAAATCCTAAATTAACCCTTCTGCACCCCAAATCAAGCAAAATTTGGCATAATAAATCCGAAATCAAAGGAGTTAGGATGTGGGATCGCACACTGGTAATGGGCCCATATGCATTAGGCCATACAAATATCCTCACTTCCAAAAGAGTGAGAAAGACCTGCTTTCCATAGGTATGATTCACCCAAATAATAGTCCTTAATTATCACCATGTCCTACTTGTCAAGAAACATGATGGATCATGGATTGGAGGCTGTTCATTGATTGTGGGGTCTTAAATCAAATCACCATCAAGGATAAGTTCCCTATCCTTGTGGTGGATGGATTAATTGATGAACTACATGGAGAACATGTATGCATTCAGGATCTTTTTTTTTTTAGATATTTAAACTTGAAAACCTTGAGGAACCAAAGGAAGGCTTTGAAGTTTTTTACAAGAAGCATGTCTTGGGTTAATGGAAGTTTTAACATGAACAAACATGAATTATATGTAAGATTTGAGTCTAAATACCTTATGACTCATGAGCATTGTGTAAGCAACTCAGCACCCAACAAGACTAATCATCTCTATGTTTAGATAAGATTCCACTTTAACAGTTAGCATATTTTCACTTGTTTTCCATTATTTTTATAGATATTTATTTTTTAGAACTTTTGAGACCTTTTAGGACCAGCGTGGACAACGCAGACCTGCATGAATGGCACCGACTTGTCTTGGCTTCGATTAATGTAGGGCATTGGAATTTAAAAACTCGGGTATAAGAACACCACACCGACCCCAACCCCAAAAAAACCAAAGCTACACCAATGGTACAAAGAGGTGAAACTAACCTACATACACAAGGATCGATCCTTCAGCAGCTTGGTCAGGTGGGACATTGCCAGTCTTCTATGAGGCATGTCTCCCTGGGCATGTTCTTTTTTCCTTTCCAAAGAGCAATATGAAAATCACGGGGTAGCATGTGTTCTAAAGAAGCTATTGATCCTAACAATTGTGGACTATTGTTAGTCCAAGCTTGTTATTGGCTCCTTAAAGATGCATTTTCTTTTGGAATATACATTATCTGCTCTTCTTCCTATCTGCATGATTGAAGTGGAGGAATTTCAAGACCAACAATGGGTTAGGGAACAAACTCTTCAAATGAGGAATCTTCAACACTTTTCCGTAGTGAAGAGAAATATGGGATTTCCTCACAAAAATGAGACATCTCTTAACACAATTTTTTTCTTTGATGTTGGGAAATTTAGAGTGACAGGAGCATTAAAAGACCACTTAAGGTATTGAGGACCCAATTATGTTTTGTTTGGACTAGATACGTGAACACAGCGAACACAACCAAAAACTTTTGGAATGGAGTGGTACAACCTATAGATGGAGGGTGAGATCAGGGCGTTCTATGAACAAGAATCGAGAAGAGGGGCAGATGATTACAAAAAGTGTGAAGCGGAATGCAAAGAGAAAGAAAGAGGAGATAGAAATGAAAGAAGAAGAGGAAGAAGAAAGAAAGTAATGATGATAGCGTCACTCATGTAAATGGCAAGTGATGTTGCCGTACATGAGCGACGCTAGCGCTGCTCCTTCCCACCTTACAAAAAAGAATTTCCATGAAAAATTGGCCCTAGAGGACCCATTTTGTGCACTAAATTCATTTGGGATCAATTTCATCCGGTGTTCAACTAGGAGATTTTTTTCTCATAAAATCCTCTTGGAGTAAAGAGCAAAAATATAAACTACTTGTCCATAATCCTCCTGAAAACTTATGGGGAGTGGGTGGGTTTAGACTTTAGAATGTGGGTAAAGTGGAAAAATATTTTGATTTTTCATGCAACTTCCAAATCGCTTGTTTGATGCAACATATTTTCCTTTTATAGAATAAAGAAATTGAATAAATTTTCATTGAAAGAAAGAATTTCATTTTTCTATGTGTAGGAGTGCAAGACTCCCTTTTCTTTCTATCAGATATTGAAATCTATAAAAACTGAAACCTCCATGAGTACAACGTACAAATGCACCCTAATGCTCAACCTTGTCCCTTATTAACTTAATAGTCAGGTTGAAAATGTCAATTCAAACTCTTAATTGATAGGTCAACTACACATATATACTACATTAATTCAAACTATGAACAAATTAATCTGCAAATCAATTCGATAGTGAAAAAAAAACTCTATGACAAATATAAAAAGAAATAAAAAAAAACTAGAAGATACCAACAAAATAGAACCTGCCTCCGACACTTTAACCTAGAGAAATCCTCAATTAAATGAGTGGAACTCCAAAGTGGCATCATCTATTAAAATCCAAATTGTTCATTACAAGTGCTTTCTAGATATATGAGTTATCCCCAAATTTTACTTTAATCCGACTATGTTCTGTCATTGGATTGACTTTTTTTTATGAAAAATATGATTAACACAATCTCATACATGTTTATTATCATGTTTCTCATCAAATATTTAGTCTAAAACAAACTCATATTTATATGAAATTTGAGAATACCCCAAATATTTAAATAGCATTTATTTTGAATGATTTAGATTTTAATAGGTAAGCTCCACTGCCAATTGCTACTCCTTTTAACTCAAGATTTCTTTACATTAAAACAATCTAGAAGAAATCAATTAAAAAAAACCCACAATAAACTTTTTAGTCAAAGAAGCACACCCCATGGCCATACCAAAATGAGTGGTTCAACCTTAGAAGATGGAATTCGCACAGTTTAGCCACGTGAATTGAGAGTGACTTGGAACGCCCAAGTTCTCATCACCTATCAATTCCAATCCATAAAGTGACTTTTTTTTTTAATGTTGGACAAATTTTATTACACTGATGTACTGAACCTTACATTTTACTCAAGGGGCTGTTTGTTAATTTTCCCTCATTATAAAGTTAAAGTCATCTTTCATTTCAACACACAATAACCTCAAATCAAAATATCATATTTCGAAGAAATTCTTCTACCTTTTTATACAAAAAAGTAATAAAGTTACTTTTTCATCCCACTAACTGACAAAAAATATCTACTTTTAATACAAAAAGTCAAAAAATTACATTCTTTTTTCACTAAAAAACAATATCTAATTATTGTATTGATTTAACCCCTCTTATTATTTTATTTTTTAAAATTACCATTCACCTCACTTCACTCTACTAGTTAAATTAACAAATGGGCCCTAAAGGCCTATTTGAGGGAGGAGTAGATATAAATTTTGCATTTTACACATGTTGATAACTAGTTGGGCCGTCGCTCTAGCCCTCTGCTCTAGTAAGGCCGAATGACCAAATGCAAATAAGCTGGTTGGGCCTGTCACTGCGAACCAGACCATGCATGGAAGCTGGTCGGCTTGGGTTTGGGTCCTAAATTATACAATCCATATTATGATTTGAACTCTAGGGTAGTGTCTAGTTTGCATAAATAATTTTGGGCTAGAATGAAATGGAGGCTGGAATGAGTCTATAATGGAATGAGATAGGAATGGTCATTCCATTCTAATGTTTGGATTTGTCTTTAAAATGGCGGGCGGAATGGAATTCCTAGTTCTATCCTCATGTTTGGTATGCATGAATGAAATAAAAAATTTAGTATTTTTACTACAATATCCCTGTTTTCCTCTTCATTTTTTATTGGTAGTGGTGGCGGTGGCGGTGGTGGGTAAGTGGTGGTGGCGGTGGCGGTGGCAGTGGCATGGCAATAGTTGGGCGGTGGTGGTAGCAGTGGCGGTGGGTGATTGGGTGGTGGTGGTGGTGGGTGGTAGTTATAGTAGGTGGGGGTATTTTTGTCTCAATAAACAGTGAGTTTGGAATGAAATGGTCATTCCTTACCCCCTTATAGAATGACCATTTTCTCATGTAGCGAATGGTAATTCTTTTTGGAATGAGCATTCCATCTATTTTTGACCAATCAAACACAAGAATGGGCATTCCGACCGAATGGTCAAATCATTCTAGTCCCCATTTAAACAAACCAAACGCTACCTGGGGGTTGTGGACGTCTTCCAATGCCTCTCTCTCTCTCTCTCTCTCTCTCTCTCTCTCTCTCTGCATATATATATTTTTTCTCTAATTTCCAACCGTCATGACAAGGGGGCTGTGGTTTTAAGAGACATTGCCTCTGCTTCTCAAATGAGCAAATGTTGAAAATAGATTTCAAACAATCATATTTTTCAAACCTCTACTCGCTTTTTAGAGAAACAAAAAAGGAGAGGCTGTTAATAAAAATGCCACTTTCTAGAGAAATAGGAAGGTAGAGATTGGAAATAAAAATGCCAAACAGATATATAGATTAAAGATATATGGCAATTATCAAGTGCACACCTATTGTAGGCCCATTGTTGGTTAGTCCAAATCGACCAAAACCAGAAACCCCAAAATTACACCAGTTCCACTGGTTTAACACCCATCAAAGTGGATTGGTCCAAGAGATCAACTGTGCATTGATCCAATGGATTGTGACGATATCAAGCTTATGGGGCCAGATGAAGATGATAGGATGATCTAATGTGTCCCCAAATTGATAGGTAGATAGGTCCAACCCAGATCTTGAAATCTCTCTAGTACCATTCCAGGTGGGCCTCGACATGGGCCTTAAGCCCAAAAACCAATTCTACAGATATAACCCACACCGTATTATATTTTTGTTACCTTACTAATCAATTTCAATGAGAAAACGAAGGAGACCAATGTGTTTGTTTGGGTTGGACGCCACTGAAAGGAAAATATTAACGGATGAAAATGATTTATAAAGACCTGAAACCTATTGCGAATCAATCTATACTGTTCAGTGGATGGGCCTTGGACAATAATATACAATACCGTGCTTCTAGTTTATGGAATTAAATCCGCATACGGGGTCAACAATGTTGCGATCTTAACCATCATAAAGTAGTTTTTGCTCATCAAAGTCGTGACCATCAAATTGATGATCCAGAGATGGACTAGTAGTCCTTGTTGGGATCTTGAAATGGACTAATGAACTTGACAAGAGAAGGGCATGGAATGTGTATGGGTTGGTCTAGTCCCACATTGCTTAGGAGTTGATAAAACAGACAGAAAATCAATAAAAACAGATGGAAGAAGCTTTCAAAAGTTTACCTTTCTCGGCCTTTTGGTTAAGATTAAGTGTAGCATCTGTTCTTATCAATTTAATATCTGATACGTGGCCAATTGGGCCACATGATATTAAATTAATTTTTTTGGCGAGGGCCCACTACATAGCTTACTACTGGGGCCCTCAAGCGTTGCTTATGTGTTGTACTGCAGCATAGGCTTGGCGCACTCCTACCAATCCTAAGTTGAAACCATTTTTTTTCAATTGTTTCATGTGAGCATTATATCTCCTCATTTAATTTATTGCTCATAATTAGAGTAGATCTCACCAGTTGTCTTGGCTGAATTTTATTTTTTGAATTGATACACTGCATGCTATTTTGGATGAGAAGTACATGCTGCACTATTTCTTGTTGACTGGATATTTGACATTGCTTGATGAATTTGGATATTTGACAAGGCGCTCACAATTAGATTTATTTGGGCATCTGATCTCTTTCTAAATGAAGATTAATGGATGAATGGACTGGCAACCATTTTAGTGTTAATTTCCATGGTTGATCTTTTAGATCTGAGTCTGGACGTGTTGGCTCCGGTTTGAATTTCTAGGATTGCAAATATGTTGACTTTCCCATTTGAGTGGTTATATAGCATAGATCTTTTGAGATCTGAGGCTCGATGTGTTTGCTCGATTTGAATTTCTGGGAATTCTGGACCTTCTTATATGCACCATATCATGTGACTTCCCATTCATCAGGTGGCCACATGAGAAGTCCTTCAATCATCCATCTTCATATGGCTCAAGCTCCAATGTGTCTAAGCCCTAACCGGTCTATAACTACTTACGACATTGTTATTTACAAGGCCATATTACCTCATTTGTGTGAATTAGTCCTTGCATGGTGAGTTCCTAATACCTTTATATGCAAGTTGTCCGGCACTTGTATGCATGAGTTCATATTATCTCTCATGTGAAAATTTCTCGGAGACGTTGTCCCTTAGCTAGAATACCAAAAAAGAAAAAGAAAAAGAAAAGGAAAAAAAAACCCTACTCAGGACAATGTTTTATGAATATGTATATAAAATTTATTGTGGTACAGTAGATAGAGTACACTTGCTTTCAAAAGATTTGCAAAGGGTTGTTTGCCTTTTATGTGTGGAATATGAAAATGAGCTTTTCATATATATAAATCTTTACATATGCAAATGTTACACATGTGAAATTCATTACAAATTTTATTTTTCAAAACCACCATTTTCAGATGAGCAAAAGAGTACATTGAATGGTTTCATATGTGGTTCGATGTATTGGACATTGTTTACAAATTTCTTCAAATCTATGAAACTTTAAGATATAAGAATATTGAACACTTCGGAACATAAATTGAGGGCCCACAAAGGTGCAAATAATTAGATATATAGGTTAAAACATTTTAAGAATTACTTACAATTTTTGAAGATTTAAGAGAATTAATTTATGTTCTTGGTGTCTACTAGTTTAATAAACAAATTGAATGCTTTAAATTACAAATATGGGCCCACATGAATAAAAAGAATAAAAGTGATTGATGGGGCCCACAAGAGAAGAAATATCGTGAGACCACACTAGTACCTTTTTGCAAGAGGCATGTGAATCACTTCCACACTAGTACCTTTTTGCAAGAGGCATGTGAATCACTTTGGCACTTGTATAGGTGTAAACATTTAAAACAACTTTATGCTGCACAACATTCACACCTCATGTATAAATAAGCACAAACAAATATCATGATGCATAATCATTACACATATGAATTATTTATATATGTAGATGACAGCAAACAAACGACCCTAAAGTACTGGGAGGTTGTGAATTTCATATTTTTATCAAGTCGATAAAGATAAAAAGCAATCACATTATGATTAAACCCCCTCATATTTTATTCTTTCTTAATTTGAAGCTTCACTTTACTTTGAAATACCATTAACCAAATAGGCCATTATTAGGATAAATATATATATTTTAGTTATTTTAGTGCAAGTTTACATCTAGCTTACTCATACCAAATAGGCCCTTATTAGGATAAATATATATAATCATTACGCATGTGAATTATTTATATATGTAGATGACAGTAAATAAACGACCCTAAGGTAATGAGAGGTTGTGAATTCAGATTTTTATCAAGTCGATAAAGATAAAAAGCAATCATATTATGATTAAATCCCCTTATATTTTATTCTCTCTTGATTTGAGGCTTCACTTTACTTTGAAATACCATTAATAAAATAGGCGCTTATTAGGATAAATATATATACTATAGTTATTTTAGTGCGAGTTTACATCTAGCTTACTCATACCAAAATTCTACCCCATCGACCATGGGCTTCAATGCCAATTAAAATTGTGCTGCCTCCATGCCAAATAAAAATTGAAAAAAATGGTCAAACTTGAAATTAAACTTTGAGAGTCATACTCGAAATTGAGATGAAATTGGACAATCTAAATTTAAAGTGACATAGGCAAAACCAACGTTTAATGTATAATAACTCTATCAGTATATTTCTGTTTTTCTTTTCAGGGGTAAAAAGTAATAATATACTTCTATTGTAATATTGTATTTCTATTGACGTTACCAATCAATTTCAATTAGGACCATGGCATGGATAGCCAAAGGAGACCTATGTGCCATTGTGTGGATCAGGGACGATTGACGGAAAATATCATCCGATGAAAGACATTTATAAAGACTTGAAACTTGTTCATAAGTCAATCTCAATCGTCCAATGGATGGGCCATGGGCAGTGATTGTGCAATAGCATGCTTCTAGTTTATAGAATTAAGTTATTACACAGGCCATAAATCTCATGATCAACTATCATAAAAAAGTTTTAACTAGTAAAGTGGTACGCCATCAAGTAGATGATCTAGAGATGGACCAGTAATTCTTGGTGAGATCTGGAAATGGACTAATGAACCTGACAAGGGAAGGGAATGAAATACGTATGGGTTGGTCTAGTTCCACATTGCTTAGGAGTAGATAGAACGGACAAATGGGATCAATAAAATCACATGGAAGAAGATTTGAAAAACATACTTTTCTTGGCCTTTTTGGTTGAGATCAAGTGTAGTATCTATTCTTGTTAATTTAATATCTAATATACGTGGCCTATTGGGTCACATGATATTAAATTTATTTATTATGGTAGCTTGCCACTGGGGCCTTCAAGCGTCGCCCATGTCACTACAGCATCCTGGCGCACCCCTGTGAAAGCTTAGTTGAAATTTTCAATTTTTACTTTCAATTTTTGGCCCCACACCTCCTCTTTTCACTGCTATATATTGGTTGTTGCTTGGGAAGAGGAACAAAATAAAAATTGATGTGGGCCTTTTTTAATAGAATAATAAACTAGGTTGATCTGGGACATATGTTCACTCATTAATGAACATGAATGGATGACCTTCTTTACTAACCATTTGATAGATGAGTTTGGGTTTGGGTGGAGTCCAATAGGTCCATACAAAAATACTGATTACCCAAGTAATACTCATAAATTATCATAACTTACAAGAAATATCTATGAATAAATACTACATTAATATTATTTTTTCCAATAAGCTTGTAGCAAAAAGTATCCAATCAGCTTGTAGCAAAAATGGTTGAAGCCTGTTATTGCAACTTTATGTTAGTAGATACGCCACCTCTTTAACCATGTGTGGGATCTCTTCCCACACATGCAGGCTCCCTTCCCACTTGTGTGGGATTTTTCTCCATTTGTATGAACTCATTTTCCACGTATATGGGCTTTCTCTTGGGTTCTGTCCCCTTGGCTAGGTTTAAAAAAAAAAAAAAAAAACACTTCATGTCACTAGCTTGAACCTCACATTCAACATGTGTATTATGCTATCTAAACTTTCAATTTTTGGCCCGGCACCTCTTTTGTATTTAATTTTTCAATTGCCTCAAATGGGCAATTTATGCCGTGGGACTGATGTGGGCCTTTTTTTTATTGGAGTAATAAACTAAGTTGATCTGGGACATATGTTCTCTCATTAATGAACATCACTGGATGACTTTTTTTACTAACCATTTGATAATTGAGTTTCAACTTGAGTGGAGTCGAATAGGTCCATTCACAAATACTGATTACCCAAATAATACACATAAATTATCATAACTTATATGAAATATCTATAAATAAATACTGCATTAATATTATTTTTATCCAATCAGCTTATAGCAAAAATGGTTGAAGCATGTTGTTGCAACTTCATGTCATTGAAGAACGGCCTCTTACCCTAATTGTAAGAGGCGTCAGTTCTTACCTAGGTGCTTAAGGTTGAACCCTAAGTACGCCACCTCTTCTTGTGTGTGCGGGCTCCCTTCCCACTTGCGTGGGATTTCTCCCCATGTGTGCGAGTTTTTTTCTCACATGAGTGAACTTTCTTCTTTTGTATATGGGCTTTGTCTTGTGTCCCAGTCCCCTTGACTAGGTTTACCCAAAAAAAAAAAAAAAAGAACTTCATGTCACTTGCTTGAATTTGACATTCAACATATGTATGTATTATGCAATCTAAAATTATATTTGATGACATGTAAATTAGTCAGCTTCTTAAAAAAAGAGTAAGTTTGGGAATTAGAATCTGTCCAACTATCTACACACTTAATCGAGCCATGGTCTACGGTGGGCGTGAACCTGACCCAATATATTTGACTTTGACCAATATAACCATTAATTTAAGGGTTTCGACAAGTTCTTAGCATTCCCCCAATGCCTTCAACTTTCATTAGTTACATTTTATACAAAATTCAACCGGTGGTGAGTATAATTAAAATCCTGTCGAAATTATAGTGCGTTGCGGGTATGAAAAATTATTATATCTAGATTCATGCATCAAGACAAGGGATTGACGTACATATTAAATACAATATTAAGATGATCTGCCATGGCCCTTTATCTATATGTATAAGCTTAAGGCATTGGGATCATTTCATACATAGACACCATCATTTCTTTACATGGATCCTTGAGAGCCATACAATTATGACCCATGACAAGTTGTCCACACCTCTCCAATAGCCATCCCACCATTGTTTCTTTCTGATTGCCAAAACACTAAAAAGTCCACCAAGCCCAACTCCATAACCGAGGGCCACAACCCAATAAAGCTGTCTCTTCTCCTCTTCATTCTCCCCTCGATACACCTGACCCACATCAGCACCCGTTGGACCACTCAAACATCTCCTCACTAGGGGTGGCCCACACAGCTGATCATTTCCAATGTAAGCAGACCCATCTATGCTCAATGTATCAAAGTGCTCCCCTATTGGGATCTTCCCGCTGAAGTTGTTGTAAGAGAGATTCAAAACACCTAGGAAGTCCAACAAGGTCAACGTCTGTGGTATCATGCCTGTCATATGGTTGAAACTAAGATCCAATGACTCCAATCCACTCATGTTGCCAATGCTCGTTGGTATCTCACCTGAAAGATTGTTATGTGAGAGATTGAGCATGTAAAGGCCCTGCAACTGACCAATTTCCTTTGGGATCTCTCCCTCCAATAGATTGTTGGAAAGATCAATACCGCTGACGTATGAGAAGATGTATTTAAGGTCCTGAACTATTCCCTTGCTCACCATTTCCAATTGCAAGCCATAATAATTAATTGAAATCACAAGACCAAGCAAGCGTCCATCCTTAGGCCGTCGAGTCAGCGTGGTGAGATCATCGATGCTTTTGGGGATTGGACCAGAGAGTTTGTTGTATGATAAGTCGAGGATTTGGAGTTTTTGCAGCTGGGTTATCTCTCTTGGGATCGAATCATTGAAGTAGTTCGACCTCAACATGAGAATTTGAATATTTTGAAGCTTCCCAATGAAATTTGGAATTCTCCCTTCAAACTGATTTCTTTCCAAGTTTAAGAACTCTAGCCCTTCAAGATGTTGGATGAAATTTGGAAAAGAACCTTCAAGACGGTTGTCTCCTACCTGTAAATAGCTGAGTCTTTTTACATATTTGAGCTCATCAGGGAGGACTCCAGAGAGGTTGTTTGTGCCAAGGTTCAGAGAAATTAAAGATTTACAGTTTCCAATGCTCGAAGGAATTTCCCCGGACAAACTGTTGTTTGAAAGATCAAGGCCCAATAGAAGACCATTGTTTGGTCTGCATAGGGAGTGAGGAATTGGGCCAGAGAGCTGGTTTTCTTTGAAGGAAATATATCTAGCATGGGATAGTCTCTCTCCAATTTGAGTTGGAATTTCACCAGTGAAATTATTCCAAGAAAGATCAACAACTTCAGCAGCCTCAGGCAGAAGAGGAAGAGGCCCTTGAAGCCTGTTGTTTGATAAGACTAGTTGAGTGATTAGGAAGTTGGACTGCATTTGAAGTGAAGGTGGGAGAGTTCCCTCAAGATTGTTGTCTGAGAGATCCAAAAAAGAGAGATTGGGAAGTTTGAACAGCCAAGAAGGAATTGACCCTGTTAGGTTATTTCCTCCCAGATCTAGGGTAGCAAGAACGGTCAGATTAGAAAGGAAAGCAGGGATTTCTCCCTGGATACCACATGAGCGCAAGTCCAAATGCCATGGTTGAAAAGTTGGTGGAAATGGTTTAGAATCTACCTTGACAGTAATCCCACTAGAGCCAAAACTTATTTCTAGAGGTGAGGACTTGTGGAAGAATGAAAACAATGAAGGGATAGTTCCCTCCATGGAGTTTTGTCCCAGATTTATTCTTTTAAGATCGAGGCGACCAATGCAGTCGGGGATTGTTCCACTAAAACGATTACCAAGCAACATAAGCACTTGAAGAGAAGAGATTTTACAAATTGATTCAGGTATCTGCCCTTCTAAATTGTTGTAGCTGACACTCAAGTAGCAAAGATCTCTAACAGCAGATATGGAAAGTGGAAGGCTTCCTGTTAGGTTGTTTCGAAAGAGGTCTAGATACTGTAAACTAGAAAGGTTCGTAAGAGAAGAGGGGATAGGTCCTTGAATTGAACAACTTGATGCAAGAAGAGCAGTCAATGAAGAGGCATTCGAGATGGAAGGTGGAATTCGACCAACAGTGGAAGTATATTGAATTGAAAGTGTGTGCAAGTGTGGCCATGGGAGCGCAAACAACGAGAGATCCACGGCAAGATTCTCGTTATCAGCTACATATAGTTCTTGAAGTTGAGGAAGGTAAGGCATGGACCCTTGGAGATGTGACGCACTGAGGTCCAGTTGTGTGATGGAAGTGAGATTAGCAAGCTGAACTGGGATAGCAGAGGCAAAAGAATTGAAATCCAGTATCAGGGAAGAAAGACGTGTGAGATTGAGTAATTGATTTATAGGAATCATGCTGGATATTCCACAATTGGAAAGCTGAAGCTGCCTTAGATTGTGGAGAAATGATATGGGTTCTGCCCAGTTCCTATCAAGAGATGCCACAGATAGGTTTACACCATTTAATTGAAGCTCCCTCAAATTTGTCAACCCACTCAACCAATTTAAATGCGAACAAGAGACCGAGCCAGTGTGGATGTAGGAATTTGGGTATTTCGTGGAGGGGACTATGTGAGACAAGTTGTAGGTGACTATGTGAGAGAAGTTGTAGGTGAAGGATGAGAAATCCATAATCGAAACAGAGCAAGAGAGATCCAAGAATTGTAGGAAGGAGAGGTTGGCCAGGTGCGTTGTGATAGAGCCAGAAAGCATAGAATTCGAGAGGTTGAGATAAGTGAGTCTTCTGAGATTTGTTAATTGAGGAGGTATTTTGGAATGTTGGAAATTGTTGAAGCTGAGATCAAGGTACCGAAGATGGCGAAGGGTGAAGAGAGATGGAGATAGCATTCCACTAATGGCCATGGATTTGGTGTTGGGAAGAGAGACAAACATTGAGTAGTTGGAAAAGGAGAAAAGCCTTGAGGTAAAGCCGCGGACAAGTTTGTGTGGTTGGGGGTTTCGCAGATCAATAGAGACAATATGTGAGGAATCAGAACAGCGAATTCCATGCCAGCTGCAGCAGTTATGGCCTTGCCAAGAAGACAAGCGCGCTGAAGGGTCATCAACAAGGGACTTGAAACTCAAGAGAGAAGCTCTTTCTTCTTCATGGCAGCCGCATATTCTGGAGCATTGAGAGGAGAGAGCAATAAGAAACAGGAGTAGGAGGAGAAGTTTCATTGCTTTGAAATGCTAGAATCACTCTAATCTACTCTCTAGTGTTTGTATGGTTGCTGTAGCTGGGAAGAAAGAATACGAGCCTTGGTTTGTTTCTTATATAGTGATGTAATCTTGTTTGGAAAATCCCACCCCCAAACAGGGGCTTAGGAATTCATTCATATACTTACTGTATTGTACCCTCTCATTCAATTGGAGTTTCCGCCGCATTTATTGGTGAATTAACCAATATTTAATTTCATTGCGAACTATGATATATTGTAATACTATGATTGGGGGCTACATGTTGTGGTTTACTTGATTTATTGGACACAAAAGTTTTAATTAGCTTCTAATCTCATATTTTTATCCGCTTTACAAATTGGGGGCGATACATAGTTTTTGACACGTCACCATGAAAAGGGCTGACACTACTGTCCACATGAATACCACATACTCTTTGGTGCAACGGATCTTGGCTGGTCCACTCCCCATCAGCTTAGGTGAAGGCCTTAGACAATTCCGACTCATAAAATAATATAACTTTGTGATGATGTAATCTTGTTTGGTAAATTATCAATATGGACCAGTCACCTAGCTTTCTGAACCTGACCGGGGAAAAAAGTGAGAGGAAATTGTGAATATGGATAAGCTTTCTTTCTCCATTATTGATTGTTGTAGTAGAAATTTTATGTATGAGAGTGAGAGTTCCGTGAAAAGGTGCTAAATCTGGTTGGATGACATTAATGGTGGGACCCACGGACTAAAGTAGAGGTGCTTCTTTTCCAACCATGTTGACTGGCTTTTATTATCAAGTTAATATGCAACGATGACAAGTCAATATGCAAGAATGTATGACTTGTATTGATAAAATAAGTTGATATGTGTAACACTCCGACCTAGTTTGACTACGTTTAGCGACTAATTAATGTTGCTTTAGTGTAAATTGTGTTTTGCTTTTGTTTTGATTTCGTTGCAGGTCATGGATAGGTAGTTGGGTTGAGTTTGACCTGGATTTAGGTAGACCAAGCCCTTTTTCGTAATTTTAGCTTTTATAAGACGGCGTTTTTTTCGCATCATCTTGGTGTCAACACGTTTCTTTCGTTAAGCTCGTTAACTTTTGTACCGACGTCGTTTGTAACCGATGTCGTATGATTCCATTGGACCTAGATTTGACTCAAACTGTAAATAGTTTCTTGCATTGGACTTCATTGCAATTTTGCTTTATTCTGATCCAATATAAAAGCTTTGCACCGACTCTTCTCTCTTACTCTCTTCTCTTCTCTCACGTTCGGCTCTCTCTTTCTCAATTTTCCTTTTTCTTTTCTCCCTTGATTCAGCCAAGCTAGAAACGGAATTAGAGATCCTCTTGTCTTCTCTTCTCCTTCGTGTGATCCAAGGTACGCATGGGTGTTGGATTTCTTCTCTCCTTTCTTTCTCTCTTTAGCTATGTAGGTGTTCACAGGTTCTATCTTTCTCATGCATGATAGCTGTGAGTGGTGTTTGGATGTGAATTGAGCCCCAAGGACAACAATTGGTGTGTTTGACCTCCATTGAGGCAAGTATAAGCATAATATGTAGGAACCCATGTTGGTATATGCTTGATTTTGGTTAATTCACATGAGTTTGCATGGAAAACATGTATATAGCCCAATTTGAGCTCATTCTTCCTTTCTTTGTTGAGATTTTGTTCCTGTTCTGTTGTTACAAGTTTTCTATAATTGATTCAGAAATCGACCCCTCACATTCACGGCTAAGCCGTGAAATGTGCTACGGCTGAGCCGTAAAACACACTACGACTAAGCCTTAAACCCCACCGTAAACCCAGCCGTAGATCAATACAGGGTGACACTAAAAATAACTGAGAGTATGCAATTCTGCGACTCCTCTACAGCTCAGCCACGGCTAAGCCGTGTAGCCTTCTACGGCTAAGCCGTAAGAAGCTTACGGTTAAGCCGGAGGGTTACCTACGGCTGAGCTGGCTGATATGAACAGTAAGAAAGATAGGAAAGGAATGAGACCTGTAAGACCTTTAAAGTAGAAGGTAGGCAACTTCGACTTGCCCAACGGAACATGATAAATTGCGTGAATGATCTCAAGGGCTGCGAATCATTCATGTTTGTTATCCGGTTGTTAAGCACCTCCGCATGGGTGTTGCTTTAAAGGACTTCGGTACACCATATGATACAATGCAACACTAGACAACGGTGCAGCGGATAACTTAAAACTACATCATCATACACGGTTAAAAACACTGGATAATTATATTAGAGTTGGCTAGTAAATGAATGTGGTTCGATATGTTAAGATTTGCTTGCATGACATGTCGTATGCCAATCATTGATCTCCACTCTTTAGCATAATTACTTGTTTCAACTAATTTCGCACTGTAGACTATGCTACTATGTTTTCCGTACCTTGAGTATGCATGTATGTTACACGTATAAGACATGTTCTTGGATATGCACGCATGATATGCTTGTCACGATCTACTCAGGGTTTTCATGATTGACTTTGTATGGTCAGGCACTACTTAGCCTCAGCCTTAGGATCCCGACGGGGTGACTTTGGTGTAGTTTTCATGGCCTTGCTGCAGTAAGGAAACGTCTTGGGGAATCCGGACCCCAGAAAACCCGAGACCCATTTGTACCTTGGCCTGGTTAATGGTGTTCTCTGCACAGATATAAGATCCCTCTTTTGGGAACATATGGCAATGTAGTCGCCAACTAGTTATGTACACAGCATATATACATTAATTCACATGGCATGTGTCTTTCTTGCACAACAGCTAGTATACGAATGTAACCTGTTATTATTTACATAATGTTCTTTATTCTATTAGACACAGCATGTGTTAACTTGTTATGGCTTATACATTGCTGAATCGTTGTATTCATGAGTTGTCTTTGGTATTGCAGGCTTAGATACTCAGATCGACCCCTCCATCGGTCGACCAGACTCCAAGTGAGGCCCCCGGGGTCCCATCAGGACTAAAGGAGTGGATGTAGTCACTCCATCAGAGAGCACCATGGACATCACTACGTATGAGTCTTCATCATTTTGAGATTTGTCGCGATTGAATCTTATCATGATTTGTACATGTGTATTTTGCTTCATTTTGTAAAACCTTTATCGATATATGTCAGTTCTATTGTCGGACTCCCTTCTTGTATTGTGTAGTGTGATGTTTTGATATCTACAGCTTCTGCGTACATGTTTAGCACGTGTGAACCTTCCCTTGTGCGTGTACATTTAGACCAGGTCTACATGTACAGGCACGGGAGTACGTGTGTCATCGGTTTGGCTTTTGCTAACCCCTGAACTCCTAAGCTCGGGTTGTGACAATCTGCATATTGACTTGTATTTATCTTTTCAATATGCAGGATTGGGTGATATTAGTGGTGGACCCACACAGAGGAGTAGAGGTGCTCCTTGCCACTTATGTTGAATGACTTGTATTATCTAATCAATAAGCATGTTTGTATGATTTGTATTATTAAAGAAACTAGGATATTGGCCATACAACTCACCTTAAATCTGAAATTTGCCCCAAAACAATTGAAATATTAATATTTCTTGCAAAGTTGTACGAACAATAGCAGTAGGGTATTGTACAGCCTTAGGATATCACACAAGATGATATATATGTGTGATATAGCACGACTTTAAAATATTGCGCGTTTAATATCATATGTCCCTAGGATATCATACAAACACCTTTATGAGAAATACTTGAACTTTAATTGCTTAAGGGTAAATATTGTGTGCAAGGACAGTTTTGTGGGCAATATCCCAAAATAATTTGATTGCATTTGACTTTTGTTGATCATTTCATCCTCACAAATACAGGTGGACCCAGAAACTTAAAAACCATATAGAGATTCCTAAAAACTACAAGGGGTTGTATGAAATGCTCCATAAGAATTACTAAAAATGTTAGCAAACATTAAGGAAGTAATTACACTGAGTTTTAAGTTAAAATCTTTGAAGAATTTTAAAAGGGGAGTGTGATTATGATGGCGTAGATATTATAACTTTAAATGCATCATCAAAAGTCTTGTCAATTATATCTAAATTGAGTTTCGAATAAAGATTAAAGAGTTTCCAAGAGGAAATTAAAATAAAAATGAATTAAATTGTAGTCACTGCAATAAGATTAGATATTATATATATGGTCATCAAAAAATATGTATATAAATATATATATGAGGAATATTACTATGTTTCCATCCATCACCATAGGGTAAGGGATGCTTACATGGTTTCCCCTATTTGTACATAAGCATTCGACTTTTGCATATGACCAAAAATGGCTTTTCCTCTTTTATACATGAATATTTTCAATTGTGTAAATATCACGCACCCTATGGTGAGAAATGGATGCTTGTTAATATGAACAAACTTTTCTATGATCCCACAAAAAACTAGTTCCTATAGGGAGTGGGTGGGTTTCGTACTTGGTTTCTTTGGAATGTAGGTAAAGAGGAAAATTGTTATGATTTTTCATGCAAGCTCTTTTTCACTCGTTTGGTGCAACTCATTTTTCTTGTCGAAAAAAAAAATGAAGTGATTTTTGTTGGTAGAAAGAATTTTGATTTTCTATGTCAATGGTAGAAATGCAAGATTCCTTTCTCTATCTCTATCTATGAAATTGAAACTTGCAAAGACGGAATCCTTTGTGGGTACAAAGCACAAATGCACCCTAATGCTCAACCTTGACCCTAACATATTGAATAATTAGGTTGAAAATTTGAATTCAAACTTCAAACAAAGAAACCCCCAAATCAATTGAATAGTGAAAATAAAAAAAAAAATACTATGACAAGGGCAAAAAGAAATAAAAAACTGATTGATGCCAACAAAAAGGACCCTTAGTTAGGCTTGAATGATTGGAATTATGGGCCATATTTGATTGATTTAAAATTATATGCCCTTTGAATAATGAAATTACTGTTTTAAGTTTTTTTGGAAGTTTTTTGTCCAGGTGTTGATGTGTTTATTGGCTCAAATCACTATAGTGTTCCTTAAATCCGACTACTTAGACACTGGATTGGAAGTTTACAATTCACTAGTCTCCTTGTAGACATGATACTTACATAGGCTGCAATTGCGGTAGGCCGAACCCAGATTATCATCATGATCGTCTAATTCTTGTGCTAATTAAGTTGCACACAACTACATAAATTATGTCTAATCTAGGTCAAATCCTCAAATTAATTGCACTTTTTAAAAATAATAATTATGATTTTCATCCATGTCCTTTTTGGCTTGTTCCTTTTTTCTAATGGGCCATCAACCTATAGAGAAAAACTTTTTTTCCTAGAGTGCCATTGTTAGCTTACATTGATATTTTCAAACTATCTAAAACAAATTTCTCTTAATATTTTCCTATTAATGCTCTCCACAATGGTCCTAAATGTGCTCAATTTTTTTATTACATCTGTCCTTGTGTACTAGACATCCATCTTGACATTCTCATTTTTGCTTAAGTTGTTTTTTGCGTTTTTTTTCAATCAGCAAGCATTCTACTCAATAGGCCATAATTGGTATAATAACTACTTTCTAAAAACCTTCAATTTTGCTTGCGCTAATCCCAAATACTGTATTATATTTCTATTACCTTGCTAATCAATTTCAATGAGGAAACAAAGGAAACCAATGTGTTTGTACTAGCAACAAAGGCCCGTGCTAAGCCCATGCTGAGAAGTTACAATATATTAAATTTTATGCATATTATTGAGAAGGATAATATTTAAATGAAAACGACTATGTTATTAATCATTCTTAAATTATTTAACAAAATCTAAAGAAGATGAAAAATGAAACTTAAACAATCTACAAATAAAATTCTAGTTTATAATTCTCATTTTTTAATTTATAATTTAAAAAAAAAAGATAACTTATGAATCTATAAATTAGAAAAAAAATAAATGTAAAAATCAAATGAGTTTTACATAAGTTACTTATGATAAATATCATAATTAACTCATGCATGAGATCCCTACAAAGAGGGCCACCATGGCTTGGCATGAAGAGGAGAAAGCTTGATGTTAATGTAGCACTGTGAGGCCCGGGAAACAAAAGAAAAAAATATTAAAATAAAATAAAAAAGAACAAAATAATATATAAGATATAGAAAGGAAATATGATTAAAAAAATGCCACAGGATTTAATAATAGAAATTGAAGAAAAAAATAAAATGAAAGAAATCCATGAATCATCAAAAAAGACCAAAGAAAAAAGAAATTTTAAGTGTAAATATGTACTACAATAAAAATAATAAAATAAAATTGAAAAAACTATAAAAAATCTATTACAAAATACAATTGAAAAGAAAATCATACCTTTACTAAAGAAAACATAGCACAAAAGAAAAAAGTAAAATAAAAAAGAAAAAACAGTATGATAAAGTGCAAGATAAAATAAAATTATACCTCTTGGTTAATAAAGCCTCTAACTGAATGTGGAAAAGCATCTATGTCTAAATTGAAAATTAAACTTTTAAGTATAATTAATAAAAATAAATCTAAATATAAATATATTATAAAGAGAAATGAAAGGAATTAAATGACTAATAAGTAAATAGACCATTACATCTTTTTGATATGTGTATTCAAAAAGCACTATGCGGCCGCCATTATTTCCAGTAGCTAGATACCTACCACTCTTCTCAAATTCAATTACAAATATAATGTCAACTGGAATACACACAAAAAGCTGCATAGTCAACAATTAAATAAAATAGGGCCATGCTGTCATGACAACATCTCTCACACCTTGCATGAAAGACAAAATTCTAATCCCATGTGGGACCCACTTGGATGCAGGGATAGGATCAAGCACAAAGGGTCCCATAGAGTGGTAAAAATCCTTCTCATATGAGAGACGTCATCAATAAATGCAAAAGAAATAAAGCATAAAACAACAAAACAGATACCAACTTTTATTATTATTATTATTATTATTTATTTTTTGTTTTTCAAGTGTGATCTTGTTCCATGTGAGTGTGATGTCAACTACCACAAAGATGTCAAGAACACAAGTAAGAAGTGAAATTAAAAATTATCTAGAAGATGTTTTTTTTTTATTAATGTGCATATTATACTTACAAAAGTAGAACAATATTTACAATGATAAAATGGGGAGGTCCACCATAAACATAAACCAATAGTTTAATGATAATTTGAAATGTTCACTATAGTGGTATACACAAACCCTACTGTAGTTGTCATGGAAATGGGTATAAGAGATCATCATAGATACGATAGGAAGAGATACAAAATTCTAATGACAGAAAAGAAGATATAATTACTACCATCAATAACTTACTCTCCAGGAGTCTTCTCTCCCAAAACTTGCAAGAACTTCCATTCCGGTGCACTCGACGCCTTCGTACTCATTACTGTTCCTCCGTTTAGGGCACGTGTCAAACGAGCAGAGCTCTCGGCGCGTTGGTTCTTCTTCCAAGCTCTATATATTGGGAAGGACAAGTTTATTGATAACATGATTTTGTTCCACCTTCCTCAACGTCTTCTCCCTCGGCAATGTTGTGAGTCAATTGTTCTCAATTAGTTGTGTTTTCATGTAATTTGATTTGATTTCTCTTGGGGAGGATATAGAAGGTAAGAGTTTTAATTTGAAATAGCTGTTTGTTTATTGAGATAAGATGAGAGAGAGGATAGATGGAGAAATTTTAGGGATTTCTTGATTTAATTTTAATTTGAAACTGCTCTTTATTAAGATAAGATGAAAGAGAGAAGGGTAGAGTGAGAGATTTTAGGGATTTCTTTATTTTTTTTAGAAGATGACGTGGCGCTCCATAAAATTTAATTTGGAACTGCTCTTTATTGAGATAAGATGAGAGAAAGAAGGGTAGAGGGAGAGATTTTAGGGATTTCTTTAATTTTTTTTAGAAGTTGACGTGTTGCTCTATAAAAAAAGAAAAATAGGGAGTGCTGATGTGGCACCCCTCACAGGCCTCCATTCTTAGAGCTTTAATATATATAACTAGCAACCAAAGCCCATGCTAAGCCTGGGCCAAAAAATAAATTATGGTAAATTTTGAAATTTACTATAAAAATATATTAAAAAATCCTATTGAAATGAAAGTAATATCTCTGACCTATAGCCTATTTTTGTTTATTCTTAAATTTAAAAAATTAATTGAGAGTTTACCGAAATAGTTCTACATATGAATGAATTGTGAAAATCACATCCAAAGCATTAAATAGCAATTCTTTGGAGAAAATATATTTATTGCAAAATAGAAATTTGATTTATTGCAAAATGAACTTAATGAATAACTTTAAATGTTTACTTGAGATGCCCACTAATGCCCGTGTTGAGCCAGGGCCAAGAAAATCAAGTATATCTCAAATGTTTTAATATTGTTCAGCATAAGTAATGATATTCATAGCGATAATAACATGGGTACATCTTTATTTATACAAAACCGTATGCGTAAAAATACAAAATTGTAAATCATACCTGAGTTGAGAAACACTTGAATAGTAATAGTTGATTTCTTTTCTTTTATTTTAATAGTATCATGCAATAATTATCAACACCTACTAATAATCAAATAAATTAATTAATTAACAATCTAATCTCAATGCACTGACCACCAGCAACAGGTTGAAACACTTAAGAAAAAATAGTGAAATCAAATGTTTTTTTTAATTTATTTTTGAATACTTTCAATTTAATGAGAATACAATGTACAGTGGTCCACTTTGATAATAAACAATTTATCAATGGAGCCGACATTGATAATAGTAGATACATAAGAATCCTCCACTTCAATATATATACCTATAAAACTTGCTCAGTTTGTCCACATCCGAAAACCCACCAAATAAATAAATTGGAATATATCAATTTAATATTATTATACTTGTATTATTCTCAAGATCTTCACAAAACCCTTGGGCAGACCACCTATTGCATAAGAGAGAGGGGGAGAGGGGGTGTGGTTGTTATTTGGAGAGTAGATTTTTCCTTTTAAATATGTGTATTAAAATAAGATAAAAATAGATAGTGGCGCTTAGGCTTTAAAAAGGAGTTCATCATCCTTTAGATTGAGACCAGAGATTTTCATGGCATAAAACTGTACATCCCAATCATCCCTCCTAAATAATTGGGCTTTAAGTTGGTTGGATTTATCCATTCTTTTTTTTTTTTTTTTTTTTTTTTGATGTACGTAGTTAACGCTATCTAAAACCACACACACATCATAAAAGATATCATCAGCTATTTAAAAACATAAACGATCTTAGAAAGAAAAAAATAATAAAAAGACATAAACCATCCAATACCTACCCGAATCCACAAGAAACAGAGATGATGGAGAAGTCAAAAACAATCGGGATGCAATTTTTGAAACAAGAATAAAGTATCAAATTATTGTACGTGCACATATATGATAGAGAAGAAAAAAACTGTAATATAGCAATAGAGGAACATAGGAAATTGTTGTAGGAGAATCGATGAGTCATCTTGATCATATCTACTCATCTGATATGCAGATTTTGGACTGTTGAATGCTAGAAGATTTTTTATAAAAAAAAATACACATTGATTGATAATGCCATGTCAACTTGCTTTCTTAGACCAAAGATTCAATACATGCTTAGCCCTGAACTCCATAAAAAAAATTAAATAGCTTATTAAAAAATTTATAAAAATACAAAATTTCATATATTTATAAATGTCCGGCTACTAAATAAATAAAATAAAAATTAGAAAATGCTTGAAAATGTAAGTAGCCCACTGAATGATTCTCATGTTTAAATAAAAGAAAAAAAAATTCAAAAGTCTATTAAATTTTATAAACATCTGAACTTTTATTATTTTTATAAACTTTGTAATAAACTATGTACATTTTCTATATAGGTCCGGGCTAAACACGGGCCTACATTGCTTCTCCCATTATTACATGGAAAAATTGAATTTCAACACCCACCCATTCATGATGAGTAGAGTTAAAATAAAAATGAATATGATTTTCCACCTTCCAAACATCCCATCAATCTAACCACAAGAGATGTTGTGTATAAAATTGAAAGATTTTAGAATAAGAGATGAATATTGATTAGTTTATGTAAAGTTTAAAATTGAGTGAGAGTATTAATCCAAATTTAAAATTTTTATACTACGGCTAATCCAAATTATTGGTTGTTCCAAGTTTTAAAGGACATGATTTAGAATGAGAGAAATTTTAGAAATCTTGCCTCCTAGTAGTGTCATTCTAAGTGATTAATTTAGGGAAGATCTAGCAATTTTAGGACTTGAGCATTAACTAACTTGAGTGGGGCCGAGATATAAACTTTGAATTGGGCTGAGATCTAAGTGAGAGACACTAAGAAATCTCTCACATAGAAACAAACATCCTAACCAACAAATATTTTCATTTTTTAAATATAATACAGTATAGCTCAAGTTTAAACTATTCAGGGTGAGCTGGGCTCAGGATAAGTACTTATAGCCCGAGTTAGGCTTTCTCCAGGCTCGGACTTGTTGTTCAAAATCTAGGCTAGGCCTAGACATTACTTCGCCGGCCCAGCCCTTCCTGGCCCAACCCCATAAACACCCGTGACCAATTTAGAAAATTGCCACTTGGATAGTGGAATTTAATGACATGTGAAATGAGATAAAGGTAATTTGCCTAATTACTATGATGAGTGGTATGAAAATTCGTTTGAGATGTATAAGGATCTTAGGACTTTAATTGGAGTGTGCCACGTGTTGCTCTCCCGTAAAGAAAAAACACCACATGTCGTTATTGCTCTCCTGCATGGAGTTTTTGTCATTAGGTTTGTGCTCACCATGGGCAAAAAAAAAAAGAAGAACATACATTCTAGTATAAAAGCAATATCTATGTATATCAAAGAAAATATAAACAAAAAATATTTAAATACTAACAAAATAAAAAAAAGAATTTGTAGAATAAGCAAAATGAGGGAAGGAGCAAGGGAAAGATAAAGTTTTGGATTAATAAGGCGGGCACATAATGATATAGTGTTTTATCCTAAGTTCTAATAACAACAACAACGACAATTAAGAACATAAGCAAGAACATCAGAAAATTTATAATATTCATATAAGCGTGTGGGTCGAATATAATATTCATGCTTTGATCCGGATCGCTCATATTTTGGAAAGAGGGATTTTGCATGAGAATAGGGATCTCAGGGATTTGTTATTTTGAGTATCACTCCTCAAAGAAGACTTAAATAAGGAAACTTTAATTCCAAGTTTGGAAATCTAATCCCTTATTTCCATTGGGTCCTAATTAAGATAAATCATGGACAGTTGTGCAATCTAAAGGATCCATATAATTATAAGGCTCCTCATCACAATTGATTGATACAACTACAAATTTCTTTTGGATTTTTTATATCTTAAAAATCAATGTTATCATAATCTCATCACATAAGTAGCAATACATGGGCCAGTCTATCTAACATAACACAAAGTAACGGAACAATTTAAAAATCAAATCGAGGGGAAAATAAAAGAAGCTAACAAAAAGAAATCAATTATTTACTGCAAAAAAATCAACAATACAAATGCGATTGAAAATTGGGGAGCTACGGATGGTCCAGATCAGCTGGGATGGAGCAATAATTTGGATTGAGATCGTTGAAATAGGCCAAAAGCTTAGGAGTCTCTCCCTGGCCATTGAGATAGGATGCACGAAGCCAATCCACTGTGGTCCAATCACTGATGCCCGACTCAGCGGTGCGAATCGGGTTGATATTGATGCCACTTTGGTGGGCCACATCCTGCACATATATAGTGTTAAGAGTTACTTCTTGTCTGAATCTTTTGAAGTGCTCTTACAAATCAAATTGGCAAGGTTACAAAGTTCAAGTCTAATGAGATTTGGATTGCCAAATATGAAACATCATGCGAGCTTACATATTCGAAATGTTTTTCATGGCACATTGATCTGTTTCTTTGCCTCTGGCATTGTGATTTGCCAAATTCATGGCATCACACAGACACCACATCGATGCTCTATGGATTGACGCGAATAGCACCACTGAGAGATAGAAAGAAACCAATGAATTCAGACACAATTATCATGCTCTTACTCACTTCATATTTTGATTTTGAATTGTATGATGCAGACAATCCCTGCCGGCAAATTGTACTTGTAGGGCACCAAATTCATTCCATCTTATTCATAACGTTTCCAAAAAGATCATGGACAAAGATGGATGAATGAGAGGGATCTCCCAAAATCTCTTTCCTTCAAATTAATCCCACCAAAATCAAAGTCCTATTATTGATTAACTTGATCATGACATTCAATTACTTTTGCTATTTTATAAGGGAATGCCATATGTCACACAAAGAGAGCGCCACTGTCACTCTCTCGCAAAGGGATATTATTATAATATATACTAACGCTTTAGGGCCTCATTGAAAAATTTTTAAAATTCATTAAAAAATTAATTTTTATTAAAAATTATCAATATCATAATAAAATATAAATAAATCTTATCATATAAATCATAAGACAAACATAGTTAATATTAAATTTAGAGAAGGAAAAAATATTAGATTTATAACACCTTAAATGGAGCCCACTTCTCAAGTTCTATTTTGTGTGGCTTTTCTTGTCCTCTTGTCTTTCCATAATCAACCATGTGATGGATGGTGGTAGATAGTGTTTGGCTGCATTGTGGTGATGGAGGGATTGAGATGAATCTTGTTTGTGAAGAGGTGTCTGTGGTGGTGTAATGGTGGATGAGGAGTTGTCTAAATGTCAACACAAACTATAAATTGTTGGGTTGGATGGGCTACTAAAAATGTTAAGAGTTTGTTCGGTTTGGATTGGGTTTGGCAAATTAGATGTTGCAAGATGATTTTATATTCTGATTATTACATAAATAGGTTTATCATTCAACCAAACCATTTAAGTTTTCAATAATTAATACTCAATTTAAATAATAATTTAAATTTATTATTCAATTGGCATGGGATTGAACATGTACATTAATTTAAATTTATTATTCAATTGGAATGGGATTGAACATGTACATTGCATAGGCTTTTTGTTAGTAAGATATTAAAAGTAAGCATACTTTAACTTTGCCAACACACTCTAGGTTAGGTGGATTTTGCATGGCAGTTTTGCACAAATGGTCAAGTATGGATCCCTAGGTCCCTAAGTTTAAGTATTAGGGATACATGCGCTTCGATTTCATTATTAAGTTCATTGATAATTAAGATGCTCTAATTGGACAATATTTTTGTTTTTTCGATAATAACTGGAATGATGTTTTGAAATCCCCACTCTACGATATTTGCTATCATTGTGTGTTTTTTTTTTTAAATCTATGTCTAAAAAACTCAAACAATCAGAGAGGCTTTGTCATGCTTCATAATGTGGCACGTGTCACAGATCTAGGTGGGACCCACAAAAACTGTGCGTGATATTAAAATTAGGAATCTCCTCTTCATTGTTTTTTTTTTTTTTTTTTTTTTGAAAAGAGACTGTCCTCATTTTTCAACTCTTATTTTGTAATGATCATGTGCAGACAATCTAAATGTAATTTCCATCAAACTATCTCCTTTGATCTGTGGAGCCCACTGCCCAAGCTTCTAAAATCCAAAGTGACATCCCATCTGAATATTCAACTGCAGACCGAGGCATCTACACCTAGATATGGGTCAAAAATAATGGGCCACTAACCATCTTATTTTACTCGCCTTGCTTGTCAGTTGCATGTGCAATTGACAATATGGTTGCCTTGTACCCTGAGAAAAAAGAAAAAAAAAGAAAAAAAAAAGAAGAGAAGAGTATAGCCATAAGTAACTGCTTCTGCTAAGATGTAGTGTTTATCTTCCTAAAATACTAATCTGCCCCACTTGATGAAAATTGGCAGCAATGGAAATAAGAGAGATGGTTTGAGATGACATGTTCACAGCAATGAAATGGGGATCGAAGAGGAATGGGAAGGAGACTAAATTGTAGGGGGGAAGATTAGGTTGATTGGTAATGAGAGAGATTTTAGGGGAAGATTAGATTTTAGGGGATTAGAAAGAGAGGAAGGGCAATGAGAGAAATTTTTAGGACTTTAATTTATCTTGGTCAAATAGTTTATAAGATGAGATTCTATGTTCTTTGTCATAAAATGATGGAAATTCCTTGACTTTTTTTTGATTGAGAGCAAGGGTGAGACCATAAGGATTTCATATAATTTGTCCAAATTATGCGTTTGGTTATACTTTCTTTATATCTTTTATTTAGATGTTTATTTTTTATTGGAGGACAATGGAATGGAAAAATTTTAGGAGAGATAAGAGATATTTTAGATTTGAGGAGTTTGTTGAGATTGCGCCACGTGTCGTCCTCTCATGAAGAGGGCTGCGCCACGTGTCGTCCTCCAGCTAAAGAGGATATTGTTATAATATATATAAACTAGCGCTTCAAGGCCCATGCCCAACACGGGCCTTGAAAAATTAATAATTAAGTCTTATTAAAAATTATTGATAATTTAAATAAAATATTAATGAATATTATAACATAAATCATAGTGAAAACATAGTTAAAATATTGAATCTTTATTTTTTTGAAAGGAGAAATATTTTTTTAATCATAGATGTATAAAAGTTGGGAGTGAAAAAGAAAAAAAAACCATTGATATTAGGTCATCCTTGAATGATTAAAAGAAATACATGTGGTCTAAGGAAAAAAAATATTGATATTTGTTTATTGGCATGCACTTTTTTCATTAGTTATACTTGGTTCATCTTTTTCACTTATCTTGATAGTTGCGCTTGTTTCATTTTATGCAGATCTTTTAACTCCTGCATTTGTTTTAATTTGTGCGCTTGTTTCAATAAAGTTATTTGTTTTCGTTATTGCAATGGAACTACTTGGTCCAACATCTTGAAATTTCACATTTTCTTTATAATTTGATACTACATGGTAAACATTAATAATGTCTTTTAGTTTTTTTTACTTATGTGTATTTATTATGTATACGTCCCTATCCCCTAAACCCAAAAGGCAAAAGATAAACCAAAAATAAAAATATTAATCATTCAGGTCTCGGTGTAACCAGCATTAGATGTAGGTCTACATGGCAGGCTCCATTGAAAATCAAGTTGCGGATTTACACTATGGACCCAACCTGTTTAAGAGCCTCCACTGCCAAAATATACGCAAATTGATCTACACCCGAGGTGTCCTCTATCACAAATGGTAAGACTTTGATGAAGTTGTAAAGAGATGAGAGAGAGAAATTAGGGAGAGAGAGATTTTATTGAAAACCAAGGAGAATTTTTAAGGAAATTGAGAGATTTTAGAGACTTGTATGTATAAAGTTTAGCTAATATGGATGGAATCCTTAGATTGCGCCACTTGTCCCCCTCTCACAAAGAGGGATGCGCCACGTGTCGCCCTCCCATGAAAGTCCAACAATATTGAATTGAATCTCTAAGGGCAAAAATGCATGCTTTTCAAAGTCCAACAATCGGCAATCTTTACAAAATACACTCTTTGTAAATGTTCCCTAATTTCCTCTGTTTCAAATATATAGTCTTTATTTGATGTACATAAACTTACAGAAATATCTAGCGCTCAAATATGCCAAAATGTTACAGCAATGAAAAATATTTTGTATGTATTTTTCAGAATCCAAGCATGATCATTGTTGTGGAACAGAAAGATGTGCTTTGGTGTCTAGCATCAGACATGGGAAATGATACCTTCTATTTGTATTGCAGTTGTTGATGCTACCACTGAAAATGGGATGAATTCCATGTAAAGTTACTCTTTCTTTTCTCTTAAATAACTACATTATCCACATATGGGACCTGCTTCAAATGGGGTAGTGTAAATGTCGATTAAGCCATCCAAACTGTCGAGTTTTAATTATCCAACTTGGAGTGTTGGACTGGTCATTTGTGAAATTTGGACTGATCATTGCTTTAATTAGGAAGGAATCTTATGGCCATAAAAGAGCTTCAATGATTTAGATCAATTTTTTTCCTTTTTAAAGAAAGTCCTTATGTAGGTGTAATTTGTGGGTGCCTCCTGTTGAAGAGTTCAAATTTCAAAGGGTAGGAATGAAATTCTTCTTTTTTTTTTTTTTGAAAAGGACAGGATTAAAATTCTCTTAGCCCACTGCTCTAACTCCGTTGATGCATGAATTTCATTCCATTGAGAGAATTAAGAGAATGTTAATTAATCTATTATGAGTTTGAGTGGAAAATTTCGATTGTTTAAGGCAAATTTCAGATCTAATTATAATGGGCTTTTACTCTCTTTTCATATGTCATCTTTTTTTTCTCTCTCTTTCTCTCTTTCTCTCTCCTCCCAGCAAATTTTCTAATAATGGGCCCACCTCACCAATTGAAATCCTCTTGTATAGGATTTTGGCCAAATTTTATTCCGTGATAAAGTGGTACCTTGTGAAATTAAACTTGTATAAACATATATATATGTGTGTATGTATATTATATGTAGGAAACGTTTAAACATTATATTCATTTTTCAAGATGCAAATTGTTTTAAACATGATCAATCTAACAGTGGGCCCATTTCAATTAGATGTTACATTATTTGTTTTTTTACATGATCGATCACATAGTGGGCAACTGGGTATGCAAAATTGATGTTAGTAGTTATTGAAGTTAGTCATAGAAATTAGAGGAAAAAAAAACCCTTGAGATCCAGCTTGATTTTGAAATAAAATTTTGGATGCATATAAATGTGAGCTGAGTCCACTTTATAAATACCCAAGGAATAACAAGCTTATAATTGAGACCCGCTACTTGTAAAAGTGCATGATCAAATTTTATGTAAACGATTTTACAGAAGCCCAAACATGCACACTTGATCTATAAATGTGGGGCTAAGGATGCTATGAAATTGCAAAAATTAAGAGATCTTGCATTTGATATTGGATAGAAGCAACACATGGATTAGGCCCACTTTCTATGACTGAATGAAGATAGGCTAATAAACTGGGTCCCACTCATGTCTATAAGCACATGATCCAATCTCCTTGGCTAATAAACTTGGTCCCATTTGTGAAGGTCAAACTAATGCCATGTCATGTAATAATGTGCGGATTCATGTCCCACCTCACACATAGTGATTTTCAATGGAATTCCACTACATGAGAAGATACAACTTGCTTGTAAAGGTCATTCTAGATATATTTAATACGATGGATTGCTTAGAGAGAGATTTTAGGAAAATATATAGGAAAGAGAGTGGATAAGATATATATAGATTTTAGGACTTTAATCGGAGTGCGCCACGTGTCGCTCTCCTGCTAAAAGAAGCGCCACGTGTCACTCTCCCGCTAAAGGAGATATTGTTATAATATATCATGAAAAAATAATAATTAAGTCTTATTAAAAATTATTAATAATTTAAATAAAATATTAATTAATATTATGACATAAATCATAGCAAAAACATAGTTAAAATATTGAATCTTTATTTTTTTGAAAGGAAAAAATATTTTCTTTGGAACATTCTCACTATGGTTCTTCTTCATGTGGACATTGTAAAAGTATTCGCAGACCTGAAGCATTTAAATAATCTATATCCTAAAAAAATTACATCATGGTTATTATTTACCCACATTCAAAATAATTCTATATCCTAAAATCTATATTTAAATAATCTATATCCTAAATCTATATTTAAATAATAAAGTTCTTATATTTAAATATATTCTCATTTTTTGGGCCTGGGTATAACATGGGCCTTTGTATAAACCTATAGATTTAATTATGTGCAGACATGTGGCCTTAGATCTAAACATTAAATATATACATTATGCCTAACTTAGTTGTAATTCAAACAAATTTAGAGGTATGGTCCACATCATTAGGCCATAGTTTATCCAACCCATGATTCAATCTGTATAGTTCCATTCACTATGACCACCTATCTACATTTTCTTTCACCGACTCATATCTTGTTCAAAACTCAAATTTTTGACTCACATACATCATTTATTTGCATATAAACCCGATACACATTTGAAAAACTCAATCTTGTGTTAGTAGGCCACAGGGTAATGGTTTTGTCATTGCACAAATAACAACACTTTTTGCTTAACTAGTTGAAGAAAAGAAGAATATTTTTTTAAAAAATAAGGTTAATAAGAAACTAAAGAAAAGTTTGAATATATGGGATCCTTTTGATTTTAGTCTAGATACATAGAGGACCTGGAATCAGAATCATGAAAAGAAACCAATCTAAATAGTTATTTTCCTTAAAAAAATTAAAAGGGTGATGACATGGTGCTCCAAAAAAGGCTAAAAGAAAAATATCTCAATATATAGAGCATAGAATGTAGGGCTAGAGCTAGCAAACCCAATCAACATGAATAAAAAATAAGAACCAAGAGCGTAACTTCATAATATGTATATATCTGGTGATCTAAGCTCGTCTCTCTATCTTTCTCAAATATTCTTTTAGAACACAGGAGAATAAAAGAAAGATTTGAATATTTCATAAGTGCTTGTGAGTAGATAAGAGAAGAATGGGTATAGAGTTGCTTAAGAAAAAGGAGAATGAGACTCACCGGAACTCTTTTTCATTAGAAAGTCTCATGAAAATGAAGTCTCGTCAGAACTAAGAGTCTGATTAAAGAGTTTCATATAAACCAAGAGTTCAGGCATGGCCAATAGTCATCTATGTGATTTATATGAACCATGGGCTCGCGTTTAATAATTATATTATTTGTAAATAAAAATATGTATAAATATTTAAATGAATTTAAATTAATATTAGCATAAAATTCATTACACAATCCTAAATTTTAATATTTGCAATATTTATGGTACGTATAATAAAAAAAGAAAAAGAAAAAGAAAAAGAAGGGACCTAATTGATATATGCAAAAAGAAATACAAAAATTCATAAAATGGCACAAGTCTACACCCATACCCATATAAGTGGGTCCACCAAGGGCAGAGACTTACAACCATTTCTATTTTGATGATGCTATAGGCCCACCTTCATTCTATAGTACCGTAAAAAAAACAAACAAAATAAAAAGAAATGAAGATTTTGATTAGCCAAAGACCTAATTATATATATTAAAACTCTAAAAACAAAGGCCTATGAAGGGTGCCACATCAGCACCCTTTATTTTTCTTTTTTCCTAGAGCGCCACGTTAATATTTCAAAAAATTACATGTGGCGTGGCTTCCCTAACATCTCTCCTTCATCAACTGAAGTTACCCTAAATTCTCTCCCCCACAATTTCAAAACCTTTTTCTCATTCCCCTAAATTCTCTCTTCCTCATCCCTAAAATCTCTCCCTCTATCCATTTTTTTAAAACAATTCCTAAGTCTCATGAGTTCCTCAACTCATAATCTATACTAATTTAATTCCTTTCATTTCTCTTTATAGTATCTTTATTTTTTATTTGTTATAATTATAATTCTTAGAATTTCAATTTTGGCCCCCATCTTAGAATCATTTATTGATTTTTTTTTTTTGGAGTGGCATGTCAGCTTCTACAAAATGGCACAAAGTAGAGATCATTGAAATCTTTGCTTCATTTTATTCCCCTTACCCACAAGTAATTGACAATATTAATGCACCCACCGTTTTTTGTTCAAAATTCAAAATACCCCTAAAATCTTACCCACATCAATTCAATTTATACTAACACCCTACATTATGTCCCTAATAGATTGAGCTCAATGGGATATAGTTTTTTTTTTCTTTTCCTTTTTCCTTTTTCTTTTTTCATCTTTGAATGGTATAGGTTTTAACCTTTTGCTTCCATTTGATTTTCTTTCTTTTTAATTGGTGATTTCTCATAGGTGCAATATTATAGTTTTTATATCAAGATGAAAACAAAGGTATCTAATTTTATTAATTTTTTTCATCTCTACCTTTTTATATGATTTGTTTATACCCTACCCTAGGAGGCCGTGGACCCAAAAGAGCCCACACAAACGGGGAGAGAAAGTCATGGGAAGGAGAGCCCATACAAGTTATATATAATATATATAATTTCATCATGCTTGATTAGTTAACAAAATCTATGTTTTTCTTTTCTTTGTTTCTTTTATCCTTTCCCATATAATTTGATAAAACTATCAAATAAGCCCACTTTAACATCAATAGGGTCTCTTAATTTACTCTTCAATTAGAGAAGGCAACTAAATACCAATGATAATCCTTATTTTTTGAAATATAGCCAAATAAATGTAGATCGTATCATTTTTTTTTAAACAAGTATCAGAGGCCCAACTATTTTATTTCTTCATCAATAAGGTAGCAAAAGATAGACACTAATATCTTTTTATAAATCATCATTAAAATACTAAATATCAAAAAGTTATTAGAAAGAAGAAAACCGCTATGGACTTTGGCATAAACAATATGTATTATTATTATTGTTGTTTTGGGCCCGGGCTTAGCACGGGCCTTTGTTGCTAGTTGATATACGAAGGAAAAAAGTCCATAACCTAATGCATGTTTGCACCTCTACTCTTACCTATACACACATATGTGGGTCTACTAAGGGTAGGGACCTAATTGCTATAGACAAAAAGAAAAAAAAATCCATAACCTAGCACATATCTACACTTCTACTCTTACCTACACAAACATAAGTGGGTCCACTAAGAGTGGGGACCTAATTGATGTATGCAAAAAGAAATAAAAAAATCAATGGTTAAACACTAATTTTTCCACCCAAAATTTCCCCAACCCTTCCATTAAACGTCAACCTAATACACCTAAAACGTGTGATTAAGTTTATCATCCTTATAATAATCAGGGCATCCCCTTTAGGGCCTGTGTAATTATATTATTTGTAAATAAAACTATTTATAAATATTTAAATGAATAGTAAACTAATATTAACATAAAATTTATCACACAATCATAATTTTAAATATTTTAGTGCAGTCTTAAAAAACTAAATATTATATTAGTAAAACTAAATAAAAGAATAAAAATAATGTACCCATAAAGTTTCATTAGAATATTAATAAAAAAAAAAGTTAGATCATATTTCCTTTAATCCATAAACTCAACTCAAGAGGAAAAAAAATTATATGGTAACAAAAATTAGATGGAATAGTCCAATGTATAAAGAATCATGGGGTTGATCATCCAGCCTTTCACTATGAAAAATATTGATTAGTTGGAATTGAATAGAAAGGAAAAAGACCATGCCCAACGTAGCCCATTTGAAAAATATATATGTACCACATGAATAAAATATGTCAGCACTAGGATTTAAAGAATATAGACATTTCAAACTGTGCCTATTTAATAATGAGGCCTGAGAATAGGGTTCATGTGTAACCTGCGATCCCAAAAACAAAGCCCCCAAACCAACCCAGTGAGGACTTTGATGCTGGGCTCAAGGTAAACCAAATTATGAGCATTTATAAAATACTAAATCAATCTTCAGGTTCGATTTTTCAAAATGGAGAAATCTTATGAAATGTTTAATAATGATTTTTGTTACAAAAGTTAAAACTAAATTACAAATCATTTAAAAATTAATTTCACTTTTGACAAAAGTGTTCATGAGGAGTTTGATGTTTTAAGAAGTCCCCCAAATAGCTTGTTCACATCCAGGTGAAATACTAGGATAAAGAAGAGAACTTTTAGGATTGGAGAAAATATGGAGATTTTTTAAGTGAGTAAATTAGGTGAGTTATGAATAGAGATTTAAGTAGCGATGATAGATATTGAGCATTGAGATTTTATAGAAAATCAAAGAGAGATTTGAGAAAAAAATGAGAGATTTGGTATGGATGGAGTTTAGCCAATATGGATGGAATCCTTATATTGCGCCACGTGTCGCTCTCTCGCGAAAAGGCTACGCCACGTGTCGCCCTTCCGCTTGCTTTTCTTAGTGGGGCTCATGTATGAGAAATTAGTGACAACTCTTTTAAGGGGCCCACTTTAAAATAAAAAATCCAAATCAATCATGGGTTGTGGCTCCAAGACTTATGGGCCCTCATCAAATTTCAATTCAATAGGAGTTGGGCCCAGCATGAGATAATAATTTTTTTTTTAATTTGTGTTTCATGAAAGGGCCCCATTGAGAAGCATAGTGAATTCCTCACCACTATGAAATTATAAATGTAAGTATTTTTGGTGATCAATTATAGTGGGCCCAACTCATCGAGATTTGTTGAGTGCCACAAGAGAGGAGTTTTTTATTTTTATAAGTGGGACCATTAATAAGGAGACCAAAATAATTTTTACATCTAAAAAAGATGAACCGATTTTGTATCCCCTAAATTAGGGAATGAATTTCAAATTGTGTAAATCTAAAAGCCCTAGAAACAGGTGAGATGTTATCTTCAAATTCAAAAAGCCAACTGGGCGTATTAATTGGATGAGAGAAAGGGGCGTTGAGAAGAAAACAAACTCCCGAAAAGTTTTCCACAATTTCAAAGCTCTTGGGGACAAGCCACTTAGTTAGAGTAGGGTTGTAGGATTTTAATTTATTTGCTAATCATGCATATTGGAAAGTATTAATTTACAATAGAGTAGAAAACCTATTTTTGAGGAAACTGTATTTTAGGCCTAAATTTTAGGGGAGGAGAGTTGATTCGTAATGAGAGAGATTTTAGAGGAAGATTAGATTTTAGGGGATTAGATAGAGGAGTTCGCCACGTGTCGCCCTCTCATGAAGAAGGCTGCGCCACATGTCGCCCTATCGCAAAAGGAGGTATTGTCATAATATATATAACTAGCGCTTCAAGGCCCACGCCCAACGCGGGCCATAAAAAAAATAATTAAGTCCTATAAAAAATTATTAATAACTTAAATAAAATATTAATGAATATTATGACATAAATCATAGCGAAAACATACTTAAAATATTGAATCTTTATTTTTTAAAAAAGAGAAAATATTTTCTTTGAATCATAGATGAATAAAAGTTGAGAGTGAAAAAAAAAAACTGTTGATATTAGGTCATCCTTGAATGATTAAAGGAATTACATATGGTCAAAGGAAAAAAAATGTTAATATTTTTTATTGGCATTACTTGTTTCAGTAGTTGCACTTAGTTCATCTTCTCCGCTTATCTTGACAGTTGCGCTTGTTTTATCTTGTACAAATCTTTTAACTCATGCACTTATTTTAAGTTGTACATTTGTCTCGATAAAGTTATTTGTTTTCGGTATTGCGATGAAAGTAATTGGTTCAACATCTTGAAATTTCACATTTTTTTTATAATTTGATGCTGCAATATATGAACTTAAGATAAATCTTAAATCTTAAATAAAAGATATAAGCGTTTAAAACAAATGGTCAATAGGAAAGCAAAATACGTAAGCGATGATTGTAGCTAGTAATGAGAAGGAAAAAAAAGAACATTGTAGTTATTATAATGATATTTAAATAATAATAACAATAATCATAATATAATTAGTATTATTATTGTAATATAATCGTAAGAGAAAATAAATAAATTTTAAGTAGGTTTTAAGAGTCTGAATGAGGTAAAAACCAAACGAAAAAATAAATTTAATAAAACTTCTTCCTTAAATTTTTTATTATTAAATTATACAAAAAAAAAGGTAAGAGAGACAAATCTAGTGGCACAAATTCTGGCCACTTAATTTTGGTTGACTTTTCTCTCCTTATATAGTAGTGTTGTTGCATATTTAACTAAAAAAGAATTAAAATCGAAATTTCAATATCTAATTACCTCAACTATGCTATAGTAACTAATGAAATAGAAGTGATCCCCAACTTATATGACCCAGGCTAATAAAAAAAAAGCCTATCAAACTCACCCACATACTTGAACATTGCATTAATGATACATTTCGAATACATGAAAAATAAGTAAAGAGAGGATTTTGATAAGAAAAATCACTTGCTACACACCACCCCACTTAAGAGTGATTCTAGGCTAGGCCAACCCGAGCTCGGCGAGCTTGGATATGTAATTAGAGTCCTTTTAATAATTTGACTGATCTTAAATTAAATGATAGAAAGCGCAAAACTCGACCCGACCTGTGTAATGAATGCATATAATTTAATTTAATTAATACAAACAATTATTCAAATAGCAACATAATTGATTAAAAGACTCAATTTTGTTTGGCTGGCTCAGGCCTAACTCGCTTACAGCTAATGTTGGGCTTGACCCAGGCCTGGGCCAATAATTCTAACATTGGGCTGGGATTGGATATGCATTAGCCTGGCCCAGCCCATCCCATGAACATCCCTACTACCCCACTTGTTCATGGATGCAATGCATACTACATCAGTGGGCTTCACCCTTCCTTGCATATGTTGTAGAGGGATGAAAGAGAGAAAAATTCGGACAGAGGAGATTTTATAGAAAACAAATGAGAGATTTTAGAAAAATTGAGAGATTTTAGAGATTTGGTATGGATAGATTTTAGCTAATATAGGTGAAATCCTTAAATTACGCCACATGTCGCCTTCTCATAAAGAGGGCTGCACCACAAAAAGATGTACCTCAATCATTAATCCTGTGTATATCTATGGGGTCATATTTGGACCCATGGATTTTTGCATTTTACAGTAGTTTCTTTTTCAACTTCTTTTGGATTCAAACCCTGCGATCATCGTTTATTTGTGTGGATTTATATTGCAATTTGTTAGTTGGCCACTTTAGCAATACAAAAAATATTTCACATATGAGTAAGCTGACCCCACCAGCATGCTAATTGTGTCATCCTACATATTGTGAACTCCAAAAACAATGCAATGCATGGAAAAAAAAAAAGAAAAAAAAGATATATATATATCTTATAATCTTGGATGGTATTAATTAGAGAAGATTCCCCATCAACTGTGGATTTCATCATAACAACACTATGGGCCATATCTGGAAAACAACACTATGGGCCATCTCTCAAAAGGGTTCCATTTAGGAATTTGACTATGATGTTTTACAATTCAACATTTCAATGTAACATTTTATCCTTGTGCTATTTTCTCCTATGAGCAGATTATTATATATATTATGCATTTCCACATGAGCTCTTGGGGCCCACATGGAACCATGCCCCATTTATATGAGTGTTGAATTAGGTTTAGGATCTTATTGCTAAGGGTGAGAGAGATGTTAGGGGAGGGATAGAAATTTAAGGGGTAAGAGAGAGATTTTAGGGAAATTAAATAGTAAAGAGAAATTTTAGGAGAGAAAAATGGAAGAGAATCTTAGGACTTTAATTAGAGAGCGCTACGTATCGCTCTCCAATGAAAAAACTGCACCACGTGTCCCCCTCCCGCAAAAGGGGGGATTGCTTTAATAAATATAATAACAAAATAATGGTCGGGGCCAATGATGGGAAAATATTAACGGATGAAAATGATTTATGAAGAATTGAAACCTCTCGAGTGGATGGACCATGGACAATGAGTGTACAATACCATGATTCTAGTTTGTGGAATCAAATCCTCATACAGGATCAACAATGTTATGATCAATGATCATAAATGAGGTTTAACTCGTCAAAGCAATGGCAGGCCACCAAACAAATGATAAAGACATGGACTAATGAATCTGGCAAGAGAAGGGAATGAATATGTTTTGTTTAGTCTAGGCCCACATTGCTTGGGAGTCGATAGAACAAACAAATAGAATCAATAAAAGCAGATGGAAGAAGCTTTAAAAAGCATACCTTTCTCGGCCTTTTGGTTAAGATCAAGTGTAGTGTCTGTTCTTATCAGTTTAATATCTGATACGTGGCCCATTGGATCACATGATATTAAATTAATTTTTTGTGGGGGAGGGCCTACTGTAGTAGCTTGCGACTGGGGCCCTCATGCATCGCCCGTGCGTTACACTACAGCATGGGCCTGGTGCACCACTATCAAAGCTTAGTTGAAACTTTCTATTTTTGGCCCTGCACCTATTAAAACTTAATTGTTAATTTTTGTCCCTGGTTTGGATGTTATACTCTAGGGTTGTTGATTGGGAAGAGGAATAAAATGAAAATTGATGTGGGCCTCTTTTTGTTCTCTCTTTTAACTAATATATACAGTAATGCCAACACCTCAAAGTTTAATGGTTTCTTAAGTTATATTTTATACAAAATTCAATCCACGGTGAGTATAATTTAGATTTGTATCAAATTGTTGGTACAAAAAATTATTACCATCTATAGGAACAGCGAGAGTCAGGTAATCGGGGGAAAATATTGTATATATCTAGATTCATGCATCGCAATAAAGGGTTGTACAAAAAAATACAAGATTATACAGACAAAACATGGGGCTAGCCCTGTGTATATATATACCCACTATTTATTTATGCATGTATGTATGCACAAACTCATATAATTCATAGCCACCACCATTTTCTTACATATACAAGAAGTTTGGCTTGGAAAAGACCTATTGGCACATATAAATGATTAGATCTTTGAGAGCCATCTGACTATGAGCCATGATAGGTGGTCCACACCTCTCCAATAGCCATCCCACCATTCTTCCTTTTCGATTGCCAAAACACTAAAAAGTCCTTCAAGCCCAACTCCATAACCAAAAAGCACAAACAAATAAAACAGTCTCTTCTCCTTTTCATCCTCCCCTTGATACACCTGACCCACATGGGCACCAGCTGGACCACTCAAACATCTCCTCACTAGGGGTGGCCCACACAGCTGATCATTTCCAATGTAAGCTGACCCATCTATGCTCAATGTATCGAAGTGCACCCCTGTTGGGATCTTCCCACTCAAATTGTTATAAGAGAGATTGAAGACACTAAGGAAGTCCAACAAGGTCAATGTTTGTGGTATCATGCCTGCCATATGGTTGAAACTAAGATCCAAAGACTCCAATCCACTCATATTGCCAATGCTCATTGGTATCTCAACTGAAAGATTGTTATGTGAGAGATTGAGCATGTAAAGGCCCTACAACTGACCAATTTCCTTTGGGACCTCTCCTTCCAATAAATTGTTAGAGAGATCGATACCACTGTTGTAAGAGAAGATGTATTCAAGCTCCTGATTTACTCCCTTGCTCACTATTTCCAATCCCACACCTTCATACATAAGTGAAATCATGTGACCAAGCAATCGTCCATCCTTAGGCCGTCGAATCAGCATGGTGAGATCACCGATGCTTTTGGTAATTGAACCAGAGAGTTTGTTGTATGATAAGTCGAGGATTTGGAGTTTCTGCAGTTGGGTTATCTCTCTTGGGATCGAATCATTGAAGTAGTTCGATCTCAACGTGAGAATTTGAATATTTTTAAGCTTCCCAATGAAATTTGGAATTTTCCCTTCAAACTGATTGCTTTCCAAGTTTAGGAACTCTAGCCCTTCAAGGTGTTGGATAAAATTTGGAAAAGAGCCTTCAAGATGGTTGTCGCTTATGTGCAAAGAGCTGTGGCTTTTTACATATTTGAGCTCGTCTGGGAGGATTCTAGTGAGGTTGTTTGTGCCAAGGTCCAGGGAAATTAAAGATTTACAGTTTCCAATGCTCGAAGGAATTTCCCCAGATAAATGGTTGTTTGAAAGATCAAGGCCCAATAGAAGAAAGTTGTTCGGTCCACATAGGGAGTGAGGAATTGGGCCAGATAGCTGGTTTTCTTTGAAGGAAATGTATCTAGCATGGGTTAGTCTCTCTCCAACTACAGTTGGAATTTCACCAGTGAAATTATTCCAAGAAAGATCAACAACTTCGGCAGCCTCAGGCAGAAGAGGAAGAGGCCCTTGAAGCCTGTTGTTTGATAATATTAGTGCTGATAGTGGGAAGTTGGAATGCATACAAAGAGAAGGTGGGAGAATTCCCTCAAGATTGTTGCCTGAGAGATCCAAAAAAGAGAGATTGGGAAGTTTGAACAGCCAAGAAAGAATTGACCCTGTCAAGTTACTGCTACTAAGATCTAGGAAAGCAACAACGGTCAGATTAGAAAGGAAAGCAGGGATTTCTCCGTCGATACCACATAAACTTAACTCCAAAAGCCATGGTTGGAAAGTTGGTGGAAATGGTTTAGGATCTACCTTGACAGTAATCCCACTGGAGCCAAAACCTATGGCCACAGGTGAGGACTTCTGGAACAATGAAAACAATGAAGAGATAGTTCCCTCCATGGAGTTATAGCTCAGATATAAGCTTTCAAGATTCGCAAGAAGACCAATGCAATGCGGGATTCTTCCATTCAAATCATTACCTCCCAAATGAATAACCTGAAGAGAAGAAATTTCACAAATTGATTCAGATATCTGCCCTTCTAAACTGTTGAAGTAGACCATCAAGACCCTGAGATTCCTTAAACCAGAGATGGAGAGTGGAAGGCTTCCTGTTAGGTTGTTTAGAGAGAGGTCTAGGTATTGTAAACTAGAAAGGTTTGTAAATGAAGAAGGGATAGGTCCTTGAATTAAACAACTTGATGCAAGAAGAGAAATCAATGAAGAGGCATTTGAGATGGTAGGTGGAATTTGACCAGTAATGTAAGTGGATTGAATTGAAAGTGTGCGCAAGTATGTCCATGGGAGTGCAAAGAACCATGAGAGACCGACAGGAAGATCCTCGTTGTCATCTACATACAGTTCTTGAAGTTGAGGAAGGTAGGGAATGGACCTTTGGATAAGAGAACCTGAGAGGTCCAGATGTGTGATGGAAGTTAGATTAGCAGGCTGAACTGGGATAGCAGAAGCAAAAGAATTCAAATCCAGAACCAGAGAAGAAAGATGTGTGAGATTGAGTAATTAATTTATCGGAATCATGCTGGATAATCTACAATTGGAGAGCTGAAGCTGCCTTAGATTGTAGAGAAATGATATGGGTTCTCCCCAGTTCCTATCAAGAGATGCAGTAGAGAGATCTACTCCATTTAATTGAAGCTCCCTCAGATTAGTCAACCCTCTCAACCAATTCAGATTTGAACAAGAGACAGAGCCACCACGGATGTAGGAATTTTTCTTTTTCATGGAGTAGTCAAAGGAAGACAAATTGTAGGTCAAGGATGAGAGATCGAGAATCTGAACAGAACAAGAGAGATCCAAGGTTTGTAGGAAGGAGAGGTTGCACAGTTGCACTGGGATGGAACCAGAAGGCATAGAATTCGAGAGGTTGAGATAAGTGAGGCTTCTGAGATTTGTTAATTGAGGAGGTATTTTGGAAAGATGGAAATTGTTGAAGCTGAGATCAAGGTATTGAAGATGGTGGAGGTTGAAGAGAGACGGAGCTATCGTTCCATTAATGACCATGGATTTGGTGTTGGAAAGAGAGACAAGCCTTGAGTTAAAGCCGCGGACAGGTATGTCTGGTTGAGGGTTTCGAAGATCAATGGAGACAACATGTGAGGAATCAAAACAGTGAATTCCATGCCAGTAGCAGCAGTTATGGCCTTGCCAAGAAGACAATCGGGCTGAAGGGTCATCAAGAAGGGACTTGAAGCTCAAAAGAGAAGTTCTTTCATCTTCATGGCAGCTAAATATGTTGGAGCATTGAGAGGAGAGTACAATCAGAAGCAGGAGTAGGAGGTGAAGTTTCATTGTCTTTAATGGCTACAGTCTCTCTCAAGTGTCTGTATGGTTTGTTGTAGCTGATAAGTAAGAATGCTACCAAGAGTGCTACGTTTGTTCTCTCTCTTATAGGATACAAAAATTGAAGTAATTGTGTGACATAATTTTGTTTTGAAAATTATCAATATGAACAAGTCACATAGCTTCATGAACCTGCCACGGAAAAAAGAAAAAAAATGCAATGTCGCAAGCAATGTGAAGATAGACATGATCTGACGTCAATAAAAAAATGAGAAACAATCAATGTCAAAATAAAGGAGAGATCCTAAATTGAAGTCATGAGACCTTACAGTCATTTCAAAATGATAAATCTATGCAGAGTAACATTTTCTATACAGTACAAAGAATGCAAGTGGTTTTATCATGTAGCTAGTTATAGTGGTTTTATAGATTCATTAACATATTTCAACAGAACTATAAAACAACATTTCAAAATTGACTGAGAACACAGAGGTTGTGGGTGAGTGGCTGTTGGCTGAGATGATATAGGAACCACATGCTAAGATGAGGGATCACTGAGATGAGTAGGAAACTACTTCCTACAAGTGTGGCTGGATGGATATTGTGACTGGACTGAGTCGAGAAACTAATCCGCTGTTGCTATCTTCCCCACTATACTAGTGGCCATATGTAGACTGTGGGTTTCTCCTGGAAAAGGTGGAACCAAGTCAGGTGAGGCATTTGGTAAAAACATGAGGAACTTGATCAATATTGTTAATGTATTAAACAACCAACTTGAACCAGCGCAGGGGAAGAAGATTAGCCAACGGGCTAATCTCCCTGCCAAAAGGCTTAGGGATAACTTGTCTAGGTGCCTCACCAAAGACAAATAAACTCTCTCAACTGAGAACCAATTCCAAAGCTTTATTCAATATGAAAGTCTATCTCTCTTGAAGATATTACATCCTTATTTATAACTAAAACATTATCTAAGAAAGGAAATAACTAATTCTAAACAAATAAGAAGTCCTAAATCAAATACAACTGGACTTGCCAAATATCAATAAAACAATTAAAGCAACTACTATTAATATAGTCTACTACAAGTCTACTGTGCTTTGGGCCTGCGGGTGTAAACTTTCAAACGAGGCCCATTATTATGGCCTGCATCAGCTCTCCCCGGCTTGGAAAAACTCGACTCTGGCGAGTTGCTAGCTTGGTACTGCTCATATAAATCTGGATTGATCTTTTGAAAATCTGCAGCCATAATCCAGGTAGCTTCAGAAAATGGTTTGCCTTTCCACTTAACAAGAAACCTGTGAAATCCTCCATTCTTGGTTGAAATGATCTGATCATCAAAAACATCTTCAATTTCGTCTGGAGGGAATTGATGAAGAGGAATGCGAAGAGCTTGTTCTTCAAAGGATTCATCATTGTGGTGCCCATGATATAATGTCAAATCTTCGACATTAAACGTGGAACTGATATTCATGTCTGCAGGAAGGTCGAGAACATATGCATTGGAACTGATTTTCTTTAGAATCTTGAAAGGACCTGCACTTCGTGGATGTAGTTTCTTGTATTTACCTGCAAGAAATCGTTCGGGCTTCAAACGAACCATTACTAGATCACCTTCGATAAACTCAACATGGCGTTTGTGAGAATCCGCATGCCTTTTATATGCTTCATTACTTGTAGCGATTTGCCGGCGAACTTCATCATGAACATCTTTCATATGTTGGGCAAACTGTTCAGCATCCGGACTAGATCTAGAGTCAACTGGTAAAGGACTTAAATCAATAGGAAGACATGGCATAACACCAGTGACAACTTCAAATGGTGAACTCCCTGTTGTTCTGTTGACAGAATTATTATAGGCAAGCTCTGCCATAGGTAAAATAAGATCCCATGAAGCAACATGTTCTCCAATAAGGCATCGAAGAAGATTTCCTAAACTCCGATTGACAACTTTTGTTTGGCCATCAGTTTGTGGATGATAGGCACTTGAGTATTGGAGCTTAGTGCGCATCATATGCCATAAAGTCTTCCAGAAGAAACTCATGAACTTTGTATCTCTGTCAGATACTATTGTCTTGGGAAGGCCATGCAAACGAACAACTTCTTTAAAGAAAAGAATGGCAATCTTCTTGGCATCCGCTGTGTGAGAACAAGGAATAAAATGTGCCATTTTGGAGAAACGGTTAACAACAACAAAGACAGAATCTACTTTTCGCGCTGTTTTTGGTAAGCCCAAGACAAAGTCCATACTCAAATCTTGCCAAGATGCATGTGGAATAGGAAGGGGCTAATACAAACCTGTATTCTTCTTTTGACCTTTTGCAAGTTGGCATACTCTGCATAATTCACAAATTCGGGCAACATCTGTTTTTAAGCGTGGCCAAAAGAAACGATCTTCCACAAGGGCCAATGTTTTATCACGCCCAAAATGTCCACTACATCCGCCACTATGCAACTCACGTATCATAAATTCACGGATAGATGTAGCAGGCAGACATAATTGATTTCCATGAAAGAGATATCCATCATGAAGAGAAACTTTGGATGTTCTGAACCTTCACTATTTAGAAGGGCTGTATAAATGTGACCAAAGTCATTATCAGCTGCATATTCTCTGCGTATTTCTTCAAAGCCAGGAACATTGACGGAAATTGTCATAAGAATGTGAGTTCGACAACTTAATGCATCTGCGACTTTATTTTCCGTGCCAGATTTATGACGCAGAACAAAAGAAAACTCCTGTAGGTATGCACTCCATTTAACACGATTGGCACTCATTTTCTTTTGAAAATTCAGGTGTTGCAAGGCTTCATGGTCAGAGTATAAGACAAATTCTTTTCCAATGAGATAATGACGCCAATAATGAAGAGCTTGAACTACTGCATAATATTCCAGATCATAAACAGTGTACTTCTTACGGGAGTCATTTAATTTCTCACTGAAATAAGCAATTGGATAACCGTCTTGACTTAAGACTCCGCCAATACCGACATGGGAAGCATCACAACTAACTTCGAAGACTTTGTCAAAGTCCGGAAGTTTTAGAACTGGTGCCTCAGTTATTTTCTTCCTAATTTGCTCAAATGCTCAAGAGGCAGCATTGGTCCAAGTGAACTCTCCTTTTTTCATGCAGTCAGTTATAGGAGCCATGATTGTACTGAAATTACAAATGAACCTCCTATAAAAGGTAGCCAAACCATGAAAACTACGTACCTCATGTATAGAAGTGGGAATAAGCCAGTCAAGGATTGCTTTGACTTTAGCTGGATCAGGTTCAACTCCGCGGGCCGAGGCAACAAAGCCCAAAAATACGACAGTGGAATTCAAAAATGTACACTTCATCAAATTAATGTAAAACTTTTCTCTTCGAAGTGCACGCATGACATACCTCAGATGATCGAGATGATCTTCCTTTGATTTGCTGAAGATTAAAATATCATCAAAATATACCACAACAAATTTGCCAAGAAAAGGTCATAGAAGCTAAGTCATTACTCTCATAAAAGTGCTGGGAGCATTTGTTAGACCGAACGGCATGACTAACAATTCATATAGTCCATCTTTGGTTTTAAATGTTGTTTCCCATTCATCTCCGGGCCGAATACGGAGTTGGTGATATCCTCTCTTGAGATCAATCTTGGAAAAGACAGAAGATCCAGACATCATATTAAGCATGTCATCCACTCGGGGAATCGGAAACCGATATTTGATAGTAATTTTGTTAATCGCTCGGCTATCAACACACATTCGCCAAGAACCATCTTTCTTCGGTGTTAAGAGGGTGGGAACTGCACAAGGACTCATGCTTTCTTGGATATAACCCTTCTGGAGTAAATCTTCAACCTGTCTATGCAATTCAGCATGTTCGACGGAACTCATGCGATAAGCAGGTAAGTTAGGAAGGATAGATCCAGGGACTAAATCAATGGCATGCTAGATGTCCCGCATAGGAGGTAGCTCATTAGGAAGCTCTGCGGGAATCAAATCTTGAAAATTATGGAGCAATGATTTGATTTCTGGTGGCGTAGAATCCTGTTGTTTATTAACTGCTTCTTGGGTTTCTTTAGGCACAAGAGCATAAACAACTCCTTGGTCTTTGCTTTCCATTTCAAACTTCCTCATAGAAAGAACATGAGGGTTTAATGGGGTGGTAGAAACCATTGGAGAAGATGTTAATGGCGGCAATGGAAGAAGATCCACCACTTGTCCCTTCCATTTAAAAGAATGAATGTGCCTTTTCTGATCAGTATGTACCTCTCGATCATATAACCAAGGTCGGCCAAGTAAAATGTGAGCAATATTCATAAGAATAATATCGCACCATATATCATCTTCATATAAGCCAATTTTAAAATGAACCAAGCAATGATGGGTCACAGGGATTGAATGATCATCTACCCAAGCGACCTTGTAAGGCTTTGGGTGCTTTTCAATAGGCAAATTGAGCTTAGTGATCACTTCCTGTGAAACAACATTCATAGCACTACCTCCATCAACAATTAAATTGCATAACTTACCTTTGCATCTCACGCGTGTCCTAAAGATTGAAGTAAGTCACCAATCAGCTTCTTCTTGTTCATTGGTGAGGAGAAGCCGACGTATAATAAGAATAGGACCACCTTCTTCTGCACCGGTAGCGACATGAGGAGAAGGATCAGATTGAGCCTCTAGCTATGGATCTGGCTGAGCTTCTGATTGGATATGGTCAGGAGGAGGCTCCATTTCAAGATGCTCATCATAGTCTTCAGACGAATAAGGATCTTCATCGCAATAATAAAGATTGCGAACCTGAGGGCATGCATTAGCAAAGTGTCCTGGTTGTCCACATTGATAACAACCATCAGTTCGTCGATCTTGACGAGGAGCTCCACGATTCCGCATATCTTGCTCCTGTGGCACTCTCCCCTTTTGATTTTGAGCAAAAGGATGCTGATTGGGGTGATTGTGCTGCGGTTTTGGAGGTGGACGAAAACCCGCTGGTGGAGCACGGTGATATTGAGAATTATTTTGATTGGGTGGATAACCTTTATTATTCTGAAAGGCGGGGGTTCGACGAGTCGTTGACTCCCCGACTTGAGAACCAAATCGTCTCAAAGTGGAGGACCGCAATTCTAGCTCAACCCGTTTTGCCTTGTTATAAATATCATCAACAGTTTCAAAATCATGCATAAGGACTTCACGTCTTATTTCTTCTCGCAAACCTGTTCTGTACTGGTTGACTAACGTGAAATCATCATCTTGAATTTTACACCGGATAACATAATCATTGAACTTCTCTGTGTACTCATCCAGTGATAAGGTGCCTTGCTTGAAAACAAAATATTCTTGCTGAAGGAGACTTAAATAATTGGAGGGCAAGTATTTACCTTCAAGCTTTTCACGCATATCATCCCACTTGGTAATAGCAGGGCGTCCCATGACAAGATTATTGTGCTCAACGCTGTGCCACCAAATACGTGCTGACCCTTTAAGTTTGACTTTGACAAATGCAACACGCTGTGCATCATCCATATGATATCAAGAGAAATAATCTTCGAGGGAATTGAGATAGTCAATGAAAGCCTTTGGATTGAGACGGCCAGAGAAATCCGATATATCAATTTTGACTCGTTTTGTGATATCATCAAATTTTGGTGCAGCAGGTGCGTCTGCAGGGTCTTTTTCAGTAAGAAGACGCTGAATGAAATCATGCATAGATTCTTGCGGGCCTGTTTCTGCTGGTCGGCCGGAATTTTGTTGGTTTCCAGCGCTAGAGGATGCTTCGGCAACAAGAGGCCTCTGTGAACCGTGGGACAGTTCTTCCAACGTATGTACTCTTTCAGTCAACTCTATTAACATGGCATCTCGTTGATGATCAGAAAATCTGCCCCGATATGATTGACCGCTGCGGGTTGACATTGTTTATAGAAAGCAAAGGAAACAAAAGACTTTTTTTTTTTTTTTTTTTTGCTGTGGGCCTGGGCTGATCAGGGCAGCTGCTATGGGCCTGGGCTGAATCAGGGCAGGCCGGTCAGATCTGGGTCAGGTCAGACCCGGACTGCAAAAGTGGGTTGGACTGGGGCGGGTGTCGGGTCAGCAGTTTTGGCCCAAACTGCTAGCGGCCTAACTACTTAACGCTTTCCTCTCGCTACAGTAATGACAGGAGAAAAGAAAAGGCAAGTTCACCTCTTCTAATTCAGAAACGAAAGGAAAGAGAGGAAGGGGTAGATCTACAAGACAAGAGGGCTGCAGCGACGACCGGAGGTGCTGTGCTGTGGTGTTGCGACGCTGCTGCGTTGATGGCTGCCGTCGTCTGCGATGCTGCTGTGCCGGCGGTGGCCTTCGTCTCCGGTGACAGGTACACTGATCTCTCTTTCTTTCTCTCTCTTCTGTTACGTCTCTCCGTCTCTGTCTTTCTCGTTTCTGCTTTGTTTTATTTCTCTGGGTTTGGGAATGGTTGATAGCAACCGAGGGGTTAGGTCTGATTTGGGGTTTTCGGTAAAGAGATGGGTTGGTGTGGTGCAGGTCGCGTTGGGACAGGGGTGCGAGCGAAAGGGTTGAGGGTTGGTGGAAGAGTTTCAGTGGCTGCGGGAATGGATTTGGGTGTCAGTGGAAGGGAGGTATCGTTAGGGTTGGAGAATTTGGATTTTCGATGTGCTGTGGGGTTGGATCGGGTTGGGGATGGATCGGGTCGGCGCCGGGAAGGGGGAATGAGTCCGGCGTGGTTACAGTGAGGGTTTCAGTGGAGTGGGGAAGGGGTGTGGATTGTGGTGGAGGGCGGTGGTGATGCGGGAAAGGGCTAGGGTTTTCGGTGGAAAGGGCGGATAGGTTGGCGTAGGACGGGGAAGATGAGGATGATGGGATGCGATGGTGAAGAAGGGTACTGACGATGAGGATGAGGATGAGGATGAGGGAGATAATGGTTGGGGGTTTTCGGATGTTGGGGTTGGCAGAGGGAAAAGAAAAGGTCGACAAAACTCTGGATGGATTTCTGTGGTGGGAGTTGAAGGGTGACTGTGAATTGGGGACTGTAAGGGTGTCACGACAAAAGAAGATGATGAACGAAGATTGAACCAAACGAACGGTTACCTCAAATCGGCGATTAAACGGCGGTCCGAGAGTGGATCTTCGTCTCTGATACCAATTGAAGCAGCGCAGGGGAAGAAGATTAGCCAACGGGCTAATCTCCAAGCCAAAAGGTTTAGGGATAACTTGTCTAGGTGCCTCACCAAAGACAAATAAACTCTCTCAACTGAGAACCAATTCCAAAGCTTTATTCAATATGAAAGTCTATCTCTCTTGAAGATATTACATCCTTATTTATAACTAAAACATTATCTAAGAAAGGAAATAACTAATTCTAAACAAATAAGAAGTCCTAAATCAAATACAACTGGACTTGCCAAATATCAATAAAACAATTAAAGCAATTACTATTAATATAGTCTACTACAAGTCTACTGTGCTTTGGGCCTGCGGGTGTAGACTTTCAAACGATGCCCATTATTATGGCCTGCATCACAACTCTTTGCAAACCATTTTTTCACAAACTTAGAGAAAATCGATGTCAGGATGTTTAGTATGTGCATGCAACACAGGATTAGAAGCCAAAACGATACAGCTAATGTTGCCACACCAAATAAATGGAGGGAAAGTAAAGGGAATTTGAAGATCCTTAAATAACAACCTTAACAAGGAAATTTTAGCAGCTATGATAGCATTAAATGTTTGATCAATTTCACTGCTGAATGTGGATTATACAAGTAGTTTTATACAACTAGTTTTAGAGTAAACCCCTAATCCGTGGGACTGATCAACAGAACTATAAAACAACATTTCAAATTGAATAAAAATAGAAACAGGATGTAGCTTCCACCAAGATGGGTCAGGAACTAATTGCTACAAATTTGACTGGATGGACACTTCGACTAGATTGAGTCAAGCAAGCAATGCAATGTCACTATCAATGATTTCAGTTTAAAATGTTACTGGTGATGTAAGTTATAATATGTTAATGAAAGACAACTGACAATCCCTCTCTATATAAGTTTTATTTCTTACATCAGCATAGACTAATTCTCATAGACTAAATGATTTCTCAACAATTCCTTTGGTGGGTCCTATAATGGATGCGATATATTGAAGAAATGAGAGAATGGCAGAACCATTCAGTGCCCTCCATGTAGCTATGGACCACAACCCAAAAATACACCTTCAGATCCGAAGCTTCAAAATTGATGGTAAAAAAGACAGTACAACTAACTGTTCAGATTCTTCATGCATAGATTAGAACGCACCAAACAGATTGCTTCAGTCATCTGATCCATGCTATTTGAGAGTCATGTCCCTCCAACATTGGAGCCCAATGGACAGGGAACATATAATCGACCAATGTGTCTCATTGGATGTTAGGGGGAACATCATTTGATTGATTTCTAGTGCCAGAATTGGTGGCAGTTCTCTTTGTTTCTATCATTGGCAGTTAAGGCACTGACAGTTTAGGATTTTCTTGAGTCTCCATGTATGTGGATGCCCTACACGAAATTCTTAGACACCATTCACAAATTTTCAATTTCATGAAATATCCTCAAGAAGCGGGAACAGTAGAAGTTCATTTTCTATCCAAAACATCATACTCCTAAGGGCCCTTGGATCTTCCTCAGTGAGTACAAGGAACTTGGTTTACGAATAAATGAGGTTCATGTGTTTAATGAATTAAAGTTACCCGTAAAGGAAAGTTGCTTCTGTTTTACATGACATAACCAGTTCCAGGGTAACAAAGGCAGTTAATTAGATTAACAGGTGAATTGAGTGTGGGAAACTGAGTTTGAAGGTTCCTAAGAGGGTATGAGTAATTTCCAAATGCTAGAGTCTTGTTTGACTGAGTGCATGTAATTTGGTTTACATATAATGCGGGTTCTTGCTCTTGTGCAACCTAAGTTACATGACTGTGAGTGATAGTTGTTTTGCTCTTTGCCTTGAGCAATAGCAAGTGACAGTTACAGGCAATTAGGTTAACAGGTAAAATAAGTGCAGAACAACCAAGCTCCAAGGAACAAAATGAGGCCTCGATTCCAAGGCAGAATTCCGTGCATTCAAATGAATCCTAAGAACCCATTTATCTTGGTAAATTGAGTGCATACAATGCTACTTACCCGTAAACTTTCACAAGCTTGTATAACCTGAGTGACACATGGGTTAAAGTTGTTTCTCTCTTTTACATGACCAATTACATGTAAGCAGGGTAATTACAGGGAAAACAAATCTCAAGGATCCGATTGAGTAGATGTTCAGAAGCTGTGTGCTTGGTAAGGTTCATGCTTTGTATGACCTGAGCTACTCATAAAATCAAGCTGTTTTGTTCTTTGTGATAACTGATTACATGTTGCCAGAGCGGCAGTCAATTACACGGCTAAGCAAAGTGCAGGGGAACTGAGTTCCATGGGTTCAAATGGGACCCAGGTATCTAAAATTTTCGTCCCTTCTCCCAACCAACCCCTTTAGATGAGCTGCACTGTCAAAAATTGAACTTGCCCAAATGAGAGTTACATGAGGTCATGCTTATGGTTGAGTCCAAATCCTTTGATGCTGATTTGAAACTGTATTGCTGAGGTCCCTTTGCTCATCAAATTCATGAAGTTGTTCTAGAGTTCTCCATAGTCCTTTTGTTTGATCCATTATCATTTCCTAAATATTGGAGCTGTAGCAACAGGAGCATACTTTCTAAGAAATCCAGGAAATTTTGAATTTTTAGTTCAGTAGGTAATGACGATTCACTTCATCCATTGTTGGGATTTTCATGATGAACAATCAATAACTTATAAACTCACCAATTGTTGGGATTTTCTTGATGAATAATCAGTAACTTATAAACTGACCCAAACACATGTCTTATTTTCTGCGGTCATCTATCTATAAGGTTCATCAATCCACTACGAATTATTGATTTAGACATGAAGATTTTGGTGGGTGAAGTGTCACTTTCCTCTGACAAATATATGCTATCGAATTCTATTACTATATCTGTAAATCAGCATCTATAAGTATTAGAACGCATACCCTATGACCCTTATTTCAAACAATGTCATCAGTGATATAGGTGAAATTGTTTTTGCTTGTTACTTTAAATGGATATGGATAATTTAAATTTGCATGTGTATTCCAATCCGTGCAAATAAACAGGACCATTTGACAATAAATTTTTATGTATTCTTTTGCTCCCCACGTCATGTGCTATCCCGGGAAAATATAGTCTTGTTGGGTTATATATCACCGGGTAACCCTTGTCATAAAATAAACAATTATATATTCTAATTTCATACAAACAAAGATGCTGTTTGTTTTTTTTTTTGTTGACTTGGCCCAATGGCTAGGACTGTGAAAGGACGGGGCACCCACCATGGATTGATCCTTGGTGGATGCTATGGGAAGGGGTGTCCTATCTACCAAGACAACCCTCTAGTCCTAACAAATAAGCTCATTTGAATCAATTACTTTGCATATAAACCAACTTCATACAAACAAATAAGCCCATTTAACACAATTACTTCTATGTGTTCAAATGCATTGTGTAACAAATAAACCCATTTGACCCAACTACTTCCTTACATTCCAATTCTGTGAGAAAGAAGGGCCCATTTGACTCAATTAGGTCCTATGTATTCCAATTTTATGCAAACAAATAGGACACCTAGCTCCTATGCATTCCAATGCCATGTAAACAAAGAGGAACATAATTTCATGCAACTGAATTGGCTGATTTACCAATAAATTCCTTTGTACTGCAATTCTATTAAAATAAACTGGCTTATCTAATGAATACCTGAAGTTTGAATTCTATGATTTATACATGTAGAAATTAGTTGAAATTACCAACAACCAATTGCATTGGCTAACATTGCCTTTGAGGGTAGGGTAGCGACCTAGCTTGTGTAGGCTCACGCATATGTAAGGGTTGTAAAGGGTGGACCCAGACCAACCTTTTGAAAATCTCAATAGCTCAAATGGATATCTTCATCTTATGTGGGATTTAACCAAAGTTTACTTTATGAGTAGGCCTACTGAGCTTGCAAAAAAAAAAAACAAAAATATAAGATACTAAAAAAAACCTTATACTGTATATAAATCAGGCTTCACTTTCTTCGACATGTAAATCCAGATGTTTCATTTCAATTCAAAGTGTCCAAATCATGGAGCCTGTATTTTTAAGGATTGAGAGGGCATTGTGGGCTAAAAGCTGCAGCTACACTTCTCTTGTTTTCCCTTTTTTTAACTAAACAAAAAAAAGCAACTTTATCTAAGTAGGAGAAGTGTTTCACCTCATAAGCTAATCCAACTTCGTATTCAAGTTAAGACTTCTACTCAGATTGAAGCAGAAAACTTGATTCTTATTAGAATCATTTAACTCGAATTAAAATAAATGTAAATATTGAACACCAATCTAATTTTCTAAATTATTTGAATTATGATTTTTATTCAAATATGAACTTGATTTCTTTTCTTTTTCTTTTCATTTCTTTCCCTTATTTTTTTCTTTGCTTGTATGAGGGTGGTGTGAATACTGAATACTATTGTAAGACCTACCTGCCAAGGGATCAATGTTTGGATAACTAATATTGCGAGACACCTATTTGTCACCAAATTGTAAGGCACTTCTCAAATCTTAAATCTGGTTTTTATCTGGATGAAACAACCCAAATTAAAATAGGGCAAAAAATTAGACATGGATACAATTTTTATATTTTCTGACCAAATCCATGTTCAATATAGTGACCCAATTTAATTAGGTCATTTGATTTGAACAAATATTAAGTATGTATTTCAATAAAAAAAATCAGACTTGAGAAAACTAGATTCCTATCCAATATTTTGACCAATTTTAATTGAAGCCACATAGTTGAAATAATATTAAGTTTTTCTTTTAATGTAATTAAGCTTGGATCTGAGTGAAATTGGATTTGAATATAAGTGAGATTGGAGATGAACCCTGTGCCATCCTAATTTTTATTTTATTTTATTTATTTTTTTATTATTATTATTTTGTAACTTCTATTTTGAGTCCAAGGGATTTAATGTAACTTGGTAAATATTTTTAGTAACTTGCAATTTCCATTTCTGCACCCTCTTTGGGAATTCAATTTCATTCTACTCAAAGGGTGAATCTAGCATTACTCCAACCTCTCTCTCTCTCTCTCTCTCTCTCTCTCTCTCTCTCTCTCTCTCAATTTGCCAGAATGCAATTTTGATGATACCTGTAGAAGAATTCCTCGGTTAATTTCATGGAGGGCAGGGGCAGGGGCAGGTAAGGGGTAGATGATGGTAGTTAGTTTTTCTTCTTTTTCTTTTTTACCTCAACCAAGGGCGCGGAGTCCCATGAGAGAGCCTACGGAACAAAAGTCCACATGTGGAAAAAAAGCTCTCACAAATGAGAATTAAAGCTCACACACATGGAAAAAGAAACCTACACGGCGAAAAAGGTGGCATGTCAAGCGTTCAAACCCCCGACACCGTGGTGAAAACTACTACTCCTTATCGTTGAAGTAGGGAGCTCTTCTTAAAAGGGGAGAATTTGTAGCCACAAGATCTTTTGAAATCATTTTGTCAAGAGTTTTGTAAATACACTTTAAGTTATATTGGATTTGTGAATAAGCCCTTGTAGTTTTAGTATTTATTAATAAGCTCTTGCCTTTACATTTTAATGCCTTTTGTGTCTCCAAAATAATTAGACTTTCAACCACTATAAGTTTCTAGAGTGAAATGACACTTTTACCTGTCTTTTTTATCCTTATATGCATAATTTTGTAAGGATAGTCTCAGTTTTTTATCTTGTGAGATTAAAAGTCCCATTTAATGGGAGAACATACATTATATAAATCTAATTCTGTCAATCTAGGGCTCATTTCATTAAGTATGAATCCATCTTAATGACAATCTAACACATGCACTTATAATTAGTTCTAATCGATCCTATACGTGGCTCACCATTTGATTGATGAGTTTCAAAATATATGATTAGGCTTTATGTGCATGAAAGAGTTATTAAGAGAGTAGGCATTGGAACTGGGGATAAAATTATAAGATTTTTGTAAATAATAATATAGTCAATTTTTGTTTAATGGGTGTTAATTGCAAAATTTGTAATTTTATTAAAAAAATTCAATACAATCCTCATGATAGTTGCTTATTTTTGTTAGGAATATTTATTTTGGGACCTAACAAGTGTTAAAATGAAAAAGCAAGAACCTATTTACAAATATTAAAATCATAAGAGCCTATTTACAAATCCTAAAAAGCTTAGGGGGTTACTTACAAAGAACTTTTCTGTTAAAAATGATCCTAGTTATCCACCGGTTAATTCACTTGTAAATGAATTAAGTGAAGGATCACTTTAAAAAAAAGGAAAAGAAGAAAAGTCTTATAAAAAGTACAAATTTTAAAATTTATCTTCTTTTACTTTTTCTCACTTTATGGCACGTGAAGGAACTTTTTGGATAAAAAGAAAAAGCATCTTTTATCTTTTAATGAAATGAGGGATTGACTTTTTGACTCAAGAAAAAGGTGATTTTGAGATTTGTACATTTTTTTAAAATAAAAACACTAATTTTTCTTGTCACTTAAAGTGATCATTCACTTGAATTCACCTTAGAAGCAACTTACTCAAATGGACTCAAGCATGTCTGTTTACATGAGAGATGAAATGAAATAAAATTAGTGTCAAACTAAAATCTAAAAAGAAAGAGAAAAGAGAGGGAATTAAGCCAAAAGACAAAAAATAAACAAAAATACTCCTCCCGTTTTTTGAATTTAGTGCCTTGTAAGAGTTTTTTTTTATTTAAAGTTTATTAAGGGTAATGGTAGGGCATTGCTTTTGTGTAATGGTAAAAGTCTCATATGTTGTGTGATAATTCAGGATGGAGGCTCTAAGTAGGCCCTTTAAAATTAATTGTCAAAGGTTAGATTTGTCTTCAGCTTGAACCCTCCCATGACCTTGCTTCGATGAGACCAGCATTTGGTAATGACCTTTTTGGGTTTTTAAGGAGAGTCTTTTTAGGTAGTGTTTGGTTCAACTTTTTAATAGTCAAACTAATCTTTATAAAAGTAGCTTCCAAAACTTCACTTACTCAAAGATACTTTTTAAGAGAAAATATAATTTGTTATACTCAACTTTAACAATTGCTTTTTAATAGCAAAAGCATCTAAGGTTGATAGAGTAACTTTTAGCATATATTATTTAATTAAGTTAAATAAATCTTTAGAAAGAGTAAATTACACAATATGTTGGAGTCCTATAAAAGAATAAATTACAAACCTTTGTACATAAAATCAAGCCAGAAGAGCATTCTAGCATATATTATGATGCCAATTATCATTAATAGTGCCAATCTCTGTCATGAATAGAGAATGATTCCTAATCGCATAATAATTTAGTTTGAGATTGTTTTCTAGCTTAGTTTCATGCTTTCACACCATAAACTTTTTTTATGACCCCAGGTATCTGTTGCCAAGTCAGCCTTCAAACCTTTGGTCTCCGGCATAAGGGATATCCGATTTTGAGAAGCAAGAATTATTCTTTCGGGAGTAAATACATGGCCGCACACATATTACCCAGATAACGCAAAGGATGAGAGTCAGACTCAAATGGAGCAAATCCAAGGCTAAACCCAACTGCGCCACCGCCTTAACAGCATACCATAAACTTTTTAGAGTAAATTAGCCAAACACCCCTAACAAAATAGTACTATGAGGTTCAATCCACACTTGGACTTATTCTAAGCGAAGATCCCAAATTCGCCAGCTTATCTTTTTTCATAACTGATTTGCCCTTCAGCAAATACTTTTGTATTTTGAATTTCAAAACTTTAAAATTCTATGACTTTTGTTCACGATATTAGTTTTTAAAAAAAATGATATAGTTGAAACCTATTCATTGAGACCTTTCAAATAGCACCCATATTGCATATGAAGTTCTAAAAAAAAATTGTCAAAATTAATCTGAATTTTTCTGAATTTTACCTCAAAGCAAAACTCATATAAATTTTTGCAAAACGCATAATAAAAAGTTAAACAGTTTTTGGAAAAAAGTTTGAAATAGGTAGACCAATCTAATCATCTTATTTTTCAGTAAATTTGGAAATTTTAAAGTTTAGTATATAATCTTTCATATCTCGGAATTGCAAGTTAAAAAAAAATTTTTGAAGTAGGTGAACCAGAGGCTTAAACATGCTAAACTTTACCTCAAAGCAAAACTAATTAATTTTTGACAATAGGCCAGTCTAATCATCTTATTATTTAGTGAAAGTTGGGGAATTTAAATTTTAATATGTAGTCTTTCATATCCCAAAATTTCAAGTTAAAAAAATTTCGAAAAGTGTGTGAACCAGAGGCTTAAATATACTGGTTTTTACTTCAAGGCAAAACAAATAGTTTTTGGCAAAAATTTGAAATGAGTAGACCAGTCTAATCATCTTATTTTTCAATAAAATTTGCTGAATTTAAAGTTTAGCATGTAATCTTTCATATAATAGAATTTCAAGTCAAAAAAATTTCAGAACATGGGTGAACCAGATGCTTAAACATGGGCCATTAGTTAAACTGTGTACAGAAATTCTACACAGAAACTCATATAAATTCTGTTCAAACTCATATAAATTTTGTTCAACTCATATAAATTATATTTAAAGTCAAATAAATTTATCTGAGTTTGATCAAAATTTATTTAAACTAAGGGCTTTACTTCTTCTTCTTCTTCCTTTCTTCACTCCCGAGAAATTTAACTGGGTTTGATCAAAATTTATCTGACCTAAAGTCTTTACTTCTTCTTCTTCTTCCTTTCTTCCCTCCCATCTCTCATTCGCATCTCATCTAAATTTCGAGAAATCAAGCCAACCAACCCAAATGCTCTAAAATGAAAACTCAAATGCACATACTCCCAAATAATGAAAACCCAGATGCCCAAACACTCCTTACATGGAACCAAAATACCCAAACTCTCAAAAATTGAAAATTCAAATAAAATCCAAACACTCAAATGCTCTATCCATGAAAACCCAAATACCTATACATGTTGATTAGATTCAAGATTGGCTAGATCTGATCCATGAAACTTTAAAAGTATCAAGCTTGGAGTTGGATTGGGCTATTTTCAATGTTTGTTATGACCTATTTATGTTCTATTTCGCTGATTTATTTTGCTTTTATTAAAGGCAACAGTATTATTAAGGTTTGTGTTATACTAAAAGTCTCCTAGACAGTGCAATCTTATCAGTTCACTAGCCCATCATGGCTCCATTATGTATTATTGTGGTTTTCTTCGACCCCAGCATTTGTTTTTTATATTTAAAAAGGAACTTGTTTTTATTTTTTATTTTTCAATTTCTCTTTCCTTAACATCTGTCTTTTTCTTTTCTCTTATTTTTTCTCAAGTCAAGGTTGAGGTTGGTTGCATCATAGCACGACCAGAAAGAGGGTTTGGGATTTTGCTGCCATTGTGTTACTGCTACTGTTGTCGGAGCACTACTTGTTGCCGGTCACCATTGCTCTCATTGCTCGCTACAGAAACATGTATAGAAGGAAACCTTGGTGTGAGATATACAAGGAGGGCATTTTGGACTTTTTATGTGATTAAATTTGAAAAAAGGATCTCTACCTCTATTACAAAATGTCGTGAACCTCTCGCCATAAAGTAAAATGTTGAGGGATCTGTCGTCAATGTCCTAACTTTTTAAACCAAATAACAGATGCTTGTAAATTCTCATGTAGCTCTCATTTGTTTTCCTCTTTTGTTTCAACTTTGTTGTCATCATTCCCCACAGCATGCTCAAGTTAATCAACCTTATCATGCTTGTTACTGTTTGAGAACCAGGAAGTTCCTGTGATGTATAATTTCTCCCATCATAAAAAGAAATTATTGTGCCTTTTTTGTAGGTAAGAGAAGCATAACTCGTGACTGACCCTATTGTAAATGGCCACAGTTGATGGGTCAAAAGCTAGTCGGATCCTACTTTTGCCACCCTTGCCATGGAGGATATCTTTCTTTGTTGAGAGGGCATGTTTGGATACCATCCTCTGAAAGCGATCCTCTCTAATTTTCCTCCACTGCAAAGAAAACCCACGTTTGGATAAAGAGAGAAAAAGTGAGAGGATATTTCTCTCAACTCACCAAAAATCCTCTCTTCCATTGATTCCTCCGTTTCCACCTTCCCACATCGAATTTTACAAATCCACAATAGTAGTAAAGAAGTAATTGTGAATGAATCTTGGTTTTTTTAAAAACCTAGGATCCAATGATTCCCCTTATAACAAATTCTTAGAGAAGATAGTTTGGTTCTGAGAAATGAAGGAATCCTCTAGATGGAGGATTCCTCTTAGTTTACCAAACATGCGGGCCAAAGAAACTGGAAAAGATGAAAATATACATCCACGAGAACCACATGAACACATGAACAGAGAGTGACATGTACTCAAATTGACATGGAAGGCCCAAGTTTTTTAATGTGAATTATTTTAATGTGAAGGCCCAAGTCTTCACCCATCTATTCCAATCTATAATGTGAATTTTTTTAATATATTGGACAAATTTTATAATATTGATCTAGAAAATTTATTGATTCTACGGATTTGCATTTTACTTAAAAGAGGCCTGTTTGTGTGAGTAGTAGATATATTAGTAGTTAGGTAAATTTCGTATTTTACAGATGTCGGTAAGTAGTTGGACCCTGCTTCGGTCCCTCTGCTCTATTCAAGTCTTGTGGCCAAAAGCAAGCAGGCTGAGTTGGAACCGTTCATGCCAGCTAGACCATACATGGAAGCTGTTCGACCTGGATTTGGGTGCTAATCATATGATCCACACCACGATTTGAACTCTAAATTAGAAAGCATACAGATTAGAATAATATATTGTAATGATATGTATTACTATTGACTGTACCTATGAGTTTCGATGAGGGGCCTTTGGCATGGATGACCAAAGGAGACTGAAAGATTGTTTGAGGTCTGAATTTTTAGACTACAGTTCAACTTATATACATTGAAATATTAAAAGAATTAGCAAAACAATCCAAATAAAAAGGTATGCAAACTTTTTACGTAGAAAACCCTATGTAAGGAAAACCACGAGTCCTATACGACCAACAAAAACCAAGCACTATAAACTGAATAATTATATGATATACCCACAATCCCTTTTTCAGTCTCCTTAACCTAAAGACAATAGTTCTTTTTGCACAACTCCCCATTAGCACGACTCTCCGCCATTCACTGTCCTCTATGCTTGATCCAACCAATTTTCTACGAGAGAAGATAATTTTTTAAAAGAAAATAAAAGTAATATTCTCTAGCACTTAAAACTTCAACAAAATCTCTACAAGTGATACTCAATAGAAGAAGAGTATCTCCAATGTACATTCTCAATCTTAAAATATGAAAGTGATTACTTAGAATTAAGAGAAAAACCCTTTAAATAATCCACAATTTATGCATAAGAGTTAAGGTATGCATAGAACACGAAATAGCAATCCTTACACAAAAAGGAAATAATTTGCAAAGAGAAAAGTGAATTTTTTCTGTCATCTGCTAGAGCACGGTGAGCATCTGTTAAAATGCGTGAAGAAAACTCTTAGTTACTTCGAATTCAGCAAAATTTCTATCAGGTCCACTGGGTGCATAACCTTCCGTTTGGTAGCTTGAAATTTTCAAACCATCTGCTCAAGCAGGTTATAGGGTTCGCTCGAGTGCACAACTGTATTTCTTCTTCTAAATTTCTTTAGTCAGCTCCGCAGATCTTTCGACAATATATACCACAATTTATTCTAAAAAATGTATAAAATTACAACTTAATAAACCTAGAGTATTGCTCAACTCATAAATTAGCAAACAATCATAACCTTGCCGAGACCAATGTGGCTTTATATGGATCGGGGCTGTGAAGACCTGAAAGTTGAAAGCCGTTCATGAATCAATCTCAACCGTCCATTGGATGGGGCCATAGACAGTTGGTCCTGCCCTGAGGTTGAGAGAAGATGGCGAGTCCCACAATGGGATTCCAAGTTTTAAGTGAGTGGGCAGTCCTACATCATCCTTGGCTGTTTCTTTCTTTTATTCTTCTTTCTCCTTTCGTTGCAAATTATAACGGTCGGATAATGGATGTTATTAAACCTCTCATTCTAGCTTTCTCCTTTTTCTTTTTTTAAGTCTTACCTGACTCATTCTTACTGGCCCAAATTGAGATTATATGAGTGTTTGAGGGTGACCGTCAGTGGTCCCTCAGGAAATCACTCTGAGGATCCGGACTCTATTCAATTCGACCATCCTATTTGGGCATTTAACTAAATAGAGTGAAATGAAGCTGGAAACATGACAAGATGACCGGATGATGCCAAACGTCATCGCATCATAATTACATCCTCTCATATGTAAGGCTTACCTTTGCTTTACAATACCATTAAGCAAGGACCTTGAGACCTTCAAGTCGACATAGAAATATCAAAGATGCCGAGAGCCAAAGTCCCAGCAAGCGACAGTGGAAGAGCCACGACGTCAATAAAGGTTAGCGTCTGGGCCTCAATAAATCCATGACGCGTGGCGAACATCCAACGGTCCCAGACATTAAATAAAATCCAATCCCGTACAATGGACCACCCCCACAATTCTTCCTTATCTTCCCTCATCCACCATCCAACATAAAAAAAATAGCCCCCAAAACATCTCTTTTGGGAGATCTGAAACAGAAAGAAAACCTACTCGTGGTGAACACAAGCCTTTACCTCCTGACCCTTTGATCTTGAGAGAGAGAAACAGATGGCTATAGGGGTACCGGCACTTGGATTTACGTTTGTGGTGCACCTGCTGGCGGCCGTGGCGGCCGTTCTGGTGCTTGTCTGGTGCATACACTTCAGAGGAGGCCTTGCCTGGGAGGCTTCCAACAAATCTCTGATTTTCAATGTATGAGTCCTTCTCTTTCTTCTCTTCGCTTTTGGCTGTGACCCATGAGCCATCTCTGTTTTTATTCTTTCTCTTTGGGCTTGTCTTTGACCATTAGACTAACTTTGAGCTCAAGTTGGGCTTGACCTGGCTTGAGCTTGGTTTGAATTGAGTCATGTTGGGCTTTATAGTACTGAATCGGGTTATTGGGAATGTGGTTGTTTTACCCAAACCATTGCATATCAAGTATATATAAACATGATTTTTTTTAGTGCTGTTGCGAAAATAATATCCACACTACAATGCCGAAGTTTGGGTGTTTCTTGATTCACCGTTGGATTGATATCCAAGAAACTCTTGAAACTGTTAAACATTAGATCATGGATTAGGGGTTGGGATGATCTAATGGGGTTGATGTTCTGGATTGAGTCGTTCCCTTTTGATTGGTGTGGTACTAGGTTGGCCCTACAGCAACCTTAATGTTTGCACAGTTATCACTTGATGAAGGTGAAATATGCTAGTGGAGCACAATACTCTAGTGGGCCCCACAAATCCTAATTAAATAACAAAATAATTACTTGAGAGGAAAAAACAAGAAAAAGATCAACTAGTTATCAGATGCCCGACTGTTTGGGAAATAAGGTGATGTCCATTCCTATGGATTAAATTAGCAGCCTGGCCCACATGTGGCTCAATCCAACCAAGATCATGTGAGGCTTTAGTGGGCTACTTTCACCATTAGCCCAAACAAATCATCTTGTGTAGTTTTCCATCTTTAACAAGTGATCAAACAAATCTTTGGGCTCGGGCATGTTTGTTTGTCATGAAATAAAATAAAAATAATGTGAAATGAAATCTAACAGTCGTAATTTTTTTCACTAAAAAATGTATTATGAAAGTGACATATAAGGATTCTGCCCTCCTAAACATGTTTTTTAGTGTAAAAAAAAAATACAACCATTAGATTTTATTTCACTCTATTTTTATCCTGTTTCATGGCAAACAAACAGTTACCATGCAAGCTTGAGTCCATGTTGGTTGGATCATAATCAAGCCGAAAGTCCATAGTAGACCCTGAAAGGCCTCCTGAATGCTTCATGATGACAGCACTATATTTGCTATGGTGTATCTAATCTTCTATCTTAAATCGCAGATACATCCAGTTTTGATGCTAATTGGCTTCATCATATTAGGGGGTGAAGGTATTGAAATAACATTCTGCCTTTTCAGTAATTTTGATTTCTTCTGAGAAATTACACCATTTTCTCATTGTCTGTGTTTGATAAAATAAATGCAGCAATTATCAGTTACAAAGCATTGCCATGGACAAAAGAAGTGAAGAAGCTGATTCATCTAATTCTTCATGCAATTGCCCTCATACTTGGAGCTGTAGGCATCTATACTGCTTTCAAATATCACAATGAGAGTGGGATTGCTAACCTTTACAGCTTGCATTCCTGGGTTGGACTTGGAACCATTTGTTTATATGCCATTCAGGTAATTAATTAAAATCATAGAATAATTAAGAAATCACAATGGCAGCAGTAGTAGCAACAGTAACTGTAGCTTTAGTTGGAGTACTGTAGAATAGGAAATAGTGTTAGCTCATATCATTGTATTACTGTAAGCCTCTTATTACTACTTTAGTGATGCTAAGCATTGTAGCAGCAGCAGCAGCAAAAGCAAGTCTCCAAATTATAGCTGCTGGATGATGGCATAGGAATTAGAAATTGTATTTCAACTTTCTTATTTTCTTCATTTTACCATCATTTTATTGGAGTTGCATGTTTGTCCAACTCCTATTATAATCGTAGGATATTTTAATTATGGACTTCTGTAAAAGTGGTTAAGAGTGAAGAATTGAAGTTGGAGATCTACAAAGGGACAGTCAAATGATCGCTCCTGTAACCTATAAATTAAATCATAGAAATTGTTGATGGCCCACTCTTGACTCTTCACTCTTAGCCTTTTTGGTACCCCTATCATAATTTGGTGCTCTTCACCTTCTTGGAATGAGTTGGAATTAGGCAAAGTTTGTCAATGGAATAGCATTTGTATTTTGAGTATGTTTGGCTTTTCCCATTTGATATCTGGTGTAGTAGAAAGCCAACAACAGAGGGTTGTGGAAGATTTTGCTAAGAAATTTCACTGTATGTGTCTCTATTTCACTTGATAAGTAAGTTAAATCCCTTTGAGAAATCCCATTTCTTATGAAGCCATTAGTAATGTGCCAAACCTGCCCATAATATTTACACTAAGTTATCTTAGGGGCGATTTTATATTATCTAAGATAAGAGTTCCAATCTCTTGCTTAGAGATGGCCATGGCATGCCAAATTTGGAGAATGGATGATCAATTGTGGTCTTAATCCTTCACCAATGACAAATGAGTTGAAGCATTCAATAGGAGAATTCATGGTTACTTTCATGTACCCACCTTTTCACTCCTTTGGAGGAAGTTCATTTCTTGAAAATCTTTAACAGAATTCTAAATAAATCCCAAGTTTGGTGTTACATTTTCCATTTTGCATTATGCCATCATTGAAGCACTTTCGTATTGTCTTCTTTTTGGATACTTAAATGTGGAAATTGCAGTGGATTTTTGGTTTCATTGTCTTCTTCTATCCGGGTGCTGCACCATCAATCCGGGGCGAGGTTCTTCCATGGCACGTTCTCTTTGGGCTCTTCGTGTATGTGTTAGCAGTAGGCACAGCTGAATTAGGGTTCTTGGAGAAACTCACCTTTCTTGAGAACTCAGGGCTCGCCAAGTATGGGCCAGAGGCCTTCCTTGTCAACTTCACTGCGCTTGTTGTGGTATTGCTTGCAGCCTTTGTTGTATTGTCTGCTGTGTTGCCTGCACACACTGAAGACAGCATGAGCTACACAGCTATTACAGAGGAATAAAATAAAGTGTAAGCTGCTTCATGTCACTCTGCATATCTACTTCCACTGTAAGCTCAGCATTATTCTCATTGTCCCCTTGCGTCATGTGTCTGTTATATGATTGCAACTTCTGTAGGGTTGGTTGGGTGGTGTTTTTGTTACTACTATTATTATTTATACTGCTACTGCTGCTAGGGTTTATTTCACATCGAAACTGTGATATATCACCCAAAAGCTAGTAGAAAATCCTATTAACATGTTCTATGTTGATTTTCTATTACTGTTATAGAATTCAACTGTAGATACTTGTCAGATGAAAGTGATACTTCACCCGTATCTCCATATCTAGATCAATAATTCATAGTTGATCAATGACCCTTACATAAATGACCATAAAAAATAACCAGTAGATGTTTTGGTGATTTTAGAACTTCTGATTATTCATCATAAAAATCCAAGAAATGATGGAGTGAATCTTCATCACCTACTGAACTGAAAATTGAGAGTTCTTTTTATTTCTTAGTAAGTATGCTCTTGTTGCTATATACAGATCCAATGCTTAATAAATCATCAACGGTAAAAAAAAAATCACTAATCAGCGCTTTGCAAACGGAGGACTGTAGAGAACTCTAGAGTAACTTGTAACTTCACCGAAGTTGATGAACAGAGGGACCCCCAGGAGTTACAGTTTCAAATCAGCACTCATTAGTTATGGTTTATAATTAGCTGTGTGCAAGGGATATGACTCAATCATGGGCATGACCTCATCTAACTGTCATTTGGGCAAGGTTTACTTCTTGGAGTGGGTCTAAATAAAACCCACCTTGTATTTTGGGAGTGTTTAAGGTGACAAATGTAGGTACCTTGGTCTCATTTGGAGCCTTGGTACTCAGTTCCCCTGAATTCTAGTGTGCTGTTAAATTGACTCCAGCTCTGGTTACATGTAATCTGCTATCACAAAAGGCAAAACAGATTGATTTTATGTGTAGCTTAGGTCATTAAAAGCATGATCCATAGCCGTACTCAACTTCTGGAGTAATAAAAAGCCTAAATTAAATAGTTGGAGCTCATTTTCCCTGTAATTTAGTTAACCACTATAGTTAACGTGTAAATATACTTACCTCTAATTGGTCATGGAAAAGAGCAAAACAACTGCAACCCGACTGTGACTCAGGTTATACAAACTCATGAATTGTGGTTTACAGGTAAGCAGTATTGCATGCACTCACTCTACGAAGATCTAAATGGGTCCTAGGACTCATTTGAAGGCAAAAACTTTGACCCTGGAATCTATACCTTACTTTGATCTTTGCAACTTAGTTGCTTTGCACTCAGTTTACTTGTAAATCTGATTGCCTATACTTCTGTTACTTGTGATTGGTCAAGGCAATACTTGTAAATCTGATTGCCTATAATTCTGTTACTAGTAATTGGTCAAGGCAAGAACCCTCATTTACATGTAAACTAAATTACATGTGCTTGGTCAAACAAGCCTGTAGGACATGGAATTCCTCATGCCCTCTTAGGAACCGTGGAATTCAATTGCTTGCGCTCTCAATTCACCTGTTCATCTAATTAACTGCTACTTTGTTTTCCTGAAACTGGTAATGACAATTGAAAAAATGGTTCTCTTTGACAGGTAACTCAGTTCATCTAAACATGTAAACCCTCATTTATGCATGAACTAACTTGTGCTAACTTTGGAAGATCTGAGGGTGGGAATGTTGTGTAAGAATACCATGTGTAGGGAATTCACATACTTAGGGATTCCAGATAATCCTCAACTGCCAGTGCTTTGCTAAAGGGAGACACAGAGAAAATTACCATTCTTTCCAAGTTCTAACATTAAACTGTAATTCAATGATGTTCCTGCTATCACATCCAATGGGACACATTGATTATGTCTGGGTATCCATCCATTGGGCTGACATGGCTCAAATAGCATCGATCAGAAGATCATAGCTATCTGTTTAGTGGGTTTCTACAAAAAGAAACTGAACACTTAGTTGTACTTGTGAGGCCCCGGACCAGAAGCCACCCCACAAAACTTCGGTCTCAAGGCGGTGTAGCGTGTCAACCGCAGGGTCCACCTAGCGGACTATGGTCCCAAGGTCCCACATTGGCAAGGGAGTGTCCGGATCTCTGGGTTTATTAGTCATAACTCAACTTGACACGTTTCAAGGCTGTGCGACCCCGGATCCCATAAGAACTCCGAAGTTAAGCATGCTCGGGCGAGGGCAATACTAAGATGGGTGACCCTGCGGGGACGAGATTGTGATAGTTGGTATCAAAGCCAATGACTGCTTTGTCTCCTAGTGGGGGATGATGTGAGGCCCCCAGAAGAGGCCACCCCACAAGATTGTGATCTCAAAGGGGCGTAGCGTGTCACCACGGGGTCCACCTTGCGGACAATGGTCTCAAGGTCCCACATTGGTAAGAGAGGGTTCAGATGTTTGAGCTTATAAGTCAAACCCCGTATTAACTCAACATGACTCGTTTTAAAGCCTTGTTGCCCCAGATTTCAGAAGAACTCTGAAGTTAAGCATGCTCGGGCAAGAACAATATCATGTTGAGTTGGGCAGGGCTGCGATCCATAGCTACATGTCACACCATGGGGCCTTCCCTTCCAAAAGAAGCCTTGTGGAGGAGGTAACTCATGGGTACGTATAAGCCTAGGTTTTGGACTTGGATGTTTTCCGATGTGGGACTCATGCCGTCTCTTTTATCTTGTTTGTTTTTGGCGGGTGATGAGCACACCAAATTTCAACCGGATTTGCCACCTTGGACCAGCCCGCTGGATCTTACATATTTTGCGGGAGCCAATTGAATGGCTTTGCCATACTGTCATTTCTTCAATACAGCCCATCCATTGTGAGAGCCACTAAATGAATTTTTAAGAAATCATCTGTTCAATGAGAATTAGTCAATCCTAATATAAGAAATAAAACATTTAGATGGAGGAATTGTCAATTGTCATTCAATTAACATATTATAACTTACATCACCAGTGACATTTTAATCTTAATCACCGATAGCAACAATGCACTGCTTGCTTGACTCAGTCTACTCTACGTATGCATCCAGTCACATTTGCAGTAAGTAGTTTCTCACTCATCTCAGTCAAAGCCACGCGTCCACAAGATCTTTTTATTTTTTATTCAATTTGAAATGTTGTTTTATAGTTTTGCTGAACTATGATGCACGGATACTTTAAAATGGGCAACTTATCATGTCGTATTGTATCCGATACTTCACTTTTTATATGTAAAATCTATGTCCTTACTGTTTCCCTACCATATCTGGGCATCACAGCCGTTGAACAGCCCCACATATTTGAGGTTTGCTCTAGAACTAACTGTATAAAACTACTTATATAATGCACTTTCAGTAGTGAAATTGATCAAACTTTTCATGGAATCATAGCTGCTGAAACTTCCTGGTTAAGGTTATTATTTAAAGATCTTCAGGTCCCTTCCGCTCCACTGATTTTGTGTGACAACATGAGCTCTCTCTGGCTTCTAATCATGTTTTGTATCCATGTACTAAACATCTTGATGTCGATATTCACAGTGTCAGTGAGAAAATGGTTTTCGATGAGTTGATTTTTCATTACAATAACACTGATCAAGTTTATGGTGTGTTTACCAAAAGTCTTACCACAACGTGATACCAACGTTTGTGGGATAAACAGAAGGTCCGCCCACAGACCATTAGTTTGAGTGTGAGAGAGTGTGGTGGTTGGGGGGTGGGGGATGGCATCCATGCATTACTTGTTCGACTCAATCCAGTCAAAACATCCAGCCGTGGGTGGGTGGTGGGGGGTTTGTGGGGTTGGGTGGGGTGTGGTATAGCATCCTTGGATTTCTTGCTTGACTCAATTCAGTCATGACATCTAGCCAGCCACATTTGTAGCAAGGACTTTCTGACTCATCTAAGTGATGCCTCACCTCAGCATCCTGTATCATCTCAGTCAGCTGCTCACCCACGAGCTTTCTTAGTCAACTTGAGTTGTTCTATAATTCTGTTGAACAGACCAACAACAGATGAGAACCACTTGTAGAAATGCACATTCAATAGTAAAGTTTATCAAACTTTTCAATCACTATATCATCATCTTCATCATCAACAACTTTCGAGCCTATCCTATTAGTGTTGGTAGATAAAGGTCACAACTCACACCTAGACAGTTACTGCAGAATATATTAAAAGCTACATTTCAGTGACAACAAAAAGGTCTTATTCTTTGTCATGTATAGAATATGTGACTATGCTGAGATTTAGTTTTTGGAAGGACTATAACTTAGGATCTCTCCTTCATTTTGAATTTTACTGCTTCACCAGATAACCCGAGTGGCAAGGGTGTCTCATCTCATACAGTACCCGGGGATCAATTCCTGGGTAGGTAGGATGTCTCACAAGTTGTGTACTACTAACCCATCTAGCAGAAAAAAAAAAAGAGACCAGTTCATGAGGCTATGTGATGTGTTCATATCGATAATGTTCAAAATGAAATTACACTTCACTTCATGTATTCTATAATAAAAAGAGCAAAGGTATCAGTCTTGGTGGCCTACTTTCTTCTCAGCTACAACGACAATACAGACGCTGAACAGAGATGGTAGCAACTAGCAAATCCAGACCAAGAAACTTCACCTCCTACTCCTGTTTCTTATTGTTCTATCCTTTCAATGCTTTTAACATATGTAGCTGCCATGAACATGAAAGTGCTTCTCTCTTGAGCTTCAAGTCCCTTCTTAATGACCCTTCAGCCTGCCTATCTTCTTTACGAGACCATAACTGCTGCAATTGCATCAAACTCGCTGTTTTGATTCTTCACATGTCATTTCTTGATGGAACTGGGCAGAACCAATATCGTTTCTTCACAATCTAAGGCAGCATTAGCTCTCCAATTGTGGGACATCCGGCATGATTCTAATAAATCAATTACTCAAATCTCAGGCATCTTTCTTCTGTGGTACTGGATTTGATTTTTTTTTTTCTTCACCTCTCCTATCCTAATACCGCTTGTTAATCTCACTTTCATCACACATCTGGACCCGAGGTTCTCATCTCCGAGGGTCCATTCCTTCCTCAACTTCAAGAACTATATGTAGCCGATAACGAGGGTCTTACTGCTGATCTCTCATGGTTGTTTGCGCTCCCATGGCCAAAGTTGCACACCTAACAATTTCAAATTTTCAATTCAATCCACTAACAGTGTTGGTGGCCACACTTTCACACACTTCAACAATTTCTATTCGATCCACTGACACTGTTGGTCGGCCACCTTCCATTTCAATTGCCTCTTCATTGGTCGCTCTTCTTGCTTAATTCAAGGCTATCCACTCTTTGCTTGCATACCTTTCTAGTTTACAGTACCTAGACCTCTCTCTAAACAATCTAACAGGAAGCCCTACTCTATATCTCTGTTTAAGAGATCTCAAGTTCAATGGCCTACTTAAAAAAATTTAGACGGGTAGATACCTGAATCAATTTGTAAAATTTCTTCTCTTCGACACCTTCATTTGGGTGGTAATTGTTGGAGTGGAACAACCCCCATTGCATTGGTCGTCTTGCAAATCTTAAAACTTTTTATCTAAGCTATAACTCCGTGGTGGGAACGTGCTATTCTTAAAACTTTATATCTGAGCTATCATTCCATGGATTCCAAACCATTTCCTCAGAATTTTAAATTATGGATGGAGTAGGTGGAGTTGCATAAGGTGTGGATTTGGTCTCTACATCTTGTGGTTGATTCCTGTCCGATATTTGCCTGATGTACATTTGTTTGAGTTTAGCAGGCTCAATTAGGGAATAGTCCGATTATTTCAAAGACCTCAAGATACCCTATCATAAAAAGGCAAAAACAAAAAGGATTTAAGCTCGTGGCGATGGAGACATCACAACTTAATTTTCTAATGTGACCGACGTTGCTTTCCTATATCTGGGGCAATAACCCAACGGGGAGAATTCATTTTGGCTGTTCAAACTTTCCAATCTCTCTTTATATTTGTGATCTCTATGACAACAACCTTGAGGGAATTCTCCCACCTTCTCTTCAAATGCATTTCAACTTCCCACTATCAACATTAATTTTTATCAAACAACAGCCTTCAAGGCCCTTAGTTGAGCTTAAAAAATGCATGTAGTTTATCTTTCAGACTGCTTTATTATGTATCTAAAACTGGATAGTTTAATTTCAATCCAAAGCGTCGAGATCACGAAGCCCATATTTTTAACGATGGAAAGAGTATTTGCAGTTTTTTTTTTTTTTTGGTTTTCGGAAAAGATGTTCGAAGTTAAAAATCTGAATTTACACTTTTCAATTGAAAGGAAAAGATTATGAAGCTTTTACGAGAGGATATTATTTTCAAACTAGATTTAGATTCAAGGCTAATTAGATTAAAATAGAAACTTGATTTTTAGTCAGATCATCTGACTCGAATTAAATGGATGTAAATGTTTAACACAAATCTAGTTTTGTCAATTTTCTAAAGTACGATTTTTATTTAAATTCAAACTTGATTTTTATTTAAATTTAAACTTGATCTGTATTCAGATCACATGATCCAAATTAAAATGGTTCAAACTATGGGACATACTATGGTTTCTTAAATTTTCTAATCAGATTTGTCTACAATATATGGCCTATTTTTAATGTAGGTTATATCATTTGAATAAGAAACAATGGAGTCTTAATGGGAAGAAACGCCATACCAGCATACAAGGGCGGGGGAACGATGTTGGGTTGTGTCTTGTATTTCGGTTTAGCCGGATCGGTCGTCTGGTTTAGCCAGAACCGAGACTCAAGGTTAGGGGTATTTTAGTCATTATGTATGGGTTTTCTTGGTGGCCAAGAAAGCGGGAACTATATATTAATGTTTTGTAACCCTAGATCCTGAGGGGATTGAGATGGGATCATAATAGATGAGTTCTCTCCTCCCGTGGACGTAGGTAAGTTGCCGAACCACGTAAAACTATGTGTCATGTGTGTGATTGCTTGATAGTGTGATTGCTTGCGTAGATCGTGGTTGATCCGTCGATCGCGGGTTGTTTCCGTTGTGCCGCTTTTCCCAACATACAAAACATTTGATATAAATGCATGAAGGCCTCGCACCAATTCCCCCTTCTTATTTTATAGTTTCTTGTGCACTCATCTAGTGATACAGCCGGATGTTCGCCGTAATAGGTGATATTGCTGGATGTGAAACATAAATTGCTCGGATCCCATTTTTTTTCTTTATCTTTTCCACCTATTTTCTCAAGCTATTTGGCTACTTTCTCACTACACGAACCAACCCTAGGATTTACAAAACAAGAATTATGATGAAAACTTCAAAATCTCTAAATCACAGTACCAATAAAGAAAACTTTAAAAGATCAGGAAGAATCTAGAGATTTATGTCTGAAATTCGGCGATATCGCCGGATAAGGCGAACAACAGGTGATGTCGGCAGACAAATGCTAAAAAGCAGAAGGTTAAAAAAGAGAGTGCAAACCAGCTGGAGACCCTCACACGTTAATAAGAAATATTTAATATTTGGTGCTTTCGCCGTTGTGTACAAGTTTAACATAAAGACTCCAAAAACAAACATGCCTAACACCTTTAATAGTGAAAAAAAAAGTATCCACTACCAAATGAACAACTTGTAAATATAGTTGTAAAATTATTTTTATTTATTTATTTATTTTATCGGTAACGAAAACTTCCATAAAAAAGGGAATAAATACATTGAGAAGAAATAAAATCAATAAGAAATACAAGAGCATTGTACCTCATGCATTAGATTATATAATAATCCCTTCCCAAGGAAATAATCTATTAACTCCTTGTTTAGCTAAAGCATCTGCTATAGAAATTGTCGATCTTAGCTCATGATGAAATACCAATCTTATTTAAAATGAATTAAAATTTTCAAGAATACACTTTTCAGTTAGATACCCAAGTGATTGCATTAGAGGAATCACTCTCTATAATAAGGTTGTTATTGAAACTTTTAAAAAACATCGAAGAGCATCTAGAATAGCTAAAACTTCTGCTTCATTCGAATCACAAATATATGTATCTTTAAAAAACATAAATAAAACTTCACCCTTGTAATTACGAAGCATACCTTCAATATCAGCTAGTCCTGAGATACCTTTTGTAGCTCCATCAACATTAAATTTAAGCACACCAAGAGGAGGTAGTGACCAAACAACAAATCTCTTCAACTTAATTGGGTCACACGCTATACAAGCTTCACAATTAACAACGATATCATTTAGAGTAAAATTAGAAAACCCATTCCTTACCAAAGCCTACTTTGTCATCTTCGTGCCAATTGAAGAAATCAAATCTATTAAAAAAGACAAAGAGCTCTTAAAGATTCTGTCATTCCTTTCCATCTAAATAGATCATAAGATAGCAAAATTAATCATCTTCCAAAGAATAAGCTCACATCTAACAAAACGCCCTCCCAACCAGAACTCCGTGATTGCCGCAATTGTCTATGGGCAGCATCAAATAATGCCACACCTTCTAATGAAATGATTCCAAGTTACAGCCGCAACCTCACAATGAAAGAATAAATGGTTAATGGTCCCCTCTGTTAGTGTCATTGTAAGAATGTGTTGTCAATTACGTGACCCAAGTCTAGTCTTGCTCTAAGGAAGATCAAGCTACATCAATGAAGATCAAGCCAGATCAAGGAAGTTCAAGGTAGATCAAGTTAAATCAAGAAGATCCTCTATGAGTACCAAGAGATAAGGTAACATTACCCCTTAATATCCATAGGATTAGAATGGGAAAAAGGGTTTTTAAACACCCTGTTTGTGTACTATGGCTTGGACCACGGCTAAACCGTAGATCCTACGGCTCACTATCCAGAGAGTATATTTTGAATCATTTTGTTCTACGGCTGACCCTACGGCTGCATCGAAAAAGGGATACAGTTGAGCCATAGTATGATTCACGGCTAAGCCGTAAAGTTTACGGGCCACTTTCCAGAGAGCAGTTTTGGGAGATTTCAGCTTACGGCTGACCCACGGCTAGGCCGAAAGGTGCTCACGGCTAAGCCGTAGAAGGATTTACGGCTACGTCGTAATCTTAACCGTAAGAAGGAATATTGTTGAATCTGGTCAAACTAGCCGTTGGATGTTGTCCGAGCATACAGCTAAGCCGTAGACCTTTTTGTTCTTAGCCGTAGATCTAACCGTTGGAGCTTATCTGTATTTAAAGAGGACCTCTCCTTTGCTCCAACTACAGACTTGACTACTGAGAAAATCACCAGTATAGCTGAGCCTTTGCACCTCCAGTAAAACCATCTTTAGAGCTCCTACAACCACCTACTCTTCAACACTTAAAGTGCCATTATTGTTCCAAGAAGAGTAGTTGGTCATTTAGGAAAGGCTTCATTAAATCTGAGAGAATATCTTAGCCTTCCAAACCCTCTTAAAACCTTTTCCCTTGGCTGAACACTCATTTGAAGATCTTCATCACCAAGGAGCAAGAACAAGAGGTCAAAGCTTGGAGGTAGTCTTTCAAGCATCAAGAGCACCACTCAAAACCAAGGTATACAATTCCTTGTTTAGGTGTTCTTTAATATTTCAATTCTCTTTGCTGTATTTGGTGGAAGACAAACCACCGCATCAAAAATTGTTGTAGTTGGTGGACTAGATCAATGATCAACTACCTGATCAAAAAACCCAGTTGGTGGAAGACAAACCACCGAATCAAAAACTGTTGCAAGAGGTGTGTTATGTAAGTACCTCATATTTAGTCGAACCAAGAGAGATTGCTCTTGAGAGTGGATGTAGGTGTAGGACCGAACCACTATAAATTACGGTGTTTATTGCTTGATGTGTGTGGAGGTTGCCTTATATTCTTTTTACTTGTGTTGATCATCATTTTAAGTTATATCTCCCTTATTCTAGTTGCATTTCTACACACTGTCAGCACACACAACTCTGAGCATCTCTCTTAATCTTCTTGGGGACTCTCTATCTTAATTAATCCTTCAGATTGCACACTAATAAAACCTAATTTTTGGAAAGAAATTTTTAATAGTCCTATTCGCCCCCCCTCTAGGACTTGGTGAGATCTAGCTATTGCACTTTCACCCTCCTCTTTATAACACATTACACAAATATCTAAAATGTTATTAGAAGTCAACCCTCTTCTTTTTAAATTGTCATCCATAAAAACATTTTCTATAATAGCAAACCAACAAAAGCCTCAACACGAAACGGAATTAAACTCAACTAGACCAATGAGGAAGAGGCTCTATGATGACTATGATGATAATTCCCCTCCAAAGCCAAATAAAAATATTTTGTAGAGAATTTCCTAGAAATGGAACGCTTTCAAATCTATGACTCATTAGAATTCCTGTACAAAAAAATATTACATAAAATAGTGAACATCTCCCCACACTTAGCCTCTTCGAATGAACGAAGAGATCTTCCAAAAGGTACACCCCATAGAATACAATCAACCCTCTCTTCAAAACAATTACTAATAGGTAACTCCTTATTATAAACTACTCTAAAAACCTTAGAGAAGAACCCACATAAAGGACCCGCCCCCACTCAATCATCTAACCAAAAATCTAATACCTCTCTCATCTCCTACCACAAAACCCACACCTTTGGACAAAATCTCCCCACTAACATTAGACACGTCTCCAACCGAAGCAAATACCACCCCACAAACTTAACCTACGGAAGATTGGTCTGGAGTTTGGCCAGTAACCCTACTGATCCTCTCTGTACTTAGAAGCAATAACTTTTCTCCAAAGAGCATCTCTTTCCTCCTCAGACCTCTACCACCGTTTCGCTAATAGAGCTTTTTTTTTTCCTCCAAACTACCCAAACTCAAGCCCCACTCAATTATGGTTTAATCACCTCACTTTATTTCACTAAGCATGAATTTTTCTGATCTCCTTGACCCTCACATAAAAAAATTTTACCTGATCCAACCTGTCATCCGCTTATCAACAATTTACAGATTCACATGACATTCCAATTTGCAAACGACCCTTTATTCTCCTTGTTGTCTTGCGGATGAAGATTGAGAAAACCTACGTTGTTGAATCAATACACTGTTTTAAGACTTTACGAAAAAGTAAGCTTGGTCTTTAGGGAAAGTCAAACAACTTTTCTTGCGGCTCAAGGGTCTTTTGCACAACACCCCTTGCATTGGACCGAAAAGCCTCGATGATGGCTTTTAAAAATTAGGCTTACATGGGAATCCTAAACCTTGATTCAAGGGCCTACAGGTGGAAAATCCTCTTTTTTTTTTAATGTATGTTCTTTTCTCGATCAAATCCAATGGTTGACATAATCCTTAAAACTGGGGCCGTTGGCAATTAATGAGATAGAGATTCTAAGTGGTTGATCGATCATTAGGCTGGCCCCACATAAGGGGTGCTACCAAGCGTATTATTCTCCCTTAAATATATTTTAAGGTTCCACCTGAACAATCTGAGGACATGTATGTGAAATTTAGGTGCCGACTACCAGACAAGGAGTGTGAGATATTTGGAAATGCACCTAAGACGAGGTCCTTTTGCTTGCGGGCACAAGCAAGCTGTTTTGGGATGTGGCATGTGGAGTCGTGTACCACGAGTAAAAAGGAAAGAAACCACCGATGATTCAATGACCCATACAGATATGTGGATCTAGGGTCAATATTATAGTTGGGTAGTCAGCCGTTGGTTAGACTAAATTGTCATTTTGAGAGCATCGCTTGTATGGTAGTCTCCCATCTGGATTTACATCATAAGAAAGCATTGTTGAAGAACTTTTGGACAGGAATTTTATGTGTTGAAAATTTCTAACAATAATGTCAATTGTTTTTTTATTTAAATTGTGGAATATAAAAAATTCAGCCTTTTGAATGTCACCTTTGGTCTAGCAAAATTTTCAATTTCAACATTTTGTATATTCTTCCTTCTAGCTTGCAAACACAAATAAATTGTAAATGAATTGGGTAGGGTGAGAGGAGTTAGTCTTACCCAAATGTGAGCCAAGTCCAACTTTTAGGTCTGAGTCAACAAAATCATACTCGCACTTGACCCTAACAGCAGATCAGAAAGGCTACTCCGGTCCATTGCCATTGCAATTAGTCCTCAAATTTATTCAGGTGCATATAGTAGGCATCTGTTCGGAACTATTTTTTTTTCAGATTTCATTGTCCTTTGAAAACACTTTCCGTAAAACTATAGTTTTGCAGAAAATGGTAGAGTAAAAGTTATATTCCCTTCCTTCAACTTGAAAGAATTTGCCCGTTTAGTAATTTTACTTACAAAGTGAAGTGAGGTAAATAATTATTTTAAAAGATAAAAAATAAAAATGATTAAATAAAAAAATGATGACATTTTTTCTTTTAGTAAAAAGAAAATGTAATTTTTTTATTTTTTTATTAAAAGTAGATATTTTTTGTCATTGATGAATATCAAAAAGTAATTTTTTGACTTTTTATTATAAAAGGTAGAAGAATTTTTTAAAATATAATATATTTGAAGTAACTCTTTTTAATTTATTATATCTTCAAATGACACCTCACTTTAATTTATGAGTTTACTAAACAAAGAAAAGACATGTATAGCCCCCACGAACTGTGTGAATATGGGCCAGTGGGGTACAATTGGGCCTATGTTTTGGCAATCCAAAGGTTGACTTGAAAGGAGGGAGTGGGGCCTGAGGTTTGGTAGATCGCAGGTGGACAAACACCCAATTTGTATTTTTGTAGGGGGAGGGCGGGGTGGGTTTAGCACTTTTAGTTATGTCGCTTTCAATCTTTTCATCGTTCCACATCCATTCAATACTTGACCAGTAGTTTTTCAAAATATTTCTCTAATCAGTCCCTAGTAACTCTTTATTTTAGGGTTATTAAAGTTGGCGGATTACAATCACCTCCCATGGCCCAAATCTGCATGTGTAGCATGTGGGGCCTACTTGGGCACTGATCCAAATGGATCATCAAAAACCTCACCACCTACTTAGAGCAGATTTTTGCATCCTTCCAAATGGGCCGGATTGAGGATCAAGCCATTTTCTTAACATGAAGTTGTTACATGTGGACTAGGATCAAGGGGTTAGAGATATGGTATTGACCCCAAATTGACATCTTGGCCCTACCCATTAGGAACTTTCTGTCCCGCTTGTCCCATCAGTGGCGGGGCCCTCAGTGGGCCCCATCTTGCTACCTCTTATGAAAGCTTTGTGTGAGGTAAATGTGTCGAACAAGGCCCATTAAAGTTTGTTGGTATCGTAAGTGCACCGTTTTTCTTGTTATGATCCAATCCAATGATTAGTGACACAACAGTATAGATGGAGGGTTTGAGTAACCATATAGGTGCTTTGCTGAATATAAATAGAATTGAAAGTTTTTTTTTTTTTTTTTTTTTTTGCAACGGAGGGTGTTTCAACCTATTAGGTCGGACTAATCCCTTTGGGCTTAAGGGGAGCCAAGTAATATCCTTATGGCCTCAGTATGATAGTACAGTTTGAACTTATAATATTTAACAGCAAATCGTAGTCTTAAGCTAATTCAACTATCTCCTGGGATTAAATAGATTTAAAAGTTATTCTTCTTTTTCCCTCATATCCGCCGTAAAATACTCATAAAATATGGACTGGTCATGCCTTAAAATAATGGCCTTTCACTTATTTTATAGTTGTGATGTGAGATGAGGCTTTCATGATGATAATAATATTTAAAAGATCCTTAAATTTAAAAATATCTTAGTATCTCCTTCTAGTGGAGAGAGTTTCCAATTCTTACGACAGATGAATAGGGCACTACACACCCATGGTGAATAGGGCACTACACACCCATGGTGAAAATCTCCAAAAATGTTTTTCTTATTCAAAAATTTTTTTGATTGCCATAATCATCTCAAAATCGAGTTTCTATAATTTTATGATCGTGGCTCATTGAAAAGTCTCTTCTCCCTTTCCCAATACAATAAATTCCCCCACGAACAATGCTTAAATCAAACGAACGGACATGATGCATTTGATTAAGATCTGGGTGCACCCCAACGTAACAAAGCATCCAAACCTTTTCCTTCTTGTAATTGGAGCAGTTTCGTCCCCACGTTATCATACATATATATATATATACTGGGCAATCTTTCTATACATACTTTTCTTGCAGAGGGATCATATGTACTCTCTCCCCCATGCCCACTTTAAACCCCACCAAAAAGTGAGATTAAGGGTGAAAATGTTTATATGAGACCATATTAGATATCAAGTTTGATTTTAATCACATGTCACTAATCTCTTGATTCGTGACCTATAAATTCATTCAATTTGAATTGATATATAGTTGATATAATGGTCCAATAAATTTAAATATGACAAAAAACTAGTGGACATGTGTAGTTCAGGAGATCGTATATGTGGTCCACTTGCATGGACCATAAAGGTCCCACCTAAAGTTATAAAAAAAAAATAAAAAAAATGGCGAATGACTTATGCATATGACTGTTCTACATATATATACATCTCGTCCAATCTCCTCTTTTATTTGTTACATTTCTCTGCGTATCTCTCTCTGTCCCTGGTCTTCTTCTCTTTTGTTTCTTCCTCTCGAAGCTGGAGCCTGTGCAGGAATCCCAGTCCCTGAAGGCTCCGATCAACAGCGCCCAGATCCGCTACAGATCTCCGTCCGCTGCCGAACTCCTCGAGGGCCAGGGCCAGTCCCCGCCGTCCGATCAGGACAGGATGAAGCGGACTCGCCAGGAGCCCCTCTCCGACAAGATCTACCGCTTCCGCGGCGTCATCCTCGTCGTCTCCGTCCCCCTCCTCCTCATCTCCTTCGTCCTCTTCCTCATGCCCCGCCCCCCTCCCGGCGCCCTCTCCACCTCCTCCCGCAAGACCTCCCCCGACCGCCGATCCAGGTCCTACGCCGTCATCTTCGACGCCGGCAGCTCCGGCAGCCGCGTCCACGTCTACTGCTTCGACGACAACCTCGATCTCGTCCCCATCGGAAACGAGCTCGAGATCTTCAAACAGGTTCTTGCAATTCGAATCCAGACCAGCCAAACTCTAGATCTTGAAAATGCGTGATCGATTGTGTTTCTGCATTTTGAATTTCCAGATCTGCGTGTTTCCGCTCTAGTTCAGATTGATTGAGTCGTTGTATGACTGTCTTGTGCGATTTTGTTCTGGAGTTGTTGATAATCAAGTCTGATTTGCGTTTCCAGATCATGTTTACTCGTGGATTTGATGACATTTTGTGCTAATTTCAAATTTGAGTGACTATCTTCTGTCTGCCTTCATATTTGCAGAAGCAACCAGGTTTGAGTGCATATGCCAGCGACCCCCAGGAAGCTGCGGGTTCGCTGCAGTCACTTTTGCAGGAGGCTGAAAGTGTGGTGCCATCGGCGTTGCATCGTAAAACGCCGGTCAGAGTTGGGGTATGACTCATATTGCTACCATGTGTTTTAACATTCGACACAAAAAGGATACATAAATATCTGTAATACTGCATTTTGCGCGTCGCTTGAATCTGTTATTTATTAGTGTGCACATCTCAATTTCTAAGCAGGCAACTGCAGGTCTCAGAGCACTGGAAGGCGACACAGCTGATCGGATATTGCAAGCGGTAAATTGGTTTTTTTTTTTTTTAATTTCAGGTGCTTTTACTGAAATATGATGTGCTTTGGTTTGTAGTCCTGAAGCAGTTATAAAATAACTTGTTTGTTACTTTCCTGAAAAGTGAAATGTACCTTTTATTCTGCTAGTAGATCACTTGCCCCTACCATCCAGCCTACACTCTGATTGATGAATGGTCTGGAATCTGGATTTGTATTTTAGGATCATTTCATCCCCCTTTTTTGTTTTGTGGCCTTAATCTAGTAAGAGGAAATCTACAGTCTCTAGCCCATAAAGATGCATTTTTTTTCCTGGGCTTTTAGTTTGTACATTGTCTGTCAGCAAAATTATTGACATAAGGATTCTCACAATAGATGGATTCTGAAATGAGAAATTCTCTGATAATCAGATCGTAGGCATTACCATTAAAAAAGAATATCGTAGCCATCCAATTTTGGTCATTTTTCTATTGCAAGTGGATGGTTTAAGGGCTCATTTCAGGAGCTTTGATTTCTGAAAAAATGGGCATAATTTCTACATCCAGCAAAAGCTGGACAGACTTTACTACGTCTCAAGAGAAAAGGTATTCTGTAATGCTTTATTTGTTAAGTGGCAAAATACTTTATGTAGGTTTTATTGCTCTGGTTGGTTTACACTATGAGAAAAATATAACCAGAAACATTGACAGTCTGAATGTGTTCCATTTTGAATCTGGCATGGTTAATCCCCATCGCCTATGTTATAATTGATGGGTACCACTAGCTTGGTATACAAGTGCAATGCTCCTATGATCCAGCCATGAATGTCTTTTGCTTAAATCAAATGCTTGCACATATTCTAATTAGTTCTTATTGATCTAAACTTTCCATTTACAGGTCAGGGATTTCTTAGAAGACAAGAGCTCCTTGAAATTCAAACCAGACTGGGTAACTGTTCTTGACGGGAGCCAGGAAGGTGCTTTCCAATGGGTATGTGATGAGAACTTGCTTCAGCATCTCGTGTAGCTTAAGTTTAATTTATGATTCATGTCCCTAGTTTTTTTTTTCAATCCGTAACAGGACTCCATCTACTTTGGCTAAAAATGTGGTGACTAACTTGTAAAGTAGAAGGGCTGTTCTTATGAGGCGTTGAAGGACCATTCAACAAAATTTTGAATTTCGTCATAGTGGGGTGTTCAATTACTACTCAGAAAAAAAAAAGGTGCTAAATGAATATTTATGGAAGGTGTGGCACTAGGCGATGATTTAAGATCGTAATTGGGTGTCCATTTACTCGTATTCCTTCAGGAATGCTAAGAGCTTATATTATTCTATCCTGATTAACATAGGAATTACTGGTTGTATACAGGATGATAGAACACTTTTTTTGAGGATCCCTAACTTTATTAGTCATACGAATATATAATTTAAGCTAGTTTAAATTAACAGCCGTCACTTCAAACATCCTCTGTATCTGTATTTTTTCGAATCTGCTTCTAATGTTGTGAAATGAATTTTATTTATTTATTTGTTTTTTTTGTTAGAAATCATTATTTTTCCCCACGCTAGAGTCCTTAGGTTATTGGGAAGTGGGCCAGAGCTTAGACCTGTTACCTTCTTTATGGAGGGTTCTATGTCTAATCAACACATGTAGGCACTGGTGGCCATTTGTTTAGTCTTTAGACTTGTCGACTTAATTTTATAGTTTGAAAAAATTAAGGTGCAATGCATATTGTATGACCAAAGACCACTTATGTGACATCCTGGAGTCCCACATCGACTATAGAGAGGAAAGTGAATGGGTTTATATATAGAGCTTGCACCCTTACTTTGCATGAGGCTTTTTGGTGGGTTAAGGCCCACCAGAAACAAAACCGTGAGGCCCATGGGCCAAAGCGGACAATATTATGCATGTGTGAAGGGTGGGGCGTTACAAATGATCTCAGAGCCGACTCTTGACTAGTTCGAGTGTGGGCCCCTGCCGTGGCCTGGTGCAAGTGGGCGGATTTCCATGTGGGCGGGCCAAGAGGGCTGGCAGGTTACAGGAACTGGCCGGCTACTGCACAGGGACGTGCAGCCCTAAGGGGGTGGATTGTGACATCCTGGAGTCCTACATCGACTATAGAGAGGAAAGTGAATGGGTTTATATATAGAGCTTGCACCCTTACCTTGCATGAGGCTTTTTGGTGGGTTAAGGCCCACCATAAACAAAACCGTGAGGCCCATGGGCCAAAGCAGATAATATCATGCATGTGTGAAGGGTGGGGCATTACAACTTAAGGCCCCTCAAATGGGTACATTGTCTTTCATTCTTTGAAGATCTAGAAGCCTAAACTAATTGCAACAAACGCCTCTGTTGAAAATGAAAAGGAAGAAAAAGAAAACTTTATGAAAGGAAGAAAGATCCATGACCTGCGGTCTGTGGATATTGCTTCTGTTGTTTTTATCTTCTTTTTAAATACAAGTAACAACATAAAATATTGGCACTATTACTGGGGCATCATGTTTATGTAGCGCCCCAAATTTCTCAAGCTCACCTTGTGTTTGTTTCTTTCAATCATCTTTCTATGTTTTTCTATTTTGATCATATTTTATTAGCGGGTTCTTGTCTATGAAGTCCAGAGCAGGTGAGGAATTTCAATCTTGGCCATAAATATATCCTGAATTGACCTTTGAGTTTTCTCTATCTCTTGATTTGGTCTGTTTTAGTTAGCATACGAGTTGCTTCTTTTGGTTTTTTGGTTTCTACTCATGTCTCAACTCTCGACGTATATATGTAGGCTATGTTTGTATTGCATGTTATTTTGTTTTTGCTTGATTTATGAGTTGTCAAGATGGAATTTTTTTGCAACTCAATTATGAAATGATGTGAAAATGAAATCTCTTGCTCATTCCGCATTCTAAAGATGTCAAACACCCCCCCTTCCTCTCTTCTACTCTTTCCCTTCACATCCTATTTGCCTAATAGTTGTCTGCTGGCTTAAGTGGAAATGGTGAGTTTTTGTGCAGCCCCTTAGATCCTGTTACAGAAGTCCTTGTTATGGATTTGTTTGTTGAAACTTCTTTCTCCTATATACAGGTTACCATAAATTATTTGTTAGGGAAATTGGGTAAGAAATACTCAAAAACAGTTGGAGTAGTTGATCTTGGAGGTGGGTCTGTCCAAATGGCATATGCTATCTCAGAAAAGGATGCTGCAAAGTCTCCAAAACCAGCACCTGGGGAGGATTCATATGTGAAAGAATTACTACTCAAGGGAACTAAATACTTCCTCTATGTTCACAGGTTTATCATTTCTCCTTTGGTGAATTGGCAACATTGATTCTGTAACTCTTAATTTCTGATGAGCACGGTGTCGGACCAGATGTTTGGGGCATGCTATATTGATTATGTTATGAGATGCAACTATAAAAATAACTGAGTTTTTTAGATAACAACTGCATTTAGTTAATATCATATTTATTGGCAAAGAAACTTTTTTGGCATGTGACTTTGGTTGATTGCAGAAGAAGCCTGCAACTACTCTCCATTTCATATGTGATACTCTTTTCTGTCACATAACCAATTATAGCTGAAAGTTTACTACATCTAAGTTAAAAAAAAAGGGGAAGCCCAGTGTATGAAGCTCCTGCATCCTGCATATCAGAGTCTGGGGAGGGCAAGATGTATGCAGCCTTACCTTCATTTTGAAGAGGCTGTTTCCATGATTTGAACCTGCGTCCTCCAGTACGCTACCGGCAAGCTTTTACTATTGAGCCAAGCTACCCTTCTTACTACATCTAAGCTACCTTTGTAAAATGCCAATATTATCTTTATTCTTAGCCTGCATTCAGGAAACGAGAAATCGCTTTGTGTCTGCCCTCTTGCTGTGTGCGCAGCTTGTGCCATCACAGTAATTTTCCTCCATTTTTTTCCTACTTTCTTAAGAGCTCTCAAAACTAGTTAATATCCACTTTCAAATGGAATATATGGCACATTAATCAATCACATTGGTTGAACAAGATAAGGAAGTATGGGAGGGTGAGATAGTAATAAAGTCCTTGAGATTTGGCACATGCACAGAAGATTAGAAACAACTCTCGAGCTATGCATTGAATATTCTAGCTTTAGGGAAGTAGGATGATGCAGGCCTTAAGGTTAGGGCTTGTTAGGGTGCCGAAGCACGTGTCCAAGGACATTTCGAATCGTCAAAAAGACTTCAACACACACGAGGACGCACCTCTCGGGGATAAAACCCAATTTTATTAATCAACCAAGTCTGAGAATCTCTTCTCTACAGTGTCATATATATAGTAAACGCAAGCTTAATGTGTAAGAAAACCCTGCACTATTAATAGAAGCTTCCCTAATAACAATTTAATTAGAAATCTACTAATGAAAATAATATAATCTTAATCTAATTTGAAGAGAGGCTGCTTGTGGGACCTAGACTGCATCATAGGAGAGATTAAATGATGACATTGATGAAGTCATTTAATGAATTAGTCTAGGGTGCATGAGTAAAGGTGTTTGAATCTGATACCGGTATGTGGTGCCCAATTTTGACAAATCTGAAAAGGCAGGATACACGGATTCAGCATTATACTTGAATAATTTTAATAATTTTTATTTAAATATAAAATAAAAGGAAAAGCTAATACCAACAAGTATAATGAATAAATCTTACTCCAATTAAGTAATTAACTTTCCGGTGTCGTAGGTGGATTTTGAAGGAAGGAAATGTGCAATAAAATCATTTCAATTATAGAACATTGTTTGAATTAGTAATAGATAATCTGATGCAGTTATGTCAATTATAAAACATTGTTTGAATTAGTAATAGAAACTGATGCAGTCTTGTGTTTGAGGTGAGATCGGGTTTTATGCATAGTCCGTCTCCTTATACAATTGAGTCAAGTGACTATTTCTGTCATAGTCTGTCTCCTAAATACAAATGACTCTTTCGGTTGTAGTGATGGTTCTGGTGGTGGGGAAGTAGGTTAGGTACAGATGACAGCGGGTTTTTTTTTCTTTTTGGTGTAAAAGATGAGAGTGTGTTAAACACGTGTAATTGCTCATTCTAAGGAATTCATGTAATGCTGAGAGTTGTCAAGTGAGGGAAATTTAGACAGTGGATAGGATAAGAGAATCTACTCAATCAAGGCTCCTACAGCCTAGCTTAGCACCACCAAAGGATCTGGCGTTTCTCTTATAATCTAAAGCACATTCACCATGGGAAGGGAGAGGATAATTTTATTAATGTAGAATGATGAATGTTGAAAGAGATACATGTATTTAGACTGCTGACAACTTATGTTAAGCACAAATTGCACCTTAACTTACGAAAAGATCTAACTGAATTCATTATAATTTCTTCAGGTCATTCATACCTGCACCATCTTGAGTTATTTGGATGCGAAAATGAAAGCAGAGTGATTTCATGTCAACTGGAGTTCTTTTGACAGCCTGAATTGGGCTCATCATTGAAAAAGACAAGATTGGGCTTCAACTTGGCCTCTTTTGTAGCCAATTACAATTAGGAATCTAGGACTCATATTTTAGACTATTAGTGGCATAAAATCTCATAACAAACATAAAACCTTATAGCAATGTAACCTTGTAACATAAAAAGATTTCTGAAAAGCAAAGACAAAAAGAAGCATGGATGGGCTTGACAGGCCCAGCCTTGCCTCATGGAACTTGGCCGTATCTTGATGGGCTCATTCTACATCAGAAGGCGTGATTAATTTTGGGGTTTCCGAGAGCATATTTACACAAACTTTCATGAATAGTATAAAGCACTCAAACATCTATTTGAGTTGGTTTTAAGTCAAATATACAAAAAAATAGACTTGCCAAATGGCACATAAATGCAAGTGTACTTTATTTAGCAAAAGTGAGATTTTTTCTTGCGGATGTCCACAAGCGATAGGATGCCTGAAAATGCATTTGCGCCTTCAATAACAGAGTCCTGCCTCGCATTTAGGGGTGGGATGCATTTTCCCACAAGACGTCCCATGCAGATATCCGTAGGGGAAGATTTCAATACATCAGAAAACGCAGCACATAGTACCATGATTAATGATGTTATGATCCTGTATAACCCCTATGTACTAAATAGTGACCAAATTTTGGTTGAAATTGTTGACCATTAACATTTTTATTTGGTCTTAACAAAGCATAACTAGGTAACACGACCTACATGACAATGAAAGGTCCGATACGTACTTATATTTTTTTGCTTATAAAAATAACCATCAAAATCTAACATTTTCTAATATTTTAGATATTTAAATATTTTTCAAAATTTTGTTTACCTCAAATTAAGATCATGCAAGCAATGTTTAACATTGCAACAGCTAATATGTATATTTTAGGGACCAGCTGATATAACATCAAACTACTTGGGATCACCTGACACATTTTTACTTGCGTGCCATTTGATAAGTCTATTTTTTGGTTTATTTGACTGCAAACTGGTTCAAATAGATGTTTGAGTCCTTTAGACTGTTCAGAAAAGTTTATGTAACTATCGTTTGCCTCTTTTTCAGCAAGTGACAAAAGAGTAACTTTTTCAAACAAACATCAGTGTGTAAAGCAAGAAGATAACTTATGATTTTTCTAATGACATGTTTGCCTATATAACTTTTACTATATCACAAGTTTGCTTTTATTAATTTTATACCATATGTAAGTTTGCCCATCTAACTTTTACAATTCGACAAGTTTATTATTATTATTTTTTATGTAATTAGAGATACCAAATAGTCTATTTATAAAAGGGTCTCACTCAAACTACTCTATTTTCAATAGATAAGACTTCCAAACAGGCCCTTGGTTACTACTTAATACTCTTTTACTACTATTTATTAACTATTTAGGAGTTGGTACTTAGTGGTTAGTGCTTACTAGTCAGCAACTATGCATGATAGGAAGAGTAAAAGGAAAGTAGGGGTCAAATCATGAATAAAGGAAAGAGGAGCAGGTTAAAGTAAAAAGAGCACTAAAAGATAAAATCCTACTTCTCCCCAAGTTATTATGGTTGGGGAGCGTAAAAAAAGAAAAGTGGGGTAAAATGCAAACTTTATGTCACACCACAGTTTACTTTCCTTCCATTTTTTCCATCCAAATAGTAATGAAGTAAAATAACTACATCACCATTTTTACTCTCCTTTTTTTATTTTTATTTTTATTTTTTACTTCCATCCAAACAACATGTAAAATTTTGTGTCACATTATGTACATTTTTGCTCTCTATTTTGCTAAGGTCTGTTTGTTTAGCAAAAGTAGTAGTGAGGAGTAAAAGTAGGCCATGGTGTGACATTTTTCCCTGTTTGGATGGAGAAAGTGGTGATAAAATGTTTGCTACTTAATTGTTGTTTGGATGGAAATAGTGAAGGCAAGAAGTAAAGTTTGGATGTGACATCAAGTAGTAGCCGTTTTACTCCTCATTTGGCTTTTTTTTAATTTATTTATTGCAACCAAGTGTGATAACTTGGAGAGAAGTAAAATTTGTGAAAAAGTTCTTTTTTACTTTAACCCCCTTTATTTTTACTTTATTCATGATTCGAGCCCCACTTTATTTTTACTACTCCAAACATGTAAACAAGCAATCCCTATAAGGGATTGATTAAATCAAACTCATAAATCCAGAACAGGAGAAGACTAATGAAATGATCATTGTGCGTGAAGAAAAACGAATCCATTAGAAATGCCTAAAAATTCACAAATATGTGTGAGAAAAGATCCAAAAATAAAACCTTGCAATCGCCCCATATAATGCATGTATTTGTAAATGAATGGTCCTAATATGTATTAAGAATAATCTGATATTATTCTTACTGAAAAAGACAAAAAAAGACCTAAAAGATTTTCTCAAATTCAAAGTTCATCTTATCTTAAATGAAAACCTTCTAGGTGCAAGTGGCGTATCAAAGTCTACTTTCTTTCTGGTAAGTTTTCTTGGAGTAGAAAGACAAAAAACTCTCTTCACTATATTTCCTTTGCAAAAGAATATAGAAAATACGGTTTTGGCTTTAAAAAGGTTGTTTGATAAATATTGAGGTGTGATCGGCTGACATGCTCAATAAATTGGCTCATATGCTTTGTTAAGCTTATGCATAGAGATAAACTGAATAAAGTGGCACGATATCGGCCAATACTGCTGATTTGATATGTATCAACCAATATTTTGATTCATGGGTTTCATGCTATCATGGCTTTAATGCTTTTATGTTGGAAATCTGCATTGGATTTAGAGAAGAGGGATGTAACATAATTTTGTTGCTGGCTTGCTTCATCTGGTGTTCTGAGTTTAGGTTCATGGTAAGTAGTTGACACAAGCTAAGTTATTCTTCATTAGGCTTTGTTTGGGTGGAACAGAACCTTGTTTTGGAAGATTTCATCTTATGCTGAAGTCTCATAATATTTAGGTAGTAGTAGAATCATGCCATATGCGATTATGATCCCTAACATTTGATCTACTATTTTATTCCTTGCTAAAAATGTTGAATTCCACTATAGAACGTGAGCTTGAAGCTTGCACCATTCTTGATTATATTGTCTTATATGCCTGCATTTAATATATGTTTTGACCCTGATGTTGCAGTTACTTGCACTATGGTTTATTAGCAGCTCGAGCAGAAATTCTGAAGGCTGAAGGCCCGGAAAACCCATGCATTTTGAATGGTTATAAGGGTTTGTTCGCCTGATCTAATCATGTACTTTATTTAACTTCATTTGGAGGAATTATCCAGTGCAGAACTGATGCACCATTTACTCTGTGAAAGACAAAGGTCTTTACAGTGACAAGTGAGAATCATGAAATATAAGCATGTGGATAGGAAGGGCCTGGCTCGGATCTATTAGTCTCTCAACAATTAACTTCTTAGATGAACCCAAATTTCCCCAGTGAGTGTGTAAAATAGATGGTTAAAGCAAATTTGGTTAGCTCCCCATTTTTGAGGATTTGATGGATGGCAAGAATTATCTGAACAAGTTGACCTACAAGGATCTAGGGCATCCTTCACATTAGAAGTCGTGAAAAGGTTGATGGTTCAAGCAAATTCCATCTTCCATCTTTGAGCATACATAAATTGGCTCATTGAAACTAGTTGACAAGGTATAGTGCATCTGATGTGGGAAGTTCCTATCCAACAATACATCAAATCTAAATGTGGTCACCATTGCCAGTAGTAATGACCTTTGCTCCTTGGTATGGTTTGACGGCTTCCATTCTTCTCCATTAATATAGAGTTGGAGATTCTCCTTCTAACTTAAATTTTGCCACCATAGAAAATGATAAAACACGAATTGTTGGCAGTATGTCCGTGAACTGTTCATCTCTTTACTGTGCATACAATCTGATTCTATGGAGCTGGAACATTTGGGGATATAAGGTGTGCATTTAGTGGACATTTCCTTTACACTGCTTTTGGTGCCTTGTCATTTTGGAAGTGGGATAAGCACAATGCCGGTTAACTCCCTGACATATTCTTCATTCACTAATCGGTAAAGTTTCCAAAACAAGGGTAAATTTTCTGCTTTCAAAATGGCAATGAGCCTGGTGCAGTCTTAGCTGTTACTTCTAGTTCAGAAAAGGCACTTGGTTCTTTAACGGGCCCATTTTTTAGTAAAAGCACCAATGGTTCTCTGACATACAGTACAAATGTTGGATAGAGAATTGGAAAAAATTAACCTCACTGTGGTGGACCCTGGTATCAACATTATTGGCAGTGAAGAACCTGGCCAATTTTTTCCCCACGTTCCATCTAGCAAATAGTTTTTCCTGTTTTGACTAGAAAATGATGTTAAAAATTTTCTGAAGGTTTTGTTGTCTGCTTTGAAGGGTTCTACGAGTATGGTGGAGTTACATATGAAGCTTCAGCTATGAATTCTGGCTCCAGTTATAATGAGTGCCGAAGAACTGTTATCAAGGCTCTTAAAGTCAATGAATCATGTACACACATGAAGTGCACATTTGGGGGTGTATGGAATGGTGGTGGGGGGGATGGGAAGAAAAAACTATTTGTTGCCTCCTTTTTCTTTGACAGGGCTGCCGAGGTGATTATGCCTTTCTTTCAAAGACTTGGTCGTATTGAATCATAAAGCACCATACCGTTTTTGAGAAAAATAATAGTAATAATAATAGGAGTACCATGCATCACAATATTGAACTTGAAAATTGCAGTCTTGAACCTGCAAAATGGCCGTGTGGGACTGCAATCTTAGTCCCAACATTCAACAGTTCCCTTTTTATGAAGACTACTTAAATATTGCTGAATCAACCTGTAGCTCCGGTAGATTTCTAGTGGTAAACGTTTTTCTTTTTTCTCCTTTCTCCTTAGCCTTTGTGTAGTTGGGTGGGTGATTTTTATCTACATTGGACACTTGCTTCACCTTCTAGGTTAAGGCATTTCTTCCTTTCTGGAGTTCCCTAATCTTAATTCTTTCCAGCTTTCTTGTAGTCTCTTTTGTTGTGTGCATCCGTGCTTCCCTAATCTTAAATTCTATCCATCTACCTATGGTCAAAATTTCTTTTGTGTGCATATGTTTTTAGCTTTTAATCATTCTTGTTATAATAATAATAATAATAATAATATTATTATTATTATTATTATTTTTGTGTGTGTGTGTATGTGTTTTGTTTTTTTGTCATTCTTTTTATAACTTTCTCTTGTTTTGTATGTTTGCCCACTGGTTCATTTTGTCCTTATGTTCTCTGGCAATTTGGCTGGGCTGTCATGGCATGGGGCTATTTCTTCACTGTACAGTACTACTGAAAATTAGTTAATTAAGTTCATTTATAGGAAAAACACCATTACTTGAAAACTCTTTTAAGATAAAAAGACCAATTTCTATGCCAATTTTCTAACAGTGGGATGTTTTGATTAGGAAGGTAATACCTTATTAAATACTGATTGTCAATTTACTCCTGCACACAGGCTGGTTTTGTAGATTCCAAGCAGCCAGTTGCTAAAGTGAAGCCTGCAGACTTTCAAGAGGAAGCCAGACGTGCTTGCGAATTGAGTTTGGAAGATGCTCGGAGTACATATCGAAATGTTGCAGAGGGCAACTTACCTTACCTATGCATGGACCTCACGTATCAGTACTCATTGCTCGTTGATGGGTTTGGTATGTTACTAACAACTATCTATTTGACACATCCTTATCATGGGCAGGCTGGCAGCTTTAAATGCTAATATCCCTATTTCTTATTTGTATTTCTCAACAGCCATAGGTCCATGGCAAGACATTACATTGGTGAAGAAAGTGAAGTACGGGGATGCGCTTGTTGAAGCAGCATGGCCACTAGGAAGTGCTATCGAAGTTGCATCGTCCTCATGACGCAATTGGATGCCATTGGTGTTTGGTAGTGGCTGTGCGCATATGTGGCTTTCGCAACTGCAGGTCTAGGGCATGACTTCTCCATACTCAAATAATATCCCCAGAAGGCTCCATGAACTCTTACACATGCAATTCTGAATCAGAGTTGATTGTTGCTCATAGAACAAGGACTGCGTTTTATGTGACTCAGCAGGTGGTACCTGTAATTTTGAGAAGCAGAACATAGGGTGTATTCATCCATCCGATTTTATGCTATTGGCTATTCTTGTGTGTGACACAGCAGAGAGAGAGAAGATTTATGATCCACATTGTCATTTTTTTTTTCTAAATTCAATAGTCACAGATTCATATTGATTCAGTTCTCAGTTCATACATCATCTTATGGGTGGACAATATTTTTGAATGAATCTTTTTAGTGTCAATCGTCTTTTTCAGTATAGTGTGGTCTTTCCTTGAATGGTCAGGTTAATGCAGCATATTGAGAGAGCAACCAGCCAGATCGCTTACACAGGCTAGCACTAAAATCTGACGGGGCTGTATATGAGTTATCCCCCGTGATGTTTCAAAATGAAGTTCCAAGTTTTCCAGCATTGCTTCATCCTTTGAGGGTCTGTATGTTTGCATAGAATACATAAAAATTCATGGTGAAATGAGCTTTATTATTTAAAGATGTGGGTGAAGAATAAAACGTAGTGATCATTCAAAAAACTAAAGATGTGGGTGAAGAATAAAATGTAGTGATCATTCAAAAAACAAAAAAAAAAAAGAAAAGGCAAGAAGAGGATAGAAAGTAGCAATGTATGTGGGACCTTGAATTTGAAGTACTACGGATTTACCCTTTTTTTTTTACCCCGTATTTCCTTTACTTTCTTTACTCGTGATGGCTGATTATTTTTTCTCTATATTTACTTTCTAATAAAGAGGAGGTTATTTGATAGTCATTTTCTGATATACACCTTTATTATTTTTTTTTTATACATATAGAAGCACAAGAGACTTGGGAGTCCCTGGAAATTCAATTACATAAAACAAACCAACAGCATTTCTGCACTATTCTTTTAAAGTTTCCAAATATCATTCACAACCATACCTCACTACACAGTTTTCTTTCTTTAACAGCATGTCCAAATGAATCTTTTGTGTTGAAAATCATTCTCAATTTATACATTATCTCTCAAGGGCGGGTGGGAAAAATTTCTCTCAAACAAAATTTCAAGTGAATAATTTTTATTGAAAAAAAAAATCACTTTAGAAACTCAGGGCAAAAGGTAGGTACAGAATGAATTTCAGAGATTGTAGCTCTGCCAAAGCATTAAAGGATCTTCTTCCTTTCAAAGAAACTCTTCAAGTACCATAGCTGCAAGCTTGCAACGGCCAAACAGATGAACAGGGACAACAGGCACAATGTGGCCATCCTGCCGTTGGTTTTTTGGTTCAGGTTCTGCATCTCCTCCTCCCTGTAACCACAATAGTTCAGTGATTTTGCCATAGAGAATGGAAATGCTGGAGACTGTATTGTGTACCTTTCTCGCAGAAACATCATCTCTTCATGGATGGAATGGACTGTTTCCTCCAATTTCCTAAGCTCCAGCTCCACCAACTGAAGAAAATCAATATAAAGATCAGGAGGACTAGGGTACAAACCTGAAAAACTGATAAAAAAAAAAACATTCAGACCATAGCATTCTTTTCAAAATATTGGTCACTATGTCGGCTGTTTCCCTACTGTTGAAAAATATACTGGCAGCAAATATATGTTCAAAACAGGGTAGCACAAAAAATAAGAATAAAAATAAAACACCAGTTCTCTATTCAAAGTATTTGGAAGTATGGCTATGTACTAAACATTCCTAACTTGCTGACACCTCTACCTTTATAGCTTATTAATCATCATCATCATCAAAGCCTTATTCCAACTATGTTGGGGTCAGCTACATGAATTCTATTTTTCCATTCCGTTCTATTTTGAGCCAAATCCTTAGATAAGTTAAACTTCTTTAAATCTGATTCAATGACCTCCATCAATGTTTTCTTCGGCCTACCCCTACCTCTTGATGGGCCATCCACTTGTATAGCCAAACTTTTTCTCACCGGTATCATTACCGGCCTACGCTCAACATGCCCAAACCATCTTAAACGGATTTCTCTAATCTTATTCCCTATTGGTGTTATTTCTAAATGCTCTCGAAAGCGCTCATTTCTAATTTTATCTTTTGTAGTTTTACCACACATCCACGTAAGCATTCTCATCTTCGCTACATCCATCTAATACATATGCGTCTTCTTAATTGGCCAACATTTTGCTCCATATGTCATAGTTGGTCTAACCACTGTCTTATAAAATTTTCCCATCAATTTTGTTGGCATTCGTCTATCACAAAGCACTCTAGAAGCTAGTTTCTACTTCAACCATCTAGCTTTTATTCTATGCTCCACATCTTCGTCAATCTCCCCATCCTTACTAATTATCGAGCCTAGGTACCGAAAAGAATCTCTACGTAGTATCTCATGGATTTCAATTTTGACAGTGGTTTCAACACTTTGGATATGTCCACTAAAATTGCAATCCATATATTCTGTCTTTGTACAACTTATTAAAAAAGGAAATGAGAAACACATAATTGCAAGGGGAAATGGGTTTCCAACTGACAATAGTTTGGTCTTTATTTGTTAAAATGGGGGAAAAAACCCTTTCAGTTTTTAATTTTAAGAGGATCCTTGCAATCACATTTCTTTTTCAATGGTATCCATGACTTTATTGAGAAAGAAACCAGCATAAGAAACATGTGCTAAGAAGCTACACAAGCAATGCCATCCAGAAATGGGGAAAGGAGAAGGAAGCAATCAAGAAACCAGCATAAGAAACATGTGCTGAGAAGCTACACAAGCAATGCCATCCAGAAATGGGGAAAGGAGAAGGAAGCAATCAAGAATAAACACCCAAAGCAAAACATCCAAAAGGAAGCAGCTCCACCAACCACAAAGAACCCACAACAGCAATCATACACAGCCGCCCTGACACCCTCCTTCTACATCAGGACATTGAAGGAGATAGGAAATGTGCAAATTAAGCACTTATCATGGATAGAAAGCAAATCACCTTAGCAACATCTATCATTCCCCAGGGCGGTGGGTTCAATCCTTGTGTGCCCCCATTAGCCTTTTTTGAGTTAGCCTCAATGTGCGTGAACTTGAACGAGTTCAAAAATAATTTAATTACTTAAATGACAATAATTCTGCCACATTAATATCTCCAACACCAATGAGGCCTAAGAAAGCCAAGAGCAGGTCAACTTTCTAATTCTTGACAAGCATAATAACCCATGTTCAACACAGATATGGCCAACATTACAATTTAAATATTCATGCATGAAAAAAAAATTCTATCGATTCTAGAAAGAGAACACAAGAAAAAAAAAAGGGTTATGAGAGTATTTGTTTATGTAATCCAAGAGCTAGCGGCATAGAAAGGAAATGGTAGACTGCAGATGAAGATAAGTTGGGGGTGGTTATGAGTGGTTTTGATAATGAGATAAAGGAGGTAGTTGCATGGGTTAAGAAGTGGTCTTGATGATTTGAAAAAATGAATAAGTTAAACAGTAAAAAATCCCAACTGACAGTCAAAATTAAAGCCAAAACCCTCCTCTTTAATATAGTGTAATTGTTCCTTGCAGACTCAATGGGCCTGGTTTCCTCAATGCACTTCTGTCCATATTTAATCTCCATTGATTTGGTAGCACTTTTATTTTCTCAACATAATTTTTAACCAACTTCCTTTGAAGATCATGTTCCATACTCTTCCCAAACCCAATAATGTGATTCCCTGACTTCTCTCTTTTACTCCCTTCTAGAGAACCAAAGATTTATTCTATCCATCATTTTTCTTAATGAGGAGAACCATCCATCGAAGATCCTTGTATTCTGCTCTTCTCAAATACACCAAGTCACTGCCAACGGTGGTAGTTTCCATATTTTTGGCATCCTCTTGGACCTGGGTAAAGGCACCCTGGACCATCCTTCTAATTGGAAAAGGAAATGAAATTGAAACAACTCTATGAAGAATGACCAAATAACTAGTGGATGTACAATGGATGAATATATGACCAATAGATTCCTACCAGCAAAGGAAGCAAATATTGAAGACAGCAAAGTTTCTTTCTTTCCTTTTTAAAGATAATCCAGTTTTTTTACAAAATCATTGACAGACAGTCTGCATTTACTCTAGGTGGGGCACATGAATACCAAAACCCAACGTTAAGGGTTATAAGCAAGGAGATGTAGAAGACTCTTACTTGAAAAGACTTAGAAGGAGATTCACCATCATATCCTCCTAGGTTTTCGGTATGATCATCTCCTGTAATAGGGGTTAGCTAGGCATGCAATGGGCAATGGGCTACTCATCTGGGTGTGTTTGTTGGAGAGTTTAAAATTGCATTACAAGGACTCTTTCTGGAACAAATAAAAGTTTTCAGGCGTGTTTGTTGGAGAGTTTAAAATTGCATTACAAGGACTCTTTCTGGAACAAATAAAAGTTTTCTGGCTAGGAAGCACGGACACGCACCTAGGATCCCCGTGTCAGTGTAAAACATGTGTCAGACACGGACATAGTCGGACATGTGTCCAACACACCACAAAACATGTATGGTATTTTTTTTTTTTTAATTTTCTAAATTTGGATACGGTAGGGACACAGTAGGATATGTAGGAACATAGCAGGACATGGCGGGGTTATTTTAAATTTTTAAATCCCTCTTTTTTTTTTTTTGATCGTTGAGTGTGACCAAAGCGTATTATCAAAAAAAAAAAAAAAAAGAGAGTATTAAATGAAGTTTCAAAAGTTCATAAATAATGCCGCGACAATTTCAGACCAAATATGAAATTTCCCAAACAATCTCTATTTTTTTTATTTTTTATTTTGGCTATCCTCTGTTCTAACTCTTTTTTTGTCTTTTTTGCTAGTCTCATCTTTTTTGACTTTAGTATTAGTTATGTTTTTCTTTTCTATTAATTGTGACATTATTTTTCTTAATTTGGCTAAAAATATAACTTTTCTATAATTTTATGATTATATACAAATATATATATTTATTATTTGCCGTGTTCGTATCCTAGTTTTTCAAGATTTGCTGTATCGCCGTTTCCGTGTCATATCATATCCTTATCTTGTATCCGTATTCGTGCTTCTTAGTTTTCAGGTAGCTGGTCTAAGGGATAGATTTAAGGGGACAACTAGGGGAGACAAATTGATAAAGGATTCAAAACTGGTTTGCACACTGTTGAAGACATGATTTTGAATAGTTTGATGGTTGAAATGAGCCGGTTTTCTGTAGCCGCAGAACCTTGAATGAACTAAAAATTTAAAACAAAAATATAAGAGATGAAGGGGAGAAGAAGACAGCAATAATAAGTACCAACACAGGATATCTCACCCACTCTAATACCAAAATTGATGAAGGATAGCCTAGGAGGTAGCACCTAGGGATGCTTTTGAGTAATCACTAGACAGGAGTCACCATGTCCAAAGCATGGAATCAACACCACACATGAGAGGCCACAAATCTTGTTTGAATTTTTCATTGTACATTATTGCTGCAAGTTACCATAAAAATTGAACCATCTAATGTGCTTGCAGCCTTGCACAACCCAAATACATGGACATGTTCTTAAGAAACAAAACTAGGTAACTGTCAGAGAAAAAAAAGGCCCTCTAACTTGACTCATAGACTAGCTAAAGTTTTGAAAACAATAACACAATAAAAGTAAGACTTTTAAACAACATGACCAAGAACCCTTATAAAATGACAGACTTCATTAAAAAATGACTAGACTTAAACTGATAATGCCTGCCGACTTAAAAATCATGATCAAGAAACATTTTAAAACATGGCTAACACTGTGACTAAGCTCTTAAGTTTCTTATGCCTTTTGAACTAAAGCATAATTTGATGTTTTCGAAAATGGACTGTAGACTGGAGATAGTGGAAACTTTTCAACGATGTATTTCATGAATTCTCCATTGGTCGTCGGGAACTTGCCCTCTAGCTAGTCAAGGACAGTAGCATCCTCTTGGATTGAACAGCTAAACCACAGCAAAGATCTACAGCCATCTTTCTTTTGCACTGTTCCATAAAATTCTCTGTTTATGGAAAGTTTTTACTGTACTTGCCAATGAATGGCTGTATCTTCACAGAACATCACTAGATCATCAAATTGATTGTTGAAAGCAGCTGATTGTTTTTTCCAACCCTCCCATTGATATACTCAATACAGTAGATCCACCAGAATCAATCTACAGTAGTGCATGACTGAAGTGTTGGCAGATGAAAGACAAGATCATGTTCTGAAAAATCTGCTTTTAATGGTCCTCCTTTTGCTGTATAAGTCTTTTTGCTGGGTGGAAAGGTTGCATAGAATTCTTACCATGGATCAACTTAGAAGAAGATATATTACCATTGCAAATGGCCATCCCAAGTGTTTGAGGGATAAGGAAACAGCTAGTCATTTGTTGATTCATTGTTCCTACACATATAAAGTTTGGCCTGCTGTTATAAGTATGTTTGATATGAGCTGGGTTATGCCATGCAACATAAAAGACTTATTTGAGCAATGAAATTATAAGGGAAAGCTAATCTGTGCTAAAATGTTGTGGCGGCTTTCGCTTTATGCTATCTTATGGAAGATTTGGCTAGAAAGGAATGACAGAGTTTTTTAATGGTAAACATAAATTAGCAGTAGAGCTTGTTAGATCTGTTTTTTGGATTGTCTCTGAATGGGCAAGCATTGCGCCTCAATTTCTAGGGGTTCCTTTAGAGGATCTTCATCGATCATCGGTAGCTAGTTTGGAGGGGGGAAGGTGTCATAAAATGGAGCATAAAATCAGTTGAGTTTCTTCGCCAGAAGGCATCTTAAAGATGGATTTTGATGGTAGTTATGTTAATCAAACTTGCATTGGAGGAATTGGAGGTGTTATTTGAGATTGGATAGGTCAGGTTGTGAAGAAATTCTTAGGCCCTGTTAATTCTTTAGATGCTAATGGTGCAAAAGTTTATGCCTTATTGGTGAGCTGTTGAAGACTGCGGAAGATGAGCAGTTACAATGCTTATTATTGAAGGAGATTCTTTTGCTGTTATTCAGTGGGGTTCAGGAAAATCTTCTCATCCTAAAAAATTGGTGGATTGGGTGGAGGAAGTGCAAGATCTGTCTTCTCAATTGAATTTTATTTTTATTCGTGTCTTACAAGAGGCAAATGCTATGGCGGATGGTCTTGCTAGGGAAGGAGTTTTTCAGTAACACATTTCTTTTAATGCCTAATTTTGTTTTCTTTCATTGGTTGTATCCCTGTTTCGTTTCCTTCCCTTTTTTCAATAAAACTTACTGTTATAAAAAAAAAAAAAGAAAAAGATTCTTCCTCCACCACATTTCTTCTACCATGGGACTGTAGACTTGGCCCTTGAGTATAGCTTTCTTACCACACTAACTTTTATGGTAGGAGAAGTTCTTACTTCTTATTGATAGTTCCAACTTCGAAGCGGGCTTTCAATCACCTGGTGATAGGATAAACAGCTATCTATTTGTATGACATATTTTCTTGTACATCCCTATCCAACCCATTCTACCTTTATATTGCCAATTGACAATATGAGCCATTGTCAAATCAAACTTTTTATTTATATCAGAAAGGATTTATTGAATGGAATACTATTGGCTATTCTTTTATTAATATATTATGCTAGAGCCAACCATTCCTGCAATTGAACATTATAAAGATCACCAGACTGTTCAGATTTTGCTTAGTCCCAGTTTGTTGATTCCTCCTACGCTTTATATTTCTTAACCCTTGATGTAATAGACCAATATCCCCATAACTTCTTTGCATCAGATTTGACCGAACCATGCTCCAAGTTTTGAGATAAATTGCCAAAGGCTTTGAACTTACTCCAATACCATCTAATGCAAATTAGGTTACTACCCACATAGACAAGACTTGGAACACACATTTACAAATTTTGGTGCAAGAGAAAAAAAATCCCAAAACACCAACTAGATGAATAAACATATATATATAATTCTAATTTCTACACCCTCAAAACACACCAAAAGATTCACAACTCGCCCCTGAAGTAAAAGATTCTCATTTCTAAACTTAAATAAAACACCTCAATGCTTTCAAAAATTAATGTTGAATAATAATGAATGAACGTCTCTGATCCCATTTCAAACATATTTAAATGAAACCCATCATACTTCCACCCATAACAAATATAAACCATCAATATACTGACATCTTGGCATGAGATCTTCTCATATCAGGCACCTTAATTAAATAAAATCAGCAACGACAGAAAAAAAAGCCTTTGACTTGAACTTAAAAAACAATAAAAATGAAAAAACACTACAACAACTGATCAAGCGACTACCTTCCCTAACCATTGTAAACTGATTTAACCCATTTGGAAATTGTGTTATTACTCACCCTATTATAACTCCACAAATATATGATACTTAAAATAGTGTTTTCCTTGCCAGCAAGATAGGGATCTACATTATACATACATAGGCTGGAACACTCTGAATGGTAACATCTCTTGAACCAGCACCCTCGTGGTTACGACAATGAGCAACTTGTGGCTATGCTATGAGCTTTTGTCGATCAAACCTTCACTAATAGACTGCTAAATACATCAATAAATCTGGAGTCTGGACCAATCAACCAGTAGGATGCTAAGCTTGGGTCGGTTCAGCAGGAGAATATTAGACTCCCACAGAGGGCTCCTTTGCCTACATTGTATTGAATTCCAAGGTATTCCTATTAGAATAGAGTTTAAAGAGGTGATGAGTGAAGGGTCTAAGTTGGAGATGCATATGAGACCATTAGTTTCCTAGGGTTTGAATTAATTAACTAACAGGTGTGTAATCCTTCACTCTTACCTTCTTCACATGGAAAGGCATTGCTTAGAAACCCTATGATTTCAATACCAATTAAAACAAGCATTGCTTCAATACCAATTAAAACAAACACGCCATTAGCAATGCAATTGCTTTGGACATTTCCAATTAACTATATGTCACTTGGCATTTGATCTACACAAACTATATAATTATTTTTCTTTGAGAGCCATTGCGGAGAAAATCTCTGATACCCTACCATCCAAAAATCGGAGGATTGATCAAACACTTAAGATCTCCACCGTCCAAAGTCGAGGAAATCCAGATCCATGGACAATGCCCACGTGTTTGCAGGGTTAATCGCATAAACCCACTCAAGATCTAAATCATTAACATGGATAATATCACAATTCATACAAAAACAACAACACCCAAATGACCCAATTCACAGAAAACAACACACAACAAACAACAGCTAAAAAAAAAAAAGGGTGGGTGGGGTGAGAGGAATTTCCACACATACATTGACCTTGCCCTTCTTGGCAGCATTCGACCAGCTCTTAGCGGCGACGCCGGACTTCCACTCGAAGTCGACGGGGAACACCGTGGACAGCTCGAATTGTGGGGTCCAGAAGCAGACGGTGTGGGGCCCAGTCCTGCCCACGGTGAACGCAAACTGCCCTGAATCCACGCTTTCCGTCTGGTGAATCTTGTCCCCGTACGGGCCACTCACCTGCAATACAACCCAACCAGAAAGTCCAACAAGAGACGAAGAGATTGAGAATTTGAGGCCCACCATCTCTGCACAAGAGAATGGAATGGACAGTTGGGATTTACCCGGACGGAGATCTTGTGGGTGTGGGGGATGTCGAGCGCGATGCGGTAGAGGCCGTGGGACAGGGCCTCGTTGCGGAGGTCTTCGGAGACGCATTTCGAGCGGCCCGATTGGAGATCGAAGATGATCGAATGGACGGCTGATGGGAGGGATGAGGACACAACCATCATGATCGTTAACGTCATCATCACCGTTGCTTGGTTTGGACAGCCTGGATGAGGTTTAGAGGGAGCCATTAATTATCTCTTCTTTTTGTTTCCTTCCTTCTGCTTTCTTCTCCGCTTGGGTACTTTTGTTTTGTATTTCGTTTGAATTGAGAAATACATTTGCGTTTGTTAGGCAGGTGGGATGAGTGTGACTTGCATCGACCGGGTGACACCTGGGTGGCTCTATGTGGGCCCATTGCCCTCTTGGAATGTAGCAATTTATATATATTTATCAATTGTGGAAGATAGGCTTGATGTTTTTGAGTTGAATGATATCTTTCTTTCTGAGTTTTTTTTTTGTTAGAATGATATCTCTATTTTAATAAAATAAACAAAAAGGAGAGGGAGAAATTGGAATTAATTTTAAACCCGGATCCAGATCCCGAACCATGTAAACAAGCTTTGAGTTGAAACTGGATTCGAAATTGGAACCACCTATACCTAACAACTCAGGTTCCGAGTCCAGTATGGTTTCAACCTAGAGATCGATGCATTGGCATCCCTGAAGGAGAGTGATGACCTCAGGCTGGCAGCTGCCATTTATCATGAGTGGAGCCCACTTATAAATTGGATTAGAACCCCAATGAGGGTCAACTCAACCCGACCTAGATGACCCACATCTACGACGGGCCAACCTGTTTAAGCTACCCAACTTTTATAAGTCTTGGCAAGCCCACACCATTTCAAACACTATGGACGTATTTGAATGTGGCTGCAAAGGCCCATCGCAAGCTTGGTTCATTCCAAGCAAAAAACGAAAAAAAATGTTCTTAATGTTTAACCACCAAAGTCCACACTATTTAAAAGGAGTTTAGATATGCAAATTAGCACTAACCTGACCCATTTAAATTGGTATTTACAACTTAGGCAAATGCGAGTTAGATATTGGTCAGATAGGGTTAGATTTTGCCACCTTTTCCTCTGATTTCCTGTCACCTCTTCACGGTTTAAGACATGCAATGGCAAGTTTCAAGAATTTCGTAAGTGAGAGTACAGAGCTATGAAAGACTCTGAAATAATCTAGGATAGTCTGGGGTATTCTTGTACATTATGAAAATTATATAGAGATGTGGAGTATTGTAGAATATTGTGTGTAAAGTGTATGATTAGGATAAACTTATGTGGGGAGTTTTTTTATTTTTTTTTGTTTTTTTGGAATGTGTGAGTATATAGAGTAGAATTTAGAAGGTTCCTCATCCAATTGGATAAGTGACACGTGGATAGATCTTGGCCATGATTGCAGAGGGTAATGGGTCTTTGCATTCCTTAGAAATAAAGTAAGTTGTGAAGTGGAATTCTCGTTTCTCGTGTGCAATTCTTGGCGTTATTCTTAATCTAAGGGCTAGACGACTGAGCTTATTTATATTGTACGAGAAAAAAACTTGAGTATCGCACGGTCTTTAATAGAGGGGAAAATCACTAAGTTTTAGGATTTTCGGTTCAATAAAATATCATTTATCCAAGTAAATTTCAAAATACTGCATCCCATCCCACCATCTGTTTATGTAACATCTTGTAAGAACTAGGGACGTAAATTCTTTAGTTCCTTCTGGGTTTAAAGTGGACCCGTAACTAGAACCATTTTAAAATTAAAACGGTAAACGAGAAGATAGAACCAACTACTAGTTATGAGAAACCTCGTAAAAATTTTATATATAATTATTTATGTTAATAAAATTATAAATATGTTTGGCTGAAATTTCCAACCTTCCTTTCCTCCTCTCCCACTCACTCTCATCTCTCTTAGCTTTATGCATCAAAACCTTCTGTTTTTAATGATTAAATTCTATTGAAAGTATAGCAAACTTGAAGATTAAATAAAAACAAAAACTACATCTAAAATATGGATGACCTTGTTTGGTAGGTCTAATCTTATTTTTATAGACAATTCAAAATAGAGCCATTAAAAAGAGAGCTAAAAAAAAAGAGGCTAGAATTAAAATATGTGTTTGGCAATGGAGGCATCTATTTTAAATAGACCATTTTAAATAAATAGTTAAAAGCTTTTCACAAATATATTAAAATCTACTAGGTATTGAGCCTTGAAGTTTTACTTCATAACCATGTTTGGCCTCCCAAAGAGATCTAACGGTTTGGATCTTGTGTTTGAGGCCCTAATTTTTTAAAAAAATATTTAATAATTCACATTTTTACATAAATATCTCAAGTTTGGTGATGATCCAACGGCTGAAATTTGGCCTCACAATAGTCATTGACCTTCTACACATTTTCAATAGTTTGGATTGTTATTTACTGTCCCAGAAATAATAATAAAAAATAAAAAAGGGGCTGCCTATGGACTACTTACAAATTCAGCATATTAAATTCAATGGTTGAAAGTTTTTCACAAATATCTTGAGATCCACAAGGAATCAATCTTTGAAAATTGACTCCATAGCCGTTTTTAGTCTTCCCAACATTTCCAATGGTTTGGATCTTGTGTTTGGGCCCCACAGAATTCAAAAACTAATATCGAATGGCTCATGCTTTCTTGCATATATCTCGAGATTCAGGATGAATTAACGACTGAAATTTGGATGGGTGGCCGTAATTGATCATGTGAACATTTTCAACGGTTTGGATGTAGATTTAGCGGCTCGGATTTCGAGAAAAATCAAAAAACTCGTACTGGGCGTGATCCATGAAAACACTGTAGCTGGGCGCCTCTTTTTTTTTCCCTTTTATTTGGAAATGCATCACAAGGCCTCCTCTTCAAAATAGAGATTTTACCTTTTATTGTCTAAACTAAATAGAGCTAAATACACATGCCAAACGCATCTATTTTTCCAATTCTATAAATTTTAGACATTTAGACAATAAAAGCCTAAAATTTAGACATGCCAAACATGCACTAAGGGACTTTAAGGTTTCCATCCGTTCCATAATTGCGCAGGCAATCTCAACCCCTATCTTAGTTATAAGACATGTTTGGGAGGAATAAAAAATGGGAAAAAATTCAAGAGATGATGACTTGGAGGAGCTTAAGACCACAGGAATAACTGTTGATATCGATGAGGGAGGAGAAGAAGAGAGGAGGAAGAGGAAGATAAAAAGGGGAATGGGTTTTGGGCGTGAGGTTCTAAGGCGGTGAACATATATATCACTCATAACCATTATCTTAAAAAAAAAAACTAAAAAAGGCCAAGGATCACTCTAAGCCATAACTTTATCTGGAGTCCTTTTTGTTCCACACATAGTCTAAGGGGATTTTTTCGATAAATCTTTTTTTAAGATATATAACATCCACGAGAATAGGACCATAAAATGGGGCCCACAGAGTGCAAATAATCAGAAAGTGGAGTGTTGTTATTTATTGCTTTTCACATGTTTCTAAAAATCGCAGGAGAGGACCTAACATGTGAAACATCTGAGGTTTATCATCTGTATGGGAATATTGAAGGGTTCATATCATGAATTGGTGGCTCATAAAACTGCAGTTACAAAAGTCTTTTTTTTTTTTTTTTTTTTTGTGCTTTTCACATATTTCTCACATAGAGGAATCCAAAAGAATTTTCTTTCAAACATGGGCGTTTCTACCCCACTCTCATCCAATGAAAGAGGGTTGAGGTGGAAACTTTTTCTCCATTCCATTATTGTTATCTCAGTATATTAAATGTAGTCGTAACTACAACTTAAAAGTTGTTGAACATTTAAAAGGGATAATTAAATCTTAAAAGAAACCCAATTATTTTCCATAGATGTATATAGATATGGCGTTAGTTTCAAACTAGTCCAACCACTACCGCTAGGGATTACTTAAGGTTGGGTCCACTTATGAAAGGAACTGGCATTAGTTTCAAGCGAATCCAACCACTAGCATCATTGATTTAGTTACCAACTCAAAGGATCTATCGAGAAGAAAAAAAATTAAGGAAGTATAAAATCTCGTTGGTATTAATGCTTTACAAAGAAAGAGAGAGAGAAGAAAAAAAGGGATTCAATTTTTTTGTAGAGATCAAGGAAGCATTTAAATGCTTTGACTTTTGTTCCCAAACTAAGCAAAGAAATGAATACGTTAGTAGCACAATCACGATCCGCGATGAAAAAAATAGATTAATCTCATGAAAGATTAATCGAATCCAAATAAGGATTCAACTACTATGGCATCCTCACAAGGGGAGAAACACCATAATCTTCTTAATTGAAACTGAGCATGCATTACAATAAGACCTAACATCCATATATAGAGGAATTAGCTTGATCCCTAAGAAACAAGAGTCACTAATATTAGAATAATCTTAAACAAGATAAGAAACTCAGTAATATTAACCATAATGTAATTAAACTACTACTAATATTTTTGAATAACTAGATGTCTAATTGGGCTTACGGATTGGGCCAACGAGTTGGCCAACTTTTGGTCTGACCTGCATTAACTTTCTCCGGTTTGAAAAAACTTGATTCTGATGAGTTTGCCAATGTGAGAATGCAGGGAAGAATTTGACCACAAGGTGACTATGCCAAAAATCCTGCAAAGAGAGACAAATTTAATCGGCTTCCATCATTTGTTGGTTATTATGATGGAAACTTTTTCATTCCAAAACCAATATTTTTTCTGTGACTAATTTTCAGGACATGATAGAAACTGAAATTACATGTTCAAAAGTAACATTCAAATGTTGAGATCAATATCATGGAATCATAACCTGTCTTTTAATACATATTACTAGCAAAAAAAAAAAAAGTTACCCATTCTAAGAAAAGAAAAGCAAACACGCATTGCTTTGTATGAAATCTTCATCATGCATAGGTAAGGGTGTCATGGGCGCTATTTTACACATAATGAATGTGTTTGGAAGCAAGATAGGGTGGGAAAAGTGTGGGGATAAGCAACGTTTTGCATTCTGCCCACTTATCTCTTGTTTGTTTGCATTTTTAGTATCTGGGATTATGCTATCCTAGTACTGACGCTGCAGTGAATTAATACATAGTATTTCAGCTTAGATAATCACACCTAGGAGGTGGGATAACTTTGGTTGGCTTTTTTGTTTTTTTTTTATTTTTTTTTATTTTTTAGGTTTTTTTAATCCTTTGTTCCCTATTTATCCAGATGTAACCAAATATCAGATTGGATTCATCTCTAGGATAAAATGGAGTTTCATCCCATACAATAATACTATTGGATAGGCTTTGATAGTATTAGTTATCCAATTATATCAAAAATTTATCCCGCTTCCAACTACATCCATTGGATTTTATCATCATTCTATTTCTAATCCTCTTGAAAGTCAAGAAATCATTAATTTGTGATTGCAAAATTTTCAGGTATTGATAGAAAATGTATCAACATATTCTAGAGGAACATTCATGAGTTTGAGAAATGATAAAAAAGATCACAAAAAAAGTATTGTTTATTTTCATCAGTCATAGTGATTTACATTTCTGTAAATTGCAATGGTCATGGGTAAAATGCATTCAAAGAAGAAAGATTTCAAGATTGATAGATATAAAGCTGAAAAGAAAAGAACAAGAACGGTTATGGCCAACACGTGATGCCGAAGTAGAAAGCAGATGGATTTTATGGCTTGTATCTCAAAAATCAGAGTCTTGCCTTTTTGCTTCAGCTTCGTGTTATCTCAGACAATGGCTTTGTTGTTAAAAGAGATTTGGGTGATTTGGGGTTTGAGGATGGGAAAGAGGAGTCGAGCACAAAACTTGGCGGTGACGGATGAGGTTTGACTTGAGGAGGTTTCATGAGGTTTCATATTTGAGCTTCTGGAATGTATACCGAATTAATACAGCTTTACAAAAAAAAAAAAAAAAGAATCCCCAAAATAACCATACCCCCTTCTCTCCGCACATGCACAAACACTCTCTCTTTCTCTCTCTCCTTCCCTCCTCTCTTTCCTCACCTCTCCTCTAGCCGGTTACAAGCTTTGGCGACAGAGGGGGACTCTCCTCTCCTCTCCCTCCCCTTGTCCCTCTCCTTCTCCATCTTCCTCTCCCTCCCTCTCTCCTCCCTCCTCCTTTATTCCCCCTCCTCACAGCGCTTCCTGCCCAGGGAGATCCTCTAGGGGGAGAAAGGGGGAGGGAGGAAAGGGGGAGGGAGAGGGAAAGAGAGAGAACAGAGGGAGATAGAGGATAAGGGTAGTCCCCGTTTGCTGCCGGAGCTCATCGCTTGTCGGAGGGGAGGTGGGGAGGGAGGAAGAAGGAAAGCATGAAGGGAGAAAAAGGGATGAGAGCATTTTGGGAATTCTTATTTTTTTTATTTTTTATATACATTTAGAGGCTTCCTTTTAAAAATGGGAAAAGGGGTGGGGGTCGTGTCTTTTCGGCTAAGAGGGGCATTTGCTAGCGGCCCATTGTGAATATGGCCTTTTCTTTGATCTAAATGGGGTCCAATGCCCCCTATGGTCCCAATGTGGGTCTGCCCCTAGATATGGGTTAGGTTTGTGGATAGGGTTTTGCCAAAGTGAGCTTTGTAGTTCAATTAGACTCTAGGTTTGCCTTGCTTACAACAGAATTTAATCATCCAAAAGAAAGAGATGGATTTGTTGTTAGATTATACTTGAAGGGGAGATATATGACAGAAGAAAGTACTCTACTATAATATATTGAAGCGAAGCTTTTGACTATATCTTATAAGGGTAATTCCCCACAACTAGTCAGTTATCAACTCCCATGCACTCGCTTTTTAACATTGAAGTACTCCGTATTCTTCTATCCACTTTCCCCTTTGAACCCATTTCTCCTATTTTCTTTTTTCTGTACTTCATCTTGATTTGCTAATAAAAGCTATTTTCATATTCCTTTGTGCCTCCTATTTTCTTCTATTCTCCTATTCCCTTTCCCCCTTTGAACCCATTTCTCCTATTTTCGTACTTCTATACTTCCTCTTGAATTGCCAATAAAAGGTATTTTCATATTCCTTTTTTCTTTAATTTTTCTATAGGTAGAATAAGAATCCCACAATAAATTAAAGCAATAGTAAAGTAAGGGTTACCAAATTAAAACCCTCTAGATTTCTAAATATTAAATTTGTAATAATAATTTGTTAAAATTTTCATATATCTTTTTGTACTACAGTGTATATGTTAATTTGCAATGTATAAAAATTAAATACATGATTATTCAACTTTAAATATATGAACATAACTGTGCTAAGCACAGGTTATTGTGCTAGTAATTTTATTAACATAAATCTTTATACATAACCCACAACCTGATATCAAGAATGACTTAAAAAAAAAAAATCAATCTGATCCCAGTTCTTCCCATAAATCAGCAAGAAGCCTGCACTACCATCTTGCTCCCTTGCATTGGAGCTAAATGACCAACCAGAGTCTTTGATACATCAATGGAACATCCTGTTTTACCTACACAAACCTGTATAAAAAAAGCCAAATTAAAATGTAATTAGAAAAGCACACATTTGAAAAAAAATTACTACTAGGTGGTAAGGTGGAGTTTTGTAGCCATGGTAGGGAGTTGAGAGATAAATTACACTTTCAATCAAGGATTTGATGTCAACGTCATTGGAGCCTTTCTTGTAGGACCCACAAGTGCCAGTTGCACTGCCATAGGTAGCAAATTCAATCTTTGAGATAGGGCGTTCCTTGGGACATGACAATTCCACAATATCACCAGGATATGCAGTCACACAAACAGTCCCCACCGTAACAGTGGCGAAGTTCACACTAAAGGGACTCCCACCCAATTCTTCGAACACAATCAAGGAGTTATCATCTGTTTCAAGGAATGATCTAGGTACATGATACCTGTTACAATAATAAGTAATGAACAATTAAGAGGACGGATGATAGAGAAAAAGGAGTGGAGAAAACTGTCATTAATGATTGGTTTCTCCACGTCCAAGTGACCACCGAACTAATTTTTACACAACATATGCTTACCATCTCTGAGTAGGCTCTCCACATCCAGTGGTACATTTACCAGGGTTATATGGACCGCGATAATCGCATTTACCACACTCTGTTGGAGCTACTTTGGTGGGCCAATATCGGCCAAGGCTATTGCCATTCACCCATGCCTCTCCCTTTTGCAGGCCTTCCAAATTTACCACAACAGTGTCATCACCTAGAGGTGCCTTGAATGTTGTCTAAACCATAGAAAATGATCAATGTCAACAACGGATCGATTTATGTGTTATGATGATAAAATATAAAAAAAGAGTCTAATAAGAAAGCGAGAAAAGGGGTTACCTTGTACCAAGTCATTCTACTCCTAATTGGTATAGCTTCATATTTCCAAACAAGTTTATCATTATCCCAGTATGTGTTTAACTCACCATTCAAACCAACCTATTGATGCATGAAAAGAATAATAAAATGAGAATAATGAGTTATATAGTTTAATGAAAAGAGAGAGAGAAAAAAAAAGGATCATAAAAATATTGCCTAATAAGATTGCTTTTTTTAATGATACTTTACCTTGTAAGTCCAAGGGTTTGTTGTTAAGTTTCTGGTGAGGTTTCCATTTCCAACCAACTCAACTGGACCACCAGCTATTCCCGCAGGAATTGTGTCGAAGTGATCACCATAATTCTATGAAGTCATAATATATATTTAGAAAACGTCCAGTTAAGGCTTTCGCAAATTTCTAACAAAAAATATCAAGATCTGAAACACAAGTACTTACCGGCAAACCAACAGTAGCACTGAGTAAGGTTATGACATTTTTACTTGGTCTAACTGTGACAGGCACCTCCAATGTATATTCCGAAGTCTGAGTGTTGGGATTATTGGAACCTGCTTGCATAATCCAAAAATAAATACATATTTAAGAACTTGAGCATAATATCACAGAATACAACACACTATTTTTTAAGATAGAATTTCATAATTACCAACATGCTTTCCATTAAAGAAAACATGGAGCATATGGCCTTTTGTGTGAACACGCAAAGTCATATGCTTAGTGTACATTGGATCATGCTTGCTGAGTCTCACTCTGCAGATTAACCATAAGAACCAAATTAATAATAGAAACCTTGACATGAAAAAAAAAAAATCATTAAAAGACTATAATAATCAACAAATTAGTTGAAAGGAAATTACTCTGTCAGGTACCACAAGTAGTCACTAGCACCACCAGTTACATTTTTTTGTCCAAGAAGTTCTGGGACAGTAAAGGTGCCTCTTCCATCAAGAGTATCATCCATATCTTCATTCAGCCATAACCAAGTCAAATATTCAGGATCATTTTCAGCCCTATTCGGTCTCTTCACCATAATCTCAGTTTGAGTGGTGATCTGTACGTACAGATGCAATACATTAGAACCGTGTGGAATGCATGTAAATAAGAATATATAAATAAAAATTTAAGAATCTTACCCTAGCAGTGTTATAGACAGCATTCTTGCAATCAGGAAGGATGCTAACAGACCATGCAGGCACAAAGTAAGGATTGCCTCCAAAGGAGACATTAACATCTTTGGATGCATCAGTATTGCTAATGAAGCAACCGGAGGTTCCATTGAGAGCGTAAGTAACCCCCTAAAACACAAAAAAATTAGATACAACAGCTGTATAGTGACTTTCAGTCTCATACACAGAGGCACCAGAACCAAGCAACGCACCCATACTCCATCTGCAAGCTTGACGCTGGATCTTTCACCTGAAGTAAGAACCTTCTCCATAGAATAAAGAATTTCATGGAGCTTCTTCAGATGCCCCCACTTGGGTTGTCTCAAATTACCATATTCATCGAGGGGGGCATCATAATCATACATGGTAACGATGTATGGCCCTCCAGAAGTCCTCCCAAAGTTGGTCCCACCATGATACTGGAATATCACAAATACAAATAAATTGCATGTAGATCAAAGAATAAGAGAAATGGTACTGTAACTTCTTCATGGCTTTGACGATTTGCTACAAGTTAAAACATCTGCTTAATATATACCATGTAGTAGTTTTGTAAAGTTCCACTTTTGGAGAAGAAACGTGCTACTGCATAAGCAACATCTTCAGCTGGTCTATGTGGATCTAAACTTCCCCAGTTTTTGAACCTGAAGGAGTAAAATTTCTCTAGTTGAAATGTTGCTGTGATGAGTAAGATATGAAATAACAGTAACTATTAATGGAGGATCGGGAACACACCAACCAACCCAATTCTCCGTCCACATCTTGGGAATCCTAGGGTCTGGAGTAAAGTCATCACAATAATAGCCATTGCATGTATTTATCTATTTAAAACCAAAATGAAGAACATTAGTATGTCCCTACAATAGAGAGTTGATTGACATAAATGAAAATAATTAACATCATGATACTTACTATTGGTAGTGGGGCATCACTTTGCTGGCACATTATCCATGGAACTCCAATGTTGAGGGATTCGGCCAATTGTACAACCCACTTGACATATTTTTTTCCTCCATCTCCATAAGCCCACTCAACATTCCCATATTCATTTTCTATCTGTTGCAATAAAAATAAATAAAAAAAAATTACCAACTTATCAAAATGATTGGTCAATCTGTCAAGCAAAATTTAAGATGGACGCGTGTGAAAATGACTCCACATTTACATCTACCTGAGCGAGGATGATAGGCCCTCCTTGGGTTGCCAAAAGGTTTGCTTGCTTTATCATGTTCACTATGAGAGTGGTGAAGTTTTTCATTTCATTCTACAAGATTACAATTCATGACAATAAATATAAGATACTATATCTTTAAGTAAAATAAGAAGTTGATATAGCAGAGGATTAAAAAAATTATAACCACAAACCTCAAATATTTCGTTGTCCGTCCTAAACTGAATCCCTGGCATTTGATGCAACCATACAGGAAAACCTCTGAAGAACAATGATTTGAGAATAGATAGTATTCAATAAACACATTAGTAAGATGTCAAAAACAAAATGAAATTAATTTCAATGGTACCCATAATTCCATTCAGCACAAACGTAAGGACCAATGCGTAAGATTGCATAAAGGCCAGCATCCTGAATTGTCTTGAGGAATCTAACAATATCTCGATTTCCCTCAAAATCATACTGTGAAAGACATGAAAAGTGAGAATGATCAGTCAGTAAATTAAGGCAAAAATTACTTACACTGAATTCCAAAGAAAAAAAAAAGGTGGATATGTATAAATATATACCTCACGCCTGCGAGGCTCATGGATGTTCCAAAAGACATAAGTCTCAATGGCATTTAGACCCCCATCTTTGGCTTTCCGAATCAAGTCCGGCCACATCTGGTAAGGAAAATAAAAGAAAAGAAAAAAAAAAGAGGGCTATAAATCAAAAGGACCAATTAAATCAATTTGTTCATCTAAATGCAACCCAGTAAAAGAAAAAAATTTGAAAGGTTGCATGCTGTGACTCATAGGCAGACCTACATTGTAGGGCAGGGGGGCTGAAGGCCCCACCCAACTTAAAAAATTTATATTTGAGCTATAAGTCCTTGTTGGCCCAGCCCCTACTTATAAAGTCCAATAAGCCCTTCCTTGTTGTGTATGATGGGGCTCAAGGTGATCTATTCTATTGATCAGATGGTACTCAAGGTGTTGGACAATGCCAAAAGAAATAAAGGGTTTGTTCTTTTGCTAGAACTTAGAAAATTTATGTCTTCTGAAATTCCCATAGATAGTGGAGTTCTTCGATGCTCCCTTGTAGCTAAGCATCCAAGAATTCCAACAAAAGTTGAAGGAAGTGGAATTTTGAAATTTTCAAAGGTTAATTAAGTACTTTAAAGTAATGAAATTCTAAAATTCTAGTAAATGAATATGGCATTTGCAATTACCAGAGGAAGTTATCACATCATGTCCCAAAAAAACCAAACCACCCAAATTCTTGGAAAAAATCCTTATAAAAGAATAGGCCCAAAATGTCAAAGATGAAAGATCTTGCCCACCACACTTTCTTTCATCATTGAATGAATCTGGGCCTATACTTTATATTTTTCTTTTCTGCAATGTCTCTCTTAATTATATGAAGCGCCTTATTCATGAAAATACTTACTCTTCATCACCTAATGACACATATTTGATGTGAATTCTTGATGGATGCAAAATTCCAAAATTGGATGATGTGGATGGTCCCCACAATGTATGTAAATAAGTATTGACCATCGTCAACCCCCTCAAGTGAAAAGCCTGGGTCCGCCACAACTTGTGAGGACTAACAATAAAAGGGACTCGAGAGAATTAGTCGAGTTAGATATCTAGAAAACTAACAAGCTGGGCTCATTACAGGTCTAATCGACAGCCTCATGCACGACCATATATTTCAAGTTGGTGTCTCTTGCGAGACATATAAACGGGGAGCATAATTCTATACATAAATATAAATGTAATATTTAGAAAGATAGAATACGAAATTAATTGAAAGTGGCAACCCAAGTTTAAGAGTCTACAATCTAAACATGCAAAACTGATTTATAAACTATGATGCACAGATATGGCAAAATGACCAACATATCATGCCGCATACTGTTTTTGGTAGTTCACTTTGTAGACGTAAAATTCATGTCCTTGCATGTCATAGCTTAAAAATAATTAAAAACCAAAATTCACAATACAATTACGTACTTCCGCTGTACTTCGTGGATAATGGATGGATCCCGATATAATCACTCTCCGAACTCCATTAATTATAAGGGCTCGACCATCATAAGAAACTTCAGTTGCTAATCCAAACGAAGAGAAGACGATAAGAAATAAAAGTGAAAACAGAAACCTCTGCAAATGAAAATCCATGCTTCTTACTGGTTTTTTTTTTTCCCTTAAAAAAACTACACTAGATATGTGAAATTTGGAAGAGAGTGCCCCACGATGATCTATATAATAAATGTAAAGAGATTGATTTTGCTCTTACTCTTAAATTTCAAATTTGGATAATTGAGATTGGGTTTGTTGGGATGGTTTCGTACTTCAAATCTAGTAAGTGATAAAAGTTTTTATCCTCTAACAAACTGCTTGCTACCAAAAAAAGATCTATTTAAAGTGGGCCCTAAGCATGAAGAAGTCAAAGTGAAGCCCTTTGTCTAACCGGTAAAACGGAACAAATATAGGAGACATGTTGAGTGAACAATGCTTGGTTGGAACATGGTGTGTATGTGGTCTCACGGGCAAAGCCAGCGCTGCACCCCCTGCTTTGGCCAGGCCAGGATAAATAATTTGGACCATTTAATATTTGGGCCGAGAGTAGTTATGTGACTGGATGCCCAATTCCCACTCTAATTTGGCCCGAATAAAGACTGCTTATAATTTAGTGCTAGTTTGTCCAACCAATATCTAGAAAGCTTATACAACTGATAAAAAGCCACGCACCGCCTGGACTAATTCACTAAATGGGCAAGCTTGGGCCTGACGTTGGCAACCCGGTTGGGTTTGGAGTTTATATAGGCCTGTGTTTTTAAAGTTGCGTTGGGCCGAAATATGCGCAATTATACCCCTGTAGTGGTGTGATGAAAAGTAATGGTAAGGTGTTTAATTATTATTTTAAAAACTTTCAAAAAAAAAAATTATTGGGAACCCCTTTTTGGGTTGTAGAAACTAAAATAACAATGAGAAAGCGTGAATCCACTATTTTCCTTCTCTTTCACATTAATCTACTATTTTTCTTCTCTGTCACATTGTCCCCTCCATTTTTCCATCTCCGCATCAACTCCTTTCCCATATCCCCTATTTTCTCTCCTCTTTCCGTGTTCCTCTCCCTTTTTAGCTACTAGATAGTTGGATCTACTTCTAATAATTGATTCTCATCTAAAATGCACGTTTTTGTTTTGAATGACACAACTTTTTGGGGAATATTGATTGGTAAAAAATTATATATATATCTATATATATCCGGTTAGATGATATGTTATTATTAGGATTAGTTTGTTAGAAATATTAGTATAATCACACTCAAGTCGTCACTTTATCCTTCAATAAAATCAAGCATGCTTTCCTATCTTATCTTAGGGATAACTTATCAGGATTACTGATATTATGGATATCTTCCACAATCACTATCTGATCTTATGAGGCCCCACCAACCATGTCCAATGTGGGGATCAAACGATCTAAATGGGCCTACCTTATATAAGAAATCTCCAGTCAATTCCATCATCCTAACGTTTTGATTTGTGGTCCTGAAATTTAATAGTTTCAAAAAATACCAATGGGAACTGTGACATATTGGGGGCAAGGGTAGGGGTTTGGATGATAAGCTCTGATTTTGTCAATGGGATGCACTCTAGAGTGGACATCTAGTATATGAGACCCTACAACACTACGTCAAAAATGAGAATCAGCGACTACAAAATGCGCAGAAGAATGACTACTCCGTCTGTCCCTTGATAGCTTTGAAGCGTCGTCTCTGGCGTCGTTCAAATGCAAATGCAGCCCCTTGTATCAATCATCGGCTTGGTAGCGAATCCAAATGGGCCACCCCGTATATGAAACTTAAAGTCAATTCTATCATCTGAACTTTTTGATCTATGGCCCTCAAATTTAATGATCTAAAAATGAAAATTTTAGTGCCAATCATAGTAGTGGATTTTTTTACGGAAAAAAAAAAAAAAAGAAGTGGTGCTCGGGCAGTTTTAAATCAATTACATGTGTGTGTGGCTGAGATGGGGAAAAAAAAGAAGGAAAAAACTATATAAACCTATGGTTTTTGGGTTAAGGCAGGATATGCGGCAAAGGGTTTGATAATGACAAAGCAAGGAATAATGGGGCCAATATTCGCTGTTGATCAGTAGATATTTCTGTTTACCAACAATTTTGGGATGGCAATCATCTGAACTGTGTCAAGTGCGTTGATTAACCTCTCTGTGGGGCCCACCTTAATGCATGGCAATTACATGAGTAACATGAGGTTGAAATGTCTCAAGTGTAAATTAGATATAGGCAAATATCACTACGATTTTATGAGTGCATGTAAAACCATTCAACTTAGATATCCAATCATCATATTTGACCCACTTCAAATCCACAGTTAAACCTTCCAATCTCATTCTACCCATGTCTATAAGCTATCTTAACTTTTTCCTGGCTGACATTGATTGACGGGCTCTGTTGATAAGAAGACATTGTATTTGTAGTTTTGTACCTTACCATATGCTCTACATGGGGTTTTTGCTCCAGATATTCCAAGCACGAGTTTGAAGACTCCCAAGTCCAACAGGAATGCCGAGAAGCTCATGTGTTGGAATTAAAGGCACCATCGAAGAAGTTCCCACCAATGCAAAAACTAATGACATCTCACCGTGTCTAGAAAATCACCTCCATTCACAAGCAACGATTCGGATCCACCCAAAAGATTGTTTGAGAACTTGTTTGGGAACTTGTTTGGACATGATCTGACTCAATCAGGTTGACTGGACCAGTACGATTGCTGTGTCCTAGTGCAGCAAGTTGAGGCAAATTCAAGGCTCAGTTTGATTTCCCAACCTGAACTGGGCCAACAAAATTTAATAACTGCAGCCTTTTGGAATTGATAAAGGCTGGGTCAAGTCCCACTCTTAGACAGGTGGCCTGAATCAGGGCATAAATGTCTGGTCCCATAAATAAATGGGTTGAATTTATAAAAGCTTTGGACAGGTCATCCTGGCCCATAAATATAAGTAATTCTGCAACATTATCCCAGACGGGAGGTCCAAGTTGTGTGATTCTTCTAAAAACATCCACTACGAGGACAGTATGAAAGGGATAACAGCCATCCAATTGCAGGGACCATGTGACTGGGCCGGCATTGATTGTTACATTGTAATGAATCCAGGAGCTTATTTATAATAAATGTCCAGATTTCAAGTCTAAATTCACATTTAAACATCCATAACAATTTTCCTCCTTTCCTTGTTTCTCATTGCACTCTCGTCCTTCCGCGCTGTCTTCTAAACCTCCAGCAAGAAGACAGGCGCCAGCATGCCCCCCGGTAGCTCAGGATGGCCCATCCTCGGTAAACTTCTTGAGTTCTTTGGAAATTCAGAGAAGTTTGTGGGAGACAGGATGGAGAAGTACAGCAGCCAAATCTTCAAGACATCACTTCTCTGGGAGCCCATGGCAGTCTTCTGCGGCCCGCGGGAAACAAGTTCCTTTTCTCCAATGAGAGCAAGCTTGTTCAATCTTGGTGGCCTACTTCAAGTCAGAAGATCTTTGCCTCCTCCCTCGCAACATCAGTTGGCGATAAAGCGAAGCTCACTTGCAGATTGCTACAATTTACCTCAAGCCTAAAGCTCTACAAAGATACATAGGCTTCATGGATGCCGCGGCAAATCGCCATATGCAGACCAAGTGGGAAGGCAAATGAGAGGTGAAGGCATTCCCTCTGATAAAGATACTCACTTTCTACTTGGCTTGTGGTCTTTTTAGAGGCATTGGAGACCCAGATCACCTGTCGAAGCTCATCCACGAATTCAAGGTCATGGTGCATGGAGTGTTTGGTTTGCTAATTAATTTGCCCGGAATGAGATTATACCAGTCAATGACAGCGGCAGAAGCGATGAGGAAGGACCTTTATTTTTTTTATTCAGCAGAAGAGGATGGCCTTGTCGGATAAGGCGGTGTCATCGCTGGAGACACAAGACCTACTGTGTCACATCTGATCATTGCAGCAGATGAGGGACGATTTATGACACACAGGGCGATTGCGGATAACATACTGGTCTTGCTTTTTGCTGGCCATGAATAGGAAGCACGGGTACTTAAAAAAACTATACGTACACGTACCAGATACGTACCTGGTATAGATACAAGTATGGATATGTACCCAGTATGGGTACGGTATGGATATGAGTACAATAAAATACGTATCAGATATGGTCAACGTACCTATTATTGTATTGATTTTATAGGTACGTATCCGGTATGCACTTGGTACATACCCGATACATACCGATACACATACCCTTTTTTTTAACGTTTTATCTTAAAAAAAAAAAAGAAAAACTGAGGGGGCAAAATGTAAAATTTGTTTTATATAAAAACTTTTGCTATCAGCTCCAAGCCCTAATTGTAGCAGTTGAGAAAATCACCCTAATCTACCAAAGGACAAGAGGAGGAGGAGGAGGAGGAGGAGGAGGAGGAGCTCATCGAAGCCCTAATTTGCCAGAGCCCTAACCTGCCTCTACCTCTGCAGCAGAGAAAAACAGAAGAAGGAAAAGACCGAGAGAAAAAGAGAGAAGGAGGAGGAGGCTCATCAAAGGGGAGGCTCATCATCGAAGGGAATGCTCCTTTAGAATTAGCAAAAAAAAAGAAAAAAAAGTAGGAGAGGCTCAGGAAGAAAAAAAAAATGTAGAAGAGGAGGAGGAGGAGGAGGAGGAGGAGGAGGTGTACCTGCTGCACTCATACTTCCGCCACGTCCGCCGCTGCATGTTCGCCACTGCACGTTGGCCACTACAAATTAGCCACAACTGCAGGTCCTCTTCCCTTTTTTTTCCCCTACTCTGTTCTGCTGTGAACTCATGCTATTGCTGTAATTTTTTCTTCCCTGATGGTTGTTGCTTTGCTGCTGTAATTTTTTTCCCCCGCTCTTCTCTGCTCTGCTGATGGGTGTTTCTGCTACTGAATTTTTTTCGCTTATGATGCCTTGCTGCTCTTCGTTTCCTTTTTTTTTAATGTTCTGCTATGCTCGGCTGTTGCTTTGTTGTTGTATTTTCTTCTTTTTAATTTTTTCTTCTCTGCTTTACTGCTTTGCATTTGCTGTTTTTTTTTATATGCTTGGCTCTGCTGTTACTTTGCTGCTATATTTTATTTCTTTTTTTTTTTTTGCTCTGTATGTCTGCTGCTTAATTTTATTTTCTTTATTTTTCTTGCTCTGCTGTTTTTTTTTTTCTGCTATGCCGTTTGCCATAGTTGTTGCTGTTGCTATTTTTTTTTCTGCCATTGCCGTTGCTCTGTAGTTTACTGTTGCTGTTGTCCTTTCCATTTTTTAAGTATATTGGCTACTTTTTAAATGTTTGGCTGTTTGATTATTTATTAATTGTTGTAGGATAAAAATGAGTTCATCAAGTAGTATGGATTATACTGGTGCAAGTGTAAGTGCAAATGGCACTAATGAACTTGTGGATCCTCTTTGGAATTATGTAACCATATTAGAAAAAAGGGGAGGAGGAAGTACGAATGCAAAATGGCAATGTAATTATTATAATGGTGATTTTCAAGGGTCATACTATAGGGTCAAAGCATATTTGTTGCAAATTAAAGGATAAGGAATTAGATGTTGTGTTAATGTGCATGATGATGCTCTTTTTCAAATGAAAAGGGAACGTGAAGAAGCTGAAAACTGGAAGAAAATGGCTAAACCCAAAAATGTTCATTTACCACCCTCCCTTATCCTATTAGTAGTATGATGGCAAATACAATGGATGTTGGAAGTGGAAGTGAAGGGTTTAGATTGGAAGGGTATGAGCCAAGGAAAAAAGAAAAGCCATTGGAAGTAGTGCCTTGGCGAAGGCATTCAATTAAGGTGTTAGGGAACATTTGCATTCTTTGATTGCTCGTATATTCTACTCCGGTGGATTGCCTTTTCATTTGGCTAGGAATCCTTATTTTGTAGAAGTTTTTTAGTTTGCTGTTGAAAATCAAATTAGTGGCTATGTATCTCCTGGTTACAATTTGTTAAGGACTTTACTACTTAAAAGAGAAAGGGTAAATGTTGAAAGGTTGTTGGAGTTGTTGAAATAATCATGAAAGGAGAACGGGGTAACTATTGTTTCTAATGGATGGACTAATGTACAAAAAAGGCCTTTTATCAATTTTATAAGAGCTTCGGAGGATGGAGCAATATTCTTGAAAGCGGTTAATTGTGAGAGTGAGTTTAAGGACAATCACTACATTACCAAATTAATGTGTCAAGTAATTGATAATGTCGGAACCTCAAAATGTGGTTCAAGTAATTAATGATAATGCTCCTATTTGTAGTTCAGCTGGATTAATCATTAAAGGTAAATACTTCCATATTTTTTGGACACAATATGTAGTTCATGCCCTTAATCTTGCTCTTAAGAATATATGTTCTGCAAAGCAAACTGGAGTTGCTGCATATGCTTATGATGAATGCCATTGGATTACTTATGTTGTTGATATTGTGATGTTCATAAAAAATTTTATTGTAAATCATTCTATGAGATTGTCATTTTTTAAAGACTTTGTACCTATGAAGTTACTTACTGTAACAGAAATGGGCTTTGCATCTGCTGTTGTAATGCTAAAAAGGTTCAATCTCATCAAGTGTGGCCTTCAGACAATGGTTATTAGTGACAAATGGAATAATTACAAGGATGATGATGTTGGTAAGGCAGCATTTGTGAAGGAAAATGTGTTGAGTGACATCTTCTAGGATAAGATAACTTACATATAATCTTTCACATTGCCTATCTATGAGATGATTAGAGTTTGTGATACTAATAAGCCATGTTTGCACTTGGTTTATAAGATGTGGGACACGATAATTGAAAAGGTAAAGGCAGCCATCTATAGGCATGAAGGGAAGCTGAAAAATAAGGAGTCCAATTTTTATTCTGTAGTGCACCAAATACTTGTTGAAAGGTGGACCAAAAGTAGCACACCACTTCATTGCCTTGTACATTCATTGAATCTTAGGTACAACCCAATACTTTTTGTATTTGGTTATTTCTTTGAATATGATATGAAATTCATAATTTACTAATACTTTCATCTTTCTATAATTTAGAAATTATAGTGCAATGTGGCTTGATGAAAATCCCAATTGTGTTTCTCGTTCACAAGGATGAAGAAATCTCAAATATAAGAACAAAGTTCCTTAAGGAATACTTTCTAGAGCCGCATGATAGAAGGGTTGTTACAATAGAATATGCTAAGTTTTCAGGTTGTTTCGAAAGTTTTGGGGAATTTTATTCAAAATTTAATAGAGGAGTAATGGAACCAATTATTTGGTGATATACACATGGGTCTTTTGCACCAATTCTCCAATCTTTAGCGTTGAAATTACTAGTTAGCCATGTTCCTCATAATGTTGTGAAAGGAATTGGAGCACCTACTCTTTCATTCACTCCATTAGAAGGAATAAAATGATACCAGAGCGTTGTGAAGACTTGGTCTTTGTGCAAAACAATATTTGTCTCCTATCAAGGAGGAGTCGACAGTTACTGAAGGAGAGACTAAGCTCTCGGACATTAGTGGAGATGCATTGATTCATTAGAGGGTGCTGACTTACTTAAAATTGCAGATCTTTCACTTGATGAGCCTGACATGGAAATTAGATTAGTTGATAAAGGCGATGAAGTTCAAGTTGATGGATGACTTTGTTTTCAGTACTTTGTTTTGTTGTTTTTATTGTAATCTTAGTGTTTACGTGGCTTTTGACTTTTGTTGTAATAATAGACATTAAACTCGATGATTTGTAGGTTGACTTTGTAATGATATTAAGTAATTGTTGGCTTATTGCAACTAAGAGTTCTAACTTATTTTAAAATTTTAATTATTAGCCTACTGCATTATTAAAATTTTAAAAAATATAATTTTTTAATGGACGTACCCCAGTCATACCCATATCCTATTTTTTAAATATTTCGCAATATCGGCGTACCCGTATTGTATGCGCACCGGTACCCGTACCGGTACCCATGCTTCATATGATACTTCTTCCTCCACCTTTGCTTTGGTTCTCAAGTATCTTGCAGAGATGCCTTACATTTACAATGAGATCTTGAAGTGTAAGATGTGAAATGTCTTCTTAATTATCAGTTTAAAGAGTGTAAGGATTTTGTATATTGGGTAATTCATGTGTTGGACAAAACTCTGATGTTTATTTTATATTATTTAAAATGAATTATAGTTCGCGTGGCAAAAATAGCTGAATTGAAGAAATCATAATATAGAGGACGCGCTCAAGCGAGCCTAGACAGAAGCTACTGTGCTCAATCCCATGAAGACCGCAGTTAAGCTTGACAGATGGATCGCAAATAACTGAATGCATAAAGCACATGCTCGATTGGGCACTCACCCATACTCAAGCGCGCATGTGGTAAAAACCCAAAATTCTATTATAAAATTTTTTTCTATTTGTGCAAAGATTAGTAAGTCGAGTTTTACAAGGGTTGTCCTTATAAGGCATGATTTGTGGGTTATTGATAAGGTCTCTCTCTCAACCCTAAAAGACAAATTTCATAATTCTAAGTAGAGAATACTATTTGAATATCATTCTTCTTCTCTAGACCTTCCATTATTGGAGAGAGTTTACTGAATCTTTGAATTCTAAAGTTTGCTACTTTTATTTCCTTGTAGGAGATTGCTCATCTTGTGGAATCAAAATAATTGGATTAAACGCGAAGTGTAGGGCACGTAACGTTGAGTCGTATCGTAGATTCTTACAAGAAGAACTACATCCTGATCAAGGAATTGATTGAAAAGGGTTGTGAGTATATATAATTATGTTCAATTTGCAATGAATTGGCAATTGGAATCAGCTGGCTTCACTATATATAATTGTGTTCAATTTCTCAAATCAATCAGAGAATTTGACTCAATTTCTCAAATTAATTAGAGATTGAGCTCCAATTTCAAAAATGAATATGCTTAAAATTAGGGATATCTTATTAGGATTTATGATATTAGAGATATCTTCAACAATCATCGTCCTCTCTTATTAGGTCCCACCAAGTATGTCTAATGTGGTGATTAAAGGATCCAAATAGGCCTAGCTAACATAGGAAATCTCAAGTCAATCCCACCATCCTAACCTTTAACATGTGGTCCTCAAATTTAATAGCTTTAAAATGGAAATTTTTATTTGATATTTATCCATTAGTCCCATATATTTGGATGCGAGATAAACTAATGGGAGCTGTGACATATTGGGGGCGATGGGCTCTGATTTATTAATGGTATGTACTCCAGTGTGGATATTTTGTATATGAGACCCTGTAAGAAAACCAATGCAGCCCCACCAATCATGGTTGAGGTAGAGAATTCAAATGAGCAACCTCATATATAAAACTTCAAGTCAGATCCATCATATGTAGGATCTAAGGCTCCGTTGAGCTACCAATTATCCCAAAATTAATTGGTTATTCGAAACCACAAAATAATAATTTTATTGTCGTCTTGGTTGTGTTAAGAGGCATTCGAGCATCTCTTCAACACCACATGGACCACATGAGTGTCCTATGGTTGTACTAGGGATCTTACATTCCCCCCTCACTAGTATCGCTCGAGAGGAGACTCGAATCCCTAACCTCACCAAGCTTTGATACTAATTAAAGGTTTTAAACCCTAATGTGGCTTACGATCCTAAATAAGATTCTAATGTAGAATTCAATTAAATCAAATTATTTAACCTAATCTAAAATCAAGTAATCACACGAAAGAAAAGGAGACACGATCTTTTTACTTAGAAAACCCTATTCAAGAAAAACTATGGGTTGTATCGTCTGAACAGAGACAACCAAGCATTATGTAAACAAAAGTTACAAAGTATCCATAGACTTTTTCGAGTTGCAAGTCAATCTAAGGACCGTAATGATTTTGCCGACACCTCACCGTACACCTTCACTGCGCTTGAACCAACTACCTTAAATGCCTCTTCAAGATGAATTTACTACAAGAGAGTAGATGTGATTATCTCTAGAAGCTCCTCATCTTTAGCTCAGCAAAAATGTTGCTCAAATGAAAATGATGGATCTCCAAAGAATGCTAGGGATTCTCAAGGGAGATAGATTGCCTAAGAAGAGAGATAACAAGTGTTTATATAGGCCAAAAATCATAGAACATTTTAGGGTTGCAAAGGATAAGAGTGTGGAAAGGACAACAAGAAATTCTTCTCATATGTAAACTCTGAAACTACGTCATGTGCTCGAGCGTCTGTGAGGCTGCGCTCGAGCAGCCAAATACAACTTGTTCTTATTTGGAATTTGTGCATTCTCTGTTAGGCGCACTTGAGCGTGTAAGGAAAAGCTCGAAGATGAGAATCCTGGAGCTAGCACTTGCGCTCGAGCATGTGTGAGCAGCGGCTCGAGTGCCTATAATAAATTTGACTACTTATCAGATTTTCGTCCAATTCTTTAGGCCATGCAGTCTGACTAAGAAATACATCAATTAAACTCTGTTTTGTCCATATTCCAACACTGAAATACCTTACATCATCTTAACCCTTTGATCATGGCCCTCAAATTTAATGATCTTAAAATGAAATTTTCAGTGCCAATCTTAGTGGAGGACTTTTTGACAAAAAGAAGTGCTCGGGCATTTGTGTATATATATATTTATGTGTGTGTGTGTGTGGCTGTGATGGAGGAACAAAACGAAGGAAAACACTATAAACAGTAGGATCTATCACCTCCTTTCACAGGGAAGTTTTTAAACTGGTATGATTCTTTTCCACTCGTGGTTGTGATGGTGGCACGTGTCTTTCCACTGAAGAAAGAAGAAGGACAAGGAGAACACATATTGAAGACACTTCTTTGATTCAATGGCGTCTACGATAACACTCAAGAAGCAATGACCCTCCATTTCTTATCCAATAGCAACCGTTCATTCGGATCCACCCAAAAGATTGTTTAAGAACTTGTTTAGAACATGATATGACTCAAATCAGGTTGACTGGGCCTGTACAATTGCTGTTCAACTATGCTGAGCAAGTTGGGGCAAATTCAAGGCTCAGATTGATTTCCCGCCCTCTTAACTGGACCAACAAAATGTAGTAACTGCAGTCTTTAGGAATTGATAGAGGCTGGGTCAGGCCCCACTCTTAGTCGCATGGCTTGGATCGGGGTGTAAACACCAGGCCCCATAAATAAATAAGCTGAAATTATAAAAGCTTTGGACAGGTCATCCTAGGCCCCATATATACAAGTGATTCTGCAACATTAGCCCAGATAGGAAGCCCAATTTGTGCGATTCTTCTAAACACATCAGTTATGAGGGCAGCATGAAAGAGATCAGAGCCATCCAATTGCAGGGCCCATTTGAATGGGCCGGCCAGTGCTTGTTACATTTTGATGAATCGAGGAGCTTATTTATAATAAATGTCCAGCTTTCTTGAGTCTATTTCACATTTAAACAGCCATGGCAGTTTTTGTCCTTTCCCTGTTTCTCATTGCACTCTCCCTGTTTGCTCTCTTCTCCACCAACAAGAAGAAGAAAGGCGTCAACACTCCCCCAGGCAGCTTAGGATGGCCCATCCTCGGCGAACTTCTCCACTTTTTTGGAAATTCAGAGAAGTTTGTGGGAGACAGGATGGAGAAGTACAGCAACCAAATCTTCAAGACATCACTTCTCTGGGAGCCGATGGCTGTCTTCTGCGGCCCTGCCGGAAACAAGTTCCTCTTCTCCAATGAGAATAAGCTTGTCCAAACTTGGTGGCCTACTTCAATTCAAAAAATCTTCACCTTCTCCCTCATCACATCAGTTGGTGATAAAGCGAAGCTCACTCGTAGATTGCTTATGACTTACCTCAAGCCTGAAGCTCTACAAAGATATATAGGCTTCATGGATGCCGCCGCAAACCGCCATATGCAGTCCGAGTGGGAAGGCAAAGAAGAGGTGAAAGCATTCCCTCTGATAAAGATATTCACTTTCTACTTGGCTTGTAGTCTCTTTACAGGCATTGAAGACCCAGATCACCTATCAAAGCTCATCCACGAATTCAAGGTGTTGGTGCATGGATTGTTTGGTTTGCCAATTAATTTGCCCGGAACGAGATTATACCGCTCAATGAAAGCAGCAGAAGCGATAAGGAAGGACCTTGATTTTTTGATTCAGCAGAAGAGGATGGCCTTGTCGGAGAAGGCGGTGTCATCGCCGGAGACGCAAGACCTACTGTCATATCTGATCATTACAGCGGATGAGGAGGGGCGATTTATGACAGAGAGGGAGATTGTGGATAACATACTGGTCTTGCTCTTTGCTGGCCATGATACTTCTTCCTCCACCTTAGCTTTAGTTCTCAAGTATCTTGCAGAGATGCCTCACATTTACAATGAGATCTTGAAGGGTAAGATATGAAATGTCTTCTTTATCACTCCACAGAGGAATCTTAGTGCATGTCTGTTTTGCGTGGATTTTCATTTTCACAAAAATTTTTCTTTCACTAACCCTCCCCCATCCACCCTGCAAACCACTTTTTCAAGAAATCATGGAAAATTGTATTAATTTTAATGTTTTTCTTAAAGAAAAGCGCTCGCACCAAACAATAGAAAAAGTTCTACATGAAAAAATACGGATTTCCCTTTACATTTTTTAAGAAAAGGGATTATACAAACATTCCCTTATAAGCGACCATCCAGACTGTATTTAAAATCTCAGGGCCAGTTTCATTGGGAGAGTTTGCTGGGATCGACAGAGTTCATGATGGGACGATTATAAATTTTCCAATGGATGTCTCTCCTAAAAAATTTAAAGATATTTTTATGAATTTCAATTTTTATAATATTGGTTTTTAAATGACTCTGCCCCATCTAAGAGACTGGATAATTGACTCTTCCACTACATATTTAACAAGTGAATTGCAGTGATTTTTTCTTTTGATCGTGTAATGAAATGTTTAAATGTACTGCAATTTTTTATTTGATTTTTCTTTTTGTGAATTAGAACAACTGGAAATTGCAAGGTCAAAAGCACTAGGAGAGTTGCTACATTGGGGAGATCTACAAAAAATGAGGTACACATGGAATGTGGTGAATGAAGTGATGAGACTCTCAGCCCCCGTCCAAGGAGCTTTCAGAGAAGCTATAGCTGACTTCAAATATGCAGGTTATGCTATTCCTAAGGGCTGGAAGGTATGTTATAGCCCAACAATTTCGAACATTAGGGAACAAAAACACAGTAGGTAAATCACATAACACGTGGACACATTTTGTTGGCTAGATTTGCTTGATCTTTTCATAATTTAGTCAGCAATAGTAAGATTAGTTCCCTCTATATGCTATAGAGAATCCTAGAAGGCATCCATGTGAAATGACTTTTTTAGACCACACCAAAACAAGAGAGAGAAAAAATTACAACTACTTGAAACAGAGGCATTTGAAGAATTTTGAACAGAAGAATTTCAAGAGTCTGGACTGTCATGTCCCCATTTTGGAAACCGGGCTATAACATGAGATTATGGGTCAATTAAAGCTTTTTGTGTTTAATATAGCACGTGGCTCCTAATCATGGTCTTGCACAGGATCATAGGTTTGTGGTGAATTTACATATTTGATAATCATCAATACTTACAGAAGCAATTATCTAGCAATTGGTACAAGAATAATAATTAGAGTATGCACATCAAAGGATATTGCAAGTCCAAAAAAAAAGTACATTAACTTCAAAGTGCACTAAAACTCGGGCTACAAAATAATGTTAACCTACATGAAATCAAGACATATGAGTCACTCGGATGCAGGTCTAGATGACTCAGAAGCCATCATTAGCACACCACTCGAGCTCATCAGAAGGCTCAAGCGCTTGAAGCGCTTCACCCTCATTGGAATAGAAGTGCTAGGTACTTATGCACCAAGCACAACATCATCATAATAGGAAAGTCAGCAGCTAGATAGACATATATCATAACAGATGTAAAATATCAAAGCGAGTAAAGACATGTGATCAAGCGAAAGCAATAGCAATATACACTGACACAATATAACGAAAACCCTAATTTAATAAACTACACAAGTAAGCAACCCCATATAGGTCAAGCATTGGGTAAAATGTTCGTTGCAACGTCAGGTGGTTAGTTCGACCAAATCATTGTGAAAGCCCGGTCATAAATGTTAGATGGTCAGTCCAATCAAATCATCGGGATCACCCGGTTACATTATCGGATACCTAGCATCCTATCAAATCAGTGATCAACCATCTAATATCAATTTGTGCAGCTGTTTGTAATACCTAATACAATATAAACCGACTTAGTGGTGCTCGAACAAAGAATCTTAAGTCAAAGTGAAGGGCTGGCTCTTCTGTATAAACAGGTCCACACAATGAGGAACCACTTCCATTCAATGATCTCAATACAAGTTTGACAAACAATACAATACAAGTGGTCCTCCCAATCCAATACAATACATGCGAAGCCACATCAAGGTCAATGTCAATGCAATACGAAACAATCCTATGGACCATGAAAAAGACAGAGACAATGTAATACGATGCAAACCCAAAGACCAAGGAGTTTTTACAAATCCAACTCCTAGGTTAATGATCACAATTCACGTACTCGACATCTCTATTTGAACCATGGGTGAGGTGAGACCAAGGCATCCCTTTCCATTCATCGGTGCATAGCCCATGAATGGATATTGTCTTGAGTCCCCACATCATCTGAGTATGGATCAACTGTACAAATTACATGGACCATACAATCTGTAAATGTACATTAGCTCACAGCGTTTCTCACCCAATGGTCCAACAATGAGTCCTCCAAACATAGGCTAAAGGGGTCCTAAACCAAAGCCAAAAGTCCTTAAGTTAGCAGGAGTTCACATGGAATTCCTATGTTCTTGGTCCACCCAGAAGCATCCTTGGTCGATCGAGCCCCAGTTCTGTCCGCCAGGTAGAACGTGCCTTCAGTCGACCTAGAGGCATCCTCCGTTGACCGAAGTCACCCAGATTCGAAAACAAAACCCTTGTTTCTGTGAGAAATAGGAAATCCATCCCTTTCTTTATTCGACCAGATAACCAGCATCAAATAGGACCGTGCCCTCTCCAAATCATCCACAAACAACTTCCAAATCCCATCCCTTCATTCCATTCAATATCAATCCTAAATCCTAGCATCTATATCCAATAAAATCAAAATGAGTATAAGAGATTCCAATATCAAATGAATGCGAGAATCAATCAATAAACATGCATATCATCAATGTGTAAATGTGTACCCACTTGCCTTGATGAAAATGAGGTGAAATGGGTATGCCCTGTTGTGATTTTGACATCACCCGTTGTGCGCATACATCAATCACAAGATCAACACGAAAGCAAGCCACACACAAGAAGAGACACGAGATTTACGTGGTTCATCCAAACAGGGCTACGTCCACAGGCACAGATACGATCATGTTCACTATCACAAGTAAAGTACACAGAGACACACGTTCTCTCCCATCGTCTCACCTACGTGGTGTGGGAACACCACGGGCAAGAGAGCTTTCACCTCTCTTCAACTGCGCAAGATCTAGCGTTATAGACTACACACATATATAGTCTCCGGTTTCTTGGCCACCAAGAAAGCCCTGGTATAATTACCAAAATACCCTTGACCTTAAACCAGTCCCTAGCTAACTCAGTGGACTCATCTGGCTAAACCGGAATACAAGACATATACCTAACAATCTCCACCTTGGCTTAAATTCCGCACAACTCGAGCTACTAGTAGATAAAACCGGCAATGTCTTCACGTACCTTACTGAATGGGACGTCACTGCACCAATGATGCAATCTTCTTCAACATTTTGACTTGTTGAACCAGCACATGAACTTTTAGCAAAGTTCATCTTTTCGTCAAACTCCACCTCAAATTTAAAGCTCGAAACCATTGACGAATCTGAGTGATATTGTGAATCACTCACCATCTTGCCCCATCTTCAACATCACTTTAAAGATCCAATCACCACAAGCATGCAAGAAAAACAGCTCGGGAATACAAGTCCAGATGACTTCACAATTGCAGAAACCTTTGCCTCCGAGCGGTCAAAAAGCTCCATTTGACCGGGCTTCCGATCAAACAATCAAACAACTGTTTGACAACTGTTGACACATCAGCTCCTCCTTGCTACTTTTCCAGCTTTGGCAAGATGAACAACATCACATGCGATCCGAAAAGCATGTGAACTACAAACGAACAACTTCATTTGAATCAGCAAATCCTTTGCAACTAGGCCGGCGACTCCTATTATTGGGTTTGTAACAACAACCAGGTCGAGTAGACCCGATTCCAGCCTCAATCCACATCTGTTCAAATCTCCTCCAGATTTCTGCATCAAGCTATAGATCTTGTCACCACGAGCACGCAGGAAGAAGTGGATTTGAAATCTGACTCAGGATGGCTCCCATATCGTAGAAATAAGTTTCTACGCTCCAATTGGTCAAACCTCCTCCTTGACCGTCAAACAGTCAATCACCCTCTTCTACTGTGTAGATCTGCTTGAAACGAGTTCGTAGGCACAAACGGATCTCCGATCGGACATCGGACGATCAAGATATCGCAGAAACAATTTCAGCCGTTAAAACTGGTCAAATATGACTTTGACCATACCTTCGCTGACGTCGGCTGACGTCAGACTGCAATGCTGACGCTGAATAGACTTCTACAACCGGTCTAGGTCCACCCGACCCGAACACGCACTGAACCTGCTTCAGTGCACTGGGCTGGACTCTACGAACATGGGTGAGGTTCTACCCAACCCGAACTGGCTGATCTGCTGGATTAAACTGTCCGCTGGGCTGGACTGGACTCTGTGCACAAGGGTCAGGTCGGACCCGACCCGAACTGGTTGATCTGCTGGGCAAACTTCTGGGTTGGGCTTCTAGTACACGGACCAGGTCGACCCGACCCGTCCCTTCCTGAAACCTCTTTTCCTGCCTGGGCATCGCTGCTAACAAGTCAGGTCGACTGCTAGCTGACCTGACCCTGAACTGAAATCTGCTCCACTGCACTAGGCCGGACTATGCAAATACGGGTTAGAACCGACCCGACATGACCCGAACTGGCCCGGCACTGTTACCACTGGGCTTGCACCACGGGTTGGGTTTGACCCAACTTGAAACCCGGAACCCGGACATAACCTGTTCTTTTGGGCTGATATCCACGGCCGGTCAGGTCAAACTGACCCGACCCGAAACATAACCGACCTGGTATAAAAAATCCCAGTCGTCTTCAACCTCTGTCCGCGCTGTTCTGCAATAGAGAACCGTCCGTGGTCTTCTTCGGCGATGGCTTGGCTGGTCCGGCTGGCTGGCGGCTGGTCCGGCGACGGCGATGCAGCGACGATCCCGACAACGGCAACTGCGATCGGGGGCTGGCAGCTGCGACCGGCGAGCGGTAAGTGCAGTTTTTTTTTTCTTTCTTTCCTCCGGTCATCCTCCTTAAATTCGGCAGCCAATTTCTCAAATCAATTTTCTCCGATGACGATCTGTAGCAAAAAACCCAGCCAAAAAAGAGAAACCTCTTCGATTTCTTCCTTTTCTGGTTTCTAGTTCTGTAACCAAACGGCTCCCCAGCCGTTTTCCTCGGCTACGGCAGACGGTGGCCTGGCAGCGCCGATGATGGGGAGAACTGCGACGACTGTGACGATGTCGACTGGAAGTCCGGCGAAGGCGACGGAGACGGCAAGAATCCCGGCGAAAATCCCAGTGAGAATCTGATGTTTTCGAACGTTTCGAATGGCAGTTTTTTTTTGTAACCTTTGTGGCCCACCGATCATACCCAACTGATCACTCCTCTGTTTCAGAAACTGTCCGAGAACTCGATCGATCTGGTACGCCGGTGATATGTGCACGGCAAAGACAAACAAATCTAGTTTCTACTATGTTGAATAGAGCTAAAAACAACTCAGATCTGAAATGCCCTTTGCCACCAAATCTCTACGATCTCAACAAACTCTCTGATACCAATTGTTGTGATTTTGACATCACCCGTTGTGCGCATACATCAATGACAAGATCAACACGAAAGCAACCCACACACAAGAAGAGACACGAGATTTACGTGGTTCACCCAAACAGGGCTACGTCCACAGGCACAGAGACGATCATCTTCAGTATCACAAGTAAAGTACATAGAGACACACGTTCTCTCCAATCGTCTCACCTACGTGGTGTGGGAACACCACGGGCAAGAGAGCTCTCACCTCTCTTCAACTGCGCAAAATCTAGGGTTACAGACTACACACATATATAGTCTCCGCTTTTTTGGCCACCAAGAAAGTCCCGGTACAATTACCAAAATACCCTTGACCTTAAACCAGTCTCTAGTTAACTCAGTGGACTCATCCGGCTAAACCGGAATACAAGACATATACCTAACGTGCCCTAGCTCACGATCACCCACCAAAAGGTCAAAATGGAGAAGAGGACCCAACTCAAACACATATAAACCTACAGAAAGAGAGAGAGAAGAGACTAAGGGACAACCCCAAACCATTTCTTACTCCAAGACTCCAAAGACCTAGCTAGAGGAGGAAAAAAGACCTACGTAGGGTTAACCGGTTGAGGAAGAAGCTTGAAAATGGGATCCTTGGAATGGTGAGAGCTTGAGGCAGAAGAAGATGAAGCTCACTGGTCGCGGTGGTGGCTTGGTTTCACGAGCAGTAGGGAGGGAGAGTGAGAGAGAGAAATGAGAGGATGAAAGAAAAAGAGAGTACGAAAGGGTAAGGAATCGGCTGGGTTTTATTAGGGTGGGGTCTAGGGTAATTACAGAAAAGCCCTCAGTTTTAAGTCAATACAATTGCAAATGGGTTCAGACTTAGTTGAGGTAGCTGGATATAGTCGATGAAATTAAGTTATCTACCTAGTGAGCCCAAAGCTTGTTAGCAAAAAAAAATATACAAAAAAGTGCTTCTCAAAATTTCAAAATTACAATTATCCACCACTTTGCTCAAAGGAGCTCAAAACTTGATCAAAACTTAGCACACCAATTCTAACAGTAGTTCGAACTTACTTAGTCTCTAACCAAAGCTAATTAGCTAAAATAAAATTCAATTGATATGAATCTCGTATTTAGAATACGAAACCTCATATGGAGATCTGCCAACATAGAATCTCCAAATTCTACCAAACAAATGTTGTGGCTCTGATACCCAATTGGTATCAGAGCCACAACAACAAATAGGCCCCAAGGATTGAATCCTGTAATGGGTATTAACGAAGTGTCCTCATTTGATTAATGGGTGGATTCATTAGAACTAGATAGAGCAGCCACCAATTTAGCCTAGTTCTAAAATGCTGTGTGGGTAGAACTATTTATGATAAAATTCTTACTAGAATTGGAATGTCACACTTTAAGACTGTAATTTTTATTAGGTGGTCTAGGCCACTAATCTAGCCTCCCCCCTCCTTGCATGTGTGAGTTGTTTTTATTTTACATGTGCGTGTTTGTCTCCTTCCATGTGGGAGTTTTCATTACCTCACATGTGTGAGTTTTTATCTCCTTTCATGTATAAGTTTCATTACCTCACATGTATAAGTAGTATCCAATTACCATGCATCTGCTGGCAAGGCCCAACCACTTAGTTGAAATACCCAAAAAAAAGAAAAATAGACCTCACCTTTTAATATAAATGGATATATTGCAATGTAGTTCAATTGGAAGCATTGGAGCACAAGTTTCCTTTTTCAGCATGCCATTTTTTTCACTTAATTTGTTTGAATTTGTTGCAATGTGGAGAATGCATGAACTATGAAAAACATGATCATAATTGACAAGCACGAGAATAGAATTAAGAAAACGGTTTTTTGTCCATCATTGCGGAAGGGAAACCTTTTTACTATATAAAAAAAGAATAAAGTTTTTCATGAGTCAAAGAGAGGACAAAATATACAATCGTGAGTCTACTAATGTTAAAAATCTCTTATATAAATTCTCTCATATGAAAAACTTCTCAACTTCTATCACTTATCCTTCGTTAGAGGCCAATCCACTTGGAGGCTAGGTGGTGAGGCATTTGGATCCACAAATATTACTGGGGATTGATCGCTAAGTTTGTTGAACTTAGGTATAGGGTGATTGTGTACGTATGTATAAAAAAAAGAAGAAGAAGAAAAAAACACCACAAAGAGCACCATCTAAGAGAGTGTTTATAGATGAAAGGGAGGAAAGTTTGCAAACATAAGATAAAAAATAAGGGAAATTGGGTTTGATTTTGTTGATTAGTTTGATAACGCATTAAGTACATTAAGTTCTTAGACATCATGATGTTGTGACTCTAATGCCACCTGTTAGATCAGGTTAAGGTAAATAATCATTCATAAGAACTTCAAAGAGAAGAAGAAAAGCACGCAATCATGATACAAGATTTTATGTGGTTCATCATAAAGACTATGTCTTGAGGTTAACAGTATCAGCTCAATTTCACTATGAAAAAATTGGGCAATTCTTTACAAGGATTCTCAACCTTCTAACACTCACCTTACTGACTCTTCGTAGGTCACTATCTTGCTCTCACAACCCTCTTAACCACACATGGTGGGTCAAACTCCATGCACCAAGAGAGAGAGAGCGAGAGCTCTCGCTTCTCTCACACAGAGTATACGGTTAGATCATATAAATATATAATCTCTACTTTCTTGGCCTCTAAAAAAGCCCCAATATAACTACCCAAATATCCATGACCCTGAACTCGGTCGTTGGCCAACTCAATGAACCACCTCAGTCAAATTGTAATACAAGATATAAACCCAACAATAAAGGCTATGGTTTTTGAAAGTTGAGAGTGCATTAGATGAAAGCTGAAAGTCTAGAGGGCCAAATTTATAAGTTCCACTCCAAAAGTTTTAAATCCTTGAAATTAACAAAAATGAGGGGGTATTTATGGGCTTGAGGTAGCGTCCAGAGTCATTTTGGATGAAGTATGGTGCCTAATGCCATTTCTGGACAAAGTATGTCATCTAGAGTCATTTTGGACTAATATAACTGTTATGCCAAACTGCTTTGATACTAGTTTGTTGTGGCAAACGTCTCTGATACCACTTGTTGTAAAAGTGGCGCAGCGGAAAAATACAAGAGATCAATGGTCTAGATGCAAGGATGCACACACATATGCCATCAATCCACACAGAACAGAGAGATAGAGGATTTACATGGTTCATCCACTAAAGGCTACGTCTATGGGGAAGACAACAGTAATATCACTATAGAGGAGGTAAATTATAGATGGAATATGCACTTTCAGCCCCAATCCCATTTACACCTTGAACCTTACTCTCTTAGTCTTGCTACTTTACAACGTAGTGAGGTAACACCACGAGTAATAGAGACTACATATTCTCTTCACTCTCTCCAGTTTTTTCCTTCGTTCCTCCCCCTCCAACCAAGGCAATGGAGGGGTTCATTTATGGACTCCAACATGAGTATGGATGTCCAATTTTGCGGCTTACCATGTGGTGATGTAGAGCACCTTTCGGTGCTATATTTGGCTGTCAATGGGGTGGTGCTACATGCGGCTGTCGGTGAGGTGGTTACAAAGCTCAACTGTTTGTCAACAATATTGGCTCTTATTGAGCTAACATTTCAACAAATCTCCACCTTGGTGAACATTGGAGCACGAAGCTCTCAAAACTCTTATTTCAGCCTTCACATGTCCCCCCGGAGTGCACAGGTACTACTTACTACCTTCTCATTGCTTCATATGGGGCTAAAGCAAGTTACTTCATGAATGCATTAAATCAGTTGTACCATTGTTTGGAAACTTATTTCGACTCGTATAATGATTTTTTTTCTTTTTACTTGTATTCATCATAAGGAACTTGGAACTTCACTTTACCTGCACCGGAAGCTCCTTCTTTCTTTTTTGTAGAACTGCTTTCATCCGATAGCCCGAATTCCTTATCAAAAGACTCCATCCCTTCATCTATAGTTGCTTTCCATTGACCACTTTCCCGCCTTTCCACTGACTCCAGATATGTGGATAGCTCAACTGTTAATGCATACACAACTATATGGCCACCGTCTGCTGTGGACGCATCATATTTTCGAAATTATATCAGGTTTCCTTTCTCTGTACAGTCTACTTGTTTTTCACATATCCTACTCTGTCTGCAGCATCTACTGCATAATGTTACTGTCCCCTGGAGGAGCCGGATGCACACTCCTTCCGTAGTAGGACGTTTGATTTTCAGAGACAATGCCATCTTTAATATAACAAGCAAAGACATACAGAGACTGACACTCTCTCTTCATCTTCCCTATGTGACATAGGGAACACTATGAGTAAGAGGGATTGCATTCGCTCTTCTACAAGGTTCATGGTTACAGATTACAATGTTTATAATCCTTGCTTTATTTACCTAAAGAAAGCCTCTGTACAAATACCAAACACCGCTGACCTTAACATAGTCTTTGGCCAATTGAATGACTCATTCAGTTAACCTGGGATTACAAGACATAACTCAAACAATTTCTACATTGGCTTGAATTTCTCACAAAATGGGATACCAGGAGATCAAGTTGGCAATGTCTTTACATACCTTGCTGGCCGGTACATCCCTACACCAATGGCACAGCCTTCTTTTTTCACCATGTTGAACCAGCATCTGCACTTTGACTTGCCACAAAGTTTATCTTCTTGTCAAACTCCATTTCAAACATGATACTTGAATTCTTTGACAAATTTCAGTGATTTCTAGATCACTCACAAACTAGCCATCAAGCTACCTCAAATTTTCTACACCATTGTGAAGTTCTAGGACCATGCAGGCAAAAAAACTGACCGGAAATCAAAATTTAGATGACTCCACAATTGCAAAAATAAATTTCTGCCATCCGATCTATCATCCAAGTCAAATCTCTATTGTTTGACCGCTCTTTTGCTAAAGGAGGCATGATACCATCACATTCATGCTACTTTTTCACTGGATAGGCTTTTGCTAATAATAAGCCGAGTTAACTTAGTTTCAACAAGAACTAGCCTTGAGCTAAATTGCGTGAGCCAATGATCTCACCATTGTCCATTGTCAATTAAGTTCATGCTCCACTTGACCTTTTTTGCAGTTGTTTTCGTTGACCTAAACACATCTGACTGCCAGGACAAAGGAGTTTTTCTTTGCCTCTATCCCTGTGTTCTTTGTGTCGAACTTGCAATTGTCATCTTTTGAGAAACTCTTCAACCTTCAAATCTCCGTGGATTACCACTAGATGATATCTTTGAAGACCTCATGAATCCGTCTTCTGATAATCTGGTCACACCTAGCTCCACATAAAGAATATGTTTCCTCCAAGTGTTCTCTAATGTTTCTTTCACTGCTCTACCTAAAATTGCATCCCTTATCAATCTGTAGAGATTTCTCATTTTCACACCCTTCTTAATGACCAATGCTTAATTTACCGCCTTCCCAACTCCACCCGCTAAAATGCATTTACAAAAGTCTTAGGCATCCACATAAAATAAGTTTCTTTGCAAACTGGGAACATACATCATATCTGTTAGAGTCCACACAATCCGATCAAGTATCCGGATCTATACCATGCCTATCCTATCTTAATGCTTATCAAGCAAGCACTATCTTCCATAAGAACAAATCCACTATCATAGGATTTATCTGCATCAAGTTAATCTCTACTTGCACACTTGTTCTAGGGTCCACCTTAGAGTAGTCTATTTGTCAATGACATCAAGTAATACTTCAAACTAATCAGTGATACTTGAATCCATTACTATCACCGTGAATCACATGGTTTCAGGGTCCACCAAGTTTTACCCATCAAACTTTCAATATCTTCATCCAATCTCATAGATCTTGTCACTACGAGTTTACAGGAACAAGTGGATTTAAAATCTAATTCCGAATAGCTCCGATATCATATAAATAGATTTCTACACTCTTTATCAATCCAACTTCTATGTTGACTATTGAACTGCCAATCTATTGTTGTATCATTATAGATCTGCTCAAAACGAGTCTGCAGGTATAAATGGATCTCAAATCGGACTCGGGATCAATAAGATATTGAAATTTGAAATCTCAGCCCTTCAATCTGGTCAAACTATCCTTTGACAGTTATGCTGACATTATCGGCGATAGGACATCCATGTGAACACCTGGGCTTCTTCTTGATGGGCTTAGAACTTCTGAACTCGGGTCGGGCTGACCCGAACTATATGTGACTTGGCCTGAAAGCAAGGACTGAGGGCTACTGAACCTGTTGGTGCTTAGATGCACAGAAAGGTCCTTGTCTTCCCACTAGAAAATTAATCTCACCACCAAACATAGAGACACGCGTCACTTTCAAATGACTTCACAGCAACCAAACAAAAGGCCTTTTACATATGTTTTTTGGCTGCAACCAGAGAAGCCAAGGTGCCAAATCCTTGCCTGTTTTTATCTCTCTCGTCTTCTGCATCACAAAGGTCACATCCTTTGCAGTGTCGTTCTCTACTTGTCTGGAGCACTTATCCAACCCCATCAGATCCAGATTTGCACACCCTCTGCACAGAGCCGGCTTGAAACAAGCTGAGGCTAAAGCGATAATTCCAAATGAGAAATTATTTATATTTTTAATATTATTATAAATATTTTATTTAAAATTTATTATTATCTTTTTTTGTAATCCAATATTGCTAATTAAGTCTTTATATTCAAATTTTGCTAACATATCTTTTTTAATTGATAGTATGACTAATCTACTTAATCTTTTATATGGCTTTGTTGATCTAAATTAGGATTTTATCAATTTTAATTTTGAAAAACTTCTTTATGTAAAAGCAATAATTATAAGTATTGTCAATGTTTTTTAGTAGACATATTTAATATTTATAAATTATAACTAATAATATTTACAAATAAAATGAACACTAACTATAATTAATATATAATATTGGTTTGGAATTAAAAATAAATTTAAAAACATAGAACCATAGGATCTAATTTTGTGATTTATAAATATGAATTACATTTGAATTTGATGTGACTTCTTCAATATAAAAAAATTATATTTGAAGTTATCTTCTATTAATTTTTTTAGAAAAGAAAATAATTTCTTGCTTGTTGTGATTTTAGGATTTTCTATTTTTCTTTTAATGGCAATATTCTCTCAGTGGTCAAAATGAGCTTTATTTTTTTTTAAATATGAAAATATAGTAGTTGTTTTTTTTTTTTGGAATGTAATTCTCTCAATGGTAGTTGCTTTAATTACTTTTATGAGGTCTTATTCTTTAGGAGAAATAAAATGATAATAATTGTTTTTTTTTAATTTAAAAATATTTAAGTTGCTTCAATTATTTTTACGAAGCCTTATTTTTTGGGATTGAAAAAAGAGAGATATAGGAATTACTTTTTTTGCCTTATTTATTTATTTATTTATTTTTAGGGCCTAAAGCAAAGGCTTTTTTTGCCCAATGGTTGAGCCACCCATGCCTCTGCACAACGATCAAATAGAGGCCCACCAAGGATCAGAATCAAATCTGATCTCTTCTCTTTCCACAGCAACTCGGCGACGCAAGTCTGGCCTGACTTCAGAGAATTTGATCCAATGCCCACTTGAGATCTTAACCAATCTCCCTTCTTCTTCCTGATACCGTGACTCCAAGAAGAAATCTGTCGATCATTTAGACCGACGATCAACCTCCACAATTGTCCACCTCCGATCACACATCGGAGATTCAAACTGCTCTTTGGGAATAGAGCTGATCTGCTGCTGAACCGTGGCCCACCGAAGATCAGGATCAATCTGATCTCTCTGCTGATTCTGGAGCATCCTCAGACATCCAATTCAATGAATCTCTCCTTCCGGTCTCTATTTCTTCAACGGCTAATCAAGATCAGGTTCCGGGCAGTGGCATTGCCCGTTTCCGATACTCTGATCTCTGCCAACCGATACACCTCTGACTTTTTAAGGTGTGGTCGATTTTGATTATTGATATACACTGCATATCATAATGTTCATCGTCACCTATTGAAATTGATCACATGTTAATTTTTGCACCAAAGTTCCTACCCTGTTGACCCAAATGAGGCCCACCATTGTTTGATCTTCATCCATATCACAAACCATCTTATGAGTGCAGGAGGCACAAAGTTGATTGTTCAATGTGTAAAAATAGAATTCTATTCAATAATTAGCAGTCTAATGGACTTAAATTTGGTTGAGTGCTTATTCAAGAACCATAGGCCACACATGATTAACAGAAGTCATCCAAATCGGAACTCACATGAGGCAACCCTATATTTTTTCATTTTGTTTGTTTTTAATTATTCAAAAAATAGTTGCATCGAAACATTATATTCATCAAAGCCTTCTACCAATTGTGTTGGATCAGCTACATGAATTTTATTTTTCTATCGAAACGCCATTATCTTAAGATTTATATTTGGATTGTAATAAAATTTTACGCTGGCCGTCAACCTACTTAATGCAATCCTCCTCCTTCTACCCGGGCTTAGTACCGGAAATCAGCATTGGCGGAGTTCATTGCTCTGAAACATATTAACTTTGAAAAGAGAAGAATAAATATGATAAATCACCAATCAATGATAAGTTCAAGATTCATGGTTAGGATTTAAATTGCACAAGGTTTCGCTTGGATGGACCATTCATAGCTACTAGTTATATCTTAATTCCAGAAAACTTTACGTCCTCTTTCTACAAATAATTCAAGTGGGAGTAAAACCCACGACTAACAAACTAAACTAACGTGACTTCAGAATCACAAGAAACATTCGAATCTTTTTGGTTTACAATTCTGAAGTGGTCTCTGTGTCTAATTACTTGCTTCTCAAATTTTTTTGCAGTTGTATTGGAGCGTGAATACGACCCACAAGAACGCTGAATATTTTCCAGATCCAGAGAAATTCGATCCTTCCAGATTTGAAGGGGAGGGGCCGGCTCCTTATACATTCAACCCGTTTGGAGGTGGGCCGCGGATGTGTCCGGGAAAAGAGTTTGCCAAATTACAAATTCTAGTATTTCTCCACAACCTAGTGAAAAGGTTCAAATGGGAGGCAATCTGTCCCAATGAGAAGATAGAAATTGACCCCATGCCATGTCCAGTGGAAGGGCTCCCTCTCCGGCTTCACCCACACCATTCCTAATATTGTTCCTACAATTTTATATATACCATTAGATGTTATTAAGGGTGGGAAATAATTAGGTATGAGCATCTCTCTCGATTGGTGATAAGCTTTAATTTTGCATTGATCAAATGGATATTATCAAATCACACCAAACTAAGATGTCACTCTGATCAATGTGATTTCAGTGGCCTTCAACAATAAGGGTGAGGTTCATATTCAATAGTTTGCCACCAACAAAATATAGCCCACCATCAGAATTGCAAACAACAATATTATGTTATATAGCAAGCAGCTTCAAGATCTTCTCATTATCAATATCAGCATGCAGAAATTTCTCACATGGGTATGTATTGGGAAAGCAAACTCTACTTGCATCTTAATATATATATTTTTTACTCAGATATTCTCACAAATTCAGCATTTTTTAAGCATTGCTAATCTTAACAAGCATAAAACACAATAAATCTTTATTATGATTAAATTTACAACTTTAAGCCTTCAGAACATGAATAGGTAGGAGCTGCATTATATTTTGGTGGTATATTTTATCTATTGGAATGCATACATAGTGCGTCTCAATAAATGGTTTCATTTTTTAAATCACGCCAAGTGAATCAAAGTTCTCTATCTGAAGCAAATAATCTCTCGAAGAGCAATGGGCCGCATTTAAACAGGAAACCCCCCTGACCCTGTCCTATTGATCCGAATCCAATTTGTGGCAGGTCAATTTTAGTGGAGCTTGACCAACTTTCCCGCCCCCCCCCCCCCCCCCCCCCCGGCCCCCCCGGCACAATATTCAAACTCATTTATATTGTGTGTGGATATATATATAGGGGAGTATTCTAGTGAAAGACTACTATACTATCCCTCACCTTATGGTGAGCCACAATTTCCTTTTTAGATCTAATAAGGTAAAAAAGGTGTCATGAGGGTGATGTTTTTGTCATCTTACACATTAATGTTTTCTATCTATGAAAGTGTCCCTCACTACAAGGTGAGGGATAGATGCATAGTCGTTTTATCCAAATATATATATATATTTCAGAAATTACATGTGCACGTCAAGTGGTAGTTGATTAAGTGTGAAAAAAAGAATTTTGTAGGCTTAAAATAACATCTTCAACATGGTACAACTATCAATTTTTGTTATATTCTAAAAGGGAAAAAAAAAAGCCAATGTAAAACCCAACCCCACCTGCACTTGTTAGGACTGTAAACGGTTTGGATTTATATGGATTGAGCCTAAGCCGCCACCAAACCATCATTAGTCGTTTTTTAATTTTGCAAATCTATAACCGAACTATTGACTATTGAAAACCGAATCAAAGGAAGCCACAAATAAACGGATTAGATTGGTTAAAAACTGAATAATCGGCATTTTGTTTGAAAAAAAAATCTGGGATTTGAGATTGTTGCAAATGTTTATACTAAAAACCAATATAATAGAGCTTCAATACAAAGTTTTACACTTAGCCTATTGTAAGGAGGGGATTGGCTTTATAAAAAATAAGAAAAATGTATTTTCTACCATCAACTAATGTGGGAAAAGGTTTCTTCATCTTTATAACTTCACAGCATGTTAAGCATTTCACCAATCTTACATTGAGTGTAAAAATGTCGCTCACCCTCTTTTGGCATCTATGATTATATTTTACCATACTATGTCAAATACAAAGCTTACATTATATGTAATGTTTAACCAACTAATAATATATGCTTATTTAAATATGTTTTATGTCAATGGTTTGGTTCAGTTTAAATTCATGAATGAAGGGAAAAATCTATTGCTAAACCGTTATTGAAATTTTCAATTCATAAGCAAATCATTAACCATCAGTTTGATTAAAAATTCAATAAATTGAATTAATTTGATTTGATTTTACGGATAGATGGATTTTTCATACACCCAGCATGTATGACCCGAACGATTTGATACAATATACCTAGGGTTATAAATGGGTCAATTCCGGTCCTAGTCTATGGTGGACCCGGAACCTGAACCGTTAATGAGAGGATGGACCCGAAATCAAAACTAGAACCGATTTGGAACCAATTTCTTGGATCCGGAGCCGAAACCGTTAAGGAGTGGATGAATTCGGAATTGGAATCGAAATCATTTTTAGGGTGGGTTTGGGTCCGGATCTGGGTCTATGTAGAGAATTTTTTAGATAAAAGCTAACTTTTAGAAAGAAAATTTCAAAAATTGGGGTAATATATCAGAGCTCGGGTCCACGGGCAGAAACCAAGGTAGAACTGAACCCAAAACCATTTAGGTCATGGGTCTAAAAATAGGAACCATACCTGGATCCATTTACTTATTGGTTCTTAAAGAAGGACCCAGATCCGATTATTAACGGGTCGAAACCTTCGAATAATCAAAGAATCGGATACTCATTTACAATCTTAAATACCGTAAAAGACATCATAGTGAGGCCGAGTATAGCAGCAGATATGTTTGCTGGCTCCCATTGACTTGACATGTTGTCCTGTGTCACACTATCATCCTTGGAGCCATAAAACATGTTTGTTTTATCTATGTTAAAATATAATAAATGTCAAATTGATGGGAGGGTAATGACAAAGTACAGTAAAATGATCTTTCTTGGAAAGTATGACATTTGTTTTTTATGGCAATTTAATGTGCTGTGGTCTGGTAAAGGAAGCAATTTACCTAGGTGTTACAAGGTAACGATTTTGAGCAGTGCTACACTTATATCTCTATTTATTCTCCAATTACTCTTAGGATTTTTTGTGGATCGAAGAGTTTTTGCTGAAGGGCAAAATAATAATAATGCTGAAATTTTAGGCGCTGGAACTTTACTTTTTCACCTGTTTTCACCAATCAAATATGAGTACGGTAAAACCTCCACGCGCTGATATTACTTTATGCATATTTTACTTTACTACGTCAAAAAACAAGCCTCCTCGATGAACTCTATGGGTACCGGCTCCGTGTACTTTCTATTGTCACCCTATTTACTCATTCTGATTCCTGTCTCTCTGTTTTCATCTCCGTTTTCATGTTTGTGTTCACCTTGTGAACAAGACCATCCTGTTGGCACTTCCACTGTTTGGTTCCATCATTTCCCCTTCTGTCGGGCGTTTGGACATCAGAATCTGGATTGAGAATGGCATTGGAGTATATGTTCTACATCTTCCTATTCCTAATCAGCTCTGCAGCCATTCTACTCACAAAATTTCGTTACAAAGGACCCAAACAGGCACTCCCACCAGGGAGCTTTGGGTGGCCGGTCATCGGCGAGTTCCTCGAACTCCAGCGCACAAACCTAGTGGGAAAACCCGATGAATTCATCACCAAGAGAATGGAAAGATACAACAAACACGTCTTCAAGACATCATTATTTGGTGAAAAGACAGCCATTTTATGCGGTCCTGCCGCAAACAAGCTCCTCTTCACCTCAGAGAAGAAGCTGGTCCAGACCTTCTGGCCGCCTTCTCTCAAGAAGCTATTTGGAACCTCCTTCTTCACCGCACCCTACAACGAGGCGATCCGGACCCGGAAGCTGGTCACCTCATTTCTTAAAGCAGAGGTGCTGAGCGATTTCGTGGGGCGGTTCGACTCGGTGTGTAAGAAGAGCATTAGGGAGGATTGGGTGGGCAAAGAGCAGGTGATGGCCTACTCTTTGATCAAGAAATATGCCTTCTCCATCGCTTGTGAGGTATTGAAGCAGATCCTACATATTACAGTTTATGACATTCTTTCCTTTACCGCAAATGATATTTAGATGTAGGATTTTTTATTTACACCTTTAATTTAGGAGGTTTCGCATTTAGAACTGTGAGATTTAAAAATTCTGCACCAACCCTTCTGTGGAATCCGATGGATTAAGTTTTGTTATTCTGTATAACAGAGGAGATTGTATGTATAAGAAATGGCGTGAGTTTGATTCCCTGTTTTGGTTCTCTTATGATTTTCTTTTTCGTCTCACAAGGTGTTTGCAAGCATCAATGATCCAGGTTGCCAAGAGAGGCTCTTGGAAGAATTCAATCTGGTTCTTGGTGGGGTGTTTCAGCTGCCCATATACTTTCCTGGGACTCGGCACTACAAGGCGGTGAACGCAGCCGGAGTGATCCGAAGGGAGCTGTTGGATGTGATTGAGAGGAAGAGGAAGGGAAGAGAGATGATGGGGGGATGTAAAGAGGAAGAAGATCTAATTTCTCATTTGATGGATGTTAGAGATGAGGATGGGAAGGGTCTAACGGATGTTGAGATTGCAGATAACATTTTACTGTTGATGGACTCGGGCCATGACACGAGCAGCTCTACTATGATGATGCTGGTCAAGTATTTGGCCGAGTTGCCCAAGTGCTATGAACGAGTTCTTGCAGGTAAGTCACCATTTCTTACTTTGTGCTTTTGCACTTTCCTCAATTTGGGACGATCTGAATTGAAAGCTTTAAACCATGGGCTTTCAACCTTTCACTCCAACATCTAATTCCATTGCCCTCATTATCATCAACATCAAAATCTTATTTCATCTTTTGAAAAAAAAATCATGTTATATGTTTTTAGTCAATGTAAATTCTTTTAAGTCATTTTGAAGGTTTTTAAGGAGAGCCTCTAAAATGGATAAATGTAATAACTTTCAATATTATGTTTGCAAACAATCAACTATACAGCAAAAATAATAATTAAATCAACACAAAAGCACACACCATAATAAAACATGATTTTTATCTAAAAACTCAAATCGGAAAAAAATCACAACCAAAAAGCAAGTACATAGAATCATACTACAATTACAAGAAATATACTCACAACCCTCATCCGGTTATCGTACAACCTAAGGACTTATGTTCCCATTGCACAACACTCTGCTGTAACAATTCTCGGCCGTTCTCTGTTACAGATTCAAGTACTTAGACACTTTATAGATGTTGTACTTAACTCCTCAGAACAATCTTCTATACTTAAAGATGTAGAAGATAAGAATCTTGAAAGCAAAACTTCAGTTCTTTAACTCTCCAATAAAAGCTTTAGAGGAGATGATCTCTAAAATATATTCTCTATTTAGAATAATAAGATCTCTGTTTTAGGATTCAGAGAGAACCTCTTTTTATAGCCTCAATTCTGTGTCACATAATAGTAATCCAACAAGAATAGGAATTGGCACAAAATAGGAAAGTCCCACTTAGAATAGAAATAGAAATTCGGGCAATGATAGTTTTATAATTTCGGACAATACGATTTCTATAAATTTTCCGAGGCCACAATTTTATTGTTTTAGCTCCGATTGACTCAATCTTGAAACCTACAGATATCTAATCGAAATAATTTTTTCAATAATAAGACACTTGCTCATATCTGACGTTCAGTTTATGAGATATGACTTTTTTAATCTAAATATCTTTATTCTAACTCTTATGAGACTTTTTAACCTTTTCAAACTCCTAGTATAAAATAAATAGAAATACAACTCTCACTATAACTAGAGTTTTATCCAATCCATAAATTTAGCCAGCATACTAAAATTCTTACACATTTGACATCCATGAAGCACATAAACCTGACTTCAATTCTTGGTGTCCGATATTAAGTTTTCTTAGCTTACCAAAACCTTGAAGATTTAATTGATGCATAAATGCTTCTTAATGCTCTATCTCTTACTGGAGTCTACTTCCCAACATTTTCTTAATGAAGTTGATACTATATTAAGTTTTATTACCTAACTAAGGCATTAGTAGAGACATTAAAATACCTTTTAATACCCCTTGGGGTGGAGCCCTCTCCTCAACATTCAAATGCCCTAACCTTCACGCTTAGGCAGACATTGGGCCCATCACAAGAAGACAAATTTGCCGACTCTTGTTTGTTCGTAGTAACTTTCATGTATGTATAATATGAACGCAATTTTGGTGGTTTGCTTTTATGTCATGTCCGTAAGAGGGCTTGACTGTTCAAGCCGACCACGCTCTGATTTCGCTTTCACGATGCTGATGGGCTGGAAAGTCGCCTTCTATTGGTTTTCTATTACATTTTTAAAATACTCTTTCACATGTATATTTTGGGGTTTTCATAGAATAGATCAGACCGTGCCAAGCTTGGTCTAGTTGCTTAAGCCCAACATGCGTTTAAGTGCTTGGCCTGAGCTTGATTCGCCTTAAGTCATGTCAGAGCCCACTCACTTAATCAATCATGCTAGGTTTGGCCGGGCCTTTATAAAACTCCTCATTAAACTACAAACACTACTCTGTTTTTAAAAACTACGAACACTACTAATTTGGACTGTATCTATAGATATTTCACTTTGTGACAAACCACAAAAACTACACAGACCCAACAACATTTGAGGGGTGCCTGGCCGGTTTGTTCACAACTAACCTTTTTGGAAGAATGGTTGACACGTGGATGAAAGTGCATGGTTCCACTTGTCGTTTGTGGCCTCCCAATTAAATTAGCATTGTAGAAATATGTCACTTTTAATAGAAAATGATTGTCCCATGTTTGTGTTGGCATCTGTGATTATGGAGCTCACTTGTGTTTACATATAGGTGGACCTTAATCCAGAGAGACTCCTCATGGGGATAATATTTGAATTTTACAAGATGTGTCAATTCTTGTGTCATGATAAGGATATGATTTGTTTGAGTTTTATAGAACTCTCCTATCATTATTATCTCTCTATTCAAATTCGAATTGAGAGACTTTGATCAAAACTTGAATTTAAGTTTATCACTTGTTAAGTCAAATGCTATAAATACATATGGAGGGTTGTTGCTGAAGAATCTCAATACTCATAACCAAAAATAAGCAAAAAGAAGAAGAAGTCTAGATCTAAACCATCCATTATCATCTTCTACATCAAGGGTGTCCATCCTTGTCCTTGGATCATGAAGAGTGAATCCCACGTAACTGATCTCTCATAAACAGTCACGGATCTCTACATCTAGTGCTTGACCCAAGCCGTTGTCCTAATCACATTTGTAGCGGCCCTATAATTATAGATTTGTGCTTTTGTGGCAACTAAAGCTATCAGTTTACCTAATGAATTTATGACCACTCTTAATTGTATAACTAGCTTTTAAAGACTTGTTTATTTGGGTAGAATATAAAGGAATTGAATACATAGAAATTCACTCTTTTGTGGGTAAAAATAAACTTTTACTTAAAAAATGTGATTAAACATGAGGAGATCAAAGGTGAATACACAAAAAATGAGCATCAAATAATATTTTCTTTTATTTTTATTTTATAAAAAAATCAAGGGAAGATAAGAAATATATACTCATCCACCACTTTGACAATTCAAGTACAATGAAAGTCAAGTTCTATCTACTTTGCCGCGTTTTATCTTCACATCTCACCTCATATTCTTCAACCTCTCATCTCTTTAATAATATTAAAGAAGGGGTTAATTTTATTAAGGAGAGGGCTCCCACTAATAGAGAATATTGAAAAGTATTTCCGTTGTTCTGCTAACACTTTGAGATTTTGGTAGTAATGGTTAGCTAATGAAATTTAATATGGTATCAAAGCCAATCGGTCATGAGTTCGAATTCCAGGAGGAAAGACTCGGTGTAAAAAAAATGACTTGTAACCAAAAGTGCACTGACCAGGTTTCACCTAAGAGAGAGCATATTGATTTATTAAGCAATTCCATACCTCTTTAGAGGTTTCACACCATACAACATGGGTCAAAGCTTTTTCAGAAAGAGTGCCTGTAATCCAGGCCTTCAAGAGCTGATTAGATTTTTTCCAGCCTATGTAGTTTGGGTTGTCAATTTCTCCTTCCAGCCTATGTAGTCTTCCTGTAATCCAGGCCTTCAAGAGCTGATTAGATTTTTTCTAGCCTATATAGTCTAGGTTGTCAGTTTCTCCTTCCAACCTATGTAGTTAGGATTGTTAGTTTCTCCCTTATCTACTGTAGAGGAAACCGTTTGACTTGGGATAGGAAAGGTTTTATCAATGAAACCAGCCATTTTTGGGCTCTCAGTCATGGAGAGCATTTGAATCTTCCATAAGAGAAAATTTGCAGAAGAAAGTTTCATTGAAACAAAATTCCCTACATTAATTGAAGAGGGATATGGATACTTAGCAGAGATTGAAGACAAGGATGCCATGCTTGAACTTGTGGCTTAGCTTCTTTGCACTCACAATGAATTGGATCTTGTTTAGGAGGGTCGGCTTCCTTTTCTTTTGCGGAGAGAGATCAAATTTGATCTCTGAGTGCTACAGATCAGACGTTGTCCGAAGAAACTTGAAGCAAAGGATTGCTGGATTTTGGCTATCATGTGGCTGTCATGTGAGACCCACATGATTGAGTCATGGTCAAACTTTGTTGTCTTTTCTTATCCATATCAATACTTTTATTAAATTTGACCATGAATTTCTATGTATTTTAAAGTTCTATTTTTTTTTTCATTTAATTGAAAATTTTATGAATTCTAAGACTAGAGTTTTTGTAGGCTATGAAAAACCAATAATTAAAAGTATATATCCAAAAACTGACCATTAAATAGTCATTCTTGTAATTAAAATGAATTAATGGGAGATGAGAAATAATTATCTTATTGTCACTCCAATACTTCAAATATTCTAAGAAAGTGTTGGTCCCATCTACCTAATTATTATTCTTCACCACTCACCACATATCCTTCGTCTTTCGTCTTTAATAATCCCTCAATATAGCTTGTTTGACTATAGACTCATATTGATTTACTTAATCTTCACCCCGTCTATATGCTTCTAATTCGAGAATTTGTAGAAATTAGGTAAACTAGGGTCCTTTCTTGTGAATTTTAAGAATTTGATGATTTAAAAACTAAGAGTTGAAATGTAAAGTGACTGTAGGATGGCCAAGTCCAAGGACGCATTAATATAACCCATGATTTCCTAGGAATTTGATGCAGTATTTTCTTTCTTCAACAATAGTGGAATATATATCATTCTTGTCAAGATTAAAAAGAATGTTCTCCTATTTAACATGATATCTTCAAACTATTAATATTAAAATTTTGGTGGGAGCGTCGTCCGAACATTATTATGGGGACCTTATCTTCTAATGAAAAATGTTAGGGCTGGTTCAAATTTGGGGTTTTCCTTGAGATGTTATTGGGAAATGTTGCATAAGTTTAATTGTTTATTTTAAGTAATTAAAATAAATATAAAATAATGTTAAGTAACATTATATTAATTTTTCCTATTTATTTCATTTTTGTTCCAAATTTATCTTGATGCTCTTGTCGTATTTTTAACATTGCAATATTTTGAAGATATTGTAGTATTATCCGGATATCTATTGGTGACCTAGCCAAGAAAATAAAAAATATAAATAAAGACAAAAAATGATATTCTCTGGGGTATTTTGTATTGCAGTCTGTTCCAAGTATCGCCAACAAGTATCGCCAAATCGCCAATATCTGTGACCCACAAGAGCCTTAAATTATTTTTTTGGTTTTGTGTTGAAAAATGCTAATTTCAAGACATCATGTTAGAAGTAATGCCAAGATGAATTTTGATTGGTTCATGTACACAACTGGAGATTGGAACACACAGATCTTGGGAGGGACTCCTCTCTCTCTCTCTCTCTCTCTCTCTCTCTCTCTCCTTTTTGATAGGTGGTTGGGCTTGCTTTAATTGCCATTTCTATAGGGTCAAAAAATTTTGAGTTTCTTCTGTCCTTCCCCATCTACATTGTCATGTCTATACCAACTCTAGTTTAAGTAATGGCAGCACTTCACACGACCCATGAACCAGAGCCGGCCAATAAATTTAAATTTAGATGAACCGTACATATAGAGTGAGAAATTCTAAAAGATATTCTGCCATAAAGGGGCGTTTTTGCCCTCATGTTCTTCGTTTCAATGCATTTATGCTATAACAGTTATGAGATGAATTGTGAGTTGGGGAGTGTAGCTATCATTTCTCTTTTTCATTTACTACTCTCCACTATGTCACGGAGGTTGAATGCTTCGAAAAGCCTGAGAAGGAATCTTCTATAGAACCTGTAAATGATAGAAACATGCAGCCGGGCGTACAACTGTTGGCCATGCTGAAATCTCGTTCCAATTGGTGAGTGACCTTTGAGGTGAAAGGGAACCATGAGGAACTTCATCTAGATGATTTTCTATTTGCGATAAATGTCAACCCTTGACTGGTGAAAGGAGAGCATCGACGATGGGCAGGCGCTTTTGATTTTCGTAAGTGCTCCTCATTAAGAAAGCTTTTAGAGCTTTCAAAAGACTTCCACATGTACATTTTTAAAGGGGCTTATTGATAATTTCACATCTAACTAAAGTTAAAGTCATTTATTATTTCGTGACATAATAAATTAAAAGAGTAAATTAAATTATCATATTTTAGAAAAATTCTTCTATCCTTTTACACCAAAAAGTTAAAAAGTTATTTTTTTAATCTCATTAATCGACAAAAAACGTCTACCTTTAACATAAAAAGTTAAAAAATTATATTTTCTTTTCACAAAAAAAATAAAATCTCATCATGCGATTGATGTAACCCCTCTTTTTTTAAAAAATTTTTTAGATGATCATTCACCTCATTTTACTTTACCAGTTAAATTAATAAGAATGAAAGGGTTGTGAAAGTTTGAAATGTGCTCGAGTGCTTTGTAACTAGCATATATATATATATACATATATATATATATATATATATATTAAGGCTATGTAGCCTTGCCCTTCCAAATGGATAGAATTAGCGGGATTGAAAGATCTCCCCTCCACAAACCATCTATGATAATGGAGGTTAAAATATCATCCTCACCACCTGATAAAATGCCCGATTAGTTTTCACCATCCAAAATGAGTGTAAGCCAATACAATAGTCTAATCCATTTGATGAGTTCCAAACTTGAGATCGATGACCATCACGAAAAGTATTTGTTTTATGGTCTAATTGGATAAATCATAAGTTATGCCCTCCTAGTATTTTGATACGTAGTGCTCACCTTATATTGAGCACAGATGCTCGACGAAGGTTTTCCCATATATATATTTATATATATTATAGTAGTTTAACTGAAATTTATGATGTGGCCAATAAATGACGTTTCAGATTGATTATTAGACCCACTAGCCGTTTGGTTCCCCTCGATGTATTTTGTTGGATTTTAGGGCTTAGTTTGCCCCAGGCCCTGTTTCCTTCCCCGGCTTCCTTATACACAGTTGCCTTTTAGGAGGAAAAAAACCCCACCATCCCAAATAAACCCAATATTGCACTGTGACCAGTGAAACCAAATTGAAACCGACCTATTAACTAAGAATTTCGGATGAGCCTTGACTTCCAAATTGTGTTTAAAATTAAACATTTTCGACTAATTAATAAATTCGTTCTCTTAACAAAAAGAAAAAAAAAATTGGTTGAGTTTCTGTTGGGGTTATGTGTTGCCAACAGTGCTTAGCTCGACCTGGCCAATTCCCAGCCTTTTGTTGTAGGTTATCATCAATAATTTATAGTAATTAGAGCTACATGTTTGGCAGAGCAAAAGGAAATTGCATTGTGCAAGGCCCCTGGTGAGCTACTGAAGAAAGAAGATATCCAAAAGATGAAGTATTCATGGAATGTTGTCAGTGAAGTTCTCCGGCTTTCACCTCCCATTCAAGGAACGTTCAGGAGAGCAATAGCAGACTTCACCCACGCAGGCTTTTCCATTCCAAAGGGTTGGTCGGTAAGTTTAACTATTTGATGCACCTTGTTACAAACTCACTTTCAGGGCAAGAAACAAATGGTCCTTGAACCTCAAGAATACCCCCAGCTCCAATATGTAGTACATTACTTGCCTAGGGTGTGCCAATTTAAGTAGTACATTACTTAGCACTTGTCCCTCCATTATGAGTGGGTTTAGGCCCTTCAAGTCCTTATCCTGGTTTCATCCATTAATCTAAATTCAGACATGGGACGGTCAGGTACCATTTCTAAACGAGAAATTTGGGTTGTGGCCAGAAGACACTATGAACCCAAAACCGAACCGTTTACTCCCTATTTGAGGGAGTCAGGTAGGATATTATGAAAAGAATTTTCTAGATAAAATAACCAGCCCCACCTTCTTTTGTTTTCATTGGATTAGGTTTGGTGGACAGTGAATTCAACACATAAGTTCGAAGAATACTTCCCAGAGTCAGAGAAATTCGATCCCTCAAGGTTTGAAGGAGACATGCCGGCACCATATACATATGTTCCGTTCGGAGGAGGCCCAAGGATGTGCCCAGGCAGGGAATTCGCTCGGATCGAAATTTTAGTTTTTCTGCATAACTTAGTGAGGGAGTTCAGGTGGGAGCTTGTCGCTCCTAATGAACTGATTAGAGTGGATCCAATGCCTTTGCCATCCAAGGGGCTTCCCGTCTATCTGCATCCACACACCCATTCCTGAGCTGCTTGTTTCAAATCTGAGATCATTGCACAGATTGCAACGGGGTGTAGTATCATCACTTGCAAATTTGAAAATCCAATCGCCTTATGCTGCTTAAAGTGAGAGCTGATCGTCTCTGTTATCACCTTTGCCTTATCTAATAAATGTATAAAGTCTTTAATTCGTACATGAATGTAACTGGCTCTAAAATCTATTACGGTAATAATGGACCATTATATTTACTTTGGGAGTGAACAAAAGTTTCATTTTGACCGTGGACTACGATTATAGGAAGGCAGAGATCTTGGGACTTATTTGATTATGTGTAGAGAACTAGTTTCATAAGAGAACCCCCTATAAATCCATCATCTCTTTTTGACAGCTAGCTAATCAAAGTTCTATACAACATCAAAATTTGATTTTTCTATGGAAATTGATTATCACGGGTTGTCGTATTTTTTGAAGTCATTTTTTTGAAAATACAACAGCCTATGGCCATCAGAAGATTTACAAATATATATATATATATATATAACTGATCTGTGGGCTAAAAAGTGATGGCCATGATGCCATCGTTTTTTGGAAAAAGGCATAGGAAAAAACGACAGCCTTTGGCAGTTGTTTTTTATGAAATTTGATGTAGTATATTGATCATATCTTCTCATGTCCTCTTTTTTTTTTTTTTTTTTTTGGTTTTTTGTTTTTTTTGGTAGCCCAGTGTAGGGGGCTAAGTCTCAAAAGAGCTCACACAAGTGAAAAGAGTGAGTTCACATTGTAGTAAGGAAGCCAACATTGTTGCAAGTTGGAAAAGGAAGCGAACAAAGTGGAAAGAGTGAAACATATTCACTTTAAAATAGAAGAATAAATATAATCAATCACCAGTTAATGGTAACTTCAAGATTAATGGGTAGGATTTAAATTATAAAACAATTCCATCGGGTGGACCATTCAAGTTACCTATATCAAAATTCCATAGAATTGTACATATTCCTAGATTTCTCTTTCTACAAATAATTCAGGTGGTAGTAAACCCCATGAGTAATAAACTAAAATAATGTGACTTCACAGGCACGAGGAGAATTTGGATCTTTCTTTTTTTTAAGGTAACCTAGTTAAGGGGACTAGGACCCAAATGGATAGTCTGTCCATATGGGAAGAAAGCCCACTCAAGTGGAAAAGAAAGCCCGCACATATGGAAAGACGTGATATATCGAGGTTCAAACCTTGGCAACGAGGTAAGGATACACAACTCTTACCACGAGGGTAAGAGGGTAGTTCTTGAATTTGAATCCATTTGTTTTACTGTTCTGAATAGTTCTTTGTGTCTGATTACTTGATTCTCTTGTATTGGAGCGTGCAGACGACCCTGAGTATTTTTAAGATCCAGAGAAATTTGATCCATCAAGATTTGAAAGGGAGGGCCTGCTGGCCCTGCTCCTTATACATTCAACCCATTTGGTGGTGGGCCCCGGATGTGTCCGGGAAAAGAGTTTGCCAAATTACAAATTCTGGTGTTTCCCCACAACATAGGGAACAGGTTCAGATGGGACTATGGGAGGCAAATCTCTTCTGTTGAGAAGAATCTAATTGACCTAATGCCGAGTCCAGTGGAAGGGCTGCCTCGTGCCTTCAACCATAACATTCCTAACATTGTTGCTATAATTATAAGCTATTAAATGTTATTGCCAGTGTGAAAATTGAAATAAGTCTATTTTTTAGCGGTGGCAAACAGTCAGATGAATCGGGATCCTTTGAGTCTTTTAACATGTGGTGATTGTGAGAGTACCAATCATGGTCAGCTATGTCACTATGGATGGACTGCGTGAATGAGGAGTCAACTAACCATGTGAATGGATGGCTTTCCTTGGTGACATGCGGACTTTAATTGATTCACCTACGGTAACTGTGGTAAGGAGCCTCTTTGGATCTCAACTCATAGTAAGATATGAGAATCCATCAATTGGTGATAAAGCCTTAGTATTGCATTTATCAAATGGATATTATTGGCTCACACCAACCTAAAATGTCATGCCGCTCGGTGTGATTTCTGTGACCTTCAACTATATCAGGGTGAGATTAAAGTCTGGCCCACCATCAAAATTGGAAAGGGCAATATGTTATACAAATAAACAATATTTTAGATCTTCTCATTATCAATATTTGCATACATAAATTATTGGAATGACTGGCCTGGGAAAACAAACTTTAATAGATTTACATGTTTTAATTTATTTTGTTACTGTTAGGCATTCTCATTCATTCAGCCTTCTTTTAAGGCATTACTAATCTCAACAAGTGTAATACACAATGTTTATCTACATAAAGATTAAATATACAATTACAAGCCATTGTGTAATGCGCAAGATATGTCTGTATAAAGATTAAATATACAATAACAGGCCATTTAAACTTGAATAGTTTTTTTTTAGTCCAACCGAACATAAATTCACACATGCAAGAAAACAGGGAGCAGAAGGCCCAAGTCGAATCCTTGACCTTGCCGTAATAACTGTACGTCTTACCCACTGAGGTGAGACGCGGTTCTTTAAAATATGAATAGTTAGAAGCTGCATTACATTATGGTGCCACAGGCTATCAAGATGGTTTGGTATTGCACCAAATTGGAATTGTTGAATAGCATACATAATGTTTATTATTAACTAACAGTTTAACTATTGAAGTCACACCATGTTGGTTGAAGCTTCTATCTGAGAGCGATCCACTCTAGAGGGATGGCAGTCGCAATGGCTACTTCAAATAAGGACAGATTTGACTCACCGCCATTAGAAGTGGGTTTGATAGTGTGTAGGTGCCAGATTTTATATTTTCATCTGAATTAGGTTTGCATATGTTTAAAATATTACATGTGTAAATCTTATATAATTCACAGGACGAGTGGTAGAAATGAGGTGTACTGACATGCGAATGCATGCAGAAGCACGACTCCCTACGATCGATTTAAGATTTTAGTGTTAGCTAAGTCATGGGTTATGGCCAAAACTTGGATTCAAACTGTGTTGTAATTTTCATAGTTTAGTTTTGGATTGTAGCATTTGTCACTGAATATGCTAAAAGCAAAGCAATTGAAGAAAACAATAAAAAATCACTCATTGAAGAAGTCTGGGATAGAAGTGCAGTCCACTTGAGCCAACCTGGAGTTTGAGCGAACAAGCGTGAGCAAAACGCTCAAACAAAACTATTGCCTGCTCAAGCGAGGAGCGCAAAATTTTTTTAGCCAACCTTTCATGCATTGTTTTCCTGTTTCATCCAGACCTACCTATTTGAGCCTAATTGGATTCTAGTCCTAAGCCATGAATTTTAGTCTATTTAAAGGCTTCTCTTGTAAACCCTAACCATTCCATCTCCCAATTCTAAACTTAGAATACCCATTGGACATCTTCTTCTCTCTCGAGCAGCTATTGAAGGGTTCTATTGCGCCATAAAGCTTTTGCTTCCAGAGGCTTTTGCTTCTACTCTCTCATAAGAGATTTTGAATATTGAGAGGCATCAAGGCGAGTTGGGTCAAGTACGGAGAATGGTGAACGATATGTTTGTCGGCAAGAAGAACTATATTCATTAGGTTAAGTTCAATTGGAAAAAGGGTTGTAAATATATCTTGTAACTATTTAATTTTCTAGTGCTTAGCTTTCTTGTGTCAAGGAGATCAGTCTCATGGTTTTTTCCATGTTTGGATTTTCCATGTAAAAAATCTTAGTGTCTTCTTCTTATGTGATTGATTGATTTAGTTCTTTTAAGTCCTGCTCATCTAAACTATATACTAGAAATCTAGTTGGGACCTTAAACCTCATCTTGGCAATTCTAAATAAACTCTTACATGATATTAGAGCGGGTTCACACATAGATTTGATCTTTTAATGTGTGAATTCATTAAGATTTCTAATATGAAATTCAATTGAGAAGGCACATCCAATACCAAGCCTCCTACTATAGATGCCTTGAACTATCATTATTGGAAAGTTCGCATGATTGCTTTTATTTAGTCCATTAATGAGGATCTCTGGATCTCCATGGAATTTTGATACACCAGACCTATTGTTGTGGTTGATGGAAATGCTCTTCCTAAACCTAAGGATAAGTGGACTAGAGAAGAAAAACAGGCTGCCAACTATAATGGCAAAGTCATTATTACTATTTTCAATGTAGTTTTTTCCCCAAGATCTCTACAATGTGCCTGCGAAAAATGGATGGGATATCTTGTAAGCTACTCATGAAGGCACCATCACTATGAAGCCATCTAAATTGCAAAAATTGACTACTTCCTTGGAGACCTTGAGAATGGAAGATAATGAAACTTTTGATGATTTTTATGATAAACTGAGTGACACTGTCAACTCAAGTTTCAATTTTTGTAAGCATATTCCTGAGTGTTAGGATTTTTGTATGTTGGCTAATTCATATGTTGGACAAAACTCTTGGTCTATAAATTTGTATTTTATATTTTTTAGAATGGACTGTGGTTCGTGTCATAAGAAGTATTGAACTAAAGAAATCAAAATACAGAGGATGTGCTCGAGCGGTCATGCTCATGCGCTTGAGCGAGCTTAGACAGAAGTGATGGTGCTTAGGTCTATGAAGAGCGCACTTAAGCCTGATAAACGGATAGCAAATAACTGGATGTACTCAGCACAAGCTTGAGTGTTCTCTCACATGTACTTAAGCGCGCATATGGCAAAAACCTACATTCCTGTTACAGGATTTTTTCTAATTTTTACCAGGATTAGTAAGTTGGGTTCTACAAGGGCTATCTTAATAAGATACTAATTGTTGATTATGAAAAGGGTTTTTCTCCCAATCTTTCAGATATATCTCATAATTCTATGTTCGAGATACCTTTTGGAGATCATTCTGCTTTTCTAGAGCTTCTATTGGAGAGAGTTGTTAAAGCTTTGAGTTCTAGATTTTTGTCACTTCTACTTCTTTATAGGTTCTTAACTTGTGAAGTCAAGGTGATTAGACCAAGTGCAAAGAGAAGGGCACACAAGGTCAACTTGTGACATGGATTCGTATAAGAAGAACTACATCTTGGTCGAGAGACTAAATGGAAAGCATTATGAGCATATCTTATATCTATTCGAAATTAGTGTTTAGTTTTCATTCCGAAGGGGCCGTGGTTGTTTTTCCATTTGAGTTTTCACGTAAAAATCTATGTGTACGTCTTCTTCTTGTGTGGTTAATTACTTTTTGCATGAAAGTTTGCTTTATTTTATTCCACTGCATATTGTTTGGTTTGCAATATAGAAATCTGAGGCCCATATAAACTTTCAATTAGTATCAGAAAAAGTTACACTAATCTATTGTGCTAGATTTTTTGAGATTTCTAGAGCGAAATTCAACCGGGAATGCACATCTACAACCAAGTCTCCTTTTTTGGATAAATCAAGTGATTATGTATACTGGAAGGTCAAAATGATTGGTTTTCATAGATCTATAGATGAAGATGTCTGGCGTATTGTTCTTAAGGCTACTCTTTACCCATAGTTGTTACTACTAGAATATCGAGTGAAAAACCAATTGATGAGTGGGCTAACAAGGACAAACATGCCTGTAATTGTAACAATAAAGCTATAAATCCAATCAACAATGGAGTATCTCTATCTAAATTTCATAGGATCTCCACTTGTACAACATCAAAAGTGGCATGGGATATCTTACAAAGGGTCCATAAGGGAACTGAGTTGGTTAAAGAGACTAAATTGCAAAGTCTTACTAGTGCCTTTTAAACCCTTAGAATGGTTCATGATGAAAAGTTTGATAACTTTTATACCAAATTAAGTGACATTATGAATTCATGTTTCAATCTAGAGAAACCAATTCCTAAAGATAGGGTTGTTAGAAAAATTCTCCGATCTCTCCCAAATAACTTTCATGTCAAGGTAGTCGAAATTGCTAAAACAATACGGAAAAGGCTATCAAGGTTGATAACTTAGGAGGAAATCTTTAAAATTTTGAGGCAAATTTCACTGTTGATCAAAAAATCAAGTCAAGAGGAATTGGCTTAAAAGCTACCAAAGAACCAGTCAAGGATGCTGAAAGTGATTTAGATTCAGATTCTGAGAAAAATAATACTCAAGTGGCTACATAGTTTATGACACAATTCATGCGATTTATGAATAGGAAGAACACTAATTTTAAGATGCCAAAATCATTTATGAAGAAGTCTTTTAAAGGTGGTTAGTATTATAAGTATAAAGGCTATGAACACATTGCCAATGACTGTGATAATAAAAAAAAAAAGAAGTTGTACAGAAAAAGCTCTCAATACAACTTGAGATGATGATTCTTCTAAAGAAGAGAAGGAAGAAAAAAAAAAGCTTGAGCCCGACTCGTCTCACATTGTGAATGGCAAGTATATGGATTTCATGGCCAAGACTAATTCTGTGCCTTCTCTTATCTTCTCTAAAGTTGATTCTGAAGATGAAACTAGTGAATTAAAGGAAGAACCTGATTAGAAGGAAGAATATTATATTTTGTTTAAAAAAATCTATGAAGATGGGTAAGATAAATCAGAAGATTGTAATAAGTTGACAAGTTGCAGAAGAACAAATTTCTTCGTTAACAGCTAAATTAGCTGAAGCTCGTGACAAGATAAAACCATTCCATAATGAGAAGAATGATTTGGTTAACAAGTTGACTATTGCAGATCAAAAGCATGAGTTGTTGATTACTGATCATCAGAATTCTACACAAAAGATGGAAGAATTAAAAAAAAAAGCTACAAACTTATCAAACCAAGAATGTTGACTTGAATGGTAAGTTAAAGATGACAATATTTGAGATAAATGCTTCAAAAGAATTACTTGATAAGATGAATGCTAGTTCTGCTATGCTTAATGATATCTGGTGTAATCAGAATCATGTTAATGACATATGTGATCTTGGATATGATCAAGGTGCATCCACTTCAAATGCTGAAGTTAAAAATGTTCCTATTAGAATTTTTTAGCATCAACTGTTCTACATATTGCTAGTACAAACCATATAAGGAGTTGTAAGGTCTTGATCCTAACTAACCTCAATTTATATTAATTAATCTCATTTTATACTAATTAAAATGTGTTTGGGCTAATTTAACTCAAACCTTTTAGGCTTGGGTCATGGATATGTAGTTGGGTCGGGTTCGGACTTTATCTAGGTAGTTAAGGACCTTTTTGTAATTTGTTCTTGCATCATGTTGACACCTCATTAATTGGATCTTGTGTAACTCGTCATGTAGATCATCTTTTGTGTTGGGCTCGACTTGATTCGGATTCATCTTGGCCCAATTGAGGCCATGTGACTTACACTGTAATTATTCTAAAAACTTGGGCTTGCATGTAAACACATGAAAAAGTTTTATTTAAAAAGAAAACTCAACGTTTCCCCTCTTTCTTCTCCTCCTTTTTCTCACTGTGCTCATTTCTCTCTTCACTGTTCTTCATCCTCACCTCACCCTAAGGCTGTGTAACACCCTCGATCTCCTAGGCTCGGGTTGTGACAGGCTGCCAACAAAGATTTGAAGCTTTGCATGTAAGATAAAAAGCTTGCATTCCTCTTATTCATCTTCTCTTATGTATTTTCTCTTTGGAAAGCACCTTCTCCTCTAAGTTACAACTCCGTAAGGTAAAGACTCTACTTTCATTTCACATTTTTGGGTTTGTTAGAGTCAAGAAGACTCAATTACATGACATGTATGCATTCTACATCACATTCACTAGTTGCATGTCTGTTATGTAGAGAACCCACTTTTCATTGAGGATTTCTCCTAGTCACACACCAAGGAGGAGTTGAATAAGGTCAAGCACTGTGTTAAGATAAGTATTGGAGTATGTATGGTACTGCATGTATGTTTAATTGGTTGATTCTTTGACCGATCATTCAGAGTTTAAATTACAGCTGTTTCCTTTTTGAATTAAGCCCACATGTGTCGAATGGAATGAATTAGATTATGACAACGAAATGTAGGTGTTGGGATGAGCATTTAAAACTTATCGTGATATGTAGAGGCAATTTGAAGTTCATTGTAACCCATTGAATTGAGAGTTTTGTACTGAACTCAGATTTCATAACCACTTTTAGGTTTTCTGAAGCTTACGGTGAAGCCATGGCTAAGCCGTAAGTGTGTACGACTCAAAGTCCCAAGAATGTCACAATTTGTTTTTGTACTGTAGCTAACTCTTGGCTAAGCCATGGAATGAATTACGGTTAAGCCGTAACCACCCTGTGACCAAACCGTAGGCTATTCTATGGTGAACCTTCCAGAGAGCGCAAAACCAAGACTTTCTTTACAACTCATGCATGGCTACACCATGGATAGTGCTATGGCTACGTCGTATCCTAGCCGTAACCTTAGCAGTAGGCTTAGCACGGCTAAGCCGTAGGTCAATATATGGTTGAACCGTAAATGCGTCTGAAATTAGAGAGAAAACCTGAGTCACTAGGCTAAGCCATAAGATGTACAAAGCTAAGCCGTAAGAACACTGTAAACTTAAGATATTAGGGAATTCCAATGACCTTGGAGGGCCTTAGTGATGGCACATTCTTTCTAACTAAACTAACCCAATGGTGATCAAATGATAAGGAGGATGAGTGTAGAATTGTCATTTATCTCCTTCAATTTTTCGGATGAATTCCCAATGTCACATCATGGGTGTTGGCATAAAAAGAGATATCTTTTTCATATACAATGTAATGCTAAGAATTGGTAATACAATGACACCAGACGTTTTATAAATACATCATGTTGAATAACCTTGGGAGCACGAATTATCTAGCTTAGAGTTGGCTAGTAAACATCTTTGACACCTATTTAAATCTGAATGCATTCATATTATTAAGATACCTCGCCCTAAACATGATCTAGTCATGTGCCTACTCTTCCTGGCAAACCACAAGACAAATCAGACTAGAGCTTTTATTGAATGTGTGCCTGTTAGTCAAATGGGTGTAGCTAAGGTTAAGAGGGGTTCGAGTTCTCTTAGCTCATTTAAGTATGCATTGTTTTACCTTGTTAATTTTGATTTTTATGATTGAATATAACTTCAAGACCGAATCTCCCTTATGTACAATATGATAAGTATGACTGAAATGCATGAAAAACATGAATTCGAGTCGGTCTTGATACTTTGAGTCGGCACCACTTAGCTTGTGCCCTTATTAGGTTTGACGGGACTAGCTTGGGTATTTTTATATCGTTACTGCAGTAATCCATGGAGGGGTTTCCGGTGCTTCTCAGGAAGCCAATTTGATCCCCTAGCGTCCCATATTTATGCTCTCTTTTGGGAGAATATAGCCTTGTGGTTACCAATTAGTATGTATGATATCTTGTTTATGATTCAATACACATGTTTACTCATACACAATAAGCCTAGTGGACTGTTATTGCCTTCTTTAATCAATATATACTCTGAACTCGCTTGATCCATTATGATAGTTTCATATATATCACTATATTTGCTTAATCGTCATGTTAACAGTCTACCTTTAGTATTACAGGTATGGAATCAAATCCTGACAGAAGGTTGACGCATCCTCGGAGGGTGCTCTAACGGTACCTAGGGGTATAGAAGAGTGGAAAGATAAGGACGTATTCTACTAGTAGTCTTCCAAAGTGTGTCAAGTAATTATGCTGGGCTAGATATGCTAGTCTTGTGTATGGAGACGCTTGAATTGGATATTGTATATAAGACTTGTTAAGAATTCTGTGTTTATGTTAGTGATGAAAGATGGTTAATTACAAGATTTAAGTTATGCTATGATGGTATAATATCCTTTCTATGGTTGCTGATGATCATTATAAGTGCATTTCACAGGTTTTGTTTATGTATGAAATTAAATTTACGTGTCAAAGGATATACCTCACATGTTCTTGTGGAATCTCCCTTGTAGGAATTCGTGCATATCTTTTCATGGCATAGATTATTATGGGATTACGTATTCATACCCTGGGGGCCCATTCTAATCCATAATTCCCAGGATCGGGGTGTGACAGCAGTAGTGCAAAGAAAAAAAATGTGTCAAGTTCAAAAGCTACACCCACATGTTATCATTGTGGAATTAAAGGATAAATTCAACCTCATTGCGATAAGCTAAAAGCCTTAGCAAAGAATACACCTTAGAGAAAGCAGATGTCTAAGCCAATAGTCAAGACTAAAGTCATTTGGGTTGAAAAAGAACATTTGCGTAATGTATTGATACACATTGTATTGAAACTTTTAAATTTGTTAGTGTGGGTAAAAGAATCCAAAAACCTTTGATAAAAAAGATCAATCTCCCACCCCAGTTGCTACGAGGATAGCATTAAGAGGAAGTTACAATTGAAGGGAAGTTACTGCTGGATCCTGATTGACAGTTATTCTGCATGCTAACATTATTAAGTTTGTCAATTAAAGGGGAGAATGAGGAATTTAGAAGGAATTTGAAGACACACGGAGCAAAAGATGGATTCAATTAATATAGTAGCTAAAGATGGATTCAATTAATACATTTTTTTTTTTACAATTAGTGCTGAGCTGATGTGGTAAAATTTTATTGCAATTCAATGTAATCAATGTAATTTTGGTTTTATTTTTGGGTAGAATTGATTGTATAGGAAGTTTTGTTCATTAATTGTCAAAGGGGAACATTGTTAGTATATTTGTATGTTGGCTAATTCATGTGTTGGACAAAACTCTTAGTCCAAAATTTGTATTTTATATTATTTAAAATGGACTGTGGTTCACATTGTAAGAAATACTGAATTGAAGAGATTAGAATACAAAGGACGCGCTTGATTGGGCATGCTCACTGCTTAAACATGCCTAAATAGGAGCAACTGCGCTCAAGCTCATAAGATTGCTGTCATAATCCAAGCCCAAGAAATCAGAATTAGGGTTAAACCCAATCAATGACACATGTACGCTCGTTCAATCTTCACCCTGACTGAAGTCTGAATGAAATTATATCAGGGATATTCACATGCTTATACGTGTAAAATGCTAAACTAAACATCGCTTATAATTTTTCACTTTTCCTTGAATAGTTCAGCAATATTATCACAACCATGAAATAGTTTAAATCTTCAATATTTAAGAACATAAGATTACTATAATAGTTCTATACATCACATGTACAACCTAGCATGATATGCACATGGATGCAACAAGATCAAGGATAAACATTCTATGTAAAACATTGAAGTGCAAGAAATCAAGGAACATTCGTAAAAGAAGTAAAACATGCATATAATCGTCTATATGGATGCAAATACTACAAATCCAAACACAACCCCCCCCCCCCCCCCCCACCACCACCACAATTTACACATTTTTAAAATGATAGTGAGTCGCTCTTCAAGGATCAACTATCAAGCAACAATGAATGGTTACAAGATATACTCACACCTTTTTCGCACTTTAAGGACTGAGTTTTTCTTGAGTAGCTCTTTCTGCCACAAGACTTTTCTTCACCATGTACTACTCTTTGCTTGATCAACTCACAGCTTGATCACTTAAAATGGTCTTAAAACCTCTATAAGAGATGTAGAAGCAACAACTCTCTAGAATAAAACTTTAGTACTTTAACTTTTTAGTGAAAGCTCTTGAAAAGAAAGGAATCTCTAATGTGAAATCTTAACTCAGATTATGGAGATAGATGCCTTAGGGTTGAAAGAAATACCATTTATATAGCACACAACTCATGCCTTAGGCTTAAAGTCCAAGTATGAATAAAATAGGCAACTCTAGCACAAATGTGAAAGGTTTTTGTGTAGGTCAGTGGGCTTTTTTTTCATCAGGCACTCGAACGGAGCTCAATTCTGCCTTCGATGCAATTTTGCAATGAGATTCTGCACTGGGAGCTTGAACAGATGAGATTTCATAAATAAATATTTCAAAAACTTTGCAAGGCCATAAATTTGTCTTTTTAACTCTTACTGACGCAATGTTGAAACCTACAGATATCTATAAAAAAAAAAAAGAAGTTTCCAATGGTATGTAGATTGCCCCAATCCAACCGTTGGTTTAAGAGATATAGTCATTTTTTTCAAAACACCTTCATTCTTGCTACCAAGTGAAGTACGCTATAGTCTAATCTAACAATATAAAATTACAACTTAATTGGATGCCAACTTTTGTCCAACTATGAATTAGCCAACATACAAAAATCCTTTCAATCTCCTCCTTTAGGAATTCATGGATAAAACTCCCTAGACTTACAAATATTCTACCCAAAATACATTGAGATTTTTTTCAGAATAGGTAAAATACTTTTAGTACCTGTTTGTACCAAACACCAATTGAGTACATGAGTCTTTAGCTCCTTAAAACTTTATATCTCCCTTGAATACCTTATTCGCTCCCTTTTTGTCTATAATTTACAAAGACATTGATATAGTGACAACATATTTGTCAATTAGTATCCAGTAGTAGCTAACTCCCCTCAATTGCAACTCCCCTTTAATTGTATCTTCGTAGCAGCTGGGGGCAGGCGCTTGATCTTCTTGATCAGAGTTTTTTACATGTAGCCACCCACACTTGTATAATTTTAGCTTTCAATACAATGTGAGTAATTTCTTTTCGCAAATTAGACTTTCTGATCCATATTGTTGTAGTCTTCAGTGAAGAAAAGATCTTCTGCCATTACTTGGTATTAGGTAAACTTATTAGCTTATTGTAGTGGAGAGGAATGTGACCTTTTATTCCATAATAATGACATATGGTTATACGTGCAGAACATAACACATTCTTATTCTTTGTACTACTCTCAACATTATTAACATGTGTAGCATGCGGAGTAAAGTTTGCATTACTTGAAATAAAAATAGATTTACCTTTCACCTTTGAAGTAGATGCACATTTATGATAAAATAAATCGTGTGTGTCATTAGACCTTTTTTTATTGCCCCAAATGTCTTTAAGAATTTTTGAATAAGTTTTCATCTTTTTTTGACTGTCCTTTGTAGATTCCAGTTCAGGAAACACAATCTTTAGTTTGTCATTCAAATCTTTTTTTTTCCAGCTTGGCAAGATCTTAACTTTTTCTTAAGAAACTCAAACTCTTTTGCATGTAGCTCAAAGTCATCCTATAATGAGTCATATTTTTCATTCATTGAACTTTTTTGCTCTTCTAAGAGTTTAACCTTTACATGTACATCCACTAATTCAGACTTGAGAGATGCAATTTGATCTTCGGAAGCTTTCCACTTGCATGCAATCATATTCTCAAACTTGGTCGGTGTGACACACTCTTCATATACAATGTTTTGTACTTCACTTCCCAATTGCCTCTTTATCTAACGCTTCATCAATATAACTATCAGAACCACAGATAGAAGAACCATGCAAAGATCTAGCCATAAATGTCATAAACTTGCCATTGACCACATTAGACTTATTAGGCTCAGACGTTTTGCCCTCTTTAGCACAAGAATTATCATCCTAGGTCAAATTGAAAGGCTATTTCTTTTACTTCAATTTTAGATTTCCACAATCACATGTAAGCTGACCGTAGCCTTGGCACTCAAAGCATTTAACTCATATTAAATATTTTTTCTTAGATTTTGAATTATTCAAATCAGACATGCTTTCCTTCACAAATCTTTTGAGTTTCTTCATAAACAAGAAAACCTCTTGAGGATCAATTTCCTTAGAATTTGAATCAGAATCTCTCTTAATTTTCTTTTCAACTATGTATCTTGGTTCTTTGGTAACTTTCAAAGCAATACCTTTAGATTTAGATTTTCCTTTATCCAGACAGTTTGCTTCGAATATCTGAAAATTTCCAACTAGTTGGTTTACCTTGAGGGTGCTAAGATTTTTGTTTTCTTCAATTGCATCAACCATTAAATCAAACTTAGTAGGCAGAGACCTCATAATCTTATTGAAAATTTTATTTTTCTGGATTTTTTTACCTAAATTAAAAGTAGAATTGACAATATCATTTAGTTTAGCATAGAATTCATCAAAGGTCTCATCTTCTTCCATTGTAATGGTTTCAAAGGCTTTATTCAATTTCTACAGCTTTGACTGTTTCATGGTATCTATACGCTCATGTATAGCTTCTAAGATATTCCCTGCTTCTTTTGTAGTTTTGCATGTGAAACTCTTAGGAAACTCTTCAACATATATTCCATTGTAAAGATCATTAATAGCCTTATTATTTCAATTAGAGGCATGTTTTTTTTATCTTTAGTCCATTGGGCTTCCAATTTAAGAACAGTTTCCCCATCAGCAATAGTAGTAGATCTAGCATAATCTTCCTCAACAATATCTCAGATATCATCATCATTAGCCTTAAAAAAGCCAATCATCCTCACTTTTCAATTGGTATAATTAGTACTATCAAGTAAAAGGAGGTTTCGTAGTTGATGTGCCTTATTGATTGAGTCCCATTATAAAAATCACAATGGATCAAACACAGTAACTCTATGCAACACTCTCTAACACCAGTTGAAGGTTTTAGGGGAATTTCTAAATTGAAAACAAATGGACAATATGTATACGCAGCGGAAATTAAATTAATCAAATACAATTACACACCACAAGAAGGCATCCAAATTTTTAACGTGGAAAACTCCAATTGGTAAAAAGCCACAAATTTAACAAGGATCAACTATCAAGTAATAACGAATAATTACAAGATATACTTACACCCTTTTTCTCATACTAAGGACTGAGTTTCTCTTGCGCAATTCCTTCTGTCACACGACTCTCTTTTGTCATGTATTGCTCTCCACTTGATCAACTCATACCTTGGTCACTCAAGATGGACTTAAAACTTCTACAAGAGATATAAAAGCAATAGCTCTCCAGAACAAAGCTTTAACACTTTTATTCTCCAATGAAAGCTCAAGAGATAAAAGGAATCTCAAATGTAAAATCTCGACTCAATTTATGAAGATGGATGCCTTAGGGTTGATTGAAACACCCATTGAATGGCCTACAATTCGTGCCTTAAGATTTAGAGTTCATGTAAGAACAAAACAAACAACTATGGCATAAACATGGAAGGTTTTTGCGCAAGTCGATAGACAAGTGGGTGCTTGAGCAAAGATTAATTCTACCTTCGAATGTAATTCTGTGATGAAATTCTGCATTGGGTTCTCAAACGGATAATTGGGCACTCTAATGAATGACATTTTTGTAAATATTTCAAACACTTACTGAGGCTATAACTTTGTCGTTTTAGTTTTGATTGATGCAATTTTGGAACCTATGAATATTTACTCAAAAAGAGCTTTCCAATGGTAATAGATAGCCATTTTTCCAAACACTTCCATTCATGAGACCCGGTAAAGCATGCTATAGTCCAATATAAAAAATATAAAAATACAAGTTACTTGGACCCTGAGTTTTGTCCAACCTATAAATTAGCCAATATACAAAAATCCTTTCAAACTCTTATTACTTCACTTCACTACGCTCTGTTTCACTTCACTTGTACATAAACGACCCAAGCCTTCTCTATTTATAGAGATGTGCAAGTCAGTGGAGGGTTTCCTTATGTCTAGTAATGGGCCATGTTTCACAATCCATTACCTTTCAACAAGACTGGTTTGATCTTTCTAAAGTGGGAAAGTCAGCTATAGGAAGCATAGGCTCATGTGGAGAATTCTAAAGATGAGAGACTCCTAGTTCTCTCTAGAGCACTCTTATGGCTTGGAGACAAAAATTCTTTAAATTGGTATTTGGCTAACATTACTCCCCCTCAAACATTGACTTTATTCCTTTCAAACCGAAACTATCTTCATACCTAGCCTTACTATTAGTCTTGTGAATGTGTTTGTTGGCAGAGCCTTGGTGAAAATCTTTGCCACTGGTTTTGTAGTACTATAGCATTCCAACTTTATTGTCTTCTGCTTTACATAATCTCTTATGAAGTGAAACCTAATGTCAATGGGCTTGCTCCTTCCATGCTGTATCAGATTCATGGAGAGTTTAATAGCAAACTTATTATCCACATATACAATTGTGGATTAATCTTGTGGGTGATCGAACTCATCTAGGATGTTTCTCAACCATATTGCTTTGTAAACTACGACAAACTGTACAACATACTCAGCCTCACATGTATATAGAGCTACAATACTTTGTTTCTTGGATGTCCAAGTAAAAGTTATCGATCCAAGATAAAACACATATCATGTGGTGCATTTTCTTTCATCTTGGTCACCTCCCCAATCACTATATGAATATCTATATAATTTTGATTCATTGCAATAACCATTAGAAAATGCCTATATCTATGGTACCTTAGGATTCTTTTGGCTGCAACCAAATGAAACTCCTTTGGCCTTTCCATATATCTGCTTAAAAGTCCAACACCATAGACTATAGCCTTGTGATTGTGAGATACCTAAGGCTTCCTATTAAGATTTTGAATAGTGTCAGATGAATATCTCTTCACTCTTATTTTGTTAATCTCAAGCTTCTTGAGATTAATATCTCTTCATTCGTATTTTGTTTGTCTCAAGCTTCTTGCTACAGGTGTGCTTATGGCATTGCAATTTCTCATTCAAAACTTTTTAAGGAGTTGTTTTGCATACTTTTTCTATGAGATGAGAATGCCATCAGATGTTGTTTGCCTTCTATACCTAGGAAAAATGACATTAGTCCATAGTCAGTCATCTCACACTTAGCAAACTTGAATTCTTTGAACATTTGTTGACTATTCCTGATGAACAGTAGATCATTAACATAGATGCATGCTATGACCATTTCTCTTTATATAGAGTGCATGGCCATATGGGCATTTGGAGAAGTCATCATCTTGTAGATAGTTATCTATACGAGCATTCCATGCTCTTGGGGCCTGCTTTAGCCCATATAAAGCTTTCTTTAAGTGATATACCTTTTACTCCTCTCCTACTATAAAGCCTTCAGGATATTTTACATACACTTCTTCATCAAGTATGTCATTTAACAATACTGATTTAACATCAAGCTAGTAGATTTCTCAATGATGTTCCGTAAGGGAGATTAGTATTCTTACCATGTCAAGTTGAGTAATGAAAGCAAAGACTTCTTCATCGTCCATGCCATACGGTTGTTTGTAGTCTTTAGCTACTAGCCTTGCCTTGTATCGATCGATTTCTCCGTCAATCAAGTACTTAATCTTGTACACCCACTTAACTCCAATAGTTTTTTGGCTTAGAGGGAGTGTAGTAAGCTCCCCCATGTTATTCTTCTCAATAGTGTGACTTTCTTCTAACATGGTAATTCTTTAATGGTCTTCTTTTATTACCTCTTCAAAATCAAGAGGTTCATGGTTAGCATTTAGACATAAGATATTTGTCTCTTTAGTTTCTTCATAGATATCTCTTAGGCTTCTCATTTTTATTGAAGTTATGGATGAGGAAGAGCTTTGAGCATATAAACTAATTGATGATGATGCTTTTTGTCCTTCTAGACTTCTTCGAGTTGATGATGTTGCACGTGGAGGTGTTATGACATTTTGTTACAGTCCTTCAGGATTTTGAGGATGTGTTTCTTGCTCCTCCATCTCAATAGGTTTCCCTTGAACTATGTCTTATTCATTTTATTTACATGCTTTTTTTTCACAAAAGACTACATCTCTACTTACCACCACCTTTTTAGTAAGTAAATTATAGAGTTTGTAGGCTTTAGACTCTTCATTATATCCAATGAAAATACACTTTTTTCCGCGGTCATAAAGTGTCTTCCTCTTGGCCTCTGGTACATGAGCATATGCAACACACCTAAAGATTCTTAGGTGTGCCACAGTCCATTTATGGCCACTCATGCCTTTTATGGTGTCCTGTTCTTAACACTTTTTGTAGGGCATCTATTGAGTAAGTAGGTTGTACATGCAGCTGCTTTTGCCCAAAATTCTTTTGGCAGACCTTTTTCTGTAAACAAAGTCCTAGTCATATCGAGGATGGTGCAGTTCTTCCTTTTTGCTCTTCTTTTCTATTGTGGAGTATAAGTGGCTTTGAACTGCTATTTGATGCCCTACTATCTGTAATATTCTTGAAATTCATATGAGGTGTACTCTCCATCTCTGTTAGATCTGAGTGTTTTAATTTTACAACCACTTTTTACTTCAACACGAACTTTGAAATTCTTGAAGGTAGTGAAGGCCACAAACTTCTCTTTGATAAAGAATACCCAAAGCTTTCTAAAGTAGCCGTCGATGAAAGCAATGAAACATTTGTTGCCTCGAAGAGAGTGTGTCTCCAATGGTTCATAAATATCTATGTGAACTAACTGTAATGGTGCTTTAGCTCTTCATAATTTTCCTACTAGTAATGGGTTTTTTAGTTGCTTGCCAAGATTGCATGCCTCACACACGTGCTTAGGCTTTATGATGGTTGGTTAGCCATGTAGTATATTTGCAGTGGATAATAGCTTGAGCCCATTAAAGTGAAGATTCCCATATCGAAGATGCCACTTCCATGATTCATTGTTTATAAGTCCATGGAAGCACTTCTCTACCCTTATGCTGAGATAGAGTGGGAACATGCAATTCTTTGCCATTTGAAATCATGCTATATGCCTCTCATGCACATCTCTTAGTGAAAGAGAGAGATTCTCCATGTTTATTACATAACCCTTCTCTAGGAGTTGCCCAATACTGAGAATGTTACTTTTCATCTTAGGTACATAATATACATTAGATATATATACAAGAAGCTTTGATGAGCCTTCGAGACTTACTTTTCCACTAACATCTTTTGCAAGCTCTTCAAATAGTTCTTTCCTCCCACACATGTGGTTGCTCACTCCGGAATCCAAGTTGCACACATTTTCTTCATCATATCCTTCTTCTTGTGATAGAAGAACTGTGGAGATGACTTTTACTTGATCTATTACTTCTACAAAGTTGAATTGCTCCTCCCGATCTGTGGATTTACTCCAACAATCTGAAGGATAGTGTCCAAACATGTTGCATTTGTAACATTTTAAACTTTTTGGATTACCACAACTGCAGGTGGATTTTCCTTGGCTAGCACCTCTTTCATGATTATTGGATCTCCTCAATTGATTTTGAACTTGGCTTTGAGGATTTGCTCCCCTTTTAACTCTTACGCAGTTACTGTTTGAGCTACAACCCCTTTTCCAGTTTCCACAAACGGGTTTTTGCTCACTTACTATCAATTTTGACTCTAATGACTATTCCAGGACATAGAGCTGCCACTCTTTTGCATACGTTGCTCATGGACTTGGAATGATCCCCTTAGTTCTTCTATTGAGAGAGTTTATAAATCTTTTGACTCCTCAATAATCACACCACATGTTCAAACTTGGTTGCAAAGGATCGCATGGCTTTCTCTATCACTATGACATCTTCTATCTTTTCACCATTTCTCATTAATTGTTTAACTATTGTTAGCAATTGTGAGAACTAGTCAGAGATACTCTCACCTTTTTCATGTGAGTAGCTGTGAACTTTACATGGAGAGTTTGCAGATGAACTCTCTCTAACTATGCAACCCTTTTGAAGATAGTGCTAAGAGTCTCCCATGCCTTCTTGCTTAATGTCACCTCGGCGATGTTTTCGAAGGTTGATTCATCTACTTTTTGATAGAGAAGAAAGAAAGCCTTCTTGTCTTTCTTCCTTTGATCATTAAGGGTGGTCTTTAGTTCTGTGGTGTAGGCAACTTCTTACTTTGCAGTGGTTCCAAGTATCTATCGGTGACGATTTTTCATAGATCCTGCGACCCAAAGAGTGCCTTCATTTGGATACTGCTGTTCTTGTAGTTCTCCTTCGTCAGGTTCGAGATCTTAGTTTGAAACAAGCTTGATGCCATCTCTTCTTGTAGGTAAAACCTTTCTCTGATACCACTTTGCTAGAAGATGGCTCTATTGCTACTTAGTTACAACTTATAATTACAAATTTTACAAATACAAATTACAAGAAGAACCCACTTCATACATTTTATACAATTACACTGTTACAATACTTATAAGCAATTTCCACTAATATACTACTACAAAGCTTACTTGCAACAGACAAATTATATTAACCTCAGCTCTCTTCAGGCCTTCGCATAACTTATAAGAGAACACTCATTGTACCCACTCAAAGCACTCACTCTACAATGGGCACTCTTATCACTTCATTTCACTGCACTCTTCTTCACTTCACTATAAAGATGTGCAAGTCGGTGGAGGATTTCCTTGTGGCTAATAGTGGGCCACGTTTCACGATTCATTACCTTTAAACAAGGTCAGTTTAATCTCTGAAGAGTGGGCAAGTCGGCTATAGAAAGCATGGGCTCATGTGGAGAATTCTTGAGATGAGAGTCCCAGTTCTCTCTAAGGCACCATTATGCATCGCTTGGAGACAAAGTCTTTAAGCTCAGCGTTTGACTAAAATTCTATTGTGTTGGATTTTCGAATCTGGTTTGATAATGGCACTGGACTATATGTTCTATATCTTCCTATTCCTAGTCAGCTTTGCAGCCATTCTACTTACAAAATTTGGCCACAATGGACCCAAACAGTCCCTCCCACCAGGTAGCTTTGGGTGGCCGATCATTGGCGAGTTCATAGACCTCCAGACCACAGCCCGATCGGGAAAACCTGACGAATTCGTCACCAAGAGAATGGAAAGATACAACAAACACATCTTCAAGACATCAATGTTTGGCGAAAAGACCGTCATTTTATGCGGTCCGGCCGCAAACAAGCTCCTCTTCACCTCAGAGAAGAAGCTGGTCCAGACCTATTGGCCGCCTTCTTTCAAGAAGCTCTTTGGCACCTCCTTCTTTACCGCGCCCTACGATGAGGCGACCCATACCCGGAAGCTGGTCACCTCATTTCTTAAACCAGAGGTGCTGAGCGATTTCGTGGGGCGGTTTGACTCGGTGTGCAAGAAGAGCATAAGGGAGAATTGGATGGGCAAGGAGAAGGTGATGGCCTATTCATTGATCAAGAAGTATGCTTTCACCATCGCTTGTGAGGTATTGAAGCAGATCCTTCATAAGAAAAGTTTTTAAACTGTTTTCTAACATTGTTCTCTTTGCATGGGCACTTCTCTCCTGGTGCAATCTTGCACAGTTGTCATGCAGGATTTTCAGAATATCGATTTAGTTCAGCCATCACACTCCTGTGATGATGGACATTGAAAATTCTACACCGCCTCTTGTGCAAACTGCCATGGTTGAAAAAACATAGCAGGCCCATGTATAAAACATGTTGCAAGTTTCAGCAAAGAGAAAAATGAAGAAACAGAAATGCTGCTAGTTTCATTCGCTTGTTTTGAGTTTCTTTTGAATTATTATTTTTTATTTTTTTTCACAAGGTGTTTGCGAGCATCGATGAACCCGGCCGGCAGGAGAGGCTCTTGGAAGAATTCAATCTTGTGCTTGGAGGGGTATTTCAGTTGCCCTTATACTTGCCTGGAACTAGGCACTTCAAGGCGGTGAACGCAGCCAGAGTGATTCGAAGGGAACTGTTGGATGTGATTGAGACGAAGAGGAGGAGAAGAGAGATGATGGGGGGACGTAAAGAAGATGAAGATCTGATTTCTCATTTGATGGATGTAAGACGTGAAGACGGGAAGGGTCTAACGGATGTTGAGATTGCAGATAACATTTGACTGTTGATGAACGCGGGCCATGACACGAGGAGCTCTACTATGATGATGCAGGTCAAGTATCTGGCTTGAGTTTCCCGAATGCTATGAACGAGTTCTTGCAGGTGAGTCGCCATATAAAACTTTGTTCTATACTTTCTTGATCAGTCTCGGATGATCTCAATTGAAAGCCAAGACCATTTGAACCATCCCCAAACAACTCATTTCATCATCATCATCATCATCATTGAAGACATTTCAGAGATAGATGATGTATAATGTGATTAATTGGGTAAAGATGATAATGTAAATTGTTGTGTCTTTCTGATACCAATTGTTGTGATTTTCTGACAATCACCCGTTGTGCGCATTCATGAATCACAAGATCAAACACGAAGCAACCACCACACGAAGAGACACGAGAAGATTTACGTGGTTCACCCAAACAGGGCTACATCCACGGGCACAGGAGGACGACCATCTTCACTATAACAAGTAAAGCATACAAGAGATTCCCACTCTCTCACCTCATTTCTCCTACGTGGTGTGGGAACACAACGGGCAACTGCCGCCGCAAGGTCTAGGGTTACAGACTATACATATATATAATCTCCGCTTTCTTGGCCACCAAGAAAGCCCTGGTACAATTACCAAAATACCCTTGACCTTAAACCAGTCCCTAGCTAACCCAGTGGACTCATCTGGCTAAACCGGAATACAAGACATAAACCCAACAATCTCCACCTTGGCTTGAATTCCGTACAACTCGAGCTACTAGGAGATAAAACAGGCAATGTCTTCACGTACCTTGCTGAATGGTACGTCACTGCACCAACGATACAGTCTTCTTCAACATTTTGACATGTTGAACTAGCACATGAACTTTGAGCAAAGTTCATCTCGTCAAACTCCACCTCGAACTAAAAGCTCGAAACCATTGACGAATCCGAGTGATATCTGAATCACTCACCATCCTGCCCCATATTCAACATCACCATGAAGATCCAATCACCACAAGCATGCAAGCAAAACAGATCGGGAATACAAGTCCAGATGACTCCATTGCAGAACAACCTCTGCCTCCGAGCGGTCAAAAAACTCCATTTAACCGGGCCTCCAATCAATCAATCAAACAATCTGATACATCAGCTCCTCCTTGCTGCTTTTCCGGCTTGGCTCTGGCAAGATAAACAACATCACATGCGATCATGTGAACCCCAAACGAACAACTTCGTTTGAATCAGCAAACCCTTTTGCAACTAGGCCGGCAACTCCTATTATTGAGTTTGCAACAACAACCAGGTCGAGTAGACCCGATTCAAGCCTGAATCCACATTTGTTCAGATCTTCTCCCAATTTCTGCATCAAACTATAGATCTTGTCGACACGAGCACACTGGAAAAAACGGATCTAAAATCCGACTCAGGATGGCTCCGATATCGTAGAAACAAGTTTCTACGCTCCAATCAGTCAAACCTCCTCCTTGACTGTCAAACAGCCAATCAACCTCTTCCACTGCGTAGATCTGCTCGAAACGAGTCCGTAGGCGCAAACGGATCTCCGATCGGACATCGGACGATCAAGATATCGTAGAAATAATTTCAGCCGCAAATCTGGTCAAATCTGCCTGTTGACCATTGCTGACGTCACTGCACAGTCTGCTGGGCTTCTGGAGCGGACCCGGGTCAGGTTCACCTGACCCGAAACTGATCTGCACGTGCGCTGGGCTTTGCTGCAACTGGGTCGGGTCGAACCTGAACTGACCCGGCCTGAACCCTCTGGCTGGGCTGGACCGTCTGCTAACAGGTCGGGTCGAACCTGACCTGACCTAAACTAAACCCGCTGTTGATCTCTGGGCTGCGATGCACTCGGGTCGGGTCACACCTGACCTGACCCGGCCCGGAATCCCCGTCTTCTTCCTTTTTCACTCGTTTTCTGGTTCTGCAACCAGAGATTCAAAGACCACCGTCTTCCTCGGCGACAGTAGCTATGGTGGCAGTGGCGGAAGACTCCCTCTCCTGCGACCCTGCACGGCGGCAGAGAACTGCGATCGGCGGCTGGAGGAGGCGGCGGCTAGCGATCTGCGCTCGGCCTGATGATTCCGGACAGGGGCACGTGCGGCAGAACGACAGCAGCGGCTGGAGTCTTTGATCGCCGTGCAGTGACTGATTTCAGCGGGACGCCGGGAATAGACGTGCGATGGCTGCAGACTGCGACGGAGCGATGATCCCGGCGAAGTGCCTGGCAGCGGCGACCGGCGGCTTAGGTTCGACGTCTGATGAACGGCAGTGACAGAGGAAAACGTCCGGCGATCAGCAGTGATCCAGCAAGTCAACGATCCGGATCCGGATTCGGATCTGGGGAGATTGTAGTGTGTTGCAGCCGCAGAGCCCTTCTTTTATTTTTCGTATTTCTCTTCGATCCTGGTTCTGTACCCGGTCGACTGCAAGTGCCGCGATGTGGCTTCTTTCTTCAAATCTAATCTCGAATACCTCGATCACAACTGCAATAATCAACTTCGAGAGATCTGAATCAACCTGTGAATCTTTTTCCTTCGATCCTAACAAGACCAGAGAACCCAATCTCGTCTTCTTCTTCAATGGTGGCCCAACTAGAAATCATGAACCTGATCTCTCTTCCTCTGTTATGAAAACAGAGATCCGAACCCTTTGACAAGGATTCAATCAGTTGATCTTCATGCACACAACCTCTAAGCCACCGAGCGATCTCCACGTCGCTCGAGATCGCTCAGAAACCGAAGGAACACCAACCTCGGCTCTGATACCAATTGTTGTGTCTTTCTGATACCAATTGTTGTGGCTCTGATACCAATTGTTGTGATTTTCTGACAATCACCCGTTGTGCGCATCCATGAATCACAAGATCAAACATGAAGCAACCACCACACGAAGAGACACGAGAAGATTTACGTGGTTCACCCAAACAGGGCTACATCCACGGGCACAGAAGGATGACCATCTTCACTATAACAAGTAAAGCATACAAGAGATTCCCACTTTCTCACCTCATCTCTCCTACGTGGTGTGGGAACACCACGGGCAACTGCCGCCGCAAGGTCTAGGGTTACAGACTATACATATATATAATCTCCGCTTTCTTGCCCCGGTACAATTACCAAAATACCCTTGACCTTAAACCAGTCCCTGGCTAACCCAGTGGACTCATCCGGCTAAACCGGAATACAAGACATAAACCCAACATAAATGTTATTGATCGATCATAATTCTTTTGAACCCGACCTCAGTTCTAGGTGTCCAAATGAGCCAACCGACACACTTAGGCTGGCTTTCGTTAGGCCTATTTCAATGTAATATGCGATAAATTTGCCTTGTCAAATGAGTTTGTTGGAGTTGGCTAGCTTTCATATGTATAATAGCGACTACAGCAACGATGCATGTGGTTTGAAGTAATGTCATGTTTTCAGGGGGTTGACTGTCAATTGGCTACCATATTGGAGCCACAGAAAAAATGCCTGACTTCCATGGACCGAAGGGATTAGTTCGGACTCCAGCCTTAAGGGCTGAGACATCCTAAAACAAAAGGTGATGCTATGCAAAGTCGTTCTACGTTGGTTTTCGACCACCTGTTTAAAATGCCCACATAGTTTGTACCAGAACAGGAAAATACCCATAATTCATTTATTTTTGGTAGGACGTTGACTACACATATTCGTGTCCAGCCCTTTTCTCTTGATGTGTAGGTAGGGCTATTTATGGACCTGACAAGACCGGGCTAAGCATATCCAAGCTTGGTCCGATTTTAAAACATTTGTTGGATCAAGCTTAAGCTCTTGCGCTGTAAGCACTCAGCCTGTAAGTTCTCGGCCCTGCTTCAAAATTGTTATGTCCGAGCCCACTCATTTGGTCAGTCTCATGAACCAAAGACGGCCTGATAAAACTATGTTTACTTGAATTTTTTTAGTATTTTCACATTTATGACCCGATCACAACCAATGACTTTGTTTCAGAATGATGACTCGACCCACTAGCCCAGGGTGTTTTGTCCCGCTGGATGCATTTTGTTGCATTGTAGGGCTTCCCTCTCGTCCTTCCATGTACACATTAGCCTTTCATCCAAAAGAAGGAAAAAAACAAAAAGAAAGAAAAAGCAAAAAACCAAATTATATTTGGGTGACCCTTGAACCTCCAAATTGTATTTCGAGCTTAACATTTTTGGACTAATTAACATATCTGTTGGCCAAAAAACATGGATAGGGATCGCCCTTGGTTGGTATTTGATTTTTTTAGTTTTGCTTATTTGTATGATTTTTTTTTAATGAGGTTTGGTATAAGGCTTTTTAACTTTTTCTCGCTCTTTTACACCTTTCTTTTATATTACCCTTCTTTATTTTCTTTTCTTTTTTTTAATATAAGTTTCATTTCCAATAAAAAAAAAACTAATTTATAGATCTGGTCGAGTTTGTGTTGGGTCTATACGTGTTATTCACCACGTGCATAGCTCGACCTGGCAATTCCCACCCTTTCATTGTAGGTTATCATCACTATTATATTGTAATAACGGCTACATGTTTGGCAGAGCAAAAGGAAATTGCATTGTCCAAGGCCCCTGGTGAGCTACTGAAGAAGGATGATATCCAAAAGATGAAGTATTCATGGAATGTTGTCAGTGAAGTTCTCCGGCTTTCAACGAACATTCAGGAAAGCAATAGTAGACTTCAGCTACGCAGGCTTTTCCATTCCAAAGGGTTGGACGGTAAGCTTCCAAACTCACTTTGAGGGCAAGGACCACAAAGTCCCCCTACCCACAATTTAGGTAAAGTATTAAGCCCTTCTAATTCTGGTGTAGGTTCTGGTCTAGTTCCCCAGCCTAAATTAAATTTGTATCAGGATTTGGGTCCATGAATTTCATATACATGGACCCCGCATAAAAATATTGTTTTATGTACTTTTCAAGATGACCACGCCACTCCTATAGATGGAACAGCCTGGCCTGTGGGGTCCACTCTTTGATCAATCTAAATCTTTCACACTTAGACACCCCCATATTCTATTACTCTCCCAAATTTTAAACTCATCCAAATTTTGGGGGGCCAAAGATATGCACAGTTTGGCATCCATCCTGACAAGATTTGGATGATTTTGGGGCAGTTAAAACTCTGCTTCCATGGTTAGATGGTAAGTTTGCTTGCAGAGACCTCTAATCTCAGTTCTCCAACTTAATTATCATTCTTACAGGTGAGTCCCACAAGCTAGGATGTTCCTTGCAAACTGACGGCTTGTGGTTCCCAAAAACTGACTGCTATCTATTTGTGTGCTTGTGGTGCCAGTTGGGAAGCATATTTGTACTTGGCCGTCCATTATGTGTGGATTCAGGCCCTTACTCCAGGTCTATGTCCAGCTTTGAGCCATTGGTCTAAATTCTGGTATGGTAAACGATCTAGGTAACAAGCTCACATTAGTAATTAGGGTTGTGGTCGTGCACTATGAACCTGAAACCTGACCCATTACATCAACATTTGAGGGAGTCTGGTAAGCTATTATCAATTTTTTTATAGGTAATATATATATATATATATGTTTCTTGGGCATTGGATTAGGTTTGGTGGACAGTGAATTCAACACATAAGTTTGAAGAATACTTCCCAGAGCCGGAGAAATTCGATCCCTCAAGGTTTGAAGGAGACATGCCGGCACCATATACATATGTTCCATTTGGAGGCGGCCCAAGGATGTGCCCGGGCAGGGAATTCGCTCGGATCGAAATTTTAGTATTTCTGCATAACTTAGTGAGGGAGTTCACTTGGGAGCTTGTATTTCCTAATGAACTGATTAGAGTGGAGACAATGCCTTTGCCATCCAAGGGGCTTCCTGTCTATCTGCACCCACACACCCATTCCTGAGCTGCTTGTTTCAAATCTGAGATCATAGTATAGATTACAAATGTGTGTAGTATCTTAACTTCCAAGCTTGAAAATTGAGTCATCCGATGCAACTTAAGGTGAGTGAAGATTCTTGCTGTTCGAATCTTAGCATTATCTCTTCAATGTATTTTAATCATTGAGCCTTTAATTAGTACATGAATATAAAAATGGTTCTAAAATTTAGTAGGATGAAAATGAAGCATTGTATCGACTTTGGGAGAGAAAAGAAGTTTCATGTTGATTGTGGACTATGATTACAGGAAGCTCCAGATCTTGAGACTATATATAAGTGATTTTGTGAACAATCCGTATCCTACGAAAGCCCCATTTAAACCAATCTCTTTTTGGTAAACAAAGGTCTGTTTATGCCGTAAATAGCAGCAGATGCTCAACAATCAAAGATTTTCATATGAGGGGGCAGATGCTCACCATAATGTTAATTTATCATTATTTTGCTTATTGCTGATGGAGAAATGGGATTTTTCTCCATGTTGAGGCGTGGATCTTTCGGGCTTTCGTGAGGTTTGCTGGGGTGAGTGCCCCCCCAAAGCTCCAACAATTGCATACAGTTGCATACTATGATCCATGGATACTGAAAAATTGGCAACAGATTGTGTCGTGTCATATCCAACATTTCACTTTTTATATATAAAATCTATGTCTCTATCATATTTATGGCGTGTCCTTATTATATTTCTTCATTTTTGTTGTAATTCAATACATAGAAGAGGACTATAAGGTGAGAGAACAAAAATTGGATGAGAGCAATGGCGACTATTCTGAAATGAAAAGAGAGAGAGAATCCATTTTGAATGGAGAAGAGAGAGAGGGAGATAGAGAGAATCGTGCACTTCTTTTTTGGGATTGCCTAGGTGAGGGGCTGGGATGCTGATACTCATATAAGTGAGGTAAGACAAAACTTACACATCTGAGGTAATGGGACCTCACACATGTGAGTAGAGACACAACTCATATATGCGAGATAATGAGAACTCACTGATGTAAGATGCATACAGAACTCACACATGAAAGATAATAGGAACTCGCACATATGAAGAGACAAACCCAACTCGCACATATGAGGTATGAAAAAATAAAAAAAATCTCACATAACTAAAGAGTAAGGAAGCCACATTTGAACCCAAGACGTCCCAATAAGAATCGCATACCAATGTTGTTACGTTTGAAAGTATTTTGTCTCTTTAGATTCCTATGGAAGGAATTGGAAATTAAGTTATTGTTGTGCACAAAAAAAGGGCATTTTTGCCCCCTTCATAGCATCATGTAGTTTTGAGGTCACATTAGCGTTTTCAATGGATTTAAAATTGTGGCTTACCCACACTTAAATTGTTATCAACACTCAAGTTGTTTGAGTGGTTAATAAGTTCGGCAATGAGCTGGAGGTCCCCCTTCAAAATTTTAGAGTGCCTTTACCCGATATAAAATGCTAGTGGGTGATGTTGTGTATTGTCACAACCCGGGCCCAGAAATCGGGGGTTAGCGAAAAGCTAAACCGGTGACACACGTACTCCCGTGCACGTGCATCTAAACCCAGTCCAGATGCACACACACAAGGGATCTAACACGTGCGAAACAGACGAACGCGGAAGCTGTAGATATCATAGCAAGCAACAAAGGAAAATAGCGGAAGCCAAAACAAATACAAATACGGAAACGACAAAGACAACTACACTGATAGAAAACCGAATACACACCAAAACCAATATATACAAAATATACAGAATACAAGTCCAAAGTCCAAAGTCCAAATACAATTCCCAAAAACCAAAACTCGAAATAAAAGCCACTGGTATGCATGCACGCACTTGGCAGAAGTGATCAGGCCCACTCTGCCAGACCGGAGGGTGCCTCTACACTCGCCCCTGCAGCCTCCTCGACCGCCGGGGAGCTGGGCAAGGTATCTGTGCCTGCAACACCACAGACAACACAAATGAATACAACGATCCAGCAAATACAAGTAACAGAGATGAAACACTCATAGTATCAAAGCTGAATAGATGACAGAATAATGATTTCAGAGTTTCATCTTAGTATGCTAAGCAAATCGTGCGTAGAAGTAAAGCATGATATGTGAATCAAACATAGAAATACTGACTAAGTGGCTACTACGTTAACCATGTTCTCTCCAATAGAGAGCAGAGCAAAGCAAAGCAGAGGAGAACACCACTGACCGGGCCAGGGTACAAGTGGGTCTCAGGTTCCTGGGTTCCGGGGTCCCAAGACAAAGCAACACTGCAGTTATACAGAGATACAGAGATCTAAGCCAGAGGTAACCCCGTCGGGCATCCTAGGGCTGAGGCTGAGTAGAGCCAGACTAACACCAATCAAATCAAATCCAAAGAAGGGAGATTATCTGCTTTGGACTCACCGATGACAAGGACCGGATCTTATCCTCACGTGTTAATCTCTGGGCAGAGCCACCAGGGAATACCCAAACTCAGAGATAAACAAAGCCAGCAGAGCATAGATATAAATCCAAAGCACAGCATAGATCAAAGCATAGTGCGGAACGAAGCATAGAACAGATATACAGGACGAAAACAAAAATGACTACGGAATGCATAAACATAGATTAACAGAACAGAGGGCAAAACCATAAACAATATGCAATGCATCTCAGATTAATACGGAATCAAGGTTCGTTACGAGCCAACCCTAATCTAATTGTTCACTGTCACTAACCGTGCATGTTGATGTAGTTTTAAGTCATTCGATGCACCGTTGCCATCCTAGTGTTGCAATGAAATCCTTATGTGCATCGAAGTCCCTTAAACCAACACCCATGGGGAGGTGCTTAACAGTGATCAACGTTCACATGAATAAGTCACAGCCTAACAGACTCTTCATGCGATCCAAGGAATCCATTGGGCCGGTTTACATGGGTGATTAACCTGTATTTGAGCCCTACAAGTCTCACCATTATCCTAAGTTATAATTCAGAATTGCCATGCCTAACGGTTTAGCCATGAGGGACCTATGGTTGAGCCGGAGACATCTTACGCGCTCGACGTATTATGCACTACAGCTTAACCATGGTTCCATTCAAAACACAGCTAAACTGGTCATCTTTCACCTCTGATCTGATGCCTCTTTCGGCTGAACTACAGTCAGTATACGGCTTAGCCGTAGCCCAATCCACAGCTTGGCCGTAGCATTTCACGGCTTAGCCGTAGTCCACACCGTAGGAGTCCTGTGTTGGAAAAGTTTCGACTGATCAGAGATTTAATTCGCGGCTGAGTTACGGTTTGGGTCACGGCTAGCTTACGGCTCAGCCGTAGGACAAATTACGGCTTAGCCGTAGCCTAGCCATAGAACAAAACTCAAAATTGAAGTCTCTGGAAATCAAACCGTAGAAGTTCACGGCTTAGCCGTGCAATACAGATACGAAATTGGGTTGAGTACAGAAACGAAATTTTGATACAGAAACTGCACAAAATGAGCTACAGAGACTCCAAATTCACAAAATGTGGCTGTAAAGCATTTGTATACAGAGAATAGGAGTGAATCAAAGCAATCAAAGAACAACCCATATGTGTTATCAAAGCCTGTACTTATACTTGCCTCAAAGCTCTATCAATCCACAACCTCAAGCTCCAAATCCACTAAAAATCAAAGCAAATCAAAGCAATACACCATGCATGAGATGAAGACACATCAACAAGGAAAAGAGCTGCAATTGGAGAAGAAGAAGGGAGAGTTGGGAGAGAACCCACTTACCACCAAAGCCACAGACAGAGACTAAGCACAGAGATGAGAGAAGAAGAAAAGAACCCAATCCAAAACAAGGAATCCAAAGCTTAATCGAGCAAGAGAAGGAAAGAAGAGAGAGAGAGAGAACGTGGAGAGCTTCTCCTGGAATTCTCCTCTGCATGCACGTTGAGGAAATGAAATGAACAGGAGAGAGAGCCACCTGGAGGATGACTCAATATATAGGGTTTGAAAGTTAAGTCAAAGTCCGGTAAGTTTATACTAATTACAATTCAAGTCATACGAAGGTCCATCTTCCCCAATTGACTCCAAACGGATCTGACACAGTTACGGAAATTGTCGAGCTCAACGAAATACGCGTGCTGACACCAATATGATGCAAAGATGATATGAGCAAAACAAAAGCAAAATTACGAAAAAGGGCTTAGAACTATCTATTCCAGGTCAAAGGTCACTCAACTACCTATTCAAGGCCCAAAACCAAGTCCAAAAGACTAAAACAAAACAAAACACACTAATGAGCCACTAATCCGGCTTAAAGGGGATCGGAGTGTTACATGTATCTTGAGTTTTACCAATGATAAGCTATAAGGGGGTCAGCAGGTTCCTCGTTATATAAAAATAATTTAAAAAAAAACAAACAAAGAAGCTTTAGAGCTTTTAAGCCTTATGAAATAGATATTGCTTTGTAGTTTGTACACGTCCAAAACTTCTGAACAACTTTGTGATACCCACTTTTGAAAAATCTAAATAGCTCCATGCGGCCCACATGTGAAAAATCCAAACTAATTAAATAAAGTGGCCTAATCTTTTATGGCCGGCTAGCTAGTTTCACCTCAAGACAAGTTGAGTCCACTGTCCAATTATGTGAATTTCGCATTTCTATGATGTTCAATCATATGGTGGCCCATCTCATATTCATTTGTTGAAATAATCATTTGTCAGTGCACAATCCTTGATAACCTTTCCAAATTTGCAATAATGGAACCACTACATCTAATTTGTTTTCTTCTGTTGATACTCCTGTTGGAAATCATGTGGCCCATTAGGCCTTCATCTGGTCGATATTCGAATTAAGCAACTAAACATTAGAAAACAGTTAGAGCTTGTTTGGTGTATCAACTCTTTTTCTTATAAACCCTTTCAAAATAAGTTCATTTAAAAAGGAGCCATAAAACAAAGGCTAGAATGAAAGTAAGTATTTGGTAATGCATTGATATATTTTGACTAGACTTATTTAACTTAATGGTTGAAAGTTTTTTATAAATATCTCGCTATCTACTAGATATTAATCCTTGAAATATGATCCCATAGCCATATTTATCCTTTCAAGGAGATCTAATGGTTTTGATCTTGTGTTTGGGGCCCACAAAATTCAAAAAATATATATATCAAATTATTCACATTTTTTTAGTAAATATCTCAAGATTGGTACTGATCCAATGGTTAAAATTTGTCTCAAAGTGATCATTAGCCTTATAAACATTTTAATGGTTTCGATAGTTATTTATTGTTCTAGAAATATAATAATAATAATAATGAAAAAAAGCATGTGGACTACTCTAAAATTGAGCATGTTACATCAATCATTGAAAAATTTTTACAAATATCTCGAGATCCACAAGGCATCAAGCCTTAAAAATTAGCCCCATAGCCATTTTCAACCTTCCAAACATTTCCAACGTAACATTCCCAAAGTTTTGGATCTTCCATTTAGGCTTCATAGAATTCATAAAATAATATCCAATAGCTCACTTTGTTGAACATATCTCATGATTGGCGATGATCCAAAGGCTAAAATTTGAAGGCATGGCAATGTTTGATCATTTGACGAGAGGATCACTAGAATGGAGACAGAAGGAAGAATTCACAAGGTACTAGTGAAATTCGAATTCGGGGAGGTCTATATTTTGGTCTTAACGGATCCAAATTAAGTTCATTGTGGTACAAGGATGCATGCACGTGGTAACAAATTGAGGGCACTTTGGAGGTTTAAAACAGGGGTGTTGAGTCAAAAAGGCAACCATAGGAAGTCTCAAGTTGGTTTGGACTTAATCGACACTAGACAATGATGAGATTGTCTATGCATATGTGCAAGGGGGTGCAAGAGCCGCGCTAGGTCATAGCATGTGCAGAAGCATACCTTTCAGAGAGGTACAAGAAGTGTTGCTTCAACGTGTTAAAGTATTGATGAAAAAAAACTGCACCATCTGTGTAGTGACGTACCATTCAATAAGGTACGTGAAGACATTACCTGCTTTATCTCATGGTAGTTCTAAGGATTTATGAAATCCAAATCAAAGTAGAGATTGTTGGTTTTTGTCTTGTATTTTGATTTAGCTGGATTGGTCATCTGGGTTAACCAGAACCAATGTTCGGAGTTAGAGGTATTTTAGTCATTTTGTATAGGTTTTTTTGTTGGCCAAGAAAGCGAGAATTATATATATTGATGCACTATAACCTTAGATCTAAGGGGATTAAAATCGGATTATGAAAGATGAGTTCTCTCTTCTGTGGAAGTAGACAAGATTGTCAAACTACGTAAAATTATTGTGTTCATGTATATGAATGCTGTGTTTATCGTAGTTGATTCGTCGATCGCAGATAGTTTCCATTGCGCCCCTTTTCCCAACAATGTTGTTGAAATAACACCACTCCTAAACCTGCCCACATGTGCCCTTCTAATTTCAATTGTACGGTTAACTATTGGGAGACAATAAAACAGTTAAAGTTAGTGAATTCTGCTAACTATTCTAGCCCAAAACATTTCCTATTTCAGGGTTGCAAATAGGTATCAAGGATCTAGGTATCAATGATCGAATTATCTTTTACCTTTGCATTATGAAATCTATTTTTCAATCCAAGAGAAATTTGGATTCAATTTTGGATTCATGATATAGGTATCAGAACACTTAAATCCAAAATCAGGTTTTCTAGTTCTTTCCATTCTAAAAATTTGAATTTAGGACAATTAGATTCAAATATTAAAAAAAAATAGCTTTCAAAAGGGCATAAATTACTTGAGTTATGTTCATATTTAGGAGTCTACTTATCCTTAATTCTATATAATTTAATGGAGAATCTTCATGCGCATCCGTCTTTTACCATTTTTTTCTTAATAACTCTAGGTGGGCCCATCTATCACCCAATCCAAACCTTGCAATACACAGGAGACCCGCTGATAGGCACACGACCCACGTTTTGATCAAATCCGGATTTATTAGACCATTGGATTGATTGCACATAAATCCGAATGAATTGAGTTGTGAGCCATGGATGAAGGGCTTAGAGACATGTAATTGGGGTCATACTTAATATGTGGGGTGGTCCCATATAGATCTTTCCACCTCTCCTAATCTCATCCCTTGGTGGGATCCACAATGAGCCCCACAAAGGAGTGTGCACAAAATGTTCGTAAGGGATGTATATATGCACTGGAAAAGGCCCATAATTTAATAACCTCAATTCTGTAGTAAATTTTCCTTTTTGAAAGCTCTTATATCAAACATACCAAAGCACTCTTGCATTTTATCTTCAGTACAATTTTTTTAGAGAGCTTCAAAATATACCCATATTTTTTCTTTCCGCACCCCATTTCTCTATACATCCACTGTACTATTTGATAATGATTAATTTTTCTCTACGCACCCACCATTATACCTAAACTACCTTCTACCCATTTCTCTTTACACCCCCTTCCCCAACCCTTCCTCCCTTTCGTCATCTTCTCTACCCCTTCCCCACCTCACCTCCTCACCTTCCCCACCTCCTCAACCTCTTCCTCCCTCGAGAAGATAGTGAGGGGTAGTGAGAGGGAGAGGAACTGAGAGGGAGAGGGAGTGACAGGGAGAGAGAGGGAGCAGGAGCGAGAAAGAAAGTAAAAGAGGGAGAGAGAAAGAGAGACAAGGATAGGGAGTGAGAGATAGAGAAAGAAGGAAGGGAGAGGGAGCAAGGGAGAGGGGAAGGGGAGGGGTAGGAGGGTAATTTCATCTTTTTACTATTAAAATGGTGGGTGTATTTTAGAAGCGCTATCTCTCTCTCTCTAACTTGATGCTGGATTGGCATACAACTCATTGTATTTATTTCAAAATATGATCTAGCTCTATAAAGAAGGGTCCAGACCCAAGTCCATGATGTGCCCTACATTCAACTTGGCTACATCTCTCCTACTTTTGCTTTAAAATATTTGGGTTTTGATATTGCATCAAAGTCATTTGTGGCATCTATGCCAGTTATTGTAGGTTGTTGTCTTTCAATTTCTGGGCCCTTATTTGTAGGGTTGTAAATGGATCCCCGAAACTCCAATTATGCAAAGGTTTTGGCCCACTAAAAATCGGGTATGGAACTGATTTTTAAATGGGTCCGGTTCTGGGTCCTTTTTTTGGACCCATTTTTTAAAGGGGTCTGACTCTAATTCTAGCAGGTCTCAGACCCGTGGACTCGAGACCCGACCCATAAAGTCACTTACATATAAAATATATATATATATATACGATGGATGCCCTAAAGTCCTAGACCGATTGCTCTTCTTCTTCTTATTTTCACAATAGGTATTCTTCTTCTTCTAGAGCCGGCTCTTCTTCTTCCAAGTATTCTTCTTGATCTACCTTCTTCTTCTTCTTCTACTGCTCAAATATAAATCATTGCTGTTCTTTCTCCCTTCCATGAAAAGAGTTTTATTTATAACATTTCCTTCTTGTTATTATGATGATAAGTAGAGGTGGGGGATGATGGGGGAAGGAAAGTGCGTGTCATAGGGTGACTGTAACACTCCGATCCCCTTTGAGCCGGATTAGTGGCTCATTAGTGTGTTTTGTTTTGTTTTATTTCTTTCGGACTTGGTTTTGGGCCTGGGATAGGTAGTTGAGTGACCTTTGACCTGAGATAGTTAGTTCTAAGCCCTTTTTCGTAATTTTGCTTTTGTTGTGCTCATATCATCTTTGCATCATCTTGGTGTCAGCACGTGTATTTTGTTGAGCTCGTTATATTCCATAACTGTGTCAGATCCGTTTGGAGTCAATTGGGGAAGTTAGACCTTCGTGTGACTTGAACTGTAATTAGTCTAAACTCACCGGACCTTGTTTTAAACTTCCAAACATATAAATATAACTCAGCTCCAGATGTCTCTCTCTCTGCTCTTTTCTCTCCCACGTTGCATGCAAGAGAGAATTCCAGGAGAAGCCCTCTCCACGTTCTTCTTCCTCTTCACTTCGATTTTCTCTCTCTCTCTCTCGGTTGGGTTGCTACTCTCTGTTCGGTTGGAATCTCTCCCTCTCCTCTCTGTTTATGTTTTGTGGGTTGGTAAGTGGGTTTTTTCCCAACTCCTTCTTCTTCTTCTCCAATTGCTTCTCCCATTCTATGATTGCTTTGTCTTCATCTCATGCATGTGTGATTGCTTTGATTTGTTTTGGTTTTAGTTGCCTTGGAGCTTGATTCAGAGGATTTGTCAGATTTGAGGCAAGTATAAGTACAGGCTTGATAACACATATGGGTGCTTTGGTTGATGGCTTTGATTTCTTCTTATTCCTTGTCTAGCATGTTTTACAGCCACATTTTGTGAATTTGGAACCTCTGCAACTCATTTTGTTCAGCTTCTGTAATGAATTTCAGTTTCTGTAACTATCCCGAATTCGTGTTCTGTATTGTACGGCTAAGCCGTAAGTTTCTACGGCTCACATTCCAGAGCCTTGAAATTTCACTTTTGTTCTACGGCTAGGCTACGGCTAAGCCGTAATTTGTCCTACGGCTGAGCCGTAAGCTAGCCGTGACCCAAACCGTATCCCAGCCGTGGATTTAATCTCTGATCAGTCGAAACTTTCCAGAAACAGTGTGCCTACGGTGTGGCTACGGCTAAGCCGTGAGATGCTACGGCTAAGCCGTGGGTTGGTCTACGGCTAAGCCGTATACTGACTGTAGCTCAGCCGAAAAAGGCCTTAGATCAGAGATGGAAGGAGACCAGTTTAGCTGTGTTTTAATGGAACCAAAGTTAAGCCTTAGTGCATATTGCGACGAGTGCGTAAGATGTCTTCGGCTCAACCATAGGTCCCTCATGGCTAAACCGTTAGGCATGGCAATTCTGAATTATAACTTAGGATAATGGTGAGACTTGTAGGGCTCAAATACAGGTTAACCACCCATGTAAACCTGACCAATGGATTCGTTGGATCGCATGAAGAGTCTGTTAGGCTGTGACTTATTCATGTGAGTGTTGATCACTGTTAAGCACCTCCCCATGGGTGTTGGTTTAAGGGACTTCGATGCACTTGAGGATTATATTGCAACACTAGGATGGCAACGGTGCATCGAATAACTTAAAACTACATCATCATGCACGGTTAGTGATAGTGGTGCAACTAGATTAGGCTTGGCTTGTAATTAACCTTGATTCCGTATTAATCTGAGATGCATTTCATATTGTTTATAACTTTGCCCTCTGTTCTGTTAATCTATAGTTATGCATTCCGCAGTCATTTTGTTTTCGTCCTGTACATCTGTATTATGCTTTGATCTATGCTGTGATGGACTTAATCTATGCTCTGTCTCTGGCTTTGTATATCTCTGATTTTTGGGTATTCTCTGGTGGCTCTGCCCAGAGGTTAATACGTGAGGATAAGATCCGGTCTTTGTCATCGGTGAGTCCAAAGCGGATAATCTCCATTTCTATGGATTTGCTTTGATTGATATTGGTCTGGCTCTACTCAGCCTCAGCCCTAGGATGCCCGACGGGGTTACCTCCGGCTTAGATCTCTGTATCTCTGTATAACTGCAGTGTTGCTTTGTCTTGGGACCCCGGAACCCAGGAAACCGAGATCCGCTTGTACCTTTGGCCTGGACAGCGGTGTTCTCCTCTGCTCTGCTCTCTTTTGGAGAGAACATGGTTAACGTAGTAGCCAACTAGTGCAGTATTCTATGTTTTGATTCCATCATCATGTTTTACTTCTATGCACGATTTGCTTAGCATACTAAGATGGACTCTGTATTTAATCTTCTGTCCCTATTTCATTCGCTTTGATACTATGCGTGTTTCTTTCCTGTTACTTATATTTGCTGGATCGTTGTATTCATTTGTGTTGTCTGTGGTGTTGCAGGCACAGATACCTTGCCCAGCTCCCCGGCGGTCGAGGAGGCTGCAGGGGCGAGTGTAGAGGCACCCTCAGGTTTGGCAGAGTGGGCCTGATCATCTCTGCCGAGTGCGTTCATGCATGCTTCCAGTGGCTTTTCGTTTTGGGATTTTGAGTTTTGGTTTCAGGGGATTTGTATTTGGACTTTGGACTTTGGACTTGTATTCTGTATATTTTGTGTATATGGTTTTGGTGTGTATTTGGTTTTATATCAGTGTATTTGTCTTTGTCGCTTCCGTATTTGTTTCTGCTTTGGCTTCCGCTATTTTCTTTGTTGCTTGCTATGATATCTACAGCTTCCGCGTTCGTCTGTTTCGCACGTGTTAGATCCCTTGTGTGCGTGCATCTGGACTGGGTTTGGGTGCACGTGCACGGGAGTACGTGTGTCACCGGTTTAGCTTTTCGCTAACCCCCGAATTCTGGGCTCGGGTCGTGACAGTGACTAATGGCATGGTTAGCATGTGCTGGAGATGGGTTCTGAACAGTGACGCTTGGCCCTTCCCCATCTTAAACTTGGAGTCGATTTCGGTTCCTCCCTTCACCCCCTTCCTCATGCTTGGCTGAGGATGGAGATGAGATGGAGATTTATTAGGCGATGTCCTGTTGGAGATTGGTTTGCGAGAAGTGAGGATCTGCAAAGGATACCAAACATCCGAAGGAGTTGGGGGCAATGCTAGTTTTATTTTAATTTTGTCTACTTTGTGTTTTGTAGAAAAGCTATGCATCTACTGATCTACCATTCAAAAAGTCATGCCACTTAGAAAAAAGTGGAGACTAGATTTTTCTTTTTCTTGAAGAACAAAGGCTTAATTGCTTGGAGTTGATTTTGACTGAACAATGACTAATGGCGTGCTGCTTTTTTACTTTGATAGTTTACAGAGACCACTCTAGCCTCTAGGGTGCCTTAATTGTAAGATGAGGATTGAGACAATTATAAGAAAGAACAAATATTCCTTAATGTACCTTCAATTTAAGCAAATCTAGTTTTACTGAATTCATGTTGCAATATTTCAATATTACTATATTTTAATCTATAGTACGTGATTATGATGATATTTTTTCCTAAATTGGATTTGGGTTGTTCACTACGCATCATATAGGAAAACAAAATTCAAAAAACTAAATGTTCTCAAAATGGATATGTTCTCAACTAATAAATAACTAAAAAAATATTCTAGTAGAAAAATATTTTATTTTGCTTTGGATGAGTCGTCATGAAATCCCTTTTTTTTTCCTTTAGGTTTTTAAATTCAAGGAGCGCTGAAGAACATCTCACAAAACTTTGTGGGACCTTGGGATGGCAATAGGTGATTATGTCTCTCTTCTACTTTCTTTTTTTAGTTTTATTTTCGTAGATGATTTCATCAAACTTGCAATTATTGTTAACCACATGTGTTTGATGAAACACTTATGTTAGTGTTAGAGTTTGTGAATTCTCTAATTATAATAGATTTTTAATTATTTATATGCAGATAATAATTTAGAACCCATTGATGTCGATGACAGGGAAACCAATGTTTCCATTGAAGTTTCCAGGGTACCTTAAAAAAAAGAAAGCTAATTCATAACCCGAGCCCAGGGAATCGGGGGTTAGTTAAAGCCTAACTAGTAACACACGTACTCCCGTGCATATATACTTAGACCCGGTCTAAATGCACACACACAAGGGAATTTCACTCATGCCAATATATGTACGCGGAAGCTGTAGGTATCATTGCATAGCAAGAGACATACATTAGAACCAAAGAATGTATATACAAAGATTTCATAAAGTTCAGATTTATACAAAATGGACCAAAAGTACAAAGTGTTGAATAAACGCCAAATTTCATTGATATCCCAAAATGAGGAAGACCTATATGCATATAGGACATTGTCGCGCTCCGATGGAGTGATCACATCCATTCCTCTAGTTTGGATGGGATGTCGGAAGTCTCCCTTAGAGTCTGGTTGACCGACAAGGGGTCGGTCAAGTGATTTGAGCCTGTAACATTAAGAGCAACTTATGAATACAACGATTCAGCAAAGTATAAGCAACGAAAAGTTAACGCATGTTATATCTAGTAAAATAAGTAACAATGGATAAACCGTAGAGTTTCAATTTCGTTTACTAGGCAAATTATGCAACGAATTTAAGCATGCTAACAAATCAAGAGAGGCATGTATATATATATATATAACTAGGAGGCTACTACATGTGCCATATGCTCCCAGGGAAGGGATCTTACATACATATTGAGAACACTATCAACCAGGCCAGAGTATAAATAGGTCTTGGGTTCCTGAGGTCAGAAAACCACAAGACATAAACCCACTGCAGCGGTGCCATACATACTACGCCAAATTCAACCCCGTCGGGTATCCTAAGGCTAAGGCTGAGTAGTGTCAGACCTTATGGAGTCAATTAAATACTAGAACTCAAGTAAAGCATGCAGATCATATCAAACATATCTCTTACTTTCCAAGCATACGTTCAACTCATACGTACAAAGCTTAAAAGGGTCATGCTGGACATATCAAATAGAACGGAAATAATGAACATATCAAACAAATTTAATTCATTATAGCAAAATGGGCAGATCAAAGCTAGACACACTATACAGAAAAGTGGAGTCCAATATATAGCGTAAATCAAGATGTCATGCAACTCATTCTTGCTCGAATCAAGAACATTTATTAGCCAATCCTAATCTAGTCATCCAATGTTTCTAACCATGCATGATGATGTAGTTTTAAGTTATCCGATACACAGTTGTCTCTTACAAGTATTGCATGGTATTCAAGAAAGTGTATCGAAGTCCCTTAAACCAACACTTATGAGGAGGTGCTTAACACTGGACAACACACATGAATGAGTCACAGCCCTCAACACTATTCATGTGATTCGCATTTCCATTGGGCAAATTAGGGATCACCAATACTCAAATGTGAAGGCCCTACAAAGTCCAATTCATACCTAACTTTTATTTAAGGTCTCTGGAAAGGCTTCCTTACATAATTCATGAGCCACGGGGCCCGGGAATACAGCCTAAAAGGTTCCTTGGTTGGTCTGCAAAATGGGAGAATAGAAATGACTACAAAGTTCCCAGTGTACAAGTTTAATCTTCTGAAGCAAAACACTTCAGGGCCGATCGGTCGGTTAAGAAGCCCGATTGGTCGAATTTCGGTTCTAGGAGCGCCCGACTGGTCGGCTCTGAAGCCCGATCGGTTGGACATTCCATTCTGTTACATAATGACTATGAGTAAAATGAAAGCTTTGCACCTCAAATACACAAAAGATCAATATCATACAATCACATAAGGGCTGTACATCAAAACACACTTAAGAGTAAAGAGAAAACTCATAGCAATCACTGTGTACCAATATGTGTTTATCCAAATCATGCTTATACTTGCCTTAATTGAATTCTAACATGCAAACGGTTGTCCTTGGGCTCAAATTCAATGTCTAAACACCTTTTTAACACCATGCATGCAAAAGGATAAAGAATACATGAGTGCACGTATAGTAGCTAACGTGAAGAAGAAAGGAAAACCAAAATCCAAGCTTACCGCAAGCCACACGAGCAAGAAGTAAAGACAAAGTGCACAAAAACCCCCTTGCTTGGCTTGATCAACGAGAAGAAAACAAGAGAAGCGGAAGAAGGGAACCAACATTGGAGAGAAGAGAAGAAATGAAAGGAGAGGAGGTGGAGACATATATATATAAGGATGAGTTTAAAAAAAAAAGTGGAGAAAAGTCTAAGGGATTATACTAATTACAGTTCAAGTCAAATAAAAGTCCAACAGAAGCAAACGAAATCTATTGCCTACGAGGCAGTTACAGAAGTTGACGAGCTCAACGAAATACATGTGTTGACGCCAAGATGATGCATGAATGACGACGTCTTACAAAATCTAAAATTACGAAAAAGGGCTCATGTCTACCTAATCAAGGTTAAACTCAACTCAACTATCTATCCATGACCCGGAACAAAACCAAAACAACGTCAAAACACAATTTACAACTAATGCGATATTAATTAGTTGCTACACCTGATTAAGTTGGGTTGGAGTGTTACAGCTAACATCAAAAGTTTGGGACGATCTTGATAAAATTACTAAAAATGGAGATGAAAAGACAAGTGTAAGCATTGTAAAAAAATGTTGAATGGGGAAAGCAAAGACGGAACTTCTCATTTGAGTGAACATTTAAATCATTGTGTTGTTTATAAAATTAATAAACGGAAAGGACATGGAGATATAAAACAACACATTTTAAAAATCGGAGAAGTAAACCAAGCTAGAGTGATTAATATTCAAAGTTTCAAATTTAATCAAGGAAAAAGTAGACATGACCTTACATGCATGGTCATATTGCATGAATTACCATTTCGTTTTGTAGAATATGGGGGGTTTTAGAATTTCATAAAAGGGCTTTAACCGTTATTTAAAGCAGTGTCACGGAATACTTTGAAATCTAATATTATAAAAATTTACAATGAGGAGAAACAAAAGCTTTATGACTTCTTGGACAATCTAAAATGTGGAGTGAGTTTGACAACTAACATGTGGTCTTCTAATTAGAATCTTGGGTACATGTGTTTAACATATCATTTTATTGATGATGTCTGGAATTTGCAAAAGAAGATCATTGCTTTTTGTTCTCTCGAAGCTCCTCATATCGGTGAAGTACTTTGTAATTGCATAGTAGACAGAATATATAGCTAGAACATCAGAAAAAATTTGTGTGCCATTGTTTTCGAGAATTGTTCTACCAATGATGTTGTTTAAGAGCTTAAGCCAAAGCTTATCGGTAAGGGCTTACTTTTGTCCAATGGAGATATATTTCATGTTCAGTGCTGTGCACACATTTTGAATTTGATATTTCAAGATGGTATAAATTCCATACGAAATGTAATTTTTAAAGTTCGTGAAAGTGTGAAACACATCAAAGCTTCACAGTCAAGAGAAACAAAGGTTTAATGAAATTGCACGACAAGTACGAGCTCCAAGAAAGTAAATCCAACCTGATAGTTTGAATAGGTGGAACTCTACTTTTGAGATGCTACAAACAGCAATACAGTTCAAGGAGGCCTTCGAACGTTTAAGTGATCGTGATGGTGGATACAAAATTGCCCCAAGTCATGAGGAATAAGAGAATGTGAGAAGTGTTTGTAGATGTTTGAAAGTATTTTTTAAGATGACAGAAAGATTTTCAGGCATTAAGTACCCAACAATGAATTTGTATTTTCATGATGTTTGTAAGCTACACTTGCATTTGGTTGAATGGTGTAACAGATCAGAATCTTTTATTAAAAATATGGTCATTAAAATGATTGTGAAGTTTAGAAAGTATTAGAATATAATTTCCACACCATTGGCAATTGCTGCAGTTTTTATCCTCGACTCAAATTTAAAGTAATTGAATATTACTTTCCAAAAGTTTATGGTGATGAGTCTGGTGTGAGGACTATGGATGTTATATTTGCATTAAAAAATCTTTATAATGAATATACTCTTAATGCAACAATTGTATCCAATGGTGGAAGTGCTGTTGGTGGTGTTAGCATTAGTGGTGGGACAAGTTCATCAAGTGTTACTTCTCCATTTGCTTCTACAAGTAGCAAAAATTGGGATCTTGACCTCAACATGTTTCTCAAAGAAAATTCATCAATTGAAAAAAAGTCAGATTTGGAGACATATTTAGATGAAGGATTGTGGCCTACCATGGATGATGAAGACTTTGATATACAGTGGAAAAATAATACAGCTAAATACCGTGACGTTGCTCGGATGGCTCATGATATTTTGGCCATTTCTGTATCCACCATTGCATTAGAATTAGCTTTTAGTATTGGTGACAGAACAATTGATGACTACAGGAGTAATTTACTCCCAGCTACAATAGAGAGCTTACTATGTTGTCAAGATTGGCTGAGAAGTTCAAGAAAAAGTAACTATTTTGTACTTATATATATATTTTGCATTCAAATTCATAGAACTTTCTAATATTTAAGTTTATCATTTAGATATTCAATCTTACCACTAGATAGTCACCAATGCCATGAATATTGATGATGAAAAGACTTCAAATATTATCTCAAATGATGTTAGCATCAAATAATTAGTGAGTCATACATTTATTTTTCAGTTTGGTTTGAATGACTGCTTTGTATAGGAATGGTATTAACTCATTTTTTTTAAGTGAAGCGTGCAATGGATTGATGGAAATTAGATTTATGGGGAATGAATTATGTGATATTGGTTTTTTGTTGTATTTTGACTATATTTTGTAAAATTTTTATTGCTGTAGATTAGACTTTAAAGGTGATGCTAGACTTTTGATGGTTTAAAGAACAAGAATTTCGATGTGATTTCTAAATCTATTAAGGGTGTAGGTTAATGATGGTTGAACTTTCTAAATGTGATTTCTAAATTCTAAACTTTTTTTTACATAACTAACGGGTTATAAAAAGGCCCTTCCATAATGCATAGGGGCACCACTCAAGAGAAAGCAGGACTTTTCAATTTTGTTCATGGCTCAATTGTAAACAGTCATTTTCTCTAATTGATGGAAACATATTGTAGGTCATTTTCTTCGGTCCTTCTCATTTCAATTTGGGAAAATGGAAATGAGAAGAAGGGGATGGGTCCCTTGTTTTCGAGGCTTCATGTGAAGGATTCGGAGAAAGGGTGGCCTAGAGCACCTCCAAGGAATAATATGGCCATCTATGAACAGCTCGGTGTTCCTTCTCACAGTCTCAATTTGGTCCCTTCCTCTTCCTCAAGTCAGTGTCAGTTCGGTAATTGAATTTCATTTATGTGGTTTTTCTTATGTCATGTTGCTCATCATCAATTGATTATGGGAAATAAGGGGTTTTCCCCTTTTGGGTTTGTTCTGTTTGAGCTACTAAGCTTTACAGACTAGCTATTAATGTTTTTTTTTATTTTGGATGAATGGGATTTTTGTTAAGTTGTGGTTTTTTAGTTTTCTATTTGCTTGTTTTGCTGTGGTGTTCAAAAGAGCAGCAAGCTTTCCTTTAGGTATTTGTAAGTTTTAAGGTTAACAATATAAACATAATTGCATACCACGTAGAGATTCTTTTCAGTACCTAAGCTCGATGATTAGTAAGGATGGGGAGATTGATGACGATGTGGAGCATAGGATAAAAGCTGAATGGCTGAAGTGGAGACTAACTTCTAGAGTGCTTTGTGACAGATGAATGCCAATGAAATTGAAGAACAAATTTTACAGGACAATGCTTAGACTAGTTGTGATATATAGAGCAAAATGTTGGCCAATTAAGAAAACGCATATTCATAAGATAGATGTAGCAGAAATGAGAATGCTTAGGTGGATGTGTAATAAAACTAGGGAAGATAAAATTAGAAATGAGCGCTTTCGAGAGCATTTAGGGGTAACACCAATAGGGGATACGATTAGATAAACCCGTTTAAGATGGTTTGGGCATGTTGAGCGTAGGCTGCTAATGGCACTGGTGAGAAGAAGTTTGGCTATACAGGTGGGTAGCCCATTAAGAGGTAGGGGTACGCTGAAGAAAACATTAATGGAGGTCATTAAATCAGATTTGAAGAAGTTTAACTTATCGAAGGATTTGGCTCAAAATAGAATAGAATGGAGAAACAGAATTCATATAATCGACCCTAACATGGTTAGGACAAGGCTTTGATGATGATAATAAATATAAACATAATTGCATGTGTAAATAGATTTTCTTCTTCAATGATTTCTTGCTATTCATTATTCTTGATATGGAATAACTTGTGGTTGTAGGGTGATGGACATGAAAGGAGTGTGCTCTCTCCGTTTTACATCCCTCCTACCCCAGCTGCTCATTCATCTGGAGTAATAGGTCAAAAGCAATTTTGGAAAACAAGAAAAGCAATTGCCATGCTAGTACCCTTCCCATCATCAGAATTTTGCATTCTCTACATATTGGCAATGTACTTGAAAATGACAACGCCTTGCTGGCTTCACTTATTATATTGGCTCTTATTTTAACATATAAGATGACATGAGACCTATTAAAGTTGTTTCTTCTAGCTAACATTACATGGACATTGAGCAGAGCAATTGATTTATTTTGTTCAAAGAACCATAATGTTTGAGTTTGTAGTCATTTTATATTACGCAATCTAATATTCATGTCATACATTTCATACTAATAGTAGTCGAGATAGGTTTCATGAAAAATCTTTATTCCATTTTTAAATCTTATGTAATCTTCTATAAGAATTCTCTTGAGAGTCACTATAGTCCTAGCAGTTTCGGTTCCAAAACCGAAACCAAAACCAATTCCGGATTATGCTAATAGATTCAAAACCGGTTCTGGATCCAATTAATTGGAACCGAAATAGTTCCGGATCCGAATCCGATTTTAGCCTCAGGATAACGATTCCGGTTCCGATTCCACTATAGACATGGACCGGAACCAACCCATTTACAACCCTACTTGTATGGTACTTCTAAAAGCAGAAATCTTCCAACATGTAACACCTTTTACAAAATTTATTCTATCATCTAAAGGCAGGCCTATTCTAATTGCCCTATAAACCCAGTAATTTATCCACATTTGCAAACTTAGTCACTCAAAATTATTAACAAAATTTAAGGAAGGACTTTTGGAATAATAGTATATAATTAATTCAAAAGGCATTATTCCTCAATCATCTAGGGCGCACCACATGCACCAGTTGATTGCGTACACCTCAACATGGGGCCCACTAGGATTGGCACTAGGAGGATTGAAAGATCTCCATGGACCCCTCCTCTCTATATATTTATATAAAAAAAAAACTAACCCTATCCCTTAAATCTATTGTAACACTCCGACCCAGCTTGACCTCGTTTAGCGGCTAATTAATCTTGTTTTCATTCTTATTGTGTTTTGTTTGTGTTTTGTTCTCGTTGCGGGTCATGGATAGGTAGTTGGGTTGAGTTTGACCTGGATTAAGTAGACAAAGCCCTTTTTCGTAATTTTAGTTTTTCTAAGACATGGTCATTTTTGCATCATCCTAATGTCAACACGTGTCTTTCGTTGAGCTCGTCAACTTTCGTAACTACGTCGTTTGCAAATGATGTCGTGTGATTCCATTGGACCCAGATTTGACTCAAACTGATAATAGAATTATGACATGGACTTCATTGTAAATTGACAACCCACTTATCTTATATATGCTCCAGACCATCGACCCAAGTTCTCTCTCTCACTGTTCATGTGAAGAGCTTTCTCTCCCTTTCCTGAATTCTCTCCTCCATCATCGATCAAGCCAAAGGAGGGTTCTTTGCAAGCTCTGTTGTGTTGATTGTGAGGTGAGTTGGGGATTCTTCCATCTCTCTCATCTCCTTCTTCTATTTCTCCTCCTTCTTGTTTCCCTGTTGCATGACGTGTCTGTGCCTTGATAATCTTTCTGTTTCTCATGCATGCATGTTATTGTGATTGGTGTTAGGTTGTGTTTGGATCCAAGGACAGCAAGTTGTGTAATTGAATTCAATTGAGGCAAGTATAACCATAACCTGTAAAAACCCATGTTGGTATTCATTTGATTTTTGTTAACTCACATGAGATTGGATGGATAACATGTTCCAGCCCAATTTTGTTAGTATTTTCTCTTTCTCTATTGTAGTTTGCAATTCTGATGGTTTCATAGGTTTTCCGTACGTGATTCAGAACTTGACGTCGTGCATGTACGGCTAAGCCGTATGTCACTTACGGCTTAAAGTCCAAAGAGGGTAAAAGCTCCATTTTCCTCTACGGCTAGGACATAGCTAAGCTGTGTATTGCACTACGGCTAAGCCGAACCACAGCCGTGACCCAGCCGTAGATCAATACAGGGTGCCTTCTTCTGGATTAACTGAGAGCAATCAATTTGACAGACCTTCTACGGCCCAGCCACGGCTAAGCCGTAGAACAAAATACGGGTGAACCGTAATTGCGAGCCCCAGGAGATCGGGGGTTAGGAAAAACCTAACCAGCGACATACACACTCCCGTGCATATGCACTTAGACCCAGTCTAGATGCACACGCACAAGGGAAACACACGTGCAAACATGTATGCGGAAGCTATAAAGATCAACATGTGACACTAGGCACACAAGAACAAGGGAAATAATACCCAAAGGCTGACATAAAGGTCTAAACCTACAAATCTGGATCCAATCACAATGTATAGAACATGAGTACAATTAATGACATGAAAGGAAAACAATATGCATGCATGCAGAGAACAGTCGCGCTCTGATGGAGGGATAACACCCACTCCGCGAACCTAAAGAGACATCTGGAGTCTCCCAAGCAAACTGACGACTGACAAGAACACGGTCGGGGGTACCTGAGCCTGCAACACCAAGGACAACTTATGAATACAACGATTCAGCAAAGTATAAGCAGTAACAAGTTAACACGTATGGTCTCTAATCGAATAAAAGACATAAATAATCATAACATGTCAATGTAGTAGTCTAGGCAGTTGTGCATTCAAATTAACATATGCTCTGTGAATCAATGTAAGTAACATAACATGTACATACTAGTTGGCCACTACGTACGCCATATGCTCCCAAAGTAGGGATCTTATAAACACGATGAGAACACCATGGGCCAGATGGGTCTCGGTTTCCTGGGGTCCGGATTCCCCAAGACATGTCTTTCTGCAGTAAGGCAATACAAATTATACCAAAGTCACCCCGTCGGGATCCTAAGGCTGAGGCTCAGTAGTGCCGGACCATATCGAGTCAATCAATATAAGAACATGCATATCATAACGTGCATATCATAACATGCATAGCTGAACATGTATCTTATCAGAACATGACGTGCATGTCTTGCTAAGCATATCTCAACAACCATATCCAACTAAACAGATCAAACCAACAAGATACTGGGGGATAACGAAGTAAAGGCATCTCAACTCATGTATATCAAATAGTAAGATCGAACATGCAAGACCGCTGTTCCACCCGGGATTAACCATGGACAGAGCTAAAAATATCCAATCGTGTGCCCCAGCATAGAACGCGAATAAGAGGACAAGAACCGAAGTCAATATGCCATGAAATCAGATATTCTTGCAGGAATCACGATCTGTTACTAGCCAATCCTATTTTAATTATCCAGTGTTTCTAACCGTGCATGATGATGTAGTTTTAAGTTATCCGATGCACCATTGTCTAGTGTTGCAGTGTATCTGGAATGTGCACCGAAGTCCCTTAAACCAACACCCATGGAGAGGTGCTAAACAACTGGATAACGTGCATGAATGATTCGCAGCCCTCGAGATCATTCATGTCATACATTCATACCATTGGACAAGTCTAGGTGATCTACATTCTATCATGAAGGCCATATCAGTCTCTTTCTTAATCCTATCATTTCATTCATTTCTCAGGGGTGGCACGGCTTAGCCCTAGGTGAACATACGGCTTAGCCGTAGGCATCTTACGGCGTAGCCGTAATTTGCACTGCGGCTCCACCGCGGTTCCCTTTACTGTTCATCCGCAATTACGGTTCACCCGTATTTTGTTCTACGGCTTAGCCGTGTGCTGTTCTACGGCTTAGCCGTGGCTGGGCCGTAGGAGGTCTGTCAATTGCTTACTTTCAGTTCGTTCAGAAGAAGGCACCATGTAATGATCTACGGCTGGGTCACGGCTGAGCTACGGCTTAGCCGTAAGACAATATACGGCTTAGCCGTGTCCTGGCCGTAGAAGAAAACTGGGTTTTTCCCTCTCTGGACTCTAAGCCGCAGGTGAGTTACGGCTGAGCCGTGGTACACACGAAACATATTCTGAACTGATGACAGAATCACTGAAATACGTACAAACAGATGAAATCACATGAAATAGAAGGGAATGATTACAAGATGGGCTGTAAACAACATCATACTCAAGAATACATTACTTAATCTAAATCAAACACATACCCACATGGTTTAGCCAAGTTATGCTTATACTTGCCTCAAATGGAGTTCAAACACACGATCGGCTGTCCTTGGGCTCAATCACACTGCCAAATTACCATGCATGCAAAAGAAGAGGAAATGAGAACCGTGAGTGCATGTAACAGGCAAGAACATGAAGGGGAAAGAGGAGAAGAAGACGATCAAGAACATGGAGCTTCCCTGATCTTACCAAAAGATACGAATCGAGACTCACGAGCAGTAATTCCTTTCCCTGGCCTTGAACGAGAAGAAGAAAGGAGAAACAGAAGGGAAGAAGAGGAAAACTCGAGAACGAGAGAGAGACAGAACAGAACTGAGAGAAAGAGAGTCGGTGGCTTATAAATATCAAGGCCAATTACAATGAAGTCCAAGTGTTTCAATGAATTCCAGTTCAAGTCGATTGCGGGTCTAACGAAAACACGTGACCTCTTTGGTAAATGATGTAGTTATGGAAATCAACAAGCATAACATAAAACACGCGTTGATACCAAGATGATGCATGAATGACGATATCACACAAAATGCAATATTACGAAAAAGGGCTTATGTCCACCTGAACCAGGTCAAACTCAACCCAACTACCTATCCAGAACCTGAAACCAAACAAACACAAGAACAAAACACCATTAGCAACCAAATCATCAAGAATTAGCAGCTAATCCATATCAAATCGGGTCGGGGTGTTACAGGTTGTGACATACGTATTGTATGGTATCAAAGCATTCCTTGCTCTAGATGATAAGCATGTAGACATGTAGGATCGTGGTGAGGATACGATTATTTCTTTGTGGTTTTTCTAGATTTTGGGGCTTGTTGGGCGAGATTGTTTTGTGCTTGTGTCTGACTCTTTCCATTTTACAGGATGGCGTCCGGTTCGGGTTCTTAGCAGAGCGCTAGAAACAATGAAAGCGGATCCGCACCATCACCGCAGACACAAAACACAGACAAACACATCCTCATGTTATTTCAGTCCCTGCAGGCACAATCGCAGTCAATGCAAAACTTACAAGCACAAGTTACAACCATGTTAGACCGACAAAGCCAAGCCCCAGCTCCGTCACATATAGACCAGCAGGTGGTCTTTCAGCCTCGAGAGAATGACCCGAATGCCCTCTACGATAAATTTCGCAAGCGAGGAGCTATTGAGTTCTATGGGACAGAAGAGCCATTGAAGGCAGAACAGTGGCTGGAGCTGACGGAGGATGTCTTTGAGACCGTCGTGTGCACGAACCGGCAGAAAGTCGGACTAGCAGCCTCCATGTTTAGAGATGTCGCGAAAACTTGGTGGAAAAGTGGGAAAGACTCATACAGAGACATTCCTAGTGCGACAGTTTGGGAGATGTTCAAGCAACAGTTTAGGAGGAAGTTCATCCCGGCTCATGTGTTTCGAGCCAAGGAAGTTGAGTTTTTAGCTCTTCGCCAGCAGCAGATGACCATGGCAGAATATGTGAACAAGTTTACTCAGTTGTCGCACTTTGCTCTGGATATGATTAGTACCGAAGAGAGGAAGGTGAATCGGTTTGTTGAAGGTCTGCATCCCCGGTACATGCACCACGTGACGGCGTTTCAACGTCCGACTACGTTTGATGATGCAGTGGACAGGGCCTATTCTGCTGAGGCTATCCACCAAGCTGCGAGAGCCGTTGAGGCTAAGCGACAGCCTCCTTTTAGTGCACGAGGTGTCACGACCCGAGCCCAGAATTCGGGGGTTAGCGAAAAGCTAAACCGGTGACACACGTACTCCCGTGCACGTGCACCCAAACCCAGTCCAGATGCACGCACACAAGGGATCTAACACGTGCGAACTAAGCGTACGCGGAAGCTGTACATATCATAGCAAGCAACAAAGGAAAATAAAATAGCGGAAGCCAAAGCAATTACGAAACGGAAAAGACAAAGACAAGTACACTGAGATAAAACCGAATACACACCAAAATCAATATACACAAAATATACAGAATACAAGTCCAAAGTCCAAAGTCCAAATACAAGCTCTCAAAAACCAAAACGCAAAATAAAAGCCACTGGTATGCATGCACGCACTAGGCAGAAGTGATCAGGCCCACTCTGCCAGACCAGAGGGTGCCTCTACACTCGCCCCTGCAGCCTCCTCGACCGCCGGGGAGCTGGGCAAGGTATCTGTGCCTGCAACACCACAGACAACACAAATGAATACAACGATCCAGCAAATATAAGTAACAGGGATGAAACACTCATAGTATCAAAGCTGAATAAATGACAGAATAATGATTTCAGAATTTCATCTTAATAAGCTAAGCAAATCGTGCATAGAAGTAAAGCATGATATGTGAATCAAACATAGAAATACTGACTAAGTGGCTACTACGTTAACCAAGTTCTCTCCAATAGAGAGCAGAGCAAAGCAGAGCAGAGGAGAACACCACTGACCGGGCCAGGGTACAAGTGGGTCTCAGGTTCCTGGGTTCCGGGGTCCCAAGACAAAGCGACACTGCAGTGAATACAGAGATACAGAGATCTAAGCCAGAGGTAACCCCGTCGGGCATCCTAGGGCTGAGGCTGAGTAGAGCCAGACTAATACCAATCAAATCAAATCCATAGAAAGGGAGATTATCCGCTTTGAACTCACCGATGACAAAGACCGGATCTTATCCTCACGTATTAACCTCTGGGCAGAGCTACCCGGGAATACCCAAACTCAGAGATAAACAAAGCCAGCAGAGCATAGATATAAATCCAAAGCACAGCATAGATCAAAGCATAGTGCAGAACGAAGCATAGAACAGAGATACAGGACGAAAACAAAAATGACTACGGAATGCATAAACTTAGATTAACAGAACAGAGGGCAAAATCATAAACAATATGCAATGCATCTCAGATTAATACGGAGTCAAGGTTCATTACAAGCCAGTCCTAAGCTAGTTGTTCACTGTCACTAACCGTGCATGTTGATGTAGTTTTAAGTTAGTCAATGCACCGTTGCCATCAAAGTGTTGCAATGTAATCTGTGCGTGCACCGACGTCCCTTAAACCAACACCCATGGGGAGGTGCTTAACAGTAAATCAACACTCACATGAATAAGTCACAGCCTAACAGACTATTCATGCGATCCAAGAATCCATTGGGCCGGTTTACATGGGTGGTTAACCTGTATTTGAGTCCTACAAGTCTCACCATTATCCTAAGTTATGTTTCAGAATTGCCATGCCTAACGGTTTAGCTATGGGGGACCTATGGTTGAGCCGAAGACATCTTACGCGCTTGTCGTACTATGCACTACGGCTTCACCTTGGTTCCATTCAAAACACAGCTAAACGAATCATCTTTCACTTCTGATCTGATGCCTTTTTCGGCTGAGCTACAGTCAGTATACGGCTTAGCCGTAGACCAATCCACGGCTTAGCCGTAGCATTCCACGGCTTAGCCGTAGCCTCACCGTAGGAGTACTGATATCAGAAAAGTTTCGACTGATCAGAGATTTAATTCACGGCTGGGGTACGGTTGGGTCACGGCTAGCTTACGGCTCAGCCGTAGGACAAATTACGGCTTAGCCGTAGCCTAGCCGTAGAACAAAACTCAAATTTCGAGTCTCTGGAAATCGAGCCGTAGAAGTTCACGGCTTAGCCGTACAATACAGAGATGAATTCGGGCTGAGTACAGAAACTGAATTTTTGACACAGAAACATCTCCAAACAAGCTACAGAGGTTCCAAATTCACAAAATGTGGCTGTAAAATATAGATACACTAAAGAAGATGGAAATCAAAGCATTCAAACAGAGCACCCATGTGTGTTATCAAAGTCTGTACTTATACTTGCCTCAAATCTGGAAATCCACTGAATCGAGCTCCAAAGCAACTAAAACCAAAACAAATCAAAGCAATCACACATGCATGAGATGAAGACCTAGCAAGCAACAGAGAATGGGGGAAGCAATTGGAGAAGAAGAAGAAAGAATTGGAAAGAACCCACTTACCGAACCACAAAACATAAACAGAGAGAAGAGAAGAACCCAAATCCACTAAAGGACCCAATCCTCAAACGATCAAGAGAAGGAAAGAAGAGAGGGAGAGAAGGAGAGAGAACGTGGAGAGCTCCTCTGGAATTCCTTGCATGCAACGATCAAGTGAAATGAGAGAGAGAGAGACACCTGTAATGACTCATGTATATATAGTTTTGGAAGTTTAAGTCAAAGTCCAAAGAGTCTGGGTTATTTACAATTCAAGTCACACGAAGGTCCAACTTCCCCAATTGACTCCAAATGGTTCTAAGACAGTTACGGAAAATGTCGAGCTCAACGAAATACACATGCTGACACCAAGATGATGCAAAGATGCTATGAGCAAAGCAAAAGCAAAATTACGAAAAAGGGCTTAGAACTACCTATTCCAGGTCAAAGGTCACTCAACTACCTATCCAAGGCCCAAAACCAAGTCCAAAAGAATAAACAAAACAAAACACACACTAATGAGCCACTAATCCGGCTCAAAGGGGATCGGAGTGTTACATCCTCCCCCACTAGGAATCATTCCGTCCTCGGAATGACTACCTACCTGCGCAAAGAGCTGGGGGTACTGGCGCGCTAGCTGCTCCTCTAGCTCCCAAGTAGCCTCATCCGGACCGTGATGCTCCCACAACACTTTAACCCATCTGATAGTCCTGGTACGGAGAATCTGCTCTCGTGTGCCAACGATGCGAAGCGGACGCTCAACGTAAGTTGCATTAGGCTGAATCTGGATATCATCGTAGCGAATCACATGGCTCGGATCTGGCACATACTTACGGAGCATCGACACATGGAAGACATCGTGCACACCGGAGAACTCAACTGGAAGCGTCAACCGATAAGCTAAATCTCCAACTCGGCTCTTGACTTCGAACGGTCCTACATATCTCGGAGCTAACTTACCCTTCTGACCAAATCGAACTGTGCCCTTCATCGGAGAAACTTTAAGGAACACCCAATCTCCGACTTGGAATGCCAAAGGTCTCCTCCGAGTATCAGCATAGCTCTTCTGCCTGGACCGAGCAATCTTCAGATTCTCTATCACTTTCTGCACTTTCTCTGTCGTCTCAGCAATGATTGTCGGACCATGGAAACTTCTAGTTCCAACTTCTTCCCAGCACACTGGGGTCCTGCACTTTCGTCCGTATAGAGCCTCATAAGGTGCCATACCAATGCTCTCATGAAAGCTGTTGTTGTAAGCAAACTCACACAATGCCAAATGCATATCCCATTCCTTCTCAAAGTTCAGCACACTAGCTCTGAGCATATCCTCCAACGTCTGAATGGTACGCTCCGACTGTCCATCAGTCTGGGGGTGGTATGCCGTGCTAAAACTCAGCTTCGTGCCCATAGCTTCCTGAAATGCTCTCCAGAATGAAGATACAAAACGACTGTCTCGATCCGACACAATCGATACCGGGGTGCCATGCAATCTGACTACCTCGTCAACAAACTTCCTAGCCATCTCCGTGAATGTCATCCCCTTCTTGAACGGAAGGAAATGTGCTGACTTGGTCAATCTGTCCACTATTACCCAGATCGCATTGTTCTTTCTACTGGTCGGCGGAAAACCGGAGACGAAATCCATCGTAATGTGCTCCCACTTCCACTGCGGAGTGTGCAATGGATGTAATGATCCTGGAGGTCGCTGATGGTCAGCTTTCACCCTCTGACAGGTCAAACATCGAGCTACGAACCCTGCGATCTCCTGCTTCATATTGTTCCACCAAAATCTGTCCTTCAAGTTCCGGTACATCTTCGTACTCCCTGGGTGCATCGCATATCGGGCATCGTGCGCATCTGTCATCAACTTATCTTTCAGCTCATCCACAGCGGGAACACACAATCGATTCCTGAAGTACAAAACTCCATCTACCAGGCTGAAATCCGGTCGATCTGTACTCCTATCTCTGAACTTCACTAGGAGGGGGTCCTCAAACTGGCGATCCTTGATCTGTTGAATCACCTCAGGCTGAAACACGACAGTAGCAGCTAATGTCACCAAGTCACCTACCATCCGAACCTCTACGGGCTGATCATGCACAAGCATATAGAATCCTGCCAACGCCTGAAGACTGTCTGTCCTCCTGCTAAGTGCATCTGCAACCACATTCCCCTTGCCAGGGTGGTACTTGATCGGAAAGTCGTAGTCTTTGATAAACTCCAACCATCTACGCTGCCTCATATTCAAGTCATGCTGATCAAACAAGTACTGCAGACTGTGATGATCGGAATGGACCTCGAACTTCACACCGTACAAGTAATGTCGCCACAACTTCAATGCAAATACAATGGCTGCTAACTCCAAGTCATGTGTGGCATAGTTCTTCTCATGCTCCTTCAGCTGTCTGGATCCATAGGCAATCACTTTCTGATTCTGTATCAGTACACAGCCTAATCCAACTCGAGAAGCATCGGAATAAATCACGAATCCCTCACTACCATCCGGGAGAGTCAACACTGGCGCCGTAGTGAGCTTTTCTTTCAACATCTGGAAACTACGCTCACACTTCTCTGTCCACTCATATGGAACCTTCTTCCGAGTCAACTGAGTCAGCGGTGCTGAAATCTTCGAAAAGTCCTGCACGAACCTGCGGTAGTATCCCGCCAAACCCAGAAAACTCCGAATCTCTGTCACTGATCTGGGACGGGGCCAATGGACTGCTGCCTCAATCTTCGCCGGATCCACCATTAATCCATCTCTAGAAATCTTATGACCCAGAAATGCAACTTGCTCTAACCAGAAATCACACTTAGTCAACTTGGCATACAACTTGTGATCCTTAAGCAGCTGCAATGCTTTCCTCAAATGGTCTGTATGTTCCTCAGCAGTCTTCGAATAGACCAATATGTCATCTATAAAAACCACAACGAACTGGTCCAAGAAGGAAGTAAACACCCTGTTCATCAAGGCCATGAAAGCTGCGGGTGCATTCGTCAAACCAAACGGCATGACAAGGAACTCGTAGTGTCCATACCGAGTCCTGAAAGCTGTCTTCGGAACATCCTCATCCTTCACCCTGAGCTGGTGATATCCTGACCTCAAGTCAATCTTAGAGAAGTAAGCTGCACCCTGAAGTTGATCGAACAACTCGTCAATCCTAGGCAATGGATATTTGTTCTTGATAGTCACTTTATTCAACTGCCTGTAGTCAATGCACATCCGGAAACTGCCATCCTTCTTCTTGACAAACAATACAGGAGCTCCCCAAGGTGAAACACTTGGGCGTATGAACCCTTTATCCAACAGATCCTGCAACTGTTTCTTCAATTCCAACAACTCTGCAGGTGCCATACGATATGGAGCTCTACTGATAGGTGCTGTACCTGGTACCACGTCAATAGCAAATTCTACCTCCCGAACTGGTGGCAACTCTGGCACATCCTCCGGAAAGACATCCGGAAACTCGCTGACTACTGGAATCTCACTGAGCTGTCGCCGATCTTTCTTCTCTGAAATGAATGCAAGAAATCCCTCACATCCCCTACGAAGCATCCTGTCTGCTTTACAAGCAGAGATCACACGTCTTGGGCACTTCATCTGGCTGCCCTCAAATCGGAATCCGCTGCCCAAATCAAAGTAGATAGCCTTGCTGTAGCAATTGATACACGCATGATATCTTGCAAGCCAGTCCATACCAAGGATCACATCAAAATCCAGTGTCGTGAGCAACACGAGGTCTACTGGGAGCTGATGACCAGCTATCCGCACATCACACTGAGGGTAAAACACACTGCACTCCACCCGCTTACCAACCGGAGTGGATACTAGCAACAAGTATGGAAGTGGTGTGGGTCGCTGTCGAAGCTGCACAGCAAAATGGGGTGCTACGTACGAACGCGTAGACCCGGAGTCAAATAAAGCTAAAGCTTCTGCATCAGAAATTAAAATTTTACCTTCCACTACCGTGGCCTCCTCCGCTCCCTCATGCGTAGCAGCATAGGCTCGGGCTGTCTGGCGGTTCGGCTTCTGAGCCGGGCGAGCTGGCTGAGATCTGCCCTGCGCTGTAGGTCCTGCCTGTCTCGTCTGTGGAGAGGACTGAAACTTCGGGCATTGGGCCCGCCTGTGATCCGTAGAGCCACAACCGAAACAAGCCCCAATCTTCCTCCAACATCTGTCTGTGGGGTGATCCTTCCCACAGTGACCGCATACCAACGGAGTACTGCTCGAACTGCCCTGCTTACCCTTGAACCTTTTCTGAAACTGACTTCTGCCACTGGAACCTGCCGCCCTCTTAGCTTCTGTTCGCTCCTCCTCAAAGATGGCCTCTGCATCATAAGCCCTGTCAATAGCGTCGTCCAATGTAGCCGGCCACATACAAGCAACCACATGGCGTTTGTGCCTCGGATTCAGGCTGTTGACGAAGCGAGTCACCTTCTTATGCTCAGTGTTCACCATGTCCTCTGCGAAGTGAGACAACTCTGTAAACTTGTGTACATAATCTGCAACTGACATCTGTCTCTGCTGAAGGTTGAAGAATTCCACTTCCTTGGCTCGCTGAATATGGAGAGGCATGAACTTCCGACGGAATTGCTGCTTGAAGGTCTCCCAAACTGTGGCACTGGGCATAGTCTGAAATGAAGTCTAAACACTCCTCCACCATGTCTTGGATACACTCCGAAGCATAGAGGCTGTGAGAACTACCTTCTGCTTGTTACTGCACACAATCGTGTCAAATAGCTCTTCAGTCTGCTCCAACCATTGCTCAGCCTGCAATGCGTCCTCTATCCCATGGAACTCAGTCGCCCCTCGCTTACGGAACTTGTCAAAAAGAGCATTAGGATCTGATTCCTTAGGCTGGAAAATCACCTGCTGATCTATACGAGGTGATGCTACTGCGGCAGCAGCCTGACTCTGTCTATCTACCATGGACGCCATCTGTGCCTGTAATGACTGCATCATCATCATCATTCGTTCCTCACTACTGATGTGTGGAGGTACTGATCCACTATCACCGTTGTGGCCTTGTTGATTCTCATCCCGAGATCCCGATCCTGATGCCATCCTGCAAAAGGAAAAGAAACACAACACACAAATATAAAATGCCCTGAGTTAGTCAAACCCCAAATCAACATATGAGACTTCGAGTCAAATAGTTGATAGCGTTATCTCACCACGATCTTAGATGCCTACATGCTTATAACTAGCATGCTCTGATACCATACAATACGTATGTCACGACCCGAGCCCAAAATTCGGGGGTTAGCGAAAAGCTAAACCGGTGACACACGTACTCCCGTGCACGTGCACCCAAACCCAGTCCAGATGCACGCACACAAGGGATCTAACACATGCGAACTAAGCGTACGCGGAAGCTGTACATATCATAGCAAGCAACAAAGGAAAATAAAATAGCGGAAGCCAAAGCAATTACGAAACGGAAAAGACAAAGACAAGTACACTGAGATAAAACCGAATACACACCAAAATCAATATACACAAAATATACAGAATACAAGTCCAAAGTCCAAAGTCCAAATACAAGCTCTCAAAAACCAAAACGCAAAATAAAAGCCACTGGTATGCATGCACGCACTAGGCAGAAGTGATCAGGCCCACTCTGCCAGACCGGAGGGTGCCTCTACACTTGCCCCTGCAGCCTCCTCGACCGCCGGGGAGCTGGGCAAGGTATCTGTGCCTGCAACACCACAGACAACACAAATGAATACAACGATCCAGCAAATATAAGTAACAGGGATGAAACACTCATAGTATCAAAGCTGAATAAATGACAGAATAATGATTTCAGAATTTCATCTTAATAAGCTAAGCAAATCGTGCATAGAAGTAAAGCATGATATGTGAATCAAACATAGAAATACTGACTAAGTGGCTACTACGTTAACCAAGTTCTCTCCAATAGAGAGCAGAGCAAAGCAGAGCAGAGGAGAACACCACTGACCGGGCCAGGGTACAAGTGGGTCTCAGGTTCCTGGGTTCCGGGGTCCCAAGACAAAGCGACACTGCAGTGAATACAGAGATACAGAGATCTAAGCCAGAGGTAACCCCGTCGGGCATCCTAGGGCTGAGGCTGAGTAGAGCCAGACTAATACCAATCAAATCAAATCCATAGAAAGGGAGATTATCCGCTTTGGACTCACCGATGACAAAGACCGGATCTTATCCTCACGTATTAACCTCTGGGCAGAGTGTCACGACCCGAGCCCAGAATTCGGAGGTTAGCGAAAAGCTAAACCGGTGACACACGTACTCCCGTGCACGTGCACCCAAACCCAGTCCAGATGCACGCACACAAGGGATCTAACACGTGCGAACTAAGCGTACGCGGAAGCTGTACATATCATAGCAAGCAACAAAGGAAAATAAAATAGCGGAAGCCAAAGCAAATACGAAACGGGAAAGACAAAGACAAGTACACTGAGATAAAACCGAATACACACCAAAATCAATATACACAAAATATACAGAATACAAGTCCAAAGTCCAAAGTCCAAATACAAGCTCTCAAAAACCAAAACGCAAAATAAAAGCCACTGGTATGCATGCACGCACTAGGCAGAAGTGATCAGGCCCACTCTGCCAGACCGGAGGGTGCCTCTACACTCGCCCCTGCAGCCTCCTCGACCGCCGGGGAGCTGGGCAAGGTATCTGTGCCTGCAACACCACAGACAACACAAATGAATACAACGATCCAGCAAATATAAGTAACAGGAAAGAAACACGCATAGTATCAAAGCGAATGAAATAGGGACAGAAGATTAAATACAGAGTCCATCTTAGTATGCTAAGCAAATCGTGCATAGAAGTAAAACATGATGATGGAATCAAAACATAGAATACTGCACTAGTTGGCTACTACGTTAACCATGTTCTCTCCAAAAGAGAGCAGAGCAGAGGAGAACACCGCTGTCCAGGCCAAAGGTACAAGCGGATCTCGGTTTCCTGGGTTCCGGGGTCCCAAGACAAAGCAACACTGCAGTTAAAACAGAGATACAGAGATCTACGCCAGAGGTAACCCCGTCGGGTATCCTAGGGCTGAGGCTGAGTAGAGCCAGACTAATACCAATCAAATCAAAGCTAAAGAAAGGAGATTATCCGCTTTGGACTCACCGATGACAAGGACCGGATCTTATCCTCACGTATTAACCTCTGGGCAGAGCCACCAGGGAATACCCAAAAATCAGAGATATACAAAGCCAGAGAATATACAAAGCATAGCATAGATCAAAACAGAGTACAGAGCGAAGAATAATACAGATATACAGAACGAAAGCAAAATGACTGAGGAATGCATAACATAGATTAACAGAACAGAGGGCAAAACCATAAACAATATGCAATGCATCTCAGATTAATACGGAATCAAGGCTCATTACAAGCCAAGTCTAATCTAGTTGCATCACTGTCACTAACCGTGCATGTTGATGTAGTTTTAAGTTATTCGATGCACCGTTGCCATCCTAGTGTTGCAATATAATCCTCATGTGCACCGTAGTCCCTTAAACCAACACCCATGGGGAGGCGCTTAACAATGAGCAACACTCACATGAATAAGTCACAGCCTAACAGACTATTCATGCGCTCCAAAGAATCCATTTGGGCCGGTTTACGGGTATGGTTAACCTGTATTTGAGCCCTACAAGGTCACACCATTAGCCTAAGTTTAACTGATATTTAACAGGTCTTACGGTTTAGCCATGGGTGACCTACGGCTTAGCCGTGGCATCCTACGGCGTAGCCGCAATATGCACTACGGCTTAGCCGTGGTTCCCTTCAGAACACGGCTAAACTGTCAGCTTTTCCACCTCTGATCTGATACATCTCACGGCTGAGCTACAGTCAGTATACGGCGTAGCCGTAGACCAATCCACGGCTTAGCCGTGGCATCTCACGGCTTAGCCGTATCCACACCGTAGAAGTACTGATACCAGAAAAGTTTCGACTGATCAGAGATTAAATTCACGGCTGGGGTCACGGTTGGGTCACAGCTAGCTTACGGCTCAGCCGTAGGACAAATTACGGCTTAGCCGTAGCCTAGCCGTAGAACAAATTCAGATTTTCGAGTCTCTGGAAAGCGAACCGTAGAAATTTACGGCTTAGCCGTACAATACAGAATACGAGTTCGGGAAGATTACAGAAACGAAATTTTTGTACAGAAACTGAATAAAACAAGCTCAACTGATTCTCATAGCTTAGAAAATGGCTGTAAAACATTTCTATACAGAGAATGAGAATGAATCCAAGCAATCAAACAATACCCATATGTGTTATCAAAACCTGTACTTATACTTGCCTCAAATCTCTACCAAATCCACTGACTCAAGCTCCCAAAGCAACTAAAATCAAAGCAAATCAAAGAGATACACCATGCATGAGATGAAGACAAAGCAATCATAGAATGGGAGGTGCAATTGGAGAAGAAGAGAGAAGAGTTGGGAAAGAACCCACTTACCTCAAGCAATACACAAAGATGAGAGAATGGAGAAGAACCCAATCCACTAAGAGTAGCAAAACCCCAATCGAAAGAGAGAGAGAGAAGAAACCGAAGTGAAGAGGGAGAGAGAACGAGAGGCTTCCCTGGAGTTTTCTCTTGCATGCAACGTGGAAACAAATGGGCAGAGATGAGAGACATCTGGAGCTGAGTTGTTTATATATGTTTTGGAAGTTTAAGTCAAAGTCCAAAGAGTCTGGGTTATTTACAAATCAAGTCACATGAAGGTCCATCTTCCCCAATTGACTCCAAACGGATCTGACACAGTTACGGAAATTGTCGATCTCAACGAAATACGCGTGCTGACACCAAGATGATGCAAAGATGAGATGAGCAAAGCCAAAGCAAAATTACGAAAAAGGGCTTAGAACTACCTATTCCAGGTCAAAGGTCACTCAACTACCTATCCAAGGTCCAAAACCAAGTCCAAAAGAATAAACAAAACAAAACACACACTAATGAGCCACTAATCCGGCTCAAAGGGGATCGGAGTGTTACACAGAGCCACCCGGGAATACCCAAACTCAGAGATAAACAAAGCCAGCAGAGCATAGATATAAATCCAAAGCACAGCATAGATCAAAGCATAGTGCAGAACGAAGCATAGAACAGAGATACAGGACGAAAACAAAAATGACTACGGAATGCATAAACTTAGATTAACAGAACAGAGGGCAAAATCATAAACAATATGCAATGCATCTCAGATTAATACGGAGTCAAGGTTCATTACAAGCCAGTCCTAAGCTAGTTGTTCACTGTCACTAACCGTGCATGTTGATGTAGTTTTAAGTTAGTCAATGCACCGTTGCCATCAAAGTGTTGCAATGTAATCTGTGCGTGCACCGACGTCCCTTAAACCAACACCCATGGGGAGGTGCTTAACAGTAAATCAACACTCACATGAATAAGTCACAGCCTAACAGACTATTCATGCGATCCAAGAATCCATTGGGCCGGTTTACATGGGTGGTTAACCTGTATTTGAGTCCTACAAGTCTCACCATTATCCTAAGTTATGTTTCAGAATTGCCATGCCTAACGGTTTAGCTATGGGGGACCTATGGTTGAGCCAAAGACATCTTACGCGCTTGTCGTACTATGCACTACGGCTTCACCTTGGTTCCATTCAAAACACAGCTAAACGAATCATCTTTCACTTCTGATCTGATGCCTTTTTCGGCTGAGCTACAGTCAGTATACGGCTTAGCCGTAGACCAATCCACGGCTTAGCCGTAGCATTCCACGGCTTAGCCGTAGCCTCACCGTAGGAGTACTAATATCAGAAAAGTTTCGACTGATCAGAGATTTAATTCACGGCTGGGGTACGGTTGGGTCACGGCTAGCTTACGGCTCAGCCGTAGGACAAATTACGGCTTAGCCGTAGCCTAGCCGTAGAACAAAACTCAAATTTCGAGTCTCTGGAAATCGAGCCGTAGAAGTTCACGGCTTAGCCGTACAATACAGAGATGAATTCGGGCTGAGTACAGAAACTGAATTTTTGACACAGAAACATCTCCAAACAAGCTACAGAGGTTCCAAATTCACAAAATGTGGCTGTAAAATATAGATACACTAAAGAAGATGGAAATCAAAGCATTCAAACAGAGCACCCATGTGTGTTATCAAAGTCTGTACTTATACTTGCCTCAAATCTGGAAATCCACTGAATCGAGCTCCAAAGCAACTAAAACCAAAACAAATCAAAACAATCACACATGCATGAGATGAAGACCTAGCAAGCAACAGAGAATGGGGGAAGCAATTGGAGAAGAAGAAGAAAGAATTGGAAAGAACCCACTTACCAAACCACAAAACATAAACAGAGAGAAGAGAAGAACCCAAATCCACTAAAGGACCCAATCCTCAAACGATCAAGAGAAGGAAAGAAGAGAGGGAGAGAAGGAGAGAGAACGTGGAGAGCTCCTCTGGAATTCCTTGCATGCAACGATCAAGTGAAATGAGAGAGAGAGAGACACCTGTAATGACTCATGTATATATAGTTTTGGAAGTTTAAGTCAAAGTCCAAAGAGTCTGGGTTATTTACAATTCAAGTCACACGAAGGTCCAACTTCCCCAATTGACTCCAAATGGTTCTAAGACAGTTACGGAAAATGTCGAGCTCAACGAAATACACATGCTGACACCAAGATGATGCAAAGATGCTATGAGCAAAGCAAAAGCAAAATTACGAAAAAGGGCTTAGAACTACCTATTCCAGGTCAAAGGTCACTCAACTACCTATCCAAGGCCCAAAACCAAGTCCAAAAGAATAAACAAAACAAAACACACACTAATGAGCCACTAATCCGGCTCAAAGGGGATCGGAGTGTTACACGAGGACAAGTATAGAAGAAGACAAAAGGCCAGCAGAGTACTTCCCGTTCTACCGGAGTGACCTGTGAGCATTGTGGCAAGGGCCACACGACTGAAGCTTGTTGGAGGAAGGCAGGTGCTTGTTTCATCTGTGGTTTGAGGGAGTATATAATAGCCAATTGTCCTTGATATAGAGCCTCCCAGCCCCCACCATCTGGTACTACCTCCGGTGCAGCTCCTGGCAGACCCAGTGCACCTACAGCCCCGAGCAAGTCACAGTCAGCTCGTCCAGGCTCGAGACAACCTCGTCAGACAGCCCGTGCATACGCTGTTACCCATGAGAGTGCAGAGGATCCACAAGTGGTTGAAGGTACTGTTTTGATTTCGCCCGTAGAGGCATTAGCATTGTTCGATTTGGGGTCTACGTAGTCATACGTAGCACCTCATTTCGCCGAGCAGTTACATCAGCCGTCTAAGCCGTTGCCATATGTGTTGGTTGTATCCACCCCAGTTGGCAAGCAAGTGGAGTGTAGTGTATACTACCCCCATTGCGACGTGCAGATTGCAGGTCATCAGTTACCCGTTGATTTGATCCTGTTGTCGATGTTGGACTTCGACGTGATCCATGGTACGGATTGGCTCGCTCGATATTGTGCCTGTGTTAACTATTACAACAGGACGATCTTCTTCGATTTAGGCAAGGGTTTCTGTTTCGAGGGCAGTTAGCAGAGATGCCCCAGATGCGTGATTTCGGCGTGTAAGGCAAATCGTTTGATCCGCAGAGGGTGTGAAGGCTTCATTGCCTTTATCTCAGCGAAGAAAGAGACGAAGCAGCTATGTGAGATCCAGGTGGTCTGTGACTTTTCCGATATCTTCCCAGACAATGTGCCAGACTTACCCCCGGTTCGAGATGTGGAGCTCGCCATTGAGCTTGTTCCCGGCACGGCACCGATCAGCAAGGCTCTGTATCGCATGGCCCCAGCTGAATTATCAGAGTTGAAGAAGCAATTGCAGGAACTTTTAGACAAGGGTTTCATTCGCCCGAGCATCTCACCTTGGGGAGCACCAGTCTTGTTTGTCAAGAAGAAGGATGGTACTTTTCGGATGTGCATAGACTACCGACAGCTGAACAAAGTGACTATCAAGAACAAGTATCCCCTACCCAAGATTAATGAGTTGTTTGATCAACTTCAGGGTGCAGCGTATTTTTCAAAGATTGATTTGAGATCTGGATATCACCAGTTGAGGGTCAAAGAACATGACATTCCTAAGACTGCCTTCAGGACTCGTTATGGACATTATGAATTCCTCGTGATGCCTTTTGGACTAACCAACGCACCTGCAGCTTTTATGGCATTGATGAATCAGATCTTTGCTCCTTTCTTGGACTAGTTCGTAGTTTTTTTTATTGATGATATATTGATATACTCTAAGTCAGCAGAGGAGTATAGGGAGCACTTGAGAAAAGCCTTATCGTTGTTGAGAGAACATCGATTGTTTGCTAAGTTGTCAAAATGTGATTTTTGGCTTGAGCAGGTGGCATTTTTGGGTCATATCATTTCACGAGAGGGATTGGCAGTTGATCCATCTAGAGTAGAGGCAGTGGTAAGTTGGCCTAGCCCTAAGACAGTGACAGAAGTTCACAGTTTCCTTGGTCTAGCGGGTTACTATAGTCGATTTGTCCAGGATTTTGCTAAGATCTCTTCTCCTTTGACGAAGTTGACCAGGAAGAATGTGCCATTTGATTGGACTAAGGAGTGTGAAGCCAGTTTCCGGACTTTGAAAGAGAAGTTGACTACGGTCCCAGTGTTAGCTTTGCCAGATGGTAGTGAAGGGTTCGTGGTATATTCAGACGCTTCTCGAGTTGGTCTAGGCTGTGTGTTGATGCAGCATGGGAAGGTTATTGCATATGGATCGAGACAGTTACGAGAACATGAGAAGAATTACGCCACCCATGATTTGGAATTGGCAGTCATCGTGTTTGCATTGAAGCTGTGGAGACATTATCTGTATGGTGTGCGATTTGAGGTTCATTCTGACCACCACAGTTTGCAGTACTTATTCACGCAGCAAGAGCTAAACATGAGACAGCACAAATGGCTTGAGCTTATCAAAGATTATGATCCCGATCAAATATCAGCCAGGAAAGGGAAATGTGGTGGCAGATGTACTCAGTAGGAAAGCAGAGTCTGTGCAGATGTTGAGCAGTTTCTTCTTAGAGTTCCATGGTCTCCCTGTTGAAGTGAAACAAGTGGATGAGTTCGTGACGTTGGCTAATACGCTAGTGTTTCAGCCTGAGATGATCCAGCAGATGAAAGACAGGCAATTGGAAGATCTAACCTTGAAGCGCATTAGAGACCACATTGGAGACAGACCCGATTTCAGACTAGAGGACGATGTACTCTACTTTCGGAGTAGGTTGTGCGTGCCAGCAGTTGATGATTTCAAGGAGAAACTGATGAACGAAGCACATTACGCTCGATATGCGATGCACCCAGGCAGCACAAAAATGTATCGGAATCTCAAGGACCGCTTCTGGTGGAACAATATGAAGAGAGAAGTAGCAGGATTTGTTGCTCGATGTTTGACATGCCAGAAGGTGAAAGCAGATCATCAGAAACCGCCAGGCTCGTTGCATCCCTTGCATATACCGCAGTGGAAGTGGGAACACATCACCATGGACTTCGTTTCCGGATTACCTCCAACGAGCAGGAAGAACAACGCCATTTGGGTGATTGTAGATCGCTTAACGAAGTCAGCCCATTTCATCCCTTTTCAGAAGGGTATGACGTTTTCAGAGATGGCGAGGAAGTTCGTGGATGAGATCGTCAGGCTCCATGGTACCCCAGTGTCGATTGTATCTGATCGTGACAGCCGTTTCATTTCGTCATTCTGGAGAGCATTCCAAGAGGCTATGGGTATGAAGTTGAGCTTCAGCACAGCATACCACCCACAGACAGATGGGCAATTAGAGCGGACTATTCAGACTTTGGAGGATATGTTGCGAGCCAGCGTGTTGAGCTACGAGAAAGAATGGGATCTTCATCTATCGTTGTGCGAATTCGCCTACAATAACAGCTTCCACGAGAGTATTGGGATGGCGCCATATGAAGCATTGTACGGGAAGAAGTGTAGAAGTCCGGCATGTTGGGAAGAAGTTGGAACTCGGAGTTTTCACGGACCGACGATCATCGCCGAAACTACAGAGAAGGTACAGAAAGCAATTAAGAACTTGAAAGTTGCTCGGTCGAGGCAGAAGAGTTATGCAGACACTCGCAGACGGCCATTAGAGTTTCAAGTTGGTGAGTGGGTTTTTCTGAAGGTCTCACCGATGAAGGGTACAATCCGTTCCGGCCAGAAAAGCAAGTTAGCTCCATGATATGTCGGACCGTTTGAGATCAAAAATCGGATTGGTGATTTGGCCTATCGATTAGATCTTCCCGAGACGTTTTCAGGAGTACACAACGTTTTCCATGTTTCGATGCTTCGGAAATATGTTCATGATCCCTCCCATGTCATTCGTTTCGATGATGTTCAGATTCAGCCGAATGCTGCATACGTTGAGCGACCGCTCCGTATCGTGGGAACCCGAGAGCAAATACTCCGCACCAGGACAATTCGATGGGTCAAAGTGCTATGGGAGCATCACAGTCCCGATAAGGCTACATGGGAGTTAGAAGAGCAGATGGCACGACAATATCCCGAGTTGTTTTCGTAGGAATGAGTGAGTGAGTGTTCATTCTGAGGACGGAATGATTCTCAAGTAGGGGAGGATGTAACACTCCGACCCAGCTTGACCTCGTTTAGCAGCTAATTAATCTTGTTTTCATTGCTAATTGTGTTTTGTTTGTGTTTTGTTCTCGTTGCGGGTCATGGATAGGTAGTTGGGTTGAGTTTGACCTGGATTAAGTAGACCAAGCCCTTTTTCGTAATTTTAGTTTTTTTAAGACATGGTCATTTTTGCATCATCCTGATGTCAACACATGTCTTTCGCTGAGCTCGTCAACTTTCGTAACTACGTCGTTTGCAAATGATGTCGTGTGATTCCATTGGACCCGGATTTGACTCAAACTGATAATAGAATTATGACATGGACTTCATTGTAAATTGACAACACACTTATCTTATATATGCTCCAGACCATCGACCCAAGTTCTCTCTCTCACTGTTCACGTGAAGAGCTTTCTCTCCCTCTCCTGAATTCTCTCCTCCATCATCGATCAAGCCAAAGGAGGGTTCTTTGCAAGCTCTGTTGTGTTGATTGTGAGGTGAGTTGGGGATTCTTCCATCTCTCTCATCTCCTTCTTCTATTTCTCCTCCTTCTTGTTTCCCTGTTGCATGACATGTCTGTGCCTTGATAATCTTTTTGTTTCTCATGCATGCATGTTGTTGTGATTGGTGTTAGGTTGTGTTTGGACCCAAGGACAGCAAGTTGTGTAATTGAATTCAATTGAGGCAAGTATAACTATAATCTGTAAGAACCCATGTTGGTATTCATTTGATTTTTGTTAGCTCACATGAGATTGCATGGATAACATGTTCCAGCCCAATTTTGTTAGTATTCTCTTTTTCTCTGTTGGAGTTTGCAATTCTGATGGTTTCATAGGTTTTCTGTACGTGATTCAGAACTTGACTTCGTGCATGTACGGCTAAGCCATATGTCACTTATGGCTTAAAGTCCAGAGAGGGTAAAAACTCCATTTTCCTTTACGACTAGGACACGGCTAAGCCGTGTATTGTACTACGGCTAAGCCGAACCACAGCCGTGACCCAGCCGTAGATCAATACAGGGTGCCTTCTTTTGGATTAACTGAGAGCAATCAATTTGACAGACCTTCTACGGCCCAGCCACGGCTAAGCCGTAGAACACACACGGCTAAGCCGTAGAACAAAATACGGGTGAACCGTAACTGCGGATGAACAGTAAAGGTAACCGCGGTGGAGCCACAGTGCATATTACGGCTAAGCCGTAAGATGCCTACGGCTAAGCCGTACGTTCACCTACGGCTAAGCCGTATCAACACTAGAATAATGAAGGACAAGGATAGGTGTAAAGGAAAGACCGATATGGCCTTCATGATAGAATGTAGAGCACCTAGACCTGCCCAACGGAACGTGATACAATGCGTGAATGATCTCGAGGGCTGCGAATCATTCATATTCGTTATCCGGATGTTAAGCACCTCCCCATGGGTGTTGGTTTAAGAGACTTCGGTGCACTATCCGATTCAATGTAACACTAGACAACGGTGCATCGAATAACTTAAAACTACATCATCATGCACGGTTAGAAACACCAGATAATTAGATTAGAATTGGCTTGTAAATAAAGATGATCCGAGTTCGCATGATTTGTTGCATAACATATTGCATTCGGTCATTGATCTCTACTCTCTAGTATGATTGCTTGTTTTCCGTTACTTTCACATTGTGGTTCTTTACCTTGAGTATGCATGTATATTTCACGTATAAGACATGTTCACAGATATGTGCGTATGATATGTTGACACGATCTACTCAGGGTTTTTATGATTGATTCTGTATGGTCAGGCACTACTTAGCCTCAGCCTTAGGATCCCGACGGGGTGAATTTGGTGTAGTTTACATGGCCTTGCTGCAGTAAGGAAACGTCTTGAGGAACCGGACCCCAGGAAACCGAGACCCATTGTACCCTGGCCCGGACAATGGTGTTCTTCGCACGATACAAGATCCCTCTTTTGGGAGCATATGGCAATATAGTAGCCACTAGTTATGTACACTGCATGTATACATTGATTCGCATAGCATGTTTCTTTCTTGCATGACAGCTTAGTATACGAAAATGCCTTGTTTAATTGACATGATGTTCTTTATTCTATTAGACACAGCGTGTGTTAACTTGTTATGGGTTATACTTTGCTGAATTGTCGTATTCACAGTTGTTTTTGGTGTTGCAGGCCCAGATACCCCTGTCGACCCCTCGCCGGTCGGCCAGACTCCAGATGAGACCCCCGAGGCCCCATCAGGCCTAGAGGAGTGGATGTGATCACTCCATGGGAGAGCGTTCTTGACATGCATGGCATTGGAGTCTTGTTTTTGAGGATTTTCACATTTGTATATGTCATGATTGTATATACTATTTTGTTTATTTTGTAAGACCTTCACATGTAATTATGTCAGTTCTTTCTTCGTATTCTCCTTTTTGCACTATTAGTTGATGTTTCTGATATTTACAGCTTCCACGTACATGTTTGGCACGTGTGAATGTTCCCTTGTGCGTGTGCATTTAGACCAGGTCTACGTGTACAGGTACGGGAGTATGTGTGTCATTGGTTTGGCTTTTTTTTTTGCTAACCCCCGAACCCTAGGCTCGGGTTGTGACATCTATCATCTCTATCTAGAGCCCCATAAGTTTCGATGGTGTATAATTTATTCGGATAGATATGCAGTCAATCCAACAGTCCAATCTATTCAGATGGTAACCAAACTTAATAGACATGTGCAATTTAGGGGGTTATTGTTTGTAGTTCATTTGAATAGACCATCCAATGGACCTCACCCTAGGTGAGCACTAGATTTCTAGTGAGAGAAGAAAACAGTATATATATACATATATATATATGGAGCCCATCTCCTAAACTCAAGCTTAGGATAAAGTAAGCTAAATTGTGTGGCTTATGCTTGTAAGGCCCACTTGGGGACTCACATGAGGATGGGGATGTAGGGGATTTGAAGGACTTTCTAAAACCCTCTTTTCTGCAAAGAAATCAACCCTAACCGTGGTTTCTATCATCTCCATTTAGACCTCAAAAATTTAATGGTTAACAGTTCATTCGGATTAGTTCACAGTTGATCTAACGGTCGAGTAAATTTGAATATAACAAAAAATTGGTAGACATGTGCAATTCGGGGGGGTCGTGTGCTTGGCCCACTAGGATGGATCAAAGGTGAGCCCCAAAAGCTCGAGCTTATGGAATTTCTTATATAAACTTAAGCTTAGGAGATGCTTTTCCATATGTGTGTGTGTGTGTGGAATGCATCCGTTAAGGTGAGCACCATATGCCAAAACACCAAGTGGAGTCCAACATATGATCAATCCAAGTGTGTCATAGAACATGGGCCCTGCCCTCCCTTTCCACACACCCCCCCAACCCCAACCCTCCCCCTCCACGATAGTCATCAATCCCAAGTTTGGCACCCATTCAAATAGATTGGACCATCGAATTGACTTGAGCTCATTTTGGACAATAAAAGTTATTGGCTATTGATCAAGTGGTAACGATGATGATTTAAGTTTCTGTCAATATTGATGAGTAGAGCCATTAGTGAGCCCTACAAGGTGAGTGCTGGTGCTCAATAAAGAGTCTCCATATATATATATATATAGAGAGAGAGGAGAGGCTCACTAGAAAACTCCCACGTGTTTTCTTATAAGATGCACCCTTTTTCTAATTGGCTAATGTATTTCTTTTTCGCTATTTTTTAGAAAGTCAAACTATTTAAAAATGTCTATTTTTCTTCTCTTAATATGAGTTGGCATGTAAAAATGAGATGGCATGATTTTATTGGACAAATCAAGAGGTGTTATAAGATGTATTATCATAGGTGGATGCCCACATTGGGACCCACATGAGATAAGGGGATGACTAAGGATTAGAGTCTTTCCCTATTAGGTTGTTTGGAGAGGAAGCAATCTTATTCTATAAATAAGACCCTCCTCCCCGCATTATGTACACACACAGATCTCATGAATAAGAACCTTTCTCCCCTCCTCCCTATTCTTCTTTGATCTCTGGTTCTCCTTTAGATTTGTAACACGTTATCAGCACGAGGCTCTCTTCTTCTTCTTCACGAGTTTTGATTTCTAAGATTGGCGCTTCCACAGCAAGGTGAGTATAGCTTCTTGATCTCTTCAATATAGTTGATCGAAAGTCACAAAGATTTATTTAAAAGCACAACTCTGATTTATAATGTTTACTGTTGGTACTTTCCATAAGAAACACATGCGACGATGTGCAGGATGATACTGTCGACATGCTTGATTTTGGGTTATGGCTCAAATTCTTGTATTGTTGATAAATTAAGAAGATTTGATTTTCTCACATATTAGTTAATCATTAAGGAATGTATTAGTGTTGAAAGATTAAAGATTGGCCAAAGAATTCAAACCAGAACAAGGTTTTCTGGAAATTTGGTCACCAAGAATAGATTTGATTGAAAAGGATTGTGGGACCCGTTGGCCCACTTGATGGGAAATCCGGTCCTCACATCAAGTGCAGGACTAAGGGGCGACCTTGGGGGTGTAGTCTCTTTGTGAATAGGGCCACCAGGGCCCACCATCCAATTGTTTCAAAACTTCCATGCGGGAAAACCGTTTTATGAGGACGAGTTTTGGTTATGAGTTCTGTGGAGACTTGTATAAGCTTTTCTAGAATTCCAAAATAGTCCCTGAGGTTGTGTATCCATTGATGGAAACCTTTCTTTAGGCCAATTTATTATTGATGTCATTATTCTCATTCTGATATTAAATTTTGATTTTCAATCCTTGTTTTGTATTGCGTGTCATCAGAATATGCTATGGGATTAATAACTTTGAATATTTCTGGGAATATAATCAAATATGAACAATTGTGATTATGGCTTGGTCAATGTGGGTCATCTTATGATTAATGAAATATGGGCAATGCCCAATCCTTTTTAACAAACAACAAACAGGTGTGGTCTAGGTTCCAACGATTTATATATAATAGTTTCTGTAAATCACAGATTGGTCCTTGGAGTTTATATTTATATTAAGAAGACCCGTTTTCACTACTATTTCTTTAAGAACTTGAAGAGGGGCATTAGTAATTGATTCCTATTTGCTTTAAGGACAAATAATTGCTTTTATAATTATTCTTGATATCATTATTATTTTTTATTTCTTTCTCGATCTGCAAGTATTTATAATTTTAATTTTTGTGATGAATAATTTATTTTCTCTTATCAAAAGGAGATCATGATAAAATTGAAAATCATGGATCATAAATAAAACCAGAAGTTCTATACAAGTAATTGGAATCCGAAGTTCCATACGATATTTAGAACTAGAAGTTCTATATGGAATCAATAATTCAGACTTGAAGTTCCGTAAATTATTTTAATTTATGACTCAAAAGTTCTTTTGAATTCGGACAAGAAGATCCGTTGGTTATTTTACTCTGAAATCAGAAGTTTTCAAGGTCCACAATGTGTATTCGAAGATTCATATTCCTACTCAAACCTGAAGTTTGATTTTAGATCCAGAAATAAGACCAATAGGCCATATTATCAAGCCCGAAGTCTTGATAGAACCTGAAGTTCTATATCAACTGAATAACTTGGACCCGAAGATCCATAAATTATCTGGAACCAAAAGTTCTAAGATTTGGAATATGAACCTGAAGATTCATATTCGTAATCAAACTTGGAGCTTTGATTCAAAGTAGTGTAGATCGATACGAAGGCCATGAAATCAAACCTGAAGTTTTGACAAAACCAGAAGTTGTGATTCAAACCTGAAGCTTTGATAGAATCAGCCGTTCTAAGAATCTGAAGTTCTATAACTAGCCTGAAGTCTTGACAGAACTAGAAGTTCTGATTTGTCAATTAAGAACCCGAAGTTCTAACTTTCTCATTGGCCAATTATTTATTATACTTTGTTATCGGATATTGAGAACTCGAAGTTCTATTTTTGTTTGATTGTTATTGGTAAATCGATCTTTACACACTCTACAAGGCTTTGTATTGCTATCAAAGTTAAAAATAAGATATCCCTGGTGGATACGACATATGTTCTTATTTTTTGTGCGATTATATCCCCGTTAGACAGGGATGATCACCAGCAGATGATCATACACCCAATGCTTGAAATAAATGCCAGATTAGTCAATCAAATCCCTCCAAAAGAAGTCGATCTAATATGTTCTCCCGGAGAGATGAAAACAACCACCCCCAGGAGAGGTGATTTAGAAGGCAATTTTTTTTGAAAATTGGGCAAACCACCAAGCATGGTCTAAAAAACCTATAACTGCTTTTATGAGTTTGAACATTGAGTTTAGTTCTTAGATATTTTGTTGAATGCTAGGACTTATTCTTTAATCCCCCGTATATTATGTTTATACATTATATTTGCTTTGAATACTGAATTGTTTAGTTGTTCTTAATTTTATTTTTGCAATGCGATTACCTAGTTATGTGAGTTTATTATTACTTGCTATATGGATCATGGAATGCATGAAACTAAGGATAATATCTGTCCGGTAGATAGTGCAACAAAACACACTACATTGAAAAAACCAGAAGTTTTTCTCTAAGTTAGTGTTTCATTCGTGCACGGCATCGATCTAGCTGTATCTATACAAATACTTGAATGCTCCGGAAGAGTCTACCTAATGGTATTTGCACATCATTACTAGTATTGACAGCCAGAAGCTGATACTAGAAAAGCTACATGCATTCTCATCAAGCCGTAGGGCTATATTACAAGACAATCTTCAAAAATCGAACCATATTCAATTATGAGCAAAACGACAAAGTTAAGCCAGAAGCTTACAGCGAGCCCTCAACTTAGTGACCATAAGGCTTTAATGCTTTGGCAGGACAGATTATATTATCCTAGGGTTACTATGCTCTGGCAAATTATTGATAATTCTGTTACGTACTCCTTAGAGTACCATCTATTGACCATCCTTTTTGCAAAGGATACAGTGTGACATTAGTGAACCCATCAAATCCTGCCTATTAGCACAACTTATTAAACTTAGGGTACACTTCCTTGGGCATGTTTTTTTTTAATTTTATAAGACTTGATAGCATAGGTTTGTGACATGCATGAACTCAGAACGTAGACTCTATATTAGTTATACTTCACCCCAATTATTGGATATGTAGACCCAATGACAGGAGATATATTCATTGTTCGTTTTTGCTGATTGTCATCTTGATGAGATAGTCTTCTCGCCGTTAGGGGGAGATAAGAGAGTTCCTGAAGAACACTTTGTTCCTAAAGAACAATCCGTTCCTGAAGAATGGCGAGAATTAATGTGGAATACATCCACTCAGTCTCATCTAGATTTATGTACTTCACAATGTGAGAATGAAGTACGGAGAATTTTGCACTTGATTACAAATAAATTCCCTGATGCTTTTAATGATGCAGCAAAAGTGACTAGGTCACATGTATCGGTTATGAACACACAAGCACGAATTAATGTCCCTGTAGGATAAATACGAATTAGTGTTCCTGAAGAACAAAGTCCAAATATGGCAATAAATGAATCTATACATGCCAGAAGCGTGGTAGAACTATAGGTTTCGAGGACTCAACTCCCCAGAAGAGGAGAAATGAGCAATTATATTCCAATCATACTCCAGAAGAGGTATGCTCCCGAAGAGTTTATGATAAAATCCACTCTCTCTAAAATTCCTAAAGAAATTAATGTCCCAGGAGTGACACGAGTCCCGGAAGAGATTCTAGAAGCCCCTGAAGAGGCAATGGGTACCCAATAAATAAAGAAATCTCTATACTTTATAATTATTCAAGAGAGAGATGTGATAGAAATGAAAATATCATTGATGATGCATTTGCATATGCGGTAGCTACTCAAATATCAAAGGAAAATGAAAATGATGATTGGGATACAAAACCACGTTCTATAAATGAATGTCGATAAAGAACATATTGGCCAAAATAAAGAGATACCATTAAGGAATTATAATATCTAAATAGACGTGGTATATATGAACCTATAGTACAAACTCCAAACGGTGTTAACCCTGTAATTTACAAGTAGGTGTTTGTAAGGAAAATGAATGAAAAGCAAACTTGTGATACAAGGTTTTCTGCAGAAACTTGGGATTGAAAACATCCACAGACATATATATATGAAAATCCCAAAAGGATTTGCTTTGCCTGAAGCAAAGTAAGAAAGTACGTACTCAATATAAGTAAGACGTTCATTGTACCACTTGAAGCATTCCAGAAGAATATGGTACAATCATTTTAGTAAATGTCTATATAAGGAAGAGTATGAAAACAATCCCATTTGCCTGTTTATTTTTATACAATCCTTAAATGGATTTATAATAGTAGAAGTTTATGTAAATAACATAAATCTAATCGAGACTCCAGAAGAGTTTGAGAAAACTATTGACTATTTTATCTCGACCTGCAGATCGAGAGAAGTTCTAATGAGATTTTCATTCTTTATAAATATGCTTCCCATATATATAGTTTTGTACCAAGGTTTTGAATTGGTATTAAACAAATGCTATGATATTTATGTCTGTTTTATGGTTGAAATCAAATTTTGTAGGATATATAGATTCAGGATATATCCCTGATCCTCATAAGGGTTGATCATAGACATGTTATATGTTTCTTCATATCAACATCATTATTTTTGGTATTCTACTAAATTGACTATTAGTAGCTACTTGTTCTAACTATGCTGAGATTTTAAGCCAGTGGGAAATGTGTATGGCTAAAATATTTAACTCAGCATATATGTAGCTCTTGTCAATCACCTCTTAGTACAGGTACCTCAAGCATTATTTGCGAAGATAATGGGGCATGTATTCAATAGATTAAAGAATGATACATTAAAGATGACAAGACGAAGCACATTACACCAAAGTTCTTCTTCACTCATGAGCTTCAAGAGAAAAGCAAGATTAACGCCAAGCAAGTTCGTTCAAGCAACAACCTGACTGATCAGTTTACGAAGTTTTTGCCAAAAATCAATATTTTAAAAATTGTATACGAGATTAATATGCTTAATTATGTACAAAGATGTTATCATCAGGGGGAGTAGTCAATCAGGGAGAGGCATCCTGAAGTATGCTACCCAGGACATATGTGCACTGTACTCTTTTTCCTTCTCTAGGTTTTGTCCCACTAGGTTTTCCTAGTTAAGGTTTTAACGAGACATCATTATGCACGTCCAACACCAATTCAATGATCCCGTCGAACGTTGTACTCTTTTTCCTTCGCTTTGGTTTTCATCCCACTGGGTTTTTCCATTGCAAGGTTTTAATGAGGCAACTATCATTGAATGGTGATCATCCAAAGGGGAGTGTTATAAGATGTATTATCATAGGTGGATGCCCACATTGTGACTCACATGAGATAAGGGGATGACTAAGGATTAGAGTCTTTCCCTATTAGGTTGCTTGGAGAAGAAGCAATCTTATTCTATAAATAAGACGCTCCTCCCCCCATTATGTATACACACAGATCTCATGAATAAGAACCTTTCTCCCCTCCTCCCTATTCTTCTTTGATCTCTGGTTCTCCTTTAGATTTGTAACAAGAGGAACAAAACTCTCATATTTAAAATGGGGATTTTTTAAAATTTCTCTATGTCGAATAGAGAGATATTTATGTGCATCCACAAGGTCTAGCGAGCTTGACCCTCCTCACAGGGTTGCAATGTATGGAATGAATGGCACAAAGACGAATGTGCTCTAGTTGCTCATTCAATGATATGACGTATATGCGGTTGACACTACTAATCAATTCAATCTATATATGGGGCCCCGGGTAAGTTAGACCTCTACCGAAAGCTTTGGAATCAACTCAACTACACTATTCAACAACTGAGGTATAGATATTTTTCTGTAATCAAAGCATCTCTTTCCTTCATCCTCTTTTAAATTAAAACCCCAAAGAAATATTTGAACCATTTATAATATTTTATTTGAGTATTTCAAAGTTATAAATTTGAAGATTGATCATTTGAATGAAATTTGATGGGGTACACTAAATGGGAAGGCTTTTTTTTAAAATAACTTTCATATATATATATATATTGCCAATATAAGGATATTCATTAAACAAAGGAAGGGAGGGAAAACAAGGACAGGTTGAGTTTTGTTGAATCTTAAGTCATGCCTAGTTTTCTTCTCCGTTTTTTTCTCTTTCTATACGGTAGTAGATAATATTAAAGCTCGGTCCTTAAAATCATTAGTGGAACTAGGATTGGCTCAAGAGAATTTGAGGCCTAAAGCAACAATCCTAAATGAGGTATTTTTTATTTTTTATAATATTATAATATTTTATTTAAAATTTATTTTTTTTCATTTTTTGTAATGCAATATTACTATTTAAGTTTTTATATTCAAATTTTGCTAACATATCTTTTTTCAATTGATAGTATGGCAAATATACTTAATCTTTTTTGTGACATTGTTGATCTAATTTTGGATTTTATCAATTTTAATTTTGAAAAACTTTTTTCTATAAAAGCAATAGTTAAAGGGTATTGTCAATATTTTTCAGGCTGATATATTTAATATTTATAAATCATAACTAATAATATTTACAAATAAAACAAACACTAACTATATTAAATATATAATATGAGCTTGTAATTAAAGTTTTTTTTAAAGCATAGAACCATAGAAGCTACTTTCGTGATTTATCAATGTTGTCCACAAAGATTATAGATGTGGATTACATACTTTTGAATTTGATGCAACTTCTTCAATATTAAAAAAAAAAGAAAGAAAAGAAAGATTATATTTGAATTTTTCTTCTAAGGATTTCAAGTAGCATAGATATAAAGGGAAAAATGATCAAACTGAAGGATTTTTATAATAAAAAATGATTTCTTACTTGTTGTGATTTTAAGGTTTTTTTTTCTTTTAATGCAACATTTTCTCAATGGTGAAAATGGTATTTAATTCTTTTTTTTTTTTTGAAATATGAAAAGATAACACTTTTTTTTCTGAAATGTAAAAAGATGGTAGTTGCTTTAATTACTTTCATGAAACCTTAAGTAGTTATAATTACTTTTTTGAGGCCTTATTTTTTTGGATTGAAAAAAAAAGATGGTATTTATTATTTTAGGGGCCTTATTTTTTGGAGGGCCTAAAGGAAGGCTTTTTTGGCCCAATGGTCGAGCCACCCCTGCGTGGAACACAAAAGGATTGCAGCTTTTCTATCAAAAATTTCAATCCAATACGGTGAGGCATTCTTTTAAATTGATTTTTACAAAACATTTGTTCTTTCTAATGTTCAACGTAATTGACCAAAAGTTATCATTCTCAATGTGGACTGCGTAAAAAAGGCCAAGGGAACGAAGGAGCCATTTTTCGAAATTTTTTATTTTTAATAAGGATTCTACATCTACATCAGTTGCAAACATGCCCATGTAACCTCTTCACCTTATCACCTACAACTATCTTGGCTATTCAAAGCAATGCAACGTATGACCGTGTCAGTAGAAAATAACAAAGAAAATTTGTTTCTTTAAACCAAACCTAGGCTTAGTGAAGCCGTTCTTGTAATAGCCTTTCAACATTCTAATTTTGTGCTTCAAATAAAGAAAAACAAAACTGGAATACCCAAAATTAAAAGTGTGTTGAGAACCAATCAAACACCTTCCAAAAGATTGTTGAGCATTAAATTGTTGACAGTTCAAGCCAAGAAGAGCGAATCCAGAAGCATGTGAGTTACAATTCTTCCTATAATTATTAAAAAGCCTCCACCACCACCTCGCCCTTCTTGAATGTTTACCACCTCCATAATTTTGACCACCATTGTAACCTTACCCATGCGTTTAATTTTAACTTGCCAGATTAAGGGTGAGAGTGGGGTCAATGAATGACTGGCTTTTGTCACACCACCAAACCCGGGTTATCTAAAAAAAAAAGGAGGAAATCCAAATTTGAAGAGCGGAGATACAGGATCTTTAGTTTGCAATGAGAATTAATTTAAAACTTTTACAACATTCAATCAGCATTTAACAATAAGCAGCACAGTTGTCTAAAACTACAGAAGCAGTTTAAACCATAATCCATGTAGTAAATGGTGCAACTACATATGTTTTGAAAAAAAAAAAAACAGTGAGGAAGCAAAGTCTAATTGCTACAATGTTGCGAGTAAAAACCACAGTTATTATAATTTATTACGTAAAAACCACACTTACTATAATTTATTACGACTTCCTCAAAACTGCTCAAATCTAAACAACTCAAATATCAACCTCAACTATGGTGTGTATGAAACTCCAGAAGCCAAACTAGATCTCCTCACTACCAACTGCCCAAGTGAATCTACACCAGGTACCTTTGTGGTCTTCTCTGACACCTCTCCCTTTCAGATAGGGACAGCGGGCTCATTATCTGCAACACCTAATAAAAAGGGTCAAATCCCATAAGACTTGGCAAACACAGCATGCAAATAACATCACACATAGTTCAAAGTAAAATAAGGGATATGATATAATCCATAAATAACAATGTAACAATACTATAGCACTATGAGAATCAATATAATAAGAATAAAAAAAGAAGCATCAATCTATCCATCTGACATCTAGCAATAAGACATATCCACAGTTGGACACGCAGGATATTATACCACCCTTCCATATATAACACAGTAAATAGGATATTACGTGCTTCAATAGACTAGGCAATCATTGATCCAATACAGATCCCATAAAGTAGTTTCGAGTACTCGGCCGATAGATTTTGATACCGTGCAGTGTACGTGCCAATGTGGGGGTTTCAGCTTACTGTGCTACATTGCAACCAACTCCATAAACCAGTCATCCATGGAGGCGAAACCATAATAAAATAAGGAGATCTATACCAAAGGTTGGCCTACCCAAGGCTAAGCTAAATCAACTAAGTGGATATAAGTGCAACAATATAGAGTCAATGAAATAAGGGTCCATGTCTAGTTGGACTCCTTGCGTAAGCAAGAGTGTTCAACAATCCATGTCCGGTCCATTTAGTCCATATTCCCATCCATACAATACAATCCATCTATCAAATCAATTCCACACAATCCATCCATAAGATTCATCTATCAATAATACAATATCATACAATACTATCCTATATCCGTCCAGGTTAATTAGATACCAATTCCATGTTCATTCATCTAGTACTCCATAGTCCATTTATCCTATATACACAACTATTGAATAGCTGGCCTAGCCAAAGACACTGTTTTCCATCTCCATTGCATATTTTCGGGTCACCTATAAGTATATCCTAGGTTATGATCTCCATTTATGCATTTAATAATGGAGAAGCAATAATCATAATGTAAACATCTATGAGAAAGAAGACAAGCATTACAATAACAATATGTGATCGATATCATCCATCCATCAATGAAACATAGAATAAAAGTAGCCAAACATAGGCCATGATTGCACATTTCAGGTATAGACCACTACTTTCATCCACATGATGGAAATTTCGGACTTGTGGGGTAGATTGTATTGAAATTGGGTGCTCTGATGATCGGGCCCCACTAACGATCAAAACATCCATATGCTAGATTGGATCCCGCCATTCCATACCCTACTTTGATACAATCCATAGATAGAGGCTAAGCTCAACTCCTCTATTTATGTTATACATGATTTAAACTCCATTAAAAAGGGTTAAGTGATCCATTAGGTGTCCCTGGCCCAAAGGTAAAAAAATAAAGTCCAATTTTAGAGTTTAAGGTGGTTTACATGAAGTGCAGGAATTTTCCAGTGTGCGTTCAAATGGACACTGTCTCTGTTTGGGCCATTCAAATGAACAACCTTACTGCCTGCGAGTTACAGGTGTGGAAATTCCTACCTTCCTACACACACACACATCAACATTTGTCATCAATAGACACATTCTCTATCAAAATCAACATTACCCATGCCATTCATTTCATCCATTCCATCATCATTAGGTCTAATATGAAGATATGAACATTCATTCATAGATATAACTATCCAATTACTGAAATACATCAATCCATATCAATTTAGGCCATTAGAAATGGGGTTTCCACCTACAATTCTAAGTAGGGAGATAAGCTTAGTTAGAAAATAATTCTAAGAAGCATTTCATCAAACAAATTGTATGCAATCAAGGTTATTCACATATATGAAAATTAAAAGCATCGTACACTTTCCTTGGTTAGGGTAGCTTCACTCTAAGAAGCCCAAATAGCCAAATCAACATTCCTACAAGCTTTTTCACCCAAACCATTACACAAATCTAAATCTACAACACTACAAACCAAAATCCAAGGGAGACGAAGATAATTAGACTAGAATTCAAGGAAGAAGTTAAAGGAGAAAAGGAGTATAAAATATTAGGATGAAATTCACTTTACTTTGATGGAGGGGGAGAGACCTTTCTAATGATGGGGCTTGATCTTTCAAGGTCTAAGGAAGATGATGGTGGAAGCCATGAGAGGAGCTTGAAATCCTATCTCTAGAGATGAGATTTAGAGAGAAAATGAGAGAAGAGGGAGAGGAAATGAGAGAGGGACGTGAGGGAGATCATTAGGCATGCAGAGAGACATTTTAAGTAGGTTCTGTTGCCAATAGAAAGGAAATGGCCACTATGCCCCTTCTAGTTAGGTTTAAAGCAATAGAGTGTGGAGGGCTTTATAGTCTTTTTAGGTTGGTGATGATAGAATTTCCAAAGTGCCCATAAGCAATGAATTGGAAGCCAAAATATTTTAGGGGAAAATTAAGGAATTGCAAGGTTAGTTAGGTAAAAATGGCTCCCAATGATCTCATAAAATTCTAAATCACATACAAGGACACCCTATACTAATTGCAATAAACTCTTCAAACTCTTCTTAACTTTCATGCCAACCCCTCTAAGACCCCTAGAAGAATAAATTACTGATAAATTAGGCTAAAAAATAAGGAAAATTAGGGTGGGTCGCACAATTTGTCTTCCACAAACAATGATTTCTCATTTCATAACTTTGAATAGCAATAAAGAAATTGAGAATTGACATGATAAGGAGGTTTGGACAACATGGATGTTACAAAGCCCTCATATTGTGATCTCAAACTAGAGGATAAGTAGAAAACCTTATCATTATTATTAGTAATTAGACATTAGAAAGCTGCTAAATCATCATATATCTTTTTGCATGCACGCACATATTCATCCACTATGCAAGTTCCCATTTGTGTATATCCAAAAAAGATGCGCACGTAATATGACATCTTCATCTTCTATTGATTGAACTTGTGTTTGTTACATATTCCCAAACTTGCTTGTATGTGTGGAGATCAAGGATTAAAGATGAGCTCTTGGTCATTGTGTCAATCAAACATATTCTAATAAATTGATAATTCTTTTTCCATTAAATATAACTAGAGTTTTCAATTTTAATACCCTTTTCACCTTTGATCAAGTTTTAAGGTGAATCATATAATTTGTTAGAAGTGTGTATCACATACACTGATACACAAAATGTTTCATTGTAGGTACATCATATAATTTGTTTTAAGGTGCATGATATAATTTGTTAGAAGTGAGTTTCACATATACTCAAGGGCGAATCTACATACATCAATGTGGGGCGGATGCGCCCGTTTAGACCTAGTCCGCTTCTAAAATAACAGTGAAAATTTTAATTTTATTTTATTTTTTTGATCAAAATTTTTATGTCTGTACACAAAACTTACATAAAAAGTTTGTATTTGTTTTCAAAATACAATTGCCTATTTTATTATGGTATGCACCCCTCCAACCAAGACTCTGGGTTACTATTGCATACACTGATCCACAAGTATTGTAAGTTGATTGGAAGAGCAGGAGATTCTGTGCCATTTATAAAATTACTCTGAAGGCCCCCACAGAAACCATGCTCAGATCGGTGGTGATTAATTCTAACCACTCAAAGATGTCCAGAAACTTTTTCCAGTGCCCTGTAGTAGAGGTACCGTTGAATAGAACGTACCCTTGCTAGTGCAAAGAAAGCTCACACCTTGTGTTCGTGTACACTTGCTGTGCTGTGTACGTGGCTTCATTGTAGCTAGGAGTATAGCAATGTGTACTTATGTAAAGATATTGCTGCTATCTTCTGTCTCTCTTGTATCTTCTATAAAGTGAAATTTCTTTTCTAGCAAAAATAAAAAACTATCACAGAATTGTGGGCTTAAGAGGTGTGAAATTATATATAAAAATAATAATTTTATGTGGTTTTACAAGAGTACTACATCACTGAAAACCTCTTCTATTACTTTATCTTTCTTCCTCCTCTCCTCCACAATTAAGGTTATAACATATATTTGCATGCCGCCCCCTTTAATTATCTTGCTCGCTCATTCCATGTACAAGAAACCAATGCCCAATATTTATTGATCTGCTAGACGATTGCACAATCCACACCGTTGATTGTAGCTTTGCTGCAATGAGAACTTTATCACTCACAAATTGGTTTATTATTATTACTATAATTATTATAGTGTATATATGATTAAAGGTACATTCGAAGTGTATATAGACAACGGTTTTTCCATCCTCTAAGTAATGAGAAAGTACTATGTCAGCGAGTTGGAGTTGTGGTAACTTAATTCTTTTGGAAACTTTTTCTTGGCCATTATGATGTGTTAGGGCCGTGGTGCACCTTAAGGAGCCGACTTGAGTTGGTCCTTAGTGACCAATTTGTCATCTGCAACCCCTATTTAAGTGAGATTTGTTTCAAATCTAACATAATTTCAAGAGTTTGAAATTGAAAAACGTGAGCCCCTTAATTGTTATATACATTCTTTTTAGGAGAATAGTTTGGTTGCACTCAAAGAAAGATAAAATTAGATATGAGCGCTTTCAAGAATATTTAAGGGTAGCACCAATAGGGGATAAGATTAGATAAATCAGTTTAAGATGATTTGAGTATGTTGAGCGTCGGCCGGTGATGGCACCGGTGAGAAAAAGTTTGGCTATATAGGTGGATGGCTTATCAAGAGGTAGGGGTAAGCCGAAGAAAATATTAATGGAGGTCATTGATTCAGATTTGAAGAAGTTTAACTTATTGAAGGGTTTGTCTCAAAATAGAACGGAATGGAGAAACAGAATTCATGTAGCCGAGTCCAACATGGTTGGGATAAGGCTTTGATGATGATGATGATGATGATGATGAGTTTGGTTGCACTCATTTGAATATGTATGAATGGTTACACTTTTTTTATTGGTACTACAGCCAAGGTGGTTAGAGATCAAAAGAAAGCCCGCACACCTATGAGAAAAGTGACAAATCTAGAGTTTTAACCTTGGATAGCCGAGTGACAACTGTCACAACCCGAGCCCAGGGACCGGGGGTCAGAGAAAATCTAACCAATGACACACGTACTCCCGTGCATGCACACCTGGACCCCGTCCAAGTATACACACACAAGGGATCATTCACACGTGCAAACAACTGTACGCGGAAGCTGTACGTATCAAGGCATACCACAATATACCAAAAGACATAGGAGATTACAAACGATCAAAAACTGATAACAATAACAATAACAAAATACAGGAACGTATGTTACGGAAGAGGGCTCCCAAAAATCAAAATACAATATACAGGTATCACTCGAAGCCCTTAGTGCAATTACAGAAAAATCCCCTCAATAGACTCCAACACAAGGAATGGGGAAAACCAAAATGATGCAAACCGTACTCTGGAGGATGGATCAAGTCCACTCCTCTAGGCCGGAGGGGGCCTCGCGAGCCTCTCCTGCAGTCGGGTCGACCGACGCAGGATCGGAAGAGGGATCTGAGCCTGCAACACACAAGACAAACGTATAAGTACAACGACTTAGCAAAGTATAAGCCAACAAGAAGATAACACGAATTGTGTCTAAAACTGAAGAATACCGAACAATAGTCATAATGCAATATCCATAGAAATTTTGTCTGTATACTAAACAATTATGCAAATGAATAAGCATGCTATCAGAATCATAAACAGGTAACAATCAAGTGGCTACTACATTGGCCATTTTCTCCCTTACGAGAGCAATCAGGATGAGAACACCAGCGACCGGGCCAGGGTACGCATGGGTCTCTAGTTCCCGGGGTCCGGAGTCCCAGGACAATCACACTCTGCAGAGGCAAACACTTAAACTAAACCAAAGTTAACCCCGTCGGGTATCCTAAGGCTGAGGCTCAGTAGTGCCAAGACCAATCACAATCAATCGGATGATGCACCTCAATCAATCAATCAATCATGTCATATCACTTATCACTTACAAATCTCACATATCATGCTGAACAAACAATAGGAAGTGCATCGCATATACTGATACTGAATGTACATAAGCAATTACAGGAAGTGCTGACAATGAGTATCAATCACAATCACTGACTCATAACTGATGCAAGTTCTCCAATGGAGCAACGGTATAACACAATACACAATAATAGAATGGTTCCACCCGGGCTTCGCTCTGGGGTTGCTGCATGTCCCACAGAATCGAGAGGTCCAGCGCAGAACACATAAGAGGGCATAACCGTAATCAATATGCTGTACACATCATGATACCTTTACGAATCAAGGTCAATTACAAGCCAATCCTATACTAATTATCCAGTGTCTCTAACCGTGCATGTTGATGTAGTTTTAAGTTGTCCGATGCACTATTGTCTAGTGTTGCAGTGTCAGGAGTGTGCACCGAAGTCCCTTAAACCAACACCCATGGGGAGGTGCTAAACAGCTGGATACAAGCCTGAATGATTCACAGCCCTTGAGATCATTCATGTCCTTCAAACATTCCATTGGGCATGTCCAGGTTCGCTACATTCTAACATGAAAGTCATATACGGTCTTTTACTTAAACCTAGTCCCTTTTCATTCAATTCTCAGGGTCTCACGGTGCAGCCGTAGGTAACCTTACGGCTTAGCCGTGGCATCTTACGGCTTAGCCGTAATATGCACTGCGGCTGAGCTGAGGTTCCCCAAATATCCCTTCGGATTTACGGCTTAACCGTATTTTGCTCTACGGCTCAGCCGTATCCTGGTCCACGGCTTGGCCGTAAGCCAATGTACGGCGTAGATCAGGCTGGGCCGTAGAAGAATGTCAAATTGCCAACATCCAGTTATTTTCAGCTAACAGTCTGTACTGTTCTACGGTTTGGTTTACGGTTGGGTCTCGGCTTAGCCGTAAGCCATTTTACGGCTTAGCCGTAGCACATTTCACGGCTTAGCCGTGAGTGCACGGACTCATTTTCCCTGAACTTGTTACAGTCATACAGAAACTGAATGAAACGACTGAAAACAGCAATATAACAGCAAAACACACTCAATGGGGCTGTCTAACACTGAGAAACACAATGAAGCATAATAACACAACAATCAAATCACTATCAATCGGTGTTCACACATCTTGGGCTTATACTTGCCTCACGGACGAAATCCACACGCTAATTGGCTCAGTCCACCGGAATCACACACGAAAAAGAGCTCCTTTCTTCCTCCCTTAAGCCACGAGCAACAGAGAAGGAGAGGAGAGAAAGAGAGAGCTGAACAGAGAGAAAAGAGAAACGAGCTGAGAGTGAGAGAGCAAGAGCTGAGAAACGATCGAGAGGAATGGGTGGGTTGGTGAGATATTTATACTTAATTTGAGTCGAAATTACATTTAAGGCCAAATAGCTTATGCAAATATCAGTTTGAGTCAAATGACAGTCCAACGAGAGCAAACGAACTCATTCGGATCCAAGACAGTTACGAAAAACGACAAGCTCAACGAAATACACGCGCTGACGTCAAAATGACGCAAAACTGACAAGGTCAATCAAAAGCGAAAATTACGAAAAAGGGCTCGAACTAACTAGACCAAGTCAACTCAACTCAACGATCTCTCTACGAGTCAAAACCAAAGGAAAACCAAATCAAAACACTCTTAGCGATAAAAACACACGAAATTACACACTAAACCGGATCAACTCGGGTCGGAGTGTTACATCCTCCCCCACTTGGACATCATTCCGTCCTCGGAATGAACGCGTACCTGAGCAAACAGATAAGGATACTGTCGTGCCATCTGATCTTCTAGTTCCCACGTGGCTTCATCAGGTCCATGATGTTCCCAAAGTACCTTAACCCATCGGATAGTCCTTGTACGCAAGAGCTGTTCTCTAGTCCCAACAATACGGAGCGGGCGCTCAACGTATGACGCATTAGGTTGCATCTGAATATCATCGTAACGAATCACGTGCGTCGGGTCTCGAACATACTTGCGAAGCATAGACACATGAAAAACATCGTGTACTCCAGAAAACTCCACGGGTAGAATCAATCTGTACGCTAGATCACCAATCCGGCTCTTGATCTCAAATGGACCCACATATCTTGGCGCTAACTTGCCTTTTTGACCGAATCGTACTGTACCTTTCATCGGTGAGACCTTCAAAAATACCCAATCTCCAACCTGAAATGTCAAGGTTCTTCTTCTCGTATCTGCATAGCTCTTCTGTCTCGATCGGGCAATCTTCAAATTGTCAATCACTTTCTGAACTTTCTCTGTAGTCTCAGCAATGATTGTCGGTCCGTGGAAACTCCTTGTTCCAACTTCTTCCCAGCAAACAGGACTTCTACATTTCCGTCCATACAGAGCTTCATAGGGTGCCATTCCAATACTCTCGTGGAAACTATTGTTATACGCAAACTCGCACAACGAAAGATGCAAATCCCATTCTTTCTCGAAATTCAGCACACTGGCCCGTAACATGTCCTCGAGCGTCTGAATAGTTCGTTCCGACTGTCCATCAGTCTGCGGGTGATACGCCGTACTGAAGCTCAACTTCGTTCCCATGGCTTCCTGGAATGCTCTCCAAAATGAAGAAACAAAGCGGCTATCTCGATCTGACACAATCGATACAGGCGTACCATGTAGTCTCACGATCTCATCAACGAACTTCTTCGCCATCTCGGAAAATGTCATGCCTTTCTTGAATGGAAGAAAATGGGCTGTCTTCGTCAGTCTGTCCACGATCACCCAAATGGCACTGTTCTTCTTGCTCGTCAGGGGTAAACCCGAAACAAAGTCCATCGAAATGTGTTCCCATTTCCACTGGGGAATATGCAATGGATGTAAGGAACCTGGAGGTCTCTGATGGTCAGCTTTCACCTTCTGGCAAGTCAAACATCTGGCAACAAACCCAGCAATTTCTCTCTTCATGTTGTTCCACCAGAATCTGTCCTTGAGAGCTCGGTACATCTTCGTACTTCCAGGATGCATAGAATAACGTGCATGGTGTGCTTCGGTCATCAAACTCTCCTTTAAAGCATCTACTGCTGGCACACATAATCTGCTCCTGAAATACAAAACATCACCCTCCAAACGAAAGTCTGGTCGATCTGCAATGCTATCCCGAATTCGCTTCAACATCGCATCTTCAAACTGCTGGTCTTTAATCCGCTGAATAATATCAGGCTGAAAGCTCACTGTACTGGCAAGTGTCAAACGGTTCTCCACCAATTGTAGTTCCACTGGCTGAGCATGCCTCACAAAATAAAGGCTGTCCAAGGCCTGAAGAATCTCCGACTTCCTACTCAAGGCATCTGCAACAACATTGCCTTTCCCTGGATGATACTTGATGGGGAAATCAAAATCCTTGATCAACTCAAGCCACCTTCGCTGTCGCATATTCAACTCGGACTGCGTGAAGAGATACTGTAGACTCTGATGGTCTGAATGCACTTCAAATGTCACGCCATATAAATAGTGTCTCCACATCTTCAACGCAAAAACGATGGCTGCCAACTCTAAATCGTGCGTGGCGTAGTTCTTCTCGTGCTCCCGAAGTTGTCTCGAGCCATAGGCAATCACCTTGCCATGTTGCATCAAAACACATCCCAAACCGACTCGAGAAGCATCTGAATAGATCATAAATCCTTCATGCCCATCTGGTAACGTCAAAACTGGAGCCGAAGTAAGCTTCTCCTTCAACATCCGGAAATGGCACTCGCATTCGTTCGTCCACAGAAAAGGGATATTCTTCCTGGTCAATCGGGTCAACGGGGCTGAAATCTTGGCAAAATCTTGAATAAAGCGACGATAATATCCAGCTAATCCAAGAAAACTCCGTATCTCCGTCACAGTCTTTGGGCTGGGTCAATTCATCACTGCTTCAACTTTCATCTGATCCACTGCCAACCCATCTCGTGAAATGGTATGACCAAGAAAAGCTACCTGCTCGAGCCAAAAATCACACTTCGACAACTTGGCATATAAGCGATGCTCTTTCAACAACTGCAAGGCTCGACGTAGATGTTCCTCATGCTCCTCTGGGGTCTTCGAATACACCAAAATGTCATCAATAAAGACCACTACAAAACGATCGAGAAAAGGAGCGAAGATCCTGTTCATCAAAGCCATAAAGGCAGCAGGTGCATTAGTTAATCCAAATGGCATCACGAGAAACTCAAAATGTCCATACCGTGTCCTGAAAGCAGTCTTGGCAATATCGTCTTCCTTCACCCGGAGTTGATGATACCCCGATCTCAGATCAATCTTGGAAAAATAGGCAGCACCTTGAAGTTGGTCAAACAACTCATCAATACGCGGCAATGGATATTTGTTCTTGATCGTGACTTTGTTCAACCGCCGGTAATCTATGCACATCCGTAAGGTACCGTCCTTCTTCTTCACAAACAGCACTGGAGCTCCCCACGGTGACACACTCGGCCGTACGAAACCCTTCTCCAAAAGATCTTGCAATTGCGTCTTCAATTCGAGTAACTCAGCAGGGGCCATACGATAAGGAGCTAAACTAATGGGTGCTGTACCGGGCACTAAATCGATCGCAAACTCTACATCTCGGACAGGGGGTAGCTCGGGTACTTCCTCCGGAAATACATCCGGGAACTCACGTACTACCGAAATATCGCTCAACTGCTTCACCTCCTTCTTCTCCGAGACAAAAGCTAGAAATCCTGCACCACCTCTGCGTATCAAACGATCCGCCTTGCATGCGGAGATGACACGCCTCGGGCATCTCTCCTGATTGCCCTCGAAACGAAACCCCTTCTCAAAATCGAAGTAAATCGACCTGTTGTAACAGTTAACACAGGCACGATACCGCGCTAGCCAGTCCATTCCAAGGATCACATCGAAATCCAACATGGACAACAAAATCAAATCAACTGGCAGCTGGCGACCTACAATCACCACGTCGCACTGAGGGTAGTATACACTACACTCCACTCTCTTGCCCACAGGAGTGGACACCACTAGCAAATAGGGTAGCGGTCGAGGGGGTTGCGGTAACTGTTCCGCAAAACGAGGTGCAACATATGAACGCGTAGATCCCGAATCAAAAAGGGTATGTGCTTCAGCTCGGGCAATGAGAACTTTACCTTCCACCACTTTCGCATCTTCTGCATGATCATGGGAGGCTGCATACACACGAGCAGTCTGACGCTGGGGCTTCTGGCTCTGGCGAGACGGATGGGGGCTGTTCGAAGCTGCTGAACTGAGAGATTTGGATGACCCCATAGATCTGGACGACTGGAAAGTCCTGGTCTTCGGGCACTGAGCTATCTTATGCTCCAACGATCCGCAACTCAAACAAGCTCCGGACTTCTTCCAACACTTCTCCGTCGGATGTCCAAATCCACAAAACTCGCATCTGCTCCCGGAGAAACTCGAAGTGCCTTGCTTCCCTTTCCATTTCTTTTGACTCTGTCCCCTGGAATTCACTGGTGCACTCCTCTTAAAATCCACGGCTCTCTCTGCTAGGTGGTTGGCTTCCGCAGCGTGTGCTCTGTCGACCGCATCATCGAAAGTAGCTGGTCTCTGAAAAGCAGTCACAAAATTCGCGTATCTCGGATGTAGACCAGAAATAAAACGATTCACCTTCTTCTCCTCGGTATTGATCATGTCCTCAGCAAAATGGGACAACTGGGTAAAGCGGTGAATGTACTCTGCAACGGTCAGCTGCTGCTGCTGTAAGGCCAGAAACTCAACCTCCTTCACGCGTCGAACATGAGCAGGAATGAACTTCCTTCTGAACTGTTTCTGGAACGTCTCCCACACTGTTTCACTCGGCATGGTCAGATAAGCTGCACTAACACTCTTCCACCAGGTCTTTGCCACCTCTCGGAACATCGAGGCCATAAGCATAACCTTCTGCCGGTCATCACAGATAATGGTCGAGAAGAGATCTCCAGTATGCTCTAGCCACTGATCAGCTTTCAACGCATCTTCATTGCCGTAGAACTCTGTAGCTCCACGTTTCCTGAATTTGTCGTATAACGCATTTGGATCGCTCTCTCTAGGCTGGAAAACCACTGGCTGCTCTGCAGGCCGAACTGGCGTTTGGCTCTGTCGGTCTACGATCGAAACAACCTGCGCTTGCAAGGAATGGATAGCCTGTAGCATAGTCAAGAAGCGCTCGTCAAAATTCACGAGTGGCTGTGGAGCGGCTGACCCACTCTCGTTATCTCCCTGATCATTGTTGTTGTGTGTTCCAGATCCCGATGCCATAACCTGCAAAACACAAAAGTCAATCTGCTAACACACTAGGGAACGCACACAGACTCACAAGACAAGGGGACCAAACACAACAGTCCAAAACTGGACTACGAAATCTCACCACGTCCTATATGCCGACATGCTTACACACTAAGATAGAGACAATGCCCTGAGAGACAAAGCTCTGAGAGACAATGCTCTGATACCATACAATACGTATGTCACAACCCGAGCCCAGGGACCGGGGGTCAGAGAAAATCTAACCAATGACACACGTACTCCCGTGCATGCACACCTGGACCCCGTCCAAGTATACACACACAAGGGATCATTCACACGTGCAAACAACTGTACGCGGAAGCTGTACGTATCAAGGCATACCACAATATACCAAAAGACATAGGAGATTACAAACGATCAAAAACTGATAACAATAACAATAACAAAATACAGGAACGTATGTTACGGAAGAGGGCTCCCAAAAATCAAAATACAATATACAGGTATCACTCGAAGCCCTTAGTGCAATTACAGAAAAATCCCCTCAATAGACTCCAACACAAGGAATGGGGAAAACCAAAATGATGCAAACCGTACTCTGGAGGATGGATCAAGTCCACTCCTCTAGGCCGGAGGGGGCCTCGCGAGCCTCTCCTGCAGTCGGGTCGACCGACGCAGGATCGGAAGAGGGATCTGAGCCTGCAACACACAAGACAAACGTATAAGTACAACGACTTAGCAAAGTATAAGCCAACAAGAAGATAACACGAATTGTGTCTAAAACTGAAGAATACCGAACAATAGTCATAATGCAATATCCATAGAAATTTTGTCTGTATACTAAACAATTATGCAAATGAATAAGCATGCTATCAGAATCATAAACAGGTAACAATCAAGTGGCTACTACATTGGCCATTTTCTCCCTTACGAGAGTAATCAGGATGAGAACACCAGCGACCGGGCCAGGGTACGCATGGGTCTCTAGTTCCCGGGGTCCGGAGTCCCAGGACAATCACACTCTGCAGAGGCAAACACTTAAACTAAACCAAAGTTAACCCCGTCGGGTATCCTAAGGCTGAGGCTCAGTAGTGCCAAGACCAATCACAATCAATCGGATGATGCACCTCAATCAATCAATCAATCATGTCATATCACTTATCACTTACAAATCTCACATATCATGCTGAACAAACAATAGGAAGTGCATCGCATATACTGATACTGAATGTACATAAGCAATTACAGGAAGTGCTGACAATGAGTATCAATCACAATCACTGACTCATAACTGATGCAAGTTCTCCAATGGAGCAACGGTATAACACAATACACAATAATAGAATGGTTCCACCCGGGCTTCGCTCTGGGGTTGCTGCATGTCCCACAGAATCGAGAGGTCCAGCGCAGAACACATAAGAGGGCATAACCGTAATCAATATGCTGTACACATCATGATACCTTTACGAATCAAGGTCAATTACAAGCCAATCCTATACTAATTATCCAGTGTCTCTAACCGTGCATGTTGATGTAGTTTTAAGTTGTCCGATGCACTATTGTCTAGTGTTGCAGTGTCAGGAGTGTGCACCGAAGTCCCTTAAACCAACACCCATGGGGAGGTGCTAAACAGCTGGATACAAGCCTGAATGATTCACAGCCCTTGAGATCATTCATGTCCTTCAAACATTCCATTGGGCATGTCCAGGTTCGCTACATTCTAACATGAAAGTCATATACGGTCTTTTACTTAAACCTAGTCCCTTTTCATTCAATTCTCAGGGTCTCACGGTGCAGCCGTAGGTAACCTTACGGCTTAGCCGTGGCATCTTACGGCTTAGCCGTAATATGCACTGCGGCTGAGCTGAGGTTCCCCAAATATCCCTTCGGATTTACGGCTTAACCGTATTTTGCTCTACGGCTCAGCCGTATCCTGGTCCACGGCTTGGCCGTAAGCCAATGTACGGCGTAGATCAGGCTGGGCCGTAGAAGAATGTCAAATTGCCAACATCCAGTTATTTTCAGCTAACAGTCTGTACTGTTCTACGGTTTGGTTTACGGTTGGGTCTCGGCTTAGCCGTAAGCCATTTTACGGCTTAGCCGTAGCACATTTCACGGCTTAGCCGTGAGTGCACGGACTCATTTTCCCTGAACTTGTTACAGTCATACAGAAACTGAATGAAACGACTGAAAACAGCAATATAACAGCAAAACACACTCAATGGGGCTGTCTAACACTGAGAAACACAATGAAGCATAATAACACAACAATCAAATCACTATCAATCGGTGTTCACACATCTTGGGCTTATACTTGCCTCACGGACGAAATCCACACGCTAATTGGCTCAGTCCACCGGAATCACACACGAAAAAGAGCTCCTTTCTTCCTCCCTTAAGCCACGAGCAACAGAGAAGGAGAGGAGAGAAAGAGAGAGCTGAACAGAGAGAAAAGAGAAACGAGCTGAGAGTGAGAGAGCAAGAGCTGAGAAACGATCGAGAGGAATGGGTGGGTTGGTGAGATATTTATACTTAATTTGAGTCGAAATTACATTTAAGGCCAAATAGCTTATGCAAATATCAGTTTGAGTCAAATGACAGTCCAACGAGAGCAAACGAACTCATTCGGATCCAAGACAGTTACGAAAAACGACAAGCTCAACGAAATACACGCGCTGACGTCAAAATGACGCAAAACTGACAAGGTCAATCAAAAGCGAAAATTACGAAAAAGGGCTCGAACTAACTAGACCAAGTCAACTCAACTCAACGATCTCTCTACGAGTCAAAACCAAAGGAAAACCAAATCAAAACACTCTTAGCGATAAAAACACACGAAATTACACACTAAACCGGATCAACTCGGGTCGGAGTGTTACATCTCCTCCTCATTGTCACTAGGGTAAGGAGCCATTATCGCAACTCACACTTAGATGTGCTAATTTACACATCATAGAACGTTGTTAGTACAAAGGGATGCTTGGAACGAATCTAAGTTCAAATCCCTTTCATGATTTATATTTTTTGCGACTTTTGGGGCTCCTAGCTATCTATCTAGGCAATTCAAAATTTTGTTGACCCATTAAAGCCTAGTTGTTTAGTTTCATAATTTAAACATGAGTATTTTGTATAGACATCCCTAACGTTTTAGAATTTGTAAATGAGCTCCTACAGCTTCATTATTTGTATATAGCCCCCTGTCTTTTCATTTTAATACCTTTAATGTCCCAAAATTAGTAGCTACACAACGACTATAACTTTTTAGAGTAAAATGACACTTTTACCCACATCTTTATCTCTACATACATAATTTTAAAAGCTTGGATCTATTCATTTTTCTTTAAAACTTGTGACACTGGCCATGTATATAGTGTATTTAGTAGGAAGGAGTAACCCTACATAAATCTACTTTTATTGATATGGGACCCATTTTATCAAATCAATCATAACCTATACTTATAATTGGTTATAATTGACTCAATCCATGCATGACCCTATTATTCGATTGATAAATGTTTCAAAACACGTAATTAGAATTCATCTACAATGGAGATTTATTAAAAGAGAAACTATTGGATCTTGGGATAAAATAATAACATATTTTTTGTAAATAATGACATACTCATGTTTTTAATGGATGTAAGGCCGGCTAAGCAGTCAGTGTTAAAAAATATGTAAATCTCTTGGTTCAAAATAAGTCTCTTGGTTGCTTCACATTCTCATTAGGACTACTGATATTAGGGACATAAAAGGTATTAAAATGAAAAGGTAGGGGTATATAAAAATACTGAAACCATATGGGTTTATTTACAAATTTTATAAACCTTAGGGATGTATATGCAAAAAACTCTTTAAACATTTATAGATCCTAAGATGTGTAGATCATATGAAAATAGAGTTTCCAAACAATCATGGTATTATGTTTCACATGCATAATTTTTATATATATATATATTTATATATTAATTCTTATATGTAAATCTTATTTTTCAAATCCCATGCGTAAAAGAAAAATAACCTCTTAGGGCATGTTTGGTTTAAAGGAACTTTGAGAATTCTTGTTAGGGGAGACCTATGAATTTTTGTTGTCCCACAATCGATTTGTCGAAAATTCAGATATAGTGTAGCATTCAAAGAATTTTAAAAAACAAAAGTGACATTTTGAAGCTTGGTTTGGAACTTTCCAAATGTTCAAAAGACATATTTTGACACAACTATAAAATTTTTTCAACACTTGTGATTCTCAATAGAAATACCTTGTTTTGTTTGTTTTGAGGTCTTTCGATAGGACCTCAATAGTTTGAACATTTGTGGCAGCAAAATTAACACATTTTCTTGTAAAATTTTGAGTTCATTATTCGAATGTTGAGAATATTGAAATAATTAAGTACAGTCTAGCATTCAAAAAATTCTAAAAACAAAAGTAACTTTTCGAGAGTCGGTTTAGAGAATTCCAAATGCTCTAAAGAGAAATTTTAGCACAAACATAAAAAATTTCCAACACTTGCAATTCTCATTAGAAATACCTTGTTTTGTTTGTTTTGAGGTCCTTGGATGGGACTTTCGTAGTTTGAAAATATGTGGCAGTGGAATTAACACAATTTCCTATAAAATTTTTAAGTCAATGTATGAATGAAAAGAATTCATAAAATCAGTGCATGAAATGATACTTTTGGCCTATTGAATTCTTAGAATTCTAGTTTACATAATTCTACACTAGCAAAATGTGCCCGTGCTAGAAATCAATACAAAATTCTCTCTAAGGGTAAAAGTCAAATACAAAAAGAATGTTATTTTTATAAATAGGGATCAATTTGATGAAGATGATCTACTGTGAGAAGACATAAATTCTTTATAACTCATCACTAGGAAAACTTTAAAAAAAATGAGAATAGAAGAAACTAATAACAAAATGCAACAAAATTTGCAAATACAAAAAAATACAACATAAAAATGAAAAACCACAGACAATCAAATAATATTAGCAATTTAAAAGAAAATTTTCAAACTCATGAGAATCCAATGCCAAAAAATAAAAAAATGAAGCAAAAAGAAAAAGACTAAATAACCCAATAGAACACCAAGAAAACTAAAGGAACCCATCATAACTAAATAATAATAATAATAATAATAATAATAATAATAATAATAATAATAATAATAAAATCCAAAATAAAAGGCAAAAAATCCATAAAAGAAACTACAAAAATATAAAGAAATGAAAATGTATAAGCAATCCAATGGTAAAGGTAATAGATAAGGAGCAAACAAAATCCATGAGAACCCAAAATCCAAAAACTAGAAAATTTAGCCAAAAAGGAAAAAAGAAACATCTATGAAAACCCATCACCAAGAACAAAAATAACCCAATGAAAGTGAAAGAATTAATAATAAAATTAACTCACAATTACAGGCAATAAATCTAAGACATAAAAAAATACAAATAGAAAATAAAATATACGAAAAAATCCATTAATAAATAAAATTTAAAGAAATAAATAAACTCATGAGGACCCAATACTCAAAATAAAAAATTGAACTCAATAAGGGAACGAAAAAAAGAAACCCACAAATCCATTGAAACCTTTGGTGAGGAAAACTGAAAGAACATAGCATAACTTAAAATAAATTAACCCACAAAGAAAGCGTATAATATGATAACAAAAGAAGTTTAGAAGAAAAATAGAAGCATATAAGAATCCATTAACGAAAACCAAAATTTGAAGCTAAAAGAAAAGAAAAAGAACAAAAAACACAAATCCATAAAAAAAACTCATCACCAAAAGAATCAAAAGAACCTATCAAAACCAAATAATAATAATAATAATAATAATAATAATGATAATGATAATATGGGCTCGTGAAAATGCATTTAAAATATCAAAAAATTAAAAAAATAAAACATAGAAATGAAAATTCATATAATATACCATAATATAAGCAATTTATTTGAAATAAAGAAATCCATGTGAACCCAAAATACCTAGAAATTAAAATAGATTGGTAATAGCATTTTGACTAACTGGAATAAAAGATAAAAAATAGAGACTACACAGCAAATGAACCTTTTTTTTACATAATTGCATATAGATATTTCACTCTATTTCTTAAAAAATAATAAAAAAAAAGAAACAATAAAAGTAATTCAAAGAGAGTACATGCAAAATAAATTTCTTCATTGCTATGAAAAAAGAGTACATGCATGCCAAAATATACTTCACCAGGTAGTCAAAATTGAAATCTTTGGAGACAAAGAACAAATTCCAAATCAATAGAGGAGATAGAGAAGTGGAGAAGATTTAAAAAAAATAAAAATTGGTTCATGGGAGAGCAGTGTGAATCTGACGCCGCAAGATCTTGACAGTGATGTTGTTGCACTTGAACATCAGTACTCGCACAAAGCCCCTTTGCAGAAGAACCCACTCCTTCTATCTGGCGAGATGGGAATGAGGAAACCCGGCTATAATATGCATGCCTATTGCACAACATCTCTAACCTCTCACATGTCATGGCACTGGATAAACCTCTGCTTCATTCATAGATGGAGCCAAGCCACCAAAAGAGAGATGTTGTCAAGAGAAAATACAAATTGGTAGAGAGAGAGACTCCAGAGAGGCAGAAAAAAGGTGTTACAGGTAGCTGTGAATTTTACTTAAATGGATAGTGTAACTCCCCTTTAAATGAGAAGAAAGTGGCCTTCATAGGATGAGTAAGTAGAGACATGGGTATTGGAATGCATTTTAGTCAAGATGAGAAAACTTTCTACTATAGTGACAGGGTTAAAATAAATAACCGAGGATCAAAGCCAATTAAGGCAATTCAGATTTGATTTCTCAATCAAAACCTATTCGCTTCATATACATATGTATAACAAATATATATATATATATATTTACTCTTTTTATTGGAGAACAATGTTTAGGAACTTCATAAAAAAACCCCACCAGAATTGTGAGAATCGTTGCAACAGAAAGGCACTTTTAGTATTTCTTAGCCAAACTCGACAGAATCAGGCAAGAGAATCGGGCAGTGAAAAACATAGAAAGAAAAATCTTCCAAGTGCATACAACCTACATTGAAGACAACTAATTGGTCATGTCAAATCATTAGTCTATCACACAGCTGATTTTGAATTCAAAACTAATCATGATGTTGAGTGTTTTCTGCCGAAACGGTGCCTCAGTCACATTTCCTTTCGTTGCTGTGACGATAGGTGTGCCCCACTACTGAGTTTCACCTCTCTCACTCGTGAGAAGTGTGAGCTCGATTATCAAGAATATTGCGACTCACTAATTAGCCCGTGGGCAACATATTGTCAATCATGTACGTGCACATTTCTATCCAACATGCACGAGTACTTTTCCGGTGTTGGTGCTGGGCACCAATGCCAGCCACAAAATGTCCTGTGTCGCAGACATTAATTCCTAGCACCACCAAATTAGTTGTAGACACCTACCAACATAAAATCTCTCATTATGCACAATTTAACTTTGCCTTTGGGACTAAATTCTTCGTAGTGATAAATTTCATAGATGTTTCTTAAATTTTAAGCCAATAATATTTGAGAACAATGAGACTCTCCCTAATATGATTGGCTTTCCTACTTTAAATTAAATTACAAATGAGTCATTTTATTTTTATAAATAGACAGTGAATACTCTCAATAAAACTACTTGATAGATTTGACAAAATTTAGTTTATTAATTTTCTCCTAGATGAACACTAGGTTACTTGTTTGATGCATGATCTATTTATTTTTAAACATGTGTTAGCAAAGCAAGGAATTAAGGGGTTGATTCCTTGGGTCTATGTAATTATGTAATTGGGGTTAAAGATGATGTAGCTCTTTTACTCCTTTTTTTATCCATTTTTTCTTTTTTTTTTTTTTTGTGGTGGTGTGCTATATATTTCATCTTCCTAATAATGAAACCTTTTGTTTCCGTTCAAAAAAAAATGATAGGAGTAATTTTAAATTTGGCTAGGCATTCATTACGCCCTCCCCACACAGGTCAGGTGAATAACGCATTGTAATGAGTTATAAGCTAATTTTCCCCTAGGATAGAGCCCAAAGGAGATGATCGGGCACATGTGTCTTTGGCATCATTCTTTTTTTTTTCTTTTTTCCTTTTTTACTATCTTGATATAAATATGAATAGAATTCACCATGGTTTATCTTCATTAATAACCAGGAAAGATCTTTCAAAAATAGTAGCAACTTCTTCATTTAATATCTTCAAAGTAAAAACTAGTAATTTAGTTCTTTTACATGTTTGATTCTTTTAATTTATTTGATTATTGCAGCTTCCAAAAAAGTTTAAGGGCGAATCTTGGGGTTTGAGACTTTTTTTTTTCCAACCCACCAAAATTGCAGCTCCCGCACCCCTGTTATAGTATAAAAGGCCAACCAATCTGTATTCTGCCTCCCTTGCTATAGTATATAAAAAGACCAACCAATCTGCATTCTGCCTCCCTTGGTCTAGTATCAAACGCCAACCATTCTGTGTTCTGGCTACATTTCCAATCTGTGTTCTGCCTACACTTTGCAGCTTAAATACATGGAACCACTTCATGTTTCCTTGTTTCTCTTTACTCTCCCCTCTCTGTTTGCCTCTTTTTTCTTAAGCTGCTACAGACACAAAACAGGTAGTGCCCATTCCCCACCTGGGAGCCATGGATGGCCCATCATCGGCGAAATTGTCACCTTCTTAGTCATCTCGCACTTAGCAAACTTGAATTCTTTGAACATTTGTTGACTATTCCTGGTGAACAGTGGATCACCAACATAGATGCATGCTATGACCATTTCTCTTTATATAGAGTGCATGGCCATATGGGCATTTGGAGAAGTCATCATCTTGTAGATAGTTATCTATACAAGCATTCCATGCTCATGGGGCTTGCTTTAGCCCATATAACGCTTTCTTTAAGCGATGTACCTTTTATTCCTCTCCTACTATAAAGCCTTCGAGATATTTTACATACACTTCTTCATCAAGTATATCATTTAACAATACTGATTTAACATCAAGCTAGTAGATTTCTCAATGATGTTCCGTAAGAGAGATTAGTATTCTTACCGTGTCAAGTTGAGTGATGGAAGTAAAGACTCGTCATCGTCCATCCCATACGGTTGTTTGTAGTCCTTAGCTACTAGCCTTGCCTTGTATCGATCGATTTCTCTATCAATCAAGTACTTAATCTTGTACACCCACTTAACTCCAATCGTTTTTTGGCTTAGAAGGAGTGTAGTAAGCTCCCACATGTTATTCGTCTCAATAACGTGAATTTCTTCTTCCATGGTAATTCTTTAATGCTCTTCTTTTATTACCTCTTCAAAATCAAGAGGTTCATGGTTAGCATTTAGACATAAGATATTTGTCTCTTTATTTTCTTTATAGATATCTCTTAGGCTTCTCATTTGTATTGAAGTTATGGATGAGGAAGAGCTTTGAGCATATAAACTAATTGATGATGATGCTTTTTGTCCTTCTAGACTTCTTCGAGTTGATGATGTTGCATGTGGAGGTGTTATGACATTTTGTTGCAGTCATTTAGGATTTTGAGGCTGTGTTTCTTGCTCCTCCATTTCAGTAGGTTTCCCTTGAACTATGTCTTATTCATTTTATTTACATGCTTCTTCTTTATGAAAGACTACATCTCTACTTACCACTACCTTTTTAGTAAGTAAATTATAGAGTTTGTAGGCTTTAGACTCTTTACTATATCCAATGAAGATACACTTTTTTCCGCGATCATAAAGCGTCTTCCTCTTGGCCTCTGGTACTTGAGCATATGCAACACACCCAAAGATTCTTAGGTGTGCCACAGTCCATTTATGGCCACTCATGCCTCTTATGGTGTCCCGTTCCTCACACTTTTTGTAGGGCATCTGTAGAGTAAGTAGGTTGTACATGCAGCTGCTTCTACCGAAAATTCTTTTGGTAGACCTTTTTCTTTAAATAAAATCCTAGTCATATCGAGGATGGTGCAGTTCTTCCTTTTTGCTTTTCCTTTCTATTGTCGAGTATAAGTAGCTTTGAACTGCTATTTGATGCCCTACTATTTGCAATATTTTTGAAATTTATATGATGTGTACTCTCCATCTCTGTCAGATCTGAGTGTTTTAATTTTACAACCACTTTTTACTTCAACACGAACTTTGAAATTCTTGAAGGTAGTGAAGGCCACAAACTTTTCTTTGATAAAGAATACCCAAAGCTTTCTAATGTAGCCGTCGATAAAAGCAATGAAACATTTGTTGCCTCCAAGAGAGTGTGTCTCCAATGGTTCAGAAATATCTATGTGAACTAACTGCAATGGTGCTTTAGCTCTTCATGATCTTCCTACTAGGAATGGGTTTTTTAGTTGCTTGCCAAGAGTGCATGCCTCACACACGTGCTTAGGCTTTATGATGGTTGGTAAGCCATGTAGCATATTTGCAGTGGATAATAGCTTGAGCCCATTAAAGTGAAGATTCTCATATCGAAGATGCCACTTCCATGATTCATTGTTTATAAGTCCATGGAAGCACTTCTCTACCCTTATGCTGAGATAGAGTGGGAACATGAAATTCTTTGCCATTTGAACTCGTGCTATATGCCTCTCATGCACATCTCTTAGTGAAAGAGAGAGATTCTCCATGTTTATTACATAACCCTTCTCTAGGAGTTGCCCAATACTGAGGATGTTACTTTTCATCTTAGGTACATAATATACATTAGATATATATACAATAAGCTTTGATGAGCCTTCGAGACTTACTTTTCCACTAACATCTTTTGCAAGTTCTTCAAATAGTTCTTTCCTCCCACACATATGGTTGCTCACTCCAGAATCCAAGTCACACACATTTTCTTCATCATATCCTTCTTCTTGTGATAGAAGAATTGTGGAGATGACTTTTACTTGATCTATTACTTCTACAAAGTTGAATTGCTCCTCCCTATCTGTGGATTTACTCTAACAATATGAAGGATAGTGTCCAAACATGTTGCATTTGTAGCAGTTGAAACTTTTTGGATTACCACAACTATGGGTGGATTTTCCTTGGCTAGCACCTCTTTCATGATTATTGGATCTCCTCGATTGATTTTGAACTTGGCTTTGAGGATTTGCTCCCCTTTTAACTCTCATGCAGTTACTGTTTGAGTTACAACCCCTTTTCCAGTTTCCACAAATGGGCTTTTGCTCACTTACTATCAATTTTGACTCTAATGACTATTCCAGGACATAGAGCTCCAATCTTTTGCATACGTTACTCATGGACTTGGAATGATCCCCTTAGTTCTTCTATTGAGAGAGTTTATAAATCTTTTGACTCCTCAATAATCACAGCACATGTTCAAACTTGGTTGCAAAGGATTGCATGGCTTTCTCTATCACTATGACATCTTCAATCTTTTCACCATTTCACATTAATTGCTTAACTATTGTTAGCAATTGTGAGAACTAGTCAGAGATCGTCTCACCTTTTTCATGTGAGTAGCTTTGAACTTTACCTGGAGAGTTTGCAGATGAACTCTCTCTAACTAAGCAACCCTTTTGAAGATAATGCTAAGAGTCTCCCATGCCTTCTTGCTTAATGTCACCTCGGCGATGTTTTCGAAGGTTGATTCATCTACTTTTTGACAGAGAAGAAACAAAGCCTTTTTGTCTTTCTTCCTTTGATCATTAAGGGTGGTCTTTAGCTCTGTGATGTAGGCAACTTCTTACTTTGCAGTGGTTCCAAGTATCTGTCGGTGATGATTTTTCATAGATCCTGCGACCCAAAGAGTGCCTTCATTTGGATACTCCTGTTCTTGTAGTTCTCCTTCATCAGCTTTGAGATCTTAGGTTGAAACAAGCTTGATGCCATCTCTTCTTGTAAGTAAAACCTTTCTCTGATACCACTTTGCTGGAAGATGGCTCTATCGCTACTTAGTTACAACTTATAATTACAAATTTTACAAATACAAATCACAAGAAGAACCCACTTCATACATTTTATACAATTATATTGTTACAATACTTATAAGCAATTACAACTAATATACTACTACAAAGCTTACTTGCAACAGACAAATTAAACTAACCTCACTCTTCAGGCCTACGCATAACTTATAAGAGAACACTCATTGTACCCACTCAAAGCACTCACTATACAATGGGCACTCTTATCACTTCATTTCACTACACTCTTCTTCACTTCACTATAAAGATGTGCAAGTCGGTGGAGGATTTCCTTGTGGCTAATAGTGGGCCACGTTTCACGATTCATTACCTTTAAACAAGGTCAGTTTAATCTCTGTAGAGTGGGCAAGTCGGCTATAGAAAGCATGGCCTCATGTGGAGAATTCTTGAGATGAGAGAGTCCCAGTTCTCTCTAAGGCACCATTATGCATCGCTTGGAGACAAAGTCTTTAAGCTCAGCGTCTGACTAAAATTCTATTGTGTTGGATTTTCGAATCTGGTTTGATAATGGCACTGGACTATATGTTCTACATCTTCCTATTCCTAGTCAGCTTTGCAGCCATTCTACTTACAAAATTTGGCCACAATGGACCCAAACAGTCCCTCCCACCAGGTAGCTTTGGGTGGCCGATCATTGGCGAGTTCATAGACCTCCAGAGCACAGCCCGATCGGGAAAACCTGACGAATTCGTCACCAAGAGAATGGAAAGATACAACAAACACATCTTCAAGACATCAATGTTTGGCGAAAAGACCGTCATTTTATGCGGTCCGGCCGCAAACAAGCTCCTCTTCACCTCAGAGAAGAAGCTGGTCCAGACCTATTGGCCGCCTTCTCTCAAGAAGCTCTTTGGCACCTCCTTCTTTACCGCGCCCTACGATGAGGCGACCCATACCCGGAAGCTGGTCACCTCATTTCTTAAACCAGAGGTGCTGAGCGATTTCGTGGGGCGGTTTGACTCGGTGTGCAAGAAGAGCATAAGGGAGAATTGGATGGGCAAGGAGAAGGTGATGGCCTATTCATTGATCAAGAAGTATGCTTTCACCATCGCTTGTGAGGTATTGAAGCAGATCCTTCATAAGAAAAGTTTTTAAACTGTTTTCTAACATTGTTCTCTTTGCATGGGCACTTCTCTCCTGGTGCAATCTTGCACAGTTGTCATGCAGGATTTTCAGAATATCGATTTAGTTCAGCCATCACACTCCTGTGATGATGGACATTGAAAATTCTACACCGCCTCTTGTGCAAACTGCCATGGTTGAAAAAACATAGCAGGCCCATGTATAAAACATGTTGCAAGTTTCAGCAAAGAGAAAAATGAAGAAACAGAAATGCTGCAAGTTTCATTCGCTTGTTTTGATTTTCTTTTGAATTATTATTTTTTATTTTTTTTCACAAGGTGTTTGCGAGCATCGATGAACCCGGCCGGCAGGAGAGGCTCTTGGAAGAATTCAATCTTGTGCTTAGAGGGGTATTTCAGTTGCCCTTATACTTGCCTGGAACTAGGCACTTCAAGGCGGTGAACGCAGCCAGAGTGATTCGAAGGGAACTGTTGGATGTGATTGAGACGAAGAGGAGGAGAAGAGAGATGATGGGGGGACGTAAAGAAGATGAAGATCTGATTTCTCATTTGATGGATGTAAGACGTGAAGACGGGAAGGGTCTAACGGATGTTGAGATTGCAGATAACATTTTACTGTTGATGGACGCGGGCCATGACACGAGCAGCTCTACTATGATGATGCTGGTCAAGTATCTGGCTGAGTTTCCCGTGTGCTATGAACGAGTTCTTGCAGGTGAGTCTCCATTTAAAACTTTGTTCTATGCTTTCTTGATCAGTTTGGGATGATCTCAATTGAAAGCCAAGACCATTTGAACTATCCCCAAACAACTCATTTCATCATCATCATCATCATTGAAGACAATCTCAGAGATAGATGATGTTTAATGTGATTAATTGGCTAAAGATGATAATGTAAATGTTATTCATCGATCCAAAGTCTTTTGAACCCGACCTCGGTTTTAGGTGTCCAAATGAGCCAACCGAGACACTTAGGCTGGCTTTCGTTAGGCCCTTTTCAATGTAATATGCCATAAACTTGCCTTGTCAAAGGAGTTTGTTGGAGTTGGCTAGCTTTCATATGTATAATAACGACTACAGCAACGATGCATGTGGTTTGAGTTAATGTTATGTTTGTGAGGGCGTTGGTTGTCAATTTGCTATCATACTAGGGCTACAGGGAAATTACTTGACCTCCACTGGACAGAAGGAATTAGTCCGAACTCCGGCCTAAAGAGCTAAGACACCTAAAAAAAATGGTGGTGCTATGCAAAGTCGTTCTACATCGGTTTTCAACCACATGTTTAAAATGCCCACATAGTTTGTACCAGAATAGGAAAATCTATGATGTCCAGATACGAACATTAATACGGATACAGATACGAGGATCGGGGATACGGCTCTGCACTTTGAAAATTTTAGGACATGAATACGGATACGGGTGTCCTTAATTTTTCTTTAAATTACAATTTAATTAATGAAATTTTCATTGTTTATATTCAATTCTAATATTTTTTATGTTGAAAAGTAAGAAAACTTAAAAAATAATTGAAATAATAGACTTGTTAAGTATGATATACTAAACTTATACCTTGGAAGTATCGGTGCAGTATCAGGTACCAGTACAAATATCGTATCAGTCCGATACGGATACGTTGGACTTATACAAGTATCTGGATATCATAGAGGAAAATACCCATAATTCATTGTTTTTGGTAGGACGTTGACTACACATCTACGTGTCCAGTCCTTTTCTCTTAATGTGTAGGTAGGGCTATGTGTGGACCTAATAAGACTGGGCTAAGCATATCCAAGCTTGGTCCAATTTTAAAACATTTGTTGTATCAAGCTTAAGCTCTTGCGCGGTAATTACTTGGCCCTGCTTCAAAATTGTTATGTTCGAGCCCACTCATTTGGTCAGTCTCATGAACCAAAGACGGCCTGAGAAAACTATGTTTACTTGAATTTTTTTAGTATTTTCACATTTATGACCCGATCACAATCAATGAGTTTCAAAATGATGACTCGACCCACTAGCCCAGGGTGTTTTGTCCCTCTGGATGCATTTTGTTGCATTGTAGGGCTTCCCTCTCGTCCTTCCATGTACGCATTAGCCTTTCATCCAAAAGAGGAAAAAAAAAAACAAAAAGAAAGAAAAAGCCAAAAACCAAATTATGTTTGGGTGACCCTTGAACCTCCAAATTTTATTTCGAACTTAACATTTTTGGACTAATTAACAAATTTGTTGGCCCAAAAACATGGATAGTGATCACCCTTGGTTGGTATTTGATTTTTTTAGTTTTGCTTATTTGTATGAATTTTTTTTTAATGAGGTTTGGTATAAGGCTTTTGTACTTTTTCTCGCTCTTTTACACCTTTCTTTTATATGGCCCTTCTTTATTTTCTTTTCTTTTTTTTAATAGAAGTTTCATTTCCAATAAAAAAAACTAATTTATAAATCTGGTCGAGTTTGTGTTGGGTCTATACGTGTTATCTACCATGTGCATAGCTCGACCTGGGCAATTCCCACCCTTTCATTGTAGGTTATCATCACTATTATATTGTAATAAGGGCTACATGTTTGGCAGAGCAAAGGGAAATTGCATTGTCCAAGGCCCCTGGTGAGCTACTGAAGAAGGATGATATCCAAAAGATGAAGTATTCATGGAATGTTGTCAGTGAAGTTCTCCGGCTTTCACCTCCTGTTCAAGGAACATTCAGGAAAGCAATAATAGACTTCAGCTACGCAGGCTTTTCCATTCCAAAGGGTTGGACGGTAAGCTTCCAAACTCACTTTGAGGGAAAGGACCACAAAGTCCCCCTACCCACAATTTAGGTAAAGTATTAAGCCCTTCTAATTCTGGTGTAGGTTCTGGTCTAGTTCCCCAGCCTAAATTAAATTTGTATCAGGATTTGGGTCCATGAATTTCATATACATGGACCCCGCATAAAAATATTGTTTTATGTACTTTTCAGGATGAACACGCCACTCCTATAGATGGAACAACCTGGCCTGTGGGATCCACTCTTTGATCAATCTAAATATTTCACACTTAGACATCCCCATATTCTATTACTCTCCCAAATTTTATAACTCATCCAAATTTTGGAGGGCCAAAGATATGCACAGTTTGGCATCCATCCTGACAAGATTTGGATGATTTTGGGACAGTTAAAACTCTGCTTCCATGGTTAGATGGTAAGTTTGCTTGCAGAGACCTCTAATCTCAGTTCTCCAAATTAATTATCATTCTTACAGGTGAGTCCCACAAGCTAGGATGTTCCTTGCAAACTGACGGCTTGTGGTTCCCAAAAATGACTCGAGCTATCTATTTGTGTGCTTGTGGTGCCAGTTGGGAAGCATATTTGTACTTGGCCCTCCATTATGTGTGGATTCAGGCCCTTACTCCAGGTCTATGTCCAGCTTTGAGCCATTGGTCTAAATTCTGGTATGGTAAACGATCTAGGTAACAAGCTCACATTAGTAATTAGGGTTGTGGTCGTGCACTATGAACCTGAAACCTGACCCATTACATCAACATTTGAGGGAGTCTGGTAAGCTATTATCAATTTTTTTTATAGGTAATATATATATATATATTTCTTGGGCATTGGATTAGGTTTGGTGGACAGTGAATTCAACACATAAGTTTGAAGAATACTTCCCAGAGCCAGAGAAATTCGATCCCTCAAGGTTTGAAGGAGACATGCCGGCACCATATACATATGTTCCATTTGGAGGCGGCCCAAGGATGTGCCCGGCCAGGGAATTCGCTCGGATCGAAATTTTAGTATTTCTGCATAACTTAGTGAGGGAGTTCAGTTGGGAGCTTGTATTTCCTAATGAACTGATTAGAGTGGAGACAATGCCTTTGCCATCCAAGGGGCTTCCTGTCTATCTGCACCCACACACCCATTCCTGAGCTGCTTGTTTCAAATCTGAGATCATAGTATAGATTACAAATGTGTGTAGTTTCTTGACTTCCAAGCTTGAAAATTGAGTCATCCGATGCAACTTAAGGTGAGTGAAGATTCTTGCTGTTCGAATCTTAGCATTATCTCTTCAATGTATTTTAATCATTGAGCCTTTAATTAGTACATGAATATAAAAATGGTTCTAAAATTTAGTAGGGTGAAAATGAAGCATTGTATCGACTTTGGGAGAGAACAGAAGTTTCATGTTGATTGTGGACTATGATTACAGGAAGCTCCAGATCTTGAGACTATATATAAGTGATTTTGTGAACAATCCGTATCCTACGAAAGCCCCATTTAAACCAATCTCTTTTTGGTAAACAAAGGTCTGTTTATGCCGTAAATAGCAGTAGATGCTCACCAATCAAAGATTTTCATATGAGGGGGCAGATGCTCACCATAATGTTAATTTATCATTATTTTGCTTATCGCTGATGGAGAAATGGGATTTTTCTCCATGTTGAGGCGTGGATCTTTCGGGCTTTCGTGAGGTTTGCTGGGGTGAGCGCCCCCCAAAGCTCCAACAATTGCATGCAGTTGCATACTATGATCCATGGATACTTAAAAATTGGCAACAAATTGTGTCGTGTCATATCCGACATTTCACTTTTTATATATAAAATCTGTGTCTCTATCATATTTATGGCGTGTCCTTATCGTATTTCTTCATTTTTGTTGTAATTCAATACATAGAAGAGGACTATAAGGTGAGAGAACAAAAATTGGATGAGAGCAATGGCGACTATTCTGAAATGAAAAGAGAGAGAGAATCCATTTTGAATGGAGAAGAGAGAGAGGGAGATAGAGAGAATCGTGCTCTTCTTTTTTGGGATTGCCTAGGTGAGGGGCTGGGATGCTGATACTCATATAAGTGAGGTAAGACAAAACTTACACATCTAAGGTAATGGGACCTCACACATGTGAGTAGAGACACAACTCATATATGCGAGATAATGAGAACTCACAGATGTAAGATGCATACAAAACTCACACATGAGAGATAATAGGAACTCGCACATATGAAGAGACAAACCCAACTCGCACATATGAGGTATGAAAAAATAAAAAAAATCTCACATAACTAAAGAGTAAGGAAGCCACATTTGAACCCAAGACGTCCCAATAAGAATCGCATACCAATGTTGTTACGTTTGAAAGTATTTTGTCTCTTTAGATTCCTATGGAAGGAATTGGAAATTAAGTTATTGTTGTGCACAAAAAAAGGGCATTTTTGCCCCCTTCATAGCATCATGTACTTTTGAGGTCACATTAGCGTTTTCAATGGATTTAAAACTGTGGCTTACCCACACTTAAATTGTTATCAACACTCAAGTTGTTTGAGTGGTTAATAAGTTCGGCAATGAGCTAGAGGTCCCCCTTCAAAATCGTAGAGTGCCTTTACCCGATATAAAATGATAGTGGGTGATGTTATGTATCTTGAGTTTTACCAATGATAAGCTATAAGGGGGTCAGCAGATTCCTCATTATATAAAAATAATAAAAAAAAAACAAACAAAGAAGCTTTAGAGCTTTTAAGCCTTATGAAATAGATATTGCTTTGTAGTTTGTACACGTCCAAAACTTCTGAACAACTTTGTGATACCCACTTTTGAAAAATCTAAATAGCTCCATGCGGCCCACATGTGAAAAATCCAAACTAATTAAATAAAGTGGCCTAATCTTTTATGGCCGGCTAGCTAGTTTCACCTCAAGACAAGTTGAGTCCACCGTCCAATTATGTGAATTTCGTATTTCTATGATGTTCAATCATATGGTGGCCCATCTCATATTCATTTGTCGAAATAATCATTTGTCAGTGCACAATCCTTGATAACCTTTCCAAATTTGCAATAATGGAACCACTACATCTAATTTGTTTTCTTCTGTTGATACTCCTGTTGGAAATCATGTGGCCCATTAGGCCTTCATCTGGTCGATATCCGAATTAAGCAACTAAACATTAGAAAACAATTAGAGCTTGTTTGGTGTATCAACTCTTTTTCTTATAGACCCTTTCAAAATAAGTTCATTTAAAAAAGAGCCATAAAACAAAGGCTAGAATGAAAATAAGTATTTGGTAATGCATTGATATATTTTGACTAGACTTATTTAAATCAATGGTTGAAAGTTTTTTATAAATATCTCGCTATTTACTAGATATTAATCCTTGAAATATGATCCCATAGCCATATTTATCCTTTCAAGGAGATCTAATGGTTTTGATCTTGTGTTTGGGGCCCACAAAATTCAAAAAATATATATATCAAATTATTCACATTTGTTTAGTAAATATCTCAAGATTGGTACTGATCCAATGGTTAAAATTTGTCTTAAAGTGATCATTAGCCTTATAAACATTTTAATAGTTTCGATAGTTATTTATTGTTCTAGAAATATAATAATAATAATAATGAAAAAAAGCATGTGGACTACTCTAAAATTGAGCATGTTACATCAATCATTGAAAAATTTTTACAAATATCTCGAGATCCACAAGGCATCAAGCCTTAAAAATTAGCCCCATAGCCATTATCAGCCTTCCAAACATTTCCAACGTAACATTCCCAAAGTTTTGGATCTTCCAGTTAGGCTTCATAGAATTCATAAAATAATATCCAATAGCTCATTGTTTTGAACATATCTCATGATTGGCGATGATCCAAAGGCTAAAATTTGAAGGCATGGCAGTGTTTGATCATTTGACGAGAGGAACACTAGAATGGAGACAAAGGAAGAATTCACAAGGTACTAGTGAAATTCGAATTCGGGGAGGTCTATAGTTTGGTCTTAACGGATCCAAATTAAGTTCATTGTAGTGCAAGGATGCATGCACGTGGTAACAAATTGAGGGCACTTTAGAGGTTTAAAACAGGGGTGTTGAGTCAAAAGGGCAACCATAGGAAGTCTCAAGTCGGTTTGGAATTAATCGACACTAGACAATGATGAGATTGTCTATGCATCTGTGCAAGGGGGTGCAAGAGCCGCGCTAGGTCATAGCATGTGCAGAAGCATACCTTTCAGCGAGGTACAAGAAGTGTTACTTCAACATGTTAAAGTATTGATGAAAAAAAACTGCACCATCTGTGTAGTGACGTACCATTCAATAAGGTACGTGAAGACATTACCTGCTTTATCTCATGGTAGTTCTAAGGATTTATGAAATCCAAATCAAGGTAGAGATTGTTGGGTTTTGTCTTGTATTTTGATTTAGCTGGATTGGTCATCTGGGTTAACCAAAACCAATGTTCGGAGTTAGAGGTATTTTAGTCATTTTGTATAGGTTTTTTTGTTGGCCAAGAAAGCGAGAATTGTATATATTGATGCACTATAACCTTAGATCTAAGGGGATTAAAATGGGATTATGATAGATGAGTTCTCTCTTCTGTGGAAGTAGACAAGATTGTCAAACCACTTAAAATTACTATGTTCATGTATATGAATGCTATGTTTATAGTAGTTGATTTGTCGATCGCAAATAGTTTCCATTGCACCCCTTTTCCCAACAATGTTGTTAAGATAACACCGCTCCTAAACCTGCCCACATGTGCCCTTCTAATTTCAATTCTACGGTTAACTATTGGGAGACAATAAAGCAGTTAAAGTTAGTGAATTCTGCTAACTATTCTAGCCCAAAACATTTCCTATTTCAGGGTTGCAAATAGGTATCAAGGATCTAGGTATCAATGATCGAAGTATCCTTTACCTTTGCATTATGAAATCTATTTTTCAATCCAAGAGAAATTTGGATTCAATTTTGGATTCATGATATAGGTATCAGAACACTCAAATCCGAAATCAGGTTTTCTAGTTCTTTCCATTCTAAAAATTTGAATTTAGGACAATTAGATTCAAATATTAAAAAAAAATAGCTTTCAAAGGGGCATAAATTGCTTGAGTTATGTTCATATTTAGGAGTCTACTTATCCTTAATTCTATATAATTTAATGGAGAATCTTCATGCGCATCCGTCCTTTACCATTTTTTTCTTAATAACTCTAAGTGGGCCCATCTATCACCCAATCCAAACCTTGCAATACACAGGAGACCCGCTGATAGGCAGCGACCCACGTTTTGATCAAATCCGAATTTATTAGACCATTGGATCGATTGCACATAAATCCGAATGGATTGAGTTGTGAGCCATGGATGAAGGGCTTAGAGACATGTAATTGGGGTCATACTTAATATGTGGGGTGGTCCCATATGGATCTTTCCACTCCCCCTAATCTCATCCCTTGGTGGGATCCACAATGAGCCCCACAAAGGAGTGTGCACAAAATGTTCGTAAGGGATGTATATATGCACTAGAAAAGGCCCATAATTTAATAACCTCAATTCTGTAGTAAATTTTCCTTTTTGAAAGCTCTTATATCAAACATACCAAAGCACTCTTGCATTTTATCTTCAGTACAATTTTTTTAGAGAGCTTCAAAATATACCCATATTTTTTCTTTCCGCACCCCATTTCGCTATACATCCACTGTACTATTTGATAATGATTAATTTTTCTCTACGCACCCACCATTATACCTAAACTACCTTCTACCCATTTCTCTTTACACCCCCTTCCCCAACCCTTCCTCCCTTTTGTCATCTTCTCTACCCCTTCCCCACCTCACCTCCTCACCTTCCCCACCCCCTCAACCTCTTCCTCCTTCGAGAAGATAGTGAGGGGTAGTGAGAGGGAGAGGAAGTGAGAGGGAGAGAGAGGGAGTAGGAGCGAGAAAGAAAGTAAAAGAGGGAGAGAGAAAGAGAGACAAGGATAGGGAGTGAGAGATAAAGAAAGAAGGAAGGGAGAGGGAGCGAGGGAGAGGGGAAGGGGAGGGGTAGGAGGGTAAATTCATCTTTTTACTATTAAAATGGTGGGTGTATTTTAGAAGCGCGCTCTCTCTCTCTCTCTAACTTGATGCTGGATTGGCATACAACTCATTGTATTTATTTCAAAATATGATCTAGCTCTATAAAGAAGGGTCTAGACCCAAGTCTACGATGTGCCCTACATTCAACTTGGCTACATCTCTCCTACTTTTGCTTTAAAATATTTGGGTTTTGATATTGCATCAAAGTCATTTGTGGCATCTATGCCAGTTATTGTAGGTTGTTGTCTTTCAATTTTCGGGCCCTTGTATGTAGGGTTGTAAATGGATCCCCGAAACTCCAATTATGCAAAGGTTCTGGCCCACTAAAAATCGGGTATGGAACTGATTTTTAAATGGGTCCGATTCTGGGTCCTTTTTTTGGACCCATTTTTTAAAGGGGTCTGACTCTAATTCTAGCAGGTCTCAGACCCGTGGACTTGAGACCCGACCCATAAAGTCACTTACATATAAAATATATATATATATACGATGGATGCCCTAAAGTCCTAGACCGATTGCTCTTCTTGTTCTTATTTTCACAATAGGTATTCTTCTTCTTCTAGAGCCGGCTCTTCTTCTTCCAAGTATTCTTCTTGATCTACCTTCTTCTTCTTCTTCTACTGCTCAAATATAAATCATTGTTGTTCTTTCTCCCTTCCATGAAAAGAGTTTTATTTATTACATTTCCTTCTTATTATTATGATGATAAGTAGAGGTGGGGGATGATGGGGGAAGGAAAGTGCGTGTCATAGGGTGACTAATGGCATGGTTAGCATGTGCTGGAGATGGGTTCTGAACAGTGATGCTTGGCCCTTCCCCATCTTAAACTTGGAGTCGATTTCGGTTCCTCCCTTCACCCCCTTCCTCATGCTTGGCTGAGGATGGAGATGAGATGGAGATTTATTAGGCGATGTCCTGTTGGAAATTCGTTTGCTAGAAGTGAGGATCTGCAAAGGATACCAAACATCTGAAGGAGTTGGGGCAATGCTAGTTTTATTTTAATTTTTTCTACTTTGTGTTTTGTAGAAAAGCTATGCATCTACTGATCTACCATTCAAAAAGTCATGCCACTTAGAAAAAAGTGGAGACTAGATTTTTCTTTTTCTTGAAGAACAATGGCTTAATTGCTTGGAGTTGATTTTGACTAAACAATGACTAATGGCGTGCTGCTTTTTTACTTTGATAGTTTACAGAGACTACTCTAGCCTCTAGGGTGCCTTAATTGTAAGATAAGGATTGAGACAATTATAAGAAAGAACAAATATTCCTTAATGTACCTTCAATTTAAGCAAATCTAGTTTTACTGAATTCATGTTGCAATATTTCAATATTACTATATTTTAATCTATAGTATGTTATTATGATGATATTTTTTCCTAAATTGGATTTGGGTTGTTCACTACGCATCATATAGGAAAACAAAATTCAAAAAACTAAATGTTCTCAAAATGGATATGTTCTCAACTAATAAATAACTAAAAAATATTCTAGTAGAAAAATATTTTATTTTTCTTTGGATGAGTCGTCATGAAATCCCTTTTTTTTTTCCTTTAGGTTTTTAAATTCAAGGAGCACTGAAGAACATCTCTCAAAACTTTGTGGGACCTTGGGATGGCAATAGGTGATTATGTCTCTCTTCTACTTTATTTTTTTATTTTTATTTTCATAGATGATTTCATCAAACTTGCAATTATTGTTAACCACATGTGTTTGATGAAACACTTATGTTAGTGTAAGAGTTTGTGAATTCTCTAATTATAATAGATTTTTAATTATTTATATGCAGATAATAATTTAGAACCCATTGATGTCGATGACAGGGAAACCAATGTTTCCATTGAAGTTTCCAGGGTATCTTCAAAAAAAAGGAAGCTAATTCACAAGCCGAGCCCAGGGAATCGGGGGTTAGTTAAAACCTAACCAGTGACACACATACTCCCGTGCATATACACTTAGACCCGGTCTAAATGCACACACACAAGGGAATTTTACACATGCCAATATATGTACGCGGAAGCTGTAGGTATCATTGCATAGTAAGAGACATACATTAGAACCAAAGAATGTATATACAAAGATTTCATAAAGTTCAGAGTTATACAAAATGGACCAAAAGTACAAAGTGTTGAATAAACGCCAAATTGCATTGATATCCCAAAATGAGGAAGACCTATATGCATATAGGACATTGTCGCGCTCCGATGGAGTGATCACATCCACTCCTCTAGTTTGGATGGGATGTCGGAAGTCTCCCTTGAAGTCTGGTTGACCGACGAGGGGTCGGTCAAGAGATCTGAGCCTGCAACATTAAGAACAACTTATGAATACAACAATTCAGCAAAGTATAAACAACGAAAAGTTAACGCATGTTATATCTAGTAAAATAAGTAACAATGGATAAACCGTAGAGTTTCAATCTCGTATACTAGGCAAATTGTGCAACGAATTTAAGCATGCTAACAAATCAAGAGAGGCATGTATATATATATAACTAGGAGGCTACTACATGTGCCATATGCTCCCAGGGAAGGGATCTTATATACATATTGAGAACACCATCAACCAGGCCAGGGTATAAATGGGTCTTGGGTTCTTGATGTCCGAAAACCACAAGACATAAACCCACTGCAGCGGTGCCATACATACTACGCCAAATTCAACCCCGTCGGGTATCCTAAGGCTAAGGCTGAGTAGTGTCAGACCTTATGGAGTCAATTAAATACTAGAACTCAAGTAAAGCATGCAGATCATATGTCACGACCCGATCCCAGAAATTGGGGGTTAGCGAAAAGCCAAACCAGTGACACACGTACTCCCGTGCACGTGCACCCAAACCCAGTCCAGATGCACGCACACAAGGGATCTAACACGTGCGGACTAAGCGTACGCGGAAGCTGTACATATCATAGCAAGCAACAAAGAAAATAGCGGAAGCCAAAGCAAATGCAAATACGGAAGCAACAAAGACAAATACACTGATAGAAAACCGAATACACACCAAAATCAATATATACAAATATACAGACTACAAGTCCCAAGTCCAAAGATCCAAAGTCCAAATACAATATCCCCTGAAACCCAAACTCAAAATCCCAAAACGAAAAGCCACTGGAAGTATGCATGAACGCACTCGGCAGAGATGATCAGGCCCACTCTGCCAAACCTGAGGGTGCCTCTACACTCGCCCCTGCAGCCTCCTCGACCGCCGGGGAGCTGGGCAAGGTATCTGTGCCTGCAACACCACAGACAACACAAATGAATACAACGATCCAGCAAATATAAGTAACAGGGGTGAAACACGCATAGTATCAAAGGGGATATAATAATGACAGAAAATTAAATACAGAGTTCCATATTAGGAAACTAAGCAAATCGTGCATAGAAGTAAAACATGATATGTGAATCAAAACATAGAATACTGAACTAGTTGGCTACTACGTTAACCATGTTCTCTCCAATAGAGAGCAGAGCAGAGGAGAACACCGCTGTCCAGGCCAAAGGTACAAGCGGGTCTCGGTTTCCTGGGTTCCGGGGTCCCAAGACAAAGCAACACTGCAGTTATACAGAGATACAGAGATCTAAGCCGGAGGTAACCCCGTCGGGCATCCTAGGGCTGAGGCTGAGTAGAGCCAGACCAATACCAATCAAATCAAGTCCATAGAAATGGAGATTATCCGCTTCGGACTCACCGATGGCAAAGACCGGATCTTATCCTCACGTATTAACCTCGGGGCAGAGCCACCAGGGAATACCCAAACCGAACAGAGATATACAAAGCCAAAGACAGAGCATAGATTAAGTCAAAGCATAGCATAGATCAGAGCATAGTGTAGATCGAAGAATAAACAGACATACAGGACGAAAGCAAAAATGACTACGGAATACATAACATAGATTAACAGAACAGAGGGCAAAACCATAAACAATATGCAATGCATCTCAGATTAATACGGAGTCAAGGTTCATTACAAGCCAGTCCTAAGCTAGTTGTTCACTGTCACTAACCGTGCATGTTGATGTAGTTTTAAGTTAGTCAATGCACCGTTGCCATCAAAGTGTTGCAATGTAATCTGTGCGTGCACCGACGTCCCTTAAACTAACACCCATGGGGAGGTGCTTAACAGTAAAACAACACTCACATGAATAAGTCACAGCCTAACAGACTATTCATGCGTTCCAAGAATCCATTTGGGCCGGTTTACATGAGTGGTCAACCCGTGTTTGAGCCCTACAAGTCTCACCATTATCCTAAGTTATGTTTCAGAATTGCCATGCCTAACGGTTTAGCTATGAGGGACCTATGGTTGAGCCGAAGACATCTTACGCGCTCGTCGTACTATGCACTACGGCTTCACCTTGGTTCCATTCAAAACACAGCTAAACTGATCATCTTTCACCTCTGATCTGATGCCTTTTTCGGCTGAGCTACAGTCAGTATACGGCTTAGCCGTAGACCAATCCACGGCTTAGCCGTAGCATTCCACGGCTTAACCGTAGCCTCACCGTAGGAGTACTGATATCAGAAAAGTTTCGACTGATCAGAGATTTAATTCACGGCTGGGGTACGGTTGAGTCACGGCTAGCTTACGGCTCAGCCGTAGGACAAATTACGGCTTAGCCGTAGCCTAGCCGTAGAACAAAACTCAAATTTCGAGTCTCTGGAAATCGAGCCGTAGAAACTCACGGCTTAGCCGTACAATACAGAACACAATTTCGGGATAGTTACAGAAACTGGAATTCATTACAGAAGCTGAACAAAATGAGTTGCAGAGGTTCCAAATTCACAAAATGTGGCTGTAAAACATGCTAGACAAGGAATAAGAAGAAATCAAAGCCATCAACCAAAGCACCCATATGTGTTATCAAGCCTGTACTTATACTTGCCTCAAATCTGACAAATCCTCTGAATCAAGCTCCAAAGCAACTAAAACCAAAACAAATCAAAGCAATCACACATGCATGAGATGAAGACCTAGCAACAGAGAATGGGAGAAGCAATTGGAGAAGAAGAAGAAAGAATTGGAAAGAACCCACTTACCGAACCACAAAACATAAACAGAGAGAAGAGAAGAACCCAAATCCACTAAAGGACCCAATCCTCAAACGATCAAGAGAAGGAAAGAAGAGAGGGAGAGAAGGAGAGAGAACGTGGAGAGCTCCTCTGGAATTCCTTGCATGCAACGATCAAGTGAAATGAGAGAGAGAGAGACACCTGTAATGACTCATGTATATATAGTTTTGGAAGTTTAAGTCAAAGTCCAAAGAGTCTGGGTTATTTACAAATCAAGTCACACGAAGGTCCAACTTCCCCAATTGACTCCAAATGGTTCTAAGACAGTTACGGAAAATGTCGAGCTCAACGAAATACACATGCTGACACCAAGATGATGCAAAGATGATATGAGCAAAGCAAAAGCAAAATTACGAAAAAGGACTTAGAACTGCCTATTCCAGGTCAAAGGTCACTCAACTACCTATCCAAGGCCCAAAACCAAATCCAGAAGACTAAAACAAAATAAAACACACACTAATGAGCCACTAATCCGGCTCAAAGGGGATCGGAGTGTTACATCATATCAAACATATCTCTTACTTTCCAAGCATACGTTCAACTCATACGTACAAAGCTTAAAGGGTCATGTTGGACATATCAAACAGAATGGAAATAATGAACATATCAAACAAATTGAATTCATTATAGCAAAATGGGCATATCAAAGCTAGACACACCATACAAAAAAGTGGAGTCCAATATATAGCGTAAATCAAGATGTCATACAACTCATTCTTGGTCGAATCAAGAACATTTACTAGCCAATCCTAATCTAATCATCCAATGTTTCTAACCATGCATGATGATGTAGTTTTAAGTTATCCGATACACAGTTGTCTCTCACAAGTATTGCATGGTATTCAAAAAAGTGTATCAAAGTCCCTTAAACCAACACCCATGAGGAGGTGCTTAACACTGGACAACACACATGAATGAGTCACAGCCGTCAACACTATTCATGTGATTCGCATTTCCATTGGGCAAGTTAGGGCTCACCAATACTCAAATGTGAAGGCCCTACAAAGTCCAATTCATACCTAACTTTTATTTAAGGTCTCTGGAAAGACTTCCTTACATAATTCATGAGCCACGGGGCCCGGGAATACAGCCTAAAAGGTTCCTTGGTTGGTCTGCAAAATGGGAGAATAGAAATGACTACAAAGTTCCCAGTGTACAAGTTTAATCTTCTGAAAGCAAAACACTTCAGGGCCGATCGGTCGGTTAAGAAGCCTGATCGGTCGAATTTCGGTTCTAGGAGCGCCCGACCGGTCGGCTCTGAAGCCCGATCGGTTGGACATTCCATTCTGTTACAGAACGACTATGAGTAAAATGAAAGCTTTGCACCTCAAATACACAAAAGATCAATATCATACAATCACATAAGGGCTGTACATCAAAACACACTTAAGAGTAAAGAGAAAACTCATAGCAATCACTGTGTACCAATATGTGTTTATCCAAATCATGCTTATACTTGCCTTAATTGAATTCTAATACGCAAACGGTTGTCCTTGGGCTCAAATTCGATGTCTAAACACCTTCTTAACACCATGCATGCAAAAGGAGAAAGAATACATGAGTGCACGTACAGTAGCTAACGTGAAGAAGAAAGGAAAACCAAAATCCAAGCTTACCGCAAGCCACACGAGCAAGAAGTAAAGACAAAGTGCACAAAAACCCCCTTGCTTGGCTTGATCAACAAGAAGAAAACAAGAGAAACAGAAGAGGGGAACCAACATTGGAGAGAAGAGAAGAAATGAAAGGAGAGGAGGTGGAGACATATATATATAAGGATAAGTTTAAAACAAAATTGGAGAAAAGTCCAAGGGATTATACTAATTACAGTTCAAGTCAAATAAAGGTCCAACGGAAGCAAACGAAATCTATTGCCTACGAGGCAGTTACAGAAGTTGACGAGCTCAACGAAATACATGTGTTGACGCCAAGATGATGCATGAATGACGACGTCTTACAAAATCTAAAATTACGAAAAATGGCTCATGTCTACCTAATCAAGGTTAAACTCAACTCAACTATCTATCCATGACCCGGAACAAAACCAAAACAACGTCAAAACACAATTTACAACTAATGCGATATTAATTAGTTACTACACCTGATTAAGTTGGGTCGGAGTGTTACAGTTAACATCAAAAGTTTGGGACGATCTTGATAAAATTACTAAAAATGGAGATGAAAAGACAAGTGTAAGCATTGTAAAAAAATGTTGAATGGGGAAAGCAAAGACGGAACTTCTCATTTGAGTAAACGTTTAAATCATTGTGTTGTTTACAAAAATAATAAACGGAAAGGACATGGAGATATAAAACAACACATTTTAAAAATCGGAGAAGTAAACCAAGTTAGAGTGATTAATATTCAAAGTTTCAAATTTAATCAAGGAAAAAGTAGACATGACCTTGTATGCATGGTCATATTGCATGAATTACCATTTTGTTTTGTAGAATATGGGGGGTTTCAGAATTTCATAAAAGGGCTTTAACCGTTATTTAAAGCAATGTCACAGAATACTTTGAAATCTGATATTATAAAAATTTACAATGAGGAGAAACAAAAGCTTTATGACTTCTTGGACAATCTAAAATATGGAGTGAGTTTGACAACTAACATGTGGTCTTCTAATTAGAATCTCGGGTACATGTGTTTAACATATCATTTTATTGATAATGTCTGGAATTTGCAAAAGAAGATCATTGCTTTTTGCTCTCTCGAAGCTCCTCATACCGGTGAAGTACTTTGTAATTGCATAGTAGACAGATTATATAGCTAGAACATCGGAAAAAATTTGTGTGCCATTATTTTCGAGAATTGTTCTACCAATGATGTTGTTTAAAAGCTTAAGCCAAAGTTTATCAGTAAGGGCTTACTTTTGTCCAATAGAGATATATTTCATGTTCAGTGTTGTGCACACATTTTGAATTTGATAGTTCAAGATGGCATGAATTCCATACGAAACGTAATTTTTAAAGTTCGTGAAAGTGTGAAACACATCAAATCTTCACAATCAAGAGAAACAAAGGTTTAATGAAATTGCACGACAAGTAAGAGCTCCAAGAAAGTAAATCCAACCTGATAGTTTGAATAAGTGGAACTCTACTTTTGAGATGCTACAAACAGCAATACAGTTCAAGGAGGCCTTCGAACGTTTAAGTGATCGTGATGGTGGATACAAAATTGCCCCAAGTCATGAGGAATAAGAGAATATGAGAAGTGTTTGTACATGTTTGAAAGTGTTTTTTAAGATGACAGAAAGATTTTCAGGCATTAAGTACCCGACAATGAATTTGTATTTTCATGATGTTTGTAAGCTACACTTGCATTTGGTTGAATCGTGTAACAGATCAGAATCTTTTATTAAAAATATTGTCACTAAAATGATTGTGAAGTTTAGAAAGTATTGGAATATAATTTCCACACCATTGGCAATTGCTGCAGTTTTTATCCTTGACTCAAATTTAAAGTAATTGAATATTACTTTCCAAAAGTTTATGGTGATGAGTCTGGTGTGAGGACTATGGATGTTATATTTGCATTAAAAAATCTTTACAATGAATATACTCTTGATGCAACACTTGTATCCAATAGTGGGAGTGCTGTTGGTGGTGTTAGCATTAGTGGTGGGAAAAGTTCATCAAGTGTTACTTCTCCATTTGCTTCTACAAGTAGCAAAAATTGGGATCTTGAGCTCAACATGTTTCTCAAAGAAAATTCATCAATTGAAAAAAAGTCAAATTTGGAGACATATTTAGATGAAGGATTGTGGCCTACCATGGATGATGAAGACTTTGATATACTAGGTTAGTGGAAAAATAATACAGCTAAATACCGTGACGTTGCTCGGATGGCTCATGATATTTTGGCCATTTCTGTATCCACCATTGCATTAGAATTAGCTTTTAGTATTGGTGACAGAAGAATTGATGACTACAAGAGTAATTTCCTCCCAGCTACAATAGAGAGCTTAATATGTTGTCAAGATTGGCTGAGAAGTTCAAGAAAAAGTAACTATTTTGTACTTATATATATTTTGCATTCAAATTCATAGAACTTTCTAATATTTAAGTTTATCATTTAGATATTCAATCTTACCACTAAATAGTCACCAATGCCATGAATATTGATGATGAAAAGACTTCAAATATTATCTCAAATGATGTTAGCATCGAATAATTAGTGAGTCATACATTTATTTTTCAGTTTGGTTTGAATGACTGCTTTGTATAGGAATGGTATTAACTCATTTTTTTTAAGTGAAGCGTACAATGGACTAATGGAAATTAGATTTATGGGGAATGAATTATGTGATGTTGGTTTTTTGTTGTATTTTGAATATATTTGTAAAATTTTTATTGCTGTAGATTAGACTTTAAAGGTGATGCTAGACTTTTGATGGTTTAAAGAACAAGAATTTCGATGTGATTTCTAAATCTATTAAGGGTGTAGGTTAATGATGGTTGAACTTTCTGAATGTGATTTCTAAATTCTAAACTTTTTTTACATAACTAACGGGTTATAAAAAGGCCCTTCCATAATGCATAGGGGCACCACTCAAGAAAAAGCAGGACTTTTCAATTTTGTTCATGGCTCAATTGTAAACAGTCATTTTCTCTAATTGATGGAAACATATTATAGGTCATTTTCTTCAGTCCTTCTCATTTCAATTTGGGGAAATGGAAATGAGAAGAAGGGGATGGGTCCCTTGTTGTCGAGGCTTCATGTGAAGGATTCGGAGAAAGGGTGGCCTAGAGCACCTCCAAGGAATAATATGGCCATCTATGAACAGCTCGGTGTTCCTTCTCACAGTCTCAATTTGGTCCCTTCCTCTTCCTCAAGTCAGTGTCAGTTCGGTAATTGAATTTCATTTATGTGGTTTTTCTTATGTCATGTTGCTCATCATCAATTGATTATGGGAAATAAGGGGTTTTCCCCTTTTGGGTTTGTTCTGTTTGAGCTACTAAGCTTTACAGACTAGCTATTAATGTTTTTTTTTTATTTTGGATAAATGGGATTTTTGTTAAGTTGTGGTTTTTTAGTTTTCTATTTGCTTGTTTTGCTGTGGTGTTCAAAAGAGCAGCAAGCTTTTCTCTAGGTATTTGTAAGTTTTAAGGTTAACAATATAAACATAATTGCATACCACGTAGAGATTCTTTTCAGTACCTAAGCTCGATGATTAGTAAGGATGGGGAGATTGATGATGATGTGGAGCATAAGATAAAAGCTGAATGGTTGAAGTGGAGACTAACTTCTAGAGTGCTTTGTGACAGATGAATGCCAATGAAATTGAAGAACAAATTTTACAGGACAGTGCTTAGACTAGTTGTAACATATAGAGCAAAATGTTGGCCAATTAAGAAGACGCATATTCATAAGATAGATGTAGCAGAAATGAGAATGTTTAGGTGGATGTGTAGTAAAACTAGGGAAGATAAAATTAAAAATGAGCGCTTTCGAGAGCATTTAGGGGTAACACCAATAGGGGATACGATTAGATAACCCATTTAAGATGGTTTGGGCATGTTGAGCGTAGGCTGCTAATGGCATTGGTGAGAAGAAGTTTGGCTATACAGGTGGATAGCCCATCAAGAGGTAGGGGTACGCTGAAGAAAACATTAATGAAGGTCATTAAATCAGATTTGAAGAAGTTTAACTTATCGAAGGATTTGGCTCAAAATAGAATAGAATGGAGAAACAGAATTCATATAATCGACCCCAACATGATTAGGACAAGGCTTTGATGATGATAATAAATATAAATATAATTGCATGTGTAAATAGATTTTCTTCTTCAATGATTTCTTGCTATTTATTATTCCTGATATGGAATAACTTGTGGCTGTAGGGTGGTGGACATGAAAGGAGTGTGCTCTCTCCGTTGTACATCCCTCCTACCCCAGCTGCTAATTCATCTGGAGTAATAGGTCAAAAGCAATTTTGGAAAATAAAAAGAGCAATTGCCCAGTTAGTACCCTTCCCATCATCAGAATTTTGCATTCTCTACATATTGGCAATGTACTTGAAAATGACAATGCCTTGCTGGCTTCACTTATTATATTGGCTCTTATTTTAACATATAAGATGACAGGAGACCTATCAAAGTTGTTTCTTCTAGCTAACATTACATGGATATTGAGCAGAGCAATTGATTTATTTTGTTCAAAGAACCATAATGTTTGAGTTTGTAGTCATTTTATATTATGCAATCTAATCTTCATGTCATACATTTCATACTAATAGCAGTTGAGATAGGTTTCATGAAAAATCTTTATTCCGTTTTTAAATCTTATGTAATCTTCTATAAAAATTCTCTTGAGAGTCACTATAGTCTTAGCAGTTTCGGTTCCAAAACCGAAACCAGAACCAATTCCGGATTATGCTAATAGATTCAAAACCGGTTCCGGATCCAATTAATTGGAACTAAAACAGTTCCGGATCCGGATCCGATTTTAGCCTCAGGATAACGATTCTGGTTCCGATTCCACTATAGACATGGACCGGAACCAACCCATTGACAACCCTACTTGTATGGTACTTCTAAAAGCAGAAATCTTGCAACATGTAACAACTTTTACAAAATTTATTCTATCATCTAATGGCAGGCCTATTCTAATTGCCCTATAAACTCAATAATTTATCCACATTTGCAAACTTAGTCACTCAAAATTGTTGACAAAATTTAAGGAAGGACTTTTGGAATAATAGTATATAATTAATTCAAAAGGCATTATTCCTCAATCATCTAGGGCGCACCACGTGCACCAGTTGATTGCGTACACCTCAACATGGGGCCCACTAGGATTGGCACAAGGAGGATTGAAAGATCTCCCTGGACCCCTCCTCTCTATATATTTATATAAAAAAAAACTAACCCTATCCCTTAAATCTATCATCTCTATCTAGAGCCCCATAAGTTTCGATGGTGTATAATTTATTCGGATAGATATGCAGTCAATCCAACAGTCAAATCTATTCAGATGGTAACCAAACTTGATAGACATGTGCAATTTAGGGGGTTATTGTTTGTAGTTCATTTGAATAGACCATCCAATGGGCCTCACCCTAGGTGAGCACTAGATTTCTAGTGAGAGAGGAAAACAGTATATATATACATATATATATAGAGCCCATCTCCTAAACTCAAGCTTAGGATAAAGTAAGCTAAATTGTGTGGCTTATGCTTGTAGGGCCCACTTGGGGACTCACATGAGGATGGGGATGTAGGGGATTTGAAGGACTTTCTAAAACCCTCTTTTCTGCAAAGAAATCAACCCTAACCATGGTTTCTATCATCTCCATTTAGACTTCAAAAATTTAATGGTCAACAGTTCATTCGGATTAGTTCACAGTTGATCTAACGGTCGAGTAAATTTGAATATAACAAAAAATTGGTAGACATGTGCAATTCAGGGGGGTCGTGTGCTTGGCCCACTAGGATGGATCAAAGGTGAGCCCCAAAAGCTCGATCTTATGGAATTTCTTATATAAACTTAAGCTTAAGAGATGCTTTTCCATATGTGTGTGTGTGTGGAATGCATCCGTTAAGGTGAGCGCCACATGCCAAAACACCAAGTGGAGTCCAACATATGATCAATCTAAGTGTGTCATAGAACAAGGGCCCTGCCCTCCCTCTCCACACACCCCCCCAACCCCAACCCTGTCCCTCCACGATAGTCATCGATCCCAAGTTTGGCACTCATTCAAATAGATTGGACCATCGAATTGACTTGAGCTCATTTTGGACAATAAAAGTTGTTGGCTATTGATCAAGTGGTAACGATGATGATTTAAGCTTCTATCAATATTGATGAGTAGAGCCATTAGTGAGCCCTACAAGGTGAGTGCTGGTGCTCAATAGAGAGTCTCCATATATATATAAAGAGCGAGAGAGAGAGAGAGAGAGAGAGAGAGAGAGAGGAGAGGCTCACTAGAAAACTCCCACGTGTTTTCTTATAAGATGCACCCTTTTTCTAATTGGCTAATGTATTTCTTTTTCGCTATTTTTTAGGAAGTCAAACTATTTAAAAATGTCTATTTTTCTTCCCTTAATATGAGTTGGCATGTAAAAATGAGATGGCATGATTTTATTGGACAAATCAAGAGGAACAAAACTCTCATATTTAAAATGGGGATTTTTGAAAATTTCTCTATGTCGAATAGAGAGATATTTATGTGCATCCACAAGGTCCAGCGAGCTTGACCCTCCTCACAGGGTTGCAATGTATGGAATGAATGGCACAAAGACGAATGTGCTCTAGTTGCTCATTCAATGATATGACGTATATGCGGTTGACACTACTAATCAATTCAATCTATATATGGGGCCCCGGGTAAGTTAGACCTCTACTGAAAGCTTTGGAATCAACTCAACTACACTATTCAACAACTGAGGTATAGATATTTTTCTGTAATCAACGCATCTCTTTCCTTCATCCTCTTTTAAATTAAAACCCCAAAGAAATATTTGAACCATTTATAATATTTTATTTGAGTATTTCAAAGTTATAAATTTGAAGATTGATCATTTGAATGAAATTTGATGGGGTACACTAAATGGGAAGGCTTTTTTTTTTTTAAATAACTTTCATATATATATTGCCAATATAAGGATATTCATTAAACAAAGGAAGGGAGGGAAAAGAACGACAGGTTGAGTTTTGTTGAATCTTAAGTCATGCCTAGTTCTCTTCTCCTTTTTTTTCTCTTTCTATACGGTAGTAGATAATATTAAAGCTCGGTCCTTAAAATCATTCGTGGGACTAGGATTGGCTCAAGAGAATTTAAGGCCTAAAGCAACAATCCTAAATGAGGTATTTTTTATTTTTTATAATATTATAATATTTTATTTAAAATTTATTTTTTTCATTTTTTGTAATGCAATATTACTATTTAAGTTTTTATATTCAAATTTTGCTAACATATCTTTTTTCAATTGATAGTATGGCTAATATACTTAATCTTTTTTGTGACATTGTTGATCTAATTTAGGATTTTATCAATTTTAATTTTGAAAAACTTTTTTCTATAAAAGCAATAGTTAAAGGGTATTGTCAATATTTTTCAGGCTGATATATTTAATATTTATAAATCATAACTAATAATATTTACAAATAAAACAAACACTAACTATATTAAATATATAATATGAGCTTGTAATTAAAGTTTTTTTTTTTAAAGCATAGAACCATAGAAGCTACTTTCGTGATTTATCAATGTTGTCCACAAAGATTATAGATGTGGATTACATACTTTTAAATTTGATGCAACTTCTTCAATATTAAAAAAAAAGAAAGAAAAGAAAGATTATGTTTGAAGTTTTCTTCTAAGGATTTCAAGTAGCATAGATAAAAAGGGAAAAATGATCAAACTGAAGGATTTTTATAATAGAAAATGATTTCTTACTTGTTGTGATTTTAAGGTTTTTTTTTCTTTTAATGCAACATTTTCTCAATGGTGAAAATGGTATTTAATTCTTTTTTTTTAAATATGAAAAGATAACACTTGTTTTTTTTTTCTGAAATGTAAAAAGATGGTAGTTGCTTTAATTACTTTCATGAGACCTTAAGTAGTTATAATTACTTTTTTGAGGCCTTATTTTTTTGGATTGAAAAAAAAAAGATGGGATTTATTATTTTAGGGGCCTTATTTTTTGGAGGGCCTAAAAGAAGGCTTTTTTGGCCCAATGGTCGAGCCACCCCTGCGTGGAACACAAAAGGATTGCAGCTTTTCTATCAAAAATTTCAATCCAATACGGTGAGGCATTCTTTTAAATTGATTTTTACAAAACATTTGTTCTTTCTAATGTTCAACGTAACTGACCAAGAGGCATCATTCTCAATGTGGACTGCGTAAAAAAGGCCAAGGGAACGAAGGAGCCATTTTTTGAAATTGTTTATTTTTAATAAAGGTTCTACATCTACATCAGTTGCAAACATGCCCATGTAACCTCTTCGCCTTATCACCTGCAACTATCTTGGCTATTCAAAGCAATGCAACGTATGACCGTGTCAGTAGAAAATAACAAAGAAAATTTGTTTCTTTAAACCAAACATAGGCTTAGCGAAGCCGTTCTTGTAATGGCCTTTCAACATTCTAATTTTGTGCTTCAAATAAAGAAAAACAAAACTGGAATACCCAAAATTAAAAGTGTGTTGAGAACCAATCAAACACCTTCCAAAAGATTGTTGAGCATTAAATTGTTGACAGTTCAAGCCAAGAAGAGCGAATCCAGAAGCGTGTGAGTTACAATTCTTCCTATAATTATTAAAAAGCCTCCACCACCGCCCTGCCCTTCCTGTACGTTTACCACCTCCATAATTTTGACCACCATTATAACCTCGCCCATGCGTTTAATTTTAACTTGCCAGATTAAGGGTGAGAGTGGGGTCAATGAATGATTGGCTTTTGTCACACCACCAAACCCGGGTTATCTAAAAAAAAAAAAAGGAGGAAATCCAAATTTGAAGAGCGTAGATACAGGATCTTTAGTTTGCAATGAGAATTAATTTAAAACTTTTACAACATTCAATCAGCATTTAACAATAAGCAGCACAGTTGCCTAAAACTACAGAAGCAATTTAAACCATAATCCATGTAGAAAATGGTGCAACTACATATGTTTTGACAAAAAAACAAAAAAGTGAGGAAGCAAAGTCTAATTGCTACAATGTTGCGAGTAAAAACCACAGTTACTATAATTTATTACGTAAAAACCACACTTACTATAATTTATTACGACTTCCTCAAAACTGCTCAAATCTAAACAACTCAAATATCAACCTCAACTATGGTGTGTATGAAACTCCAGAAGCCAAACTAGATCTCCTCACTACCAACTACCCAAGTGAATCTACACCAGGTACCTTTGTGGTCTTCTCTGGCACCTCTCCCTTTCAGATAGGGAGAGCGGGCTCATTATCTGCAACATCTAATAAAAAGGGTCAAATCCCATAAGACTTGGCAAACACAGCATGCAAATAACATCACACACAGTTCAAAGTAAAATAAGGGATATGATATAATCCATAAATAACAATGTAACAATACTATAACACTATAAGAATCAATATAATAAGAATAAAAAAAAGAAGCATCAATCTATCCATCTGACATCCAGCAATAAGACATATCCACAGTTGGACACGCAGGATAATATACCACCCTTCCATATATAACACAGTAAATAAGATATTATGTGCTTCAATAGACTAGGCAATCATTGACCCAATACAGATCCCATAGAGTAGTTTCGAGTACTCGGCCGATAGATTTTGATACCGTGCAGTGTACGTGCCAATGTGGGGGTTTCAGCTTACTGTGCTACACTGTAACTAACTCCATAAACCAGTCATCCATGGAGGCAAAACCATAATAAAATAAGGAGATCTATACCAAAGGTTGGCCTACCCAAGGCTAAGCTAAATCAACTAAGTGGATATAAGTGCAACAATATAGAGTCAATGAAATAAGGGTCCATGTCTAGTTGGGCTCCTTGCGTAAGCAAGAGTGTTCAACAATCCATGTCCGGTCCATTTAGTCCATATTCCCATCCATACAATACAATCCATCTATCAAATCAATTCCATACAATCCATCCATAAGATTCATCTATCAATAATACAATATCATACAATACTATCCTATATCCGTCCAGGTTAATTAGATACCAATTCCATGTTCATTCATCTAGTACTCCATAGTCCATTTATCCTATACACACAACTATTGAATAGCTGGCCCAGCCAAAGACACTGTTTTCCATCTCCATTGCATATTTTCGGGTCACCTATAAGTATATCCCAGGTTATAATCTCCATTTATGCATTTAATAATGGAGAAGCAATAATCATAATGTAAACATCTATGAGAAAGAAGACAAGCATTACAATAACAATATGTGATCGATATCATCCATCCATCAATGAAACATAGAATAAAAGTAGCCAAACATAGGCCATGATTGCACATTTCAGGTATAGACCACTACTTTCATCCACATGATGGAAATTTCGGACTTGTGGGGTAGATTGTATTGAAATTGGGTGCTTTGATGATCGGGCCCCACTAACGATCAAAACATCCATATGCTAGATCGGATTCCGCCATTCCATACCCTACTTTGATACAATCCATAGATAGAGGCAAAGCTCAACTCCTCTATTTATGTTATACATGATTTAAACTCCATTAAAAAGGGTTAAGTGATCCATTAGGTGTCCCTGGCCCAAAGGTAAAAAAATAAAGTCCAATTTTAGAGTCTAAGGTGGTTTACATGAAATGTAGGAATTTTCCAGTGTGCGTTCAAATGGACACTGTCTCTGTTTGGGCCATTCAAATGAACAACCTTGCTGCCTGTGAGTTACAGGTGTGGAAATTCCTACCTTCCTACACACACACATCAACATTTGTCATCAATAGACACATTCTCTATCAAAATCAACATTACCCATGCCATTCATTTCATCCATTCCATCATCATTAGGTCTAATATGAAGATATGAACATTCATTCATAGATATAACTATCCAATTACTGATATACATCAATCCATATCAATTTAGGCCATTAGAAATGGGGTTTCCACCTACAATTCTAAGTAGGGAGATAAGCTTAATTAGAAAATAATTCTAAGAAGCATTTCATCAAACAAATTGTATGCAATCAAGGTTATTCACATATATGAAAATTAAAAGCATCGTACACTTTCCTTGGTTAGGGTAGCTTCACTCTAAGAAGCCCAAATAGCCAAATCAACATTCCTACAAGCTTTTTCACCCAAACCACTACACAAATCTAAATCTACAACACTACAAACCAAAATCCAAGGGAGACGAAGATAATTAGACTAGAATTCAAGGAAGAAGCTAAAGGAGAAAAGGAGTATAAAATATTAGGATGAAATTCACTTTACTTTGACGGAGGGGGAGAGACCTTTCTAATGATGGGGCTTGATCTTTCAAGGTCTAAGGAAGATGATGGTGGAAGCCATGAGAGGAGCTTGAAATCCTATCTCTAGAGATGAGATTTAGAGAGAAAATGAGAGAAGAAGGAGAGGAAATGAGAGAGGGACGTGAGGGAGATCATTAGGCATGCGGAGAGACGTTTTAAGTAGGTTCTGTTGCCAATAGAAAGGAAATGGCCACTATGCCCCTTCTAGTTAGGTTTAAAGCAATAGAGTGTAGAGGGCTTTATAGTCTTTTTAGGTTGGTGATGATAGAATTTCCAAAGTGCCCATAAGCAATGATTTGGAAGCCAAAATATTTTAGGGGAAAATTAAGGAATTGCAAGGTTAGTTAGGTAAAAATGGCTCCCAATGATCTCATAAAATTATAAATCACATACAAGGACACCCTATACTAATTGCAATAAACTCTTCAAACTCTTCTTAACTTTCATGCCAACCCCTCTAAGACCCCTAGAAGAATAAATTACTGATAAATTAGGCTAAAAAATAAGGAAAATTAGGGTGGGTCGCACAATTTGTCTTCCACAAACAATGATTTCTCATTTCATAACTTTGAATAGCAGTAAAGAAATTGAGAATTGACTTGATAAGGAGGTTTGGACAACATGGATGTTACAAAGCTCTCATATTGTGATCTCAAACTAGAGGATAAGTAGAAAACCTTATCATTATTATTAGTAATTAGACATTAGAAAGCTGCTAAATCATCATATATCTTTTTGCATGCACGCACATATTCATCCACCATGCAAGTTCCCATTTTTGCATATCCAAAAAAGATGCGCACGTAATATGACATCTTCATCTTCTATTGATTAAACATGTGTTTGTTACATATTCCCAAACTTGCTTGTATGTGTGGAGATCAAGGATTAAAGATGAGCTTCTTGGTCATTGTCTCAATCAAACATATTCTAATAAATTGATAATTCTTTTTCCATTAAATATAACTTGAGTTTTCAATTTTAATACCCTTTTCACCTTTGATCAAGTTTTAAGGTGAATCATATAATTTGTTAGAAGTGAGTATCACATACACTGATACACAAAATGTTTCATTGCAAGTACATCATATAATTTGTTTTAAGGTGCATGATATAATTTGTTAGAAGTGAGTTTCAAGTAAACTTAAGGGTGAATCTATACACATCAATGTGGGGGCGGATGCACCTATTTAGACCTAGTCTGCTTCTAAAATAATAGTGAAAATTTTAATTTTGTTTTTTATTTTTTATCAAAATTTTACATCTGTACCTAGAGCCTACATAAAAATTTTGTATTTTTTTCCAAAATACAATTACCTATTTTATTATAGTATGCACCCCTCCAACCAAGACTCTAGGTTGCCATTGCATACACTGATACACAAGTATTGTAAGTTGATTGGAAGAGCAGGAGATTCTGTGTCATTTATAAAATTACTCTGAAGGGCCCCACAGAAACTGAAATTGCATGCTCAGATCGGTGGTGATTAATTCTAACCACTCAAAGATGTCCAGAACTTTTTCCAGTGCCCTATAATAGAGGTACCGTTGAATAGAACGTACCTCTGCTAGTGCAGAGAAAGCCCACACCTTGTGTTGTGTGTACACTTGCTGTGCTGTGTACGTGGCTTCATTGTAACTACGAGTATAGCAATGTGTATTTATGTAAAGACATTGCTGCTATCTTCTGTCTCTCTTGTATCTTCTATAAAGTAAAATATCTTTTCTAGCAAAAAAAAAAATTATCACAGAATTGTGGCCTTAAGAGGTGTGAAATTATATATAAATATAATAATTTTATGTGGTTTGACAAGAGTACTACATCACTGAAAACCTCTTCTATTACTTTATCTTTCTTCCTCCTTTCCTCCAAATTAAGGTTATAACATAATTTGCATGCCGCCGCCTCTAATTTTCTTGCTTGCTCATTCCATGTACAAGAAACCAATGCCCAAGATTTATTGATCTGCTAGACGATTGCACAATCCACACCGTCGGTTGTAGCTTTGCTACAATGAGAACTTTAGCACTCACAAATTGATTTATTATTATTACTATAATTATTATAGTGTATATATGATTAAAGGTACATACGTAGTGTATATAGACAACGGTTTTTCCATCCTCTAAGTAATGAGAGAGTACTATGTCAGCGAGTTGGAGTTGTGGTAACTTAATTCTTTTGGAAACTTTTTCTTGGCCATTATGATGTGTTTTAGGGCCGTGGTGCACCTTAAGGAGCCGACCGGAGTTGGTCCTTAGTGACCAATTTGGCATCTGCAACCCCTATTTAAGTGTGATTTGTTTCAAATTTAACATAATTTAGGGGGTTTGAAATTCAAAAACATGAGCCCATTAATTGTTTTATACAATCTTTTTAGGATTATAGTTTGGTTGCACTCATTTGAATATGTATGAATGGTTACACTTTTTTTTATTGGTACCACTGTCACGCCCCCAAAACTGGGCCGGATCCAAACCCGGTTCCAGGGGTGTGAGAATTGGGGCTAATTAAAATTTTTTTAACGTAATCAATACGAGCCCCAATTCCGGGTGGATCGAAATCCTTCGTGAGGCTATGCTTGGTGATCAAGCAACCATAATCACACGCGGAACTAAAATCCATACTCATCGCAGACGGATATCACGTAACAACCATGTAACAAATCTCATTAATAATAAAATCAAGGTCAAGTGCTTCGAAGCATAACAATTAAAGTTATAATTTCAAAACAAATAAATTTAATTAAATAAACTAATGGCCCAAAAATAGCCTTATTACATAACCTAAAGTTTTCGAACTCTGCACCGCACTAGGACACCTCAGATGATGTCACCGGTGCGCCACTCAACAACTCCGTCACCTAGCGGAATTTCCTGCGTAGCCTGACCCTCTGGTTCGACCCCTGTAACGGAACCTAGACACTAAAAGTAGTGGGTCAGATTGGCGTAATCTGGCAAGAGGGTAAGCTGCAACAATGGATTAATCAACTGAATTAAATGATATAATCATTATGAACCAAAATAAATCAGATGCAAACCCCAATGGCATGAATGCACAGAAACGGGTATTCCCGCAGATAAATATACAGAAACGGGTAAATCCCGCATACAGATAACAGAAACGGGTAATCCCGCAGATAATAACAGAAACGGGTAATCCCGCAAATAATAACAGAAACGGGTAATCCCGCAGATAATAACAGAAACGGGTAATCCCGCAGATAATAACAGAAACGGGTAATCCCGCAAATAATAACAGAAGGCACAGCTGCATACTATTATCCACAGTACACGCTGACCCGATGGCGTACGTCCACCTCCGAACTGCAGTCGGTCAGATATATATATATACAAATATACATACTTACAAATACATACGTATACAGATGCAAAATGAACCATGATATGAAACCCTCAATCCCAACATTCAATCCAATACCATTTTGAGTACTTAAATTTAAAAGTGTATTATGAACGTGTGTCAATTCAAATTATTGAGGGTAAGCACTAATCCACCAACGGTCAAGTTAGATAAATATGCACATGAGAACTAACTCTCTATCACAATGGAAATATGAGTCCACGATGCCGATATACTACTTTTGGTGCCTATCATGTGGTGCATCCCAAACCTCACATTCCCATTCTGCATTTAGTCTAATTCTCATGTGAACATTCAACTAACATACCTAAAAGACATAATTCATCTAATCCAATTATATATAATTAGTGTGTTTTACAAATTAGGTAAAAGATGTTCAAATTCCAAATCCAAAGTTAAATCAAGTTATAATCAAAAGGGGAAATAGAATAATTAATTCCTTAATGTCATTTTCGTATATAAACACACCTTATTAATTTATACAAAACTAAAGGTACAAATCTTGGGCCCCAGTTTTGGAATCAAACTCAAATTAAAAATCCAAATTAGGATCATAATTACAATCTTGGTAAGATTTATTAATTACCACATACATCTTAATTAATCTCAAATTATTCTAAATAAACATTAATCAAAATTATATAATTCTCAATTAAATTTATAAATAATCCAAGCTAAATTTCAAATAATATCAAAATAAAACTTAATTTAATGAAATCAAATCTTTATTAGCATAATAGAACCATTAACCAAACTATAACCCTCCAAATATTATAATTAATATTCAAAAACTCTAATAGTTTCTATTTATATAAATCTACATGTATTTATTTATTTTTATTTTTATTTTTGAAAAGAAAAAAAAACGGACGAATGGGCCAGACCCGCACCTGGGCCCGCCAGGCAGCCGGCCCAGGCCCGGCCTGCTGCCCAGCAGCAGCAGCTGCCTGGGCGGCAACGTGGCATGCGCCCATTTTTTTTTTTTAATAATCAAATGCTACATTCATAAAAGAAGAAGAGATCAAATCTCTGAGATTAACTGCTAAATCAAGTATAAAATCTGAGCAAAGAAGTCACACAAAAGGTTTAAACCCAAGTAAAGAAATCCTACAAAAGAGCATGTTAACAAGAAGCAACTAAAACATATTGCAAGAACCAAAAACCATGATTGCAGCTATCCACTTGCCTGGATCTCGAAGCCAAAAGCAAATCTGAAGATCAAAGCTTGGAAGAGCCCACCTTGGCTTCCCCCTTAAAGAGCCTCTAGGGTTTTGGTTGCAGAAGAGAGGAAGAAGATGAAAGAATAGGGAAAAAAACCCTAAGAGTAGAGTTTATATAAAAGAGGGGTTTTTTCTAAATTACAAAAAAGGGCCTCCTGCTTTCTAGTGGGTTTTAAGAAATTACAAAAAGGGTCCTCTGGCCCAAAAAGGGTCCATTAACTCAGGCCCAATTGTGTTAAACCGATCTATTGACCCTCTTAACCCAACTCAAACCCGACAAACCGGTATGACCCAATATAAAAATTCAGGACTTGACATCTCATCCCCCTTAAAGGACATTTGGTCCTCCAAATGACTAACGTACCTCAGGAAAAAAAAAGGTGCAGATACTGACATTGCACTTGCAACGGCTCATAATGCAACACGTGCGAACGGTCTGCTATATACTTCCTCAACATAACAACGTGGAAGGTGTTATGAACACCCGACAGCTCTGGTGGCAATGCTAACCGATAAGCCACGTCATTAACCTTATTGATAATCTAGAATGGTCCCACATATCTTCCGGAGAGTTTTCCTTTTTGCCCAAACCGTAAAGTACCACGTGTAGGTAATACCTTCAAAAATACATGGTCACCAATCTCAAACTTTAACTCTCCCTCTTTTATCGGCATAACTCTTTCGGCGACTGCGAGCAACCTTCAACTTTTCCCGAATCTGTCTTATCTTGTCACTGGACTCTCCAACCACAGACGGTCCATGAAAACCACGAGCTCTAAAATTCGACCAACATATAGGGGTTCGACATCTCCTTCCGTACAAAGCTTCAAAAGGCTCCATGCCAATGCTAAAATGGTAACTGTTGTTGTACGCGAATTCACATAGAGCCAAACTTTCATCCCAACTAGTCTTGAAATCCAAGACACATGCCCTTAGCATATACTCCAGTGTTTGGTTTGTCCGCTCTGTTTGTCCGTCTGTTTGGGGATGATTGGCTGTACTAAAACTCAGCTTGGTTTCTAAGGCTTCCTGCAGTGATACCTAAAACCGATATACGAACCTACTATCTCGGTCGAAGACTACAGAAACTGGCACTCCATGTAATCTCACCACATCCTTAATGTAGAGGTCTGCCATTATCTCCATTCCTTGACCAGTCTTAAATGGTACAAAGTGGGCTGACTTAGTCAAATGGTCCACTATCACCCAAATAGCATCAAATCCCTTTCTAGTATTAGGCAATCCTGACACAAAGTCCATAATGACGTGCTCCCACTCCCACTGAAGAATCTCCAACTCATACAGAAGACCTGGGGATCTCCTATAATCTGCATTAATCTACTGGCAGACCAAACATTTTCCAACAAATTCTGCAATATCCTTTTTCATATTCTTCCACCAATAGTGATCCTTCAGATCGTGATACATCTTGGTACTGCCTGGATGAATAGTAGACCGAGTATAGTGTGCCTCGACCATGATTTCATCCTTCAATTCTGGAAAATCAGGCACACAAATTCTTCCTTTATAATGTAAAATATTATCTTCCAACTTAAAATCGGGCCTCTCCTCCATGTAATCTTTGATTCTTGCAATCTCTGGGTCTAGTAGCTGGTATTCTCTGATCTTTGGAAGTAATTCGGGTTCCCACGAGAATATACTAGCCAACACTACTTGCTCACTGATAGGCTGAAAATAAACATCCATATCTTCCAAACAACGAATCCAAAAGCATTCTGCAATTAATCCTCCAGTGAACGCTGCTTTTCTACTTAGAGCATCTGCCACTACATTAGCTTTTCCTGGATGGTACTTCAACCCAAAATCGGAATTCCTAATATACTCCATCCATTTCCTTTGTCTCATATTCAAATCACCCTGTGTGAAGAGATATTGGAGGCTTTTATGGTCCGAATGCACTTCAAAAGTGGCTCCGTAAGGATAATGTCTCTATATCTTCAAAGCAAAGGCCACTGCTGGTAGCTCCAAGTTATGAGTTGCATACTTTTGTTTATGTTCCTTCAACTGTCGAGACCCATACGCTGCTACCTTCCTATGTTGCATGAGAACACAACCAAGTCCAACTCCAGATGCATCGATAAAAATCACAAAACATCATTGCCACAAGTATGTCAGTATAAGAGCTGTGGTCAACCTCCTTTTCAACTCCTGAAAACTTTGTTCACAATCCTCATTCCACACAAAAAGGAACTCCCTTACGAGTCAATCTCGTCAGTGGGGCTACTATTGTGGAAAATCCTTCCACGAATCTACGATAATAACCTGCGAGGCCTAGGAAACTTCGGATCTCCAACACTGTTTTTGGTCTATCCCACTTTATCACTGGTTCAATCTTTGTTAGGTCCACCGCTTAACCTTCCCTGGAGATGATGTGACTAACGAATCCCATCTGTTCCCAACCAAAATTCACTTTTACTTGCCTTAGCACACAATTGGTGTTCCCTCAATAACTGCAATGAAGTACGAAGATGCTGAGCATGCTCTTCCTGACTCTTCGAATATACAAGTACATCATCAATAAACGCCACCACAAACTTATCCAAGTACTGTGCAAAAACCCTATTCATCATAGCCATAAAAGCTGTTGGCGCATTTGTCAACCCAAACGACATCACCAAAAATTCGTAGTGACCATATCTAGTTCTGAATGCAGTTTTTGGAATATCTTGATCTCGTACCCTCAACTGGTGATATCTTGACCTTAGATCAATTTTAGAAAAATATTGAGCACCTTGCAATTGATCAAACAATTCATCGATTCGCGGTAAAGGATACTTATTCTTGATGGTCACTTGATTTAGTTGTCTATAATCAATGCACATTCTCATAGAACCATCCTTTTTCTTCACAAACAACGCTGGAGCTCCCCAAGGAGAGAAACTCGGTCTAATAAAACCCTTGTTTAACAACTCCTGCAATTCCTCTTTGAGTTCTCTAAACTCCACTGGGGCCATTCTATAAGGGGCTTTCGAGATCGGGGCTGTGCCTGGAACAAGCTCAATTGAAAAAAATCAATTTCACGGACCAGCTGTAATTCAGGAATATCATCGGGAAAAACATCCAGAAACTGAGATACCACTGGTATCTCCTCCACCACTTTAGTCCGTTTATCCTCCGTGATAAACGCTATATACCCCTCAGAACCTTTCCTCAACAACTTTATAGCCTTAATAATTGAAATCATACGAATAACAACCTTCTTCTTTGATCTCACAATTGCACCTTGTGTCATCATCAACTATAACTTAACTGTTTTCTGTCTCCAACACTTAGTTGTAGGGTGATTATTGCCACAAATGCCACAAGACTCCCTCTTTTGCTTATTAAATTGGTACTGTGAAACCGAAGACGGAGTAACTTTCTGCTTAATTTGGCTTGTAGGGGCCATGCGTCCAATCATCTCCTTGGCCCAATATGCCTTATCTGAAAAATGCCGGGTAAGTATTTAGAACTTGTGACTTGGCATGAAGCAATATATCTGGTCGAAGGCCATCGAGAAATCGTCGAATCCTCTTTACTTATTGGAGTGATGAAGGTTGGTGCGAAACGAGAAAGATGAATAAACTGCAGCTCATACTCCCGAACAGACGGATTCCCTTGCTTCAATCTATCAAACTCTATTCGCTTCTAAATGCGAACATGCCCCGGTACGTACTTCTTGGGAAACAAATTACGAAAAGTAGTCTAGGCCACTTTTTTTGGTAATCCCCTATATATTAGCGACTAAACGACCAAAAATGCGGAAAGTAACGAACTCCTATAACTTATAAACATTTGCCAAAGTTCGAATACGATTATGAATGCCAAAAACCCTCAACGTTCCCACTTAACGTTTTTAATCCTCACTTCGGACCTACGTTCTAGCATCTTTTAGAACTTCTAGAACTTGACCGGCTCTGATACCATCTGTCACGCCCCCAAAACTGGGCCGGATCCAAACCCGGTTCCAGGGGTGTGAGAATTGGGGCTAATTAAAATTTTTTTAACATAATCAATACGAGCCCCAATTCCGGGTGGATCGAAGTCCTTCGTGAGGCTATGCTTGGTGATCAAGCAACCATGAATCACACGCGGAACTAAAATCCATACTCATCGCAGACGGATATCACGTAACAACCATGTAACAAATCTCATTAATAATAAAATCAAGGTCAAGTGCTTCGAAGCATAACAATTAAAGTTATAATTTCAAAACAAATAAATTTAATTAAATAAACTAATGGCCCAAAAATAGCCTTATTACATAACCTAAAGTTTTCGAACTCTGCACCGCACTAGGACACCTCAGATGATGTCACCGGTGCTCCACTCAACAACTCCGTCACCTAGCGGAATTTCCTGCGTAGCCTGACCCTCTGGTTCGACCCCTGTAACGGAACCTAGACACCAAAAGTAGTGGGTCAGATTGACGTAATCTGGCAAGAGGGTAAGCTGCAACAATGGATTAATCAACTGAATTAAATGATATAATCATTATGAACCAAAATAAATCAGATGCAAACCCCAATGGCATGAATGCACAGAAACGGGTATTCCCGTAGATAAATATACAGAAACGGGTAAATCCCGCATACAGATAACAGAAACGGGTAATCCCGCAGATAATAACAGAAACGGGTAATCCCGCAAATAATAACAGAAACGGGTAATCCCGCAGATAATAACAGAAACGGGTAATCCCGCAGATAATAACAGAAACGGGTAATCCCGCAAATAATAACAGAAGGCACAGCTGCATACTATTATCCACAGTACACGCTGACCCGATGGCGTACGTCCACCTCCGAACTGCAGTCGGTCAGATATATATATATACAAATATACATACTTACAAATACATACGTATACAGATGCAAAATGAACCATGATATGAAACCCTCAATCCCAACATTCAATCCAATACCATTTTGAGTACTTAAATTTAAAAGTGTATTATGAACGTGTGTCAATTCAAATTATTGAAGGTAAGCACTAATCCACCAACGGTCAAGTTAGATAAATATGCACATGAGAACTAACTCTCTATCACAATGGAAATATGAGTCCACGATGCCGATATACTACTTTTGGTGCCTATCATGTGATGCATCCCGAACCTCACATTCCCATTCTGCATTTAGTCTAATTCTCATGTGAACATTCAACTAACATACCTAAAAGACATAATTCATCTAATCCAATTATATATAATTAGTGTGTTTTACAAATTAGGTAAAAGATGTTCAACTTCCAAATCCAAAGTTAAATCAAGTTATAATCAAAAGGGGAAATAGAATAATTAATTCCTTAATGTCATTTTCGTATATAAACACACCTTATTAATTTATACAAAACTAAAGGTACAAATCTTGGGCCCCAGTTTTGGAATCAAACTCAAATTAAAAATCCAAATTAGGATCATAATTACAATCTTGGTAAGATTTATTAATTACCACATACATCTTAATTAATCTCAAATTATTCTAAATAAACATTAATCAAAATTATATAATTCTCAATTAAATTTATAAATAATCCAAGCTAAATTTCAAATAACATCAAAATAAAACTTAATTTAATGAAATCAAATCTTTATTAGCATAATAGAACCATTAACCAAACTATAACCCTCCAAATATTATAATTAATATTCAAAAACTCTAATAGTTTCTATTTATATAAATCTACATGTATTTATTTATTTTTATTTTTATTTTTGAAAAGAAAAAAAAACGGACGAATGGGCCAGACCCGCACCTGGGCCCGCCAGGCAGCCGGCCCAGCCGGCCCAGGCCCGGCCTGCTGCCCAGCAGCAGCAGCAGCTGCCAGGCGGCAGGCACTGCCTGGCATGCCAGGCATGCCAGGCAGCGCCGCTGCCTGGGCGGCAGCGTGGCATGCGCCCATTTTTTTTTTTTTTTTAATAATCAAATGCTACATTCATAAAAGAAGAAGAGATCAAATCTCTGAGATTAACTGCTAAATCAAGTATAAAATCTGAGCAAAGAAATCACACAAAAGGTTTAAACCCAAGTAAAGAAATCCTACAAAAGAGCATGTTAACAAGAAGCAACTAAAACATATTGCAAGAACCAAAAACCATGATTGCAGCTATCCACTTGCCTGGATCTCGAAGCCAAAAGCAAATCTGAAGATCAAAGCTTGGAAGAGCCCACCTTGGCTTCCCCCTTAAAGAGCCTCTAGGGTTTTGGTTGCAGAAGAGAGGAAGAAGATGAAAGAATAGGGAAAAAAACCCTAAGAGTAGAGTTTATATAAAAGAGGGGTTTTTTCTAAATTACAAAGAAGGGCCTCCTGCTTTCTAGTGGGTTTTAAGAAATTACAAAAAGGGTCCTCTGGCCCAAAAAGGGTCCATTAACTCAGGCCCAATTGTGTTAAACCGATCTATTGACCCTCTTAACCCAACTCAAACCCGACAAACCGGTATGACCCAATATAAAAATTCAGGACTTGACAACTACAGCCAAGGTGGTTAGAGATCAAAAGAAAGCCCGCACACCTGTTAGAAAAGTGACACACCTAGAGTTTGAACCCTGGATAGTCGGGTGAGAACTCCCCCTCATTACCACTAGGGTAAAAAGCCATTATCGCAACTCACACTTAGGTGTGCTAATTTACACATCATAGAACGTCGTTAGTACAAAGGGATGCTTGGAACGAATCTTAGTTCAAATCCCTTTCATGACTTATATTTTTTGCGACTTTTGGGGCTCCTAGCTATCTATCCAAGCAATTCAAAATTTTGTTGACCCATTAAAGCCTAGTTGTTTAGTTTCATAATTTAAACCTGAGTATTTTGTACATACACCCCTAAGGTTTTAGAATTTGTAAATGGGCTCCTACAGCTTCCGTTTTTGCATATAGCCCCCTATCTTTTCATTTTAATACCTTTAATGTCCCAAAATCAACGACTATAAGTTTTTAGAGTAAAATGACATTTTTACCCACATCTTGATCTCTATATACATAATTTTAAAAGCTTTGATCTATTCATTTTTCTCTAAAACTTGTGACACTGACCATGAGTATAGTGTATTTAGTAGGAAGGAGTAACCCTACATAAACCTACTTTTATTGATATGGAACCCATTTTATCAAATCGATCATGACCTATACTTATAATTGGTTTTAATTGACTCAATCCATACATGACCCTATTATTGGATTGATAAATGTTTCAAAACACATAATTAGAATTCATGTACAATGGAGATTTATTAAAAGAGAAACACTGGATCTTGGGATAAAATAATGACATATTTTTTGTAAATAATAATATACTCATTTTTTTAATAGATGTAAGGCTGGCTAAGCAGTCAGTGTCATAAAATATGTAAATCTCTTGGTTCAAAATAAATCTCTTGGTTGCTTCACATTCTCATTAGGACTACTGATATTAGGGACATAGAAGGTATTAAAATGAAAAGGTAGGGGTATATAGAAATACTAAAACCATATGAGTTTATTTACAAATTTTATAAACCTTAGGGTTGTATATGCAAAAAACTCTTTAAACATTTATAAATCCTAAGAAGTGTAGGTCATATGAAAATAGAGTTTCCAAACAATCATGGTATTATGTTTCACATGTATAATTTATATATAGATATATATTAATTCTTATATGTAAATCTTATTTTTCAAATCCCATCCATAAAAGAAAGAAAACCTCTTAGGGCATGTTTGGTTTAAAGGAACTTTGAGAATTCTTGTTAGGGGAGACCTATGAATTTTTGTTGTCTCGCAATCGATTTGCCAAAAATTCATATATAGTGTAGCATTCAAAGAATTTTAAAAAACAAAAGTGACATTTTGAAGCTTGGTTTGGAACTTTCCAAACGTTCAAAAGACATTTTTTGACACAACTATAAGATTTTTCCAACACTTGTGATTCTCGATAGAAGTACCTTGTATTGTTTGTTTTTGTTGGGAAAGGAGAAAGACAAGAAGAACACACAATCCACACAATAGACACCAGATTGACGTGGTTCACCCGATGTGGGCTACGTCCACGAAGATTCAAACATGTTCCACTATTATTTAGAGATCACCCACAAGAAGAACAATCCCCTTTTTGTGATTACAAGAGTACACAACTCTCCTAGGGTTCTTCTCTGCAGAAAACCAACTCTCTCTTTCTCACACAACCCAGAATAAAACAGAAGCCCTAATTTATGAAAAACCCTGAGCAGTAACAACCGTCGGATCTGCCCTTATAACAAAGGGTCCAGATTAAACTGACATATTACATAATTACCCCAGATCAGGCTTCACCAACCCATCAATCTCCCACTTGAAGACTAATCACACTGAATGGCAATGACAACAATAGAACACAGGTTCAAATCTCAACACATTGTTTTCAAACAAGAAGTCCAACTGAAGCTGAGCACAGCTTCAGTTTCTCTATATTCACCACCTTTGTAAGCATATCTGCTGGATTCTGACTTATGAGAATCATATCCAATTTCAACACCTTTTTATCTAGAAGCCACCGTATAAAGTGATATCTTATACGAATGTGTTTGGTTCTTAGATGAAAGGCCGAATTCTTCACAAGATGAATGGCACTCTAACTATCACTGTACGGTTTGTTGTCCTCCTGCTTTTTACCCAACTCTTCCATTAACTCCTGTAACCAAATCATTTCCTTGCTAGCTTCTTTAGCAGCAACATACTCTACTTCTGTAATTGAAAGTGCAACAATATCCTGTAATTGTGATTTCCAACTGATTGCTGCACTACCCAAGGTGAAGACATATCCAGTAGTACTTCTACTTCTATTAAGATCTCCTGCCAAGTCTGAATCAACATAACCCTCCAATTTGATTTTTGGTCCTCCAAAACACAATGTTGCATTAGTAGTTCCTCTCAAATATCTGACAATCCACTTAACTGCTTCCCAATGTGTTGTTCCAGGGTTACCCATGAATCTGCTTACAACTCCCACTGCATGAACAATATCAGGTCTTGTGCTAACCATAGCATACATTAAACTGCCAACTGCTGAAGCATAGGGGATCTTAGACATGTCATCTTTCTCCTGTTCTGTCTTAGGAGACAACTATTTTGAGAGTTTGAAATGGCTTGCTAGTGGACTGCGAACTAGCTTTAACACCTTGCATGTTGAATCTATGTAGGACCTTTTCAACATATTCTGCCTGAGACAACTTCAGTATACGATTTGTTCTGTCTTTAGTGATTCTCATGCCGAAAATTTGATTCGCAGCACCCAAATCCTTCATTTCAAACTCTTTTGACAACTGTTTCTTCAGATTATTTATTTCTTGCATGTTTGATCATGCAACAAGCATGTCATCTACATACAAAAGGAGAATGATATAACAGTTATCGAAATTTTTATAATAACAACAATAGTCTGCATGACATTGTTTATAACCTGTGTTGCATATATACCTGTCAAATTTGATTACCATTGTCTTGGGGCCTGCTTCAAGCCATATAAACTCTTTTTGAGTTTACACACCATGTCCTCCTTTCCTGAGACAGCATATCCTTATGGCTGATACATGTAGATATCTTCTTCCAAGTCACCATGGAGAAATGCAGTTTTAACATCTAATTATTCAAGATGTAAATCTTCTACTGCCACAATGCTCAAAACACTTCTGATTGTGTTTAACTTAACCACAGGAGAAAACAGTTTAGAATAATCAATACCTTTCTTCTGCTAGAAGCACTTTGCAACTAATCTGGCCTTGTATCTGTTACTGCCGTCATGTTCATCCTTCAACTTGTACACCCACTTGTTATGCAATGCTTTCTTTCCCTCAGGCAACTGAACTAAGTCCCATGTCTGATTTGATAATAATGATTGCATTTCATCTTTCATGGCTTGCTTCCATTTAACCCGAGTATCAACCTGCATTGCCTCTTCATAACATTCTGGCTCATCACCATCAGTTAACAACAAGTAATACATTGAAGGTGAATAACACTGTGTAAGCTTAAGAATCCTAGATGACCTTCTTACCGGTGTAGGTGTATGAGGATCCACCTGTGGGTTTACATTTTCATGTACTTCGGGTGCATCATTTTCAAGAATGTCCTCTACATCTAGGTACTTTGTGTTGTCCTTTTGCACATTATCCTTATCCTTATGCAAGACTTTCTCATTGAATATAACATTTCTACTTCTGATGATTTTTCTATTTTCTTCATCCCAGAAGCGATAACCAAATTCATCACAACCATATCCAATGAAAGTGCATTTCCTAGACTTAGGATCTAACTTATCTCTTTTCTCAACATCAACATAAATATAAGAGATACAACTAAATAATTTTAAGTGTAAAAGATTTATCTCTTTTCCACTCCAAGCTTCCTCTGGTAATTCACCATCCAAAGGTACTGAAGGCCCACAATTGATCAAGTATGCAGCAGTGCTCACTGCTTCTGCCCAAAATTGCTTTGGCAATCCAGCGTGCAGCCTCATGCTTCTAGCACGCTCTACAATGGTCCTGTTCATACGCTCTGCTACACTATTTTACTGTGGTATATTAGGAATGGTGTTTTCTTGCTTTATCCCATTTGTGGAGCAATACTCCTCAAATTCTTTGTTGCAGTACTCTCCCCCATTATCAAACCTCAGGCATTTCAATTTCAGACATGTTTCATTTTCAACCAAAGCTCTCCACTTTTTGAAAATACCAAACACATCGGACTTGTATTTCATAGGATAAACCCATAATTTTCTGGTAGCATCATCAATGAATGTAACAAAGTAAGAAGATCCACCAAGAGAAGGTACCTGTGTTGGTTCCCACACATCCGTGTGAACCAGTTCCAACCTTTCTGATTTTGGTTGCCTCCCTATTTTAGAGAAAGTGACTTTCTTTTGCTTTCCGAAAACACAATCTTCATAGAACTCTAAGTCCAAAGACTTGAGATCTTGTAGCTTACCTTTCGAGTGAAGGATTTTCATCCCTTTCTCACTCATGTGTCCGAGTCTACAGTGTCATGTGTTTGTGTTTTTGCATTTATCTGCAACTGCAATGGAATTAGTATTGCTATTAGACAAGTAAATAGTACCTTCTTTCTTACCGCGAGCAACGACCATACTCCCTTTTGTCACCTTCCATGAGTCACCTCCGAAAGTTGTGACATAACCAGAACTTGCAAGCTAACCAACAGATATGAGGTTTCTTCTAAGGCTCGATACATGCCTGACATCATTCAATTGCCATATACCTCCGTTTGGCAATTTGATCTGAACATCTCCTTTGCCAATTATATCACAAGGTTCATCATCACCGAGATAAACTTTTCCAAAGTCACCTTTTACATAATTTTGGAGATATTCATTGTGTGCAGTGGCATGAAAGGACGCACAAGAATCTATGACCCAAGATTCAGATTTATAATCAAAGGAAAGTATTAAAGCATCATGAACAGTATCACCTGTGATATTTGCGGAAGCATCACTATCATTGTCATTGTTACCGTTCCTTTGCTTGTTTTTCTTTGGTGGGGCTCTGCAATCCTTTTTAACGTGTCCCTTTTTGCCATAATTCCAGCATGTGATCTTGCCTTTTGACAATCTTGACTTGCTTCTCGATTTAGATCATCCACAACTCTGACCTCTTTCAGTTTTCCTTCCTCTATTTTCTACATTCAATGCACTTCCTGAAGATTCACATGAGGATTTCCTGCAAAGTTCTTCATCGATGATAACACTCACAACATCATCAAACTTCAGTTTATTTGAACCCGATGAATTACTCAGTGAAGTAACCATACCACTCCAACTATCTGGTAAAGAAGATAACAATAATAGTGCCCAAATCTCATCATCAAAATGTACTTTTACCGATGACAACTGGCTCATGACTGTGTTGAACTCATTTATGTGTTCAGTGACAATCCCACATTCAGCCATCTTCATGTTAAACAATCTTTTCATCAAATGTACTTTGTTTGAAACAGATAGTTTTTTGTACATTCGTGAAAGGGCAGCCATAACATCTTCAGTGGTTTGTTCTTTGGAAATATTGAATGCAACAGATTTTATTAAAGAGAGTCGAATCGTACCTAAAGCTTTTCCGTCAAGTACTTTCCACTCTGGATCTGACATATTTGCAGGCTTATTTGCTTTTCCTCTAAGTGGCAAGTAGAAATTTTTCTGGTAAAGAAGATCCTCCATCTGCACTTTCCAGAATGCAAAATTCTGGCTATTGAACTTCTCAATTGTTTGCTTTGTGTCGTCTGTCATTGCTCCCACTCAAACCAAGCTCTATTTGCTTGATAATTTTTCTGTCAATCAAACAGTTAATTTGTTCCGTCTATCTCGTAGATCTCATTGCAATGAGTGCACAGAAAAAAACGGAGCATAATTTGGAGTTCGAATGACCTCAAAACATACAAAACAGTTCTAGCTGTCGAATCTGGTCAAATTTGCCTGTTGACCGGTGCTGACGTCACCACTAACGTCACTGTTGTAGTCTGCTGGGCTTCTGGAGCGAACCCGGGTCAGGTTTACCTGACCCAGAACTGAACTGCACTGTGCGCTGGGCTTTGATGCAGTCGGGTCGGGTCGAACCTGATTGGACCCAACCTGGAAACGACTGGCTGGGCTTCTCTGCAATCAAGTCGGGTCGAACCTGACCTGAACTAGCCCGGAACCTGCTCTGCTCGCTGGGTTGCGGTGCAATCGGGTCGGGTAGAACCTAACCTGACCCAGCCCAGAATCCCCTTCTTCTTCTTCCTTCACGTGTGCTCTAGTTCTGCAACAGGGGAATGGTCCCGGTGTAACACTCCGATCCCCTTTGAGCCGGATTAGTGGCTCATTAGTGTGTGTTTCTGTTGTTTTATTCTTTTGGACTTGGTTTTGGGCCTTGGATAGGTAGTTGAGTAACCTTTGACCTGGAATAGGTAGTTCTAAGCCCTTTTCCGTAATTTTGCTTTTGTTTGGCTCATATCATCTTTGCATCATCTTGGTGTCAGCACGCGTATTTCGTTGAGCTCGACAATTTCCGTAACTGTCTCAGAACCATTTGGAGTCAATTGGGGAAGATGGACCTTCGTGTGACTTAAACTGAAATTAGCATAAACTCTCCGGACTTTGACTTAAACTTCCAAACCTATAAAAATGAGTCATGCTCCAGATGTCTCTCCCTTGCCCATTTCATTTCTTCAACGTGCATGCAAACTCCAGGAGACCCTCTTCACTTCGGTTTGTTTCTCTCTCTCTCTTTCGATTGGGGTTTTGCTACTCTTCGTGGATTGGGTTCTTCTTCATTCTCTCATCTCTGTCTATTGCTTGAGGTAAGTGGGTTTTTGTGTTTCTTCTCCCAATTGCACCTCTCATTCTCTGATTGCTATGTCTTCATCTCATGCATGGTGTATCTCTTTGCTTTGCTTTGATTTTAGTTGATTTGGAGCTTGATTCGGTGGATTTCCAGAGTTGAGGCAAGTATAAGTACAGGCTTTGATAACACATATGGGTTGTTTCTTTGATTGCTTTGATTCACTCTTATTCTCTGTATATAAAGGTTTTACAGCCACATTTTGTGAATTTGGAATCTCTGTAGCTTGTTTGGAGATGTTTCTGTACCAAATTTCAGTTTCTGTAACTATCCCGAATTCGTGTTCTGTATTGTACGGCTAAGCCGTAAGTTTCTACGGTTTGATTTCCAGAGACTTAAATTTTGAGTTTTGTTCTACGGCTAGGCTACGGCTAAGCCGTAACTTGTTCTACGGCTGAGCCGTAAGCTAGCCGTGACCCAAACCGTAACCCAGCCGTGAATTAAATCTCTGATCAGTCGAAACTTTTCCAACACAGAACTCCTACGGTGTGGCTACGGCTAAGCCGTGAAATGCTACGGCCAAGCCGTGGGTTGGTCTACGGCTAAGCCGTACACTGGCTGTAGCCCAGCCGAAAAAGGTGTCAGATCAGAGGTGAAAGATGATCCGTTTAGCTGTGTTTTGAATGGAACCAAGGAGAAGCCGTAGTGCATATTACGACGAGTGCGTAAGATGTCTTCGGCTTAACCATAGGTCCCTCATGGCTAAACCGTTAGGCATGGCAATTTTGAAATATAACTTAGGATAATGGTGAGACTTATAGGGCTCAAATACAGGTTAACCACCCGTGTAACCGGCCCAATGGATTCCTTGGATCCCATGAAAAGTCTGTTCGGCTGTGACTTATTCATGTGAGCGTTGATCACTGTTAAGCACCTCCCCATGGGTGTTGGTTTAAGGGACGTCGGTGCACGCAAAGATTACATTGCAACACTTTGATGACAACGGTGCATTGACTAACTTAAAACTACATCAACATGCACGGTTAGTGACAGTGAACAATTAGATTAGGACTGGCTTGTAACGAACCTTGACTCCGTATTAATCTGAGATGCATTGCATATTGGTTATGGTTTTGCCCTCTGTTCTGTTAATCTATGTTTACGCATTCCGCAGTCATTTTGCTTTCGGATTGTATATCTGTTCATTCTTCGATCTGCACTATGCTTTGATCTATGCTGTGCTTTGACTTAATCTGTATTCTGATCTGTATTATGGCTATGCTTTGTATATTTCTGGCTTTGTATATTTTGGGTATTCCCTGGTGGCTCTGCCCAGAGGTTAATACGTGAGGATAAGATCCGGTCTTTGTCATCGGTGAGTCCAAAGCGGATAATCTCCCTTTCTATGGAATTGATTTGATTGGTATTAGTCTGGCTCTACTCAGCCTCAGCCCTAGGATGCCCGACGGGGTTACCTTTAGCTTAGATCTCTGTATCTCTGTAACTGCAGTGTTGCTTTGTCTTGGGACCCCGGAACCCAGGAAACCGAGACCCACTTGTACCCTTGGCCCGGACAGTGGTGTTCTCATCTGCTTTGCTCTGCTCTCTATTGGAGAGAATATGGTTAACGTAGTAGCCACTTCGTTCAGTATTTCTATGTTTTGATTCAATTATCATGTTTTACTTCTATGCACGATTTGCTTAGCATACTAAGATGAAACTCTGAAATTACTATTCCGTCCTTATTCTATTGATACTATGAGTGTTTCACCCTGTTACTTGTATTTGCTGGATCGTTGTATTCATTTGTGTTGTCTGTGATGTTGCAGGCACAGATACCTTGCCCAGCTCCCCGGCGGTCGAGGAGGCTGCAGGGGCAAGTGTAGAGGCACCCTCAGGTTTGGCAGAGTGGGCCTGATCATCTCTGCCGAGTGCGTTCATGCATGCTTCCAGTGGCTTTTCATTTTGGGATTTTGAGAGATTGTATTCGGACTTTGGACTTTGGACTTGTATTCTGTATATATTTGTGTATATTGATTTTGGTGTGTATTCGGTTTTATATCAGTGTATTTGTCTTGTCTTTTCCGTTTCGCATTTGTTTTGGGCTTCCGCTATTTTCCTTTGTTGCTTGCTATGATAAGTACAGCTTCCGCGTACGCTTAGTTCGCACGTGTTAGATCCCTTGTGTATGCGCATCTGGACAGGGTTTGGATGCACGTGCACGGGAGTACGTGTGTCACTGGTTTAGCTTTTCGCTAACCCCCGAATTCTGGGCTTGAGTCGTGACACCCGGCTCTTCGTCCTTAGCGACGGCAGCGGTGGTTGCAGCAGTGGATGGCGCCCTCTCCGGCGACCCTGCACGGCGGTAGAGAACCGCGATCGGTGACTGGAGGCGGCGGTGGCAGCGGCTGTGTTCAGCAGCGGCGCTTGGCGATTGACGATCGGCTGCGATGATGGTTGCGGGTGAGACGATGGCGGTGACGGCGGGCGGTGACGGCGCAACAGCAGCGACAATGAAACCCCCTTTTCGCCGGTCTTCTTCTCCGACCGGCGCTGATGTGAAGATCTGGATGATGCAAGGGGCTGTTTCCGATTTCTGCAAACAGAAATCAATGGGTTGCTGTGATCCCTGTGTCACGGGAACAATGATCCAAACCCAAACTGGCCGATTTGTGTCTTCCCTCACAGATCCGATGATACCCCTCGAGATTTAATCGCACAAATCTCCATAATCTTAACAGACTATAATACCAGTTGTTGGGAAAGGAGAAAAACAAAAAGAACACACAATCTACACAATAGACACCAGATTTACGTGATTTACCTAATGTGGGCTATGTCCATGAATATTCAAATCTGTTTCACTATTATTTAGAGATCACCCACAAGAAAAACAATCCTCTTCTTGTGATAACAAGAGTACACAACTCTCCTAAGGTTCTTCTCTGGAGAAAACCAACTCTCTCTTTCTCACACAACCCTGAGCAGTAACAACCGTCGGATCTGCCCTTATAACAAAGGATCCAGATTAAATCGACATATTATATAATTACCCCAGATCAGACTTCACCAACCTATCAGTTTTAAGGTATTTCGATAGGACCTCTATAGTTTAAACATTTGTGGCAGCAATATTAACACATTTTCTTGTAAAATTTTGATTTCATTATTTGAATGTTAAGAATATTAAAATAATTAAGAACAGTCTAGCATTCAAAGAATTCTAAAAACAAAAGTAACTTTTCGAAAGTCAATTTAGAGAATTCCAAATGCTCTAAAGAAAAATTTTAGCACAAACATAAAAAATTTCCAACACTTGCAATTCTCATTAGAAATACCTTATTTTGTTTGTTTTGAGGTATTTGGATCGGACTTTCGTAGTTTAAACATATGTGGCAGCGGAATTAACACAATTTCCTATAAATTTTTGAAGTCAATGTATGAATGAAAAGAATTCATAAAATCATTGCGTGAAATGATACTTTTGGCATATTGAATTATTAGAATTCTAGTTTACATAATTCTACACTAGCAAAATGTGCCCGTGCTAGAAACTAATACAAAATTCTCTCTACGGGTAAAAGTCAAATACAAAAAGAAAGTTATTTTTATAAATAGTGATCAATTTGATGAAGATGATCTACTGTGAGAAGACATAAATTCTTTAAACTCATCACCAGGAAAACTCAAAAAAAAAAAAAAAGAAAAAAGACAATAGAAGAAACTAATAACAAAATGCAACAAAATTTGCAAATACAAAAAAATACAACATAAAAATGAAAAACTACAAACAATCAAATAATATTAGCGATTTAAAAGAGAATTTTCAAACTCATGAGAATCCAATGCCAAAAAATAAAAAATTGAAGCAAAAGGGAAAAGACTAAATAACCCAATAGAACACCAAGAAAACTAAAGGAACCCATCATAACTAAATAATAATAATAATATCCAAAATAAAAGGGAACAAATCCATAAAAGAAACTACAAAATATATAGAAATGAAAATGTATAAGCAATCCAATGGTAAAGGTAATAGATAAGGAACAAACAAAATCCATGAGAACCCAAAAGCCATAAACCAAAAAATTTAGCCAAAAAGGAAAAAAAATATCTATGAAAACCCATCACCAAGAACAAAAATAACCCAATGAAAGTGAAAGAATTAATAATAAGATTAACTCACAATTAAAGGCAATAAATCTAAGACAAAAAAAATACAAATAGAAAATAAAATATACTGAAAAATCCATAAATAAATAAAATTTAAAGAAATAAATAAACTCATGAGGACCCAATACTCAAAATAAAAAATTGAACTCAATAAGGGAACCAAAAAAGAAACCTACAAATCCATTGAAACCCTTGGTGAGGAAAACTGAAAGAACATAGCATAACTGAAAAATAAATTAACCCACAAAAAAAGCATATAATCCGATAATAAAAGAAGTTTAGAAGAAAAATAGAAGCATATAAGAATCCATTACTGAAAACCAAAATTTGAAGCTAAAAGAAAAGAAAAAGAACAAAAAACACAAATCCATAAAAAAAAACTCATCACCAAAAGAATCAAAAGAACCTATCAAAACCAAATAATAATAATAATAATAATATGGGCTCATGAAAATGCATTAAAAATATCAAAAAATAAAAAAAACATGGAAATGAAAATTCAAATAATATACCATAATATAAGCAATTTATTTGAAATAAACAAATCCATGTGAACCCAAAATACCCAGAAATTAAAATAGATTGGTAATAGCCTTTTGACTAACTGGAATAAAAGATAAGAAATAGAGACTACACAGCAAATGAACTTTTTTTTTACATAATTGCATATAGATATTTCACTCTATTTCTTAAAAGATGAAAAAAGAAACAGTAAAAGTAATTCAAAGAGAGTACATACAAAATAAATATCTTCATTGCTATAAAAAGAGAGTACATGCATGCCAAAATATACTTCACCAGGTAGTCGAATTGAAATCTTTGGAGACAAAGAACAAATTCCAAATCAATAGAGGAGACAGAGAAATGGAGAAGATTTAAAATAAAAAAAATGAAATTGGTTCATGGGAGAGCAGTGTGAATCTGACGCTGCAAGATCTTGACAGTGATGTTGTTGCACTTGAACATCAGTACTCGCACAAATCCCCTTTGCAGAAGAACCCACTCCTTCTATCTGGCGAGATGGGAATGAGGAAACCCGGCTATAGTATGCATGCCTATTGCACAACATCTCTAACCTCTCACATGTCATGGCACTGGATAAACCTCTGCTTCACTCATAGATGGAGCCAAGCCACCATAAGAGAGATGTTGTCAAGAGAAAAAATTGGTAGAGAGAGAGACTCCAGAGAGGCAGAAAAAAGGTGTTACAGGTAGCTGTAAATTTTACTTAAATGTATGGTGTAACTCCCCTCTAAATGAGATGCAAGTGGCCTTCATAGGATGAGTAAGTAGAGACATGGGTATTGGAATGCATTTTAGCCAAGATGAGAAAACTTTCTGCTATAGTGAGAGGGTTAAAATAAATTACTGAGGATCAAAGCCAATTAAGGCAATTCAGGTTTGATTTCTCAATCAAAACCTATTCGCTTCATATACATATGTATAACAAATATATATATATATATATATTTTACTCTTTTCAATGGAGAACAATGTTTAGGAACTTCATAAAAAACCCCACCAGAATTGTGAGAATCGTTGCAGCAGATAGGTGTGCCCCACTACTGAGTTTCACCTCTCTCACTCGTGATAAGTGTGAGCTCCATTATAAAGAATATTGTGACTCACTAATTAGCCCGTGGGGCACCATACTGTCAATCATGTACGTGCACATTTCTATCCAACATGCAGGAGTACTTTTCCGGTGTTGGTGCTGGGCACCAATGCCAGCCACACAATGCCCTGTGTCGCAGACATTAATTCCTAGCACCAAATTAGTTGTAGGCACCTACCAACATAAAATCTCTCATCATGCACAATTTAACGTTGCCTGTGGGACTAAATTCTTAGTAGTGATAAATTTCATAGATGTTTCTTAAATTTTAAGCCAATAATATTTGAGAACAATGAGACTCTCCCTAATATGATTGGCTTTCCTACTTTAAATTAAATTACAAATGAGTCATTTTGTTTTTATAAATAGACAGTGAATACTCTCAATAAAACTACTTGATAGATTTGACAAAATTTAGTTTATTAATTTTCTCCTAGATGAACACTAGGTTACTTGTTTGATGCATGATCTATCTATTTTTAAACATGTGTTAGCAAAGCAATGAATTAAGGGGTTGATTCCTTGGGTCTATGTAATTATGTAATTGGGGTTAAAGATGGTGTAGCTCTTTTACTCCTTTTTTTAATCCATTTTTTCTTCTTTTTTTTTTTTTTTTTTGTGGTGGTGTGCTATATATTTCATCTTTCTAATAATGAAACCTTTTGTTTCCGTTCAAAAAAAAAATGATAGGAGTGATTTTAAATTTGGCTAGGCATTCATTACGCCCTCCCCACACCGGTCAGGTGAATAACGCATTGTAATGAGTTATAAGCTAATTTTTCCCTAGGATAGAGCCCAAAGGAGATGATCGAGCACATGTGTCTGTGGTATCATTCTTTTTTTTTTCTTTTTTCCTTTTTTACCATCTTGAGATAAATACGAATAGAAATCACCATGGTTTATCTTCATTAATAACCAGGAAAGATCTTTAAAAAATAGTAGGAACTTCTTCATTTAATATCTTCAAAGTAAAAACTAGTAATTTAGTTCTTTTACATGTTTGATTCTATTAATTTATTTGATTATTGCTGCTTCCAAAAAGTTTAAGGGCAAATCTTGGGGTGTGAGACTTCTTTTTTTCCAACCCACCAAAATTGCAGCTCCCGCACCCCTGTTATAGTATAAAAGGCCAGCCAATCTGTATTCTGCCTCCCTTGCTATAGTATATAAAAAGACCAACCAATCTGCATTCTGCCTCCCTTGGTCTAGTATCAAACGCCAACCAATCTGTGTTCCGGCTACATTTCCAATCTGTGTTCTGCCTACACTTTGCAGCTTAAATACATGGAACCACTTCATGTTTCCTTGTTTCTCTTTACTCTCTCCTCTCTGTTTGCCTCTCTTTTCTTGAGCTGCTACAGACACAAAACAGGTAGTGCCAATTCCCCACCCGGGAGCCGTGGATGGCCCATCATCGGCGAAACTGTCACCTTCTTTCGGGACCCGGGGAAGTTCGTAAGAGATAGAATGGAGAAATACCATAGCCATGTCTTCAAGACATCGTTGTTCACTTATCCCATGATCTTATTCTGTGGTCCTGCAGAGAACAAGTTCCTCTTCTCCAACGAGAACAAGCTCGTTGTTGCTTGGTGGCCGGACACCGCCAAGAGGATGTTTCCTCACTCGCTTCTCTTCATCACAGGGGACAAAGCTCATCGGACCCGCAGGCTGATGATGAAATTCATGAAGCAGGATGATCTGAATCGATATGTGGGGATCATGGATGCCGTTGCGCGGCACAATATGCAGAGCAATTGGGAAGGGAAAGGGGAGGTGAGGGCATTCCAACTCGCTAGGGACTACAACTTTCACACATCGTGCAGGATTATGATAGGCACAGAAGACCCAGATAAGATGATGAAGCTCGAGAGCGAGTTCAAGGTGGTGTTGAAGGGGTCGCTGGGGATACCTTTGAATTTCCCCGGCACGTCCTTCTACAGGACCATGAGAGCAGTGGAAGCAATACGAAGGGAGCTTAAGTACATGATCGAAGAAAGGAGGGCAATTCCGCTGGAGAAGATGCAGGAGATGGACTTACTTTCTGGGCTACTTGTTACAGCAGATGATGAAGGGGACTTAATGGCGGAGGAGGAGGTGTTGGACAATGTAATGGTGTATCTTCTTGCTGGCCGTGAGTCTGCTACGACAACCATAGCAATGGTTTTGAAGTACTTAGCAGAGATGCCTCACATCTATGATGCGGTTTTAAGGGGTAATCTCTCTCTCTCTCTCTCTCTCTCTCTCTCTCTCTCTCTCTCTCCATTGAATCTGTTTGGAGTATGCACAGTCAAGCCAGCCCTGAACATCCCTAAATTGGTAAATTCACTTCTTTAGTAAAGTAAATAGTCATTTTAAGAGAAAATAACAGAAAATGAGTCACATAAAAAGGTATATATTGAAAAAAAATAAATTTATTTTCTATTAAGAAATTCAAAAAGTTACTTTTTTATGTGAATATGACTAAAAAAATTATTTTCTCTTTTTACGAAAAGAAGAAAGGTCAAAAAATTTTGTTAGATTTTCATTCCACTAAATAACATAAAATTATCACTTTTTTATACAACTCTTTTTCTTCTTCTTCTTTTTTCTTCTAATTCAACCATTTAACTTACTTCACTTTACTAATAAAGTTATCAAACACACCCAAACTATTTTTTCCATGTTTGGGATTGTAGCTTGTGCTAACGCCCAACCTCCATTTTCCATGTTTGGAGTTGTAGCTTGGGCTAGACAAAACGCAAGCATGCATGTTCCAGCCCACATAAAGACTCAATTTTTGTTGCGCTTGTTTGTATTTAGTTTTGCGCTTGTACATCAGTTTCAAAGACTGAGTAGAATTCAAGCTAGGCTGGATACTCACAGCCAGACCACAAGAGACAAGATACCAAATCTGAAAGTTTGGTCACACTGTGGACCACAACACTGTTGCATTCATTATGATACGACTGAGAGAGAATAAATTAATACAACTTAATTTCAAAATCCCTTCGCTGGTAACTTTCCATTTTGGTCACACTGTGGACCACAACACTGTTGTATTAATTATTATATGCGACAGAGAGAGAATAAATTAATACAACTTAATTTCAAAATCCCTTCGCTGGTAACTTTCTATTTCCTTCTTAGTAGGGGTCAACATTTCTTCATTATTTTTGTTTGTTTGTAGGGTGGTTAAATTGAGATAAATTTGAATGTTAAATTAAAAGAAAAACAAAGTAGAGGGAGTTGAGGGTAAAAGCACAAGTTTTTTTTTCATCAATTGATACTTTGTACGAGCACCTTTTTGTCATCTTATATCTCTTAGAATTACCTTTTTGCTATTTTGTGCAATTAAAAAAACTTTTTTTTTGTTATTTTGTGTTTTTATTACCAACTCCCTTCACTTTCTTTTCCTTTTAATTTGGCACTCAATTTTATCTCATTTTTCTCCACTCTATGTCAAGAGTCCATTTGTCCTATACATGTGATAGGTTCACATATGATAATGTTATAAATGTGAAACACATTACCCTTGTTATCAAAGATACCACTTTCACATTATTGAGTTAGTACATCCAACAGTTTTAGGTGTATTTGAGGATTTAAAATAATCAGCTTCAAAGTTCTTAAGCTTATTAGACATGAATGAAAAGTTAAAAGTAGTTAATGGACCCTACAAGAATGCAATCATTGTGCAACAGACAGTATTCGCACCTTTTGCATGAGAGGTGTAAAAGTGATTCTCACACCTATTTAGGTGTGACAATATTGGTATTTAAATGGCCTTATCTACATGTCATTTCATGCTTTATTTATACATCACTTGCGTAATGAGTACAAACTAACACAATGATCTATAATCATTATGGATGTAAATCATTTATATCAGTAAAGGACTATAGGAAAAATTAATGGCAAGCCTAATTGGGTTAGAGTTCGAGTTTGAGTCCATCTTTTTAAATTCAGATCAATAGTGATGGATTCAAATATTTCTTGTTCCCACCTCCCAAGAATAAGGACTCTCACTCTTTTGATATTCAGTCTCTGTATCATTCTTTCTCCTCATTTTTTTTTCCTGTCTTTTTCTATATAGCTTCCATGAGATCTGTTTGGCGTAAGAATTAGATAAAGTCTTCGGATAAAATTGTCTTATGTGGTGATAAATTGGAGCTTTTGCTAATATAGGTATTCTTATAATATCATAATATTGTTTGATTGACACAATGATATTCTAATAATTCTGTAGGTTCAAAATAGTGCCTTTTACTGGAGAATGTTCTCCTATAAGAAAACTGTAAATGAAAGTCAGCCTATGGGGCCTACTTTTAAGCAATACACCCCCGTCGATGGTCTGATGGGGATGATTTTTTGGATCCCTCTTATTCATGAGGAGACCTTTTCATGAATTAAGATTCTAAGAGAGCATGGCATGTTACCCCTTATTGACATGGCGGACCATGATAGGTTCCACCACGGTTATCATGGGGGTGAAATATCAGATGATCAGGACTCCATTTCCATTTGCTCTTTTCTATTTATAGACTTGTATGTAAGTAGCTCACAGCCTCCCACAAGTTAGACTGCATGTTCTAAAGGAATCGAGATTATAAGAGAAAAACCTGCGTCCATAGCAGGTAGCCCACCGGTGAAGTAGTGAGGCCAAGGTCACTGTGAGGTTTATAATCAGAGGATCCAGACTCGTTCCAAAGATGTAGCCTACAAATGGGACAACAATCCCCCTTTCACCAACTTTCTGTCTCATTTTTGGAAATGAATATATTCCTTATGAATTCCTAGTTTTAGATTGTTTCACTATATTCCTTCCCATAAATTCCACAAGCAAAATGAATCCAACCCTTCAGCAAATCAAATAATTTATCTGAGCACTCCTATTGCCCCCAAAATATTTTTTTTTCCATTTGGTAAATACGAGCATATACTCATCCAAGTCCCTTGCAAGCCGCATTAATGCTGATATTGATCCCTATTTGTTTCCATTGGAGGCAGGTGGCACAGGCTACTAGCGAGGCCTATTATTGTAGCCCTTTCACAAGGGGCCTGATGCTTGTATTTGTCTTCATATATGTAACCACAAATACATATATATATATATAACCAATTTGGTAAAATTATTATTCCTTAAATATTTCAACATATTCTAAAACCCGATGCACACTTTCACGGTATGATTGGTATTAAGAGAAATATGCCATACTCCAAAAACTTGTATATAATTTAAAAGAATCATGTGATTTTTTTTTGTTCACTATAGAAATGAATAGAAATACTCTAAACATATCATAGAAGACTTATTCCTTGGAAAAATACAGAAATAAACTCATGCAGAACATATAATAAAGAATTTTGACAACTTTGTTTCATAGTCTTGGAATGCATCATACCTTTACTAGTTAGGATTAGATTAATTAATAATCTTACTGTCATCTACATGATTGCACCAATACCTTTGCTGCTGCGATTAGACTTCTAAGCATTTGTAGGTCTTCTAGGATAGCCAACTCACCACAACTTTCTCGGGCATTTCTCTTCTATCTTATTCTCCCACATAGATTTTGTTTAAAATTAAAGAGGACACAATCCTTAGCTTGTGCAGAGGATTAATTATGCGGTGAGGAACAATTACAGGGAATACCACGATAATTGTTAGGATCGGTTTAGTGCCAAACACTCAATCACATAAACCACAAGGAAGAAGAAGGTTAAGTAATCACATGGTACATAGTTTACATGGTCAGCATGATCACCTACATCCACAGGCATGAAGATTTCATTATTAAAAAATCACTCTCTCACCTCCTTATAAGTTCTCTCTTTGTGTTCCCCTTTGCCCTAGCTTGCTTGCTTACAAAAGCATTAACTTTAGGAGAGAATCTATAAGGATTAGCCGCAATTAATTCGGCCCTAATGAAAACAACTCACACGCCCAATAAAAACCTTTTGAGCCAAACCCAATAATCTTTACCTTGGCGAAAAATGGCAGACCCTTTGAAGAATTACTGAAATTTCCAAAGTATCTTTGAGATGACTTTTTATGTGATAACCACAGCTTTCCGGCTTTTCTATGTCTCCTAATTTCTATGCCTAACATCTTAGTGGCTACCCAAAGGTCTTTCATGTCAAATTCTTTTTTTAGATTTGAGTTTATCAACTATTCATGTGTCCTTATATGCAATGAGCATGTCGTCCACATATAGTAGCAAAATGATGAAAGAATTATCATCTAAAACTCTGTAATAAACAAAGCAGTCATACTCACATCGATAATAGCCAAGCTGCAACATGTACGAGTCGACGCGCTTATACCATTATCTTGGAGATTGTTTTAACTTGTACAATGATCTCTTCAATTTACACAAATAGTATTCTTTTTTGGCTTCTTTGAACCCCTTTCAAATTGCTCCATGTAAAATGTTTCCTTCAAGTCACCATGAAGGAAAGCTATTTTTACATTTAGCTGTTTAAGCTCCATATCCAACAATGCTACCAATGCCAACAACACTCTAATAGATGTGTGCTTTATAACTGGGGAAAAGATCTCATCATAGTTAACCCCTTCTTTCTGTGAGTACCGATTTACTACTAGACGTGCCTTGAACCTTGGTTCTTCATTTTCTTGCAAAGAGATCATTTTTCCTAGACACCAATTTATAACCAATTGGTTTCCTATCTTTGGTTTAGGAACTAACTCTTAGACTGAGTTCTTTTTGAGAGATTTCATCCCATCCATCATAGCACCTATCCAACCTTATTTTTCACTTCTTTTCATAGCTTCTTGAAATGTGATTGAATCACCACTAAAAGTGATAAGAGTAAAATCCACTTCATCCTCATCCTATCCAAACCTTTGAGGCGGTTTAATAGTTTTCTTTGCACTTCCATGTGCTAAACTTAAAGGTTCCTACTTAATCTCATATTGTTCCTCACCTTTAGCTATACCAACTTTTGATTGACTTAGAACTTATTTCTTTGTTGTATTGTCCGTAAGAAAAATAACTTCTGTAACTACTTTTTCTATACTGTGCCCTTTTACTTCACTTTCATATTTCCAATTCAGCATCGAAGCTTCATCAAACACAACATATTTGTTGTAGATATTTTTCCTATTTTCTGGATCCCACAGTTTATACCCTTTCACACCTTTTTCCAAAGTAGAGAAATATACATTTGGGTGACTTGGAGTCTAACTTGGGTTGCTCTTGAGATCTTTTTCCCCAGAGATTTGGTTTAGTTTTAGTTTTGATACAAGCCATAGATCGGAAAGGTGGGCTTTGGTTCCTTGCTGCCACAGAAGAAGAACCTTTGCAGTCGCCTTTGTCGAAGAAGGTGTTGCCACCGCCCACGCCGCACAATCACAGAGAAAACAACCCGCCTCTAGCGCTGGTGTTGTGTCCAGATTGGAGAAGAACAAAAGGCAGCAACGCATCTGTTACGTTTTTTTGTTATAGAACAATAAGAAGAAGACGACCTAGTCTTCTGGGTTGGTTCGAAGTCAGAACATGTTCAGGTCATCTTATCCCAAGAACAAGAAGCCCAGTCTAGTCCAGGCAACTAGACTAGATGTGATCAGGTTCAGGTTAGGTTTGCTCAACCCATTTTCAAGATAAGCCTATCCAGTAGCAAGAGCTTGTTACAGTCAAACACCAAATTTGACTTCGTCCTAACCTAAGTGCAGAAGCCTAGCAGCCATGATCCAACACTAGAAGAGAAGATGACGTCATTAGGCTGACGCAAACAACCACATCAGAAGTATGGTCAAAGAGTTTGACTAGGGATCAAACGATAGAAACTTGTTTCTGCAATATCTTGATCATCTAAAGTCCGATTGGAGTTTCATTCGCTCCTACAGACTCGTTACAAGTAGAGCTACACAGCAGTAGAAAAAGATTAGCAGTTCAGTGGTCAACAAGAAAGTTTGACCGGTAAAAAATTATTTTTATGATATTGAAGCCAATTGGAGTCAGATTTTAGTTTTGTTTCTTTCAGGGTGCTCGTGATGATTGGATCTTTATAGAGGTGCTAAAGTGATGGGCTTTTGATAGGTTGGATATTGAGTGATTCAGAAATCAACATCATATGAACTCATAAATGGATCTGAACATTTAGTTCGAGGTGGAATTTGAAGAGAAGAAATTTGCACCATCGATGTAGGGACGTACCATATAGGGTATGGAATGATATAGTGGGGTATCTTCAATGTAGCACAAAGATTTACAAATTTTAAGACAATGTGGAGATTATTAAGTTTATGTCTTGTATTCCGATTTAGCCAGATTGGTTCATTGGTCTAGCCAATGAACATGTTTAGAGTTGTGGGTATTTTAGTCATTGTACTAGGGCTTTCTTAGTAGCCAAGAAAGTAGGGATTATATATTCATATGATCTAACCTTAGACTCTATGAAAGAGATATGGTAGATCTCTTCCTCAGGGTGTTTAACCACGTATGGCTATGTAGGGTATGTGAGAGGTGTGAGTTTTATTCTCCATGGTGTTCGGAGTATTACCCCTACGTTTAGCAGGGGACTGTGAGAGTAAGAATAAGACCTCAGATGCTTACAGCCCGTGGAGGTAGCCTTTACAGTGAACCACATAAAATATGTGTCATGGTTACATATTTATCTTCTTCTCCACATTATGTTGAATGTTGAATTCAATCTAACAAGTGGCATCATAGCTACAACAATTGGTATCTGTGCTTCTGCATGTGCACAACAATAATGATGCAATAGATGATCTTTTAAGTTTATTTAATGAATAAATTATTAAATTCTAAAGATATTATTAATTAAATTATTAAATTCTGAAGATATTATTAAGCATAGTATCATTAGAAGCTATTATTAGTTTTTTTAAATAAAAAATAATTCCATATCTTCCATTGGCCAATCCATTAAAATTTTTTTTTATTACTCCATCATGTTTCTTATTACAACGATTTGTTAATCCCAAGCCCAAATAAAGGAAGAGTAATATTCGGTTAACACTTGCTCAATGGGGATGTAAGAAAAAAGTAAAATTTGGTTTGCTTGTGTTTAGGTCACGGGCCCAACCACGGCCCTCCAAGGATAAGGTAAGGGCATAGGTAAAGCGGGCTCTCCAAGGGCTTCTGCCCTCTTGGGCCCAACCCTATATAATTGAAGGTACAGTAAGGATAACCCTGGGCCAGTCCCAGCCCACCAGCCCTTTAATAGGCCTACTACTGGTGCATAAGATTCATGTTCCACATTTTTAGAACATTGAAAATCTCTACGATGCCCGGCCCTCATAATCTTCAACAAAGCTCTGGTTCAGAAATTCTTGAAACAGCCTCACCAGGCTCGCGATTACCCACATGGAAATTGGCCCAGCTTGGGATTGTTTAATTAAGGCCCACCTAAGTTTCACGACCTACTGGTGATAATTGTATGCATTAGTTATATATACAAGGTGGAAAATGGATTAATTTTGATAAAAGAGCATAATGGGGTGGTGAGTAAGGACTAAGGAGTGGCAAACGGTCGACCAAGGGTGGACTCCATAAGCCAGGGTTGTTAATTATCCAGTAGCAGGCTGAATCCTTTGGATGATTCTGCCTATTAGAACTAATAACTCGCTGTGTGAATATAATATTGCATGATCCGCATGTCTTAAGTACTACAAGTCATTAAGATTTAAGAGTAAAATGTGATTGCTCTTTCTAATATTTCCAAGTAAAGCGTGATTACTCTTTCTAATATTTCCAAACTTATTAATGTTATTGTTCGCTCTCCTCATCAGAACAAAGAGATGTCGCAATGTCGAAGGGACCTGACCAGTTGCTAGACTTGGAGGACATAAAAAAGATGAAGTATACATGGAACGTGGTGAACGAAGCATTGAGATTCACACCGCCAATTCAAGGATCCCCCAAAGTTGCAATCACTGATTTCAATTATGCGGGTTATCACATTCCTAAGGGCACCAAGGTAACTTAGGAGTAATTGAATGATCATTGATTTTTTTTTCTTTTCAAAGTTGGGCTATGGTCCAAAGTGATAGTTAAACTTGAAAACCTAGCAACGGAAGCCTAACATATATTTGATACTAAAGTGACGACTTTGGATCCTCTTACCAAAACCCCACGGTGACTGTGGAGGTAACAATCAGGTCCCACCTCAATCACCGTGGGGTTTTTCCTCATAAAATCTAATTCAAGTGACAACACAACTCAACCATTCATATATTGGCAGAATGAACATAGCTTTAGTTATGGCAAGACAACGTTTTTCTACCAAAGGAAATATGGGTGTGCCTTGGGCTCGGCTGAGCATGTGAGCCCGCACTGCCCATCTTGAAGAAAATCCAATTCTCGCTAGGTATTTTGGGCTTCAGTGGAGAAGAATTTCGGAGCCTGTGAAACACAGGGCCAACCTCGACGTTGGGCCTCTCATACCCAAATTGGATTTTGGGACACACCACTTCATGGTGGCAAACTATGAATGTGAACTCGCCCAATGGAAACTAACCATTCAGAGAAGCATGATTCGCTATGAACACCCGAAACCCATGACCCCCTTCCCTTGAGTATGAATGGCGCTTCTCTGTACATGATTAGTTCAAATAGCAAAACATGCTTGAAATTAGATGCCTGCCTTTAATGCAGGGTTCATCTCTATATTATCGATAGAAATTTATCTTCATGTATGGCACGACATGTAGACACCTGGAGGAGAAAATTGTCTTATTCATAATATAAAAAAAAAGGTAATATATGTTTCTAAAATTTATAAGAAATTTGAAGTACGACATTTTTGGCATAATTATACTGAGATGAAATATTGATAAAAATTTTATAATTCGATATTGAGTTGGTCAGTTCCGGGTGGATATGAGCTGTCAGACTTCACACTAGTTGGCTTCGGTTTTATATTTGTTTGAGTTGCCTGCCCCATTTACCTATAACCTATATATTGATTAGTAAGCATTTATATTCAACAGGCCTTTATTGAGCATTGGTGTCACACACCAAATTCCGAGATCCTAAAGACCGTCAGAGTTAAGGTATAACTGTCCCACAATTGTATAATATAAATTATTCTTTTGAGTAAAGCATTAAGTGGGAGAATTCAGAGTCAACTAGATTAAATTAAAGCATCAATAATTAAGTCACTAATAAAAGGTTAACAAAACGTCTAATATTAATACTCTCAAAATATCCAAAGACAAATGACATATCAAACATCTTGAAATCAAATAAATACTAAAGAGCTATATAGTGACTTGATTCTCATGTTTACCCATTCCTGCAAGAAATCTACGGTTCATTATTGATGGGATCAACCTTAGTATATAAAAAAAAAAAAGGAAAAACAAACACATATGAGCATAAAGCTCCACAAGTAAACAAACTATAGAGCTATAACAAATGATTATTCAATCAAATGATAGAAATTTGGATACGATGAACAAATATGATTAATTCAAGGATAATGCAATAAAAATGAGATGCTAAGAAATATTAAAAGATAATTTGACCAATAATGACAATAATAATTTTGCAATGATTTATGAATATTGGCAATAATTATAGATTACATGATCTAGTCTAAGAAAAGGCATATCTTCAGCTACAATACACATATGCATATAAGAGACCGAAACCACAATCACACATATAAAGGCCTGAAGCCATAATCACACATACAAGAGCCCGAAGCCATATCGGATTAGCTGCGGTCTAGTTATCACACATAAAGGGATTCCCAAGTTCCAATGTTATACCCACAAAGAGGGCTACACTCCGCATGTGAGCATCCCTACGTTGTGTTGCCCATGTGTTGGATGATGCCTCAGAGTCAAGGATTACATCTAAGGGTGGACCAAAAAACTCAGAATTAAGTTTTCTTAGCAAAGTATGATTTGAAATATTTTTGCAACATAATTGGAGTCGTGTTATAATTTTGAAGTCCAACCATGATATAAATATTTCTTGCAAGGGTTCATATAAGAATTTCTATATCTTATGGTAGCATCAGTAGCATCAAATGAACATGAAACAAGTTCATTATTTACAATTTTGTTCATTTTTGAGTTCACAAATTAATTCATAAAGGTACAATCATATCAATAAAATCAATGGCCCTAGATAATCTAAAATGCTATGACTAGGCCCCGCATGAAAGCAAGGATCACATAATAATTTAATATTTTGGAAGGCAATGTTAGAAAATTCTAATACTAAAGGACCATAGTAAGGTTACTTGGCTAGATTCACGGTGGTCACCTAATCGAACTTGTCTTAACTTGAATGTTCCGAAATCTTGGTATGGGTCCCTAGTCATGATAGGTAACCAATAATTAGGATCTGAGTTCATGTACTATTAATGGGTTTGGTTTGGGTAAAGGTTAAGTTTAATGGGTTGAGACATATGGTTTGTGCTCAAATTATTAAGCAGTGTAAGTGGGCCCTAGGTAGTGTGACTAATAGGTTGCATCAAAGGGCTTAGGCTTGAAATTTCTCAAGCTTAGATGAGACCTGGTTTAATATACTTTTGAATTGGACCCAGATTACTAGATTGCACCAGTGGGCTAGAATGACTTAATTTATATTGGGAAAAGCGGCGACAACGGAAACTACCCGCGATCAACGGATTAACCACGATGAACATACAGCAATCACACCATCAAGCAATCACACACATGACACAGCAGTTTTACGTGGTTCGGCAACTTGCCTACGTCCACGGGAGGAAAGAACTCATCTACTATGATCCCATCTCGATCCCCTCAGGATCTAGGGTTACAGTACATCAATATATAGTTCCCGCTTTCTTGTCCACCAAGAAAACCCATATATAATAACTAAAATACCCCTAACCCTGAGCCTCGGTTCTGGCTAAACCAGACAACCGATCCGGCTAAACCGGAATACAAGACACAACCCAACAATCTCCACATTGGCTTGGATTCCGCAAATCCTCAGAGTCACCTTGAGATACCTGGTGGTAATGTCTTCACGCATCTTGCTGAAGGGTACACCTCCGCACACGTTACAACTTAGCGTGGCCACAGTTGCTTCCTTTGACCTCAACACCACCGTCTTGAACCTCCGAAGTGCTCTCCATTTGTTGTCACATGCATGCATCCGTGCAACACAATGAACCCAACTTCCATCCGTCAAGACAAAATTGAAGATCTCCCCGAATCTGGATCTCACTGGTCCCTTGTGAATCCTTCCTTCTGTCTCCATTCCGGTGTTCTTTCCGTCAAACCTACAACTGTCCTGCTCTAGCTTGTTCTGGTGGGTTGGGCATAGTACATGCGGGTTAGGTATAACCCGATGCTTAAACCGGCTTACTCTGACCTGAACAAGACTACCTTTTCTGAGAAAATCATCTCCGTTTAGGGCTTCCTGGATTTGCGTTAGATGATATCATTGAAGATCCATCAATCCATCTTCCAATGATCCGTCGCATCTAACTCCACCTGAACCACAGATTTCCTCCCATGTTATTTAATATCTCCTTTACTGCTCCACCTGAAAAAGCATCCCCTATCAACCTGTAGAGATTTCTGACCAGCTCACCCTCCATGATGACCAATGTTCCATTTCCACCTTTATAACTCCACCCGTTACAATGCACTTACAGCCTTTGAAGTCTAAGGCACACAAAGAAATCTTATTTCTTTGTCAACCTGGAACATATATCACATCCGTTAGGGTTTGAATAACATCATCATACACCTGAATTTCTACCGTTCTTATCTCAAATGCTCATCAATTTGCATTCTCCCCCATAAAAACAAATCCATCAACAATGAGAGTTATTTGCATCAAACCAATCTCTACTCAATCACATGATAGGAAGAATCTGAATCTTAATACCATGAATCATCAACAAGATCCATACCTGTAGTGACCAAAATTGATTTCTTGTCAACCGAATTCGAGCTTTCTTGCACATTACCTCCTTCTGATTTTTATTCCTTTTGCTTTTTCTTCCACTTTGGCATGTCGCTCCTTCCCAATCCCTTCGACGCGGATCTGAGCTTTCATCAAAGTTCTGGAGCAATCTATCATTCTTGACATCAAATAACACTGTTCAATCATTGCTGTGTCACGGAGTCTAACACTCTTTCCTGCCAAACCCTGAAGTCGTTTCTCCATCAAACACTTCAATCTGGCTCGTGATGCTTGAATCCATTGCTATCATTGTGAATCTGTCAGTTTCTTCAATCCTCCAATTTCTGCCCATCAAACTGCCAATATCTTTTACTAGCCTTGTAGATCTCATCACCATAAGCACGCTGGAAGAAACGGATCTGAAATCCGACTCCGGATGGCTTTTATATCGCAGAATTAATTCTCTACAATCCAATTGGTCAAACATCCATGTTGACCATTGAACAGCCCATCTTCATCCATATACGCGTAGATCTGCTTAAAACGAGCCATAGGCTCAAGCGGATCTCCGATCGGACATCGGACGATCAAGATATCACAAAAACAATTTCAGTCGTTGAATTTGGTCAAACCTGCTTGTTGACCGTGCTGACGTCATTGTTGACGTCACGAATTGCTAGTAATCTGGGCTTCTGAAACAAATCCGGGTCAGGTTCACCTGACCCAGAACTGAACTGAACTGCTCGCTGTCGTGGGTTTCTCTGATGTACTGGGTTTGGGTCCGACCTGACCTGGAACCCGGAACTGCTCTGCTGGGCTTGCTGCATAAACAGGCTCGGGTCCGAACCTGACCTGACCTGAACCTTCGATGCTCTCTGGGCTGCCGCTGTAACCAGGTCAGTTCTGAACCACCCAACCCGAACCTGACTTGTGACCTGTGATGCTGGGCTTCTCTCCGCACATGATCAAATAGAGACCCAGCAGAGATCACGACCTTGATCTCTGCTTTTTCTGCAACGTGAATCGCAGAACTCTAGATCCGATCAGTTGATCGCAAATCCGAGCGATCTCCACCTCGCTCTGTTACCACTTATTGGGAAAAGTGGCGACAACGGAAACTATCCACGATCAACGGATCAACCACGATGAACATACAGCAATCACACTATCAAGTAATTACACATGACACAGCAGTTTTACGTGGTTCGACAACTTGCCTACGTCCACGGGAGGAAAGAACTCATCTACTATGACCCCATTTCGATCCCCTCAGAATCTAGGGTTACAGTATATCAACATATAGTTCATGCTTTCTTGGCCACCAAGAAAACCCATACATAATGACTAAAATACCTCTAACCCTGAGCCTCGGTTCTAGCTAAACCAGACGACCAATCCGGCTAAACCGGAATACAAGACACAACCCAACAATTTAATCATGAATATTAGGTGGGCCTATGGTGGTGAACTAAATAGGTTAAATAAATTAAAGCCAGGCTAGAACAAGTAGGTTCCCAAATCAGATGTAGAGTTGCCTAGGTTACACAGGCTTGGGTTAAACTTGATTTGGTATCTAGGAAGATCTAAGATTATCTCGGGTATAGGCTGTGTGCGCAGGTATAAAATAGTCAAACTTTTTCTGTTGGGTGCAGAAGCTTGATAGGTAGAATTATAGTGGACCAGGAGGTGAAGCCAAATGTGATGGCATGGTAGTTTTGGTACTACTTTGAATAACTCAAATGGGTTCTGCTGCAGGTAGCTGGCAGGATTTGAATAGATGTTATAGTATTGTAGGATGCAATTCAAATGGGTTGTTTTAAGTCTATGTGGCTGGAATATGCAGGAGGGATGGAATCACAGAGCAGGATTTATTTAATATTCCTATACAAAGTTGATAGGAGATACAACTTCGAATATGTCATGATCTAGCCTGTTTGAAACCAATAATCCCATCAGCTTATTTCTAATTCAACTGACTGGCCAAGGAAAGCCGTCATTGTTTTCTTTTTTTGTTATTGATAGTTTTCGAGCCATCCGAAGTTTAAATCGTCAATATCAGATATTTGTATATACACAAAATCCATTTCAAACCAAAATCACAACAACTTTGTTTTGGTAACCCAATGAAGGGGGATGGGATCTAACGCTGGAGAGCTTGTTCACGTGAAAAGAAAGCCCATAGAGTGAAAAAGCAGCCCGTACATGCAAAAAGAAGGCTGGCAAATTAAGAGTTCAAACCTTAAATAGCCATGTAAAACTTGCCGCTACTTATCACTAGGATAAGTAGCCATTCTTAAATCACAACAACTTAATTGTAATTCAAAGCACCAACTGCAGCCTAATTTCCAAATCAGTCTTTTCACAGTTTTGACTTTTCTTATGCTAGATTATTTTTTTGTGTGTAGACTCGTGTGTTTTCAGGTCTAAACCCGATTGGAACAGGACTGATTTTTAAAAAAGGTATTAAGTGCAGACCTGGATCTGGACCTGATTATAATCAGGTTTAAAAATGGGGATCTATGCACAAATTTTCGGGCCAGGGCATTGAAATAACTAGGTCAACAGAGCTCCCTTGACATCCCTATTTTGCTGTAGAATTGCATAGAAAACGAAGCCTAAATTCGTGCTAACATTCCATTTCTTCATTTCTGCAGCTACTTTGGACTCCACATGCAACGCACATGAACCCTGAATGGTTTCCGGAGCCTGAAAATTTTGATCCTTCAAGGTTTGATGGGAAGGGGCCTCCTCCTTATACTTTCACCCCATTCGGAGGTGGACCTCGGATATGCCCAGGAAAGGAATTCGCCAAGTTACAAATGCTAGTATTTCTTCACCATGTCATAAAACGGTTTAGATGGGAGACAATATCCCTTACTGAGAAGATTGAAATCAAACCAACACCAGTTGCCACTGAAGGACTTCCACTTCGTCTGCAGCCCCATCAATCTTAAGTTCATTAGTGTCTTCCTATAAATTAAGAAAAAAAAAAATGAATAGCTTGTGTGCCTTCTATATATCATAGGGAATTAGCAAGATTAGCTGATTAAGCTAAGGCTGCGGACGGACAGTTGTTAATTCAATTACCTAAGGGATCCAAGGTATAGAAACTTTGATCCATTTGTCAATCGAATGTGGATTTGGATATAGGGTCTTATATTGTTCTTTATATTTAAATCCTTGTCAAATTTGATCCTAGTCTAACCCATCTGCAGCTCTGATTGCATAATGTATGGAAATCTATCATTAAGGTTGGATTTCAATGTGTGAATTGCTAAAAGCGCATGATTATAAAATAATGTATTGTTGAAATATTGTTATAGCAATACAATAATGTGTACTTCTCTTGTTTTTATTTTTCAGTTATGAGTTCTAAGATTTACATCAGGAAAAGTGTTCAAACATGGATTTTGGTAATCAATCATTTCAACTTAGAATGAAACCAATCTATCATTTCAAAATTGTTTTATAGGATCCATATATCCACTTCAAGGATGGATCCTTTATTTTTTTGGTAGAAAGTAAGGATTCTTGCTGCAGGTTATATCCATGATTGGTCAGCCACTGGGCCCAAGCCCAATAGAAGCCCATAAAGAGAACATCTTCATATCATGCAAGCTATGTCTATATTAATAAAAGAGTTCTTAGTTTCCTATTATTAGTTGCTTTCCTAAGTTTTCTAGGATTTTCTTATTTTTAGAAATTGTTATTAGGATTGAGTTAGAAGTCTTTTATTTTATGAATTGTTTCCCAAATTAGAGTGTAGATTAACTATGTATAGAGATGCAATCCCTCTTTAGAGACAAGTTATGTATTGATTAATAAAATTTCTCCTCAAGAATTTCTCTTAGTGTTTAATCTTTTGATATGAGACAAGACGTTTCCAATCTTATAGATCTCTATCCCTAAGCCTTTGCCTTAGAGAATAGCCCGTTGACTATTTTTCCTTTCCATGTTGCATGGATTGATATTAAAACGAAGATCCATTGTCATATCACCAATCCAAGGTAACCCATCTCATTCGTTTCATTTTTACCATCCATCTACCATTATCCATATTCCATCATCATCATTGCCACTCATCATCATCATCCTTATCACCCGTCACCCCCTGCATTACTATCGAACCCCAATTCTTCATCATCTTTGTTCGTCCCCATCATTCCCAACCTCCTCTAGTATTATGTAAGATATTGATAGTGCAAGGATAGTGGAAACCTTCATCACCTGCATCCTTATCACTTACAACCATCACATCTTCTCTATCCTTATCATTATCTTTCCTTATCTGATGTAAGAATATGTAACAAATTAACAAATGCACAGCCTATAAAAGTACAACTCATCAAAGGTGTTATATACAGAAAACAATACCAAGGATTTCATATTATCTGTCAGTTTATAGTATCAAAGAAATAACTGCATCCTTTTACAATTCTTTAAGGTCCTGATTTTACTCTTTTCAACCAAAATCACTTCATTGCTTTCATGGCCCAGGCCTCTTCTAGTTTAAATGCAGCATCCTACTCTCAAATATTTATGCTCGCAAATATAACAAATCTTGTTTCTAAAAAACTCGGCACCGACAACTACCTTCTCTGGAAAAGCAAATTTGAACCTCTACTAATCACCAACGACCTCTTAGGCTTCGTGGATGGCTCAACACCATGTCCAGATCAACATGTCAAAGACCCAGCTGGGAAAACTACTGTAAATCCTGCATGTATCTCGTGGCGGAAACAAGACCAAGTGTTGGTCTCGTGGTTTAAGGCGACTCTTACAGAGTAGGTCCCAACTCACGTGGTAAGCTTGAACTCTTCTTTTTGCACAAGGTTTATGTCCTTGGCACTTTGAAACCAGTCATTGCCTTTGCTGGGACCCCAAAGTTCCTGAGACCCCAATGTTCCGCGTAGTTTCATTCATCTCTGCATCTGTTGTATAAAAAACATACCCATTTATCCTGCACACATTACAAGAAATGGCTTCAAATTTTGGTCCATCTACAAGCCTTTTGAAGACACTGTTTGCTTGATTTATAATATTGTCTAAGTCAAGAAATGTAGTCTATCGGCTTCTCTATTCCTATAGCTCGTTTTCAATATGTGTTTTGGGTTGGGTTCGTTTTTGATTTTGTGCGTTTGGATCTACAGGCTGCAGATTGAATAGTTTTGCATTTGATGATGATGATGATGGTGATTAAATATGCGGATCAAAGACTTTCAATTTCGTTGTTATAGACTTTGAATTTGTTTTCCGCGATGAGTTTTGCATTGGGTTTTTTGAGTTGGAGATTGAGTAATTAAGAAATCCTATATGGTTAACAACTGGGGTAGGGAGGATTTTGAATTTCGGCATTTATAATAATGACTTGGTCTCTCTAACTTTTCAAATGTTGGCATAATTTATTATTATTTTTTAATTTGTATGCCCAACCTTAAAAGAATTTACAATTGTTCAAGTTTTCATCTTTTTCACAAATTTGAGCCACCATGAACATCATCCATCCATTTGCCATCTCTAGTAAATATATATGGAAGTATTTTCTTCGTTAATATCTATTTTTTGCTACTAATTAAAAGGGTTAGAACTTCGCAGCTGAGTGAACTTTTGTGCACATTACACAGTTGTATAAATCATACGGCCATGAAATATATAGGGACGATAATGAGAGCAATTTATTTAAGTGGACACCCTTATTGGGTTGATCAAACTAAATTACCCGATCAACTCCAATATAATAAATCAAATTTTCAAATGTGATCTTCCTAATTAGTTTTTTATCTGATTGGACTGAGTTCATACATTCATTTATCATAAGTTGTCGCTCATTACATAGATTTTAAAATTGCAACTAAAATCGGTTCACACATCCATGGAATACTCTTTCCTTGAAACCATTGAAAGAAATAAATCTTTACATATTATCAATTCAAAGGTTAGATCATCTCCAATTTTACTAAAATTTTGAATGTGCTTCTAACATTAAAGAGAATTTAATCCAAACATTAATAAGTTCTTTTTATTTAATAATGAGATAATATGGAGTTATATTCATCATCTAATCAATACATATTTTTTTATGTAATAATTAATAATTAACTTAAATATTAAATGAAAATAATTATTTAATTTGCATAAGATTTAACACGGGGCTTTCCGCTAGTGAACTTTGTGCGTACCACCGCCACAGAGTTGGAGAACGGGGCGCTGTCATCGCCACGTGTTTTATTTTCTTCCGTCAATCTCCAACCAAACGCTCATCTCACCCGTTCCTTTCCCCTGGCCCTTCAATAAATTAGGGCTTCCTTCGGGTTTCTCGTCTAGCCCTGGTGTTCGTGCTTTTGTTTTTCTTCCATGTGAGCGGTTTCGGCCGTCCTTTTGCTGCTTTGTGTCCTTCTTCTAATTGATCTCTCGCGGATCTACCTACTGATAAGTCTTTTTTTTCTTTTGATTTGTACTTAGCCCTTACTCGATTGATTGTTTTGCAGCAGATCTAACTTGTTTCGACGTCATTGATGTCTTGATCTTTGGTTTGTTCATGATTTCTGCGGTTTCCTTCCTTAATCTTCGTGTGGCTCCTCTTAAAATCGTATTGTAAACGAAGTCTAGATTTCAGAAACATCATTTTTCTCTTTCATATCTGTTTTGATGCAGTTGGATCGATTATTAGACTCTCAAGGCGATGGGGGGGATTTCACTATTGCAGATCGTTGAATCTTATAGCGGCAACGAAGCTTCGTTCTCAAGATCCGTTACGGTGTTCTTTTGAAAAACGTGAGATCTATAGATTTTTGAACGATCTTTCATCAGATCTGTTATGTATGGATGTAGAGGAAATTAGTTTCGTGTGAAGATAGAGGGAAAGATGATGTAGGTATGGATTAAGAGAGAGAGAGAGGGAGGGGCTTGTGGCAGTGGATCTGTGTCAATCCGACCTATGCCATGTTGGGTGCGCTCGCATGGCAGGTCGAAAGGCCTAATAAAATTCCCGATTTTTGGTTCTCGGGGGAGTTCGCACGGGCACTTTCGCCTGGGTTCTCCCCCTTCCTGTGTGTAGTGTGTCCTCTCTCTTTCTTTTCTCTGTTCATATGATTGACGCTATCTGCAATTCAAACTACACGCTTGCGATGCTGAGCAGAAGAAAGCTACAACGGAAATCTCTCATTATGTATTATGGCAACATCGCTAAAAGGTACTTACCATCGTTTTGAAATTCATTTATTTAAAATGGTCAAGAGCACTTATTCTGAAAGGACATGATCGCCACACTTAATCATATTTGATCTCAAATTTATCTGCTAGTTTACGTGAAAATTGATTTAAAGTTATCTGGCTAGGTTTGTCGCATCATGAAAACGAAAAAAGGCTGTGGCTTTAATTAGAGCACACCTTCTGTAAGTCAAGCTGTATTTGTTTTGTTTCAGATCTTATTAGCTTATCTATCATGAAAGGGAAAAGAACCTTCAGTGGAAAACTCCTTGTCAGCCAAGCTGTGTCTGTTGTGCTTCAGATCTTATGAGCTTTTCAAATTATATTTTGGTGGGTTGTGCCCGAGGACTTGGGCTTGCGTGCCCAGCGACAAGCAAAATCTCGGGGGCCTTCCCAAGTTGAGGCCTTTTTGGTGGGCTGAGTACCATCGAAAGCAAAACCTTCTAGCCCGTGGGTTAGAGCAGATAATGTCATGCATGCGTGTGGGGTGGGTGTGATTGGGTCCCGATTAGTTCGGTCCTTGTCGTGGTTTGGTATAAGTGGTCGGGTTTTTATGTGGGTGGGTTAAGAGGGCTAGCATTCTAGAGGCCGCTGTGCAGCCCTAAGGGGGTTGAATTTTGACGTCCTGAGTCCCACGTCTTCTATAGAGAGTACATCTTCTTTAGAGAGTACAGTGTTGGGCTTATATGTAGAGCTTCTTGCATGAGGTTTTTTGGTGGGTTAAGTACCACCAGAAACAAAACCGTAAGCCTATTGGCCAAAGCAGACAATACCATGCATGTGTGTGGGTTGTAGCGAGACAAATGGTATTAGAGACTATCACCAGCTGAAAATGGGGAAACCCCCATCCTACCGAGGAAGCCCTTGAGGCTAGATCAGGACAAAACCAGGATGTAGAGCTTGGGAGTCAAGATAGGAGAATATATAGGGGACACGGTTGTGGAATGCTTTGGTTCCACATCACCTAATGAAGTAAGATGGATCCATTTAGCTTAGGAATGATATATGAGTTTGATATAAACGAAGCAGGTAGGTTATTACTGGTAACTTGGGCTTAAAGTATTTTGGGCTTTGTCATAGGCTTATCAAGTTATTGAGCCAGTGGACTACTCGGGTTGTTACAAATTCATTTGGGTAAAATTTTGGTTTCCTTATACAAACGAATTCCACTCTTTCAACTCAGGATTTCTCTTAAGTTATGTGAACAGCTTGATGACATTGGTGATCTTTGACTGATGCCCACCTTTTTATTCTCTCATTGCCTGATTGTGTCTTCATGGAATTTATTTTGCTAGGAATTGTTATGAAATTATTGAAATTATTTTCAGAATTTTAAAGTTCTGGATTTATACGTTAATTAAGGTCGATAAACAAATCATCATAATCATCATAATAGATTTCCCTTTATGAAACATGGATGAAGGTGTTAGGGATGAATACCCAACCCTTATCATTGTAAATGAGTGTGAGGAAAGTTACAGACCAAACAATTTCAAATGTGAAATGGTGGGATGCTTTTGAAATTGATCTTTCTGGATGAGATACTGTGGAAGTGGTCGTTAAAAGAGGATTAATTATAAACTATGTTAAGGTACTAACTAAATCATGTTAACTGTTACAACCTGTCTTTATCTCTTGTCATTTTTATCCATTGAATTTTCATTTACAGTTATCATAGGTAATTGAATTATATGGACTTTGCACTGGCTTTATTATGTCTGCAACAAGTATCATTGGAGTTGACAGTGTAATGTACAAGTAGTGATGCAATGAGTCTAATCTGGCCGGAGGATCCATTTAGCTTACCTTATGCAACTGTCCCTTCAATTATCTTAATCTTGCAGTAGACTGCAAGGTTCAGTTTACTTGAGTTCATACTTCCTTTAAGTGATCGTAATCCTCACATTTGATATGATTTCTGACATACTGGGAATGAAGAAAATGTTAGGATGTCAATACAATATTAACATGCAATAACAATTGACAATTAATTTATAAGCAATGTCTCATTCTTGTTGAGACAAGTTGTCTCCAAAATATTGGTTTGGTAAATTGGGAAGGGTGTTAGTGGGATCTTGCGCAATAAGAGGATTTTTGGGATTGAGGAAAATTGTTCTATTGTTCTGACAATCTCCCATATGGGAGGAAAAAAAGGATTAGCTTGTGGTCTTCTAAATTCGGTATGGAATCCTCTTGGTGTTCAACTCAGGTGATCAAAAAGGGTCCTCTTGGAAGTTGGTTTTAACATGGTTTAATCCTTATCTTTTCTCGTATGCACAAACTTGTGGCAGAGATGCTTGAATCATTAAGAACTTCCTAAGCTACTGCAGGCTCTCTTCAATTTTGCGTTTTGGTGTGAAAGGCCTAACATTACTGACCAGAAATTTTATTTTGGCCCCTATACAGCCCTGGCGATTATAAGCATTGATGACAGACAATTAGATTCCTTGTAAGTATATGATGCCTTTCCATGTGGGCTACTTTTGGCTGTTCAGTAGCCAATTGAGCAAATTGCTAGCTGTGGTAGACAAAAATGTAAAACTCTTTATCAACAAAAACAAATATTTATCCCACTTGATTTCATTATTTTCATTTTCTCTAGAGTGCTGAAATAGCATTTTTTCTTGGGAGTTCATTAAACCCACGACAGGTGCAATCGAAGCATTACCTGAATCTATTGGGACATTATTCCCTCAATGGTTGGAATCTCATCCCAGTTATATGGGTGTCCTAGATATGGAAATGAGTTATTCTTATTACCTTTAATTATTGTGAAGTCCCAATTCTCCAAAGAACTTTTTGGTTCCTATGGTTAGAGCAATATCAATGCTCCCGGATCCCTCCAATAGTTCTAATTGAGTGCTCCTCCTCCTGCTCTTCTAATCCTTTTGAGGCAATGAAAAAACAATTGTGTTCCCAATTTCCTAATATTTTTTTATCACGATTTGGTCATTAAGTGTGTCCTTGGTTCAAACATCAACCCATGGCAATGAAGCCTATAATCCTTTCACTTGTTTTGCTGGTTAATCTCATGACCCTAATGAAAAAGCCTCTGTGTGATTCCCTCTCTCTTATGATGGCAGACAAATTTTCCAAGAAAAAATCGGAATAATTGTGGGGCTCCCCATTATCTTTTGCAGCTGAGTTTCTACCCGCAAAATATATTTTAAGGCCGTCTCTTTTGACGACTCCACCTGCATATACCAAAGAATGGCAAAAGAATATTGCAGCCACCACTAAGCGACAAAAAGCATCTACCAACAGCAGTCAAAAGCATTATCTTTTGACTTAATTTTCATAAACGTTAAACAATGATGGCAGACATCCTTATTTGCCAACGAAGCAATCTCTAGCGTCTTTTCTGGATTAAATTGTAGGTGAAGTCCGCGGACTCCAAAATGTTTAAGTTTGCCCTTATAAAAGGGCATTGCCTCACTCTTGTTGAGGCATAACATCTCTTGTAATATTTTTTTATCTTCCTCTCGTAAATTTGATTGCGAATCAGTAGTTTGCTGTAAAGTTGTAAAGAGCAATAATATCTAAGTAAGTTTCTTTTATCTTGTCCATTTTGCCGAATTTTAAGATCCATAGCTTTTCCACAATTTGGTATCAGAGTATCTTGGCTTAAATTTGCAATATGAATGCTATAGATCTAAAATATAATTAAAAATAATTAATATGAATTATGAGCATATTATCTCTGCCAAGTCTCTAAGAGCAACAGATATATTATGCACATCTGGCAACGGCTTATGGGTAACGTCAACACGCAATCTCTGTTCTATGGCAAAATCCCAACACGACTTGGGTGATGTCCCGCATAATATAAGAGTGTTGATAAAGAATTTAGCAGAGTAACAGTTCTTATTAATTATATATTAAATATGATTAAGAATGTTTAGATCTATAGCATTCATTAATTGAACAAGGACAATCTTTATTAATTTATTCTTCGTCTTCGGAATATGATTCTAGAATATCTGTTTCCTCTAAATTAGAATTTGATTAAAAAAAACTAGAATTAAGCATTAATTTCATTAATTGTTGCTTAAGATGTTCATCAATCTCTAGACTATTTAATGTTTGCTTTGTTTTACATTTATTAGCATAGTGACCAATTTTGCCACATTTGTAACATTTTATTTATGTTGTAGCCTTCTTCTTTTTTATAGGTATCTTCCTTATAGTAGAAGATCTATCTTTGGTTGCATGTTTTTTAATATATTTAGGGGAAGAATTTTTCCTCATATATGTTTTAGGAACAAATTTATGTTCTTTTGATTTTTAAATTTTAGGATATTTAATTGATTTATCATAAGCAAACTGATCACAGAATTTTCCTAATTCTTTTCGACCAGTAAAATGTTGCTTTTTTTAATTGATGTTGCAATTTTAAGTCATTGCAAAGGGATAATCCTTAGGATAACACTAATTAATTATCTTTAAGTAAATTGGACATATGGGATGGTAATTTCATCATTTTTGTCTCTTGAGTTTTTTTACGGACTCTTTCTGTAAAAAGATTTGGAAGGCCTTCGATAAACTTCGCTTTCTAGTGCTAACTATTAGCATCATGTCTTTGCATAACTTCTGCAAGGAAAACATCTTTATACCATCTAAAATGAGTTAAATTCTTTAATAGTTCACGACTTCGTTCCTTTTGGTTATCTTAAGGGCATACAAAGTGTAGAATGATAGTTTGCACTAGGGTATAAATAGCATTTTCATGAACATCTTGTTGTTGAATATTTTCATTTTTAATAATTTTTTGAGCAGTAAGAATTTCAAAACGTTGTAATTCAGTCAATATATTATCCCAATAGCCTTTTAATATGCCAGTAAAACCAGTGGTGATAAGTTTAGCAATATTAGCATCAAAATTATTATTCTGTTTAGAGACAGTACTATATGTCATCATTTGCTGTATGACTTCAAGAATCTGATATTCAGATTTGCTATTGATGTTCCATTCATAAATGGAGAGCTACCATGAAATGATTTTTGAGAGTAAAGAAAATTTTCTTCATATAATAAATCTTGTGGAGTTGGCCTAGGATAGTAGCACTTACTATTGATCAGGTCCCACGTATTTTGGGAACTTTCTGAATATCAAAGATTATTAACTTCATTCTATAAAGCTTGTAATGAAGCTTCTATTTGTCTGATCTCATTATGAAAAAGTTCTGAAATTGATTCTGTATTAGAATCTTTTGATAAAACTTGAATACTTAAGTCCTTCATTCGACTTAATAATTGAGTTATAAACTCATCATTTTCCTTATGAATACTTAAGTCCTTCATTCGGCTTAATAATTGAGTTATAAACTCATCATTTTTCTCTTTATAAACTGATCAGTTTTCACTTTCTCATTAGAAAGATTAAATCCCTGTATTGGGATTGGAGGCTTAAGAGGAATGTCCTGTGCAAATTGCTTTTCAGTACTTCATTTACTAAAATTTTTCTCATCCATGGATTGAATTTGATTTTCAATCCTATTCAATTGTTGTCCAATAGTTTGGAGATGCAGATTCGTATAATTATTCTGCTTATATACTTTTCCAAAGAAGCTTTATCAACTGCTTAAATATAGGCAGCAGCCTTTAAGGAAGATGAAGCCTTATCAGAAGTACTGGGTAAATCTAGCTTTAGAGATTCGGCTGGTGGATGTACTGCTCTAATTTGAGTACCATCCACTTTTTGCCATGCTTTATAAAATTCAGAAAGCATTAAGATTGAACCTTCATTGTCCAATTCTGGATAGTGAACTGCATAGAACCATTTTACAAAAGAGTATATAGTATGAGTGCTTTCAATTAAGTTATAGAATTCCTTTTTGAATTCTTGTAATTTATCATTTGTAAATTTTTTGAAATACCAATTTCTAAAAGCCTCATATTTTGGCTGATAAAATTCGGCGTTGATCTTTGATCGATTAACAGTAAACTGGGATTTGTCTTCCATTATGGAAAAGTAAAATTAACTTCGCTGAGCAGTCGGAGAAGTCCGTTCATGAGATTGCCTACTGTATATTTCATGAGGAATTTGCTGTTCAGGTATTTGAATTTCTTCCAAGGTTACCTCAGGAAAAGTAACTTCAAGAGGAGCTGTTCTAGTAGAAACAGGTAGAATAGAAGCTATATCGGAAGCTGGATCGATAGATCCGACATCATATACAAGTCTGGATGTAGATATTGAGTGCCTATATGAGGAAGGTAAAAACACTCAATGCGGAGGAATACTTTGAGAAGAACTTATTTTGGAAGATAAGGCCCTAGAAGGTCGTTGGAAACTGATTGAAACATCGCCATGAGCTGTTTCAATAATTTCATCAATATCATGATGCATAGTTGGTTTGGGAGGAACCGCTTTCTGTACAGTCTAATTTTAAGGGAAATTGACTTCTTCCCAAGTAATCATTCCGGGTGTAGCAACATTAGAAGTCACCGGATTAGATTCTATTAAAACAGTCTTTCCAGGAGGACTAATCTGATGAGCATTAGGGGTCAAAGTATTCATGACCTTATAATGAATTTATAAATGACTCCAACTGTCTCAGATCCAGGAAGGAAATTATATCTTTTCGACTGAAGTTTCAATGTTGTAGCTTTGCATATATTTCTATCTGTCAAAGACACTGTCAAATTGGGATAAACATTAAATTTGACTGGTCCATGGCATATATTGGTCTCTACAATCCCCATTAGGGATGGTCTCCAATCAAGACATCAAGCATCTCTTAATTGAGCTTGTAGGCAAGCATTCATGCCTAAATGCAACCTAAATACAGCCAATATGCAAATATTTGTACTTATTTTTCTATACACGTTACACAATTTCTTCAGGGTCTAATAACCTTAATGTCTCATCTTCATTTTCATGCCTGATTGCTTGCTCTATGGTCTTGATTGCCATGTCAGTGGTAAATTTGAAAAAACCTACCTTATAAGTAGTTTCTGGCTTGACAGAGGGTATTGTCCATCAATTCAATTGTTTATGGACATTTCTGCATTCAATTAATTCTGAATTTTTAACATTAGAATTCTGTAAAATTCTACTTAGCATTTAAGAATAAAAGTGTATGAATGCAAATACATCTAAATTATACTTAAAAATAATTAATATGAATTATGAGCACATTATCTCTGCCAAGTCTCTAAGAGCAACAATTATATTATGCACATGCTAAAGGTTTACGGGTAACGCCAACACGCAATTTCTGCTCTATGGCAAAATCCCAACGCGACTTGAGTGATGTCCCACATAATATTAGAGTGTAGATAAAGAATTGAGCAAAGTAACAGTATTCATTAATTACATATTACATATGTTCAAGTATTTTTAGATTTATAGCATTCATATTGCAAATTTAAGCCAACATGGCTCTGATACCAAATTGCGGGAAAGTTATGAAATCTAAAATTCTGTAAAATGGACAATAATGTTATGAATTACTAGGTTATATGAGTGTAGAAATTCTACTCAGACATTGTAGAATGGTATGATGTGTGCATGTTTGTCAACGATCGATTACGGGAACACTGCCATCAACGTTTACCCTGGCAACTCGGCAAAAATCCCAATGCGACTTGGGGACGTTCACATATCATCATAACATTACTAACAATATTTGAGCAGAGTTCTAAGCCTTATCATAACGTACAATAAATAGAATTGAGTAAGCAAAGATATATGTAGATCCATAAATATTTAAGCCATCATGGCTTTGATACCAAATGCTAAGGCGCGAGCAGATCACTCAAAATGGCAAAATGGACATGATAACAGTTTTAAAGAAGAGGAAAACTTAGTTCTATTATAGCTTTATTTTGTACAGCATGCTTCTTATACAAGAGGAATTTTACAATAAAGAAAGAGATTTTCCAAAGAAATATTCTGCCTCAACAAGGGTGAGGTACTGCCTTTTTATAGAAGGTGCGGACTTAAACAATTTTGAAGTCCGCGGATTTTAAATACAATTAAATCCGTGAAAGGCACTCGAAGATGATGTGCTGGCAGATAAGGACGCATGCATTATTGTTTGTCAAAAGAAGATGCTTTTGACTGCTGTTGGTAGATTCTTTTGTCAAATAGGGGCGGCAAATGTCAAATAGGGCAGCCATAAAATATGTCATTATAATGACTTTTTTGTCACCTTGTCGGCCATGACAGTGATGAGGGAGGCCCATAGGCTTCTACAGAGACCTCTTCATTGGGGTCTTGAGATTCACTAGCGAGACAGTTGAAGGGATTGGAGGCTTTTTCATTGCTGATAATCAGCGTCATAGAGGCGTCATCTTTCTCGGAAAATGATTGAACAAAAGAATTTTTCATAAATTCCATACATCTCATCACCAATTCGTGATTAGAATTATTGGAAAATTGGGATTGTAGTTACTACTTCAGTGCTTCAAATGAATGGGAAGATGATGATGCCCCTTCAATTAGGGTAGACAGACCAATTCTAGAGCTTTGATATTGTTCTATGGTTTTTTGAATTGTTTGAATTTTTTCTTTAAGATTAGTGAATTTATTCCACCACCGGTACTAGAATGTCCTTTGTAAAATTGGGACATTGCCTAAATTAAAGGTAGTAAGAAATCCCATTTCCATATCCATGGGATACCAAATTGGTGAAAGATATTCCCCTTAATTGAGGATGATTTTATTACCATTAAGGAAATATTTGTTCAATTGGTTCTGAGAGGATATAAATCGAAGGACCAAATTGGCCCCACCATTATGAAAATAATTGTTCAATGGGTGTGAATTGAAGGACTAAATTGGCCCCACCATTCAAAAAGATCAATTGGGAAAACTAAATTTGGTTAGCTCTCAGCATAAGTGGATAAACAATGAGTATTTATGTTGAGGATTTTGATAATAAAAGGTATTCTTCCATGCTTGAATATAATCCCAATAATTATAGGATTGTCCTGTATTTAGTCAACAAGATTTATTCAAGTCGGATCCCCATTCATTAGGATCAATTATCATGTAGCCAATTGGGCTGTCTTTCTTCTTTTCATTTTGAAGATTGTGGGTAATTTCCACCACAAGGACAATCTTGAGTTCATACTTCCTTTTAAGTGATCGTAATCCTCATATTTGATATGATTTTTGACCTACTGGGAATGAAGAAAATGTTAGGATGTCAATACAATATTAACATGCAATATCAATTGACAATTAATTTATAAGCAATGTCTCATTCTTGTTGAGACAAGTTGTCTCCGAAATATCGGTTTCGTAAATTGGGAAGGGTGTTAGTGGGATCTTGCGCAATTAGAGGATTTTTGGGATTGAGGAAAATTGTTCTATTGTTCTAACAATCTCCCATATGGGAGGAAAAAAAAATTAGCTTGTGGTCTTTTAAATTCGGTATGGCATTCTCTTGGTGTTCAACTCAGGTGAACAAAACAGTCCTCAGGGAAGTTGGTTTTAACATGGCTTAATCCTTATCTTTTCTCGCATGCACAAACTTGTGGCAGAGATGCCTGAATCATTAAGAACTTCCTAAGCTACTGCAGGCTCTCTTAAATTTTGCGTTTTGGTGTGAAATGCCTAACATTACTGACTGGAAATTTTATTTTGGCCCCTATACAGCCCTGGCAATTTTAAGCATTGATGACAGACAGTTAGATTCCTTGCAAGTATATGATGCCTTTCCATGTGGGCTACTTTTGGCTATTCAGTAGCCAATTGGGCAAATTGCTGGCTCTGGTAGACAAAAATGTCAATAGGCATTATCAACAAAAACAAATATTTATCCCACTTGATTTCATTATTTTCATTTTCTACAGAGTGTTGGAATAGGATTTTTTTTCTTGGGAGTACATTGTACCTACAGCAAGTGCACATTATTCATTACCTAATGTCCAATTGATCGTTCCATCTATAATTCATATTTCATGCTTACTGTGAAAGTTAATGTTCTCCTGGTTCTATGGCTTATTTCAATGCATGGGACACCTGTTGCTTTTTATTCTTTTTCTTTTTCTTGTTAATATACTCTGTCCCATTATTCAATGATACATTTCAGATACAGTTTCTCCTCCTTTGTTCTGGGGGACACTGAAATATTTGCTGGGGATAACTCTATTATACGGTTGATACATGCATCTCTGTAAGGGACATTTTTTTCTTTTGAGTGTGTACATGTACAGTTTTAAATCTTCAGTTCTAGTGTGGTATAAATTCTGTGGTGTAATTGGGTAAGTGTGGAGCTGATCAACGAGTAGAGGTAAGGCGGTGGCTGCGGTTCCTCACTTAACCTGGGTTGACGTTTTCCTGTGCTACTGCTTGGCCTGTATGATGGAGAGGCTCATTAGAGAAAGCTGGGTTTGATGAGTTACCTTCTGCTGCTTGGCCTGATTGACGAGGGGGTAACAACCTGGTGGATGATCGTGCTGTTGCTGGACCTGATTGATGGGAGGAGGTTGGGGACACAGATGAATTGCTGCTGCTGCTGGAGCTGATGGATGGTGGCCCTGGCCGACAGGACTGTTGGACTGAAGTCTGATAAATTCATTTCTGAGTTTTTGGTTATTGGTATTGCATCTTTGGCTACCTCATTATTCTGACAACAAATCAACGCACGGTGAGGCTTGTTCGAGATTTGCATAGTCACATTGGTGGTGGAGTCCGTTCGCCCTTCAAATATGTATCAGTTTCGTAAGTGATTACTTCTCTCACACTTTTTACTTTAGGTTGCATATTGTGCACATGTTGGTGGGGTTTGTTTCACATTTAAATGAGATCCGCTCAAAAGTGTGGTTGTGATTGCTTATTTTTCAAGCTTTATTTTCAAGCTTTACAAGAAAGTTGGTGCCGAAGATGATTTTTTTTACTTACTCAGATTTCATGAAATTATCATCTTTTTTCAATTATGCGTTTGCTGATATGATAATCTTAGTCTCACAGTTTGCTTACCCTCCGACTTGAAGTGTGCAGTTTTTAGTAATTTGTATTTTCATTCAAGAGTTCTTTTTTTTTTTTTTTGGTAAAAATTAATGTGGTGAAGTTTATCTATTAGTATTCGATTGCACCCCTCTCCACCCTTCACCCTGAGCAGCAGCTTAAGGTTTTTGGATTGTGTACGTGCAATCAAATATGTACGAACAGGCAAATGATGTTATTTCCTATCCATATGGGCTGTTGGTGAGGAAAAGAGGGGATGGGTGCAGCAATGACAGGGGGAGGCTTTTGCTAATTTTCTGCGCGTGGGAGAGTACATCCTTTCTGCCCAAGGGTGGTTGGAAACGAATGCTGCGGAAGGGGAAGAAAACTCGATTTCTTCTTATGCCGCTTGGACCAAACGAGTCATAGTACTTTTTGAACTCTCCGTTTTGGGTATTATAGCCTTCCCGTACCCTCTGTAGCATGCTATGCATGTGGGGTTGTAGACCCTTTCCCTTTTGCTAAATATTTTCCTGCGTTGGGAGAGCTTCCTTTCCGACCATGCGGAAGAGGAAAACTCGTTGCCTCAAACGAATCCAGAGTGCTTTTTGAACTGTGTGTTTTGGGAAGAAAACTCGATTTCTTCTTACCGCATAGTGCACGCTATTCATTTGGGGCTTTAGGCCCTTCTAGAGTAGCTCTGACGCTATTGTAAGGATTTTACACAAAAAATACTAAAGGTGCTACTTTCTGATGGACATGACAGGTCCTTTGCGATTGGTGTGAAGTTTTTTATTTATTTTTTTAGAGTCACACTATGGTTTTTTATTTTTATATGTATATGTATGAGAAAAAATGAGAAACCAAAAACTAATGCTTATTCGGTAAATTTTTTTGAATAATTAATTTGCTTGTTAGGCTTGTGTGTATGTATTTTTTTCATTTATTTTTTCTTATTTTTCACTACAGATGATTTTAAATTTTCCAAAGACTAGTTGCTTGCATGGCTATAAAAGCTAGAACCTTTGTTTTGTTTTATTCCGGTTAAGAATCTGATGTAGCAGATAAGATTTGTGAAAAAAAGAAAGCAAGGTTAATTTTCTTTTATATGTTTAATATATTATTAAATTGGATTGGCGAAGGATTCCTGTGTGTGTTGGTAAATTTACTTTACTAGTAAATTAAAGTGAGATGTTATTTAAAAATATAATAAACTAAAAAGAGACGAAATCGAGGTCAATTTTCTTGTATATATGTAAATATTATTAAATTGAATGTCAAAGGATTTGTGTATTTGGTAAATTTATGAAATATTATATCAAGATATAATAAATAAAAAATAGTCAAATCAAAACAAAACGAGGTTAATGTTCTTATATATATTAGTATTGTTAAATTGGAATGTCGAAGGATTACTATGCTTTTGGTAGATTTACTTTACTAATAAATTAAAGTGGAATGTTATTTTAAGATATAATATAATAAACCGAAAAAGAGTAAAATCAAAAGTACAATATTCAAAAAAAAAATTATTCTGCCTTTTAGACGAAAAGTATTTACTTATAGCAGAAAAAAGTTAAAAATTGCATTCTATTTAATAAATAATAAAATGTCATAATTATTTTATTTTTTTATTATTTTTTATCTTTTAAAATTCAACAAGTAAACAGTCTTGAGTGTTTTTATTACTGTTGTTCTTACATGATTACTGTTCTTTTTACATGAAAATGTGGCTTGCCAAGTAGAGCCTTTCTAATGATTGTTTGTCGGACAGGACGTAAGACACTCCGCAGGGAGTGCTCTTCAGTAAAAATTAAACTTTTCCTCTGTTGTATTCTTACACACAATCATTTATCTTTTCTAATATATATGTTTATATTAAGCATGGCTATGTTTTTTTGAACAATTTATTTGTTTATTAAAGATATACACATGGAGTGTTTCTGGAATGGATAGCCTTTACCTAACAAAAAAAGGGGTATTTTTTTTATTTCTACTTTGGTTTCACAACTTTGTAAATTAATTTCAAGTTATATAGTTTGATTCTTCTTAGGCATTTTGTACGGACTATTTACGAGGGTTCTAAATGATATGACATAATTGTGTTTTGGAGGGAAGGATCCTTAAGCTCAAAATGGAAAGAGCGCTCAAAACTGTATTTGGGAGGATGGTGGTTCGAATCCACCAGGATCCATTATTGACATTGTTTTGATTTGTATGAATATTTAATGGTGGGCTGGAAGTTAAAGGTTCGAATGTTGGGCTGGCCAGGAAATATCATAGGTTACACATATATATATATATATATTAATTAATTGTTGTGCATTCTTCACTCTTCTTCCTCTTGTGGAATAAGAAAATAGTCTCTTCGCTACGACGGCCTAATACACGACTATGATTTTATATGAAATCTTATCATTTATTTGAAAATGAACAATATGATTTGATAATACATATATATCGTTGTACCAAAATGAATTAGTTTGTTTTCTTTCAGGTATGGTAGTAAAACACGCTGGTCATATATGTTACAATTTCTGCGAGTCCAATTGTTTAATTTTGTTTACTTTATGACCCTTCATGTATTTGGAGTATGTGACGCGGTCCGTAAGAGGTGAAGTATGAGGTGAAGTAAAGTGATAAAGAAAGTTGTAAAGTTATTTTTTGTATTTACTTTACTACATTTTTATCAAGGTTTTACTTGATAAAAGAAAAACAATTTATAGCAAAAAAAAAATTGTAGCAGTTAAACTTTACCTTACCAAACAATTCTTTTATCAAAACGTTGTAAATTACATATAAATTAAAGTACTTAATAAGAAATCATTCTAATAATGAACTTTCTTTTAATTGTAGCACATTCTAAACGACTAAAATTTAAATCTATAACATTATTCAAAAATTGCCAAACATTAAATATATTATAAATTTTAATATTATACTATTTTATTCTATAAACGTTCAAACAGGTTCTTAGTTACTTATATGTATAATATTTATAGATTTAAATACTATAGTTACAAGTGGGTTTGATAGTGAGTGGGTTTGGTAGTTGGTTGGGTTCAAGATATATATAGGTTTCTAAACTATGACTAAGCTGGTTTCAATATAGGCTCAAAGTTTTAGTTTTTTGACTCACATTCCCATTAATAAGATTGATAAAATCCTCACGACTATCTTTCTACATGACAAACTTTATGCTGAAAAGTATGGAACTTATTCAAAGTTGGGGCCTTTTTCTGTGCATACGTCCCTCATGGACTTTTCGTGCACACTCTTTGGTGGGGCCCGCTATGGACCCCACCAAGGGATGAGACTGGGGGGTTGGAAAAATCTATGTGGAAACACCCTACATATCAAATTTGGTCTCAATCACATATCCCTCACCCCTTCATCTATGGCTCATAAATTCATTCCGTTCGGATTGGTGTATAGTCGATCCAACGGTCCAATAAATTCGGATCCGATTGAAAGTTGGGGCGAGTTGCTATTATGGGATCCCATGTGTATTGCAAGGTTTAGATTGAATGATAGATGGGCCCTACCTAGAGTTCTCACAAAAAAATAGTGAGAGACAGATGCATATAAAGATTCTCCTTCAAAGTTAGCTGTGCTCTTATGTAAGTAACTTAAAAAAACTATTTCTTTAAAGCAACTTTTTAAAAGAAATGATTGTTTGATTAGCTCAACTCTTGCACTCACTTTGTAATAGAAAACATATCAAAACTTGTTTGTTTACATGCATATACAAAAACAGATTTTACCATATAATAATTAGATCTATTATATTAATCTTCACAAAATTTTAATTAAACAATAAAAAGGAACCTTGTAAGTAAATGTGGGATCGCCCCTATATAATGAGAGATGTGCCCATTTATGTTAGCCGTAACATTTAATTACACAAACCACTTTATTTAACTGTCTCTACAAATACAATTTCTAAAAAAAAAAAAATTTACATCCCCTCATTATTTTTTAAATAAAAATGTAATTAAAAGGGAGACAAATTGGAATGAGGTAATTTTGTGGTTAAAAGTAACTTAAAATCTGTGAATATTGAATGTTTATAAAAAAAAGACAAGCACATAACTAGATAAAATAATAATAATTCAAGTTGTACGCTAAAGCAAACATAATATGCCAAGTCTAAAATCTGAATAGACTAAATAATTAATTAATCCAATGTCTCTATAGTGAGAAGTCACTCCTGTGCTGAACTAAATGGCTCTGTAGCTATTGTGTGCACTCCACTCGGGCTCATCAGTGGGCTCAAATACTTAAAATGTTTGACCCTCCTCCACCTCTTAGGCATAGAAAGGCTCGGTATCAATGCACCAATAATATCGAGTCAAAGGCAAGTAAATAAACATAATTTGAGAAAGATACAAGATCAAAGTGAATATATCAATTTAATAATAAGAAACTAAGGATAATGATGATAGAAAGAATGGTATCCCAAGTCCATAACACAAAAGTGAGCAATACACCATAGCCACATGGTGGCAAGTGCCCCCACTGCGGGTGGTCAACAGTAGATAAACTGGGAAAGCCCATCCATAGTGTTAGCGATCATAAACCAATCAAACATCAGGATAACTTGATCATAATCATAACTATAAACTGAATATAAAATGATCCGTGCACATTGGTGATCAACTGTCCATATATCAATCTGCAGTCGTCCATAATGATCCAAAGTTATATATATATATATATATGGAAAGATTACTATGTATTCATCTCTCACCACAAAGTGAAGGATAATTCTTTTTTTAGACCTAACAAAATAAAAAAGGTATCATAATGTGTGATTGTTTTATCTTTTTGCATATCAATACTTTTCAAAAGTGAAAGTGCCCCTTACCACAGTATAAGAGACATATGCATAGTAGTTTTATCCACACATATAGATATATATATATATATAGACCTAACAAGGGATGGTTCCAAGTAATCCTCACAATAAATTCTGGAATATATTACAAGTAATCCACCGCATTCGATACCTTTAATGCCACTCCACATCATAATCCATAACCATACATTAAGGGCATCCAACTACACAAGATACAACATTAACGAAACCATGCATGTAAAAACTCGAAGGCCAAGGAATGGTTACGATCCAATGCTATGGTTCAAACGTACCTTCTCACACTTGACAACACAACTAGAACCACAAGTAAAGTGGGGCCAACACATCTCCTTTAAATTCCATGGTGCATAGTCCCACTTTAGGGCCCCAATTAGAGATCCTATATTACTTGAGTTCAGGGAGGTCATTCAATGTATTTGATCTGTACCATCAGTAAGAGACCGTGTGCCCAAAACATCTCTTTACATGAGAGTCCAAGGTAATTCATTTCACAAGCCAAGTGGGGATCCCGCAAGTGAACTCATAAATTCCCCAATTTGTAAAGGTCCATTAGAGAAGCATACAAGGCAGAATATTCCTCCATACTCCCTTCTTTTCCAATGAACCTATGCCTGTACTTAACATGCAGGTATAACAAGGTGCGTTTGAACGTCCACAATGTGCGTTCGAATAGACCATGTCACAGTTGATAGGCAAAGGTGGCCTGTGTATATGAAATGAGAATTTCTTATTTCCATTCTTCTTTCCCCATTCTACCTACACTATCATGAAATCCAACCCGTCCAATATCCATGTAATCCATCTACCATCACACTATTCATTTTGGCATCATTAACCTAATCTAACATTATCATTTAATGGGCAAGATAGGTTCTACATGACAGATAATAAAGAGTCAACATAAAACATGCATATCCCCACAAGTAACATTTATCTACTTGCCTTGATCTGATAAGGGTGATGAAGAGATGAGATTCCTAGCTAAGAACACCCAAATTAGAGATCCACCCGGTGCACACAATCCACACGTCATATCTACCCTAAAACAATTGAAAATAATGCTCTACTGAGTAGATCTATGGTTTTCCTATCAAATCTTACAAATACAAGAAAATAAAAATTAACCTAGAGTTTCAATTCATTCCTAATGGCTTGAGGAGAGGGTTACTTGAGATGAGAAAGACGAGAGAAGCGCAATGGCTGTCTCTGCTTGTGAATTCGACGGGTGGACTTCCTAGTTAAAAGATGTCGAGAAAATGAAAAAGAGAGAGATGCAAAAAGGGAGGGGCGCATGGTTGTGAGAGGGAGAAGAGAGGAGACAATGTGTTTTGGTTAAGTGGGGGATAGGTTTAGGAAATATTTTGGGAAATCTTCTTAAGAGAGGGTTGGATTGGGTTGGATATTTAATGGGTCAAAATAAAAAGGTAAAGGTTATTGATACTGGGTTATCTACCCATTGCCCCAAATCTCACCAAATCATGAAATAATGATCCCAATATGGTCCCACTTAAGATCTAATGAACATAATTGACTAAAATACAAACAATTAAATTAAAAGATTTTACTTGTAAAAACATCGCAGATTGCCCTTGAACCCGAAAAGGACCCTTAGTATTTTAGCTTCCAATGTGATCCCATGAGACCACTTCGCTTTTTTTTTTATGCATCTAAAAAACAGCCAAATTGGATACACTGGTCCTCTTTCAACATGATGAAATCTTCTGGGTATCTATGTTTTTAATTAACGACTTTTAGTTGTTGAGATCCAACAATTTAATTCTTAAGGAAATCTGCTTATAGGGTCGCCCATATGTACCGTACATGTGTGGACCTAATCTTTGATCGGCTGGGCCACAGACCCTGATTTGAAAAACACCCAATTTTTTACCTCTCGGTTTGGAGTTCGGCAGCCCTCTCTTCCTCTTCCTCGTCGTTCCATATTTTTATTCATTTCTCTGCAATAGGGACAATGAAGCTCCCTGCCTTCTCTTCCTCTACTCCGGCGCAGCTGACGAAGGCCAAAGGGACAGCAGAGCTTTTCTTTGATGTGGCCTTCGGCCTCCCCGCTTGCGGCCTCGGCTCCGGCGGCGACGAGCCGAGGGTGGCGGCTCGGCTGAGGCCCTTTTCGGTTGTGGTTTTTCGAGAACGCGTGGCGAGAGACAAGCAGTTTGGAAGAGATGGTTTGGGTTTTGGGTTTCTAGAACTTCGTAGGAGGAGGGGTTTTTCAATTGTTATGTCATTTGAGACTTGAGAGGGGCCTTGGATCAAAAGTGGGTCAATGGAAATAGAAAGATGGGAGGACTCGTTGGGTTTCCAGAGTTTCCTACTTCGAATCCGGCGTGGAGAGCTGGCTTTTTCTATTTTTTCCTTAATGAAGCTCCCTGCTTTGTCTGTTCTTCTGTTGTTGGTATTAAATCCACCGTAATGGAAAGTGACCCAAGCTCCAATTCATCATTTGGTGATGAACCCCTGGATGTCAAGCCTCTCTGAAGCTTGGCTCCAATGTTTCATGCGGCTTTCGGGTTCACTACCTATTCGCCTTTAGAGGCTCCTCCTTCCTTTGTTTGTGTAACCCCATTAGGCTCTTACCATCCTCGATTCACTCCGTTTGTTACTCCTCCTGAGTCACAGAGGGCGTCTGAACAGACTCACCAAGCTTCAAACAGATACCCAAGTCGGAGATGGTTCTCACTTCCCATCCCCTTGCTTCCATATACGCACACGTAGAAGAGGAACAGAGGTGTGTCGAATTCAACAATGGCATAAAAACCCAGTTTCGATGCTACTTTTCAGACGCATAAAAAAAAATTAAAGTGGCTTGGTGGAACCACTTTGGAAGCTAAAATATAAGGAGATTTTTTGGGTTTAAGGGTCGCTAAAGAAGTTTTTACTTATAAAATCTTCATTAAATTATTAATAATATATATATATACACACTAAGAATCGGAATGTTACATACTCTTTCAGCTATTCATTAAGAATGGCAAAGAATGAAGAAGGCAGCTAAAAGAAACCAATTAAAGGACATAAACCATCAATACAAGATGCTTCATAATTAGTGGCCGTGAGATGGATGGTTCAAACACTTTGTATAAGACAGGTTGATTGGAAGCTAGGATCATCAATGATCAGCGCAGTTCAACATAAAAGTACCGTAAAAAGGTTATTAAGCTAGTCTAGAGTTAAGGATCTATGCAAGCTTATTATATATGGTGTACTTTTCCAATAATGAATAGATCCTGCTCCTCTTGTATCTTTTACTCTAATAAGATATCATCACTCTCTATCAAAAGATTTTATGAAAATTTTAGATATTGTCCTTTTTCTAGAAGAATTTGAAATGAAAACCAAATTTACTATGATGTAAAGAAACTATGTCTTCTACTTCTTTTTTTTTTTTTTATCAACATCAGTGTTATAAGTAACAATCAACTACATACTTTTCTCCCCATTTGAAGAGTATTTACGAATTCATAAAATCTAATGTAATGGAATTATAGAATACCGTTTTTTTTTTCTAACGAAGGGTGTCCTAACCTTTTGGGCTAAACTAATCCCTTTGGCTCAAGGGTGCTAGGTAAATCTCCTATGGCCCCAGTGTAGTAGCATAGCTCGAACTTGCAATCTCTGGGAGCAGACCGTGGTCCTAGGCAAGTAGTTGTTGAGCCATGACTAAAACGTAGCCAAGCTTATCTTTAAGCATTACCATATTTTGAACCCACAAGTATGTGAGTTACTAGGCCTGAAGGTTATGTAGGATTTAGCGACCAGGATATGAGCCATATGCCCAAGAAGTTGGAGGCATTTGGAATTTGGATGTATCCTCACATCTTAATTTGGGCTATTTGAAGGTATATCATCAATATGTCTCTATTGGGTGAGATTTTTGGTTGTCGAACAGAAAGTGGATACTGCAGCAGGCAGAAGACCACTTCTCCACCTTGGCAATTGTAGAAAAGAAAAGGGAAGTCCCACTAATTTCCATGTCACGCAAGTTCTATGTAAGATTATTTGGTTCTATACCCTTCAAATACAAAATGCATAGAATACAGGCAAAGGAAAGGGCTTCTTGCCTTTCCCCCCCTGTCGAATCCTGAGTTGCCAACTTTTCTGTCACACCTTTTGGCCAACATGGAAACCACAAAAGCCAGCATCAGTACCAACCCAACTACACCCAGCATCTTTAGAAACCCCCCTCTGTTTCATCAGTTCCCTCACTTCGCATACACCATCCCAATTCCCTGCAGCTGCAAATGCATTAGACAGAGCAACATATGCACCTGGCCTCCCCTCGTTATTCAACTTAAAAATCTCATTAGCTGCAAAATCTGCCAATTCCACATTCTCATGAAGTCTACACGCTCCAAGCAAAGCTCCCCAGACATCAGAATTTGGCTTCTCAGGCATCTGCCTGATAAACTCTAATGCCTGATGCAAACTCCCAGCACGCCCCAAAAGATCAACCATACAAGCATAGTGCTCCATCCTTGGTTTGAGTGAATAGTCCTCCTCCATACTTTCAAAAATCACCAGGCCTGCAGAAACTAAACCAGCATGTCCACAAGCCGAAAGAGCACTAAGAAATGTGACATAATTGGGCTTGATTTTGCACTCTTTCCTCATCATTTGAAATAGTAGTAATGCTTTATCAGGATTCCCATTCTTGCCGTACCCATCAATCATCGAAGTCCATGAAAACACATTCTTTTCAGGCATGTAGTCAAAGATTCTCCGCGCGTCTTCAGTTCTCCCACACTTTGAGTACATATCTATAAGTGCGCTGCCGGACTTAACACTAGGAAGAACATTAGCCTTTATAAGTTGGCCATGAACTTGTCGAGAGATTTCAAGTGTGGAGAGAACAGAGCAAGCTCCAATGACACTCACAAAGGTTGAGATTGTCGGCCGGAAGCTCAACCGCTGCATTTCTATATAAAGTTCAAGGGATTTATTGGCAGCGTCCATATTCTTGCTGTATCCCTTTATCATTGCATTAAAAGCAACAACATCTTTCTCATTCATTCCCCGAAAGATCTCTTCAGCACTTTCAAGTGACCCAGATTGCATGTATCCTGAAATCATTGCTGTGGAACATATTAAATTTCTTTCAAACATCATATCATACACTCTCCTCGCATAATCAATCTTTCCATTCTTCGAATACGAATCTACAAGAGCTGTGAAGAGCACATCATCCAACTCAATACCCGATTTCACTATCTGGGTGTGAGCTGATTTGCCAAGCTTCAATGACATTAGTGATGCGGAGAATTTTAGAATCATGGAAAACGTAAAAAAATCTGGTTTTTGACCAGAATAAGCAAGCTTTCTTATTAATCTGAGTGATTCATCCGTTTGACCATGCTTAGAGTACCCGGCAATCATCGAATTATACGAAGAGACGGTTGGTTTAGGCATTTGATCAAACAATTGGCGGGCATAGGACAGGCACCCACATCTGAGGTGGAGGATGAGGAGTTTAATGGAGATGTTAGTGTTGATGGGGAATCCAGCCTTGAGGATAAAGGCATGTATGCTCCGTCCATATGATGGGTAATTAGATTCAATGCAATGCTGCAGAGAAGAAGAGAGAAATGCGAAATCCGGTTCGAATTCCTTTGGCGGGAAATGCACAGGAGGGGGTTGGAGATTGGGTTTGATGGGGTTCCTGCGCCTCATCAAATTTGCTCCTTTCATGATTCCAGATGAAGCAATTGAAGGCTTTCATTATCCCATTTCAACATATGTAGATTTTCATGGTTTCATTTCAGAACTTATTCTAAAACTAGAAACAAACAGTAACTTTGAGAGTAGTTACCTGAATGATAATGGCAATCAGATTAATGTTAATGAGATGAATAAGAGGGGGAGAGCGATGTGAGTCAATTAACGACTTGTAATTGGTACTTTTTTTGTTAAGCCAACCCATAAGTTCATGGCCTGTTAGAAGTCGAAGGAGCTCGATCAAGTGGTGGGGCAGCAGCCTACAATGAGTTGGGTTGGGTTGGGTTGACAATTTGCTGGTTCACAATTTAGCTGGATTAGAACCCGTGTAAGGAAATACCGACCCATGCCGGGAAAAGCCTTCGCCAATTTGAGTCCAGGCCATACAGTATACATGATGGACTCCTACTAATTTTTGGGGAGATAGTGCTACCTTCTATATGAATCACTAAGTAAATTTAACTTCTGTCAAAAAATAAATAAATAAATAAATAACAAACACAAAGGGTGCACAATATAATTAACGAAATTCCGACAATATGGAAGACAATTAAAAGACGAAGAAAAATAGGATGACTTTAATGTCGTTTTCAAAATTTCTTAGGAAAAAGAGGATGACTTTATGAAATTTAGCCTTAAAAAAGCACCTAGTGCACCTGGGTGGACTTGGTCTGCTAAAAACCAAAGTGAGTTAATTCGGGCAAATTGAAGCAATCTACCTATTGTTTTCTTTTCAAAAAAAAAAAAAAAAGAAAAATTGTACGTTTGACCCAAGGAATATATATATATATGAAATTCTCAAAAACTCCCCATTTGAAAAATGAGAGCTTTTGCCTTTTTCGACATGTCCAATAAAAACCTACCACCTCACAAGTGCAAAGCAAAAAAATAAGGAATAACTAATTTTAAGGAGATGTTGATGATACGTATTAAAAGCCCATATATATAGTTATTTATTTATTTATATATGGGCTTTGATCTTGTAAGAATTACTCTTACACACCTACTGTGAGAACTTCCAGTAGGACCCACATGTGGGCCCCATTTGAAAATTGAATCAAAGGGGATAGAAAGATCTATGTGGGACCACTCTAAATATCCAGTTTGGCCCCAATCATATGTCCCTAACACCTTCATCCATGGCTCACAAATCCAATCCATTCGGATTTATGCAAAATTGAAGCAACAATCTAGTAAATTCGGATTTGACCGAAACTTAAGGCGTTTTACTATCAGGGGGGTCCTTATGTATTGCAATATTTAGATTCGGTGATAGATGGGACCCATGTAGAGTTCTCAATAAAAAAATTTGTGGAATTTAGTTATCATAGGATTATTTTCCATATAGAGCTATGATCTTGTGATAACTGTTCCCACACACCTATTGTGAAAACTTTTTATGAGATCCACTTATGAGCCCCATTTGGTGATGGGACCAAAAGGGATGAAAAGATTTAAGTGAGACTATGCTAAATATCAAATTTGGCCCCAATCACATGTCCCTAACACCTTCATTCGCAGCCCACAAATCCAGTTTATTCGAATTAGTGTACAGTTGATCCAATGGTCCAGTAAATTTGGATTTGACCAAAACTTAGGACTTGTTACTATTAGGGGGTCCCTGTGTATTGCAATGTTTTGATTGGGTGATAGATGGGACTCACGTAGAGTTCTCACAAAAAAATGGTGAGAACTAGTTCTCATAAGATTATTTCCCATATATATATATATATGATCATGGAGTCCATGTCTACCTAAGTATGCGTTATAGCTTCCGAGTTGTAATACGAGGAGAGGGCTACCATTTCCGATTTGACTTGATATTCTTTTGAAAATTCTCTTCTGTTTTTAACTATTTTTTATAAGGTAAATGTTTTTTGTGGGTATATTTACTATAAACCCTCACAAGGCACAACTTGTCCACTAAAGGGAACCTAAGGGTTTAAGGGCTTGCTGCATATGCTAAATACAATCAAGAGAGCTAACAAAAGTGGCTTTGTCATCATTATTTTCAGTTGTTTTTGTTGTTTTAAGATTATATTAAGTCAAAGTACTTCTCTTTTGTTTGAAGTTTTTGTTAAGGGACTAGTAAAATGCTTGTTGATAGTGTGTTAAGTCTATGAATTCGCATTATAAGCTCAACATTTCCTGTAGAATTATGGACTTGATTAGGTTAAATGCACCGATTTTCTCTAAATTTCATCACTTCATACATTTCAAGCACTTCATGCACATTCTCTATATCATTTTAACATTTTATGCCATTTTCAAAGTTTTTATAAATCCTATTTGAATCAGGACTCTTTCCAAAGGAATCTCAATTCAATCAAGACTCGTCACCACTTCTCTATTTGAACTAATTTTCGTAGAGAATGAGGATTTTGGGACCTCAGAACCTTAGGAAAATTTTTGAGAATAGTTATAATTACATCAGGACTTTGACCAGGGACCCACTTCGAAGCACGAATAATCACTTTGGGGCCCACACTATTGAACTGAAACTGAAAGGGAAGAAAACTAAAGATAGAAGGAAGAACTCACCAAGTGGACCCCACACACACATACACATGTGAAGATACAAGTGGGGGAGGTCTACTCATCTTTGCACAGTAAATCAGAATTATCTCTAAGGATAATTTCAAGAGACTTTCAAGAAAGTCTAGAAATTGGAAGAACTTGTAAAGAGAGAAGATTTGCAGGAACTGAGGAGTGTCCCACCCCATGTTGGATGTCCCACTCTCCCCCTTATTATCTTTCAATTTGTATTTTTGTGTTGAGAGATAATTATTCCTAATTATATATCTCTCATTTGATCTCTAAGAAAGTTTAAAAGAAAGAAGATGTGTACAGAAATAGGGAGATAAATGCATTGAAGAGATAAAATCCAAGCTCAGCAGGAGTCTATCCCCCTTGGATGTCCAAGGTGGGCCCCGTTCTCCTCTGCTACACAGTCTTCAAGCGCCACTTCTCTATGCACATACCTCAGGTCCCACTGTTTGAAAGTTTCTAAAAATTTACACTGTTGAAGAATAATTTTGGCACATCTCTAGTGGGACTACATCTGAGGATAAGCCAAGCCATCCAGAGAATTCCAAAAGCTACTCATCTTATCCTCTTCTTATCCCCATCTAATTCAAAGTAAGAAAGATAAGAAAGGTATCTCTCAAAGAAGATAATCTCAATCCGCAAAAAGAAATCCAGATTCTAGAAATAGAAAAAAATATATATGGAAGCCAACAAGAGAGGGGTGGGGGGGGTGGGACGTCCACCACAACCTCTCTCTCTCTCTCTCTCTCTCTCTCTCTCTCTCTCTCTCCCCACTCATTTGTCTCCCACCACTTTCTTATTTTCTGTTTTTTTTAGGATATTTTGGAGCCTTGCTCCAGAAACATAGAAATTAGAATAAAGACTTTTGAGAGATCAATGAAAGATTTCCTGATGTTCTTTTTAATGGTGGACTAATTCTTTGATTAGAGCAACAGATGAAGCTAAGTAATCTATCTTTTTAATTTATGATTGTTATTCTATTTATTTTCTGATTGTCTTATTGAATGGACTTTTTAAAATAATAATAGATCTGCTTTCGTACTTGTAACACTCCGACCCAATTTGATCGGGATTAGCAGCTAATTTCTGATTACTTGGTTGCTAATTGTGTTTTGCTCGTGTTTTTGTTTGGTTTCGGGTTATGAATAGGTAGTTGGGTTAAATTTGACCTGGTTTAGGTAAACATAAACCCTTTTTCGTAATATTCGATTTTGTTCGATGTCGTCATTCATGCATCATCTTGGCTTTAACGCGTGTCTTTTGTTACGCTTGTTGATTTCCGTAACTACGTCGTTTGGCAAATATGTCAATTGTTTCCGTTAGACTCGCCAATGACTCAAACCGGAATTAGTTTTCATACTTGGACTTTATTACAAATTGGCCTTTATTTTTATCTTTATAAGTCCATTGACTTTGTTCTTCTTCTTTGTCACTGTTCTGTCTCTTTCTCTCTCGAGTCTTCTTCTCGTTCCTCCTTTCCTTCTGTCGTTCAAGTCAGGGAGAGTATCGGTTCATGTCCAAGTTGGTCTCTCAGTCATGTGTGGTTGTTGTAGGTGAGCTCTCGTCTTCTTCGCATCTCATCTTCTTCCCAGTTGCTCTCCAGGGAGCTATTGTTTCATGCACTCACGTTTTTCTCTCATTTCTTCTCTTTTTCATGCATGGTGTCTCTAGGAGCATGCTAGAACGTGAATTGAGCCCAATGACAACAAAAAGTGTGTTAGACCCCATTTGAAGGCAAGTATAAGCATAACTTGGCTAAACCATGTGGGTATGTGTTTGATAAAGATTAAGTCGTGTATTCTTGCTTATGAATGACGTTTACAGCCCCTCTTATGTTCGTTTCCCTTTATTACATGTGATTTCGTCAGTTTGGATATGTTTCAATGTTTCTGTAATCAGTTTAGAAAATGCTTCGTGTGTATCACGACTAAGCCGTAATTCACCTACGGCTTAAAGTCCAGAGAGGGAAAAACCCAGTTTTCTTCTACGGCCAGGACACGGCTAAGCCGTAGCTCAGCCGTGACCCAGCCGTAGATCAGTACAGGGTGACTTTTTCTGGATTAACTGAAAGTAAGCAATTGCCAGACCTTCTACGGCTCAGACACGGCTAAGCCGTAGAATAACACACGACTAAGCCGTAGAACAAAATATGGGTGAACCGTAATTGCGGATGAATAGTAAAGGGAACCACGGTGGAGCCGCAGTGCATATTACGGCTAAGCCGTAAGATGCCTACGGCTAAGCAGTATGTTCAACTACAGCTAAGCCGTACCACCCCTAAGCAATGTCTAAAAACTGGGTAGGACTAAGGAAGAGACTGATATGGCCTTCATGATAGTATGTAGATCACCTAGACTTGCCCGACGGTATGAATGTATGACAAGAATGATCTCGAGGGCTGCGATTCATTCATGCACGTTATCCGGTTGTTTAGCACCTCCCCATGGGTGTTGGTTTAAGGGACTCCGGTGCACATTCCAGATACAGTGCAACATTAGACAATGGTGCATCGGACAACTTAAAACTACATCATCATGCACGGTTAGAAACACTGGATAACTAGAATAGGATTGGGTAGTAAAAGATCGTGATTCCTGAAAGATAATCTGATTTGCATTGCATCTTGGCTTCGGTCTTTACCCTCCTATACGCATTCTGCGCTGGGGCTAGGGTTGTCAATCCAGCCCTTTAGAGAGGGGGCCCGGCCCGGCCTGGCCCTCAAAAGCCCTCAAAACGAGGGCTTATTTTTTTCATTTAAAGCCCGAAGGTAGGGTAGGGCTCTATTTTTAAAAGCCCGCATCTAAAGGGCTGAGCTTAGGCTTGACTAATTAGGCTCGAGGGGGCCCGGCCTGGCCCGTTGTTTATTAAATTTTAATATAAAATATATAATATCCACAATGACTTTGAAGATGATTTGGTCTATGATGCACCTACCAAAACATTGTCAAATGTGGATAAAGTTGATTTGGTAAAGAAATCTAATGAGTTTGAAGATGATTTTTTAGCTTTTGAGGAACAAATGACTCAAACAGTTGTAGAGGAAAAATCGAAATTAGATTGTTATTTGGAGGAGCCAAGGGATAAATATGAAAATTTCAATATATTAGATTGGTGGAAAGTTAATTCAACAAAATATCTAGTTATCCCTAGAATGGCTTGTGACATTTTAGTAATTCCTATTTCTACAGTTGCTTCTGAATCAACATTTAGTACGGGAGGAAGAGTATTTGATCAATATAGGAGTTGTTTAAAATCCGACACTGTAAAAGTCTTAATTTGCACACAAGATTGGATACGTACGCAACAACACAATGATGTAATACATTCAATGGTCTTTTAGATATTCTAAAAGTAGATTAAATAATTAAATAAAGAATTATTGTTATTTGTTATATATTTATTATCATTTACAGAATTATTATTATCCACCTTATGTTTTATATTGTAAAAATGATTTTATCCCACCACTAATGCCTTAAAAAAAGTTTTTAACTCCACCATGTTGCCTTTTGCATTGCATTCCCTATCCCTAGCCCGAGCAAAGGAGGAGGGTTTGTATAAAGTTGGTTGGTGATGGTGGCATAAGTTATTGCATATAAAAGATTTATTTCTATTAAAGAAAAAAAAATTTCCCTTTTTTTTGGCCCTGGCTCGGCCCTGGTCCGGCCCTAGCCCTTGAGGGTTGAGTAAGGGCCTAAAAATTATATGCCCGCTGTAAAAGTCGAGGGCTTTTGCTCAGTTAGGCCCGGTCCGCACATGTGAGGGTAGGATAAGGCCTTACCTAAGCCCGGCCCGGGCCCGTCCCTTTGATAGCCCTAGCTGGGGCACACGATTGGATATTCCTAGGTCTGTCCATGGTTAATCCCGAGTGGAACAGCGGTCTTACATATTCGATATTAATATTTGATACACATGAGTTGAGATGCCTTCATCCTTGGTTATCCTAATGCTTTCTACTCTGTTGGTCTCCATTATATTGTTTGATCTGCTAAGGTTGATGTGGTTGTTGATTAGTTGAACTCGTATGACCTCTTGCATATGTTTGATATATGCTTAACAAGACATACACGTTACGTTCTGATAAGATATACATGTTAAGCTATGCATGTAATGATATGCACGTTATGATATGCATGTTCTTATATTGGTTGACTCAATATGGTCCGGCACTACTGAGCCTCAGCCTTAGGATCTCGACGGGGTGAATTTGGTATAGTTTGCATAGCCTTACTGCAGAAGGAAACGTCTTGGGGAATCCGGACCCCAGAAAACCGAGACCCATCTGGCCCATGGTGTTCTCTGCACGGATATAAGATCCTTATTTGGAAGCATTTGACGTACGTAGTAGCCACCTAGTATGTACATATTATGTTACGTACACATTGATCCAAAAAGCATATGTTAATTTAAATGCACAACTGCCTAGACTACTAAATTGAAATGTTATGATTATTCATTCCTTTTATTCTATTAGAGACCACACGTGTTAACTTGATAGTTTAGGAAACATGCATTATTTTTAATTTTCTTCACTCTACTAACTTTAGGTAGGGTTTTTTTTTTGGAAAATTCTAAACTATGTTTTAGTTTTGCAGCAACTCTATTTTTTCTAGGAAGTTTTAGTTTCTAGATTTTCTAGATTATGAAGTTTCTTTTAATTGTAATTGTTAGATTTTAGGATAGTTTTGGTTAGGACAAGATACAAGTTGGAAAGGACTTAAATTGAAATAGCTTCTTGACGCACTGGGTTTTATTAGATTCTACACTTGGAGTTGCGAATGCCTAGCTTGATGAACGATTGGATGACTTTGTGCGAGGGATGTCTTGAGTGATGAGATCTAAAGACAGGATAGGTTTTGTTGTTATAATCTGAGTAGTTTTTTTAATCACCTTGTAATCTAAGTAGAATAAAGATGTTGTTCCCTCTTTATCCAAGAGATATGGTTCTTCCAAAACTCTTCTCTGTTATTTGTATCATGGTATAAAAGTAGGGCTTAATTAAAGGCTGTGATTTTGTGGGGCCCAATTAGAGAAAGGAAGAAGCGCTCCACTGATAAGGAAACTGGATTCTCCGTTTGATTGGAAGGGGATCTTGTCTCTTCTTTGACTTCAATTTTCGTTTCTGGATTTTCTGTTTTAGATCTCTGCATTTTTTTTTATTTTGTTTTAGAGTTCTGCTCCCCTTTCTGGCGTCTATTTACTAGGGAAACTTTCATCTCATCAGACCTGATCATCTTCATGGAAATGTATCCCAACTGTTCACCTACTTTCCTCAATATTTACCTTTTTTTTTTTTTTGTAATTTTAGGGTCTGTTTGTGTAGATGATTCAGGAAAGGACCTTGGTAGGAAATCCAGATCCTCGATATGAGAGAATTCTGCCGCAAATCATGCTCTTCCCGGTTTTTCCAGTTGAATCCACGCCTCCACCAAACATTAGAGGAAGGCGCCAGGCCAACGCATTTTCCACGGCGGTGCACAAACAGACCGTAAGGAGATTTTCCAATGCTTCCAATTAGGCAATTTTCTTCGATGTGAAGAACAATGTGGCGCATAGTCTTTATCGGATCAGATTCTAAAGATGGGCCCGATGATGGATTTTCATCCTCTAAAAAAATCACAGAAAATCCATACTTAAAAGAGAGGGTTTTCTTTGTCACTTCAACAGGATTTAGAGGTCAAATTGGGGGCCCAGGCTTCTTACACTTTCAGATGGGTGGACTCGTACCTGGGCCTGGGGGTCTTGTCATAAATATTTAACTGCGAAAACTTAGTCAAGCTGGACGCAATGGGTTAGCCCAAATCGACCCATGGCCAGTCATGCTTCTCTTGTTCTTCCAGCCTCTTAGTTTAAAGGGTAAAGAGAAAGGGCACTTTAATCTTCTCATTTGAACTTTTTCATTTGTTTCCATTTCCATTCATTTGGCTGGAATTGGAACTTGGAGCTTTCCATAATTCTAAATTCTTCACCCCTGCTGCAAGATCACAGCTATCAAACACCCACCTAAAAAGGATGACATTGGATGGTTTAGATCATCCATCTAGGGGAAGTTTTCAATCCCATCCCTATCCATGGAAGGATGTGATCGTCCAAATTCATCATCTCCTCCAAATTCGCTAGTGTTTGTATGCTGAGTATATGAATTAAAATTTTGAATCCAAATCCAAACCTGAAGCGTAAGACAACAGTTTATTCTAGGAGGTTGTGGATTCAAGATGCATTACCACATTGGTACCACAGGAGATTTTCCCGGCTCTCTTTGGGCCCAAAGGAAGGGCTTGTTTGGTAGGTCTAATCTTATTTTTATAAACCATTCAAAATAGAGCCATTAAAAAAAGAGCTATAAAAAAAGAGGCTAGAATTAAAATATGTGTTTGGCAATGGAAACATCTATTTTAAATAGACCATTTTAAAGCAATAGTTAAAAGCTTTTCACAAATATATTGAGATCTACTAGGTTCAAGCTTTGAAATTTTACTTCATAATCATGTTTGGCCTCCCAAAGAAATCTAACGGTTTGGATCTAGTGTTTGCGGCCTCTAATCTTTTCAAAAAATATTTAATAATTCACATTTTTACATAAATATCTCAAGTTTGGTGATGATCCAACGGCTAAAATTTGGTCTCACAATGGTCATTGACCTTTTACACATTTTTAATGGTTTGGATTGTTATTTATTGTCCCAGAAATAATAATAAAAAATAATAAAAAATAAAAAAAGGGACTGCCTTTGGACTAGTTTAAAATTGAGCATATTAAATCAATAGTTAAAAGTTTTCACAAATATCTCGAGATCCACAGAACCAATCCTTGAAAATTGACCCCATAGCCGTTTTTAGTCTTCCCAACATTTCCAATGGTTTGGATCTTGTGTTTGGGCCCCACGTAATTCAAAAAATAATATCCAATGGCTCACGTTTTCTTGCACATATCTTGATATTCATGATGATGTAACGGCTGAGATTTGGAGGGATGGCCGTGTTTGATCTGTGAACATTTTCAACAGCTTGAATCTAGATTTATCCTCTTGGATTTCGAGAAAAATTGAAAAAACCGAACTTGGCATGATCCTTACAAATTACGGTAGCAGCGCCTCTTTTTTTCTTCCTCTAATTTGGAAATGCATCATGAGGAGGGCTGTGGGAAATAGAGGTAAAACCTCTACATATCTAAATTAGATGAAGCACAAAAGCACATGTAAAATGCTCTTATTTTTACAAACTCTATTAGGTTTAGACATTTAGACAAAAAGAGCCTAAAATTAGTGATGCCAAACATGCACGAAGTCTGGAATTGGAACACCCTCCTTTATAAAATAAAATAAAATAATCCAAATACCCGGGTGCACCATAGCTTGGATCATATTGATGCTCGAGAGTCTACAGGGGTAGAATCACCAAAAGTGGATATCGGGTTTAGCTTCCTTTCGTGAAAACAAATCTGAATCATGAATGCAAAGGGCCCCACCTGTATTAAAGACTACCATTGAATTTTATGCAGGGCTCGTCTTAGGGATGCCCCGCAGGAGAAAATTTCTCCATGTGAACATACTCAGATCAAATAGATCCAGATAGATCACCAAAAGTGGAGTCCACATCTACACTTTTTAGAGACATACAGTTGGTTATCATGTTTTTTGAAACCCCTGACGAGGGGGAAGACTGCAGTTCATGTAAGGAAAAGGAAATAGAACCACTTGTTTTACTCTCCTTTTTTTTTTTTTTTCGGTTTGTGTGTTTTGGGGGTGGGGGTTTGGGGGGGGGGGGGGGGTAGGAATAACATGAATCTAACCGAAAACTTTATGGTTGCAAGGGGCTCTTATCAAGACCCTACTTTTTTTTTTTTTTTCGGTTTGTGTGTTTGGGGGGGGGGGGGGGGGTAGGAATAACATGAATCTAACCGAAAACTTTATGGTTGCAAGGGGCTCTTATCAAGACCCTACAAAAATATCTATACACCACTATATTATCATTCCATGGAAGTGGGGTGTCAGGCACAACGATTTAGTTCTTAACACACCAAAATGCATCTTAAATAGTTCTGATAATACAACATGGTGACACTAATCAGAAAAACAATCACATAATCATAATCTCATCATCTGATATTCACCTGGAATACTCTGACGCTGTGATCAGCTCCACAAGATGCAAGTTGCATGATCCCATCTCCATCCTCGCTATTGTTTCTTCTCCATGCCAAACGGTGCACTGTGGAAACATGGCACAAAAATGGATGAAAGCGCAGAGCTGGAGCAGCAGATCCACCAGATACACTCCACAGTTCTATGAGCCCATCATCCATCCCAATGGCGAGAAGGCCGCCATTAACTGAACCACCATGCCCAACCCATGACAACGCCATGATGCTGTTTATGAATTGTGGGAGAATCATGAGCTGCTTGACAGAAGTTCCATTCTGGACAGCCCAGATCTTCACTGTCTTGTCCCTTGAACCTGTTGCAAATTCATGGCAGTATGGGTTCCAGGAACACGTCCATATAATTCTCTTGTGCACCTCATGCCTGGCTATAAGCTGATAACTAACTTCTCCTATTTCTGAATTTAAAAATCAAACATGTCAAAGGCACTACAATAATTTTAGTCCCATCTAAAGTTTATTTTTATTTTTAACATATAGGTAATCAATAGGGCCACAATTTATAATAATTTATAAACTGTCAAATTCAAGCTGACCAAACAAATAAAAGAAGGCATCAATAATGATGGCTCAAATGTCATTCTTCTGGTCTATCTATACAAACATGATGATTTACCGGTAAGCTTTTACCGTTTGGGTCAAGCCGCCCTTCTTTTTTTTTTAACGATACTATAAAAAATATACCATTAAAAAATGATACTAAAAATAGTTATCATGATAAAACATCTTGCCATGATTTGCATATTTTCTACTACTAGTAGGTAAAAAAAAAACTCTCATCGTAATTGGTCTCAAAATGAGCTTCAAATGATCTGGACCCATGAACTATTTCACGGAAGCAAAAACCCCACCAGAGAATAATAATTGATTGAATAATAATTTATTGTAAAACAGATGAACCAAGCATTTTGATCACAGTTAAAGTTTATCATCTCTCCTACTTGTAATTAAGATCTAACAAATTTATCATCATCATCATCATCATCATTATTATTATAACCAAATAAACACTTCTAAAATCCAAATTCCAATGACATGTTTGGACTTTCAATTTTATACTATACTGTTAAGGACTTCTACTATTTTCTGTCAGTGGCAAGGAACAGTAATCTAAAATAACAAAATACAGATCATCATAGATCATTCTTAAAAATTATAAATTCTGACTTGATCCTAGAAGTGGCTAATTTCAAAATTTTCCCTACACAAAGAACTACTTAAAATTAGAATTAAACAGAATATCTAATTGAATTGTTTGATTAAACTCTCACCATTTACTGATTTTATAGGATAATCTTCCATAAGGGCATAACTGAGGCCAGGCAGGATAACCCTGGCGAAAGGGGTGGACCCACATTGGGTCCATAGGAGGCATTGGACGCTATTGGATTCCAAAAAATGTCTGTATTTGTAAATGGACCACTGGCCCATGCCCCCCTTCAATCCGAAACATTATAGTTAGTTTTTGTATAATATATTGCAGATTATGACAATTTTGACACGATAGCTCACTCGTTCGGATGTAGAATGATTGTTGTGTGGTTGTACGGGTTCAAATCCCAAATCCCCAAGCATAAACTAAATATATGGATCCCCCAACCTAAACGTAATAATTTTTTTTTATTTTAAAGTCGAAATGAAATGAATCCCTCTATTTTCAAATATTCTCAAAAATGGCTACTATATTTTCTGTTTCTATTAAAAGTTTTCTCAACTGATAGTCATATTGAACAACATTTAATGAGGCTCCTAATTTTTTTATTTTTGACCAATTTATCCTTAAAAAGAAACTCCTATTTCTTTCCTTGAGATAATAATATAATACTGCTACTTACCTTAACCTTGGAGCATAACAAATTAAGAATTACAAAGCATAACAAATTAAGAATTACAATCAGTTAAATACTTCTAATCCACATCTAGGCCTTCAATTAATATGCTACCTTAGTCTTTTTATGTGTAGGTGGGCCATTGTCTGTCATTTATCAATAAAAGTCATACTAATTATATGCTCTCTTAGTTTTAATTTCTTTGTTTGATCAATTTAACTTTTAAGAAAATGACTTCTCCATTATGTTAAAAGATAAAAACAATAATTTTACCACCTAAAAACTGGTAATTATATATTACACTGCCAACAGCTCAGTGCTCAACAACACCAAATATCACAATATTTAGAGTGACTACTTGTTAAATAGCTTAATTTTCATATTCTCATTAATTTTCTATTATTTTCAATTTTTATAGATTTTTTAAAAAAAGTTTAACAATTTTTAGGATCAACGCGGCCATACTGGTCCGAACGAGTGGTACACACCAGCACGGTTGGCACGGACTAGTCCCAGTCTTGACTAGCACTAAGACCCTATGTTCTATGCTATTTTTGTGAGCATTTCTCCTTCAGTCTTTGTCTTTGTGTATATCTGATTCTAGCAAATGAATTAAATGCCAAAATTTAGTTCCCACCAACCCTATAATTTTTTGTCAAATGATGAAAGAATGGAAGGATATGCCTTAAAAATTTGAGAATTCCAATGGACTCATCTTAAAAATTGAAATTGCAAGGGGCAAAAAAACTTGTACTTGTGTGATGATTTTTTTTTCTTTTATGTTAAAAAAGGGATCTTATAGTGATCTGTATTGATTCAATGATTCATGTTACAGATCTATCTACTTTATGAAGTAGATGGTGATTACTTTACTTCTTCCTTTTCAACCTTTTAAATATTTTGCGCTGTTGGGTTTGGCTTTGTGCTGTTCTTGGTAGGAGTCTAGACACTCTGTTTCTTTCATTTTACAATTTTAAATTTCTCTAAATTAAATAGTTGAATGGGAGCAAGAGGGCTAGTGTCTTATCAGTTAAAAAATAATTTGTATTTCTTTGTGATTATCATCTACCCCCCTCAAACAAAATTCCTGGGTCCGCCACTGACGACCCAACATTTTGACATCAAACATACATCAAACAGAACAGCTAAAGCTTTAACAAAGATAAGAATGATATCAAACAAACAGTTCCAAATGATTCATGTCTAGATATGGCAGGGACATGCCATGGACATGGCAAGGACACAAAACTTACACATAAAAAGTGAAGTATTAGATATGATATGACACAATACATTACCCATTTTGAAGTATCCGTACATCTAGGTTCCAACCAAACATCAATATTAAGAAAATAATAAAATGAGAAAGTGTGGTCCCACAGGGATGAGAAGATCATTGCTTGGGTGTCAGACAAAATCATGCGTGTGAGAAACATGCATACCCTGACAACAAAAAGAAGACACAGAATTGTTTTCTTAGGTGAGGCAAAGAGAGAGAAACAAGGAGCCAACTTGAGGGTTTCATTACTAAGTAGCTGCTTATGTATGACACCAGCTCTTTTCTTTTTCTTTCTTTCTTTTTTCCTTCTCCTTGAAATGGCACATATGGCATGAGTTAAGTGAAGGTTTTTAGCTCCACTTCTAAGAGTATGCTTCATTTAAAAAAAAAAAATTTTTGTGTGGTGCACCCCACATTGATCAATACCAGTACAGGATAATCATTGTTTTCGCTTATGTCTGTCTGGCGTACCTGATCTTTTAATCATGAACACAGAAAACTGGCGATCCCTAGAGACTGACAAAAGATATTTGTCATCGTGGGAGAATTCCATCTGTGTCACTGTTAGACTGTGAGACTGCAGGCGTCCAAGTGCTTTCCATGACCCAACTTCCCACAGCCATATTTCAGCGCTAACAGCTGATTGTGCCTGCAAAATGGACATTATAAGGCCAATAATTTTATGATGCGTAGAAATAGCATTTGTAAAAAAATGGATATGGGAATAACAAAGTATTAGACATGGATATCACTCCATAAATCTTGAACAGTATGGGCACCAAAGCCACACTGCAGGGTATCATGCAACTGATATTAGAAATTGTATACAACCACATTATAAAATATATAGTTACCAGGAATCATGTTCAGATGGTTCGCAGTTTGTTCACTCTGAGTTTCAAATGATTGAGCAGAAAATCCAGTAACAAAAATAATTTTTCAACATTTCACAGAAGAATAAAATCCATTTGGAATTAGCCTCAAACAGAGACCTATATATAATTACATAAAAAAATGCGGGCAGAATAAAGTAGAAAAACAATATTAATTGAAATTCCTTTCATGGTAACTAGAATAGAGATATAAAATGAACCCTTGAGAATTAGTAAATCAGTAGGATATTTAAAATGAAATCGAATCAAATATTACAGAAGTAACACGTTAATGAAGCATTTATCAATTTGTCATGTTCAGTAACCTTTCATTGCACAAGAATTCAGCTGGCATGAGCCAGTATCAACTGAAAGTTATTTACCCAAATTTCATTTTCTAGATGTTACATAAAAAAGAGAACTTATTCTTCCTTGTCCCAGGTCTAAAATTATTGAAGAGCAGAAAACATAATATTTGCCAGAATAGTGTTTTGACACCATTGAAGACGAAACGATTAGTTTTTTTTTTCTTTTTTGAATTTTTGAATAATATTTTAGGATATTGGGGATCAGGGTTCCCATTTTGTCACATATGCTTTAGAAAAATGGTGGGTGGATGGGGCATTCCCTTGGGTGCTTTCCTTTATGTAATAGTGGTAAGTACACCATCGTCCATTGAGAGTCTGTTGTATTTTACTTTTCTTCTAATAAAAATCTTCCCGTTACCAATTCCCCCAAAAAAAAAGTTTAATGATAATATAAGAATAGATATTTGCATTGCCTCGTGTCTAAAATATGCAATAGCAGAATGCATAAGATATCCCAAAATAGCTTTGTAATACCCATAACAAGCTAAGCCAAAATAGCATTGTAATTACCATAATGCCAAACAAGTAGTTCTTTTTAACTCTCATAGAATAATATTTTAGGATAAATGGGGATCAGGAACCCTTTCTCCTGCATGAAAGCATAAGAAGTACAACTGAAAGACAGGAAGTGGTTAGTGGGAAACAGAAAAATAACAATAAAAAAGTAAACTGAGGATGCCAAGCAGTTGGAAGGCAATTCACTACTACACTCAAGAAATTTGGTCTTACAATATGACATGGTATGAAGGTGCTCATGGTTGCAACCACAAGGTTATGGGTCTGAGCCAACCCTCAATATTAATAAGCATAATGATGAGGATGGTGAATGGTGATAATATGAGAGTCGTAACAGAAATCAATCAGCATCAATATTTATGAGAATTATCATATGAGTAACTTCCAAGTGGCAATCTTTTCTATAAACATAATCAATTTTATCTTTAAGTAATATGAGTAGAGCCCACAACCTTTATTGTTGCGACCATCAGTACCCTTCAACTGTTCTATGAGGTCATCCTAAAACTTAGTTTGAGTGAGAAGATAAAAAAGTACTTGAGGGAAAGGGGTGTCCACCTTACACGATGAAGCAACAAGCTTCCCCGCATGGTCACAACATAGTGAGAAGAGTTCATTCCCATGTCCATACAGCTTGTGGGACTCAGGCCACAGCGTATGCCATGCAAGTTGCTCCTCAATAGGAGGTTCTGTTAAAACAATCGGAACTGCATCTGGGATAGTCTCTAGGGAGTCTGAGATGTCCTGAATGTTTTCATTTCGGGCTTCATTTGTCACTGCATGCAGAAGGGAATTCTCTGAGAAAAAACAGATCCACTAAACACAAAGGTACACACAAAATGCTTCCTAGTAATAGCAATGAATACTGGGATGGGAAATGATGGAACCTAAAGGTACTTGCAACAAAATGAGTGGCATCATCATGTCATAAGTGTCTAAACTATAAGGTTTAATTGCTATGAGTCCACTGCAAATTGAGTGGCATAAGTTATGGCATGACATTCTACTGGAATGACTCAATAAAACTGATTGATGCATTTGCAGTAATATTTGTGGAAGCACTTACTTTAGGTAAATACGTATAACGAATATCCATGTGTTATGGACAAAATTTAAGCTACTCAGAACTATTTTTTGAGGTTTCATATTTCCTTCAACAATTTGACTACAATAAAAGTAAAAATATATTAATAAACCTGGAATCATTGTAGTTACAGCCAACATACATATTATTCCAACATAAAAAGCTAATGGAAATCGGAATTTTGGAAGATTACATCAGCACAAAGTCAAAAACCATTTGATGGAAATAGATGAAGAAGCAAATTATGAAACACAAGTTGAAATGGTAAAAAACAGTATAATACAACTAAATTTTCAGCAGCCCTTGATTCAATGTAAAAAGTAACACAAAAGTTATTGCATGAAGCAAGATTCATCTGCACCAAAATGCGGCTCAAATTTAAAGTGAAAACATTGGTAGAATTCCAAAGATGGATTTATAATTACAAATGGGCCCTAGTATTGCAGCTTGATCTTGGATATGTACAGTGAAATTTAATTTAAAAAATAATTCACGGACGAAAGCATATTGGGGAAAAGAAACCAAATCCATGAATACAGCTTCATATAGGGATTATATGGCTCATGAATCCACCAACTGGTTGTTCTAATTGCAAAGATCCCCCACAAGAAACACCTCAGCGATAATATTATAGTAATTTGCAACGATGTGTTGGTTTGAAGGGTATAAGCAATTCACACCACGGTCTTTTAAGATTCACTTTGCTAGGCTGGAACATGAAATTAGATGCAGCAGTCAATATTTCTGCATTTTTGAATGCTTGCATTAGTCATATGGGAAATATGGGAAAATTCTTATGCTGATTAGGGTTGTGTTGAGAATGATTCTATTCTGAGAATGGGCCATGCTATACTTGATTGACAACATTTTTCAGAATTGTTCCCACTGATCATTCTGTAGGAATGAATGATGTGTCCACAGAATGATGCCTAATGGGACCGCCAAAAGTTGTATTCTATATGACAGTATGTAGCTGGAAGATCAGATACTATAGACACATGGACTACCAAAAGGTGACAGACAAATTCATTTGAGAGGGTTGCAGATCATCAAAATGATAGAAATCCCACAAATAAATAATAGATGCAACCTTCAACATACTGTATTTAAGTCTGTCATGAAGATCAAATCATTATCGTTTCTCTTTCTTGCTTTCAGTTCACTTTTACTTGCTATCAAAGGTAAATGAGAGTGCTTTCATTTACGGTCGAAGCCATAAAGGAGTTATTTGCAAGTGCAGTTAATATCAGTATATCACATTGTAAACAAGCCCAAAGAGTCAAAACAGAGTGACAAAAAAATTTTCAATTAACAGAAGGTTCACCTTGAACATAAATGGGTTTCTGTGACAGTCCAAGAGCAGACATATTTGCACCCAAAACTTGAACCATATCTTGAGCATCTTCAAGGAAGTTAGATGGCTGTGGCATAGCATAATTCAATGTCTTCAGAAATGATAATGGAGCTTCAAATACTCTAGCAACTTTTTCATCTGCTCCGCTAACAAATCGATCGTTTCCTTTTCCTTTAATGATTGTGACACAGTTAATATCATGACCATGAACTTGTGGACGAGCTATTTCATGCCAAGAACTCCAATTCCCAGATAGTACTTTGTTTCTCCATGGAGAGAAAATACGAGTAGTCTGCAATTGACTAAGAGTAAATAGCTAGCCAGGCTATCACAGAAAAAAGAAAAAAAAAAGGCCAAAAAGATAAATACACATGAAACCATTAAGTAGAAATGCTAAAAAGAAAAACTAGCTAGCTATCCAGGTAGGCTTGAGTTTAACCTCACGTTGACTCGAGCTCACCTTGGTAAGTGGCTCAACTAGGATCTACTAAAGCTCAGCCTGTTAGAGGCTTAGCCCGTCCATGTGTTTAAGTATATATTTATTCAAGATATAGATTTTTGGTGAATATTAGACAAGGTTTTTCTCTTACTGAGAGGTACCTCTCATGGCTTGCATTAGGTGTAAAAATGTAAGCTCCTTGTGGGATCCACTTGGATGCATACCAGTCATCTATGAAAGTTTGATGGAAAGGTCACATAATAACTATGATTTTGTGAAAAGAATCATCTCAATCAGATCATCAAAACTATTGATATAGGAACCTTAAAGTTTGACAGTATCTTAAGCAGTTAAGTTACATTTCTTTTTCTTCTTTTTTTTTGGAAAATTAAATCAATGTTGGTTGTAATTCAGACTAATGTCAATTTAGGCAGAGTCGCATTCTTAGAAATAACTCAACGGGGTAACCTGAAAAATGATTATATCCCCCCACAAACAAGCTATATTTTTCTTAACTTTTTTCTTTTTGAATGGTTAAATTGTGCTGAACTCTCCACTCGAAATGGATAAAATGACCCTATCATTAACAGTTGTTTCACCATTAATCTTTGAGGCCTTAAATCTACATCAATAGAGATCTAATTAGGTTTGCTGTTAGACTTTTCCTTGCCAACGCAAAGGCCTTCCATCCACTTGATATTTGGCAACTGAAAGTGGACTACACAGAGTGGTGTTCCAATGATGTTCAGATAAGTCTTGCCAAAGACGAAATATATTTAATTGGGTTAGGTGGGGCTTGATGTAAACTCAAACTTGACATGTATTGTCAGCCAAGCTCAAGCCTGGCTTCGTATTATTCCACCAGTCTCAACTTAAACCAAGCTCAAGCTGGGCTAAGCTCGGCTTACTTTGAGCTTGAGGTGCCTTGTTTCAGTTAATGCTCAAGCCAAGCTCAAGCTGAGCTAAGCTTGGTCCATTTGTAAGCTGCCAATCATAATGGTTATCAATGGGCCGGGCTAGCCTCTATCTCTTTTGGGCTTTGGACAAGGGCTAGCCTTTGTCTCTTTTGGGCTTTGGATAAGGGTTGAATAGACTTTTTCTGTCATGCAGGCCAAGGCCAAGCAGACCATTTCAAAGCCTGCAATCACAGCCCAGATAATTTAGATCTGGTGGAACTCACTCTAGTGAAATCACATATAAATATATAATAATAAATTAATAATAATAATCATCATCAAAGCCTTGTCACGACTATCTTGGGGTCAGCTAATAATAATAATTATAATTATTTATAATTATAAGAAAAATTTTCAAATGAGGCCCTAAGTTTTTGCCCTATTTTAAAAACAGACATAAGTTTCACAACTTTTCAAATTAGTCCCTAAGTTTTCAAAAAATTTTCAATTAAGGACATCTATCCATTTAAAGCTATTTTTGGGTAAATTTTTTCCTCAAATATTTTTAAAATACCTAGCTTACCATTTATTGAAATAAAATCCTCAATCAATTCCTTTATATTCTCCTCATTATCTTCTCTGGCATCTTCGCAATGATCCAGGACAACTAGCGTCCCCACAGTGATCGGCTACATATAGTGGCTGTGAAACCATGTCATGGCTTTTAAGATTTGTAATTTTGGTAATTTAAGAAAATTGAGGGAAAAAAGTCATCAAGAAGTACCTTTAAATTATTGGATGCCGTTAATTGAAAATTTACTAGAAATTTTAGGGTCTAATTTGAAAAGGTTTGAAACTTGTATCCTTTTTTGAAATAAGGCAAAACCTTAAGGCCTTATTTGAAAATTTTTCAAATAATAATAATAAGGGCAGCCCAGTGCACGAAACTCCCATATAATAATAAAAATAAAAATAATTATTAGTTTATAGTTGTTGCTAATGTTGTTGTTAGCAATAATCATATTACTATGAGGTGCCACCGTAGGGATTAGTCCAATTAGGCCAACCTCAAGGATACCCACACCAATAAGAGAAATAAAAAAAGAGTCATATTAATATATTATTATGCTGCTTAATGATTAAAAAAAATTCTTCTTCATACACTATATTATGCTAGAATTATCGGTGGACCTCGGTCCAGCACTAATAATCCTCTCCAAGTCCAAATCTAGTGAGACTATATTCAGATTGCAAAATAGGTGGACTCAAGTGTCAAGGATGTTGGCTGTCAAACACAAAGCGAGTCACATGCCTATTTTGACGTATTACTCTCTATATGAGGTACAGATACAACATTTACAATAGGTAATAAGTAAAGGTAAAGTTATGGATGTTAATGGCTAAGCTAGTGTTAGGTCAAGGTGCCCAAGCCAAAACACTTACACTTAGGGTTCAAATTAGGCCTAGCTCAGCCCAAATGGGTCTGATTCTTAAGCCCAAGTTAACCCTTGCAAAAATGTCAAGCCAAAGCTAGATCCCAGCCCAATAGTTTTAACTGGTATATGGTAAATTAAACTGTACTCAATTGTGAAAATTAAGTGCCCATGAGGCGTTCTTTGTTTCAATTTTAACTATTTAGTAGGAACAATCCATTTGAAGGGTACTAATTAGTAACAAAGACCAAGAACTTGTCAGTTGTCACAATGATGAAGAATACAAGAGAAAATTGTTTTTGGAAAATCTCCCCAAAAGGGTCGATCCATTCCTTGATTGATATTCACTGGTTGCCTTAGTTAAGGCCTTCAATCATGATAAGTTACAATCAATCATCCCTACGGGATCTAACACAAAACGAAAGGTATTATGTACATTTGATTGTGTTCGACTGAATCCCCTCACATGGGATCTCATGTGATATTGGGTCATAGCCCATTTACTATACAAGTGGGTAAGGCCTAATATACATGGGCTTGTGTTAACATCCCCTCTCAAATTGATGATGGTCAACCAGCAACAATTTGCAAACCAAAAAATCATGACGTGGCCTTGGAAGACCTTCAGAAAAGATATCTTTAATTTCAAGCTCTGAGGAGCCGTGCAGAAGGTTAATGACCCTCCAGTCATATTTATCCCAGATGAAATGACAATCTACCTTTCTATGCTTGGTGCGTTCATGAAAGATGGGATTTTCAATGATGTGAATTGCACTGGTATTATCCACATAAAGAGGGGTAGTAGTATTTCGCAAGAAGCCCAACTCAGAAAGTAATCCTTGCAGCCAAAGGACCTCAAAACAAGCCCAAGACATAGCATGATACTAAAATTTTGTAAATGATATGCATTTCCAGGATATTAATGCTTCATTCAGATATATACACCATCCCATCGTAGATCTACGAGAGTCTAGACATCATGCTCAATCCATATCAAAATAAGTAGTAAGTGTAAGTGGTGTACCGACTGGAAAGAAAGCCCATGAGTTTGTGATCTTCATCCAAGTATATATCGAATAATGCGTTTGACTGCAACCATAAGAAGATGCCTCGGAGAAGTCATGAACTGACTTACTCCATTAACAGTATAAGAGATATTTGGTCCATTGATTGTTAAGTTGCCAAGGCTATCAACTAAGCGCTGATACGTAGTAGGATCAAGAAGAAGATCGCCATCATTCAGACTTAGTTTAGCGTTCACTTCTAAAGGTGTATCTACCGAAGTTGAATCTTGAAGACCATCAAGAATAATGAGATCAGTGACATATTTATGTTGATAAACAAAGAGGCTTTTTTTAGTTTGGTGAACTTCTAAGCCCAAGAAATATGTCAACGGTCCCAAATCTTTCATATGAAAGACGTCTTGGAGTGAGGATTGAAGCTTACGTATCATATCACTATGAGGACCGGTGATACTGATATCATCCACATATACTTGAATTATAGTAGTCCCTTGAGCAGCAATGTGAGTAAACATGGATGGATCATATGAGCTTTGTAAGAAATGGAACTGAAGCACAGTATTATAGAATTTCTCAAACCCAATGAGCTTGTTTAAACCCATATAAAGATCGACGCAACCATATGACATCAGATTTGGAGCTAGAAGTGCAGCCTTGAGGAAGATGCTTATAAACTTCTTTGAAATCCCTATGAAGCAAAGCTATGATACCCGGATAATTGTACAAGTCCGACGTATCCATATTGGATCTATATGATACCTGTATTGGTACCTAATACTGCACCGATACTTCTAAAGTACAAGTTTAACGCATCCTACTTAGCAAGTCCATTATTTCATGTAGTTCTTTAAATTTTCTTCCTTCTCAACATAGAAAATGTTAGAAAGGAACATAAGCAATGATAATTTCATTAATTCAAATGTGATCTAAAGAAATAATTAGGACACCCTATCCAAATCCGTGTCCTAGATTTCCAAAAGTGTAGAGTCGTATCTATTATAAGTCAAAGTAGGACATATTTGTCATTCTAGAACAAGTCAGGGACCTGAATGAAAATATAATAATGTCCACGGGCATTTCTGTAATTTCAGGGATTAATGAAATAAACATATGTGTGTGGTTGTCCAACTCTAAGGGATAGATCATTCTATTCCATCTTCATCATATTCTTATTTTGTCTCTCTCTTTTCTATTATTCATTTCTTTTCTTTCCTTTCATTTTTCTCAACAGGTTTATACAAAACCTTAGATCCTCTTGAATCTAGGACTTCAACATGGTATCAAAGCGAGAAGTTGAGTGTTCGAATCCTGGGGCTATCGTGCCCTGTATTCTCTAATGGAGGGTGTAATTCCCGTGCGAAGCCCCTGTATTTTCTCATGGAGGGTGTAATTCCCATTAAGGAGCATACCCGTGCTGAGGGTGTTGTAACTTTGATATACATTATTACACTATTCTCTATCAGCTCAAGCTTTTAGAGTAAATGTTTGTCAACAGTATCCCCAATCCTCGTATCTATGTCTGTACCAGTATCCATACATGGGCATCATGGAAAAAAATCATTCTTCACATCCATTTGATATAAAGGCCATGACTTAGATGCAACAATAGCAAGGACGATGTGCACTGTTGTCATTTTGGCCACAGGAGCAAAAGTCTCTTCATAATCAATACCATACTCCTGTAGATTGCCCAATGCCACAAATCGTGCCTTATATCGTGCCAACAAACCATATGAAGTATACCAATTTACACCCAATGGGTTTAAAAAGAGGGCATGGCATAATGTCCCAAGCATTGTTTGCCTTGAAAGCCTCAAATTTTTGCAATAGCCTGTTGCCAACAATTAAGCTACACTACTTGCGAATAAGAGTTAGGAATTTGGATTGAAGATGTTAATATTAGCATATGCTACATGCAGAAAACCACAAGGACGTGATATCAGTAAGGTTCAATGCTATAGTTGCCAGAAATATGGACATGTTTCTACTCATTGCAATAAAAAATATTGTACTTATTGCAGGATCAAAGGCCATGTTCTTCCTAAATGTCAGACGCATCCTCAAAATCAATCTCCAAAAGCCAATCTTGCCACTTTAAATGAATCATCATTTACATCTAGCCTAGCTGCCAATACATCTATGCCCATCTATGCCCACGACTATTGCTTCGCCTACACTCACCCCAGCACTTGTCCAGCAGATGATCGTCAATGCTCTCTCTACTTTTGGAGTGTCAGGTAACACTACATCTTCATCCACCTGGTATATTCATTCAAGGGCTTTTAATCATATGACATTTTCTTCCAAAAATTTATCTCATCTTAATAAATATAATGGAATCCTCAAAATCAATACTGCAAATGGTGAGAGCATTCCTATTACTACTATTCGTAACATTTCTCATTCCCTACCCTCGAACCATGTGTTTGTTTTACTTGCAGTAACTACCAACCTATTGTCTGTCGGTCAACTTATTGATAATGATTGCTTCATTTCTTTCTCTCGTTCTGGTTGTGTTGTGCAAGATCAAGTATTGGGGAAGGTAATAGCGACGAGGCCTAAGTGTGGACGTCTCTTTCCACTGCAAATTTCTACATCTGACAGGAATAAATCTGAGACTGCTTTGTTATGTTATTCTAGGAATAATAAAAGCCAATTGTGGCACAATAGATTACGGCATCCTAATTCTAAGACTTTATTGTCTTTAATAAAAGCCAACTGTGGCACAACTAGAGACGGCAGGAAATTAGCTTAGGGTTTGCTAGTAAATCTCCTTGATTTTATCAATCTCATTACATTTGCATATTGAATAATTTAATATCATTGTCCTCCAATTAATTGATACTTGTGTTACTCATTATTGATTATGATTGTTATATCAATCCTTTCTTTTATTAGTACTCTGAATTGAATTGTGTATTTAAGTTTTAACACTGAATCTTGAGAGTCAGGCACTACATAGCTTCAACCTCATAAGGCCCGGCAGGCCTGAGTTTGGTTTAGATTTTGGACCGGCCGCTGCAATGGACAATCGGAGTTTCCAAAACTCCAATCAGGGTAGCTAGATGTACCTTTGGCCGGGGCACTAGTGATAGTCCCACGCTAATTTAGAATGCTTTCAAGGGGAGCAAATTTAGCTAACGTAGTTGACAACTAGTTGTCTACCTCTGAATTGATGATTCATAATACATGATTAATCTATTATTGCACAATGTGCTTAGCAAACTTGAATATTGACCTCTTTTAATTCAACTGTCTTATAATTCTAATTGATACAGCTTGCGTTACTTTATTTCTGTTTATGCTTTGCTGAATTGTCATATTCATTAGTATCCCATTGGTGTTATAAGCGCAAATGCCGGTAATGGTCCTGTAGAGGCCCTGACAGTGGAGGAAGAGACCCCAGAGATTCCCCCAAGATTAGAAGAATGGACAGCCGAGGACATTTTCTAGTCCTTGGTTCCAGAGAGCATCACAAAAATTTATATTTTTGGGTTTTGGCATAGATGTATAATACCATCTGCATCATTTTAGTTGTTATGTATTTAGAGATGGTATTTATTTTGTGATAGTATCTTGGACATGTACAGTTGATGTATATGGATTTTGTAGCCAGTGTCATTAGATCATATACTTGTTCATATTGTATAGACATGTGCATAGCATATGTAGATATTTTGGGGAATTCTCTACTTTATATGAATGAAATCCATAACTTGTGTATGTTGAATTGTTGAATGATGGATTGTTCACACTATGATACTATTTGGATTATGAATTGTATAAGTGATAAGTACAGACTTCCGTATTGGAAATTCTTTAATAAATGTCATTGAGTAACCTCATACACGTGAAGATTGTAGGTATCCCTTCTGATCTGCCCTAGCATGGTGTCAGGAAAAAAATTTCACGGGAGTACATGTGTTACACCTCGAAGATTACCCTAATGAAGGGAAGCCCAGGCTCAGGTTGTGACAAGTTGTTTCACTATATTAAACTAAAGAAGTAAGTGTGCTTAATTATGAATTATAATATGATACTAAGTTGCTAACTATAGTTATAGAGAAGGCCTCACTTGTCAACCTTGCATCCTATTTTTGTGATCTTGTATAAGGGCAACTGGATCTCCTCTCTTTTATTTCCTAAAACACCAAAAAAATGAGATGACAGGACTCATGCGAACATAGCAAAATGAGAGAACAAGAGGAAGAGGGGAAGAGAAAGGGGAAGACAAGAGGAAGAGAAAAGACCAACCATCGTGACCAAGACCTCACACCAGGTGTATCTCTCTCTCTCTCTCTCTCTCTCTCTCTCTCTCTCTCAAACCCTAATTGTCCCTCTCTCTACTACAACCAATCCTACCCTTAATTGTCCCTTCTCTCTCATTTCTTTCATGGTTTTCAGAGAAATCCTTACATACAGAGAAATTCAACCCTTATAGTCTCCCTAAACTGAACCAGATCCCCAACTTCGGAAAACCATAAGAAAAATCAAAGAGAAGGGACACTTAAAATCAGAGCCTCAATCTCTGTTTTTCTCTTTTCTAAAGTTTGCTATGAGAAGTAGTGACTCTGAAAATGAGATTTGATGTTTTTTAGGCCTTTGATAATTTAGTGGATTTTGACAAACTGGGATTTTTGTTCCTAGCCTCACTCCTGCAACGTTTCGATTAATGTTTCAGCTATTTTAAATAATTTAAGAATACAATCGTGGAATCACAAGGCTCAGCTGTAAAAGTTTGCGTGAACTACATGCGGCCATAGTAACATATTTTAACTTATTCAATATTTATACTGCAGTGGACCTCTAAAGAGTTGGACAGAACCGAGATAGAGGATTTCACTAGAAGCCCAGACCCACCCCTTGGCCCTCAAAGCCAGTCCAACACAACCTGAAGGAGGCTGGGTTGAAAAACCCAACAGGGTAGCCCAACCCATTGCCAATCTTATGTACAGTCCTGGCAATCATTTCTCCATCTCCTTTAACATTCCACCAAAAAGATTCAACTAAGTTCAATTGCACTTGAGTCAGGCCAAAATCAAGCTTTATAATTCTCCGGGCCTTATCAAACTTGAGCCTTTCATCAGGCTGTCGGGTCTTCAAAACCCTTGTCAGGCCAGCTTAGATCAAGTCCCATTGTGTGTGTGTTGGACCTGGATCATAGTCAGGCCTTTCAATCTTAATCGGGCACAGATGAGGACCCGGACCCCGACATTCTTGCCCCAATCTGGCCCATTGACAGAACTATTCACTACAAGATAAGGCCCAAAAGTCGCTTCATTAATTGTATTGACAACCTAAATGATGGCTTTAAATGGGATATCTAAAAGACAATTAGACACAGTAACAAATAAATAAAAATTTCCACATTGGAGAAAATAACAAGATTTTGGTAGATTTGGCAGCACTTGCAACGGTTAATCTTGGGCTTACCATGAGGCTGAGGCCAAAACTTCAGGCACAAACATAAACAGGTTGACTTGGGCACCCAAAGAAATTATGCAGATTCTCTCTAGGTAAGGGGGCGTTTGGTAACAAGATATTTTAAAAGATTATGTGATATTGTATGTTAGATTATGATATAATCTACCTACCTAAAAATTAGGTGTTTGGCTAACTTAAAATGTATTCTACAATATATGACTTTCTACTAAAAATTGTAAGATTTCTTCCTTCTGCATAGCCCTGTAGGAGCAAACTCTAGGAAATGAATCTTTCAAGATACTACCAAACATCATTAGTGCACAATATTATAATATGAAACTCTTTTGTTATGCTATAATGAAATCTTACAATATCCGATTTTTTTACTATTATATGTTGTGTTAGCCAAACACCCCCTAAATTTTGGTTTTCAGGTCACGATGCAATCAAACATATGGGCCATTAAAAGGTAAAATAGTGTGATGGTAGCCAGCAGAATTCTACACTACAAACTTGTAAAGCTACATAATCTACACATTCAACAGATTACCTGATCATGACTGACAGAGAGCAGATATTCACCAGTCTTGGCCCATGTAACATCTGTTACTGCTGCAAAATGGCCAGATGGTACTATTTGGGGCTGCCAATTTTGAACATCCACACCAACATTTTTCCACATATGGAATGATCCACCATATCCGTGAGCTAGAATAGAATCTCCATGTGGGCCCCAGGAGCCACCATAAAACCCTAAGGCACAGTGACTCAGTTCCCCCACAGTAACTGCATTTATCCAAATACCAGTTGTCCGTTCTGGTCTCCAAATCATCATTGTCTTGTCCATAGATGCAGATAAGATGCTTTGAGGTTGATACCATACATTCTCCTCAGATGCTCTTACCGGAGGCTGCCATTCAACTGAATATACCCAATCTTCATGTCCAACAAGAAGAGATTCTAAAGACACCTGATAGGAAGAGCAACCAGCCAGGAATATTGGACCTTCAATATATGATGCCAAGCTTATTCCTCTCCTGTATGGCACCTCAGAATTAGCTGGAGAATCATGAAAGGCAAGCTTCCATATGCGTATACTTCTGTCCTGAGATGAACTTACAAGAAGAAGGCTATCCTTTTCACCATTGTTACAAATATGCAACGAGAAGTCCAAACTTCTGATCCAGTCAGTGTGTCCCTTCAGCTCACAAGCATGAATAAACTGGACCAGTAAAAAATAAAATAGTTTTAAACCTCTTAAAATTAAAATACAAGGCACAAGAAATAATTAAGATTTTATCCAAGGGCACAAACCTTCCCTGTCCTTTCACCGCAATAAAGATGAACCTTATTATCTAGACCCCCCATTGCCAAAACCATATGTCCTGTATTCCCCGGCAACTCCGCTAAAGAAAGTGCAACCATAGGTTTTGAGCCTACAGCAAGACATTCCAAACATGAAAGTTTACAGTCACCTGCAATCACAAATTAGAAAATTAGATGCCAAAAAACTTGTTGAAAATGTTGATAATTGAAACCAACCGTCCATTCAACTGCAAGGTTAAATTCCTAAAAAGGTTGTTTTACCAATTGTTTAGAACATGATTTCATATTATTGATGTTGTCAGACCTAATATGTTCCGTGCAGGAAATGAAACGAGATCATCAAATACATGATTGAAGGTGTTCTTTTGATGTCCTTATTCTTTAATATTCCACTGAATGGTTTTTGAGAAAAAGAACATGGTCTTAAATCAACCATATCCAGTCAAGAACATAGGATCCTGGATTATAAGGCTGAATCAGAGTGCTTGCAATCATATTGTAGTTCTACACTTCATCACAATATAAAAAGAAACTATGACTAAATTACATTAGCTAATCACAGCATTGTTTATGATCTAATCAGAAGAAAGTATGGTTACTGGCCTCTTTTCATTTCAATGTTTTCATCTTTTTCTTTTAATATGCTATATATTTTGGTTCATCCTTCTAAACAATGGTCAGCCTTAGGTAAGTCATTCTTTTCAGTTTTTTTTTTTTTTTTTTTTTTTTGAAATCCCCATTCAAGGATATTTCTGGATATTAGATCAAGGAGGAAATATCAGATCAGGGAGGAAAAGATGCATTCATTTCACATTTGACCTCATCATTTTTAATGGTGCAGCCTTAGGTTATATATATATAACAGTAAAATTTTATTTCTCAGACAAATACAAGAAGACTAAGCTGAAAAACTCTGCTTAGTCAAACAGGAAAGAAGATAACAACTCACAAAACAGAAAAACCATAACAAAAGATTGAGTAAATGAGCGAAAATCTCCCCTAGCAAAACCACCCGCCATAATGTTTGCCTCGCGAGGAATGTGATGAAAGTAAGCTCCCAACTGCCTTGAAATTGCCTGCACTTCCTCCACCCAGTCTGGTAATCTTCACAGATGAGGAGCCTACCCAGAACACTGAATAGCTGAAAGAGAATCACCTTCTATAATAGCATTATAAGCACCCAACTTTAGCAATTCACGAGTCACAACACCCAATCAAGAGAGCAAAAACTTCAGTTTCATTGGCATTCGAGGAATCCACAGGCCCAAACCAACTTCTAGGGCATGTTCTTTTACAAAAATTTCTACCAAGAATTTGGGTTGTTGGGGTTTTTGGGATATGAAGTGACATCTTGTCCCTTGGCATTTACAAATGCCTTATTCCACCACCAGCATTCTAGAATTCCATCTACCTAAAAGGTCTTAAATAGCCCTTGAAAATTCCAAAATTCCACATCCTTCACCTTTTGTTGAAATTTCTGGATGCTCAAGTACAAAGGAGCATCCAGGAATTCCATGTGTCTGGGAATTCTGAAATTTCTCAAACATGAATTCTTTGAATTCTTGCAAAGAAACAGGGCCTTATTGACTCTACCATCATTATCCCTTATAATACCCCCAAAGCCACCTTTTTGAATAGACTATAGATGGCTTCCATCAAAATTCAATTTTAAAATACCAGAAGAACACAACCAATGAACTCTATGTAAAACGTTTGGCTGCAAATCTCCATTTAAGAAAGCTCCCCAAGATCTATTAAGATCTTCCAAGGGAACCCCATCAAACTCCTTACACACCCAATCCGACATTGTCCACACAATAGACTCAATAACCTTCTCAATTGGTTTACTAGTGTTTTTTAAAGCTATTATTTCTCTCCAACCAGATTTTCCAAAAGGTAGCATACAAAACTAATTTCCATGAATCTTCCCACAAGCATACTTACTCCCAACCGCCATTGAAGGAAAAGGTCATCAACAGTTCTTGGCATGACCCATTCCATCATAAAATCTCAATGATGGCACCCTATAACTTTAGAAGCAAATAAAAAATGGATCATCAAATGATGCACTGACTCCTCATCATTGAGACATAAAGGGCCACCATTGATTAAGAAATGGTTTCTTCTTCTCAACTTGTCAATTGTTAAAATCTTATGCTTTCTCACAATCCAACAGAAGTCCAAGACTCTTGGTGGAACTGAAGGATCCCAAAAGAAGAGCAACCTTCCTCCCTAGAACTGTCAATCATAACATTGAAAAAGGATTTCACTGAAAAAAGGGCCTTTAGTATCAGGTTTCCAAACTCTGCTATCTGGTTTACCAAGAGACCATGTACTAAAAACTATAGTGACATTGCATTTCATTTTTAGCATTTTCTTTTTTATCAGTAGATTTTAATTCTAACATCTAGCTCTTAAATTGCAACATATGATAATTTTATTTCATCAATTGCACATTATGAATGCTCTCTCTCTCTCTCTCTCTCTCTCTCTCTCTCTCTCTCTCTCTCTCTCTCTCTCTCTCTCACATATCATGGTTTTTGCAAACTTAATGCAGCAAATACAACCATCTGCTAGCATTTGCTAATATAATGATCTCTCTGTCTCTCCTCTCTCATTCTCTCATCATGGTTTTTGCAAACTTAATGCAGCAAATATAGCGATCTGCTAGCATTTGCTAGTATCATGATTGCCACACAATTTAAACAATAAGTAAACGGAAGTTGAGTTTCTGTGAAACAGTTTGAAGAGGTGGTTTTTCTTGTTTTCAGTAAGGGTAACATGACACAAACAACTCATTGATGCAGCAATGAGCACGTTCGATTGTGTACAAGCTCCAGTCATTTGAAGTCTATTTGTAGCCCCATATGGACATAAATTCTGCCACATGAGTATGGATGTGCATTAAACTTAGCCTGCCATGGGTTGTCACATATTTTAATATGGTGAACTAATGCAAGATCTAGCCATCCCTAAGGCCAACAACTCATCAGCATCATCAAAGCCTCGTCCTAATTATGTTGGGTCAGCTACATGAATTCTATTTTGCCAACTAGCCTAGCCAAGCCCAATTCCTTAGGGAAGTTGCATTTCTTCATAACTATCCCAACTATTTCCATCCAAGTCTCCTTTTGACCTTCCCCACCCCAACTATTGACATCCAAGTCCTGTTTGACTTACCCCTTTCCTTTAGGGGGCCATCAACCCACAAAGAAAACCATTTCCCCACTTCTTTTTCTTGTCTACGCCGACACTAATGATCCTCCATTATCTAGGCATGGGGTCTATAACACAAGGCAACAAGGTGAAGTTAAATCTTTTTCTTTTTTCTCAAATCAATGGGGGTGATAGCAAAGTAGAAACTTTTTTTCTAGAGTTAAATATAAAATAAGTGACAATAATTCTTTTTAAATGATATTGAATAAAAATATCTTATAGATTATGTCAAATGAATAATTTCATCATCAACAAAACCTTATCCCAACTATGTTAGGGTCAGCGTGTTTCGCCATTCCAGTTATCCTAGATGAAATGTTGATTTAACAAAATTCATGCTTTAGCTGCAAAAGGTTTTATGCCGACTGTTAACCTACCTACTTGATGCAACTCTCCTCCTAAACTTGGGCTTAGGACGGGTAATATTACTGGTGAAGTTGCAATATATATTTTAAATACTAATGGCTATGGCAAAGAGTCAGGCCGAATTGAGCTGCTTAGGGTCCTCCTCTACCTCTAACAAATCAAAGATTTGGGAAAATACTAACGAGAGAAATGGTTGTCGTTGGAGGACGTCCTCTTCCCTATATAATCCTCAGTTACAATCTACAATTCCTCTAGTTGGGGCATTACAATAAATCATAACAAAATCAGTTCCCCGGATTAGAAAATTACAATAAATCAATAAATAATTTGCCATCTAACTAGTATAATGTTATTGAGGTATATTAATGTAGGTCCTAGGGTTAGAGCTTGCATGGAAGTGCCAAAGCACATGTCCACATACACTATATGAGGTCTCCGTAGAGACAATAACACAGGGACATGCTTCAAAAGGGATAAACCCACAAATGTATTAATAATCAACTCTGAATTTTAAGTCTCTACAATGCCAAATAAATAGGAAACAAAACTTAGGGGCTAAATTACCTAATCAAACTAGGAAAATAAAGAAATTGGAAACTCGCCTAATTACAACTCACTAAACAAAATTAGAAAGCTATTGACAAATAACAGCCTCTAAACAAGAGAACAATGCTGATCCAAAGTTGGAATATGCAAAGGAAAATGAATGAAAAACGTACATTGAGGACATGGATCTCACATCCAACAAGCCTCATCATTCGCTAGCTCTAACAAATATTCTAAAAGAGGTATGCAAATCATCAAAAGAAAATTATATTGTTCCAGTGGATTCAAAGAAAAAACCAATCCTTGAAGTCCCACATACTGATATTATCTTCGGGGATCAACAATGGAAACTCGAAGATTGCAATTTGATAGTACAAATTCTAAAATTGAAGTATCCAAACGTTCGATCAAGTATCCACGGAAAATCTGGCTTTCAAAAGAAGCAATGCGTCAAGCCTACTTCAAATTGGAGGAAACGATCAAACACAATTTTCAAGCTATGCCCAAAATTTAAAGTACAACCAACGGATTGGAAGTTCCTCCCATTGATCTTTGACCTAGGCAAACATTTACCAAATTCAAGGTCAAGTTCTCTCCAAGCTAGGAAGAAAGATGCAGAACAGACCAATGACCTCACGTGCAAGATAATTTAACAATTTTTTTTATTGCCATAATTATTTGTCATTAGCTTTCTAATTTTGTTTAGTGAGTCGTAATCAAGAGAGTTTCCTAGTTTGTTTAGGTAACCTTTTTTTTTCTTGAAATGGTAATCTTTTTTTTCCTTTTTTTTCTTTTTTTTTTGGAAATGGTAACTTGTATTAATAAAAAAATTTTACAATATAAAAGAGTTACACTAAGAAGCAGTTGGAGAAGACCCCAAAAATACAGCCACCACCCAAAGAAAGGAAAAGAATTGAATAATAAGTTTTGTTTCCTATTTACATGGCATTGTAGAGACTTACAATCCAAAGTTAACGATTAATAGATTTGTGGGTTTTACTTTTATCCCTTTTGATATATGCCTTAACGTCTCTATTGAGACCCCATATAGTGCCTGTGCACACATGCTTCAACACTTTCACACAAGCCGGTCTAAAAAAACCAAGCCCAAAGCTAAGAAGGCCCAATAGCCCGTGAGCTAAAAACCACCAAGAAGATTGAAACGGCAGCTTCGTTTCTAATTTTGGTGATTTGCTATGATATGCGAATTGCTGTGATTGATAAACTATAATTTGTGGAATTACTGTGATTGAGGAGATTTTCTTTATTTGTTTCCTTAGTTGACTAGCACTCTAAGTCTATATAATGGATTGTAATCCCCCTCTTTGGGACAGTGAATGAATAAGAATTATTTTTATTACTCAACTGTAAGTGGTGTAAGGCCTAGACTTGGATCCTTCAATCCATTCCTTAAAGCTTCGGCTTGAGGTTTAGCCTCTGGCTAATCTTCCCTATCGGCAGTGCCCTCCATCCCTGCTCATGGTAGAATAGATTAAGTGCAATTTGAATAGCATTTGTATTATCTTCAAGAACGGAATAGAGTAGAAACCTCTTTGAGAAGTCTAACAAGCCAAATGATTTTAGAGCACGTGGAATACATCACTCAATATTCAGCCTCCATTGAAGATTTGGATACCTGATCCTGCTTTTTACATTGTTTGGAAACAAGAAAATTTCCAGAATACATACACCACGCAGTGGTGTATCTACGTGTCTAAATAAATAGCCTACAAAATTAGCATCTACATAACCAACCAATTGAAGAGAAGATGTAGATGGGACAAACAACCCACGACCAAGGGTTCCACAAATGTAGTGAAAGACAATTGTCAAATGATGATGTTGCAGATCCGACATGTAGCAACTAACAATTTTCACAACAAACGATCTATCAGGACGAGTGGATGTCAAGCAAAATAGACTACAAACTACCTTCCTATATAGTGCGGTATTAAGAATTGGATCGCCATAATTCTTATTCATTGGACATTGACCTCCAACAAAGCTTGTGCATGTTTGGCATTAGTACAACAAGAGACAACAATCAACTCCATGGTGTATTTTGGTTGAGTAAGCACAATACCTTGATTAAAATGAGTCATATCCCAACCAAGAAAGCAAATCATGGACCTAATCATGAAAGGCTCCCACTGTAAATGTTAATTGGGAAAACCCAAGGACAATCATCTATTATTGAACATAATTTCTTGTGAGTTTCTCTTTAACAATGGTGTTTGCTACTATTGTGAGTGTGCCCTAGTACAGTAGTACTTGAATCCTTTACAGGATTTGATCAACCCATCTAAGGTGATGGTCTCTTTGATCATGGATCCAACCTATGCCAGCAGCCTAGGTTATGGGGCCCACTAGAATTATGGCAATCATAGAGGGGTAGGGTGTTTGAAAGGTCACCCTTTAACCCAGATTTGTCCAAATTTTGGAAACATTCATGGGAGGAAATGTTTTCAAGGAAGGAAAGTCATTGAAATTCCAATCATTAGATAAAGCTGGATGAGCACTCAGTAGCAATTTATATGATCAATTCAAGGCTCCACCACATTTGGATGGGCATCAAAGTTGGTTGAGTCCTAATTTATGGAGGGCACTGGTTGTGAGGGGTTCAAATTGATCATGGGTGGGCCAGGTAAACCAAAATGTCTAGCCATTTAGCTGTGGAACCACTGGCCATTACTAAATGTTTGCATAAAAATCCATTTCACACACACAAAGAAAAAAAATTATGGTTTTCTATTTTCATTTAAAAATTTAGTTAACTTCTATTTTACCAAACAAAACTTACATCATCATCAAAGCCTTGTCCCAACAATATTGGGGTCGGCTCAATGAAAACTTACATATGTTTGTGTTAATGTACGGACAAAAATGCCTTATGACAACTAAACGGCTTAGCCCAAGGATCAAAATAACAATAGTGGTTGGCATAGCGGGCGGCTGTTGAAACGATATGTAGGGGGTAGCAGTGCGATTTGAAAAATTGTCAAAAATTTTCAAAAAATCCAAAATATTGTAAAACGCTAGGATATGATTTTTTTTATTTTTTGAAAAGTCACTTAAGATAAGGGACATAGAGGTCTCCCTTTCTTTTTTTTTTTTTTTTTCTAGCTTTAGATTGGAAGATAGTGATATTCGGGACCCAACTTGGAGAAAAACTGCGGTAATATGGAAGAAGAGAAGTAAAAAAGAGAAAATGAGATCCTTTTAAGTCATAGGCTAGGTTTTATAACACAGCCGCTATGTAGCAGTGATAACACTCAAATAGCATAGCGGCCCTTGCCATGGCTCAGCCTAACAAGAGCTACTCAAGCCACGTTACAAGGCAGTTGGGGAAGTCAAGCATTTTTCAACCAATACTCATCCCAACTGATTTCAACCCAACCCCGCTAGGATGTAACAGGGTCCAGTTAACCTGGCCTTCCTAGTCCACCCACCAGTTCAAAACACGATGGTCAATTCTTGAACTACACCATATAAAACAAGCAAGAAGCTTTTCCAAATACAAATAAAAAAGATGAAACCAATTAGACAAGCAATTGACATACCTCCAACGCTAGATGGAAGGATCATTTCCCATATGAAAACAGTACCATCAGAAGACGTAGAAGCTATTACTGCCATAGTTTGAGAAATCATATTTCCAACAATGCATGTTACACCCTTCATATGTGGTTGAGGTGCTTCCATTACCTGCCGCCACTGGGAAAGAGAAGGAAATTTGAGTTAAACAGTGTGAGAATAATCACCAGATATAGTCATTTAACTTCAAAGCGAATTATCTGATGCATCATGCTAGAGCAGATGGCCAGGTTTTAGAGAATTATATCCTAGATCAGGCCTTATCATATCTAGAAACAGGATAGACACAATGATACTTAGATCCATTTTTCTAAATGCCCAATCAATCCAACTGGGATGAAAAATAAATTGGATGGTCAAAATGGGATCCAAATCAGTTTTAGAAATATCTAAACTAAATAAAGGATCAAACAGAACCTTAATAACCCAATTGTTTCAGTTCATCAAGCCCAGTCCACAGCTAATGAGACAGCAGACCTTTTGGGTCAAACCAGCTGAAGCAGGCCCAAAACAGGGCCATCTAGCTAGAATAGGCTCCAGCATGATCACCCAGGTCTTGAGAGTCTTGAGACCATATGGCTGCAGTTAGCTGGCTCCACAGATCCAGCAGATGGGCCCCACAGGCCCTAATGTCTAGATCTTTTGAGACATGCAGAAAGAAACTCATTTCTTTCATTTGATTATTATTGAGTGTTTGTGTTTTCTTTCTTATTTGAATACATTAGGGTTCTCGTAATCAGGGTTTCCTAACATTTTAGTATCTTGGCAGAAGATGGATGTACAAGAAAGGTAGTAGTTTTTTAAGGTTTAAGACAATTAGATATGAATGCAAACACGTTCAGATTCAATTTGTTTGTTTTAATACTCAAATTCTATTTGTGAAAGCTCCTTCAGCTCGGCTACCTTTTTTCTGTTTTAAGGTAAGGTGGGACCTTAAACCAAAAAAAGGATCTAATGAAAAATGCCTATCCATAGCTGAGCTGAAGAGAGAACTTCAACAAAAGTTGCTGTTTTATGCATCTTTGGTGTTGTTATCCTTGGTTTAACTGATCTCTCATCTGTTTGAAGACATTAACAGTGGATTTAGTGGCTAAAATAAGCTATCTACTTTTGCATCCTCCTTGTGGCACTACCTCTTGAACTTCAATTCTCACATCCATTTTACCTCTAGCCTCTATGCACATCCCTACTGAAGTTGCAATTCATATATTCTTTCTTTGTTTGCAATTCATATATTCTTTCTTTGTACGTCTTGTTATAAAGCACTTGGACACTAAAACTTCCCACCATCTCTCAAGCTTCGCATTTGACAATTGAGAGAGAAGAATGGAGGGATCGTTTCTCATGACAGATCACCCCTTTTATATTCTTATTCATTCAATAGATGGCTCAACTGAATGTAGGATGCAATTAATGACTCAAGCATTCTATCTAGTCCATTTTGCAAGTATATCCATGTCATCAGATGATCATTTCTTTAAAGATCCATCAAAAAATTACCACAATTCATTTCCTTGAATGAAATTCTGAAATTAAAATTCCCACGTTCAATTGAATTTAACAACAATTGATCCAATTTTCTCCATTTTTGATGATAACTCAAAATTCAAATTTTGACAATTTCTGGGCACTAGACAACCCTTTAAATGGTTTAGAATACCAAAAAGACCATGAAATTTGCAATGGATTTGCGATCAACTTTCCAAGTTAGGTGTGTATAGCAATGAAGTACTAGTCTGCAAATTTTGAGGCAAAGCAAGCTCAGATTTGGAAAGCCGGACGACTGAGATACAAAAAAAAAAAAATGTTCCTTGAATAAACAAACCAAAAATAAACCCAAAAACCCCTTTAGAGTTTTGAAAAATTTGCCGGAAAATAGCTTTCCATTCTCTTACAACCAAATAACTAAAGAAGCACAGAAAACCTGATCTAATTTTGATTAAAGGAAGACCCCAGAAGCATATTTTCATGTAGCCGTTGAAAACTAGATTTTGAAGCTACTAATAGTGATACAATACCAAGGGATTCCTCTCTTCAGCAATCTCTGCAGCAATCACCCCAGAAGTTGTCAGTGTCTTCTTCTACAGTCCTCCAAGATGTGGCTTCAGTCGATGAAGTTAAACAGCCAGGGAAGAAGACAAACAAAATAGCCACCCAAATCTATTTCTGATAGCAAGCCTATCAATTAATTTGATGGTCAATATATATATAGAGAGAGAGAATGGAGTGATCTTCTTTCATGACAGAGCACCCTCTTTTATGACGGTTAATTCCTATCTAATCCCTTCTAATAGGACAATTACAATCACAATCCCTTGATTCGTGACATCCCACTAATCCTAGTCAGTGATTTGATCTATATACTAGTTCCTATGTTGCATGCAAATGAATATGTATATTACAGTGGTTTAACTTTTAGAGCTACTAAGTTTTATGTTCCTAAACAATATTCACACCATCTCTTGATATATCTACCAACGCTCTTTCATCCATCAATGACACACCAACATACCACCTTGTAAAAAATGAGCAGTTAACTCCTTCATGGTTATTGCAAAGAAATAAGGGCTTAAAGTTCACCCCTAATGCAAACCAATAGTCCCTGGAAACTCTCTTGTCTCTTCAAAAGTAGTTCCCATGGTCAATACTGCTTCCACATGTACGTCTTTAACGATGTCATATGACCTCTTGGGACATTCCTTTTACTTAAATCCACCAATCTCTAGGTAACATGTCATAGGTTTTCTCCAAATCAATGATGACCATACGAAAATTTTTCCACTTCTTTCAGTATTTATTCATTAATTGTTGAAGTGAGAAGATAGCTTCCATAATTGACTTCTGCAACATGAAACCTACCCAGTTTTCAGCTTGATCACTTGTTTACGTCTTTTCTCTATTATTATCTCTCACAGTTTTATAGTGTGAATGATAAGTTTAATCCCACGATAATTGTTGAAACCTTTTATATCTCCTTTGTTCAAGTATTAAGGTACTATAATAATTCATCTGCATTCATCTAGCATTTTCTTTGTTCATAAAATCTTATAGAAATACCTATTTGCCGCAGCCCCAGATCTTGGATCGATTGTAGAACAATCTCCCAAGGGATTGTTCAAATCCAAAGAAAGTTTCAGGCCTAGGGCACAACAGAACTCACGATGAACACCATCAAAAGAGAAAAAATCTCAATGTAAACTAAATTTAATTAATAAAAGCATGTCTATTACAATTAAAAACTCCTCCTTATATAGGAGTGATTGTTTCTAAAGTAGGTTGGCTAAAGTAGGAAGGACTAATTCTAAACAAGCATGGCTTACTACAAATAAAATAGAAAATAAATAATTAGAGATAGGGATCCTTAAGGAGATCAAAGATCAATCGGATTGCCTGCGGGCCTGTGATCTAGGTCGGATCTGAGATCGGCCTGCATCACTATTCAACCTAACTCATCTAATTTCTCCTATGTATTTCCAAGCCTCTGTTGGAATTTCATCTACCCTGTAGCATTTCTTCTCTTTATTCTTGCATATGCTTTCTTCACTTCTACTACCCTAATTCTACAGTAAAATGTATGTCTTGCTAATCAAGTATCTTCTCTCGTTCCTAAGACACTCACAAAATCTTCATTTAAAAGTTCGTTAAAATATTTTCTCCACCGTTCTTTAGTATCATTATCCTTCATTAAAACTTTTTAGTCGTCTCTATTTATAAATTTGACATGATTGAAGTCCATACTTTTAATTTCCCTTATTTTCCCACTCTCATTCGCTTGTTCCCAACTTATTATAAACATCATCAAAAGCTTTCAACTTTGCATCCCTAAGTCTTTTAACTTTTTTATTTGCTTTCTTGTAGATTTCATAATCTTCCATATTCCTAGTCCCTTGCCAAACTTTGTAGCAACATCTTTCCTCGCACATCTCTAGCACCACATTTCTTTATTAAAGAGTCTTTTTCCTTTCGACTTTTCAAGCACCTCCTTGGCAATCATTCTTATACAATCAACCGTTTAGTTCCACATAATCATAGTTTCTCCCTCCAAATTCCATTCTCCATCCTCTATAACCTTAAGCTTAAATATTGCTACTTTTTCCCCTTTCAAATCCTCTCACCTTGTTTTAGGGCACCAATTATTTACTATCCCTCTCTACTACTAATGCAGACATCTAAAACTACACTCCTATGTTGTGTGGTTAAACTTTCTCATAGGTAATTAAATGAAAAACTAAAAAAGTCTATATGGCACCTATTACCTCCACTCTTATAGGTAATTAAATGATCTCTCTTTTTAAAGTAGGCATTTGCTATTACAAGGTCAAATGTCAATGCAAATTTCAAAATAGTGCCTCCTAACTCACTCTTTTCTCCAAATCTTTATCCTCCATGAACTCTTTGATACTCTTCTACAATCCTTTTGTACATGCCCATTTAAGTTCTCGACCCCGACCCCGACCTTGACCCCCTCTTTTTATTAGTGCGATTTCTTGTATTAAACCATACATCTCCTCCCAAAATTGTCTCCTAACACTTTTATCAAATCCTGCTTATGCCCAATATATTCATAATCAAGAAACTTTATTCAATTAAAGTGGCTCATTCAATTCTCTTCTTGGATTGAGTTACTCTCCATCATATAAAGGATTTTCAGCGACTAAAGCTGATAAAAAGGTTAGTTTGTTGATTATTTTAGGTTCCTTTCAGCTTAGTTGCTATGATTTCTTGAATTTGTGGGTTTTAAAGCATCATACGACAATCTGATTACTACTTGAAACTATGTCGTTACTATTTGATAGAAACATGATTCTCAAATTACATCATGAGTAAGTACATCACAATTGTGAACTATAGCCAACAAGCTGGCAAATGTTATCATAAATCATTAACAAAACTTGGAAATTTAAAAACACAATAAAAACAATAAGACCCACAAAAAAGTTTAGTATCTTTCTCTACACAAACACACGCACTCACACCATCATCATCATTTATGCTTTGTCCCAATCATGTTGGGGTCACCTACATGAACTCTCTTTGGCCATTATAGTCTATACTGGGCCAAATCCTTAAGTAGGTTGCACATCTGCAGATCTATCCTTACTAGTGCACGTTGAATAAAACCAACCAAGCTCAAACAAGTTTTTATTAATTCATCACCTATTGACATCATCCAGAAATGCACTTGAGTGCACTCAATTTTATTATATCTATCCTAATTTTACCATACATCCATCTCGGCATTCTCATCTCTGCTGTACTCGTTTTTGCATGTGTTTTTTCTTGATCCGCCAACATGCTTCTCCATCAGTCATAGCCTTTCTAAATGTTGTCCTGTAAAATTTCCCCTTGAGTCTTGATAAATGCACCGATCATAAAGCACTCCAAAAGGCAAGTACCCACTTCGGCCATCCTTCCCTTATCCTATTATCAACATGATATGCTACTCTAAAAAATTGAAGTTGTATCGGCCTATATCCCCTCTATCGACTCATTTTAGCTATTACTATGGATCAAAATCGCGGTATCAGTCGCGGCATCGATCGACCCAAAAAACTGATACGATATCGATATCGGTCGCGGTTCGCGGTCCGTCGCGGTCCGTCACAATCATCATGGTGTGATTTTTTTTCCCCCCAAAAAAATTTAGAAAAATATTCAAAAATTTTAGAATACTGTAAAATGCTAGAAAGCATTATTTCTTTCCATTAGTAACAACTATAAAGCAAAATATCAGTCCCTTAAGTCAAAACATCCTGCATCGTTGTTTATTGTTTTACTTTTAAATGTGCAACCTTTAATAGGGTTTAATTTTTTGCTAGTTTTATAATTTATAAATCCATAGTGGCCTTTGTATAAATCCAAGCCACTCAAAATAATGATCAAAATAAATGCCTCCTCTAATATGATCATTGTATAATTAATTTTGTATAACTTAAGCAATTGTTAAATGGACTATTTTATAGCGCTTGATTGCCACACAAATTTATTAGAGGCCCATTCAAATATAGGGCTACTAGCTTTTACAGGAAAAATGCACTAGATGGTTACAATTAAAAAGAAAATTAGAACAATAGAAAAGTCCAAAAAATGAGGCACACAAATGAAAAATCCAAACCCCTCAAACTAATTAGTCTTTTTTGGGTCTCAACCTGATTTCATTCTAATTGAAATTGACCCATTGTTTGATCAATTAAATTTGACAAAAATAAAAGAAGAACCTAGCCAAAAAAAAAAAAGGCCAATCCCCAATTAAAATGAAATTCATCTCGGACCTAAAGAAAATACTAGTGGTTTATTGTGTGGCCTACTATGGGCCCTACATTTTGCACCATATATGTATATAGTATCAAGGATAAAAATAGCGGTTGCGGCGGGTGTAGCGGCCCGTCGCCAAAACGATACGTAGCGGGCGATACGTAGCGGTAGCTGCGATACGTAGCGGCGTAGCGGCGTGATTGAAAAATATCTTCAAAAAAATTTGAAAAAATTCCAAGAAATCTAAAATATTGGAAAATGATGGAATATATGCTTGTTTTGCAAAAGTAACTAGTATAAGGGTATGTAGCGGTCGCCTCATTGCATGAGGTCCTGTATCGCTCAATGAATAGAAAAAAAATAGGAATGATAAATTTTTTTCATATGGATTAATGTTATTTAGTCATGCTTAGAATATAACATTTCATAGTTTTATCTTGAAATACACACACATATATATATATATGGAGAAAGTTTTTTTTATTAAAGTAAAATTTGATTAAAGCCCTATTTTTTATTAGAGTAAAATTGTTTGGATTAGTTTTTTTAATGGTTATTTCATAGTTATATTTTGAAATATATATATTTATATATATATGTGGAGGGGAATTTTTTATTAAATTGAAAATTGAACAAGGTCCATTTTCTATTGGAGTGTTATTTGGTTAGAGCCCTATTTCCTATTAACTAGAGTGAACTTTGGTTGGGCCTGTGTCCTATTAAATAATCTATGTTCAATTAGTGTGAAATTTAGATGTGCTTTATTTTTAGTAGGTGTGGAATTTTTTTATAGATAACTGTAAAAAGTAGGTGTGGAAGTTGTCAATGACCCTATTTCCAATTTGAGAGAAATTTGAGGAATGTGCCAATTTCAATTTAGTAATACTTGGCTCCTATGTTACTTTTTTTATTTTAACGTTGTTGCCTCATTGTGGAGCCCACCAATGGTTACAACAGGTTGTTTAGGTTTTATTGTTTTGGATGGGCCCACTTAATTTTTTAAAATGTTTTTAATGGTTTTTAATGTTTTTGAGTGGCCCGTTTAATTTTTTTTCTCTACCTTTTATCAAATGGGCCATCGTGGGCCATAACCGACCCGTTAACAAAATAAAATCCAGACGAAGGCTATTTGTTGCCCCATTTGCCCTAACTACCGCCCAAAATAGACGATCGGAATTTGGGAAAGAGGGAAAGAGGGAAAGGAGGAGGAGAAGAAGAAGAAGAAGAGGAAGAAGAAAGAGGAGGAGCTGCTAGGTTCTGCTGCTGCCGCCTCCTGCTGCTGCTTCCTGTTGCTGCTGCTGCCGCCTCCTGCTGCTGTTGCTTCCTGTCGTTGCTGCTGCCGCTGCTAATCGCTGCTGCTGCTGATCGCTGATGCTGCTGCCGCTGATCGCTGATGCTGCTGATCGCTGCTGCCTCCTGCTGCTGCTGTTGCTGCTGCTGCTGCTTGCTGCTGCCGCCTGATACTGCGCTGCTGCCTGATGCTGCTGCTGCTGCTGTGATGTTGCTGCTGCTGCCGCCGTATCAGGTATGTCGTCTGCAACTTGTCCTACTCTATCTCTTTCTCTTTCTCTTTTTTTTTCTTTTTCCTTTTCTTCCTCTTTTTCTACTTCTTTTTTTTTCTGTTCTTCTACCTGTTGAGCAAAAGAGAAGAAGCGGGAAGAGGGGCCTGGTCCATACATAGCGGCCGCTACGGAAAGATAGCGGCCGCCGTAGCGGCCGCTACGAGAATGTAGCGGCCGCTACGGGCCGCTACGCTTGTGAGCGCCACTATTTCGCAAAAAGCGTAGCGCCCTTGGGCGCTACGGCCGATATATCGGCCGCTACGCTTCGTAGCGGCCGATATTTACATCCATGTATAGTATATAAAAGATTTAAAAATTAAAAAAAAACATAAAGGGCCCCAACTGTTGGCCTTTCCAGTCCAAATACATAAAACTTATTTCTGGGTCCAATAGAATGGATCCACTCAAGACTTTAAAAAACTAAATGGGTCCCAAATAAGCACCAAGACTGGACCCTATTTTTACAAGTCAAGTTCAGGACCTCCAGGTAAATAGCCTAGCCCGCCCATTGGAACTCCAAGTTCCATTCTTCCAGAGGTTTCCTTTTAACTTTTCATCTCACCGCGTCACATGTGTTGTGTACAGAACAGGGGGGCAAAAGGAAAAACGGAATGGAAGAGAAGGGGAAAAAAAGGGGGAAAACGGAATGGAAGAGGAGGAAGAAGAGGAGAAGAAGAAGAGGGAAATAAAAGGGAAGGAGAGAAGGAGAAGAAGAAGAGGAGCAGCGGCAGGCATAGCGGGAGCAGCAGCAGACGGAGGCAGGAGCGGTAGCAGGTGCAGCGGCAAAGGCTTGACGGAAAACGGCGAGACGAGGCTACTCCAGCCGTGAGGCGAGATGCAACGAGTAGGCTCTCTTCTATCTCCTTCTTCCTCCTCCCTCTACCTCTTTTGATTTTTTTTTTTTTAAGTTTTCTCTGCTTCTTCGATTATTCTTCTTTGGAGTTTGAATTGGGAAAATATCGGCCGATACCAATATTTCGCCGATATATCGAAATATCGGCTGATACCACCAATATTTTTGGCAATATTTACTGGTGCCGGTACCGATACCGATAAGTGCACAATTATCGGTTCGGTTAAGGCCGATACCGGTACGTATCGGCTGATACGAACCGGTATCGGCCGATATTTTAATCCATGGCTGTTACAACCATGATTCTCTCTCTCTCTCTCTCAAGAAACATTTTGAGCCTACTTGTTAAATAGGTATAGGTATCAAATTCCTAGGATTTTTTAACAACAACGCCCCTCCATCAAAAGTCTAAAAAAAAAAAAAAGGGCAGCCCAGTGTACAAGTCTCCTGCATAGTGGGGTCTGGGGAGGGCAAGATGTACACAGCCTTACCTTCATTTTGAAGAGGCTGTTTCCGTGACTTGAACCTCCATTCTCCAAGACGCTACCGGTAAGCCTTTACTGTTGGGCCAAGCTACCCTTTAGAGGATCAAAAACATCCTTGACTAGCATCAAACAATCTCCCATTTGATGGTACAGATTACCTAAGCATCACCTTAGCAATTTAAGTCATAGCAAAATGACTCCCGTCTGGATTCAAACTTCCCACCTACTTAATACTTGCTTAGATAAAATCCCCTTTACAATGAAAGAAGAAGTTCAACACCATGTAGGCAGACGGCCTTTTAATATAACAGACTACCATAGTGTTATACTCTTGGTGGGGCTAATTTATGGGGACTACTTGAGACCACAGCCAATTATTGCACAAAATGGAATGGGAAGGATTCGTAATGGAAAGGTTTGACTAAAATGGCATTTTGATTAGATGCTTATACAGTTCATTTAAGGGCCCCACATATTTCAACAATGTAAAATTAGGATGACTAAATCCATCAATAGATAGATCGCTGATAAGACCAGTTTTTGTCATTGCAGGTGCATGAAAAGCAGATGAGTGTGAGGGAGTGGACCTGGGCACAAAATATATATATATTCATAAACAGTGAAGTATCTAAAATATTCATGCATATGTGGCCATCATGTCAAATGAAAAGGCAAGCTAAGAATTGTACTAAATTGTTTGAAATATATTTGATTCATTCATTTAATTCAGCATTTTGAACAGTTTAAACAGTGATGCAGGCTCTATATAACATCTGGGCAAAAGAAAAAAGTCTAAATTCTAACATTTTCCACTATTCTGAGATATTTGTATAGGTTCAGATTATTTGGGAGCCAAATTAAATTTCAGACATTGCATGGCCATCGTGGTTGTGCTGTGCACCACTCTCTCTCATATGGAAAGCTGCTCGCACATTCTCAATTCAACAACGTGCACAATGCAAGGACATCCCATAAGAGCTTTTTATATTCTTAAAGCAATTTTATGAGATGAAAGTACAAGAAAAGACTTATTCTAGACTAGAACAGAACAAAACTTTGTGATGACCCCACTTAACACAAATTTAAATGAGCATGCCAATCAATACAACCCAAATTGTGAGCCTTATGGCAGATGGCAGATATCATTTGCATTGGTGAATGGTGAGACCATCAACATTGTTCAAATGACATCATCAAACGAATTGTTCAGATCTCATGAGATGAATGGGATCAGTAAATTACTGCAATCTTTGAGAAATTTTCCATCTACCATAAAGCCCACAATTTGATTAGTAAGGATAGCATGCTTGTATGCCATGCACGTAGTGGATGAGTCACCTTCTGATGTTCACAAGACTACAATGTGCGTGCTGAATGGTGATCTCAACAGGTGAGCACAGGAATGCGATAGTCAAGAAAGAGAAGAAAATTACCTTTCTTTTTTCAAAACATATCCCCCATACAATAATGACACCGTCAGCACTTCCAGAAAGAATAAAATGCTCCTCATTCTGTGGAACTGGGCATAAACAAGATAAATAACACCATGTTCAATAACCTAATTAACAAGAACTGTATAAGCCATCTCTAATAACCGAAGCAAAACAGAGAATTCAGTATGTCCATATGATGGCAAACTGACAGACCTGAAGAAAATAAAATGCATAAACTACAGTCGGATAAAAGTCAGAAATATTAGGAAAATCGTGCATCCTACCATACTTTAGGACCACTAAATCAATACACCTCTTGTGCACCATAATGAATAAGTACCCTTGTCTATTAGATTCAATTAGTCAACATCCAGTATCCAATTACCCCTATCAATGGGATTCATAGGGCTGCAATCGATACTCAAAGATCTCAGAAAATGTATATGAATAGGGATGTTCGCATCCAATATCCAATTACCCCTATCAATGGGATTCACAAGGCTGTAATTGATACTCAAAGATCTCAAAAAATGCATATGAATAGGGATGTTCTTACTAAATAGAGGACACACAATTTTCCACCAAAATCATCTCTCTTTTATGTTTTACCGTCCGTTGGGGCTTTGTGATGCAGGCCAAACCCATGACCCATTGGTCGACCTAGCCCATTGGCTCAACCGGCAGGCCCAACAAGACCAATCGGTTAATTGTGGGAATTTAAGTTATTTAGGAGTCTTATTAAGTAGTTTGACTTATCTGGAAGCCTTTAAATAAGGAATATTTGATTAGGATTGCTATTATATGTGTTTCTATTTTATTTAAACATTGATTAGGAAAGTCTTGGTATCCAAGCAACAGTAGTATGATCCTATATATATATATGAAGAATGTTAGCATGCACCCTTCCCTCACCATCGGGTGAGGGACACTTGCATAATTGAAAATATTCCTACGAAAAAGAGAAAATGTTAGTTACGGTTAAATGCAAAAGAGGAATGCTCAAGTACAAATAAGAAAATCCATGTAAGCATCCCTCAGACCCTCACCCCATGGTGAGGGAATGATGCATACTAACATTCCTCTACATATATTCATATATATATATATATATATTGGTAGACATCCTTATTGTAATCCATTCTTATTATTATCCATTAATATTTGAGTTTTGACTTTTCTCTTTTATGGCATTTTCCATTCTTTAGAGTTTGAAGTGTGCCCTAGTGGCCGAATCCATCCTTGGATTCGATCAACCCCTTGGAGATTGGTCCAGTTTTCGTTCGCAGATCCGGGGCTGCACCACTTTGTCATGGTATCAAAGCTGTAAGTTGAGTGAGGCCCACACATTAGAGATCACAATCTCACTTAAAAAGATTTTGTCATCACAACTAGTCTCCTCATAACATCTACTATAGAGAGCCTGGACAATTGTGGTTTTCTCTTCCTTCTTGTGGCTGCAAGAATCTAAGATCTAGAATTTTGAGGCTGCTCCCCACCATCATCAAAGGATTTGATCTTGAAAGTATTATTATCCTGTAAACCGTTATTGTTCAGCTGATCATTTGACACTGTGGGGCCCACTAGGAGATCATCTTTAACTGTATTGACTTTCTGAAGAAGCGTCATCGCCACTAAGAGGTTCTTAAGAGATTCTTTGGGAATTTCCTGAGCATCTAAGCTAGGCATTTTATGCAATTTTCTGATCAGAATTTGTTTTCCAGATGTTCAACTGAACTGTCCAAGTCTCTGGATTTTGTGAGAGTTGACTTGAAACTCAGTTCCAAGTTCATTTAGAACCATCCATCCTTCTTTGATGTCTGATTAAGATTTAAATACAATCTGCTCGATCTGTGGGCCTTCCAAAATCACGAGCTGGTCTGACTGTCTTTTTTTGGGACTGTATTTTGGTAAAGTCATCTGGGAGTATTACTTTGGCTCAAGATTTTCTTGGAGATTGGATTAAGGCAAAATTTATTTTTTGGATTACAACTGATTTGTATTGATTTGAATCTTGTTTGACTATTTGATCAGAGATTTATTCTACTGTGTGTTATCCGCAATTATTTGCTGCTGAAACTTGTTCCATTTATAACTGATGTTGTGAAATCATAAAAATTTAACCATTATTGATGGAAACGATATTTTTCCTAGAACTTTCAATTTCACGTATCTGTTTAACAGAAAGAGCTGTAGGGCCACATTGATGGATCATCTCCAAAATCTGGAGATCCTACAACTGCGAAATTGGCCCAATGGAAACTCATGATGCCTGCATCAATAGTTGTATATTAAGCTCTGTGGAAGTCCTTATTCTCAGAATTCATGTTTGACTTACTACTAGGAATATAAAACTTTGACAAGGAAGAGCAAGGAGTTAGTCTATACAATGAAAAGAAGAAGAGTTAACATAGCTTGTCTAGAGAAAACTAAGTAGAATGGGAAAAAAGCTAAGGGGCTCGATGAGAGCTACAAACTCTACCACATAGGAAAGAACAATGCCATAAATGGAGTAGGCATAATAGTAGATAATATTACGAAAGAAAAAATTGTGAGGCTAAAGAGATTCAATGATAGACTTATATCAAAGAAAAAAGTGTTGGAGGAAGATCATTATACGTATCATTAGTGCCTATGCACCCCAAGAAGAATGAGATGAAAGTGCTAAGAGACAATTTTGGGAGGAGATAGATGGTTTAATACAAGAAAGTCCGACTAATGAAAAGATTTCTTAAGAGGAGCTTTAAATGGGACTCTAGGAAACAATAATAGAGTGTACATCAGAGTGAATGGAGGATAAAGATTAGGATAAATACGAATTACTGACAATGCAAGGTGGGGACAGTATTTGACTTTAGGAAAAGAAAGACTCAATTTGCTTCAGCAAGTTTTTCTGGCTTGTTTCCTACCCAACACCAGCCTTTCACTTATCATCAGGAGAAGGGAACTTCCAAAGCAGGTAATGACATGGGCCAACAAAATAGGCATACGATGCACAAATGCAGATGCTCACATGTTTGCACCTAGAACAGGACCATTGACTATGTAGGGTTGATGCCCTTTTTTGGAGTTATGGCCAGTTTTTGGAGTCTTGGATCTCTCTCTTTTTGCTTTGGTTGCTCTTCCCCCATTTTTTGTTGGGGGTTTTTTGAGTTCACTACAGTTATCTTATACTATCTATATATATATATATATATATTTTTGAGCAATGCAAAGCCACCTTTTTCAACAAAAAGAGTAGGACCATTGAGAAAGGGGGACATCTAAGAAGATGCCATCTCCAAGGCAATCATGTGAAGGATTGAAACTGCCTAAAGGACCACCAAACAAATTTCTTTTTTGCAAATCCATTCAAGCCTCTCACTAATTAGATGACAAGGGTGAAGGGACCATCAATGGTCCCATATGGTGTGTGAATGGAAAATCTCAGCTTTCCTCCCTTGCTCAAGATTAAGGTCCTTCTAGCTATGATCCCTTGTTGTACCTGAATTAAACATGACACAAACTCTATCATCCCATTTCTCGCATGGACGAAGTAACCAGAAAACATACCAACCATGTGGATCAGTGTGCATTTCTTCACAATTCTCACTTGTCCATTCCTTACAATTCATGCCATTCACCCCCCCACCTAGTAAAATCTAAAAAAAAACTTCCATTGATTGGAATTAGAAGGTCTCCTATTATTTTCAATAAATCAAGAAGCCAAACTCTTCCTGCAATGTTAGTTTTATCGATGTCAGTAGCGCTGCAAACGAAATGGCAAACACTCTTGCCAAGCCTGGGGTGGGTAGAATTTCTCCACCTTCTGCTGTAACTAGGTAGCATGTTTGCGTTGCGTTGGTATCGTAAAGCGCACTTATACCTTCGTTGTCTTATCTTGTCTTGCTTGTAATCTTTCTTATCTATTTATAAAGTTAATCTTGTTGCTGAGAAGAAAACAAATGGAACATGGACAATAAATACCTTTGAATGCATCTTTAGTACTGGGAACCCACTGAGTACAATTGACAATTGACTTATGCCCAGGAAGTGTAGTCAAAATCTGGGCACTCTGCAAAATAAAGAAAACTCAAGCATTAAGAACATATCCACACACACACAGAGAAAGCGAGAGAAAGGGTGCAAAGTGTTTGTGAAAATGCCTGAAAGGGAAAAGAGAGAAACCTTGGGGCAGAAGATGGCGACTGCGTTTTGAGAGCCAAAGGAGACTAAATCACAGGCGCCCCAGGAAACGTTATTGACGATTCGGTTGCACCCTGCTCCAATGAATACTGTCTCCACTTCAACTTCAGCGCTCCTGTTGCTTTCAAGAGACATCTCTTCTCTTCTCTTCTCTTCTCTATCTACTGTGATTTTGATGATATATTGACAAAAACACTCTCTGTGCAGAAGGAAATCAAACAGAGCAGACTACCACGACTTCACTTCCTCTAACCTTGGACAGAAGAAGCTAACGCTCGTTGGCACGTAGAGGAGGCAAACGGGTCGCCTGTGGGCGTGATGAATTAGGGTTGGGCTCACGTCCCAACTAGTATCCGACTCGTTCTTAACATGACTTGTGGCGGGTCAACCCAACCTCTGACGAGCAAAACTCATACAAAACGAAGATGGATAGATGGGTTAGGGGAAAGAACAGCAGGAGATAGACCCAATTATAAAATATTAAAACCAGAGGTTTTGCCTTTAATTTTGACCATAAGTTGTACTTTTGACCGGCACTTATCATTTGAAAAAGTATTATAAATTATCTCGTTCCTAGCAAGTAACTACCTATTATTTTATCTCGTCAAGCCACTCATCTACTCTCCACTTCTACCTTTTTATGTAACAAACGTTGTTTCACCCCCACATCTGCTATTCCCTTTTATGCAACTTGATATTAGGAGAGAGGTACTCGCATAACCTGTTTTTTTAATAAGTAATAGAAGCTTTCGTAAAAGAAAAGGCAAAATACAAGAGAAGAGTTTGAAAGGGAGGTACAAGAGTATTGTATCCCAACTTCAAACACATAATAATAAAACCTTCCCAAAAACACACCCTTACAACCCCTCTTCAACTAAAATATTAGCCATAACTTTAGTCGCTCTAATCTCATGGTGAAAAATAAGATTAATGGGGGAAGACAACTCATGGATTTCATTAAAATTAACCCAGGGAGATTTTAGTTCCTCTTTAATGAAATCCATAAGTTGTCTTCCCCCATTAATCTTATTTTTCACCGTGAGATTAGAGCGACCAACTCTATGGCTGATGCTTTGGCCGAAGAGGGGTTGTAAGGGTGTGTCCTTGGGAGGGTTTTATTATTATGTAAGTGTTTGATGTTGGAATACAGTACTCTTGTACCTCCCTTTCAAACTCTTCTCTTGTATTCTGCCTTCTTTCTTACGAAAGCTTCCATTACTAATTAAAAAAAAAGGTTATGGGAGTACCTCTCTCCTAATAGCAAGTTGCACAAAAGGGAATCACAGATGTGGGGTGGAACAACGTTTGTTACCAAGGAAAAAGTGGAGAATAGATGAGTGGCTTCACGAGATAAAATATGCATAGGTAGTTACATGGTAGGGACGAGATGATTTAAAATACTTTTACAAATGGTAAGTGTCAGTCAAAAGTATAACTTATGGTCAAAATTAAAGCCATAACCTATGGCTTTAATATTTTATAAGTAGATGCTCATATAATTGCATTAGATGAATCACTCTCCACAATAAGGTAAAATGCTTTTGTAAAGCATGGGAGGGCTTCCAAAATGGCTAACACTTCTGCCTCATTTGAATCACAAACACCACCAACATGCTTTAAAAACAAAAAATAAATGACCTCACCATTGTTGTTGTGAAGAATACCCCATTACCACCAGGCTCTGATTTACTTCTAACAACCCCATCAACATTAAACTTGAACACACCCAGGAGTGGGGACCAAAAAAACCAATTTGCTCCCCTTCTTTGGGCCACACCTATGCAAGTTTTCCAATTAATAGTGATAACATTAATAGTGAAATTAGAGAATTCCTTTCTTTCCGATGCCCATTTCGCAACTATTAGTGTGGTTATTGAAATTGCCTCTTTTTTCTGTCATTCCTTTCCCTCCAAATGGACCAGAATATAGCCATCCTCCATAGAGAACATCCACAACCAAAGAAACAAACCAAAGAAACAATCTCTCCTCCAAGACGTAATCATGTCTGCAACCCTTTTAATGTATGAATATTTAATTTATAAGGCACGGATATACCGTGCTCAGCATAGGTTATTGTTTCTATGAAGCAATTTCTGCAACTAATGCCTTGAGGGCGTAACCTATGGCTTTGCTCAAGGTAATCCAATTTTGTATCCCCTCAGACTATCTTTCACTTGAAGGAGACTCATGCATCACTTTACTTTTGGTCACAATTTGTTAGTTCCTCTAGATTCATCTTACAGGTAGCCATGAGTGTTTCTATGATTTAACAAATAACCATTGCTCACCGATCTATCTTCTATTTGTAAGTGTAACAATTTCCCAAACCCACCAATAACTCCTTTGATACCAATGCTAATGGAAGGAAGTACTAGAGGATGTTGCCTTTCAAACTTCATGTTGGGGGGCTAAGAAAATAGTCCAGATACGTGTTTGGTAACTTGAATTGTCAAATTTGCAAGTTCAAGATGGGTTCACACACTAGACCTGTGGGCCTGTGGCTTTGTGCTATCCAATCAATCATGATCAAGTTGATCACTTTTTTAACTCACTGGATTACTAGACTTCGGGCTCAATCTCCTATATATATAGCAATTCTTGGAGTTTCTTTGATTCCAGTGATGCCAACATATACTCCACAACTCAGACAAGGAATGCGACTCCTCATGCTCAAAACGCCAAGTTGGATCTAATCGATCTGAGATTCCATGTGGGGCACACATGAAGTGACAGGCCACACCAAAAGTCTAAACAAATTCTGCTCATTACAAAGATAGTTTGAGAGAATTCAAGTTGAGACAAGAAACATGCCGATAAGCAGTTCGATGACATAGAGAATTCAGGCTGCTACCTAAGCAACATGAATACTAGATAGCCAAGAAAAGATGCACAGTACAAGTTAGACGAATGAGGGTGATTTAAATAAAATATCAATCATAAAGATGAGTTTTCATTTCAGTTGAAAAGGCTTGAGCCTCACTGTGTTTTCAATATTCAACTGACATTTTTTACAGAGAAGGCTTGTGCATTCATCAAAAGGAGAATAGATTACAAATAAAAAAGCAAGGGAAAAAATAGAGGACTCTTCTTAAGTTACTGTTGTAACTGGTAAATTGAGTTTCTTGAGTGCTACTAGTTTGTTTAACTTTCACTCAATCAGGTTCTTTATATGAAAATTTATTTATTTTCCTTTTAAATATGGTTAAGTTCTGTCAAGTGATTTCTTCCTTCCAAGACTCTTCTTGACTGTACTCTTTTAATTTCTTCTTTTCCTTCTACTAACAAAAAGGATAAATAACAGTGAAGCTTGAGACCCTCCACTGGTAAGCTCGTCCCATCTCACACGCCTGCCCAAGGATCTATCATTGGACAGGCAAATTGTATTACAAGGTTTGCACCAATCACCCAACTAGGAAAAAAAACAAGATTTAAATAAAAATCAATCATACGTATGAGTTTTCATTTCAGTTGAAAAGGCTTGAGCTTCACTGTGTTTTCAATATTCAACTGACATTTTTTTTATCAGTAACAAAAGCATTCATTAAAAGGAGAAAAGATTACAACTAAAAAAGCAGGGTAAAAAATACAGCACTCTTCTTGAGTTCTTCCTTCCAAGACTCTTCTTGACGTACTCTTTGAATTTTCTTCTTTTCCTTTTACTAACAGAAAGGATAAATAACAGAGAAACTCAGGACAGCCCACTGGTAAGCGCGTTCCATCTCACACGCCTGCTTTGGGATAGATCGTTGGACAAGTAGATCGTATTACAAGGTTTTCACCACTCACCCAACTAGGAAAAAAAAACAAATAAAAAAGGATAAATAACATAATGAAAACTTAAAAAAAACACCCAAGTATAATCAAGAAGAGATCCGGAGGGATTATGGCTACAGCATCCCATCCCAACACAAGACCATAGTCCAAATGGGTAGAATTTGCTGTTTTTTCCGAACTATGTTCATAAGGCCCATATCAATTACAAGCTCTAGTTCGGCCTTCTGTAGCACTGGGATTTATCTGGGAGTTATGAATTTTGAATGATGGGCTTCACTAGAATGCATACAGTAGACGAGTTATGTTGTCAGAAAACTTCTTATATAAAGGAAAAATGAAATCAGAGTTGCATACAGTTGAAACAAAAAGAGAAAATACCATCTTAAGTGACTCCTAAAAACTTCCTAGAAATTCCAATATATGCAGATATTATTAACACTTTTTCATAGTAATATGCTACTGCTTGAACCAATGCCAGTTTTATTCTTGTTATCATCTACAAGAATCCATGACAATGAAGCAAATTCTGGTTTTATAGAAACTCATGAAGGCAAAATTAGTGCAAAAGAAAAAAAAACATACAAAAAACTAATAAGAATCATTTTATGGTATTGATCACCCCAAACCAAAGTTCTCTTGCATGGTAAATTTGTCTTCTTTCTAACAAGTACAAAGTCTTCTCTTGGCTGGATAAGCCTGAGACAACCAAAAATCAGAGTTTATATGTTCTACGCGACCAGAGTGCTTAAGTAAAGGTTGGGCCCACATTTTGATGATCAAGATGGGTCCAGATCGGGTTGAGGTACAAGACTAAAGGACTTAGAATTAAATCATCTACCCAAAGAGCCCATAATCTCACAAATCAGAAAACTACGAAAAAGGGCTTTTAAACTTTCTAAAATTGCAACCTACCCCCTACTATGCTCAACTGAGCTCGAAACCTGACGAAACTTCGTACACACGATCCTAACATTAATTCAAGCTCGCTTAGACCCTAACGGGGCTTAATTAGCTAAAATACAATTTAATTAGGCTAATGCCCTGTAGTAGGATATAGAGCGTTACAAGTTTTGTTGCCAGAGGACTTGTATAAAGGAAATGGAAATGATAGTTTTATACAGTTGAAATGAAAAGAGAAGAGACCATCTTAAGTAACTCCTAAAAACTTACTAGCTAGTCCAATATGCATGCAGATATTATAAACACTTTTCATAGTAACATGCTACTACTTGCACCAGTGCCAGTTTCATTCTTCTTACCATCTACAAGAACGCATGAAAATCAAGAAAATTCAGGTTTTTATATGTACTTATGAAGGCAAGAATAGTACAAAAGACACCACTATAGAAACTAAAACGAATCATTCTTATAGTATTGCCCACCCCAAACTAAGGTTCCATATTGGGCTTTCCTCTTGATTGAGTTACACATCTTGTCTCTAAAATGTGTTCTCTTGGTTGTTTAAGTCTGAGAAAGTCCCACTTATTTTGTTCTTTGCAACCTGTGTTTTGGGCATCCAAGTTCCAAGGGGCATGATAACTGCATTTATAGGTCTAATCCTCGTTATAAATGTCATGGCTGAGCTTGGGACAGCATTAGGCATGCTGCTGGCTTAATCTTGTTTCGGGTTTAAAAATAGATGCACTTAACTGCAGGGATGCTCCAATTTTTACAAATTTAGAAGGCCTCAACCATTTAAATGGTTGTTAACAAATAGGCATTTAAGATCAAAATGCAGCATCTACCTACTTTCAATTGAGAGAAGTCTGTAGACCTCATTTCCTGTGTTTGACATTTCTTAAATTCTTAAGTCCATTTATTTTCCGAAAGGTCTACACTCACCACTGACAAACAAGAAACACGCCAACATATAACCTAATATAGTCAAAACATGAGGAACACACCACAATCAAACATTAAAAAGGCTGCTTATTGTTGCACCATATCCATTCTTCGCAAGTATAAAGAACAAGTGAAAAACAAAGCTATACATAGACTTCTAGATGAAGCCAATGAAAAAAGGTCTCTCTCAATCCATCCTGCAGGAAGAATTCATGCAGCAAGCATTCTATAAAGAAAAACACGAGTGCTTCGCCCAATTCCAAATCCCGCCAACCAAACACTCCTATACACAACCAAACCTCATCCAGACCAACCCCCTAACCAAACACTACGTTCATTTTGTATTCATTCACTACTATTTAGTGTGTTGATGAGTATACATCACTTCTACTTCAACCAAACCATAGAAACCCAAAAACTTTATAGACCTTTCAGGCAGAAAAAAACGGAGTGACAGACTCCACTTGTTGCATTCATAGACCAAACTTTAGCTAAAAGCATAGCACAACCAAATCAGCCACATTTTCCAAAACCCCTTGAGATTAAAGCCACCAAAAACTCTATCAATAAATTAACAATAAAGAAAACAACAATACACAAAATCCTAATCTGTAGAAAAAAAAAAACCAGCCACTCAAAACCAAATGTGCCAAAACCACTCAAATGCATCAAATCACCGCCAGCAGCAATCAACAAAAATAAAACTAAACAATCAGAAAAGCCCCACCATCAATATCTCAATGCAAAAAACAAATAAAGATCAACAGCTCAAGGATCCACTATATATCTTATACTTAAATTATCGAATCCAAACTAGGCCACAAAGATCAAATCCCAAACCACCAACTCACACATTCAATAAACATAGAAAACAAAACCATTACCGTAGACGCATGAGAATCCAAGTTCTTGGTTCCTGGAGAAATAATTATCACTAGCACTTCATATTGACTGATGGCTGCATGCAAAACCGCTGTCCCAAATCTATTGGTTTTAAAGTGGTCCATCAAAATCTACACCTGCTACGCCGGAGTATGTTTGAATTTTACTTATTTATTTATTTTTATTATCATCTTTTGCTATATGGTGAGTATATTAAAGAGAAAAAAATACACGAGCTTAGAAACAGATCCCATAAACATCAAAAAAGCTGAAAGAACCTGAAAACAGGGACAAACCAAAACTGCACCTAACAGGTCCCCTAGACAACAAAACAGCATGGGACAGCTGAGGAGGAGGCCTATACAACAAGAAAAGAAAACAAGCTTAGACTGAACGAAGATGCTATAGACAGAAAGCACTGCAGGAGGCCTCGGTACTCATTGATAGGGCAAGTTTTGCAGGTTCGGAGGCAAGATAATTCCCATTAAATTGAAGATGGCCTCTAAACTTCTTCTGAAAAAACAATTTTTAATTCTGCAGAGAGAAATTTGGTGCTGAGATTAAAGCTAGTTTCTGGCCCAGCTCTGCAAGGTGGCATGAGTATGAAAATTCTGGCATTATTAGATATCCAAATGGTGTTCCCATATAACTGGAATCATCAGTTGCGCCTATATTGTCCTAATAACAGAAAAATTCTCCCACCTTATACTAGCTTTGGGACAATTTTCACTCTAACTGAAGCTATACTCTCAGATTTTCACTCTGTGTTTGAATCCCAAAAGTAATATTTTCCATATATATAACAAGGAAATACAAATATTCCATCATATTGGAAATTGGATTAGAAGACAAGAACCCAGGTTAAGCATAAATGAAACAGCAAAAACCAAACCACTATCATCTTCATCATTCCATGCTCAACACATCACCCACCCCATTCAACAACAACCCATTCAAACTGAGTCTGAGGCAGAAACCATTTCTCCATCACAGACCGAACCCACTCACACAGCACCCACTGCTAAGGAACCACAACCCAACTTGCACCTACTGCCAAGCAACACCAACTCACTTCTTTTTCCATCACAACCAGTCAACCAGCACCCATTCGCAAAAAAACCATCACAGCCAACACCCCTTCCTTCTGTTTCATCTCCACTCTGTTTTCATCACCCATATGATCACCCTTCACAAACTAACACCAAACTGAATGAATTTGACCAGTCAAGCTGTTTTTCTACGAAGCTGTTTTTCTACGAAGGTAACTGGGACAGACTCCTCATATTTCCCAATCTCTCTCTGTGGAATAAAACTTCCTTGAGGACAAGTATTGAACAGGAATAGAACCTTAAGATTCTCAAGCTTACAATGTTTAATATGAACTGCTCTCCCTTTGAATAAGAAGAAAGTAATGCTGAATCCTTAGTTCAACCAATGAATTGCATTGCCATTCCTTAGCTCATTATATGCCTAGTAGCACGTTGTCAAGTCCTTACTGAGACTTCAACATGATTCTCTAATAGGGACATTATGAACATCGTCTTTAATTGGAGAGATGGTTAAAGCATCCATGAGAAGATAATAAATTGCCCCTTTTCCTATAGATATAAGAAACTGGGAGAAGAGGGAGAAAACAGTCAGAACTCTTAAATGAATGGTTGCATCTTAGATTCCAAGGAAACATTGAAGAGTCTAAATTCGAATGGGTTGAAAACACAATTTAAGAGGGTGTCCCAAAACAAATAAGAATTCAATTAAACTATACATATTATCAACACAAGTATCGTGCATTCATTGAAAATTAGGCTACAACAAAAAATTTCTGGAGAATCAGAACTTGCAGGGCTTGAACTTGGACAGCTCCAGGGGCACCGGACTGTTGCTCTGGATAAGCATCTCGGTCAGATCATAAAAGACATCTGTGTCATGTCGAGTCAAGAATGTCGTTGCCACACCCGTGTTCCCAGCACGCCCTGTTCGTCCAATCCGATGAGTGTAAGTCTGTATGGTCTTTGGCATGTCGTAGTTAATGACGTGGGTGACATTCGGTATATCAATACCACGACCCATGATATCGGTGGCAATGAGAACATTGAATCGATTGGTCTTGAACCCGTCAAGGCTAATCTCCCTCTGCTCCTGTGACTTCCCTCCGTGCAACGAAGTCACGGAATAACCGGCCTTATCCAATGCCCTGGACAGTGTGTCCGCAGAATTCCTCTCATTGACGAACACAATTGCAGTCTTATGGCGGCCGAGTTCATTCAGCATGTTCAGCAGGCGTGGCATCTTCTCCGATTCCCTGACCATCACCACATGCTGGGTGATGAGGTCAGTAGTAGTTGTCTTCCCAGCAGCTGCAGCACCACCACCAACTGTGACGACCACAGGGTTCCTCAGATACTTGCGGGCGAGCCGCTCAACAGCGGGCGGCATAGTGGCGCTGAACATATAAGTAGTCCTGTAAATTCGCCTCTCACCATCAAGCTCTTCTTCATACTCGTTCTCCGGCTTCAAATTGCTGGAAGGAATGGCGTCCAGCACCCCAACAACCTGGGGCTCGAAGCCCATATCAATCATCCGATCCGCCTCATCAAGAACCACATAATTGCACCGATTCAATACCACATACCGCCTCTCTAAGCAATCAATAAGGCGCCCAGGCGTGGCAATCACAACCTCACACCCTTGCCTAATCTTAAAAGCCTGTTCTTGGATGGACTGCCCGCCCACAATGGAAACAACTTTAATGCCCAGGTATCGGGCGAATTTAACAGTTTCAACCTCAATTTGCAGGGCGAGCTCGCGCGTGGGAGCCATGACAAGAGCATAAGGGCCGTCTTCATTGTCCTCACTGCTCCTCAAGGTGATGGGGGGCAATGTAGATACATAAGCAAGCATAGGGAGTAGGAAGGCGGCGGTTTTACCAGAACCAGTCTGTGCAATTCCAATTACATCGCGCTGCTTCAGGCCTAAGGGGATGGTGGCCATCTGGATGGGGGAGGGGGTCTTGTACCCGGCACTGTGGACGGCTCTGAGGAGGTCGGAGCCAAGCCTACTCTCTGCCCAGCTCCGCATCGGGCGAGGCATTCCAGACGTAAACCGACCCTTGTAGGAGATGTTGAAGTCCTCCCGGAAGATGTGCCAGTCTCGCTCTGTCATCTCCTCGAGCTTCTTCTCGGACCAGTGCTTTCGCTTCTTCTCCCTCTCGTTCTTGGGTTTCTTAGCATTGGCGTGGCAGAAAAAGAGAGGGAAGGGCTCGTAGAGGCGGGTGGTGTCCTCCGTGTTGTCCCAGGAGAATCTGAGCTTTTTCGAGACGACTCGCTTCTTGTTGTTTTTAGAAAAGCTGTATCTGAAATGCTCATTAATGGCTTCCTCAAACAGCTTTCGTTCTCTCTCTGGTATCTGCTGCTGCTTCTGCTTCTTGGCGAGATGAATAGCTGCTTCATCCCCATCCCGCTCCCGCTCCCGCTTGGCATTGGCATCGGCATCGTGGTGGTGGGAGGCAGACGAAGAAGAAGGTAGGAGGTGTTGTCTCTGCGACTTAGAAATAAAGAAATGCCTCATTATAGAAGAACGGATGGATGGGGATTTGATTACAGGAAGAGGTAAGCCACGATCCTATTTATAATACTGGATCTTACAACGGGGCTTTCTACTTTTTGATTCCCGGTAGGCTTTCTATTTTTTGGATTTCTGGTTGGCCTAGAACTTGCGCCGTCTATTCTAACGGCATGAAAGATTTTTATACTTTTAGAAAGTTGTCTTAGGTGTCAAGATTTTTATACTTTTAGAAAGTTGTCTTAGCTGTTGAAAAATAGAGACATCATTATGCATTTCATGCACAAGATCAAAATATATAGAGAATGGTCAACTCGTATATTTTTGAAATTAAAATATTTTGTAATTTTTTAAAAAAATTATCATTTAGAATAAAAATAAATAATAAATTTGATATTCCCATCTCTTTCAGATTGAGTTGTGGGCTTTATAATCCTCATTATGGAATATCCATCATCAAATACCCCCCAAAAAACTCTTTCATCTGGGTATTTGGATTTTAATTCCAGAAAAATCCAAGAAGTCCCAAAATTATAAATAAAAAATACCATTGATCATTGGATTGAAATCAATATAGCTCTATTACTAGATGTTGAAAAGTATAAGTTTATATCCATAAAGCATCTCTTCTAGAATCAATCCAATAAAAAACAAAACATAGATCTGAACCTTTAGATAGTTTAGATATTATTAAAATGCACTATCTTGAGCCTCCGATCCAACAGAAGGTTAGTCTTCAAGCTGGATTACAACTTTTTTGTACTTTCCCTTTCTTCTCCCAGGGTTAGTGATGGATAGGAAAATAATTGTAAGCAAGAGAGTTACCCAATAATCCTTTTTATAGGTCTAAAAACTAAAATCTCTCCTTCCATCAATAATAGAAATCCCTCTATTAATTTATTTTGACCCTTACCTTTAGTATAGATGGAAACTATTGAATATCATTTGACAAAAAAAAAAAAAAGGAAATCATTTAAAGGTGGAATAACTGAATTTTATTGTGATCATATGGGCCACAATAATTTAACACTTAACTGTAGGGATCCTCCAATTTTTACAAATTTAGAAGGCCTCAACCATTTAAATAGTTGTTAACAAGTAGGCATTTGAGATTAAAGTGCTGGATCTACCCTTCTTATAATTGAGAAAGGCTGTACATTGAAAATTTGAAATGCTACAATATATTTTTGCTGCAATCCCCATATAATAACAAGCATTTTCACATTAAAAATGGGGTTGTGAAACTAATGAACAGAGGGGATTCTGTGTAAAAATCTATTGTATCAAACTCAAACATAAAGAGAAACAGAGACAAAGAATTTGAAAGAAAAAAAAAGAGAAAAACGTATTTGATTCAAATTTAAAGTAAAAATTACAGTTTCTCCTGAACACTACAAAAATTTAAAAAAAAAAAAAATAGAATTAAGCCTTTTCTTGAACCCTAAACCGGCATACCGGGCAACAATTACTCTTTCTAAGCCATTTTGTGATACAATCCGGGTGAAAAAAATGGAAGCAGGGCAATTGGTTGACTCTGGTCTCCTCAATGAACTCGTCCAGACAAACCATACAACTCTCTTTGGATTCTTGGATGTTGAGTACTTTGATTGACAATGCGGCTCCGATCGCAGCCTCTGTCGCAGGAACCGCCCCAAAGCTCATATTGTAATTGAGATTCTCTGATTCTCTCAATGCCAGACTAATCAACCTTGACTCATCAAACCAGTAATTAGTTGAAAGCCAAAGTCTAACCGGAATGGATAGACTGCTGAAGCAATATCCCCGAGCGTGGACGTTCACGAGTGCCTCATTCACAGAAGACGAAACTTGCATCCTCATCTGATGAGCAACCAGCGGATTTGAAATACCGATTTCGGAAATGGCCGAGGCAAGAAACGAGTCCAACCTCTCTGGGAAGTGCAGATCAGAGACGCATGTGGTGAAATGCTTCCATGGGCCGGAAATATCTCTTTGATCCAGCACAAAGTACGTATCTCCATCCGTAGGACAGACCAGCAAGGTTTTTCTCTCATTCAGCTGAAGCGATAGTTTCGCTTCCTTGTCTCCATCTCCTCCTGGCTTTCTCCAAATACCCTTTGTTGTAATATCGAGTGAAAAGCCCTGATCCATGTGGTTCCAGTGCTGCAGATTGGAGCTGGCCATGAGTTTTCCTTGAAGCAGAACGCACCAGAAAGAAGAAGGAAGAAACAAGAAGAAGGAGCTTTCTAAATAACACTGATAAGAGTGCTGTAAGGACTACTTTTCCATTCCAATAACAGGGGAGAAATAGGACTTCGGAGACTCGTTAATTGAAGGAGAACGAACGAGAAAAAAGAAAGAAGAAACGAGAACAAGATGGATACTTTCCAATTGGACGGCGGCGAAACTATAACGAATACTTTCCAAATAGGATTTCGGAGACTTCTTAATTCAAATAGGATTAAAGTTGCTCTCACGCGGTAACGTTGACGGTTATATTTCCAAATAAGAAGAAATAGGACTTCTAGAGACTTGATTCTTTTCGCTCTTACGCGGAAACGCTAACGCGGACCCGTTGGGTTTTCGAGCGACACTGGTGTGGATTAATAGTTAAAAAAAAAAAACTGGTGTGGATTAATAGTTAAAAAAAAGGTTTATGAAACTATTGAACTCGGGGCCCGTAGATTTATGGGTGGGGACGATGGGATTGACTTAAAATTACATGAATAGGGTGCTCCAGCCTCGATCTTTCAATACCCCGCCTTGGACATGGTTGGCGGGGCTCAAGATGGATTCTTCTGGCTTTTTCTTATATTCTCTCGTACAAGACTCCTGCAAAAGAGCACTGTCTTTAGGGTTGTAAATGGGTCTCTACAACATAGAGGCTTTGACCTGTTAAAAACTAGGTTTGATTTTTTATTTATGCCCCGATAAATAAATGGGTTCGGGTCTAAAACCTCTTTTAGGACCTGTGACTTATATAGTTTTAAGTATTTTCAACTTTAGTTTCGGCCCGTAGGCCCGAACCTAACGTATTACCCCAGTTATTGAAAATTCTTTTCAAAAGTTATTATATTTTTTCGAGAGCATTATCTAAAGAGTCCCAAACTTGAACCCACCCTATATATTGAACCGGTTTCGATTCTTATTTCATATCTCATTAATGGTTTCGAAATCAGGAAGTTGGTTTTGAACCTATTACAATTTAAGATTCATATTCCCATTAACGGTTTCGGTTTCAGGTCCACCATGGACCCAAACTGGAATCGACCCATTTGCAAACCTAACCACTATGGGCAAACCCCAGGCACAAGATTTGGAGTTGAAACCCATCCAAAGTGAAAAACATCATAAACACCTCGTGCAAAATTTGAAAAATTAATACTCTTTTTCTAGATTTACCCCCTCTCCCAGTATTATTTTACATAGAGCTCCGTCAGAGAATTTCCTAGGTTTGCACTAGGCACCACCTATTTGGATTAGTTGTAATTGCACTAAATAGAAATTTCAAACATTTTGTTTGATTTTCTTAATCAAATCCTCTTTACTTATACAGTATGAGGAGTTTACCGATTACCTATTTCTTATTAGATTATTGATATATTTTCTTTATTTATTATGGCCTCATTTTTTTCAGAGAAGAAGGAAAGTTGGCCTGAGTGCGTCACTTCACTCATAAGTTTAAACATGGAACTTAAATCTTGACCCTTTAATAAATTGGACACCACTAAGCTATTTTGATCTGCGTATGTTTACTAGCTACAATTTAACTCTGTCTCAAGTACACGGTACCTCTTTCATGGCTCTTGTTCCCAAAAAGTGATTTTTGCATACCACTTGCTATTTGTCGGCAGTTCATGTTCCCTCCGAAAAATAGGACTTCTGGAGACTTGATTCTTATCGCTCTTACGCGGAAACGCTAACGCGGACCCGTGGGGGTTTCGAGCGACACTGGTGTGGATTAATAGTAAAAAAAAAACTGGTGTGGATTAATAGTTAAAAAAAAGGTTTATGAAACTATTGAACTCGGGGCCCGTAGATTTATGGGTGGGGACGATGGGATTGACTTAAAATTACATGAATAGGGTGCTCCAGCCTCGATCTTTCAATACCCCACCTTGGACATGGTTGGCGGGGCTCAAGGTGGATTCTTCTGGTTTTTCTCGTATTCTCCTGTACGAGACTTCTGCACAAAAGCATTGTTATTAGAGTTGTAAATGGGTCTCTACGGCACAGAGGTTTTGACATGTTAAAAAATAGATTTGATTTTTTATTTGCGCCTCAATAAGTAAATGGGTTGGGGTCTAAAACCCCTTTTAGGACCTGTGACGTATACAGTTCCAAGTCTGGTTCAACTTTAGTTTCGATCTATAGACCTGAACCTGACATATGTTAGGTTTTGTCTTGTATTCCGGTTTAGCCGGATCGGTCGTCTGGTTTAGCCAGAACCGAGACTCAAGATTAGGGGTATTTTAGTCATTATGTATGGGTTTTCTTGGTGGCCAAGAAATCGGGAACTATATATTGATACACTGTAACCCTAAATCCTAAGGGGATTGAGATGGGATCATAGTAGATGAGTTCTCTCCTCCCGTGGACGTAGGCATGGTTGCCGAACCACGTAAAACTACTGCGTCATGTGTGTGATTGCTTGATGGTGTATTTGCTTGCGTAGATCGTGGTAGATCCATTGATCGTGGGTTGTTTCCGTTGCGCCGCTTTTCCCAACAAGTGTGGTATCAGAGCGAGGTTGAGATCCTTCATGGTTTTTGCGATTGACGGATCGTATCTGGGATGTCCGTGGAAGAAGATTGGCAATGGTGCTCAAAGTTGTAGAAGTCAGAAAATCAGTGGTTGTGATCAGAGAGAACAGAGGAAAGATTGACTGATCTCTTCTTTATCCATTGATTCATCTTCGGACAGAGATTGAACGAAGAGTGGGTTCTTGCAGAGGACCCAATTGGATCTCTGTTTGCTAGAAACAGAGATCGTCGTAGTCTACCGGTTGCTGCTGTGGTGCGCAGTCCGCCGGTGTCCGCTGTCCATGCTGCTTCTGCCGCTGGTTTCTGGTCCTCTTTTTTCGTCGTGGCTGAACAGAGGAAGTGGAGAAAAGGGGCCCTGGGATCTTCCAGTTGAAAAGAAACAGCGAGAAAGAGGAAGAAGACCGGAGAAAAAAAAAATTTTGTACTCACCGGTGGTTGCCAGTCGCCGCTGCCCGCCGCCGTCACCGTCGCAGTCAAAGGGGCCGCGCCTCGCCGCTGGTCGCCGGACCAGCCAAGCCCGCGCTGCAGCAGACCGCGGCCGCTGCATCTCTGCGCCGTCTGCAACTAGGTTGCAGACCCAGACGCAGGTTGAAGGTGACGACTCCTTGGGTCTCGTTTCGGGTTGGGTCAGTTTGACCTAACCCGTTGATATAGAGCCCAGCAGAGTTGTGCAGATTTGGGTTGCGGGTTTCAGGTTGGGTCAGACCCAGCCCGCGGAGCAAGCCCAGTAGTAGCAGTGCCGGGCAAGTTCGGGTCGGTTCCTGTCGGTTCTGACCCGTGTTTGGAGAGTCCAGCCAGGAGCAGAGAAGGTTGCATGTCAGGTTCGGGTTGGGTCGTTCAGAACTGACCTGGTCACAGCGGTAGCCCAGAGAGCATCGAAGGTTCAGGTCGGGTCAGGTTCAAACCCGAGCCTATTTATGCAGTAAGCTCAGCAGCGCAGTTCTGGGTTCCAGGTCAGGTCGGACCAAAACCCGGTCCATCAGAGAAGCCCAGCACAGCAGTTCAGTTCAGTTCCGGGTCAGGTGAACCTGACCCGGGTCCGTTTCAGAGGCCCAGTTTGCCAGCAAGCCGTGACGTCAACAGTGACGTCAGCTCGGTCAACAGGCAGGTTTGACCAGATTTGTGGCTGAAATTGTTTCTGCGATATCTTGATCGTCCAATGTCCGATCGGAGATCCGTTTGAGCCTACGGACTCGTTTTGAGCAGATCTATGCGTATATGGAAGAAGATGGGCTGTTCAACGGTCAACATGGATGTTTGACTAATTGGAGTGTAGAGAATTAATTCTGCGATATTGAAGCCATCCGGAGTCGGATTTCAGATCCGTTTCTTCCAACGTGCTCACGGTGACGAGATTTACGAGGCAGATATTGGCAGTTTGATGGGCAAAAAATTGGAGGATTGAAGAAACTGACAGATTCACGATGATAGCAATGGATTCAAGCATCATGGGCCAGATTGAAGTGTTTGATGGAGAAACGACTTCAGGGATTGACAGGGAAGAGTGTTAGACTCCGTGACACAGCAATAATTGAAAAGTGTTACTTGATGTCAAGAATGGTAGATTGCTCCGAGTACTTTGAAGATAAGCTCAGATTTGCGTCGATGGGATCAGGAAGGAGCGACATGCCAAAGTGGAAGAAAAAGCAAAAGGAATCAGAATCAGAAGGAGGTAGTGTGCAACAAAGCTCGGATTCGGTTGACAAGGAATCTGTTTTGGTCGCTACATATATGGATCCGATTGTTGATTCATGGTATTGGGATTCAGATTCTGTCTATCATATGTTCGCGTAGAGATTAGTTTGATGCAAATAACTCTCATGGTTCATGGATTTATTCTTATGGGGGAGAATGCAAATTGATGAGCATTTGAGATAAGAACGGTAGAAATCCAGATGTATGATGATGTTATTCGAACCCTAACGGCTGTGATATATGTTCCGGGTTGACGAAGAAATAGGATTTCTTTGTGTGCCTTAGACTTCAAAGGCTGCAAGTGCATTGTAGCTGGTGGAGTTACGAAGGTGGAAAAGGGAACATTGGTCATCATGGAGGGTGAGATGGTCAGAAATCTCTGCAGGTTGATAGGAGATGCTTTTTCAGGTGGAGCAGTGAATGAGACATCAAATAACAAGGGAGGAAATCTGTGGTTCAGGTGGAGTTAGATGCGACGGATCATCGGAAGATGGATTGATGGATCTTTGATGATATCATCTAGCGGAAATCCAGGAAGCCCTGAACGGAGATGATTTTCTTGGGAAAAGGTAGTTTTGTTCAGGTCGGAGTAAGCCGGTTTAAGCATCGGGTCATACCTAACCTGCATGTACTTTGCCCAACCCACCAGAACAGACTAGAACAGGACAGTTGCAGGTTTGACGGAAAGAATACCGGGATGGAGACAGAAGGAAGGATTCACAAGGTACCGGTGAGATCCAGATTCGGGGAGGTCTTCGGTTTTGTCTTGACGGATGGAAGTTGGGTTCATTGTGTTACACGGATGCATGCATGTGGCAACAAATGGAGAGCACTTCGGAGGTTCAAGATGGTGGTGTTGAGGTCAAAGGAGGCAACTGTGGCCACGCTAGGTCGTAGCGTATATAGAGACGTACCTTCAGTAAGGTGCTTGAAGACATTATCGGGTATCTCAAGGTGGCTCTGAGGATTTGCGGAATCCAACCCAATGTGGAGATTGTTAGGTTTTGTCTTGTATTCTGGTTTAGTCGGATCGGTCGTCTGGTTTAGCCAGAACCGAGACTCATGGTTAGGGGTATTTTAGTCATTATGTATGGGTTTTCTTGGATATTACCCTAGTTTTTTAAAATTTTTTCTAAAAGTTATTATTTTTTTTCCAAAGCATTCTCTAAAGAGTCTCGGACTCGAACCCACCCTATATATAGAACCAGTTTCGATGCTAATTCCATATCTCATTAATGATTTCGGAATCAAGAAGTTGGTTCCGAACCGGTTATTATTCTAGATTCATCTTTCCATTAACGGTTTCAGTTGCAGGTCCACCATGGACCCAAACTGGAATCGACTCATTTGTAAACCTAACCACTATGGGCAGACCCCAAGTACAAGGTTTGGAGTTGAACCCCATCCAAAGTGAAAATGTCATAAATACCCCATGCAAAATTTGAAAAATTAATACTCTTTTTCTAGATTTGCCCCCTCCCCCAATATTGTTTTACATAGAGCTCTATCAGAAAATTTCCTAGGTCTGCACTAGGCACCATCTATTTGGATTAGTTGTAATTGCACTAAATAGAAATTTCAAACGTTTTGTTTGATTTTCTTAATCAAATCGTCTTTATTTATACAGTATTGTTACAAATCTAAAGAGAACCAGAGATCAAAGAAAGATAGAGAGGAGGGAGAGAGGTTATTATTAATGAGATCTGTGTACATAATAGGGGGGAGGAGGATCTTATTTATAGAATAAGATTGCTTTCTCCCCAAGCAACCTAATAAGGAAAGACTCAACCCTAAGTAATCCCTTTATCTCATGTGGGTCCCAATGTGGGCATCCACCTATGATAATTCATCTTATAACACTCCCCCTTGGATGACCGCCATTCAATGATAGTTGCCTCATTAAAACCTTGCAAAGAAAAAACCCAGTGGGATAAAAACCAAAGCAAAGGAAAAAGAGTACAACATTCGACGGGATCATTGAATTGGTGTTGGACGTGCATAATGCAGCCTCGTTAAAACCTTAACTAGGAAAACCCAGTGGGACAAAACCTAGAGAAGGAAAGAGAGTACAGTGCACATATGTCCTGGGTAGCATACTTCAGGATGCCTCCCCCTGATGATAACATCTTTGTACATAATTAAGCATGTCAATCTCGTATACAATTTTTAAAATATTGATTTTTGACAAGAACTTCGTAAACTGATCAGCCAGGTTGTTGCTTGAACGAACTTGCTTGACTTCAATCTTGTTATTCTTTTGAAGCTCATGAGTGAAGAAGAACTTTGGTGTAATGTGCTTCGTCTTGTCATCTTTAATGTGTCATTCTTTAATCTGTTGAATACATGCCCCATTGTCTTCGCAAATAATGCTTGAGGTACCTATACTAAGAGGTAATTGACAAGAACTGCATATATGCTGAGTTAAATATTTTAGCCATACACATTTCCCACTAGCTTAAAATCTCAGCATAGTTAGAATAAGTAGCTATCAATAATCAATTTAGTAGAACACCAAAAATAATGATGTTGATATGAAGAAACATATAACATGTCTATGATCGACCCTTATGAGGATCAGGGCTATATCCTGAATCTGTATATCCTACAAAATTTGATTTCAACCATAAAACAGACATAAATATCATAGCATTTGTTTAATACCAATCCAAAACCTTGGTACAAAACTATATATATGGGAAGCATATTTATAAAGAATGAAAATCTCATTAGAACTTCTCTCGATCTGCGGGTCGAGATAAAATAGTCAATAGTTTTCTCGAGCTCTTCTGGAGTCTCGATTAGATTTATGTTATTTACATAAACTTCTACTATTATAAATCCATTTAAGGATTGTATAAACAAGAACAGGCAAATGGGATTGTTTTTATACTCTTCCTTATATAAACATTCGCTAAGACGATTGTACCACATTCTTCTGGAATGCTTCAGGTTGTACAATGAATGTCTTACTTACACTACACCAAAAATGCAGCTTAGGAATGAATTATGGGCCCGGTTTTGGGCCGTTCCTAAAATGAAACGGATTTGATCCGTTCTACCCGACCCGTTTGATCCGTTTCCACAAAAAGGCACGAGGCTTGTTGTCTTCTCTTTCCTCAGCCGTTCCAAAGCCTTCTCTTTCCTCAGTCTGTTCCCACTCTTGCATTTCCCGATCAAGCTGTTCTTCTTCATGCATTGATGTTCTATTTTCTATTTGTTGCATCCATGTCTTCTTCCTGATCTTCTTCTTCAGCCGTTCCCACAGATCTTCCGTTGTCGCTACTTCCTCAGCTGTTCTTTTCTCAAAAGGCAAGTTAGGGTTTTGTCTTCTTCGCCATTGATGTTCTAATCGTTCTCTCAACTCTTAGATTCTTGTTGTTCTAATCGATCTGTTGTCTCTCGTTGGTCGCAGGGGCAGAGAAGAGACGGCTAGGGTTTTGTTTTCTCCAGTCTTCTTCACATTGGTTGCGGGAGAAGAAAAGAGATGGCTAGGGTTTCGTCTTCTCCAAGTCTTCTTCACATTGGTCGCATCTTCTGCAAATCTTCTTCTTGTCTCTCCATTGGTATAAACCCTAACCGATTATTATAGCAAATCTTCATCTTATTTTCCTCTGTTTTGTCAGATCTGTGTTTTTTGGATGTTTTGCTTGTTTTGAGATCAATTTGTGGAGATTCATGTTGTATTAGGACATTTTTTTATCTTGTTGTCTGTTTGTCCTGGTAATCTGGCTGCAATTGCCGACCATTTGGAAAAAAAATGCACGCAACAACACACATTAATTAATCACTGTATCAGAGAGAGATATTTTTCCTACAAGAGGTCTTCTGCTTGTTCATCAATCTGTGGTACTTTCGATCTAAGCCTTGATGTCAAAACTCTTTATATAATTAAATATAAATGAAAGTAAAATAAGAAGTTGCTGATGTTTTTGAATTGCTGAGATTCAGTAGCAGGTGGATCCTTACCGATTCCCAATATTAGTACTTCATTGCTTTTGCTAAGAAGACATGGATGAAAACAATAAGAATGAAGATGGAGAGAATGGTTTATGAAAGTGGCTTCAACTTCTATGGCTGAAGAGGGGAAGAGAAAAAAAAAAAGCTTGAATACTTGAGAATGGTTGAGATGACAGAACCTTAGAATGTAAATTGCATACTAATGCATAGAGAAACAGGTCTTTGTTATTTAACTTACTAGTGAAAAAGATATCCAGATGGAAGTCAGATGTCATATATCCAGATGCAAGTCTCTTTCTCACACTTTTTTTATATGGGTCTTGTATGATTTTTTCTGGGGTTTCGAGGTTTTGGCGTTTAGGGTTTGATTTCTATTTGTAAATGAGGAAGAGATAGATATAGATCTCTATCATAGATGGTATTCACCGCACCCCATCTGTAATGGGTGCTATTGACCTGAATAGACCCAATTTGGATTGGAAGGTTGAATTTGCAGAGTTGGGAAAAACCCACCACTTGGATCTCGGGTGTTCATCCAGTGGGACATGTGGATGGCTATATCATCCTCTGCATAAGGCATCTTTGAGGTTGAAGAATGAACAATGTGGGAACAAAACTAAACTATCCATGTTATACTTAACCGCCATCATTATCGTATTCAAATCCATCTGAGAGTGGCTTTGTGAGTTTTACTTAACCATATTGAAAGCCGCTTTCCCAATAACTCCACCTATCTTTTCTTGTAACACATTTAGGTTCTTTGATGGGCTCCCAACTTTCATACTTCCCTGAACTTGTATCCGTTCAATTCGCTGTGTAGGTGTTGTTTTTGGGTGTGTGCCAGACCATTCAAATGACATTCTTGATTTTTTTTTATTGGTTCCATAGGAGCTACCCATAAGTTTATTCTCATGTGCTTATTCCTGATTATGTCTTTTCTTGCCATCAGTCCATCTGAGCATAAGCGTTTATGTGACATGCTCTACTTTTCATTGAGTCATGCATCTCGGTGCAAGATGTGATGAGTGGGCTGTTCATTTAGAATTGTTCTACTGAAAGATTGACCTATGATTTTGGGTCACACACTCACAGAGGCTGATTGGGCTGGAACATTGAAAGGTGGCCTGATTGATATAATTCATCCTATGATGAAGGGGTGGATAGCTTGGATTTGGCAAGTGAATGTTCATTGAATGGATGGTTGGTCTCTTCCCTTCCTCATACGTACCTACCAATTTTTTTTTCAACAGGGGACAATGCTATGGTGCCTTTTGATGGTCATTAGTGATCGTGGGCCCATAGAAGGTGGAGGTTCAGAAATATATGTCTGGTAACCCCCCAGTGTATGTTGGTGTATATTTTTCCAAAAAGAGAAGAAAAATCACCCCTCTGGCCTTGTTTGGACGCATTGAACTCCATTCCCCCGCTATCACTTAACACGTAAATCTAATTACTTCTATCTCTGTTTACATGTAATTCATTGCAGTAAAGAATAGATCAACTGTCACTTACAGGTACTCTGGTTATCCGAACATATGAACTGTTGTGAAGGTCCAACTTGGTTTACCATCAGTATATGCTTCCACATGTGCATTGAATTGAACTACTCGATGACTTTCAAGACATCCATTTGTCTTAATTGTCAAAGAGCCAAATACACAATGGCTTAAGTAGACTTTCTTTCTGAAATTTGCAACATAGTTTTGACGTGTGATGTTTCTGTGGAAACAACATTGTCTTTTGTTGATAAAAGAAACTCTTTCTATATTCGTGTGGAATATCTGTCTATTAGTTATGTTGCTGCTAGTGTTGGTCAAAAATCTGTTTCCATTAATTTTACATGCTTTTGCATTCTTACCAACTATGGGATGTAATTTGTCTTCTCTGTTTCTTTTGGGACTTGTTATGTTTGTTTATAGTTATAGCTAGATTCTTTAAAGTGTTACTGATTTGGCTCATTCCTAAGGTTTCTCTTTTCTTATGCATTCAAACCTAATCCTTCATTTATTGTTACTTCCCATTTCACACACCCATCCTTCAAGTGCATTCCTTTATTCTAAGCTGCATCTACTTTACTTTTAGTTGTTTTTTTGTACTGTCATCTATCTTTATTTCAATTGGATTATTGTAACCTTCAATTTGTTTTGCCTTTTCTATTGGAACCTATGGTTATAATGCTTAATATATATTATATGGATATGACTTGTTCACCCATTGGGAATATGCTTTATATAGGGAACGGATATTGGAGTACAGAGATGAAAGCCAAAGGCTAGATCAATGCAGCTGTCTTTTTGATTCATCAGTGTCTAATGATGGACTTGAGCTTGATGCTAGTCATATTGTGCAGGTTAATCCTCCCAGCCCTTTAACTTTACGTAGTTTTGATATGCTACAATTGAATACTAGGATTTGGTATGTTGCTTGAATAACTTTTTTTTTTTTTTCGTGGAAGGCTTTTTGGCACTTCTGAAAGGCATAATTTCTGGCTGTTGTATTTTCTAGTTTGAAGTTACATATAAGTGATTGGCAGCTCAGTCTTGGTTCTATACTGATAGTTACTTCTTGTCATCATAATCATCACGGAATCCTTATACCATTTATATATAGTTGGATTTGTAAGTTAAGTTTGTTTACTCATGCATGTTTACAATTTTACATGCCACTTCTCGCGTCATGATTCTAATCATCAATTTTACAATCTTACATGCCACTTCTTACTTCATGATTCTAAGCATTTATTTCCTTGTAATACTTCAATTCTTTGTACAATCTCTATATCTTGTCTTACATGTGGTCCATGTTTCTTTGCCGAGCCAACTATAGATTTCCTCTTGTGGACTCGTTTTTCTATTTATATCCTTTCTTTTTACTTAGCACGTCCATCTTAGCACTGCATCTAACCACATGTATGCTCAGGGGTTGATCCAGGATTTCTTCTCCCTCCCCCCTTTTCTTTCTTATATTGTGCCCATATTAGAGTGGTCCTGCATGTCATATTCTCCTCTTGACAAGCGCTTAATTTTGTTTTGTAGTTGCATCCACTAATTGGAACCTATCACACAATGGACTACATGTGTCACAACCCGAGCCCAGGGACCGGGGGTCAGAGAAAGTCTAACCAATGACACACGTACTCCCGTGCATGCACACCTAGACCCCGTCCAGGCATACACACACAAGGGATCAATCACACGTGCAAACAACTGTACGCGGAAGCTGTACGTATCAAGGCATATAACAACACACCAAAAGATACAATGGATTACAAAAGATCATGAACTGATAACAAGAACAATTTACAAGAACGTATGATACTAAAGAGCGGGCTTACAACACTCAAATTACAAAATACAGATATCAATCAAAGCCCACGGTACAAGTACCGAAAAAAATCCCCTCAATAGACTCGGACTCAAATGAATGGGGAGAACAAAATGATGCAAACCGTACTCTGGAGGATGGATCAAGTCCACTCCTCTAGGCCGGAGGGGGCCTCGCGAGCCTCTCCTGGAGTCGGGTCGACCGACGCAGGATCGGGAGAGGGATCTGAGCCTGCAACACACAAAGACAACTAAAAAGTACAACGACTTAGCAAAGTATAAGCAACAAGAAGATAACACGAATTGTGTCTAATCATGAGTAATAGTCACAGTGCAAGATCCATAGAAATCATGTTCGTATACTAAGCAATTATGCAAATGAATAAGCATGCTATAAGAATCATAAACAGATAACAGTCAAAGTGGCTACTACATTGGCCATTTTCTCCCTTACGAGAGCAGTCGGAATGAGAACACCAGCGACCGGGCCAGGGTACACATGGGTCTCTAGTTCCCGGGGTCCGGAGTCCCAGGACAGAACACTCTGCAGAGGCAAACACATAAACTAAACCAAAGTTAACCCCGTCGGGTATCCTAAGGCTGAGGCTCAGTAGTGCCAATACCAATCATAATCAAATCGGATGATGCACCTCAATCAATCAATCATATCATATCACATACCACATACAGATCTCACATATCACGCTGAACAAACATTAGGAAGTGCATCACATAACTGATACTGAATGCAAATAAGCAATCGCTGACTCAGAACGTAAGTACAAATAACAATAAGCACTGATGCAAGTACTCCAGTGGAGCAACAGTAAAACACAATAATAGAATGATCCCGCCCGGCTTCGCTCTGGGGTTGCTGCATTTCCCACAGAATCGAGAGGTCCAGCGCAGAACACATAAGAGGGCATAACCGAAATCAATATGCTGTACAAATCAAACAAATCAAGTACTTATACGAATCAAGGTCAATTACAAGCCAATCCTACACTAATTATCCAGTGTTTCTAACCGTGCATGTTGATGTAGTTTTAAGTTGTCCGATGCACCATTGTCTAGTGTTGCAGTGTCTGGAGTGTGCACTGAAGTCCCTTAAACCAACACCCATGGGGAGGTGCTAAACAACTGGATAACAGGCATGAATGATTCACAGCCCTTGAGATCATTCATGTCATGCAGACATTCCGTTGGACATGTTCAGGTTAGCTACATTCTAACGTAAAAGTCATACACGGTCTCTTGCTTAAACCTAACCCTTTTCATTCAATTCTCAGGGTCTCACAGTGTAGCCGTAGGTAACCTTACGGCTTAGCCGAGGCACCTTACGGCTTAGCCGTGCTATGCACTGCGGCTGAGCTGAGGTTCCCTAAAATGTCCATCCGGATTTACGGCTCAACCGTATTTTGCTCTACGGCTCAGCCGTATCCTGGTCCACGGCTTAGCCGTAAGACAATGTACGGCTTAGAGCAGGCTGGGCCGTAGAAGAATGGCAATTTGCCAACTCTCAGTTATTTTCAGATAATAGTCTGTACTGTTCTACGGTTAGGGTTACGGCTGGGTCTCGGCTTAGCCGTAAGCCATTTTACGGCTTAGCCGTAGCACATTTCACGGCGTAGCCGTGAGTGCACGGACTCATTTTCCTGTAACAGGTACAGTCATACAGAAAGTGTACAGAATGACTAAAAATAAGGAGATAACAACAAAATAAGCTCAATGGGGCTGTCTAACACTGAGAAATACAATGAAGAACAGAAATACAACAATCAAATCCATATCAATTAGTGTTCATACTACTTGGGCTTATACTTGCCTCACAGATGGAAATCACTTCGTTGCTTGGCTCAGTCCACTGGAAAACACACACACTTGCTCCTTTCTTCCTCCCTCGAGCAACCGAAATAGAGAAGGAGAAGGAGAGAAAGAGAGCTGAACAGAGAGAGAGACGACTGAGAGAGAGAGAGTGAGCTGAGAGAGAGACAGAGGCGATCGAGAGAGAAAGAAATGGGGTAGGTAGGATATTTAAACTAAAATGAGTCCAAAATTACAAACAAGTCCAAGTCACTTACATAAATGTCAGTTTGAGTCAAATGACGGTCCAACGAGAGCAAACGAAATCATTTGGATCCAAGACAGTTACGAAAATCGACAAGCTCAACGAGATACACGCGCTGACGTCAAAATGACGCAAAACTGACAAGGTCAATCAAAAGCCAAAATTACGAAAAAGGGCTCGAACTACCTAGACCAAGTCAACTCAACCCAAACAATCTCTCTAAGGCTCAAACCAAAGAAAAACAAAATCAAAACACACTTAACGCTCAAATCACACGCAATTACGCGCTAATCCGGTTCAACTCGGGTCGGAGTGTTACAACATGGGTTACATATTTGACTAGATCATCCTTGACGCCATGAAGATATTTCTATGGTGAGATTGTATTATCTCTGCTCACATTCTACTTTAATTTTTGAGCATTAGAGAAAAAAAGAGTAATCTTGAATTAGAATCTATGTTTGTCTGCCATTGTGGTTTTTTGTAGATTAGTTTCAGGTTCAATTGTTATATCTGAATTTTTGTTGTCCTTAGAAGTATTGGTCGATGATGATGTTAATTATAGAAATTTATGAGCTGTTGATCCTTTTGGGCTCCAGGGGTGTTAATTTCCTGGTTCTATGAACAGGAGGAAGCACATGAATCTATCATCCTATTATGGACTTCCAATTCAGTCTATCTTGTGCAAGTCCAATGCAAGAGATAAGAAGCAAATAACTGATTAAATTCTAAATTGAGAACACCTACTGATTAAATAGTATTACAGGGCACACCCACACCTAAACCTTTCAATTGATTCAGTCATGTATGTTATCCAATGAAGGTATACCGAGCCCCAACTGCTATGGAACATTGGGTGAAGAAACCCCTGAGGTATGTTTCATTAACTGCTATGAAACATTGGGTGAAGAAACCCCTGAGGTATGTTTCATTTTTTTTTCTCTCTTTTCTTTTTCTGAACTGTTTTCAAAACTATTGAATAATAAAAAGTTAAAATGTCTACATTGTTGTATCTGCCACTGAAGAAGAATGTTATTTTAAGTCATGTCATCATATTAATATTTATGTTGTTTTAAGCGTCGTCAGGATTAGATGACTGACCCATTGGACTAACAACTTTCTCTATTTTATGGTGGAAAGTCTAGGATTAGAACCCGTGATTTCTGATTGATGTTCCTCCTTAAATTAATTGTCAGGATGACCACTGGCTAGCTTTTTTCTCAACCATACCTGTACAATCTAGTCTACCTCATCAAATCTTATGGACCACAGGCCAGCTATTTATGCTTGCCCCCTCTTGATGATGTCTTCTATCCTGCCCACGTGTCGTTTCAATATTTATGGAAAATGAAGTTCACTTCCTAGATGAGTCCCAGATCAAGTTGTTGGACGTTCAAGATGGTGGTGCATCAAGGGTGAATTTCGATAGATGGACAATCAAAAGGGAGGTCCATATCACTATCTATACAGTAATACCAGAGCCACATGAAAAATGCAATCCCTTTGGCGGTAGGTGTGTGTGTCATCACGGTTCTCATATGTATGATGGAAATTCTAGAAATATCAACAATCAAACGCCACTAGATTCAGTAACATAGACAAATCTTCAGTTTTGAGTGAAACTCTACATGGGGGACCACCTAGTGAAAATCCGAGCCACTCGAAATAAAAGTCCTCTTGAATTATGGTGTATTTCTAAATTTTACACTAATATAAGTTGATCTCTCCATAAGGTTGATCACATGGTTAAAAATATAATTAATATAGTCTTATACACATTTATTAATTGTATTTTTTTTATCAAATAGTCAATCTTATAATGGGATTAACTACTATTGAGGTAAACTTCAAGAATATGCTATATATTACAAGGATGTTTATCACGGAGAAATAGTTGCCATGCTGAGGCAGAATAAGGATATTTTCGTTGGGAGGCGGGGTGTATGTAAAAGATTTCTTGGAGAGGCCATGTTGAAACTGGAAACGAGACTTTTGGAATTATTTAGAATTGTGGGTTGCCCCCAATAATTTTTTTCTTGCATGTGTATTATATATAATTGCCACAGTACCTGTCTTTGTCTTTTGTTGCATATAATCCTGACTTGAGGCCCGAGCCCTCCCATCAACCTGTTGTGATCTCATCTAGTGTTGTTGCCCAACCAATGCCTAGGGCAACAATGCCTTCACAGAGTATGATCCAACTTCTTTCATTGCTTTTTACTTGTGTTCATCATTTTCATCTTCTCATCTTATCATCTGCTTCTTTTATTTTAGAACCTGGTTTGTTGGGTGCTTCTCCCAGACAAGTAGGACCTACCCTGCCTGATATGAGTCTAGACATAAGGAGAAAACTCCTTATGCTGCAAGATGGTCAAGGTTTACGAGATCCTAATTCTGTTGGTCCTTTAATATCGAGGCCACCTGCACAAGTATTAGCATCACAGTTTGTCACGACCCGAGCCCAGGGACCGGGGGTCAGCAAAAAGCCAAGCCAGTGACACACGTACTCCCGTGCATGCACACCTGGACCCCGTCCAAGTATACACACACAAGGGATCACACACATGCAAAACAAGTATGCGGAAGCTAACAATGTCAACAAGAGACACAAGGCACACAAGAACAAAGACATAATAGTCAAAAGCTGATATAACAGTCTGAACATACACACGGAATCCAATCACAATGTCTAGAACCTGAGTACAATCAACGATAGGAAAAGGAACATGAGATGCATGCATGCAGAGAACTGTCGCGCTCTAATAGTGTGCGATAGCACACACCCCGCGAACCTGAAGAGACAGCTGGAGTCTCCCAAGCAAACTGACAACTGACAAGGACACGAGAGAAGGTACCTGAGCCTGCAACACCAATGACAATATATAAGTACGACGACTTAGCAAAGTATAAGCCAACAAGAAGATAACACGAATTGTGTCTAATACTGAATAAGACTGAACAATAATCCTAATGCAATATCCATAGAGAGCATGTTCGTATACTAAACAATTGTGCAAGTGCAAATGCATAATTAATAAGCATGCTAACAGAATCACAAACAGATAACACTCAAGGTGGCTACTACATTGGCCATTTTCTCCCTTACGAGAGCACGCAAGATGAGAACACCAGCGACCGGGCCAGGGTACGCATGGGTCTCCAATTTCCCGGGGTCCGGAGTCCCAGGACACGACACTCTGCAGAGGTAAACACTTAAACTAAACCATAGTTAACCCCGTCGGGTATCCTAAGGCTGAGGCTCAGTAGTGCCAAGACCAATCACAATCAATCAGATGATGCACCTCGATCACTTATCACTTAGCATGTCACTTATCACTTACAGATCTTACAGATCACACATATCATACTGAACGAACAATAGGAAGTGCATCAAATAAACTAATACTGAATGCAAGTCATACGGATAACTGATACTGAATGTACACAAGCTGATACGGAATGTACATAAACAATACGGAAGGCAGACAAGCAAGACTGAATGCAGATAAGCAATACAGATAACAGATGCTGACTAAACACAAGTAAATCAAAGAAGTACTGATCACCAGCACGGACTCAGAACTCAAGCACTCAAAGACTAATATCACATGAACACTGATGCAAGTACTCCAATGGTGCAACGGGAAAACACAATACACAATAATAGAATGGTTCCACCCGGGCTTCGCTCTGGGGTTGCTGCATTTCCCACAGAATCGAGAGGTCCAGCGTAGAACACATAAGAGGGCATAACCGAAAGCAATATGCTGTACAAATCAGGATGCTTTTACGAATCAAGGTCAATTACAAGCCAAACCTACACTAATTATCCAGTGCTTCTAACCGTGCATGTTGATGTAGTTTTAAGTTATTCGATGCACCATTGTCTAGGGTTGCAGTGTCTGGAGTGTGCACCGAAGTCCCTTAAACCAACACCCATGGGGAGGTGCTAAACAACTGGATAATGGTCATGAATGATTCGCAGCCCACGAGGTCATTCATGTCATTCAGACAATCCATTGGTCATGTTCGGTTATCTACATTCTAACATGAAAGTCAGATACGGTCTCTTTCTTAAACCTAGTCCTTTTTATCCTTTCTCAGACACCTTACGGTGTAGCCGTAGGTAACCTTACGGCTTAGCCGTGGCATCTTACGGCGTAGCCGTACTATGCACTACGGCTGAGCCGAGGCTCCCGAAATGTCCATCCGGATTTACGGCTTAACCGTCTTTTGCTCTACGGCTCAGCCGTATCCTGGTCCACGGCTTAGCCGTAAGACAATGTACGGCTTAGATCAGGCTGGGCCGTAGAAGAATGGCAAATTGCCAACTCTCAGTTATTTTCAGGTAACAGTCTGTACTGTTCTACGGTTCAGGTTACGGTTTGGTCTCGGCTTAGCCGTAAGCCATCTCACGGCTTAGCCGTAGCACATTTCACGGCGTAGCCGTGCGTGCACAGAAGCATTTTTCCTGAAATCGTTACAGTCATACAGAACTTGGACGAAATGACTGAAAACAGCAAAATAACAGCAGATTGAGCTCAATAGGGCTGTCTAACACTGAGGAACACAATGAAGAACAAGAATACAACAATCACATCAATATCAATCGGTGTTTATACAACTTGGGCTTATACTTGCCTCACAGACGAAATCCACACGTTGCTTTGGCTCAGATGCACGAGAAACCACACACAAATCGAGCTCCTTTCTTCCTCCCTCAGGCAACAGAAACAGAGAAGGAGAGAGCTGAACCGAGAGAGAGAGAGAGAGACGAGCTGGGAGCTGAAAACGATCGAGAGAGAGAGAAATAGAGTAGGTGAGATATTTATAACATAAGTTGAGTCCAAATTACATTTAAGTCCAAATAGCTTATACAAATATCAGTTTGAGTCAAATGACGGTCCAACGAAAGCAAACGAAATCAATCGGATCCCAGACAGTTACACAAATCGACAAGCTCAACGAAATACACGCGCTGACGTCAGAATGACGCAAAACTGACAAAGTCACTCAAAAGCCAAAATTACGAAAAAGGGCTCGGACTACCTAGTCCAAGTCAACTCAACCCAAACGATCTCTCTGAGACTCAAAACCAAAGAAAATAAGGCCAAAACAAACTTAACGACAAACTCACAAGCCATTACCCACTAATCCGGGTCAACTCGGGTCAGGGTGTTACATCCTCCCCCACTTGGACATCATTCCGTCCTCGGAATGAACACGTACCGGAACGAAAAAGAAGAGGATACTGACGCGCCATCTGATCTTCTAATTCCCACGTGGCTTTATCAGGTCCAAAATGTTCTCAGAGTACCTTTGACCCATCGAATCGTTCTCGTACGCAAAAGCTGTTCTCTAGCCCCAACAATACGGAACGTCGAATCTCGAACATACTTGCAAAGCACACTCAAGGAAGAAGACTCCACGAAAGAATCAATCTGCACGCCAAATCGCCAATCTGGTTCTTGATCTCGAATGGATCCACATATCTCGGCGCTAACCTGCCTTTCTGACAGAACCGTATCGCACCTTTCATCGGTGAGACCTTCAAAAATACCCAATCTTCAACCTGAAATGCTCATGTTCTTCGCTCGCGTATCTGCATAGCTCTTCTATCTCGATCGGGCACTCTTCAAATTGTCACTGACTTTCTGAACTTTCGCTGTAGTCTCAGCAATGATAACCGGTCCGTGGAAACTCTGTGTTCCAATTTTCTTCCCAGCCAACAGGACTTCTACAGTTCCGTCCCTCCATACCGAGCTTCATAGGGTGCCATAACTATTGTTTTACGCGAATTTCGCACAACGGGAGATGCAGATCTCAATCTTTCTCCAAATGCAATACACTGGCCCGTAACACGTCTCGAGCGTCTGAATAGTTCGTTCCAACTGTCCATTCGTCTGCGCGTGATATGCCGTACTGAAGCTCAACTCCGTTTCCATGGCTTCCTGAAATGCGCTCCAAAAAGAAGAAACAAGGCGGTTACCTCGATCTGACACAATCGACACAAGCGTACCATGTAGGCTAACGATCTCATCAACGAACTGCCTCGCCATCTCGGAAAATGTCACGCCTTTCGTGATAGAAGAAAATGGACTGTCTTCGTCAATCGGTCCACGATCACCCAAATGGCACTGTGTTAAACCCGAAACAAAGTCCATCTCAAGCGTCACTTAACTTATCCTTCGATCTGCGTATGCGAGGCTGGCAATTCGTACTGACTGAAGAAGCAACGAGCAACTGCGAAGACATTCGACGACACACATCTCAGCACTCCAAAGAACAGGAGAAGGTCACGAACACGACCCAACACAAAGTCAACAAGTCCTCGATCCACAGTAGACCCTTCTCTTTCTGACATCATCTCGCTAAACTCGACTTCGACAAGAAACCCAACGCAACGCAACGCTGAAGCATGACCAGAGTAGCACTCCGCACGCACTAGTCCACCAGCTCACCTGCTACACATTGATTTCTCATCCGTTCGCCCAAACCACCTAGAACGTTGGCAAACTCTTGTCAAGCGACAACATCATTCGTCTTCCGAAGAACGAAACTGAGTGCTCACGTCACGTCCAGCTCACTCGCAAAAGTCCATGAAGAAAGAAATCCACTGGCATGGTCTTTTCACCTTCTACACCTCGAATAGATAGGAAGGAACAGGGGTTAAGCGACGAAGAAACAATCCAACAAAACAGCCAGATAGGAAAGGCAAGGAATGAGTGCGTGATCAAGGAAAGAGTAAAGAAAAGAAGTAAGGATGGCGTTCGAACACTCATCAAAGGTTCCTGCACTTCAGAAAATAATTCACGAGGAAGGTCGATGTGATGAAGAGTATCAAACTCACATGAAAAAGATCAAGAATGAATAGAACCTCAAAGATCCATCTCCAACGACAAGGGAACAGGATTCCCACGAGAAATATCGTAGACAAAGAGCGAAGGTAACAAATCCAACAACGTCCCCCAAACATCCAAAGAATAGAGCAAAGAAATAGAGGGGTAAGCGGACAGAGAGAAAAACTCTGACATCGGTCACCTACGAACAGAAGAAACCGAGTAGTACACTGGATCTACTACAAAACAAGGGAGTAAACACGAGAAGACTTCTCAATGGCAAGCTAGTGTACGGTTATGACTCCACATCAATCGATGGAAGGAAAAAAAAGAAGAACAAGGAAGGAAAAAGAAGAGCAAACAAGTGAGAGTGGAAAAGAAAGAAGCATCGGGGTTCGCTTACTCGAAAGGTGGCAACAACACAACAGCTCGACAACAACAAGTCGATACAGTCAAGCCTAGGAGGAATCAACTGCCTCTCACCAACACAATGACAAACAATGGCTACACCCGTGTAGCAATTCCTCGGAGATACAACGAAACCAGGGTGGATATACAATAAAACCAGAGATACCGAATGCTGATCCATGGAACTCGAACAAAGTGGAGAGGAACCAACTCCCCCACTTGAAGAATGGCTCAGACTCCTTACACCAATTGGGCTGTGACTCTTTCCAAACAAGATCACATGACAAGGGACTACCCGATTTCACGAGTGACCTCAAACCAGGCAAAGGAAACGAACATCTCAACTTCTATATAGACTGAGAGCAAGAGGCAATGCAAGAAAGCACTAAGAGTAGAATTACAACGTCAAGGGTTGATACAACACAAAACTCAAAATGGAAGATCTCGACGATTCCTACCCTACTAACTAACACAAAAGAGGAGACCCAAAACACCAGAAAAGCCAGTCCTTCGAGCACGAGAAAAGAGCCGCTACTAATAGGGTGCGATGAAGGCATCGGGTCCTCGATACAGCACATACCAAACAACTACTCCCTGGAGCATGGTGACGTACTCCTCTCGCTGCGCGAGCAAAGCTTCTACACACGCGTGAAAGTACACCTCGTACATCACGTAGTTGCCGTCTGTCCAAAAGGTATAGGGATAACCGAAGTGCGTCCTGAGGAACTCTCGCACTCTAAATGCATGCAGTAGGAGTTGCCGTCGTCTGCACACAATCGTATAAGCGCCTGGGAGAAGATGCCTGATGCTCTCTTCTAACGTGTACCGGTCTCGGGATAGTTCCGCTTCTCGCAATAGATCCACCAATGCCGTCGTCCGGACCACAAAAGGAATGCCTCTGAGATGTCCTAACTCCCAACGGAGAACATCGATATAGGGCTCCTGAAAATCATCTGCTGCCATGAGCTTTCCCACTAGGGCACAAAGCGCTACACGAGGTTACGGTCAGACGGTCTCAACAAACACTGATCGCACACCTGCGGAAGAACACCTGTGAATAAACAGGAAGAACACATACCGACCCACCTTACCAACAAATTGGCACTAAAGACCAACTGTCAGTATCACGTTTACTCACCACGTGCCTACATGCCTACATGCTGAATCACTAGAGCAACAATGCTTTGATACCATACAATACGTATGTCACGACCCGAGCCCAGGGACCGGGGGTCAGCAAAAAGCCAAGCCAGTGACACACGTACTCCCGTGCATGCACACCTGGACCCCGTCCAAGTATACACACACAAGGGATCACACACATGCAAAACAAGTATGCGGAAGCTAACAATGTCAACAAGAGACACAAGGCACACAAGAACAAAGACATAATAGTCAAAAGCTGATATAACAGTCTGAACATACACACGGAATCCAATCACAATGTCTAGAACCTGAGTACAATCAACGATAGGAAAAGGAACATGAGATGCATGCATGCAGAGAACTGTCGCGCTCTAATAGTGTGCGATAGCACACACCCCGCGAACCTGAAGAGACAGCTGGAGTCTCCCAAGCAAACTGACAACTGACAAGGACACGAGAGAAGGTACCTGAGCCTGCAACACCAATGACAATATATAAGTACGACGACTTAGCAAAGTATAAGCCAACAAGAAGATAACACGAATTGTGTCTAATACTGAATAAGACTGAACAATAATCCTAATGCAATATCCATAGAGAGCATGTTCGTATACTAAACAATTGTGCAAGTGCAAATGCATAATTAATAAGCATGCTAACAGAATCACAAACAGATAACACTCAAGGTGGCTACTACATTGGCCATTTTCTCCCTTACGAGAGCACGCAAGATGAGAACACCAGCGACCGGGCCAGGGTACGCATGGGTCTCCAATTTCCCGGGGTCCGGAGTCCCAGGACACGACACTCTGCAGAGGTAAACACTTAAACTAAACCATAGTTAACCCCGTCGGGTATCCTAAGGCTGAGGCTCAGTAGTGCCAAGACCAATCACAATCAATCAGATGATGCACCTCGATCACTTATCACTTAGCATGTCACTTATCACTTACAGATCTTACAGATCACACATATCATACTGAACGAACAATAGGAAGTGCATCAAATAAACTAATACTGAATGCAAGTCATACAGATAACTGATACTGAATGTACACAAGCTGATACGGAATGTACATAAACAATACGGAAGGCAGACAAGCAAGACTGAATGCAGATAAGCAATACAGATAACAGATGCTGACTAAACACAAGTAAATCAAAGAAGTACTGATCACCAGCACGGACTCAGAACTCAAGCACTCAAAGACTAATATCACATGAACACTGATGCAAGTACTCCAATGGTGCAACGGGAAAACACAATACACAATAATAGAATGGTTCCACCCGGGCTTCGCTCTGGGGTTGCTGCATTTCCCACAGAATCGAGAGGTCCAGCGTAGAACACATAAGAGGGCATAACCGAAAGCAATATGCTGTACAAATCAGGATGCTTTTACGAATCAAGGTCAATTACAAGCCAAACCTACACTAATTATCCAGTGCTTCTAACCGTGCATGTTGATGTAGTTTTAAGTTATTCGATGCACCATTGTCTAGGGTTGCAGTGTCTGGAGTGTGCACCGAAGTCCCTTAAACCAACACCCATGGGGAGGTGCTAAACAACTGGATAATGGTCATGAATGATTCGCAGCCCACGAGGTCATTCATGTCATTCAGACAATCCATTGGTCATGTTCGGTTATCTACATTCTAACATGAAAGTCAGATACGGTCTCTTTCTTAAACCTAGTCCTTTTTATCCTTTCTCAGACACCTTACGGTGTAGCCGTAGGTAACCTTACGGCTTAGCCGTGGCATCTTACGGCGTAGCCGTACTATGCACTACGGCTGAGCCGAAGCTCCCGAAATGTCCATCCGGATTTACGGCTTAACCGTCTTTTGCTCTACGGCTCAGCCGTATCCTGGTCCACGGCTTAGCCGTAAGACAATGTACGGCTTAGATCAGGCTGGGCCGTAGAAGAATGGCAAATTGCCAACTCTCAGTTATTTTCAGGTAACAGTCTGTACTGTTCTACGGTTCAGGTTACGGTTTGGTCTCGGCTTAGCCGTAAGCCATCTCACGGCTTAGCCGTAGCACATTTCACGGCGTAGCCGTGCGTGCACAGAAGCATTTTTCCTGAAATCGTTACAGTCATACAGAACTTGGACGAAATGACTGAAAACAGCAAAATAACAGCAGATTGAGCTCAATAGGGCTGTCTAACACTGAGGAACACAATGAAGAACAAGAATACAACAATCACATCAATATCAATCGGTGTTTATACAACTTGGGCTTATACTTGCCTCACAGACGAAATCCACACGTTGCTTTGGCTCAGATGCACGAGAAACCACACACAAATCGAGCTCCTTTCTTCCTCCCTCAGGCAACAGAAACAGAGAAGGAGAGAGCTGAACCGAGAGAGAGAGAGAGAGACGAGCTGGGAGCTGAAAACGATCGAGAGAGAGAGAAATAGAGTAGGTGAGATATTTATAACATAAGTTGAGTCCAAATTACATTTAAGTCCAAATAGCTTATACAAATATCAGTTTGAGTCAAATGACGGTCCAACGAAAGCAAACGAAATCAATCGGATCCCAGACAGTTACACAAATCGACAAGCTCAACGAAATACACGCGCTGACGTCAGAATGACGCAAAACTGACAAAGTCACTCAAAAGCCAAAATTACGAAAAAGGGCTCGGACTACCTAGTCCAAGTCAACTCAACCCAAACGATCTCTCTGAGACTCAAAACCAAAGAAAATAAGGCCAAAACAAACTTAACGACAAACTCACAAGCCATTACCCACTAATCCGGGTCAACTCGGGTCAGGGTGTTACACAGTTACAGTCAAACGGAGGCTGGTCTGTTGTAGATGAAGTCAGCAATGGTGGACAGTTTAACAGGAGGCCTTCAGGAGTAACCCGAGAATCTGATTTTGTACAGCCTGATAAGCATCGAGCTCTTCGTAACCCACACAATCAAAATTCTGACGCTTCCATTGTCTCTGAGAAACCCTGTAATATAACTCAAGAGAAAGTTGACGAGGTCTGTGCGGCATTAGTTTTTTTGAAATGTCAGTCCATTTTTATTTAGTTTATCTGAAATAGCAATCATATTTCCATTTATTTTACTTTACAGCAAAATGTCTGGCCACCTAAATCTTGGTTATCTGCAGGCATATCTTAGAGATGGGAAACGGAGGCAAAATCTTGTAAACTCAGCTCAATCCTCTCCAGTTGTTTGCAATAGTGGTGCGTGTATGAAAATGAAGTTGGTTATATGTTGGTTTTTGGTTGTCTGCATGTTCTTATAGATGTTGTTCTATTAGCTTGGTTCTGGTAACTTTATGCACATTGGTAGCTGAATTTTTTCTATGTATTATTTACTGAACAAAGATTCTCTCAGAAGATGATGGGATGTCTTTGAATCGAGTTTCTAGTAACAATGGAGACTCTCATTTAGAAGCTGGAACAGTGGCTTCGCAACTTTCGACTATATCCGATGGCGTGCTGCAAGAAATTGGAAGGAGGTGCAGTTCAAAGGTATTGTAAGCATTGAAATCAAGAAGATCTTAAATAGCTTTTGCACCTTTTCTAATCGATACTACCTTTTTTTTTTTTTTTTTGCTGTGTAGGTTGAATTCAGGCCTGTCGTAAGCAGTGGGAAGGATCTTCAATATTCTGTTGAGGTCAGTGACAATCATAAAATTACTTAATCTTTTGCTAGCATGGTTCTGGCTACTGTTATTGACATTGTTAGTTTTATTGACCATGTTACAGATCTAACTCCCACCCGCCAGGACCACCAATGGAACTTTCTTGATAGCCATGTCATTGAAGGCACGAGAGTTGAAAGGTGGGCACTAATAAGTTTTGGTGGCAGCAATTGTACAATTGATTTAAGAAAGAATGTGCAAACTCCAAACCCTGTTAAGTCATCTGTCTCCCTATCTATCATCATAGTTGCTAGGAAAGTTTCTGTTGCTACGACTAATCCATCTTTTGCCAACTGGAAGGACAGATTTCAGGACATCCAAGAACACAGGTTCTCCTAGTTGCAGACGAGGATTTGTTATGTTCTGTTATGAGCCCATCAGGCAAATTATTAATACGTGCATGAATGATGAGAAGGAAAAGCTATGGCCTATGCTACAGAAGCTGAATGTTAACTTGAAGTCCAATGAGAAAGAATTGGTTGGAAAGGCATTGATGAAGCGTGTGATGCAAACTTGGCTTCCATTAAGTGATGTGTGCAAGGGGATGTAGAAGCTGTGTGCAAGGGGATCCAGACAGAACAGACTGAATCTATTGGGTGAAGCTGTGTGCAAGGGGATCCAGACAGAACAGACTGAATCTATTGGGTGTGCATCTATATCTGACGTTTTTCCTTCCAGTTCCTTGTCAGATTACAGCCGTAGAAGGATCAACATGATAAAAAGGAGGTGCCCTCCTGATGGAGAGAGTTTTGCTAGAAGTAAGACAACAGTTGGGTTTTCAAGTGGGGCAAGCTCTCAGAGGAATACTCCCTCCAGCCCAAGTCCCTCTTCTACTGATGGTAGTTATTTTAATAATAATAGGTGTTTGACTTGTGTTGAATAGTTGTCACGACCCGAGCCCAGAATTCGGGGGTTAGCGAAAAGCTAAACCGGTGACACACGTACTCCCGTGCACGTGCACCCAAACCCAGTCCAGATGCACGCACACAAGGGATCTAACACGTGCGAACTAAGCGTACGCGGAAGCTGTACATATCAAAGCAAGCAACAAAGGAAAATAAAATAGCGGAAGCCAAAGTAAATACGAAACGGAAAAGACAAAGACAAATACACTGAGATAAAACCGAATACACACCGAAATCAATATACACAAAATATACAGAATACAAGTCCAAAGTCCAAAGTCCAAATACAAGCTCTCAAAAACCAAAATGCAAAATAAAAGCCACTGGTATGCATGCACGCACTTGGCAGAAGTGATCAGGCCCACTCTGCCAGACCGGAGGGTGCCTCTACACTCGCCCCTGCAGCCTCCTCGACCGCCGGGGAGCTGGGCAAGGTATCTGTGCCTGCAACACCACAGACAACACGAATGAATACAACGATCCAGCAAATATAAGTAACAGGGGTGAAACATGCATAGTATCAAAGAGGATATAATAATGACAGGAGATTAAATACAGAGTTCCATATTAGGAATCTAAGCAAATCGTGCATAGAAGTAAAACATGATATGTGAATCAAACATAGAATACTGAACTAGTTGGCTACTACGTTAACCATGTTCTCTCCAAAAGAGAGCAGAGCAGAGCAGAGCAGAGAACACCGCTGTCCAGGCCAAAGGTACAAGCGGGTCTCGGTTTCCTGGGTTCCGGGGTCCCAAGACAAAGCAACACTGCAGTTAAAACAGAGATACAGAGATCTACGCCAGAGGTAACCCCGTCGGGTATCCTAGGGCTGAGGCTGAGTAGAGCCAGACTAATACCAATCAAATCAAATCCATAGAAAGGGGAGATTATCCGCTTTGGACTCACCGATGACAAAGACCGGATCTTATCCTCACGTATTAACCTCTGGGCAGAGCCACCAGGGAATACCCAAAAATCAGAGATATACAAAGCCAGAGAATATACAAAGCATAGCATAGATCAAAACAGAGTACAGAGCGAAGAATAATACAGATATACAGAACGAAAGCAAAATGACTGAGGAATGCATAACATAGATTAACAGAACAGAGGGCAAAACCATAAACAATATGCAATGCATCTCAGATTAATACGGAATCAAGGTTCATTACAAGCCAAGTCTAATCTAGTTGCATCACTATCACTAACCGTGCATGTTGATGTAGTTTTAAGTTATTCGATGCACCGTTGCCATCCTAGTGTTGCAATATAATCCTTATGTGCATCGAAGTCCCTTAAACCAACACCCATGGGGAGGTGCTTAACAATGAGCAACACTCACATGAATAAGTCACAGCCTAACAGACTATTCATGCGCTCCAAAGAATCCATTTGGGCCGGTTTACGGGTATGGTTAACCTGTATTTGAGCCCTACAAGGTCACACCATTAGCCTAAGTTTAACTGATATTTAACAGGTCTTACGGTTTAGCCATGGGTGACCTACGGCTTAGCCGTGGCATCCTACGGCGTAGCCGCAATATGCACTACGGCTTAGCCGTGGTTCCCTTCAGAACACGGCTAAACTGTCAGCTTTTCCACCTCTGATCTGATACATCTCACGGCTGAGCTACGGTGGAGTCCACGGCTTAGCCGTAAACCATCACGGCTTAGCCGTAGCCTCACCGTAAGAACACTGATATCAGAAAAGTTTCGACTGATCAGAGATTAAATCCACGGCTTAGATACGGTTTGGTTCACGGTTAGCTTACGGCTCAGCCGTAGGACAAATTACGGCTTAGCCGTAGCCTAGCCGTAGAACAAACTCGAATTTGTCACTCTCTGGAATCTAAGCCGTACAGGGTTACGGCTTAGCCGTACAATACAGAATACGAGTTCGGGAAGATTTCAGAAACGAAATTTTTGTACAGAAACTGAATAAAACAAGCTCAACTGATTCTCATAGCTTAGAAAATGGCTGTAACACATGCTAAACAAAGAATAAGAGTGAATCAAAGCCATCAAACAAACACCCATATGTGTTATCAAAGCCTGTACTTATACTTGCCTCAAATCTGACAAAATCCTCTGAAATCAAGCTCCAAGCAACTAAAATCAAAACAAATCAAAGCAATCACACATGCATGAGATGAAGACAAAGCAACAGAGAATGGGAGAAGCAATTGGAGAAGAAGAAGAAGAAAGAATTGGAAAGAACCCACTTACCAAATCACAAAACATAACCAGAGAGAAGAGAAGAACCCAAATCCACGAAAGGACCCAATCTACAATCGATCAAGAGAAGTGAAGAGAAGAGAGAGAGAGAGAGAACGTGGGGGTGAGCTCTGGAGATTTCTCTGCATGCACGATGAGGAATGAAATGAGTAGGAGAGAGAGCCACCTGGAGGATGACTCAATATATAGGTTTTGAATGTTTAGGTCAAAGTCCGGTAAGTTTATACTAATTACAGTTCAAGTCACACGAAGGTCTAACTTCTCCAATTGACTCCAAACGGATCTGACACAGTTACGGAAATTGTCGAGCTCAACGAAATACATATGCTGACACCAAGATGATGCAAAGATGATATGAGCAAAGCAAAAGCAAAATTACGAAAAAAGGCTTAGAACTACCTATTCCAGGTCAAAGGTTGCTCAACTACCTATCCATGACCCAAAACAAGTCCAAAAGAAATAAACAAAAACAAAACACACACTAATGAGCCACTAATCCGGCTCAAAGGGGATCGGAGTGTTACAATAGTTTAGGAGGAAGAAGACTATCTGTGTGTATTGAGTATTGACAGGCTTTTGTGCCATTAGAAACTGAAATATCTATGTGATTTTATATGTATCTTCTTCTGTTCTCTTTTAAAATTATGTGATGATGTAATGTAAATGTAAGCTTATGCAACTTAGTAGCATTTAATCAGAGTCATCTAGGAAAGGCAGCTGAAATAGGTACCGGATTTTCTACCAGTCCCATTTGGATAACTCCTTGAGGGTTATTGGTGGGGTGATAAGGATTGCTATCGTATGCCTTCCACCCGTGGAAATATAGCGATTTCTCACCATGGCCGTCAGTGGTTGCCATCTTTGACAAAAGTGCCATATTGTTCTATGCACAAACTATGAGAGAGAGAGAGAGAGAGAGAGAGAGAGAGAGAGAGAGAGAGAGGAATGGAATTAAAGAGCTGGAGCTACTGGAATTTTTATAGTTGAGAGGAGTGAAGACTTTGAACGTTCGACCACAATATACCCAAGAATTTGGAGGCACACTGATTAACAAGAAGAGTTTGAACCAAACCGGAACGGTTTTAAATTAGTTTAAAAAAATGGCAAGAAAATCTGGAACGGTTTTGAACCGTTCTAGATTTTCAACTTTGGAACGGTTTTGAACCGTTCCAGACTTTCAAACTGTTCCAGATTTTCAAATCTGGAACGGTTTTGAACCGTTCCAGATTTGAAACTCTGGAACGGTTCAAAACCGTTCCAGATTTTCTGCGACACCCATTTTTGGAACGGTTTGAAACCGTTCCAGATTCATTCAGGAACAGTTTTAAACCATTCCAGATGGGCATTTTTGGTGTAGTGTTATATTGAGTACGTACTCTCTTTGCTTCAGGCAAAGCAAATCCTTCTGGGATTTTCATATATATATATGTCTGTGGATATTTTCAATCCCAAGTTTATGCAGGAAACCTTGTATCACAAGTTTGCCTTTCATTCATTTTCCTTACAAACACCCATTTGTAACCTGCAGGGTTAACACCGTTTGGGGTTTGTACTATAGGTTCATATATATCACGTCTATTTAGAGATTGTAATTCCTTAATGGTATCTCTTTATTTTGGCCAATATGTTCTTTGTCGACATTCATTTATAGAACGTAGTTTTGTATCCCAATCATCATTCTCAATTAGTTGTGTAGCTACAGCATATACAAATGCGTCATCGATGATAATTTCAGTGCTATCCCATCTCTCTCTTGAATAATTATACAGTATAGAGATCTCTTTATTTATTGGGTACCCATTGCCTTTTCAGGGGCTTCCAGAGTCTCTTCCGGGACTCGTGTCTCTTCCGAGACAATAATTTCTTCAGGAATTTTAGAGAGAGTGGATTTTGTAATAAACTCTTCGGGAGTATACCTCTTCTGGAATATGATTGGGATATAATTAATCATTTCTCCTCTTCTGGGGAGCTGAGTCCTTGAAACCTATAAGTCTACCACGCTTCTGGCGCGTATAGATTCATTTGTTGCCATATTTGGACTTTGTTCTTCAAGAACACTAATTCGTACTTGTACTACAGGGACATTAATTCGTGCTTATGTGTTCACAGCCGATACATGTGACCTAGTCACTTTTGCTGCATCATTAAAAGCATTAGGGAATTCATTGGTAATTAAGTGCATAATTCTCTGTACTTCATTCTCACATTGTGAAATACATAAATCTAAATGAGATTGAGTGGAAGTATTCCACATTAATTCTTGCCGTTCTTTAGGAACGGATTGTTCTTCAGGAACAAGGTGTTCTTCAGGAACTCTCTTATCTCCCCCTAACGGCGAGAAAACTGTCTCATCAAGATGACAATAAGCAAAAACGAACAATGAATATATCTCCTATCTAAATATCCAATAATTGGGGGTGAAGAAGAACTAACATAGAATCTACGTCATGGGTTCATGCAAGTCACGAACCTACGATATCAAGCCTTATAAATTTAAAAAAATGCTCAAGGAAGTGTACCCTAAGTTTAATAATTTGTGCTAATAGGCAGGATTTAATGGGTTCACTAATGTCAAACTATATCCTTTGCGAAAAGGATGGTCAATAGATGGTACTCTAAGGAGTACGTAATAGAATTATCAATAATTTACCAAAGCATAGTACCCCTAGGACAACCTAATCTATCATGCCAAAGCATTAAAGCCTGATGGTCACGAAATTGAGGGCTCGCTGTAAGCTTTCTGACTTAACTTTGTCGTTTTTGCTCATAATTCAATATGATTTGATATTAGAGATTGTCTTGTAATATAACTCAGAGATTGAAGGAGAATGCACTTAGCTTTTCTAGTATCAGCTTCTGGCTGTCAATACTAGTAATGATGTACAAATATTATGTGTGGACTCTTCTGGAGCATTCAAGTATTTGTACAAATCCAGTTATGATTGATATCGTGCACGAATTAAACACTACTTCTGGGAAAAACTTCTGGTTTTTTCAATATAGTGTGTTTTGTTGCACTGTCTACCGGACATATATTATCCTCAGTTTCATGCATTTCATGATCCATATAGCAAGTAATAATAAACTCACATAATTAGTTAATCGCATCATAAAAATAAAACATGAGAACAACGAAAACAATTTACCATTTAAGGCAAATATAGTAGGTAAACACAAAAGACGGGGAATAAAAGAATAAGTTAACATCAAACAAAATATTGAAAATTAAACTCAAAGTTAAACTCATAAAAGTAGTTGTAGGTCTTCTAGACTATGCTTGGTGGTTTGCCCAATTTCCAAACAAAATGCCTTGTCAAGCACCTCTCCTGGGGAAGTTGTTTTCATCTCTACTGGAGAACATATTATATCTACCTCCTTTGGAGGGATTTGATTGACTAATCTGGCATTTATTTCAAGCATTAGGTGTATGACCATCTGCTGGTGATCATCCCTGTCTAATGGAGATATAATGGTGCAGAAAATAAGAGTGTATGCCATATCCTTCAGGGATATTTTATTTCCGACTTTGATAGTATCACCAAGCCTTTTAGAGTGTGTAAATGTCGATTTACCAATAACAATTAAACAAAAATAGAACTTCGGGTTCTCAATATCCCATGACAAAATATAATGAAGAATTGGCCAATCAGAAAGTTAGAACTTCGGGTTCTTAACTGATGAATCAGAACTTCTAGTTCTGTCAATACTTCAAGCTAGTGATAGAACTTCAGGTTCTTAAAACTACTGGTTCTATCAAAGCTTCAGGTTTGAATCACAACTTCTGGTTCTATCAAAACTTCAGGTTTGATTTCATGGCCTTCGTATCAATCTACACTACTGTGAATCTTTAGAAATCAAAGCTCCAAGTTTAATTATGAATATGAATCTTCGGGTTCATATTCCAAATCTTTGAACTTCTGATTCCAGATAATGTATGGATCTTCGGGTCCATGTCATTCATTGGATATAGAACTTCAAGTTCTATTATTTGTAACTACTGCTTTTGACAATAATAAATTCATCAAAACTAAAGTTTCAGATAATCATTAGTGATAATTATACCGAAGTAATTATATCAAGCATGCAGTATAATGTTATAGAATATAAAATAAATGTATATGAGAAACAGAAATAAAATGTAGAACTTCAGGTTCTTAACATCCAATCAAAGATAATAATAAAAATGTGATGAAAAATTTAGAAATTGAAGTTTAGAACATCGAGTTCTCAACTTAAGAATCAGAACTTCTGGTTCTAAATTAGAATAGTTCATGGATCTTTCAGTACGAGTTAGAACTTCAGGTTTTAGATTAGGATAATTCATGGATCTTCAGGTCCGAGTTAGAACTTCTGGTTCTAAATTAAAATAACATACAAAACTGCAGGTTCAGATTATTTATTCAATATAGAACTTCTAGTTCTAAGTATCATATGATACTTCGAGTACATATTGTGGATTTGAAAACTTCTAGTTTCAAAGTAAAATAATTGACGGATCTTCTGGTCCGGATTCAAATGAACTTCTGGTTCATAGGCTAAAAGAATTTATGGAATCTCGAGTCCGAATTGTTGATTCCATATAGAACTTTTAGTTCTAAATATCGTATGGAACTTCAGGTTCCAATTACTTGTATAGAACTTCTGATTCTATTTATGATCCATGATTTTCAATTTTATCATGATCTCTTTGATAAGAAATAATTTTATCACTCGAATTAAAATTATAAATACTTGCATATCGAAAAAGAATAAAAATAAATGCAAGTGTATGATTATCAAACTAATAAAAGATCATAAAATAATGAGAAATTACTTAACCTTTGAATCGCTCTTCTTTTAGTGCCAATATGTAAATCCGCTCGCGAGCTTTTCGTAGGCGTAAATGGATCTCAAATCAGACTCCGGATAGTCAAAAAATCACAATTTCAAATCTCAGCCCTTCGATCTAGTAAAATAGTCTTTTGAACCTGATTGGTATCTGCTGACATCATCAGTAGTGTCACCCTGATCTAGGCCGCATTCGGGTTGGGCCGACTCGAACCTGGACTGACCTGCCCAAAATCTAAGCCTGAGGGATTACAATGGATTATGGTGCCTCGGTTGTAACACTCCGACCCAGCTTGACCTCGTTTAGGGGTTAGTTAATCTTGTTTTCGTTGTTAATCGTGTTTTGTTTGGGTTTTGATTTTCGTTACGGGTCATGGATAGGTAGTTGGGTTGAGTTTGACCTGGATTAAGTAGACCAAGCCCTTTTTCGTAATTTTAGCTTTTCTTAGACATGGTCAGTTTTGCATCATCTTGGTGTCAACACGTGTCTTTCGTTGAGCTCGTTAACTTTCGTAACTACGTCAATTGCAACCGAGGTCGTGTGATTCGATTGGACCCGAGTTTGACTCAAACTGAAATTGGTATTCTAGCTTGGACTTCATTGCAATTTGACCACCTAATGAGCTTATATATCTCACCCAATTCACCAACACTCTCGTTCTCTCTCTCTCGTTTTCTCTCTTTCCCCTCACTGTGCACGTGGAGACTCCCTTGCTTCCTTGCATTCTCTTCTCCAACCTCCATCGATCAAGCTCCACTGTGAGGTTCTTGCATGAAAGGTGAGTTGGAAACCTTTCCACTCTCTCATCTCCTTTCTCCATCTCTTCTCCCTCTTGTCTCCATCGTGCTTGGTGTGTCTGTGTTTTGATTTCTCTCCATCCCTCATGCATACATGTGGTTTTGTTTGTGTGTTAGGTTGTGTTTGGATCCAAGGGCTCCATTTGTGCAATTGATTTCCAAATTTGAGGCAAGTATAACCATAACATTGAGAACCCATGTTGGTATGCTTTGATTTTGGCTAGCTCACATTGATGTGTGTGGAAAACATGTGTTTACAGCCCATTTGATACTTATTGGTTCAGTACTTGTGTATTCCCATTGATGGATTGCATTTCTGATGCATTTCCAGACATTCTGTACATGTTTCAGATTTCTGAATTCGTGCAGGTACGGCTAAGCCGTATAACACCTACGGCTCACAATCCAGAGAGGAGAAACACCCAGTTTTCCTCTACGGCTAGGGCACGGCTAAGCCGTGGAATGCCATACGGCTAAGCCGAAGCTCAGCCGTGGCCCAGCCGTAGAACAATACAGGGTGCAATTTCTGGAATAACTGAGAGTCAGCTAATGACAGACCTTCTACGGTTCAGCCACGGCTAAGCCGTAGACCACACACGGCTAAGCCGTAGCACACACACGGCTAAGCCGTAACCACACATGAAGAATAAGGCTAGGTGTAAAGATAAGACCTATATGACCTTCATGATAGAATGTAGAGCACCTAGACTTGCCCAACGGATGTGATACTACGCGTGAATGATCTCGAGGGCTGCGAATCATTCATGTTCGTTATCCGGATGTTAAGCACCTCCCCATGGGTGTTGGTTTAAGGGACTTCGTGCATCGCCCGATTCCAGGCAACACTAGACAACGGTGTATCGAATAACTTAAAACTACATCATCATGCACGGTTAGAAACACCGGATAATTAGATTAGAATTGGTTTGTAACTTAAGATGATTCGATTTCGCATGATTTGTTGCATACCATATTGCATTCGATCATTGATCTCACACTCTGACATGATTACTTGTATCCCGTTACCTTACTTCCACATTTCGATTATTTACCCTGAGTATACATGTATGATATGTTCACTTCCAGACATGCACGCTTGATATATGATCACGATCTACTCAGGTTTTCTTGATTGACTTTGTATGGTCAGGCTCTACTTAGCCTCAGCCTTAGGATCCCGACGGGGTGAATTTGGTACAGTTATAAGGACCTGCTGCAGTATGGATTTTGTCTTGGGGAACCGGACCCCAGGAAACCGAGACCCATTGTACCCTGGCCCGGACAATGGTGTTCTTTGCATGTTATAAGATCCCTCTTTTGGGAGCATATGGTAATGTAGTAGCCACTAGTTATGTACACAGCATGTTATCCTTGATTCACACAGCATCTTTCTTTCTTGCATGATAGCCTAGTATACGAAAATGCTTTCTTTAATCACATGATGTTCTTATTCTGTTAGATACAGCGTGTGTTAACTTGCTATGGTTTATACTTTGCTGAATCTTCGTATTCACAGTTGTTTTTGGTGTTGCAGGCCCAGATCCCCCTGCCGAACCCTCGCCGGTCGGCCAGGCTCCAGATGAGACCCCCGGGGCCCCATCAGGCCTAGAGGAGTGGATGTGATCACTCCACGGGAGCGCGTTCATGGCATGCATCATGTTGGAGTCATGTTTTGGGGATTTTCAGACTTGTATATGTCATGACTTGTCATTATTGTATTTATCCTTTTGTTCTTTTGTAAACGTTCATATGTAATTATGTCAGTCCTTTCCTTGTATCCTCTTCTTGCATTGTTAGTTTTGTGTTTCTGATATTTACAGCTTCCGCATACTTGCTTGGCACGTGTGCTTGTTCCCTTGTGCGTGTGCATTTAGACTCGGTCTACGTGTGCATGCACGGGAGTACGTGTGTCATTAGGTTTGGCTTTTGCTAACCCCCGAACCCTGGGCTCGGGTCGTGACATACGTATTGTATGGTATCAGAGCATTCCTTGCTCATTCCTTGTTCTAGTGTGATAAGCATGTAGGCATGTAGGATCGTGGTGAGGATACGATTATTTCTTTGTGTTCTTTCTAGACTTTGGGGTTTGTTGGGCGCTCTTGTGTTGTGTTTGTGTCTGACTCGTTCCATTTTACAGGATGGCATCAGGTTCTGGTTCTCAGCAGAATGCCGGCAATAACGAGAGCGGATCTGCCCCGTCACCGCAGACACCGAATACAGATGAACGTATTCTCATGCTATTGCAGTCCCTTCAGGCACAATCACAAGCAATGCAGAACTTGCAAGCCCAAGTGACCACTATGTTAGACCGACAAAGCCAAGCCCCAGTTCAGTCGCACGTGGACCAGCAGGTGATCTTACAGCCTCGAGAGAGTGACCCGAATGCCCTCTATGGTAAATTTCGCAAACGAGGAGCTATTGAGTTCTATGGGACAGAAGAGCCATTGAAGGCAGAACAATGGTTGGAACAGACGGAGGATGTGTTTGAGACTGTCGTGTGTACGAACCGACAGAAGGTCGGACTAGCAACTTCTATGTTCAGAGATGTCGCAAAGACTTGGTGGAAGAGCGTGAAAGATTCGTACAGAGACATTCCTAGCGCGACAGTGTGGGAGATGTTCAAGCAACAGTTCAGGAGGAAGTTCATCCCGGCTCATGTGTTTCGAGCCAAGGAGGTTGAGTTCTTGGCCCTCCGTCAGCAGCAGATGACCGTAGCAGAGTACGTGAACAAGTTTATGCAGTTGTCGCTTTTTGCTCCGGACATGATCAGTACCGAAGAAAGGAAGGTGAACCGGTTTGTGGAAGGTTTGCATCCCCGGTACATGCACCACGTGACAGCGTTTCAGCGTCCCGCTACGTTTGACGATGCAGTGGACAGGGCCTATTCTGCTGAGGCCATCCACCAAGCTGCTAGAGCCGTTGAACCCAAGCGACAGCCGCCTTTCAGTGCACGAGGACAAGTACAGAAGAAGACCAAAGGTCAGCAGAGTACTTCTAGTTCTTCTGGAGTGACGTGTGGATATTGCGGCAAGAGCCACACGACCGAAGCTTGTTGGAGGAAGGCCGGTGCTTGTTTTATTTGTGGTTCGAGGGAGCATATGATCGCCAATTGTCCTCGACAGAGAGCCTCCGGTGCAGCTCCATCTGGTCCTACTTCCGGTGCAGTTCCTAGCAGACCCAGTGCACCTACAGCTCCGAGCAAGCCACAGTCAGCTCGTCCAGGTTCGAGACAGCCTCGCCAGACAGCCCGTGCTTACGCTGCTACTCACGAGAGTGCCGAGGATCCACAGGTGGTTGAAGGTACTGTTTTGATTTCGCGCGTCGAGGCTTTAGCTTTGTTCGATTCGGGGTCTACACGGTCTTATGTAGCACCTCATTTCGCCAAGCGGTTGCATCAGCCGTCTGAGCCGTTGCCATATGTGTTGGTTGTATCCACCCCAGTTGGCAAGCGAGTGGAGTGTAGTATGTACTACCCCCATTGCGACGTGCAGATTGCAGGTCATCAGTTACCTGTTGATTTGATCCTGTTGTCGATGCTGGACTTCGACGTGATCCTTGGTATGGATTGGCTCGCTCGATATCGTGCCTGTGTTAACTGTTACAACAGGACGATCTTCTTCGATTTAGGCAAGGGCTTCCGTTTCGAGGGCAGTCAGCAGAAATGCCCCAGACGTGTGATTTCGGCGTGTAAGGCAGATCGCTTGATCCGCCGAGGGTGTGAAGGCTTCATTGCCTTTATCTCAGCGAAGAAGGAGCCGAAGCAGCTAGGTGAGATCCAGGTGGTCTGTGACTTTCCAGATGTCTTTCCAGACGATGTGCCAGACTTACCCCCGGTTCGAGATGTGGAGTTCGCCATTGAGCTTGTTCCCGGCACGGCACCGATCAGCAAGGCTCCGTATCGCATGGCCCCAGCAGAGTTGTCTGAATTGAAGAAGCAACTACAGGAGCTTTTGGATAAGAGTTTCATTCGCCCGAGCGTTTCACCTTGGGGAGCACCAGTCTTGTTTGTCAAGAAGAAGGATGGTACTTTTCGGATGTGCATAGACTACCGCCAGCTGAACAAAGTGACGATCAAGAACAAGTACCCCCTACCCAGGATTGATGAGCTGTTCGATCAACTTCAGGGCGCAGCATATTTTTCGAAGATTGATTTGAGGTCTGGTTATCACCAGTTGAGGGTCAAAGAAGATGACATTCCCAAGACTGCCTTCAGGACGCGTTATGGTCATTATGAATTCCTCGTGATGCCTTTTGGACTAACCAACGCACCTGCAGCTTTTATGGCATTGATGAATCAGATTTTTGCTCCTTTCTTGGACCAATTCGTAGTTGTGTTTATTGATGATATACTGATCTATTCTAAGTCAGCAGAGGAGCATAGAGAGCATTTGAGAAAAGCCTTGTCGTTGTTGAGAGAACATCGATTGTTTGCTAAGTTGTCGAAGTGTGATTTTTGGCTTGAGCAGGTTGCATTTTTAGGTCATATCATTTCACGAGAGGGATTGGCAGTTGATCCATCTAAAGTAGAGGCAGTGGTGAATTGGTCTAGCCCCAAGACAGTGACAGAGGTTCGCAGTTTCCTTGGTCTAGCAGGTTACTACCGTCGATTTGTCCAGGACTTTGCTAAGATCTCTTCTCCTTTGACGAAGTTGACCAGGAAGAATGTACCATTTGATTGGACTGAGGAGTGTGAAGCCCGTTTCAGGATTTTGAAAGAGAAGTTGACTACAGTCCCAGTGTTAGCCTTGCCAGATGGTAGTGAAGGATTCGTGGTTTATTCAGACGCTTCTCGAGTTGGTCTAGGTTGTGTGTTGATGCAGCATGGGAAGGTGATTGCTTATGGATCGAGACAGTTGCGAGAACATGAGAAGAATTACGCCACCCATGATTTAGAATTGGCAGCCATCGTGTTTGCGTTGAAGCTGTGGAGACATTATCTATATGGTGTGCAGTTTGAGGTTCGTTCCGACCACCACAGTTTACAGTATTTATTCACACAGCAGGAGCTGAACATGAGACAGCGGAGATGGCTTGAGCTTATTAAGGATTATGACTTCCCGATCAAATATCAGCCAGGCAAGGGGAATGTGGTGGCAGATGCGCTCAGCAGGAAAACAGAGTCAGTGCAGCTTTTGAGCAGTTTCCTCTTAGAGTTTCGTGGTCTCCCTGTTGAGGTTAAACTAGTGGATGAGTGCGTGACGTTGGCTAGTACGCTAGTGTTTCAGCCTGAGGTGATTCAGCAGATTAAGGACAGGCAGTTTGAAGATCTAACATTGAAGCGCATTCGAGACCACATTGGAGACAGACCCGATTTCAGACTCGAGGATGGTGTACTCTATTTTCGGAGTAGGTTGTGCGTGCCAGCAGTTGATGAGTTCAAGGAGAAGCTGATGAACGAAGCGCATTACGCTCGCTACGCGATGCATCCAGGCAGCACGAAGATGTTTCGGAATCTCAAGGATCGCTTTTGGTGGAACAACATGAAGAGAGAAGTAGCAGGGTTTGTTGCTCGCTGTTTGACATGTCAGAAGGTGAAGGCCGATCATCAGAGACCGCCAGGCTCGTTGCATCCTTTGCATATACCGCAGTGGAAGTGGGAACACATCACCATGGACTTCGTTTCAGGGTTACCACCGACGAGCAGGAAGAACAACGCCATTTGGGTGATTGTAGATCGATTGACGAAGTCAGCCCATTTCATTCCTTTTCGGAAGGGTATGACATTTTCAGAGATGGCTAGGAAGTTCGTGGATGAGATCGTCAGGCTCCATGGTACCCCCGTGTCGATTGTATCCGATCGTGACAGCCGTTTTGTTTCGTCTTTCTGGAGAGCATTCCAAGAGGCTTTGGGTACGAAGTTGAGTTTCAGCACGGCATACCACCCACAGACGGATGGACAATCAGAGCGGACGATTCAGACTTTGGAGGATATGTTGCGAGCCAGTGTGTTGAGCTACGAGAAAGAATGGGATCTTCATCTATCGTTGTGCGAGTTTGCCTACAACAACAGTTTCCACGAGAGCATTGGGATGGCACCATATGAAGCACTGTACGGGAAGAAGTGCAGGAGCCCGGTATGTTGGGAAGAAGTTGGAACTCGAAGTTTTCACGGACCGACGATCATTGCCGAGACTACGGAGAAGGTACAGAAAGCAATTGAGAACTTGAAAGTTGCTCGGTCGAGACAGAAGAGTTATGCAGACACCCGCAGACGACCCTTAGAGTTTCAGGTTGGCGAGTGGGTTTTTCTGAAGGTCTCACCGATGAAGGGTACGATCCGTTTCGGCCAGAAAGGCAAGTTAGCTCCACGCTATGTCGGACCGTTCGAGATCAAGAGTCGGATTGGTGATTTAGCCTATCGATTAGAGCTTCCCGAGATGTTTTCAGGAGTGCACAACGTTTTCCACGTTTCGATGCTTCGGAGATACGTTCACGATCCCTCCCATGTCATTCGTTATGACGAGGTCCAGATCCAGCCGAGTGCTGCATACGTTGAGCGACCGCTCCGTATCGTGGGGACCCGAGAGCAGATACTCCGCACCAGGACGATTCGATGGGTCAAAGTGCTTTGGGAGCATCACAGTCCCGATGAGGCTACGTGGGAGTTAGAAGAGCAGATGGCACGTCAGTACCCCGATTTGTTTTCCCAGGTATGAGTGAGTTAGTGTGCATTCCGAGGACGGAATGATTCTCAAGTAGGGGAGGATGTAACACTCCGACCCAGCTTGACCTCGTTTAGGGGTTAGTTAATCTTGTTTTCGTTGTTAATCGTGTTTTGTTTGGGTTTTGATTTTCGTTACGGGTCATGGATAGGTAGTTGGGTTGAGTTTGACCTGGATTAAGTAGACCAAGCCCTTTTTCGTAATTTTAGCTTTTCTTAGACATGGTCAGTTTTGCATCATCTTGGTGTCAACACGTGTCTTTCGTTGAGCTCGTTAACTTTCGTAACTACGTCAATTGCAACCGAGGTCGTGTGATTCGATTGGACCCGAGTTTGACTCAAACTGAAATTGGTATTCTAGCTTGGACTTCATTGCAATTTGACCACCTAATGAGCTTATATATCTCACCCAATTCACCAACACTCTCGTTCTCTCTCTCTCGTTTTCTCTCTTTCCCCTCACTGTGCACGTGGAGACTCCCTTGCTTCCTTGCATTCTCTTCTCCAACCTCCATCGATCAAGCTCCACTGTGAGGTTCTTGCATGAAAGGTGAGTTGGAAACCTTTCCACTCTCTCATCTCCTTTCTCCATCTCTTCTCCCTCTTGTCTCCATCGTGCTTGGTGTGTCTGTGTTTTGATTTCTCTCCATCCCTCATGCATACATGTGGTTTTGTTTGTGTGTTAGGTTGTGTTTGGATCCAAGGGCTCCATTTGTGCAATTGATTTCCAAATTTGAGGCAAGTATAACCATAACATTGAGAACCCATGTTGGTATGCTTTGATTTTGGCTAGCTCACATTGATGTGTGTGGAAAACATGTGTTTACAGCCCATTTGATACTTATTGGTTCAGTACTTGTGTATTCCCATTGATGGATTGCATTTCTGATGCATTTCCAGACATTCTGTACATGTTTCAGATTTCTGAATTCGTGCAGGTACGGCTAAGCCGTATAACACCTACGGCTCACAATCCAGAGAGGAGAAACACCCAGTTTTCCTCTACGGCTAGGGCACGGCTAAGCCGTGGAATGCCATACGGCTAAGCCGAAGCTCAGCCGTGGCCCAGCCGTAGAACAATACAGGGTGCAATTTCTGGAATAACTGAGAGTCAGCTAATGACAGACCTTCTACGGTTCAGCCACGGCTAAGCCGTAGACCACACACGGCTAAGCCGTAGCACACACACGGCTAAGCCGTAACCACACATGAAGAATAAGGCTAGGTGTAAAGATAAGACCTATATGACCTTCATGATAGAATGTAGAGCACCTAGACTTGCCCAACGGATGTGATACTACGCGTGAATGATCTCGAGGGCTGCGAATCATTCATGTTCGTTATCCGGATGTTAAGCACCTCCCCATGGGTGTTGGTTTAAGGGACTTCGTGCATCGCCCGATTCCAGGCAACACTAGACAACGGTGTATCGAATAACTTAAAACTACATCATCATGCACGGTTAGAAACACCGGATAATTAGATTAGAATTGGTTTGTAACTTAAGATGATTCGATTTCGCATGATTTGTTGCATACCATATTGCATTCGATCATTGATCTCACACTCTGACATGATTACTTGTATCCCGTTACCTTACTTCCACATTTCGATTATTTACCCTGAGTATACATGTATGATATGTTCACTTCCAGACATGCACGCTTGATATATGATCACGATCTACTCAGGTTTTCTTGATTGACTTTGTATGGTCAGGCTCTACTTAGCCTCAGCCTTAGGATCCCGACGGGGTGAATTTGGTACAGTTATAAGGACCTGCTGCAGTATGGATTTTGTCTTGGGGAACCGGACCCCAGGAAACCGAGACCCATTGTACCCTGGCCCGGACAATGGTGTTCTTTGCATGTTATAAGATCCCTCTTTTGGGAGCATATGGTAATGTAGTAGCCACTAGTTATGTACACAGCATGTTATCCTTGATTCACACAGCATCTTTCTTTCTTGCATGATAGCCTAGTATACGAAAATGCTTTCTTTAATCACATGATGTTCTTATTCTGTTAGATACAGCGTGTGTTAACTTGCTATGGTTTATACTTTGCTGAATCTTCGTATTCACAGTTGTTTTTGGTGTTGCAGGCCCAGATCCCCCTGCCGAACCCTCGCCGGTCGGCCAGGCTCCAGATGAGACCCCCGGGGCCCCATCAGGCCTAGAGGAGTGGATGTGATCACTCCACGGGAGCGCGTTCATGGCATGCATCATGTTGGAGTCATGTTTTGGGGATTTTCAGACTTGTATATGTCATGACTTGTCATTATTGTATTTATCCTTTTGTTCTTTTGTAAACGTTCATATGTAATTATGTCAGTCCTTTCCTTGTATCCTCTTCTTGCATTGTTAGTTTTGTGTTTCTGATATTTACAGCTTCCGCATACTTGCTTGGCACGTGTGCTTGTTCCCTTGTGCGTGTGCATTTAGACTCGGTCTACGTGTGCATGCACGGGAGTACGTGTGTCATTAGGTTTGGCTTTTGCTAACCCCCGAACCCTGGGCTCGGGTCGTGACATCGGTGCACCAAACCCAAAGGAGGGGACACACCCATGTGACACATCTCACAACATGACAAAAAAAAAAATTTTTTTTTTGTCAACTCTACCGCCCAACTGCACGAGTTCATGTGGTCTTCATTTGATTTTGACCACCGGCATATGTACCCTCTTCACATGCAACGATTGGATGGGACCGTCTCTCCTTCCAAGTTTGAAGGGCCTGATCATCTTCTTCTTTTTTCTTGGTTTCTAGTTCTGTAACGAGAACTTGTGCAGGACCACTAGCTCCTTCATCCTTATTTCTTCCTCGGCCATGACATCATCACAGGTGATGGAGGGTCAGCGGCGACAGGGCAACGGCAACCAGCAACGTCCGGCGACGTTGAGGCAGCGGCGGCGCGTGGCGGTAGGTGGGCGCAGTGGGCGACGGCGGTTCTGCACGCCTGCGATGCGAGGAGGGCGATGGCCGGCTAACGGAGGCGACGGCAGCGGCAGAGGTCGATGAAGACCCATCTCTGTTAGACTCGTCTGATCAGATGAATCAGTCGCCGGATTTCTCACCGAAGATGGAGATCGGGCATGGAAGTGGAGATCATACTTCTATATCTTACTGATTTTGTATTTCCCCTTTTCACATCCACTCTCTTCAAATGAGTTGGGGAGGTTGACAAGTGTTGCAGATGACTCGAATAGAATCGATATGTAATAACAGATTCAATCTGTTCTATGTTTTACGTGTTTGATATGTAGTGCCAACTACTATGTTGCTATTGTCATGTGTCCTGTTCTAGGAAAACTACCATATAGGCATTTCAATTAAGAAAACTTACCAAAATCAACACACCCTCAAGCCACAACATATAAAATTCATTCAGATGCCAAAACAAAAGCTATCAAAATCTAAATTCTAATTCAAGGAATATATGTTGATTTGATGTGGGGACTGAAAACCCTAACTTTGGTGGCGGATTCGAACTTGCATAGGCAGCAATGGCAAAGAGGGGAGAGGGAGAGAACAGTGAGCAGAGAAGAGGTCCACTAGCAAAGATGACTAATGGGTAGAAAGGAGAGAGGGAGAGAGCAGAGAAGGGATGCGGTGTTGGGATCGGTGGCCAGATTTTTACTGTTCCTTTCTCTTTCTTCCTTCCTCCTCTTGGTCGGCAGAGGTAAAGGCAGCGCATTGTGGTTTCGTAAATTTCCCTTTGGCCAGCAGAGGCAGAGGCAATGGTAGAGCGAGAGAGAGAGATGACTGAGGCAGATCGGAGTGAGATGAGCATAGCAAAGCGAGCGAGAGAACAAAAAGAGACAGAGAGAGAGATGAGCAGAGTGAGCAAAAGATCGGAGAAAGCGGGAGAGAGCAGAGTGAGCAAAAGATCGGAGAAAGCGGGAGAGAGCAGCGGGAGAGAGGAGAGAGAGCAAGAGATCGGAGAGATTGGAGATCGAAGAGAGAGAGTTTTAGTAGACCTTCACCGACGATTGATTTTGGTCGCAAAAAGTAGCTTTGTCAGCAAAAGTTTTTTATTTTAATTTTTTCTAAAAATAAGTTAAAAGGGAAGTATTAATGTGCATATATTTCTTACTATTTTTTTCATGAGAATTCTAGATGAGATCCACTATATGATCCATCCAAATTGACCACACACACGACCCCCTTTAATTGAACTCGTATACCAATTTTTGATTAAATCTGAATTTATTAGACTGTTGGATCGACTATGTATCCATTCGAATGGAATGAATTTGTGGGTCATGGATGAAGGGGTTAGAGATATGTGATTAAGGTCAAATTTGGTATCTAGGATGGTCCCGCATGGATCTTTATATTGCCCCGTCTCATCCCTTGGTGGGGTCCACCATGAGCCTCACAGAGGAGTATGCACGGTTACTTAGTGAGGGACATATGCACATAAATATTCCCCAAGTTAAAAATTACGTAACTTTACCGATGTATTTTAATTTTTCATTGGTAAAAATATACTTTTATTGACATTTTAATTTAAACACTGGTGCTTATTTTAATCGACAGGTCATTTCATTGCTAAAAGTAAATAATTTGTCAGCAATAATTTATTTTATTTTAATTTTTTCTAAAAAATTAGTTATAAAGTACTAATATTTGCCGACACTTTACTTTTTTACATTGGTAAAAATAAAACTTTAAAATTATATTTACCGACGATTCAATTAAAACATCGGTAAATTAATTTACCGATGAAATCTTTCATCATAAAAATTTAAATATTTGTCAAAAATAATTTACTTTATTTTAAATTTTTCTATAAAATAAGTTAAAATATTCTTACAATTGCATAAGGATTTTATTTCTTACATCGGTAAAAACCTATATTTTACCGACGTTTTTCATAAAACGTCGGTAATGAGCATAGTTTCACCGATGTTTTATAATAAACATCGGTAAAAAGTTACCTTTAATATTTATGGTCGACGTTATATTTATTACATCGGTAAAATGATACTATTACCAATGAAATTTTGAACTCATCGGTAAAAAACATCGCCAAAAGTGCCTCTTCTTGTAGTGAGACTAGACTATCGTTGTTTTTTGCGCAAAACCTAATCTAAAATAAAAAGAGATCTAAGAACAGCTCTTCACTTTATTACATACAAAATAATTTCTCACATAAATGAGGAAGTGGCTAATTTGAGAGCATCTTAGTACAGATACAATGCAAAGAGCATAATTAGGTTTATATTTTCTAATTATCGGATTTCTCAATGAATTATAAAATATCATGTCTGAGCTTGCTTGTCTCCAGTGGGATTTGGACTACACTAAGGCCCACATTTTGATTAAAAAAAAAAAGGACTCCCACATGAGAAATATAGAAGTCGTGATCCTAGACATATATGTGGGGCCTGACCACTATGCATTTTTAAGTCTTTAGACTTCGGTCAAATCTATAAACAAAGAGCTTTTTGTTACAAATATCGTAGTCGGCCTTGACACAACCAAAGCTGTCTTGATTGCACTTAATAATTAAATACTTTGATAGCAACAGTAATACTACTACTACTACTTTGGTAGCAAACTATTTATGTATTACAGGTTTGGGTATTGGTTTTGCGATTAGGACCTATTTTAGATTCAGACTATATGACCCATTTCCACTTGACTACTTCTTTCCACTTCCCAATGCCAATAATAATAATAATAATAATAATAATAATGATGATGATGATGATGATGATAACAACAACGACAACAATAATTTGCTTAAGTTAGTTGGCTCCGTTGTCACCTTTATGAACCTACTAGCCCAGCTGTTCTTGGATTATATTCATTCTCATCTTGTCATTTAAATGACAATGTGTTCTTGTATTAGGTTTTAAATTTATTTATTTATTTTTTGCACTAAAAATAGCTATTAAATTTTCTCAACTAATTATTTTTACCAAAATCTCAAAGTATTAGTAGAGACAGCAGAAATATTTTTTAATATTTCCTACCGAATAAAGTCTACTACTCAATACTCTCTCTCTGGTAAAATCTGGTCAGCACACTTTTGCCGACACACATTTTTTCTCATGTTTGGAAATAATATTCATTCAATCCATGGCTTGCAAGTGGTCTTCAGCAAAAATTATTTGGATTCATAGTCCACGCTTTGGTGTTTTTAGCATGAATAAAGGTTGTATTTATAGAGTTCTGTTGATAAATTAATAGATGAGGCTAGAATCTAGAAATTACATAACTAGATCACAACGCTCATGGACAAGCACTTGCAATTGTATGAATGCTAGTGTCGAGAGGAGTCAAACGCATAGAATTCAACATTATCAGTCGGCTGAGGACAACATTGCATTAGATATTCGTTTTGGTAGAAAGAAGCGCCTTAAATTCATTAACAAACAAAAGAGATGAACATGCAACCAGACAAGAGACTGCAGAAGAAGAACAAAACCACAAGCAGAGAAAAGGCAAAAGAACCCATAAAACACAACAGAAACAAAACACCCCAGCTCTTAACTCACATACTCCCTCTCCCAAGGTAGCACTTCTTGCCAAGGGAATGCGCCAACTCATTCAACCTTCTAGGAATCCAGTTGAAGGCAGTGTGTGTGATGTTTTGAATTAGATCAAGCAAATTAAGGTGGGCCCACACAAACATCATTCTTTCTAAACTAGACTAGAGAAGATGCATTTCTATCAATGGATGGCTGATAGATCCCATGATTTGGTTCCACCAAGATATACTTCTTGTTCAAAGTTGTCATCGCTCTATTTTGTCTAGTTTTGACTTGGCCGGGTGCCCCTTCAAACTTCCCCACCAACCTAGCCCATGAGAAGGTACAAATGTAAAATCTCAAGCTCGTCGAATCAACACGACTACAGATCTTGCCCAGGGGTCAAATGTAAAATCTTAGCTCTCAAAGCTTTAGGGGCAGTGGAAATATAAACGCGCTTTCTCTATTTTTATGAGAAACCATTTGAAGTAGACTCCTTAGGACATCAGACATGTTATGGTTTACCTTGCTTTCCTTCGTTTTGTAAATACCCTTGAGGTCTATAGAATTTGTAAATAGGGTCTTATGGTTCTAGTATTTGTAAATATGACCCCTGCCAATTCATTTTAATACTTTTTAAGTCCTCAAAATTAGTAGACTTCCAACCACTATAAAATTTCAGAGTGATAATGTTTCCGCCTATCGTTTTTATCTCTATATACACAATTTTAAAAGCTTAGAATTTTTTTTACAAATACTAAAACCATATAAATTTATTTACAAATTCTATAAACTTTGAGAGAATTTACAAAAAAAAAAAAAACCCTTCATTTAACGTGCTTTCTTTGTTTCTTCTCCTCCTATGAAGAAAGCACCCACGTGACTTGCCACAAGTAAGTTTTACAAGCATCTAATGCACGCATTCATAATCCATTAATCTAAATAAAAATCTCAGGAGATATATAAGGAAACATAAATATATACATATACCATAAAAGTGGGGGGCTAAATATCATTAGGATGAGCTTGGAAGACCTATTAGGAATAAATATATAATATAAGCATAAAATGCAAAGGGAATTAAATCCAAATATAATTTCACTTTAAATTTATGGCATGTCATCTACAGAAAATAAAATGCAGTGGAAAACAATTCCTCCCAAGTAGGGGTGCTCATGATTGGGCTGACTGAGCCCAACTGGGCTAGTAGTAGTGCTGGGCTTGGACAAAAAACTGAGCCCATTTATATATGGGCCGGGCTTTAAGCCCAAGGCTGGCCCGGCCATAGTGAGAATTTAAAATTTATATTTTGTTGATGGAAGGACTCAAAGTCATGTTATCTGCAGGTACAAATTAACGCATCATGGCCAGCTAAGCCATAGGGATTTGCAATCAATGAAGGCCTTTTTTTATTAATAAAATATTATTAACTTGGCTTAGGCTTGACGTAGTTTATGTGGGCTGGGCTTGGGCTACGGATTTAAAGCTTGATTTAGGCCTAAGGGTTACATTTCGGGCTAGGCCTGATATTGTTCTTCTCAGCCCATAAACACCCCTGCTCCCAAACATATAAAGAAACAGCTTCAAACTCTTGTTCAACATATCTTTCAAATTAGTGCAGGGAATGAAACATAGCCATGATCGTTGAATGACTATTGGGGCCACCCATGGTCACAGTGGGAAAATCCCTTCAGAGATCATTTCTTATAACTGAAATTTTCAAATAGAGCCTTAAGACTTTGCCATATTAAAAAAAAAGACATATTTTAAAACATTTCAAATTAGTCCCTAGATTTTTAAAGAAGCTTTTAATTAAAAACATATGTTCATTTAAAGCTATCTTTCCAAAAATATTTCCTCAATTGTTTAAAATTCCTAAATTGCTTTTTATGGAAATAAGTTTTCTCATTCAATTTCTCTCTATATTCTTCTTATTTTTTTTATCTAACATTCTCACTATAATTAAGGATAATTAGGATCTTCACAATGATCAATTGCATGTAACGGCTGCTGATATCATATCATAACTTTAAATGATTAGTAATTTTGATATTTTAAAAAGATTAAAGAAAAAATATACAAAAAAGTACTTTTAAAGGGACGGATGCCTTCGGTAGTGCAAAAACTTACAGCCTTGTTTCTTTCCTCGAATTCCTGACAGGGATTCCAGTTGTCTGGGAATTTTGAAATTCCTGTCAGGAATTTATTGTTTTTTTATGAGAATTTTCGGAATGCCAGCATTTCCAAATGCTAAAAAGGTGGAATTTCCAAATACCAACTCTTCCAAGAGGATTTCAGAATTCTAAATTTCAGAAAAGCTGTGCAGAAACTCCAGCAGTATCAACAAGTCCTTCAAGCTTGTTTTCCATCATCTCTCCCTGCCACACGCTATAGTTCCCTTCCTATTGTGCTTTTCTCAAACGTAACAAGTATCGCAACTGCAAGTGTAGAAGAAAGGTAGGTAATTTGTTTATCCGAATTTGAGTTGGAAGAAGTGCTCAGTTGCCAAAATGCAATCATAGCTCTTCATTTTTTTTTCGCAATTCCCCTTGCTATGTGTTTCTCCGACGGTGAAACAAAAAGCTACCAATGTCCTTAATCCCTTTATACCATCATACATACTCACTTTATAAATGGATGCCCCATACATTCTTGGGCTTCACAGAGGGCCCATGTGTAAAAATCTATACCGATCATTATTAATAAAGGTCAATAATGGGCCTTAATCTTTGAAGCAGGTGAGACTTTTTTTCCTATTTTGAATCAAAACAGTGAAAGGTGGCTGATTAAATTAAAATAAAACTCTTATTTAACTAGTAATTCGAAAAAGGCCAAGCCCAAGTTCCAGTATATAGATAGTTGTAATTTTTATTTATTAGGTTTTCCGTTCTTATTTTCTTGAATTGTGAATGTGGGCCCCAAGATTGAATCACATTTTTTTATTAAGCGAGACCCATACTAAGTTGTATACATACATTAGTGGGTGGTTTAAACTTAAATTGGCATATGAATAATGTGGACATGAGTTTAATTCTACCTAGAAATTATTGTAGTTATAAAACGAGGAATTTATGAAATCCAGGAATTAAAAAACTCTCAAGTAGGAATTCAGGAAAAAAAAAATAGAGAATTCATAAATTACAGAATTCAGTAGCATTTGAAAATATCAGCAATGAATTTTAGTAGTAATTTAAAATTCCAGATAACCACCAGACATGAATTACAGGAATTTTAGTAAAGAAAGGGGTCCTAAGTAAGTCCTTATTTGAAAATTTTTCTTCTCATAAATAATGTTGGCCGTACCCGAAACACCCGCCTCATAAAAGGAACCTTGGGGCTGTCCGCTCCAAATTGCGGTTTCGCTAAAAACACTCGATTGGGGGAAGGACTGAAGGAGAAGAGGAGAGAAGAGAAAGCGAGGCGAGAAGAAAACCTAGGACCAGAAAGAGAGCAGTTGAAGAGATAATCTCAGCAAAGAGTGGAGAAGAGAGAAAGAGACGGAGAGAGCAGCAAAAGATATGGAGAGAGCGGCAGAAAAGCCCAAGATCGATCGCCTTAGCTCTTTACCGGACTGTCTTCTACACCATATCCTCTCCTTCTTAGACATGAAACATGTGGTTCGCACGGGCATTTTGTCAAGCAGGTGGAGGGCTATTTCTACTTCCGTTTCCCATCTAAACTTCGATAGCCCTGCACTCTGTGGGGATGAAGAAGCCGATTTTGTCAGATTTGTAGACGGAGCGATTCGTGTTAACTCCGCCCCAACGATCCACAAGTTTAGAGTCAGCTTTTCTTATCATCCCAAGTATTCTTCTCAAGTGGATGCGTGGATCCTTTTTGCAGTGAGAAAAGGTGTTCAAGAACTCGAATTGGACTTCCGTTGTGTATTGAAGATCTTCCATAACTACCAGTTGCCTTCTTGGCTATCCTATTGCACAACATTGATTTCGCTGAAGCTGCAGGATTGCATGTTTGGATTCTATAGTTTTGCGACCTTGAATAAACTGACTTCATTCACTTTAGTTGTCACAAGTATAAAAGATGGCTTGATTGAGAATGTGTTGAAAGGGTGCCCTCTACTTGAAGATTTAGATATTTTTTCAGGCCATTGTACTTCTGTCGTCAAAATCTGCTCTTCTTCTTCTTCTTCTTCTTCTTCTTCAAGTTTGCGTCTTAAGCGATTGAGGATAGAAGGAGTTTCTTTTGCCGGGCTTGACATTGAAGCTCCAAATCTGGAAGCTTTGGTGATTGGTATTTCAAAATTAGGAAAGTTTTCTATAACAAATATGGAGTTTCTAGAACAAGCCTCCATTGGTGTTTCTGGTAGGCATGACGTCACCAGTGAATACATTTCTTCACTGAAGTCCTCACTTCCAAATCTTCGCCACGCCAGAGTGCTTACGTTAGACAGTCCTTGCGTTCAGGTTTGCTCGGTAATTTTTTTTTTAGTGTAATTCATATTCAATAATGCTTATTCATGCTTTGGTTATCTTTTTTGTGCTTTGATTGGGCAATATTATTTGGAAATGAGAGCATGGAAACCATTTTTATAGTTCTTTTGTTAGATAAAGATATATTAGACAGTGACTGAAACCTGTATTTGAACATAAGCAACCAAAACCCATATTCTAACCACAAGCAATAGTTCTTTTGTTAGATAAAGATATATTAGACAGTGACTGAAACTTGTATTTGAACATGAGCTACCAAACCCCATATTCTAACTACAAGCAAAGTGTTCAACCCATATGGTTGTATAATGAGCTATAGCTCGGATTCAGTCTTGGTTGACGATCTGGATTAGAAATTGCCAGTCCACAGTTCCTAGATTATGTTGATTCTGCAGCTGTTATAGAAGATGCTACCCTACACTTGCGGGTGAAGTTCTCTCTCTCTCTCTCTCTGGCCTTCACACTGCATGACGTTTGCTGGATGATAGTAGAATGGTAGTAGATGGTGTCGATACAATTTTTTTTATTATTATTATCATTTGATTTTGAAGGGTAGTTCTTAGCTGACATAATAGAGTTGCCTTGCCAATGGTGAACTGGATGGGGGAAACTATACGAAACACTTGAGGTTTGTTGGGAGTAGTCTTGGAATCAATTTTTATCGGCTGATGCAGTCCCTGTATGGTCCTTAAGACAGTGGCAAGAAATTCCACGAAGCTATTTTGGAGGTGAATTAGTTTTAACAATGGTGACATGCTTTCGCGTAGGAACAAAGGGAGCAATTATTTGTTCTTCTTATCAGAGTGTGTCAGCTGTCAATGATGTTTTGATAGTTGGAAGTAATATGGAAGAAATCTCTGAGACCAAATGTTGGTTCGAGTCCTGATTCGAGATAGAAGATTTGGGTGAATCCACATATCGTTTGGAAATTAAAATTACTCAAGATGATCACTTTTTGACGTTTTCACAAGATTCTTGTTTGGAGAATGTGTAAAAAATGTCTAGTACGTAGATGTGCAGCCAACTGTTTCTCCCATCTGTGAAAGTATGAAGTTGTCCAATTACATGGCTCACAAAGGGTGTGGCTTTTGAAAAAAACAGAAAAGGCTGCAACAACATGCATGTTATTTTGTACACCAGTCAGGATTTGGCTCTCGTTGTAGGATGCCTCATTGGCCAGTGGTAAAGAGAATTTTGTGGTGCATCAAATGAACAAGCAGTATTGCCCATGTTATTAGTGTAATGATTTGAGACTCTAGCGTTATTAGATGCTTATTTGGGTCTTGACTTAGATATAAGAAAATCCACTTTTAAGTACATGTCCACCCTAGGTGGAGGTGCTGCTTGACATTCATTTCTCTATTAACTACTGAAGTAGAGTATGTATCAGTACCATTCGGTGACTATATAGTGTGCTGTGCTGCTGTCCAAGATGCTATATGCTTAAGACAAATTACTAGTGATTTGAAGTTGGTGAAAACCGACAACCCCATGCAAAAGATCAGTTTTGTGAGCTTGTTGTAGTGAAGGATCAAAGCTTCACAATAGTGTAAAAATTCTTGTGTCTTGAGTCTTGACTTCAAGTCTAGTACATTATTTATTTTGATGATATGTCTTCAAGGCATAGTTTGTTTGTTTTTTTTTCTTTTTTTTTTTAAATTTTTTTATTTGTTTTGTAAGTCTTTCATTAATTTCTAAGTTAGTATAAATATGCAACATGAATACAGGTGCTAAAAATAATCATTACTAGTACATTTTTATTCAATCAGGGATATAGAACCTCATGCAATGAGGGGACTGCTACGTCCCCGTATCTTACTTATTTTTGCGGGAAAAACATATATTCTATCATTTCGAATATTCTAGATAATTTTTTCAAATCACACCATTATGCTACTACTACTATGTAGCGCTCGCTACGTAACATTTTAATCCTTGAGAGATATACTCCTCGGAAGAAACTCTCACAACGGCTACCACATGAAATCCACTCACCAGTTACCATCTATGTTATATGGACTTGGAATTCGTATCGTATGTGGGTGGGTATCGAGTGTGGGTGCTCCTCAAGAAAGTATGTCAAATAATTTAAAAATGAAGTATTGGCACGAGTATCAGGTGCAGGTGCGTCATGGTGATGCAATCCTTGGGTTAGGATTTGCATTCGGAAGTGCCTTGGCACAATGGGGGTTTCCACAGAAACAATCACACGAGGAGAATGGATTTCTGCAAAGATAAAACCCACAGGAAATATTATTAACTTAAAAAACTCTCCCTTAATTGTTCCTTACAATGTCATATAAATAGGAAATATAACTTAGTGTCTAAGCTATCCTAATCTAATGATAGAAACTACCTAATAACAATGAGATTAGAAATCTACTAATAATAAAAATAATATAATCCTAATCTACTTGAAAGGGACCACTTGTGGGCCCTTGCTGCATCATTCCCTTCAAGTTGGAAAAGAGTTCGACCACGAACTTGGTATGGCTTGGTATTGCATCCGTAGATATTGTGTACGTGAAGCACATCCTTAGTAAAGCGGGCTTGGGATCCTTGTTTGGGCGGTTCGGGCTTCATAGGATGGAGCATGACATGGTGTTCATTGTGAGCAATAGTATATGTGTTGTTACGTATGCCAAGAGATCTGTTCCTGTCATATATCTACGGACGTCCCAATAAGATATCACCACTGTTCATTGGTAGCACATTGCACCAAACTGTATCTTTGTAGTCTTTACTAATGGCAAAAGTAATTGGACATACATACCACACTTGCACTTCATCACCTGTAATTAGCCATTTAGCAAAATAAGGATGATAATGATTTCGAACCTTCATCTTCAAATGTTCTAGTAAGGCTTGAGAGATGATATTCTCAAAACTACCTTCATCAATCACAACTGTGCATGTTTCTCAATTGACTGTACCTTGTGAGTGAAAAATATTACTATGCAACCATTTCTTTTTTTCGATCTGCTGAGTCTCTTTGATGACCATGAGCTTATCAATTTCCTCTAAGGGATCCACTATTTCAATCCTATTACTTTCATTCCCCTAAGAATCATCGGAGTATCTTGCACATCACTTTTAGGGGTATTTTTCTCATCACTTTTAGTCTTAATGAAATGTATGCACTTTGGACATTCCGCTACGCGATGCCCGGGCCGTTGACAATTAAAACGAATCATCTTATTTTGACCTTCAAGCTTTACAAAAATCTTTCTAGATGAACCACTAGATTTAGATGCACTGAGTTTTTGCGCCTGATGATTTGCAATACCCTTGGCTTTGATGGCATGTTGGATGAGTTCATCAACATTGTCAAAATTTTGAAATGCAAGGATGTGCTGAAAGTTTTGAAAGCTGGAACGCAGGTCTCTGGCATAGTTGATGGGGAGGAATTTTTGTTTCAAAATATTTTTTATCTGAGTCCAAGTTTCAACAGGATCCATATTTTGATTTCTCATTTTTCTTTACAATTCAGCTCACCAGGTTACAGTATAATTACGAAATCGAGTGGCAACCAGTGTAACTTTGTGGCGTTCATTCATTGGCTTGTGTGCAAAAATATTCTCCACACACATCAACCAATCCATGAATTTAGCATGCTGCAATTTTCTATCATATACGAGAATCACGAGTGTAATCACTAAAACTCAATCAGGATTATTGACTGGTGGATCTCGTTGATTTCGAATATTTTCTCCATTAGCTATTTCATTATCTGTACATTGATTATTTTCCAAATTTGTCACTCTTTTTTCTAGTTGTTGCAAGGGTGATTTGCACACCATCAATCTTTGCGGATAATTCTCTAATTGCATCAACCAAATATTCAATTGAAGAAGATGAAGATTCAACCTCCACTTGTTTCTTATGAGGCATTTTTTTTAATGCAAAATTTAAATTTGACTTACCCGATATGTAGATATGGTCTCCACTAACACACCGGCGAAAATGGATTGGAAATATGACCTTAGATGGCTCCGAAATTGCAAAAACAAACTCTGACCCTTGATTTTCTAATGTAGACTACTTATGTTGATGGATAATGATGTTGGCAATAATGCTATTGCTAACTATAGATTGCAGATTGGTCTAAATATCTAACCCGGATTTGAAAAGTGACCCAATAACCTATAATAGTGGAGGCTGGGTGTAACACATGCAACGGTGGACATGTAGAGTCCTTCTTGGCCTTCGTGCTAGCAAAAGGAAAAAAGTGGAGAACCCCTTGCATTTCTTCTCTTCATCCAAACCGGGAGAGAGGCGACAAAGGCTGATGACAACGATGGAGATGATGGTGAGCGAAAGCGGGGTTTGTGCGATCGTGATGAGAGGTAATGGATGGTGATGACGATGGCGAAGTGGACGAGGGTGTTAGGAAGGAAGGCCGACAAAGATAATTGTGCAGCTGCGTGCTAAGATGGTGAATCGAGTACGCTTTTCTTCTCTCTCTCTCTCTCTCTCTCTCTCTCTCTCTCTCTCTCTCTTGCTATTTTTGGGCCTGGGTTCTGGCAGCAGGGGTGGGGACTGTTGGGGTTTGGAGAGGCTCGATGGTTGAGGGAATCCAGAGGTCTTCAATTGGGTTTGATTATGGGTTTCTAGGAATGGTTTCGATGGCCACGGTGACAATGGGTGAGAGGGGATTTGGGTTTGGGGTGTGTATGCACAGATTGATTTAGTGTTTGGGATTAGCTTTCTAGCAACAGCATAGGGGTTTCGGCTATGGGGTGTTTTTTTTTTTTTCTCTAGGTATGGGTTCAGTTGACGGGGATGGGGAAGAAGAGGTAACATGCCGAGACAGTCGAAGATCGTTCGGCTCTAATACCAATTGATGTAATCTTAGGGTTAGGATTTGCAATCGGAAGTGCCTTGACACAATGTGGGTTTCCACATAAATAATCACACGAAAAAGAATAGATTTCTCCAACGATAAAACTTATAGGAAATATTATTAACTCAAAAAACTCTCCCTTAATTGTTCGTTACAGTCTCATATAAATAGGAAATATAACCTAGTGTCTAAGCAACCCTAATCTAATAATAGAAAATCCCTAATAACAATGAGATTAGAAATTTACTAATAATAAAAATAATATAATCCTAATCTAATTGAAAGGGGACCACTTGTGGGCCCTTGCCGCATCATATGGTTTTAGGGGAGTCCGTGTATCATAGGTTGTTATATGAAACCCAATGGTCATGATGGGATGAGGAGCATCTCACCCCAACAGACATTACCTTCCCTAGTTCCATCAAGCATATCTAAGCCATTTGTCACATAGAGTTCTAGGTGGGACCTTATTCTACGTTGGTCATTGGGCCTGCAAATAAAGTCCGAACACATAGAGGATCTGGACCTGCTTTATCTTGGTGGCTAATTTGCTGATAATTTGATTGTAGGCATTGATCTGGTATGGTGGTGTTTATTGGTCTGAAGGAAAGCACGACCCGTGACTTAGGCAATCCATCTCAAGCTCTTAACTATATATATGTATTATAGATATTTTCCCAGACAACATGTTGCGTTATGCCTCATAAAGGGATCAATAATTTGGTAACAATTAGTCATGATGGGCTAATTGAACCTTGGTATGCAAGTTTGGCTCACCTCCCAATTTATGTTGAAACTTTGTGACTCTATTCGACTGAAAATCTCCCCCTTGAAGAAGACACTAATTCATGCAAGATGTTATCCAATTGGTCATGGGCAGTTAATCCTCTCCCTCCATATACTCACCATTCATGGCTTGTTGTTTTGAAACACTTGTATCTAAACACCAATCCCCATTCTCATTCCGTTCTTTGAATAAAAAAAAAGTTGATGCTGCCTGTCTACAACAGATTTGGTAACTTTTGCTGCAAATTCATGGTTAGGTTATCATTTTGAATGGAGGTTTTTCTCTAGACATCACAGATTGCCCATCGATCAAATTGCCATGTTCTTTCTAATAGAGGATGGGGGCATGCATTTGTAGATAGAATTACTTTGCATGAAAACATGATCATAATATTATTTTCCCTCCCCCCATGCGTATGGATTTGGATGCAATTAGGCAGCGCCACTAGACATGAGTTTTGTGCTCTACATGATAAGAAACACATGGATCTTGTGGAAGAGTGAACAATGCTCAACTGTACACGTGTATGAATTTATGTGTATATGTATGTATGTCTAAAGAAGTGCAACCTATCCAAGGACTTAGCTCGATATAAGATTGGAATGGAGAAATCGAATTCATGTAGCCAGGTGACATGGTTGTGACCTATGATGCACGGATACTTCAAAATAGCCAACATATTGTGTCGTATTGTATCCGATACTTCACTTTTTATATGTAAAATCTATATCCCTGCATTGTCCACAACATGTCCTTGCCATATGTGGGCATCATAGGATGTGACAATGCTTTGATGATGATAATGTTTGTACTTACACATGTTTGGGGTTGCCTGAGGACTATAACCATGCCTAACATATGCATATTTTGGGTAAACAATTTAGGTCCAAGCTGCTCTATAGAAACTCCAATTCTATCTAGAACTGGATGATCAGGCTTCTTGGGGCCTATTTGTTTGCATTAAAATGCATAGGAATTGAATATATAGATTTCATGACATTACTAGTTGAAAAGGGCAACAAAAAGTGGATTTTAAAAAATGACCATCATATAATCTTTTCTTTTAAGGGAAATAGATTGAAAAGAACATGGGGAATGAGTACTACGAGTAGTCCTTGAGCTTCCAAGTCCCAATACTAGTGTCTGCATCATATTTACTTCGACATTACACTATGAGCATGTAAACAGTTACGATAGTATGCTAGCCTCTTTTTGTATGGATGGTGAAAAGGGCCTATGTTTTAATTTATCACGAAGATGAGAAATTTGGTTTCCATTTTCTATTATGTTTGTGGAGTTCTTTAAAAAATAAAAAAAAAATCTATACTTCTGTTATATTTATTGTCTACTCAGTTCACGACCTGTTTTTGTAGGTAATATCCAATCCAACGGTCAATGATATGCATTCTTACTTCTACAAGACCAAGTGTCTTAGAATAACAGTAGGACTGCAAGAATATGAAATGCAAGGAATGGCTAATTTGTTATGGAGTTCACCTGACCTTGAGGATCTCATCATACAATTTGGTCCCTCCAAATGTATTTATGTAAGTACCAGAAAATTGACAATAAATTTCCCCTTATTATTATTCTCTCTTCTTCCTTCATCTCCACATATAATCTCCTTTAAAATGTTTGGCACTTTCAAGCTCCTTTTGAAGTTAAGGCTTACAAAGTAAAGTTGTTGATGTTTCTCTTAATTTCCAGCAGGATAGAAAACACAAAGGGGAATATGGTTATGTAAGAGATTACTGGGAGTCCACATTTCCCTGTTTGGTATATCATCTCAAGACTATCCATATTATTTTCTTTGATGGTCAAAACAATGTGATGAAGGTCTTAATGGAGCGAATATTACTAGCAAGGTTTTTTCTAAAACATGCAATGGTACTAGAGTCCATGAGCATTCACAATGTCAATGAAAATTGGAGGAAGACAGTAGCTGATTTTTTAATTGATTTCCCTCGTGCATCTTCTCGTGCGAAGATTCTATTTTTATGACCAATAGAACCTTGGAATCTCCTCTGTTTGTGTTCATGTGTTCCTACTCTTATCTCTACTCTCTTGGTGTTGTCCAATTAGTTTCTTGAAGTTGTCCGGCAGGGGAATCATTTTCATGAAAGGGTGACTGAAGGTATTTATTTATTTATTTTTTAATATTATAAATCAATTCCTGTGAAACATTTTTGGTTTTTTGAATTTTATAGTCAATGTTGTTAAGAACCTTGAGGCCTGTTGGTTTGCATTAGAATACTTGTGAATTGAATACATCGGATTCATACCATATGTTTGATATGGAAGAAACCATCACCATGAATTTACAATGATCGCATTTTTTTTGCCAGCACACCATGGTTGAGTGCTGTTTCGCATACATGCAAAGGGTTTCATCCTTGGAGACCAAGTTGAAGTTATCACTTCTGGACCAATAGCAATATATCTATGTAATCTTTTGTACTTGTCGCCCATATTTGAGCATGACAAATCCCGAGTTGGAGGAATGATATTTTTATTTAGCTTCTTGTTGTCTCTGTTTGTTGTCTTGACCAAAAAAAGAGTTGGAGGAATGTTGGGATGGCCTGGCCCCTACTTTATGATACCCAATGCCTTGGATGTAGCCATCGTTGCAGGAATGGCACAAGAACCAGGGGGGTTGCTAGCAGAGGTCAAGCCCCGCAAAAATTTTGAAAAACTCCCTTTACTTTTAGATGATTTTATAATTGCTCACATTTAAAGAGATTTTATTCTGGTATAGATGGCGGCATATGAAATTTCTGATATTTTGCTGCTCAAACTAAATTGAGATTTGTTTGAGGATTGTGGGCAGTAGTACGAAAGGGTATTTTCTTGCAATGCATTTTGCCTGGAAGACGCAACTTCTATACTGATGATTGGAGTAATTTTAATTTGGAGATCAAAGTGAACCATCCAACCCATTTTTAAATTGGCCAGTCCTTAAAACTTGCACGTGTGGAGGGGCAATCTGCCTGACCAGCCTAACCTGCATTTGATTGAGGCCAAATAAAGTTTAACCTGACCGGTCCCACATAATCTGCAGAAAGAAGAAGGATCAGGACAGTTGGAGAGAACGAAGGTAAAAAAGAAACAACTGTGACTCAGTGAGCCATATCAAGATTAAGATATAAAATCGAGAACAACCTTTTTCTGTGCATAGTAATTTTGTTCTAAGACTACCATTTGTTAATTTTTTTAACAAACCTTTGGAAACTCTTTAACTTATGGCATAAAAGGTGGGTCCTATGTACTATAATTCCTAAAAATGTGGTCACATTATAATTCCTAAAGGTGGGTCTATGTTTATCTTTGGTGGGACCAAATTTCACATTTACAAAAGGCGGCCATGTTGCAGTTCCTATAAACGTGGGTCTTATGTAATTTCTTAAGGTTTGTCCCAATCTATAATCTCTTATGGCTCTCAACCAGGTTTTTGAAAAAGAAAGGTGAATCTCACACGGGTTTATTTTTTCCGCCCACAGGTAGGATTTACTTCAAGGTAATCTAATATCATGTATGGCTTTTAGGTTGGCAACTAGGTTGGGTCCAGTCCAGCGTCCACTGTAGTTGGGTCTATGTATCATGTATGTACAGAAACTAGTCGAGTCAGGACCCATTCATGTGTTGATGTTAGCATTATAAAAAATTCAGACGTTTAATGCATGCTCAATCCTATGTACTTGGGGTTGATCTCCTCTTAGAGCGAAATTAATTTTTCCGAGCCTAAGCATCTATGGATCGGTCTCACCCCCTTTTCCTTTCTTTTCTTTTGCACAACACGTGTCGTAGGGGGTTGAGAGGGTGGGTCAAGGTAGGTCCAATCTATAGATGAAAACTTATGAAAGAATGGGGTTCGAATTCGATATTGTGGGTGGGGCCACTAGTCTGATCCGGATATAATTTAGTCCTTTCAGCCTTACGAGTTTGGTGAAGGGATTATTTGGGACTATCTGAATCAGATGGGGTGCTCATGGACTGGGCCAGTCCGATATGGGCCGTGGTTTTGTGTATAATCTGGGCCCATTTAGTAATTGGTCCGGGCAAAGATTAAGAGACAAAAACCCCAAAGCCTGGGCCGGCCTGACTAATGAAGGCTTTTAATTTAGTGTATTTACACACAGGCACAAAAAAAAAAAGGGTAGAAAGACACGTTTGGCCTGGTTCAGCCAGTCCAATTGACTATTTGGATGGGCTTGGGCCTCACAATTCTGGCCCTTTTAGGCTCTCTGGCCCAAGCCTATGTTTTAAAATTTGGGCTTAGTCTGGATAGACCTCAGCCTGGCCCATAAACACCTCTTGAGTCAAAACTACTGTATTCAAATTGGGGGAAAAAGAACCTTCTTTCCTCTTCTTTGTTCTTAATTATATCAAGGAAAAAATGAAAATAAGGCCTGGTCTTCCAAGCCCAGTCACCTTACACGGTTATTTGTAATTGGTTCATATAGAGAACACAGTTGCAACTTGCAAGCAACTCAACCATAATTTCCTTTATTTAAGTTTCATTACCAGAGCTACAAAGGCTGTCATGCTAGCCTTTGTGGAGGGGGCCGGCTCGGCCCTTAAAAGCCTGCAAAGCGAGGGTATATATATGTTTTTCCTCATAGCTCAAGGGTACGATAATGCCCAATTTTTAAAACCCGCACTCTTGAGGGCCGGCCCCACAAGTGTCTGGGCATGACATGGTACAGCCCATGAAATGACACAGGCCAACACGGCCTAGACACAGCTGGGCCGGCCTCATGGCGGCCGTGCACCCCGTTTTACACTCCTATATATACTCCTGCAAAACAAGCTTCACGTCACTCAAGAGACCGTCTCGCTTGAAGGGCCATGTTTGCCTATCAACCTCATCAGATGAAACCTTAATCAGGCTTCCAACTGGTCATTCTAGCTATTAAAAGCTTTCTATTTAAAAGCTACAAGATGATAGCCATTAAAAGCATTGTTCAATGCACTACCCACGAAAATGACACCCCGCTAGAGATGAAACCTCTCCTATCTACAACAACCTGTCCAAAGCAACAACGTTCACACCAACAAAAACAAATGTATTAATAGATGATGAGATAGTAAACTTGTTGTGATTGTCTGGATGATGAGTGACATTGTCATGGTCAATGCTGTGAATTGAAAGGGTCCTAGCTTATTAATGGCCTTCAACCTGAACGCCTGGTTGGGAAAATTTCATATGTCTGAATGTGTAGGACTGTAGGTAGTCGTTTTCTAGTGCAACCTCCTCCAGACACCTTTACCCAAAGCAAAAGAAAAAAAATTAAGAAAGGAAAAAAAAACCTCCATAAAAAATTTCCAATTGCATCCACCAGCAATAACTTACATATAAAAGTAGTATTATATGACTTGCTATTAAATCTGAATTTTAAAGGGATCAGTTCATAATCCACATTGAATTAGTCTTACGTGAAAAGCTTGACTAGAAGAGAGTCAACGGGAACCCTTAACCTTGGTCAACTGTAATGATCAGACACCGCATGTTCTGGGTTTTGGGTATTATCTGTCTCAACGTTGAATAAATACTGTCCATTTTGGTGAGGCCACTTTGAAGAATTCAGCTGATCCATTCCATCTGAATTATGGCTTCTCTTTTACAATTATTCTCCCTCATTTTTCTTATTTTAGTCAAACATCCTTATTAGAATTTAGATCCACTGGATCTTTTTTTTTCCAGAATGGAAATAAATGGTGAACTTTACTTTTTATTAACAAACTAGACCACCTCTCCCCTATGTGTGCAAGCATTATTAACAAGTGTTCGGGTGTAGTCATGCATCAGTTGGGCCTCTCATGAGCCCACCCCTTTAGTTGGGACCAAAAAAAGGGAAAAGAAAAAAAAAATCTAGACCTTTCATTGCAGGTTTTGGTTAGATTGTAGGATTTAAGTATTCTGCGGATTTTGGATCTCTTTGATCAAAACCGAAATTGAAGTCTTTCAGATGTTTAAGGCGATGTTAATAATGTTCGGGTTAGTTTAATCTAAGATACTTATAATGGTGTCAACTGGCTTGACCATCTTGGGTTCAGTAGGGTCGGGCTTGAGGTTGGCTCACAAGCTAATCGAACTGGGGCAGTCATTATCCCTTTGAGCAGGACTGGCCGACAGTTTTTTACCAAACAATATTCCCAGGCCATAGAGTCTGGCGATCATAACCACATAAAGAGTGATCCTTTAAATTTTTTTTATTTTTTGTATTTTTTATGATACATTTTCAATTATCAAGCAATAAATCACATGGTTGGCACTGTCTAATGAATTGAAAGATTATTGACAATGGCATGACCACCAAATCATATAGTTTTGAAATTGATATCTGTTTCTTGGCTAGTTTTGTCCTTGGTGTACATAGTTAGATAGAATAGAACGGTTACCTTAATTATTATCTTCTTTTGGAGTCAGTAGTGGGATAATGCGAATATTTAATATCTTGGTTCAGGACAACTTAAATCTACACCACAATTTAAATTACTTTAACAAGACCTACATCGAATTGGGTCCATGTTACATATACCAATACCCAAATTTAAATAAAAGGCCCACGCTTAGGCTCAAACGCTCAAACCCAAGTAAACAGATTGGACTAAGTCCTAACCTAATGCCTGCATGTTAATGTAATATCTCTGCTGTAAATATATAATATATACGTGTCATCAGGATTTAGGTCGTCATGTATGAAATCCATGGCCAGTAAGGGTGTAGAAATTATTTGACCCGGATCGAAATTATTAGGGTCCTTAAAGTCGGTATCACAAATGTCCACAATATTTTTGCAAATAATGAGACAATATCATGATAATTTTAAACCAAAAATGAATATATAGCAATTAAAATAAGAGATACAGGAACAGAAATAAGAAAATAAAAATAACTTTAAAAAATTAACTATTCTTTTTACCTTGTACTGTTCAAAATCATTTATAGACTACTTTATTTTATGCAATAGTTTCCAATAATATCTAGAGGAAGGCCCTCCCTCAATATGAGCATATCCTTACATCTTATAAAAAAAAAAATTTTTTTCAAGAATGATACTCTTTGCTAAATATCTGGGGCTTTTTTGCGGGCCGACGGCCGGCCCAACATGGGCTCGGGTCATGTTGGGCCTGGGGTTCGGGGGGCAGGGGGGTGGGGGTCACCCTTTAACCCTTTTACCAATATTACTCTCCCCAATTGCCAAATACTGGTCAAATGAAGGGTATTTGATCTCATTTTTACGCTTTTGTAAATCTATAAATACCTTCCCCCCGCCCCCACCCCCACCCCCACCCCCACCCCCACCCCTCTCATTTCTCACATACTAAAAAGCTCTCTCTCTCTCTCTCTCTCTCTCTCTCTCTCTAATCTCTCTCTAAGCTCCTTAAGCTCTCTAAGGTCACTTTACAACTCTTAATCTAAAATGGAGCCGGGATTGGAGGTGATTTGCTGAAAGATATCTCTCTCTGTCTCTCTACTCTTTTCTCTTGAGGTATTTATTAATTTAAATTTAAATTTTTAATTAGCATGTACTACATTTAACATTATACAATAAGTCTCATCTTCTCGCCTTTCTTTTATAAATTATCATAACAAGCACAATATTTATAATTCCTTTATTATTTTATTTTTAAACTTTATTATGAAAAATGACTGGACCTTCAGAAAGCATCAACTGGACTTTAGCTTAAATGATGTTGATGAAGATGAACATTTGGATGCAATAGGAGAAGAAAATTTAGAAAGAAATTCCAAGTACATCCCGAACTCAATGTACAACAGGTGAAACGAAAAAAAGAACTTTTGGAGTTTGGGTTTATTTTGATATTTTAGCGGTTATGGATCCCACCAAAAATTTCGTGGAAAAGGCATAATGTAAACTTTGTAAAGAACGTTGTAGTTGCAAGTCATTAGGTGGCGCTGGCTATCTTATTAGACATTATAATTCATGTATGCCTAAACATTTAGGGTGTAAACTCAACTATCCTAAACTTCTTCTAGTATGTGGTAGTTAGCAGTTTTTTTATTATAACCCTAATAAAGCATGATATCAACCTATAAAATTTATAGTAATTAATCAATTACCATTGCTGAAAATGAAACTTTACAAGAATTTATAAATAAGGCATTCGCCCCCTTGTTTAAATCAATTTCAAGAAATACTGCACAAAATGTTGTGGTAAAAATGGTAAAAAAAGAAAGAGAGAATTTAAAAGATAGTCTTCAAAATATAGCTGGGAAAATAACATTAACTTTAGATTTATGGGCCTCTAAACAAAATATTGGATATATTGCAATAAATGTTCATTGTGTTTTTTGCATTTGAAGTTTTCTAGCCATTGGAATTCACCTCCTTACTCTCCAATTATGCATCATTATGTTATTTCATCTATTCCCAATGGTATACGTCTCTCTATCTGTAGTTTGAGGTAGTGCTTGTTGGTATTTTATTAATTGATGTGTCAGCCAAGTTGAGTAGCAGTTGAGCCAAATCTTGATTACTACTTGGGAGTTCTTTAGCTATTCAATCTCATCCCTGATCAAGGTTCATGTATCTGCATTTAAGCTGATAAATCTCTCTACAAAGTGTTAAAGAAGCCACACTTATCTTCGTGGAGGAAAAGATTTAAAGTCAAAAAGTCTGGAGAATATACTTCAAGGATTTAATCAGATTTAGTTTCTAGACTTACAAAATACTACTATTCGATTTAGCTGGAGGATATATAGAGGAAGAAATGATCATTGTCATCTCACTACCTTGGAAGTTGAGCTTCTGTTTAGATCTTTATAGTTTGCTTGTTGCCAGCACTGTAGGCTATATTTTTTGTTTCTTATTGCTTGCGATTTAGTGGGATATGCCCCTTTGGACGTTGTTAAGACCCTGAAATTGCGCCAATTATGTATCATTTTAAGGTGAATTAAGGGCTTAAGTAGGTAAAATGCATCATTTCTTATTCATTTTCAGCATTTCATACATTTTCATCTTGAAATTAGAATATCAACATTTTGCACTCATTTCCTGTATCAATTTAAGATTTTATGCAACTTTCTACTTTTTCAAAGAATCCTAGTTAGAATCGGACTCTATCTGGAGGGAACCCACCTAAATTAGAACTTTTCAGTACTTCACCAGTTAAGCTAGATTGTGCAGAAATGAAGCATCTGCTGAACCATAAGAAGGAATTGGAGAAAAGTCTTAGTAGCATCAGAACTCTGATATAGGACCCAATTCTGAGCACACATAGTCACCTTTGGCCCTGCCTTACTGAATTGAAGTTGAAGTTGAATGAAAGATCCTTCCATATCTTGATTTTTAAATTGCAGTTCAAAATATATGCTACGGAAGGGTAAACGAACTAGCAAATAAATTAATTACATACCACAAGAAAAAGACACGCAGATTTTTTACGTGTAAAACCTTGCTAAAAAAAATCACATGTCTTATTGTCTAGACCAGAGACAACCAAGCAATATGTAATTGAAGGTTATAAGATATACTAATCACTGACTCTTTTCCAGTTCCAACTCAATTTAAGGAGTGCAGTTCTTCTTATCCCATCCCTCTTCAAATTCAAATTTATACCAAGGAATATTCCCCTCTAACTTCCCCCACTATTCCAGGTTTAAGGAACCTCTGGCTGAAACTATAAGAGGAGCCACAAGGGGTGAGGACGTCCCATGCTCTCTTCCCCCCCACCCTAGATGACCACTCTCTCCCTCCTCTCTCTCCTTTATTCTCTTCTCTCTTTCTAATAGTGTGTTTTGAGAAAAAAAATCCTAGGTATTTTGGAGCCCTGTTCCAAAAATTAGGATATAAGAGAGAACTTTGGGAGAATTATTGTAAAATTCTGGAGACATTAATGAAGAAAATTCAAGGTTCTTTGCCATGGAGTAGTAGTTTGCCATATCAGAATATCTTGATGAATTTAAGTTAGACTTCTCTTCATTTTATGCAAATTCAATTTACTTGTTTGAATGTCTCTATATTTTGCATGCTTTATCATATTAATAAATCCGTCTTCATGTCTATGACAAACCTCTGCTTAGATTTCTATTAATTTCACTTTGATCATGGATACTTTTTTTAATTGATTATACTTAGATTTGATCTCTTTGATAATCGATGTTTAACTTGATACATGATGCTTGATTGTTTTAAATCTTTTATGAGGTAAAGGGGATTTTGGCCTTTTAATTGAATATAAAAAATTATTCTTTCAATAGGCAAATCATTTGGATCATAAATATTGATTTGTTTTCTAATATGAGTTATTTTGAGACAAAACTGTGTAATTGAATGCATGAATCGGTTGGTAAGTTTGCTTGATGGGTTCCTAAGATTCTGATCTATGTTCAATATTGTATTTTTTGCAATTTATTTTATTTAATTTTCTAATCTACACACACAAAACTATTAAATCTTGTTTTGATTTAAAAAGTTTCAGATTTTTAATTCTTGCTTAGTAAAGCTCCCTTTGGGATTTTGTAATTGCCACTATCTCTAGTAGGCAACTGTGCACTTGTAGTTTTTATTAGATTTGGATTTAAGTTCATATCAGACATTTGTTCTTTGCTTGGGATAGAGTCCTTTTTGTATTATTAGATGAAAGAAATAAAGACTTTTCTTACTTACCGTTCAATGTGTATATATTGATTCTGATTGGATTATGTAGAAGAGAATGATATTATTCTCTTTACTTGAGCACCCATATTCGAGTGTTAGGATAGGGGCTATTATCCTAGAAATTAAGATATTTTAATGTAGTAGAAAAAATGTTTTTTAAAACTTTAGATAATGCAAGCAATAATAATGTCGTAGTTGACATGTTAAAATCGGAGCTTAATATTAATTTAAATGGGATGATTTTTCACAATAGATGTACATGTCACATCTTAAATCTCATAGTACAAGGGAGCTTAGGGTTTCATAAGCCTATAGTAAATGTAATTAAATATTGTATATTATATTTTTCCATCTCCTCCTTGAAAACAAGTTTGGAAGGAAATTTGTAAAAATTTAAATAAGACTCCCAAAAAAATACAACACAATGTAAAACATAGGTGGAATTTTACATAGCAAATGTTAAGAGAAACAATAAATTATAAAAGTATAGTTAATTAATATTGTGCTTTACATTTAACACATACATATATTTTTATACCCAAAGAGAGTTGGCAAACACCTGAAATAAGAGATTTTTTTAGAAGTTTTCTATGCTACAACCTTTTTTTTTTTTTTGGTGTCTATTATCCCACATTATCCAAAAATTTAAACTACTTTCATGAAATTAGTATTGTTTTTGAAAAATATACTAGTATATTGAGTTTTTTTGAAACGTGTACATAGCAATGGAAATAAAGTTTTCACATTACTGAAACAATACTCTATTAGCATTTAGTTTAGTTGCTATATTAGATTATAAGTTAAAAATAGTTGGTTTAGAAACTTTACTTGAAGCAGTAAATATTAATATGAATACTACTAATGTAAATCATATATCTATAATTAAATCTCATTTAGAACAACTTTATATTGTATATTCTACCGAAATGGGTAGATTGGAAACAACCTCTACCCCTATGGCGCCTCCCCAATAACAAAAAGGAAAGAAGAAGGCTATATGGAGCATTATTAAAAATAAAATTGGAAGTGGAAATGGTTCTTGTTCCTCCAGTCAATTTATCAATGAATTGGCAGTGTATTTAAATCCTCCAGTTGAAGTCCCAAATGATGAAACCGGTTTCAATCTTTTGGCCTGGTAAAAGTGAATTAAGATTTTCTGTGCTTTCCATGATGGCTTGTGATTTACTACAAGTTTTAGTGTTTACAATTGTTGTAGAGTAGTGTAAGTGGACGACTAATTAACAACAAAAGAATGGTGCTAACATATGAAACACTAGAAACATGTATGTACTTGAGAGATTGGCTTATGAAATAGAAGATGAATTCTTAGCTATAGACATATATATTCATTACCAATGTAGTTCGTATGCTTCACAAAATTGTACTACTTGTATTTTTTCCTAAAATCTCATTCAAGTTAAAAATGTTAGAGACTTAGAGTGACACTTGTAACTTCGACATTTTTATACTTGTAATTCACAAAATTTTTATACTTGTAATCTTTTTTCTTATTAAGACTTTATCAAGTTGAAATTATCAATAGTTTATAAATTTTATTTAAAGTTCTTGTACATTATCATCTAAGTAATTGTAAACTTCATTTGAGGAAATAAAATATAATTTAATTTTTTTCCAAGTATTGATAAGTTGTTTGGCCATGTTATTTTAATTTTATTGTTAAGTGTTTTCTTCTATTTTGCTTTTCTTTTCCTTTTCTCCATATTACAAATAATAAAAAAACAAAACAAAACAAAGATGGGATGGGGGCCCGTGGGCAGCATAGCCCAACACGGCATGGCCCAAGCACGCCTGGGCCAGCCTCTTGTGGGTTGTGCTAGCACATCAGGACCCATATTTACATGCTTACTCTTTTTTTTTTTTTTTTGATGAAAAAGATTCTCAAAATGTATTATTAAGATGCCAACTTTGAATTAATAAATACATTTTGTTTAATCAAGTCCGGTGTAGAATACTACCAAACCACCATTTCGCCTAGATACTTAGCAAGCTTAACTTATGAGCTACAACATTCCATTCTCTTTTCACATGATGCACTTCAAATCTATTAAAATTGTTCAATAAGACTTTAATCTCTTCAAGCAAAGGTCCTCATTTGGACAAATTAGGAGTGAAAGAATTTAGTGCTTTGATTGTCCACATGAAGTCACCTTCAAGAATAACACTGTTCACCCTGATATGAAAGATCATTTGAAGCCCTCTCAAGATTGCTAAAGCTTCAACGTCATCAGTACGCTCAAGCTCATTCTCTATTTTGCTCAATGCTATAATTACGTTTCCCAATTCATCTATAAGAACTGCACCTATTCCCTCCTTTCAAACCTCATTAAAAATTACACCATCTGCATTTAGCTTCATCATACTTACTCTTAGCAATGCTTTAAGTGTTCTAATATTCAAGACCCATTTTCATCACTAGAAAGACCTTTGTATGCAACTTGCAAGGTAACTGTAAACCCTCTTTCACCCAAGAGCTCTCCCATTGACATGGTTTTATCTGAGGGCTCCTTACCTCACTCAAGGTCTCCAAGTAGCTTAACTGAGGGCTCTCTCATTGGTGTGGGTTTATTGGGTGCCTAGCCCCTTAACTAGGGTAAAACCCGTTTTTTGGTGCCCCATGGAAAAATAATTTGGGTTCTACTGGGCTCAACCTCAAGTAGTAGTCCTGTTGGGGCTTGAATATCAAAATTAAAAAAACACATATATGTACACAATATTTTCTCCTTTTAAAGCCAAAAAAAAAGAAAAAAACCCAGTTTCAAAACAGATGTCAGTAATAAAATAAATAAATAAATAAATAAATAAGCTACACTGTCATGGGGCTCACCATGTAATAATATCTCTTTTGGATGGAAATAATCATCCAACAGCTGTGAAGTCAAATGCGACCCCCATGTTACCATGCTAGGGCCCACTTGATTTGCATGACTTTGAAAGAGAGCCCTATCAAACATCATACTGATTCAAGTAATCAACTGCCTGATTTATTATGGGATGGATAAGATTGTCGGATCATATGATGTTCAATCCATGACCCACCTCAGCAAAACCCAAATTGGACGGTCTGGATTGACAAAGAATCATGCATATCTAATCCCACATCTGAATTTAGTTAAGAGAGAGAGAGAGAGACATGGGAGAGAACATGGCCGAAAAGAGAGGGTAAGGAGAGAGGTGGAGGAGTAGGTTCGTGGGCCCACCCCAAGTCATGGGGGCTGTTGATGCTTGGCTATGCGAAGACGAGTGGAGACGACACGTCCCGTCACAGGCCGTCGGACCCACACCGCCTCTTTTTAATCGGATTTCATTAGATAGAAATTAGAAAGGCATTGGATTCTGCCCACGCTCGTTATTAAGACCTGGTAATCCACGAATGATTCGTGCGTCAACTGGCAAAACACCACCTTGTTAATTATTTTTTCTGTGTTAGTCCGTCACTGACTACTACATGGTGGCATTTGGACAAAAATATTTTTTTATTGGAAAATGATTTTTATGTGGAAATGTAGAAATGCAAAAAATATGTTAGAATGCAAAATTAATTGTAAGTATTAACAAATAATATTCTAAGAGACTATTCTTATAGATTTTATCTATTATTTATTTTACTTTTTATACAAACGTTATCAATGGTGAAACTAGATAAAATGGCTTGGAGGGGCCATTGTGAAAAAAAAAAAAAAAAAAGAGGAGGCGCCATTTGGAAAAATTGCTAAAGTTTTCCAAAAGAACAAAGAGGGTCAAGGTCATCAAAAAGCCCACTAGTTCCACCCCTGAAATGTAATTACAATCATCTCATTGTATTTCCAATTTAAGAAATTTTGAAAATAACTTCATGATAAATTCATCTCAGTGTTCTCAATAGTATGCTAACATTTATCTTGGCAAATGGCAACTCAGACTTCCACCAATTGTTCACTAAGTTGAAGTCAACTTTAAAGTCCTTTTTTTTTTCTTTTTTATATATTTTTTGCGTAAAAGTATACTTCAAGGGCTAAATAGTATGATTAAAAGAGAGTTCCTTATTCAAGTATGATGATGATGCAGAGTTTCTCTCTTTTTTATTTATGTAGCTTCCCAAAAGAATTTGCAAAATAAAATAGCTTTTTAATTTATGATTAAGATTATTTTGTTAAGTCCACATGAATGCATGCTTAGAGTACACCTAAATTGTTAAGCCCACATGAATGCATGCTTAGAGTACACCTAAATGATAGATAAACATAAAATGATCTCAATTAGATCATCACAACTCTTGATTTAGGTGCCTCAAAACTCAACTATAACCAAAAGTACATATTTTATTTTCTAATTTAAAGAATTATGCTAGACCCATGAACATGAAAATGAATTCCATGCGATAATTGAGTGGAGTGTTATTAACCAACTCCAACCCAGATATCGATGAATCACCTTTTTTCATGTCTTAGATAGATAAATCACTTTATTTAAACTTAATTTTGACCACTCCACAACAAAGTAGTCCCATCACCCAAAAAAACAAAAAAAAAAAAAAAAACACTTTTTAACTACAAGTCCCTCTCTAAATTTATAATTCCTCTGCTCAAGAATTACAGAGTCAAAATGACTTTGTCCAAGTCAACTGAATACCTTTACTGGGAGACTAAACAAGGAAAGCCAATCACTTCACAAACCAACAATAATAAATAAATTGCAATGAAAACACTCTTTTTCTTACAATAGTAAACTCAAAATTTGAAAGATATCCAAAAAATTAAAAAAAAATCTTATATAATACCATATAAAGAAAGGAATGAAATGAAAACCCAAACAAGAGCTAACTTAAAGATATCAGAGATCCAAAACAAAACCTCCAATAGCAGAAAAGGAAGCAGCAGCAGCAGCAGAAGCAACGGTCTAAAAAAGGGGAAGAGAAAGAGATGGAGGGAAGGAAAGGAGAGGAAATCCAAGATTCCTGAGAGAGGAAAGCAAAGTCCACGTTTTTTCACCAGCTTTGCTTGGAAAGCAAAGCAAAGCAAACACCTTTGGCTTTCCATCATCATTTCTCCCTTTCCATTGCGATTGAAAAAGACGCTGCGTTTGGCGACCGAGGGCATTTTGGGGATTCTGGGAAAGCGTGGAATGTGGGGAAGGAAGAAGGCCTTCTCCTTGTTGTCGGGGTTCGTCTGCTGCAGCGTGAGCTTGTGATGCAGGTGAGTCATGGATGCGAAGCTGTCGAGGAGGGCCGGGGGTCACGTGCGGCTGAGGATGGGGCACGTGAGGGTGTGGGTCCTGCGCCTGATCTCTAGCGTGCTGATCTGGACGGCTCTGATTCAGCTGGCGTCCGTTGCCGAGCTCTGGAGGCCGCTTCTGCTGCCGAAAGGCTGGCCGGCGTGCCTAGATCGCCGCGCCGGCGCCGCGGGTTACGCCAACGCCACTAGGTTCTCTGTTAAGAGCGAGATCGCCGCCGCCGCCGCCGCCCCTGCGCCTCCCGCGCTCCTCCCCAAGAGTAAGACTCATTGCTTCTTCTTCTGTTTTGGGTTTTTTTTTTATTGTTTATTATTGAGAATTGAATGTGGGTTTTGTTAGTGGGGAATGAAAGATGGGTGCTTTAATTGTGGGGTGTAATTGTTTGGTTGTGGGGAATTGGGATTGTGTTGGAATGTGATTTGGAATGGATGGGATTAATGAAAATGTGGGAAGAAATTGATGCAGGAATGGTAGGTCTGTTTTGCTTGTTCTTGGGGTTTTTTTTTTTTTTTTTTGGATGGTTGCTTGATTTGTGGTCTTGTGTTGGAAGAGGAGGATTCTTGTTGTCTGTTGATATGTTGGGGGTGGTTGGATGATGTGGGATTGTGGGGATTTTGTTTGCATTAGTGATTGAATAGATTTATGATTTTATAGTTAAATTTTTTTAGAAATTACAGAACAGTTGATGCCCGTTGGTGGATTGCATGTGGCACAAAAAGTTGTGTATTCTATTTTTTGAATGTTACAGAGAGAGAGAGAAAAAAAAGGACCCATTATCCTAATTGGATGTTCGGAACCCTGACAGAAAGAGCCTGCAACAATGACAGAAAATTTTGAATTGTGTTTTGCAGGCCTCAGATATGAGGTTTTCATAGTCTTATCGGAATGTGTTTTGGATGGTACACAATCAAGGTGTCCTAATTAGGAAATTTAAAGTATAAGTATAAACTTTGCTTTTTACCGATCTTTAGGGCATGTTTTTGTTGCTTTGGCGGACCACTTCTCTGAGAAATCATTTTTTTCCTACTCCCAATCGGAAACACTTTTTTGCTTCTTTGTAGAAACTTGCATTGATTTTAATGGTTTTCCTCAGAGAAAAAAAAAGTGTTAGCACAAAATGATGGAAAGTGTTTTCCATAGAAATGTTCTTTGAATCATCTTCCGACGTAACCATGTCCAATAATGCGCTTTTTAACATCTTAAGCCCTCCCTGTTTGCTTCTTTCAATTTTGCAAAGTTATTTTAAGTGTTGCAAATTGAGCTGCTTTTGATTTGATAGTGTTCACACCAAACAATGGAAAAATGTCTTTCATGGAAATGCTTTTACTTTTCATTTTTTTTTCTGGAAAAGAAAGCAGTTGCAAAAAAGTGCCCTCTGCGTTTGCTTCTTTTAATTGGAAACTAGATTGAAGCAGAGTAAGTTGAAGTTCTAGTAGGAGGATTTCACTGATTTAGTTCTAAATTTTATTAATTTGCCTTTCCTTCCTGTAAGGCTTACTGAAATCTCTTGCTTACATAGGGATCTGATTTTATCCAAAATAGAAGATAATATCCACCGCCCCTTTGTGTTTACTAGTTTCTTCTTTCTTTCTTTCCTTCCTTTCCCTTTTTTCTTTTATTTTTTTGTATTGTTCCTCTGTCTGTACTTCATCTCATCCATTGACTTCAGTCATCTTCCATTATGAGGGTTCCCCAGAATGATTGCTTTAACAACCTAGAGCTTCACTAACCTTAAGAACGACCTTAGAGTTTGTTAATATTTTTATCAGAGCCTTCACACTATTCACTGAGGACTTTTTGGGCATATTGACATGGCAGCTTTACATCAAGGTGGTCAGATATGATCAGGCTGTGCCGATCTTTTTGGCCTATGCAATATGCAATTGTATGTTGTCTTTATGATATCTTGTCGTCGGCTTCTTTTCTACCTTACCTTGTTTTACCCCATTCTTATTAGTTGCTTCTTCTGCTTTTTAGTAAAATGCCATTTCTTTTAAGTGAACTCATGTTATTTACATTGACATTGTTGAAACACTAGCTACTGATTCTGAGGACTATACATGCCATCTTGAGCAGGACTTTACAAAAACAATGGATATCTGAGAGTCTCTTGCAATGGGGGCCTGAACCAAATGCGAGCTGCGGTATGAAAGCATTCCTATGATCTTTTACTTTTATGAAGGCCAGTCGTGACTATGACTTTTGAACTGCTGATTACTGTATCCTTGAATATTCAGATGTGCTTAAAGCCTTAAACGCTCCTGCTGGTTTCTAATTTCTTCTCATTGACCTCATCTTTGCAGATATGTGATATGGTGACTATTGCACGCTATTTAAATTTGACATTATTAATTCCTGATCTTGACAAAAGATCTTTCTGGGCTGATCCTAGGTTTGTACATTATTGGTAGTCTGCAATGTGAGTTCGGACTTTATATTGGAATGCAGTTGTCATTTTAAAAAATTTGTATTTTTTGCAGTGATTTTGGAGATATATTTAATACTAAACACTTCATCGATTCTTTGAGAGATGAAGTACGGATTGTAAAATCACTTTCCAGAAGGTTCAATAGAAAAAGCCGCAGCTCTGTATTATCAATGCCCCCTGTAAGCTGGTCAAGTGAAAAGTACTACCTGAAACAGGTCATGGCATGGAAGGACTCTTCTCTTTCTAAGTGAGCCTTTTTCCAATCTTCTTTAAACTTGTTGCATCTCTGAAAGTGCTTTCCACTTGCAGATTTTGCCACTCTTCCACAAGCACAAAGTTATCCACTTCAACAAGAGTGATGCTCGCTTGGCAAACAACGGACTTCCCATTGAACTCCAAAAGCTGCGTTGCCGTGTTAATTATCAGGCGTTGAGGTTTACTCCGCAGATTGAGGCCACAGGAAACAAACTCATCTCCATTCTTAGGGAAAGTGGGTTTTTTGTTGTGCTCCATCTGCGATATGAGATGGATATGTTAGCATTTTCTGGATGTACACATGGATGCTCTCATGAGGAAATCAAGGAGCTCACCCAGATGAGGTCTGTGGCATAATCCAAAGCCTACCTACATTTTTAACTTCTTGTTAACAATCTTCACCACTGCTAATATTACATTATCATATGCATCGGTGAACTTCTAGGTATGCTTATCCTTGGTGGAAAGAAAAGGAAATTGTGTCTGAGAAGAAAAGGCTTGATGGGCTATGCCCCCTTACACCGGAGGAAATGACATTGGTTCTGCAAGCATTAGGCTTTGCAAGGGAAACCCAAATATACATAGCTTCTGGGGAAATCTATGGTGGCGAAAGAAGGTTGGCTCCTCTGCGGGCTGCATACCCAAAAATAGTAAGTTTATTCTGTGAGGCATATGCCTGCTGAGACAGAGACAGAAACCTATTGATGTCATATCTCATCATCTTCTTTATGAGCTCAGTTTGTTTTTCTGATTTGGTTGTGGATTTGCAACCTCATTTCAGGTAAGGAAAGAAATGCTTCTTAGTCCAAATGAGTTAAGTCCTTTCCAGAATCACTCGACTCAAATGGCGGCATTAGATTATCTGGTCTCTGTTGCTAGTGATGTTTTCATTCCTAGTTATGATGGGAATATGGCAAGGGTTGTTGAGGGACACCGAAGGTTAGTTACTTATCACAGAGTCCAAGCTATAGTTTATATGTGAAAGTTGCCTTTGGTCACTACAACTTCCACGTATTGCTTGAAAGCACAATAAAATGTGTGTCCTTTTTTTTTATTTTTTTAAATAATTATTTATTGCTCAACATGTTATGTTCCCTATAGTTTAGAACTGTAATGTAAAACCAAGAAAAAGAAATTTAAGCCAATTCATTTTCTTTTTTCTTGCATGATCATTTTAACTATTCTAACCACTTAAAATTTAGCTTTTACCAATTAAAAAGATGCGAACAACTTAAATTTGTTTTTGATTACATTTTTTTCCCAAAAAAAGACATTTTTTCCTTTTTATTTGTTTAAATAGGATAAGACAATAAAAAGGCCTAGAGTTAAAAAAAGGACGCTCATAAATGATTAACCTGTTACCTTGCTTGCTTAGTACATTTTCGGGGAGTTAGGGTGTTCGTGCGTTTTCCACAACTTTTCATCCCTAATAGGAATATATATGACCTATCCAATGTGCATGGACACTTCCATGAGAAGCTTCTTGTGGCGTCCACCTAGGGATGGGACAGGGGTGGGGGTGTGGGGGGGGGGGGGGGGGGGGATAGATTCATCTTGGTGGGCCTTACCGGTGTATGGTGTTGGGGGCTCAAGTGATCATCCTAAACCCCAATCAATGACACACAATTTTCACCTTTGTAAAAATTGACCCATCGATCCATTTGAATGGGTGTGAAAAATTGGTTTTGGTGACTAGTAGGAATAGGGCTGGGTCTTTATTTTTATTTTTATTTTTATTTTTTTGTGTGTGTTTGTGATGCTCTCCTACAGATGATTCCCATGGAAGTTCATGTGGGTGCCCTTGTAGGGCCCACTTGGGGCTCTATCAATCATGGGGGAGGTGGGGGATCAGAAGATTTGGATGTGGCCTACCTATTTGCAAAATTGTAAGTCCATTAGGTTATCGTAACCCCTTGATCCATGGTCCACAGCTCCACAAGTTTAGCGCCTTACACATTAAAAAAAAAAAAGTTTTACCCTCAATCTAATGGTCCAATACGTTCAGATGGATGCAAACCGATTGGATCTAGTGTAGTTTAGGGAGGTCCCGATTCCTCTGTGCGTGGATGGTTGATCCCCTCACAGTTGTCCACCTGGGATGGGACGGGGGAGATCTTTGGCTAGCCACTAGGTCCAAGCCCACTAGAAGCCTATTCAGAGAATCTTTAGATCATGCAGGATTTTCCTACCTTAGTACAAGAGTTTCCTATTTTGCAAAATCTAGTAGATTTTTAGGATTTCATTCTTTTTAAAAGTTGTTATTAGGATTGAATTAGAAATCTTTTATTTTATGGATTATTTCCCTAGTTATATAATAAATTAGCTATATATAGAGAGATGTAATCTTTTCTCGTGGGCCACATTACATTGATATTTGAATAAGATTTTTAGTTTTCTTCTCTAGAGTGAGTTGTGTGTTTTTGTCTTTTGGTAGGAGATCTAGACAGCTTATCTTAAGCCTTTTGGCTTGGAGAGTAGCCCATTGGCTATTCTTCCCTTCCCAAATTGTGTCACCCTCCTACCTACCTATGCATAGTGACGGAGGCTCAAATCATCATCCCAACCATGGATAAAAATATCAGTTGCTGCATAGTATAGCGGCCGATATATAGGCCATAGCGCCCAAGGGCGCTACGCTATTTCGTAAAAATCGCCGCTTACATGTGTAGTGTGGCCCGTAGTGGCTGCTACATTATCGTGGCGGCCGCCATGTTTTGGCAAAACTGTAAATGAAAAAAAAAAAAAGCAACAGGAGCAATGAAAAAAAAAAAAAAGCAGAAGCAGTAGGGAAAAAAAAAAGAAACAGAAATAGAAAAAGAAAGTACCTGCAGTAGATGTGCAATGGAGACTCCTAGATTTGGATCGCAACAACAGTAGGCGGACGTCCAGGTATGTCATTTCTTTTTCTTCCTCCTTTCCCCTTCTGGTTTTTTTTTTTTTTCCTCTTGTGGGCTTGAGAAAAGGGGCAGTGGCAGCACCATCAGCAGCAGTGGTGCCATCAGCAGTTGTATCGCCGTCTTCTTCTTCCTTCTTTCTTTCTTTTTTCTTCTTATTCTCTTTTTCTTTTCTCCCTCTTTTCCTTTCCCTCTTCTCAACCTCTCTCGATGCTTCTTTGGCTTTGGACGCACGCTAGGGCGAGATGCCTATACGACGCCATATTAAAGGTAAGTTATGGGCCTCATGGTGGGCCCACTCGATGAAGGGCATAAATAAAAACTTAATGGGACCTTAAAAAAATATTTAAAAAACCTGACCCCATTAAAAACCAATCCATTAGAAAAAAAAACGATTAAAAATCATTAAAAAATAATTCAAAAAATCATACAAAAAAAATTCAAAATCAGTAAAAAGAACATTAAAAAGATCATTCATGCCTTTTTAACCATAGGTGGGCTCCATGATGAGGCCCAGCTTTTAAAATAAAAAAATTCACGCCTTCCTCAAATAAACTTCATTCTAATTGAGAATAGCACCCAATCAAATTTTCATTGTAATTGAAAATAGGCCCAATTAGAATTTCACTCTAATTGAAAAAAGATCCCAACCAAATTTCAATTTAATAAGAAATAGTGCCCAACCTAATTTCTCCCTAATAGGACATAGGACTAGGAAATTTTAATTCAAATATGAAATAAGGCCCTAATCAAATTTAACTTTAATTGAAAATTCTTCTCTCTCTCTCTCTCTCTCTATATATATATATCTATAGCTCTGAAATGTTATATTCTAAGCCTAAGGATGAGGATATTTTGATGAGTCTGTTTGATTATAAACATTTTGTTAACTCTGAAACTTAACATTTTATCTTTCATTCTTGAACGAATCTTGATGAAATTTCTTTATGACATATTTTTTTTATAAGCCTTTCATTCGTTTTTAAGTTGGCATAACTAAACAACATTAATCGATATGGGAAAAATTGATCATTCCTATTCTTTTTAAATGATATAGCGATACGTGATCTCATGCAATGAGGGGACCGCTACATACCCCTATACTAGTTACTTTTACAAAACAAACATATATTCCATCATTTTCCAATATTCTGGATTTTTTTGAAAATATTTCAGATTATTTTGAAGACTTTTTCCAATCACACCGCTACGCCGCTATATAGCGTTTTTGCGGCGGGCCGCTACACCCGCTACAACCGCTATTTTCACCCTTGATCCCAACCATTTGATCAATTGCCAATAAGTTTTCACCATCCAGAATGAATGCAAGCCAATCCAACAATCCAATCAAATTGGATGGGTGCCAAACTCGGGATCAGTGACTATCACGGGGGGTTATGATGCCCTGATACAACATGGATACGGCAAGGACACGCTCTAGACACGGCAAGGACATGGACTATAATATAAAAAGTGAAGCATCGGTTAAGATATGACACGATACATTGGCCATTTGAAGTATTCGTGCATCATAGATGGGGGTCCCTGTTTTATGATCCACTTGGATTGATCATAAGTTGGGACCCATTAGGTGTTTTGGCACGTGGTGCTCACCTTATCATCGTACACCCCCCCCCCCCCCCTCCCCCCCCCAAATCATGGGCCCCATTCATGTAGGAAGCTCCTTTGTAATTGTACCATGTAAGTATCCACCACTGCAGTTGTACTAAGCCAAACTCTAACAATCATGTAGTGCCATTTGCAGGGTCTCTCTCTCTCTTTTTTTTTTCTTTGACCTAAATATTTGAAGTTTCCAGTAGCATGAATTTAACACGACGCTGGTTTGTCACACATTGTAAAGAGAGATACTCATGTGCTGTGATTAGTTCTATACTGATGGCATTGCCCAACTAATTTAACCTGAGTGGAGCTCTCCTTTGCTTATCCGTCCCGTTCCTATCACAAGCCCGCATATGTATCTACCATTGGATTTATGGTTTATCAGTCCAGATCATATCACACATCTTGCTTTGTATCAATCCAGTAATAGTGAAATTTGGTTTAGCTCATTTATAGATGTGGTGTGTGATATGACTGACTTAGATCAAGTAGAGGTAGGTCCACACAAGCTGAATCCGGTGGTTAGCTACTGGCAGTATCATAGTGATGCTAATTTAGAATTGTTTCTCAAATTTAATTGGGACAACCTGTACAGTGTTCTATATGGGACAAGAGTCTTCACTGTATTCACATACTTGGTCAAGTAGAATGATTGCATAGGATTAGTTCTCAATGGAACTCATATTCAATCTTGCTAAGGTCAGAGAAAGGAAAACCTGACATTGAAGATGGAAATGGAAGGGTGAGGTTGTAGCCTTAGCTAGGAGGAAGAAAAATATAGTAGGACCAGTGACCAGATGGTGTAGAAGAACATTATGCTCCTTAAAAACAAAAGGTGACATATTTATAACTTTGCAAATTGCCGAACTAGTTAACTTATGAGCTTATAATTGCCAAGCATGCTGTGTGTGTGTATCTTTATCTCTATATGGAACAAGGAATCAAATGGAAGGTTTAAATTATATGTTGCAATTAGTATCAGTGCATGCTGTGCAAAGTGGAGATAAGCTATTGGAACACATGCACTTGTCTAGTGCGACTTTGGTTAAAGGGATATTATTATGAGAGAGAGAGAAGCTATTGGAACACATGCACTTGTCTAGTGCCACTTAGGTTAAAGGGATTATTGAGAGAGAGAGAGAGAGAGAGAGAGAGAGAGAGAGCATAAAAATTAGAACTAGGGTTTTAAAACTCAGACTCAACCTATGACTCAACAGGAATCCACCCTCCCTTTTTTTCTTCTTCTTTTTGTAGAAAATAGAAAATGATGATTGGGAAGGAGAGTTTTTGGGTGTGGGGTTGGGGGGGGGGGGGGGGGGGGGGGGGGGTGTGGCGCGCGGGGCGAGGATTGGGATTGAAGAACGAATAGGAGGGGAGATTGAAGGAGGAGAGGAAATGGGTTGTTTTTATTGAGATTTATGTTGTGTTATTTGGATTTTGGAGTTGGGTTTTCATTAAAAGAATAGGAGGAGGAGGAGGAGGTCATGGGACTTACATGATGGGAGAGACTGGAATCATAGAAGGAGACGCGCGGGGGGGTGGGGGGGGGGGGGGGGGAGGAGAGCTTTGGGATGACACGATGAAGAATGTGACTCAGGTCATGGCCGAGTCTAAGTTGACTCAAATTTTAAAACACTGATCAGAACAGCTCTCATATGATGTATTAAAGGGTTATAAGTACAAGGCAGTAGAAGTTGGGACCAATAAATACCTACCCAACTCTGTCATGGCTGAGTCGATTGAGAGAGAGAGAGCTTTGGCATGACATGATGAAGAATGTGACTCAGTTCATGGCCAAGTCTGAGCCGACTCAAATTTTAAAACACTGATCAGAATAGCGCTCATATGATGTATTAAAGGGTTATAAGTACAAGGAAGTAGAAGTCGGGGCCAATAAAGACGTACTCAACTTTGTCCTGGCCAAGTCCGAGTTGACTTGGCCGAGTTTTAAGACACTGATCATAACAGCTCTCGAATGATCTATTGAAGGGTACCATTAAAAAAAAAAAAAGATCTATTGAAGGGTTGTAGGTTCAAGGAAGTAAGAGTCGGGACCAATAAATACCTCGAACAAGTAATGAGGAATGACACAATAGATCATGGAGTTGGTGAGAATATGTATTTATATATAAGGTTGATGGGAAAAGTAAAATTCAAGAAACCCTTCTCAAAGTTGGTTTTTGGGGTTTTTGTGTGAGACCAATTGACATTTTGTTTTTTAGTGGTGAACACCAGTTGATGTTGAAATGAGGAAAGGTGAACAAGACTCCGGAGTTAATGAGAACATGGCTTTAAATTGTATTGAGTTGCAAACTATAACTCACAAACTGAATTCTTGATCTGTGGGATAGGGCTTCATTGATGATAATGGGTGTGATCACATAGGTAAACCTGCATAGATTTGGAGTGTGACCAACATCTTCACCCTGCAATAAGCGTGCAAGCCATATGCACATCCCTGGATATACTGGTTACAGATGAAAAGGCCCTATGTTTTCATTTTATATTTAGTTAATGGGAACATTGAGTTGACTCACCAATATTGTTTTTACTTTTTCATGTGTTTCTTAGTCTGCTTTTGAGTATTTTTTTTTAGTACTTTGTTTTTGATATCCTTTTTTTTTTTTAATCATACATCCTTGCTTATGTGTCAAGTTCTCAAGTGAATGCGACTCACGTCTTTTTTCGCTTATGGTAGGCATTCTGGGTTCAGAAAATCCATTCTGCTGGATCGGAGGAAGTTGGTGGAGCTGCTTGACCTTCACCTAAATAAGGCAATGTCATGGGATGAATTCTCACTAGCTGTCAGGAGGATTCATAAGCATCGAATGGGTCAACCCACCAGGAGAAAAGTCATATCAGAGCGACCGAAGGAAGAGGACTATTTCTATGCCAATCCTCAGGAGTGCCTTGAACATTTGAATAATCAACAGATCAATGATAACCTATGAATTTGTCGGCACTACTGCATTTTGTTTACTTGAATTTGACAGCCAGGCCCCATTTTCAATAACTGGAGCTGAGCAAGTGTGGCCCCATTGCATAGAGCATGGTTTTGTTACTTCACTGAGTTGGAGCAATCTTAAAAGCTGGAATGGCATTCAGCAGTGATTATCCACAAAATCAAATGAATTACATGTCAGAAAGAGCCCATTGAAGGATCTTTAGGCACCAAAACACTGAAGGGGCTTTTAGCAACTAGAACATGCGCTACCGGACAAGCATTTGTATTCTAAGATATGCAAGCAATCATCATGTTGTTTCTGTTCTTTTATCCACATGTGGTTGATGTGTCTTCCTACGTCATCACATGTTCTATAAAAGCCCATCTCAGAGGGGAGTGCTTCTTGTTTCTCCATCATTTTGGAATTGCAATTCATTGTCAGGTTTTGCTGTATTTGGCAGCTTGCCTTTCTGAGCTAAGAAGATTCTTCCATAATGTATTTTTTTAATCCTACTCCTGGTTGAATTATAGAGTCCTGGAAATCTGGATGGATGTTAACAAGTCTTGATTTGAAATGACAAGCAGTTAGCAAAGCCTTATGTGGAAGAAAGAAAACTGCATAATGATGAATTGGAATTTGCTGTAGTTCATTGGTGGTTTCTTTTATTTCTTTTATCGAGCTTTATTGTTTCTTGGTAAGTTTGAGATGTAGTCAACCACATCAATTTTATTTCTCCATTTTGATCTATCCTCAGCCAAGTACTTAGATTGATTGCACTTGTCCATATCTATATTTATCACATTGGATGGGTTACAGTGACAATAACAGGCCTTCTGATGCCATGAATCAGGTAGAATTTAGGTTTGATTTAAAAGACCCCAAAACCAAGCAATTAGTTTATCATATGAACGCATGAATCTGACCAGATTCTGCAAATGAATATTTAGATTAAAAATAAAAAGTGATGTTCATTATTAGATAAAAGAATCAAATGAATCTAAATTCTAATAACCATTTTTATTCAAAAATTAAATGAGGTCATATTTCAGATAGGGGAAATGATCCCGTAAAGGTGGTCCTTCCATACTTACAGTACGTACCAACTATCAGGGCCCATTTGGGACCCTAGAGATCATGGGACAAGGGGAATAGGATATCCACATGCATCTTATATATCTGCTAAGTAACCGTGCTCACCTTATTGTGAGCACCACTTTCTAGTGGGGACCACTAGGGGCCTCACTTAGGGATGGGAACAAGGAGGATCGAAAGATCTCCCCTCTACATTTCCATGTATGGTGATGGAGGGTTAAATCATCATCTTAACCCCTTGATCAATGGCTGATAAATTTTGATCATCCAAAACGAGTGTAATATGATCCAATGGTCCAATCAAATTGGATGGGTGCTAAACTTGGGGTCGGTGACTTTCGTGGGGTGTTGTTTTATAGTCCACTTGGATAGTGCATTAGGAACTTTGGCACATGGTGCTCATCTCAGCAATGTACTTCAATACACGGTGCTCATGATGAGTATTGCATGCCAAAGTACCTAGTGGGGCTTTATTTATGATCTATTTAAGTGAATCATAAAATAGGGACCCCTAGTGATAATCATCGATCTCATATTTGTCACCCATCCAATTTGATTGGATTGTTGGATTGGCTAGTACTCATTTTTTATGGTGGAAACTTATCGGCCATTGATTAAGTGGCTAGAATGAAGATTTGGGCCTCCATCATACATGGTTAGGTGGAGGGGAGATCTTCGATCCCCCCCGGTCCCATCTAGGGTCCCCACTAAAAGATGGAGCTCAGCATAAGGTAAGCACCAATACTTAGCATAGGAGCTCCTATATATATATATATAACGGTCTTGTGAGGACTATCTTTACGGTCCTTACGAACTATTTTTTATAGTTCTAGATAGTGCTGTCTACGTTGCGTACCATTTAAATGGATCACACACATTACTCTCGTGAATTACACACCTCTACTAATTCTGGGTCTCATCCGAATATATTGGACCTTTGAATCGACTGTATACTCATGTATATATAAATAAATATATATAAAGTCTATTCTGATGGATGTGCAGTCGACCCAACGGTCAAATCTATTTGGATGGAAACTAAAATTGGTAGACATGTACAATTTAAGAGGGTCATATATATGATCCATTTGGATAGCCGGCACTATGGGCTGAGCTGTCTAAAACGGTGAAAATAGTCCGTAAGGACAGTCGTTACAGGATCATTTCCCATATATAAATATATTATGATCTTTCATTCCTTTATGTCCTTCATGGTTGGCACAACTCTAGGTGGGCCCTAAAAACTTGTCTCATATATGCACCATCTTGCTAGATCGTTTCTCTTTCTTTTTCTCTCTCTGTATATATGCATCTATCTCTTACCATAGGGTGAGAGACACTTTCTTTTTTGGAAAGTATTAATGTGCAAAAAGACAAAACCATCACACCTCATCACACCTTAGGTCAAAAAAGGAAGTGTCCCTCACCTTATGGTAAGGGATGAATGCATAGTAATATTCTTATATATATGTCCTTCACTATTTTGATAAGAGACACTTTATTTTTTAGACTTAACAAAGTAAAAAAGGTGTAATGAGTGTAATGGTTTTGTCCTTTTCTACATTAATACTTTTCAACTATAAAGTGTTCATTACCATTTTAGTCAAGGACATATGTACATAAATATTCTCCTATATATATAGTTTGATGACGTAGGGTATCCCTCGTCAGCCTAGCCTTCAGACCTATGACCTTCGACCCGAGGGTTACCTGATTTTGATGAGCAAGTACTATTCCCTAGAGGGTACATACATGGCCACACACATATTACCCCGATAATGCAAGGGAAGGGAGTTGAACTTAAGGCATTGGTGAGCAAATCCAAGTTTCAAATTAACTAAGCCACAGCCTATATAGTATGCATCCATCCTTCACTATAGGGTGAGGTACACTTGTGGGTCTCATTTGGAAATGGGATCAAGGGGATGAAAAGATCTATGTGGGACAAATCCAAATATCAAGTTTGGCCCCAATCACATGCCCCTAACCCCTTCATTTGTGGCCCACAAATCCAATCAATTTGAATTGGTGAACAGTCAATCCAACGGTCCAGTAAATTCAAATTCAACCAAAACTTGGGATATGTCACTATCAAAGAGGTACTTGTGTATTGCAAGGTTTGGATTGGGTGATAGATGGGCTTCACCTAGAGTTCTCACTAAAAAAAAAATGATGAGAGCTAGTTTTCATAGGATTATTTCCCTCTTCATTTGTAGTCCGCACGTTTAATGGCTTTATATAAAAAAAAATGTAAAAATTGAGCATTGGTCTAACAGTTCAGTCTATTCAACTCCATCCAAATCTATGGGATTAGTAGCTATCACTGTGGTTCTGTATGGTCCATTTGGTTGGGCCATAAGATGGCCCCAACAACTGGTATGTACGTAAGGATGTCACGCCCGTCCTTATCATTTTACTTTTGGATGGGGTCGATCAGATTATTTTTGCCTTGTTGCCACTCCAAAATGAACAGTTCCAATTGATTTTTGTCAGCGAAAAGATTGACATAAAAATTTAATTAGATTGTTCTGACCCACTACATGTGGGTGCAATGTCATTTCCCTTGACTAAGGGGTAAGGCGTCTCTCGACTCTCACCAATCTTTTCACATGACATTAACTCAAGGTGAATTATGAATTACTCCCTCTGTTTTTTTTTTCTTTCTTAATTTCTTTCTTTTTTTTATGACCCCCTTTAGATCAGTAAAATTGGACAGTTAACGAATGGAAGCGTAATTTGTCAAGGACTCTACACCTTAGGTACCAAGTAAATGCAATAGGAATTTTTCTCTGGGAAGTGAAGATGAGCATGTGACCGTGGAAAAGCGATCAACCCATTTAAAGATTTACTTTTCTTTAGGTGGGTGATTAAATAGATGAGAGGTAGATCAAAACAAGTTTACTATTCATCATCGATAATACCCATACAATAAACATGATAGAAGGTTAAAAGTATGCGTAGGACATAGGAGTAAATTGCCTGACACAAAAATTGCACTTTTCTCTTTGTTGGTGGGTGTTGTCGTTGCATAGGGCACATCATTGTTGGTGGGAGATAGTTCATCTACAGTGGGCTGTCATTTCAGTGGGTAGTGCACTCAACTTTTCTTCCCAGAGCGACAAAGACCGTCTTGCACCTTCTAGATGGATATAGTCGAGGCTCATATTTAACAGGCAAAGGCTATGTATGGATTAAGCTTCCACAATTCAACCCGCTTTAATTATTCAAATTATAGTACTAATTGTCCTCACCGTGGACAGCGATTGGGCATAAAGATTAAAAAAAAAAAAAAGTCTCATTCCTTTTTATAATTTTGCTTTTCTTTTTGGATTACTGCTGTGCCTTTCCCAGTTTTCCATTTATGCGCCACTGATGAGAAGTAGTATATCCGGGCCGGAACCATGGTGGATATGGACCCAATTTCAACTTCATAGATTAGATCCACATCCAAACCTGGACCCGGATCCAACAAGAAACCTATGTGGTTTTTTTTTTTTTTTTTTGTCTTGAAGTAACCTATGTGTTGTTACCAAAACCGATACCGTATTGGTATTCGTCGTGGTTTGCGGCTCGTTGAGATCATCTCGGTGTGAATTGTTTTTTACTTCAAAAAAATTTGAAAAAATATTCAAAAAATTCAGAATATTAGAAAAGGCTAGAAAACAATATTTTCTTTCTTTTTTTTTTCCATTAGTAACAAGTATAAATCAAATTATCGGTCTCCCTAAATCATAACATCCTACATCGCTATCTTATCTGAAATTGTAATTTTTGTTTGTAAGAATCATAATTATGACTTATGAATTATCTATTAGTGTAAAATCTTAGAAAATATAATTTATTTGTAATTTGTATATAGTGTTGGTAATTGGTATCTTATATATTATATACCAAGATCCTCTACATCTTGAAGATATATGTATTTTACTACTAGATCTATCAAGTTTGATTCATTAAATCATGTATTTTTATACTAATAAAATAAAAATAATAATTTGTATTCCTAGTATTAAAAAATATCTAAATCTCAATAAAAATGAAAACTAGTTAAAACTCAACGCCTCTATTTTTAAAATACCAAATAATAGATCTATACAAGAAAAAGAGTAGAATGGAATTATCATATTCATGTCTCATTTTTAGCTTTTACCAAAAAAATGTTTACAAAAAAAAAAAAAATTCAAAAAGTAGAATATACCTACCTTTGTAGAGTTATTTTGGTGATTTCTTAAACCAAATCCACCAAAATAAAGATTTTTTGATTTATTTGCAAGTGAAAGAAAGTGTTACAGCAATTGGAGCATGTTTGGGAAGGAGAGGATGAGTAGAAGGATGAGAAAGAGGAAAAAAAAAAAAATAGGGTTACACGTTTTTTTATTTTATTTTATATATATATTGTCGATATATTCAGAATATCGGCCGATATATTGAAATATCGGCCGATATATCACGATAGTTTCACTATATTTTAACTGTGTGGTACTGATATCGATTCTTTGTCATTTATCAGTACGGTACTGATTGATACCAGTATGTATTGGCCGACATGTACCGGTATTGGTCAGCTGATATTTTGATCCATGAACTCAACTGAAAAGGGACTCAGGTCCAAATCTGAATCCAAAATAAGAGGGGGTGAGCATTTGTATAAGTAGACAAAATGACTTCCAAGTGACTTTTTAAATATAAAGTGAATCTATTCAGTTGTGAATGATTAAGGTTTCTTTGATTTTTAAATGTCAATAGTGCTCAAGCTATGTAGACATTTAAAAGTAATATATATCTATAATATGTGGTTGTAATCAAGTTTGACTCCAAACTGATTCATCTACCCTTTCATCAATGGTCCACAATTTTAAGATCTGCATATTCAAAAATAAAAGTAAAAATAATTAAATCATGTCGAGCTCATCCCACTACTACATTTGGGGTTGCAAATGGGTCAGATCAGGAATGGGTACATACTAAACTTGTACCCATTTCGAAATTAATGACGGTTCCCCATTTCTAAATGATGGTTTCAGTTCCAGAACTGTTCTAACTCTGAACCTGTTTATTGGTTCTAGACCTAGTTCCAATAAGAGGACCTAGATTCAATTTCGAAACTGGGTTTAACTGGAGAATTGAGATGTAGTTTTAAAATTGGTTTTGACTTCTTTTAAATTTCTTAATTTTTTTTGAATTAAGGATATTATTTAACTAATAACAAGGCATCAAGTCTATTATTCTTAATATTAAATATAAAAATGTCAAACTAAAGTTGATTTTGAGCTATAATTTGCAATATTAAAAGCTCTTGTGCTAGGTCTCAGGTCTATGGGTTAAAATTCATATGGACCTGGAACTGGACCTGTTTACTAAATAGAACCTAAATTGGGTTCCGGACCCAGACCCGTTTATGATTCGAAAGTTAAAACATGTTTCAAACCTGGTTTTCCACAGGCCGAAACCTTCGAATAAGGTACCTGTTTGCAACCCTAACTACTTTGATAATTAGGAATAGATCAGGTCCATATCTACCCTCAACTTCCTAAAGTTAGGTTAATAGGCAAGGAAGGTGAGGATTATCCACTTTTTTTTTTTTTTTTTGTGGTTGTTGTGGTGTTTTTTTGTTGGGGGGGGGGGGGGGGGGGGGGGGTGGTAGTTAGGGTTTGTAAAGGATTGGGTCAAATTAACTTAGTGTAAACCGTATTTCTAACATTTTTTTTAAAACCCAAATCCAACTTGTTTATGATTGTAAATGTCCACCCAAATCCAACCTGAAAGATTAAACAAATTGTTGTGTCAATTAAGTTTTTTTCTAAGGCCTTTCCTCAAAATTTTTCCTAGAAATACATATGAATTCATTTTTTTTTGCTTGTAAAATACATAGGTATTCTGGATAAAATGAGTGCCACCAAATATTTATTAAAGAGGTCATGAAGGGTGAAGGATAAGCTAACATTATAGATGGGACAGTTGCAGTGCTCACATGAAGTGATTAATTCGAAATTGATGTTGCATCAAACTTTTGTCCATGAGAATGCTCATGGATAGACACAATTTGTAGCAACTACTAAAAAGAAAATAAAAATTGCAAAAAAAACACATTCTCTGATAACGTATAGCAGTATTTCACTCATTCATGCATATTACAAGCTATTAACATCTGCATATATCGACATGCATCCTTAATTATAGATTTCGGGATATTATGACAACAAAGATACAAACAAACTCCATCTGCTAATATTGTTGATTCCCTATCTATGATTGAAAGCAGACTAGCATTTTAATTTTGAGGAAGACATTGCAAGCCTAGGATTGATGGGGGTGCAGACGAAGAGGAAGTCCTTGAGTGGCAGTCGGTGTTGGTTCTATCACTATCCTTTCATTCAGGGATACTACTTCCCATCTGAACCTTTTTATGACATTATGGACAAACACTAGCATTTGTAATTTGGCAAAGTCCTTTCCTGGGCACATTCGAGGTCCACCTCCAAATGGGGTGAATGTAAAAGGAGAAGGCTTCTTCCCTTCAAACCTTGAAGGATCGAATTTCTCTGGCTCTGGGAACCATTCAGGGTTCGTATGTGTTGAATGTGGAGTCCAAAGTAGCTGTAAAAATGAAGAAATGACACGTTAAAGAGTACCAAAAAAACGGTTTACTGTTTTGTAGCCTACAAATTAGACTGTCAGACCCACTTTTGGATGGGTCCGAACGATACATAAGATAGAATTTTGTGAATCATGATTCTGCTCATGAAAAGATTCCAAGGTACAATTTGTAGCTTGGAGCATTGTGTAGATGATTGAATGGGATCATTTTTAACACAACCCATTTTCAGAATAGAAATCTTTTGGGCAGAAGAATAATGCCAAACGGGCTCAAAATAATTAGTGGATATTCTCAAGTCCATAATTCCTCACTAAGGGTGCAAATCAGCTGTGCCGCTCTGGAAATTGACCAAGTCCAAGCTCATAATGGTTGGCTCATGGGCATCTGTTCCATAATTAAGCGTGGATAAGGGGTCAGGTCTAACTGCCAGCCCTGGGTGCAAGAGGATTGGGCTCTATAGGTGCATGGTCCACATACCCATTTCCTTTAGGCTTCAAAATTTAGGCCCAAGCTTGAATACCCAGCCCAATTTTGTGTTTTCATGTGAGCTGGGAAATGCAGGGTTAGGAGCATTATCCCTAGTCCGGCCCATATCTCCTCTTGTAGAAAATATATATTTATGAAAGGGCTTAGTCCTGACGCTGCATTTTTAAATTAGTCTTTACCTTGGAGCCCTTTGGAATGTGATAGCCTGCGTAAGTGAAGTCAGTGAGCGCTACTCTGAAAGATCCTTGGGCAGGGGGCGGGAGTCTCATCACTTCACACACAACGTTCCATGTGTGCTTCATTTTTCTGATGTCCTCCAAGTCCAGCAACTGATAATCCTCTTTCAACATCACGATATCTCTTTGCTCTGATGAGAAGGAAGCAATAACATTAATAAGAAACAAGCCTCATTAATTGAAGAATATTGAATGTATAGGTATGTATATATCAACTTATATCCAATATAATTTTGCAAATGCTTGTAAAAGAGGGACCTGTTGCCTTTTGGAATGTACAAGATTTTTAGAATTATATTCTGTCAATCACATGCACAACTATTGGAGACGAAAAAACTAACTGGACTAAAATAAGAAAGCACAAGTAGTGAAGAATTTCAAATAACTAGATTCATTAAGAAAAAACTACCGTAATTGTTATAAGAGGAAATCCTCTCATTTATACTTGGAATAACAAGAAGATTATTCGCGAAAGACAGGGAGGACGGGGCACAAAAAAAAAAAAAAAAAAACAGAGAATGTTCACACAATTTTTCCTAAAATAGCGGTGGCTGGCTCCCAGGCCCGGCGGGAGGGATGAGTCTATTCAATTGGAACTGCCATGGGCTTGGGAACCCCTGGACAGTTCGAGAACTTTGCCGTATGGCAAAGAAAAAGGAGCCCTTTGTTTGGTTTCTCATGGAAACTAAACTAAAGTCAAATGAAATTTTGAGTATTAAGCAGAAACTGGAGTATGATAAGGTATTTGTGGCGGATGCTGAAGGGAAGAGTGAAGGTCTCCCTTTATTCTGGGATGATTAAGAGGAGCTTACCATCGAAAATTACTCCTTGAGGCACCTTAACGCCACCGTTAGTTTGAAGAGTAATCTGCCTTATTGGAAGTTGACTGGGTTTTATGGGCATCCAGAAAGAGTGAGGAGGGAGGAATCATGGAGCTTAATGAAAATCCTTAACAAAATGATTCCAGAGGCATGGCTATGCACTGGAGATGTTAATGAAATTTTGGGGCGCAGAGAGAAGTATGGTGGAGTTTTAAAACTGGAGAGGCAGATGGCAAGTTTCAGAACATTGGTGGAAGAGTGTAATCTGCATAATATAGGCTATTCCGGAAATAAATTCACATGGTGCAATAACAGGAGTGACAACACTTGCATAATGGAGAGACTCGACTGGGAATTTGCAAAAATGGAGTGGCTGGAGTTGCACCATAATTTCGAGTGGTGTCCTCATACCACTATTTTTTGCTATTGGAAACAAGGATGGATGTCGTAAGGAACAAGCCTCGCAGCACTTTCAAGTTCGAGGAACGGTGGAATCTACATGATGATTGCAAAAATTTATAAAGAAGGTTTTGGAGAGAAAAGACCCACAATGAAGATGTTCTTCGTTCAATGTGTAACAGACTTAGAAAATGCCAGAAGGAGTTAAGAAGATGGAACCGGTACGCATTGGGCAACCTGCAATGGAGGATAAAAGAAAAAGAAAAGAGACTCATACTCTAATGGCAATGGAGGATCCTGGGACAATTTCAGATATAGGAGAGGTGAGGGGAGAGCTTGATACTCTATTGGAGCATGAGGAATTGAAATGGAAACAAAGAGCCAAGGAAAATTGGTTAAGGGAGGGAGATAGGAATGCCAAGTACTTCCATTCATGTGCAAAACAACAAGATTATTCAAAACTCAAATTAACCTAAACTCTCTAACAAACCACTAACAATTCAATTTTATCTCTAAGAGAAGAATCTCTAACATCTTCCCTCAATCACATGGCCTTGAATAGGATCTGTGATTATAAATAAAATACAAAAAAACCTCTGATCTCTGGTAAAATAAATCAATTAAATAGTTTTTTAACTAAAAAACGATCTTCATGTCTTCTTAGTAATCACTGTCTATCCGTGGATCCATCACTATTACAATTTTTAGTTTGTCAGTGTCGGTAGCCTACTAAATCAAATCTATTGCAATTTCTTCTATAAGGTTTGGTAGTGTGATAGTGTAATTTGTTGAAGATGGCGAGATCAGGAGATTTAGATATTTTTATGGACAACGAGGGGAGATGGTTGATTTTATTGGAGTACAAGAAAATTAACGGTGATTATCATAGGAAGATAATACCTTGCCCGGTTTGATCGTAATATCATAACCGGGTCCATCTCTGGTACCATGAAGAATTTCATGTAACTTGATTCATTGACATAAAACAAATAGTAATTCTCATGAGAGGAAATTCTTTCATTTATATATGGAATAACAACAAGATTATTAAAAACTCAAACTAACTTAAATTCTCTAACAAACCACTACCAATTCAATCTTATCTCTAAGATAAGAATCTCTTACACCAGCATTAGGGGGCTTGAGTCCCTCTAGCTTTTTGGTGAGGGAGTCATTTGGTGAGGGGAGACATCTCTGGTGAGGTTGGAGAGCCCTCTGGTTAGGGAAGGAAATAAAATCTTTGGTGAGATAACACGTCCTTGATTAGGTGAGGAAAGGTGTTGGGCCATGTTTTAACCTTGGTCAGGTAAGTAAAAACAAACACCTTTTATCACTAGGGAAAGTGGATATTCTTATGGGTGCGCACTTGATTGTGAGGATTTTGTTCCTCCACATGATAGTACATATTCCCATCATATTTAAATAGAAAATAAGTGTGCTAAAGCTCAAGCTCAACTTCTAGCCCAATGAATGTCCTAAATAATATTTTTATGGACCAAAAAAATACACCAATAGCACCAGGATTGATGGAACGCGTAACATTATGTTTTAAAACTTTTTAGGATTGTAATAGACCACCATGCTTCGATAGCCAACATCCTCAGCAGCTCTTAGTTTGGTGGCAGGTAGCCCTTCTCCCCTCTTCGGGCAGTTCGCATTCTGGTGACTCCCACTTTGGAGGTAGTAAGCAATGTATTTTTCTATTTTTTTTAAAATCAGTCTTACTTTACTTTAAGTAGCTATTTCCGTGACTCAAACTCGAGACGTGGAGGTTGGCTCTGATACCAAATATTATAGACCTAAGCTATATGCAAAAATCCCCAAGTATGATGGAACACATCAAATCAAGTTCTGTAACTATTTAGGACAGTAACAGGCTCAGCTAGTGAGACACCTTTCTTCTATAGAAATAACAAATGATCAATCTCTGGCTGTAGCGTTGACAGTGAGAGATTGAGACAAGTGCGTGTGGATTGGGTATGTGAGTACTTACCCTTCAAAGAAAAAAAAAGAGTATTATAAATAACATATTTAAGTTTTGAAATAACGCAAACAAGAACTAAGATAAGCTCATGTTCAAACTGAGCTCGATTAAATGCTTCTAAGCCTAGTTGGACTCGACATCGTGGAGCCTAAAACAAGTTTGAATAGAGCTTGACCAAAGTGTAGTTGGACTCAACTCCACTCTTTGAGAAATGACAACCACTAGCTCCACTCTTTGAGAAATGACAACCCTAACACTCCTCCTGATCTAATTAAATACATAAGAATTTATAAACAAATGGGCTCCAACAAGAGGAAAACTGCTCCGGTACGAGGTTTGGTTCTTACCAACTTGGTGAGGGTTCAAATCTTGCTAGGAATCTTTTCTCACCTGAGGATTTATTAAAGGAGACATTGTTGATGGTAATTTTTTATATTCATTTTTATTTTTTTTATTTTTAACCAATTGAAAAATGCAAACCTTGGGATTCCTCATAAAACAAAATGGCCCTTAAGAATACAAGCGTTAGATTTTCAAAGGGCTGTTTGTTTTATGGATTTGAATTCCTAGGAAGTTTAAGAAATGTAGTTCTAGAGGACGCTCAAATTGTAGAAATAAAGATACATATTCATAAATTTCTATCAAATAACTCACCATTAATATATAATTGAAAACGATTTACTTGAGTGATGGCTAATACTCATTCCATCTCCTCTTAATTCTTTTTCCATTAAAGAAGAGATTATTTAATAGTCATTTGTGAATATTCAAATTTATTTTGTAATTTTTGCAACCAGTATAAATACATTTCTTGGAGCCCCTTTATTTGCGTGGAATTGAATATACATAATATATAATTCATGGTCAATTAGGCTCCTTCAAAAGATTATTACAAAAGGTCAGGAATGAAACAAATAAGGTAGAAATATAGATAAGAGTTTGACTTACCTTGGATTCCAATTATTAGGGTGATGGCTCGATGTTTATAAATTTGCCATCTCCCATTATTTATTTTCTGCTAAAAAGGATATTAATTGGTCATTTAAACAAATTGGCCCTTAGAATTCTTGGGAAAATTATTCCATGTAGGGGTGCTCATGGGCTTGGCCAGCCCAAGCCCTATCTGGACCTAGCCCGCATTCGGCGGGCTTGGCTTAAGTAATAGAAAGACCAAAGCTATGTTTGTGTTACGAAGGCATGTAATTTGATTCAATTAGTAAAATTAATGACACAGATGGCCACAAAATTCATAAAAAGCTCAATTCAGCCCAGTCCGATTGATTAAATGGGTGGGCTCTGGCATTACTTTTATAGCCCATGTCAGGCTTGGTCCGGGCCTGGGCCAATGTTTTTAAAGACGGGCTGGGCTTGGATATGTGCGGCCATGAACGCCCCTAATTCCATAACAGCAATAGTGCTACTAATGATAATGACGACGCAGCCACCGCCGACAATGATGATGATGATTATGGCATGCATTCCATGCATATTACCTTTCAAAACCTCATCATAGACGTGAGGCATCTCTGCTAGATACTTCATAACCATTGCTATGGTCGAAGTTCCAGCTTCATGGGCAGCAAGAAGATAACACAGTACATTGTCCAAAACCTCCTCTTCGGGCATCAACTCGCCTGCATCATCTTTGGTCACAAGCAGCCATGACAGAAGGTCCATCCCGTGCATCTTCTTCTCCAATGAAACCGCCCTCCGCTCTTCAATCAAGGATTTAAACTCTCTTCTTATCGCTTCAGCCGCTCTCATGGCCTTGTAAAAGGCTGTGCCAGGGAAATTCAGAGGTATCCCCATTAACCCCTTCAACAATACCTTGAATTTCATCATGAGCTTCATTATCCTATCTGAGTCTTCGACACCTATCATGATCCTGCAAGATAAACTGAAATTGTAGGCCTTTGCAAGTGGGAGGGCCTTTACCACCCTTTTCCCTTCCCATTCCTCTCTCATACTGGATTGCGCGACCGCATCCATGATCCCAGCATATCGTTGCAGATCATCTGGTTTCATGAACTTCATCAGCAGCCTGCGGGTGCAATACGCTTTTTCGCCAGTGAGGAAGAGAAGCGAGTGAGGGAACATCTTCTTGGCAGAGTCGGGCCACCAAGCGACAAGGAGCTTGTTTTCATTGGAGAAGAGGAACTTGTTCTCTGCGGGACCGCAGAAGATGATCATGGGATGAGTGAGTAGCGACGTCTTGAAGACATGGCTTCGGTATTTCTCTGTTCTCTCTTTTATGAATTTTACTGGGTTACGAAAGAAGGCTAAGGTTTCGCCAATAAAAGGCCACCCTAGGGTCCCTGGTGGGGAACTGGCATTCCTGATTTTGTGTTTGTAGGAGTACAAGAAGAGAGAGGCGAGGAGAAAGGAGAGAGACGAAAGAAGCAAGCAAAGATGAATTGGTTCCATCTGCACTTGCAAACAACGCTGATTTGGTCCTCTGAATACTGGCAATATATATCACCTCGCATGTTACGTAGAAAACAATAAATGTGTGGGCGTTGCCCATAAATTCACTACCGACCAAACACATTGATCATTTGGAAAACGTAAGATTTTGTGGTTTCCCATTAGTGAAAGTGGGACCCAGAGTGGAGCCCACCGAAGGAAATTTCACTTTGCTAAAACTGAACGCCCACCTTGTTCCGTGGTTGTCCTCCGATATTACTCCAAGATAGAGTTTGCCCCACGGTAAGGTTTAGTATATAGTTAACAACAACACTGTAGACATGAACTTATATGATGTTATACATTATTAATCATATTCATGAATTCATTAGCAATAATATGACAAAGCTACAAACCGTAGAATGGGTCCCACAGATGCTTTAATACGCGGCTGCACATGCTCGGCCACATATTTGCAGCGAGTCAATACTCAACACTCAACACTCAACAGCCAGGCTACACATGCTCGGCCGCATTATTGCAGCGAGCCAACACTCGACGGCCAGGCTGCACATGCTTGGCTGCATTATTGTAGCAAGTCAATACTCAACAGTCGACGGCCAGGGTAATTTTCACTTAATGGATATGTCAATTGTTTTGATGGGCAATTAAATCTTGTTTGTGGCATCTCTTAAAGAAGGTTTTTTTTTTCCTTTTAATAGGAAACTCGTCAACTCACTTTATGCTGATTATTGGTAAACCATTGGATACTGTATAGCACCCATAAGTACCGTGTATCAGCAAGTTTTATAATTCAAATTAAAAACTTCTTGGAGGTGATTAGGACACCTTAACTACTTAAACAAATACGGAGTCGATAACACAAATATAGTGAGTTTACCGATGATCAACCAAATATGCTGTGAATTTATATTTTACTTGGTACACGTTCAATGTGAGTAAACCAATTATGATGCAACATATCGACAAATCACATGCAGCTGGTCCCCAATTCACTCAAACTTCAAAATCACGTGGGTTTGAATCAAGTTGGTAAATTTTGATTAGTATATTCAAGGAAAATGCGTGCCAAATGTGAAAGAGGATCCAAATTCTTCCTAAAGGAGGAATGTCACGTCCTTTTTAATTGAAACAGATCTTACATTGGGAGGTTAGAACTTCTATTTTTGTGCAAATTCCAAAAAGGATTGCAGACGTTTAATAATGTGCTACAAAAGGTTAGGCCCGTTTGGCATTGTTGGCATGTTGGTTTTAAAATTGTGCTCATACTAGGTTGTGGTGAGATTCGATTATGACGAGATTATATTATGTAAAATTTATTTCGCAATATTATATTTAAATATTTTATTGAAAGTATGTCATGTGAAATTCATTTGGTAACACTATAAAAAATTTGCTCCAATGAATAGAAGAGAATCATAAAATGTAAAATATGGTATCTACCTTTTAATATTTGTGTCACTCCATTATTGTCATATTTGGGATTTATCTATAGAAGCTACAACATGATAACCACCTTTAAAAATTAAAACATGAAGCTCATATTTATAGGATTTATAAGTTGTGCTTACCTTTAGAGTAATTATAATGTAAGCCTACCTTTTTGTGATTGTAAATATGAGATTCATTTTTAAGAATTATAATGTGGTACACACCTTTAGAAATTAAAATATTAGGCCACAGTCATATGATTTACAATGTGGGTTTACCTTTTGTGAGACACACTTTAGAAATTACAAAGTAGAGTCGCATTTTTTTGTGTTTTTGTATTCAAGACCTACATTTAGAAATTATAATGTGGTGTCTACCTTTAGAAATCAGAATAGATTATAATGTGAAGCCTTGTTGTTGATTCTAAACCCATGACCTAGCTTTAAAAATTATGTATTACCCACCATTAGAAATTAGAACATGAGGCTTCATTCATATGATTCATAATGTGGGCCCATATTGACAAGTTTTACAATGTGGCTCCACCTTTTGCCATATAACCAACCTTAGTTATAAAGTGGGGACGCCCTTTGTGATTGTGACCATAAAACCCACCTTTAGAAATTAGAACATGGGGTCCACATTTATATGATTTATAATGTGATGCCATTGTTATAATGAATTAAGAATTAAAATATGAGCCCGTCTTTTGTGATTGTTATCATGTGAAACATTTTAGGGACTACAAAGGGGAGCAACTTTCTTTGAAGTAAGGGAAGAGATAAGTAGGAAATAGCTATATTGTTTATTAAAGAAATTGAATTTTTTTATTATTTTGACTTTCTTATGGCATTGGATTAAGATTTTGAGATTCCTTTCAGTAAGATTAAAATTCGAAATAGTGATTATCACATATCAAATATTTTTTTTGCAGCCTTATTTCATGAAAACATGAGAACATCTTAATGCCACGATCTTCAACTGACATTAAATTTTCATCAAACATATACATACGGCAACAAATGAAAATGAGATGCCCTTTCCACTAGAAGATTGGTAAAAAAAAAAAAAAATTGTACATTGACACACTCTTGTGAAATGCTTATGGCTCAAAATAATATTTCTTTTTTTTTTTTTTTGGTTTACCTTAACCAAGAGGGCTGAGTCCCAAGTGGAGGTGTAAAATGTGCCGTGTCGGCATGGCATGACACTTCTAGGGCTCTAGCCCGCACAGCTCATCTCGTGTCGTGCCTGGGTGGTGCCGTGTTGGCTGAGCCCATACTGCTTTTTATTTTTTAATTTCTCAAAATTTTTTAAAACAAAGTAAAATGCTCACAAAGACATAAAGAGAGGATGATACATAGGTTTAAGTGGTTCGGTCAAATTCAACCTACTCCATTGGAGGGAAAATCCTTTTGGATCTATTCCACTTGAAAGTTTTTCAACATGATTACCTTCAAAGCCTTTACATATATATATATATATTTACATGAAAGAAAAGAAAAAACTATATTTGTAATTTGGCGATGTCATCGATTGGATTGTAATCTTGCATTTCAGCCAACTGTTGCCTTTTCTTATATGCCAAATACCAATCTTGTAGGTAGACACAAGACTCTACTGTTTCTTCCATTAACATCGTCCTCCTATCATCAACCAAACATCCAGTTGCACTAAAAGTTTATTCTGATGCTACAGAAAACATTAGAATTGTTAGTAAATCATGAGCCATAGCAAAAAGCACGGGATATCTACTTTCATATGCTTTCGCCCAGGTTAAAAGGTCAAACGTAGATGTAAATTTTGGTAGCTGCATATCTAATATACCTGCATCAAGATATGACGATAACTCCATCATAACTTGACTTGAGGTGGACATACCCATTTTGGAATAAAGAAAATTCCAAGAGTTCACTGTGTACACATTTGCTAACCCCAGATTTGGTACTAGAGGATCTCTACTAGCCCCTGATGTGCCCATCCTTAAGTAGTTGAAAGAGTGATTCTAAACAATAATTTAAATTTTCAAAATTATTTATGTTTTATGTTTCCAAATTTGCATTTATTTCATTAAGAAAAATTTTAACACCTTTCAACTTTATCCTAGGATCTAATATAGTAGACAAAAAAAATGTCATTGGGGCTTCTCTCCAATATTTATTAAAATTTTCTTTCATTCTTTTACAAATGGTCCCAAGTAGTTCATTACTTTTATATCTTTTGATTAGTACACTAACTCAAGAAGATAATTAAGCGCTTGATTAGAGGTGGGACAATACACCCTAGAAAAAATAATGTTGCACAATAAAAAAAATGTAATTTTTTTAATTATTCACAAATTTTCCAATGCCCATCGAGCATCCGGTAATCTTGTGCATGAAAAGCACAAAATTCATTAAGTACTACTCTTATAGAAATAGCTTTATTTAACATATTATATATAGAATTCCATCTATGTTCAACATCATTGCTTATTCTTATAGGTCTTAAACCATACCTCCTACATATTACAACATATAATTGTTCTAGATGAGGAGGAAAAACAAAGCTAATATAGTCTTTGAGTTTTTTCTATTATAATATCAATATGTTTAAAACCAACTTTGACAACAAGATTTAAGATGTGACATACACATCTGTTGTGAAAAATAGAACGATCAATTAAGGTAGAAAGTGGTATCCTAGTTTTCATTACTTCAATAGCTATATTATTGTTGGATGCATTATCTAAGGTATCATATATAATTTTATCCAAAATTTCATATTCTTCAAGTTTTTCAATAATAATGGCCCTGATTCTTTGGCCATTGTATAGCAATTCAAGTTTAAAAAAGGAAATTATTTGTTTGTTCATTATCCAATTTTCATCTATGTTATACGCAGTGATAGAAAGGAATCCACCATCATCTCCAGATGTCCATAAATATGTTGTTATAGCTATTTTACCAACACTATTTTTAAAGTAATTTTTTTTATCTTTTCTTTTTCTTCTTTCCATAATCTAATGGCATCATTCCTAGTAATATTTTTAGAGATTTTTTTAAAATTGTGGTGTAAATGAATTTTGAATAAATTCCTCAAAACACTCAATTTTCAGCAAATAAATAAATAAATAAATAAATAAAAATGGCAATTCAGAAAACACAATCAGTTTTACTAGTAATTGTTTGGCATTAGTGGCATTATAACTAAAAATTCCTAAACTACTAGCACTAGTTGAAATTTGGGTTTGTACCCCTAACCCTTCCCCTTGGGCTTGGGACCCAGCCCCAATATGTTTGGATTGACACTTGTCCTTGTGCATTTTCAAATGGCTTGTACTGCCACCTGAATCAACACCATAAATTTTTTTGCATTACTTACATTGAGCTTTTTCTACTTCTTTTCCATTTTTTTTCTTGAAGCATTATTCTTTCAAATCCCTCCCAAACTTTAAAAATGGGGGTCTCTTAGATATTTTATGGGTACCCTAAGTCTCTATATTTTGGGTTGGCCTTGGGGCTATGATTCACCTTTTTCTTGTATATTATCTAATTCCTCTTCTTCTCTTACATTAAAAGGATAATCCTTGAGCCAGTGTCCAGCTATTTAAGAAATAATAAATTTGAAAATAATAACATAATAAATTGTAATAGAAATTTTTGTGATAATCAATATAAGAAAGGGGAGGAGATGAGAGATATAATAATATATATAGATTATAGGAATATGAAATCTTAAATTGAAATAAAATAAATACCTCAAAATTTTTGAAAGCTCCTTAATTTTGTCTCTTGATGACTTAATCATTGGTCTTCCAAAAACTTGGTACTTGAACTCCAGAACTTGAAGTATAAGTAGAAAGAGATTTTGAGAGAGTGAGAGAGAGCTTTTGAGAGACTTAGAGTCTTAGAGAGAGCTTGTGGGAGAGTTAGAGAGAGATATGGGTGAGAGGTGTGAGAAATGAGAGGGAGTAGTGGGTATTTATAGATTTTTGAAATATGAAAATGACCAAAAATGCCCAAAAACTAGATGTTTATGGCTGTTGGGGGAGGTAAAATGGACAAAACACCTCAATTTGTCGGTTTTTTGGCTAGTTGTTGGGGGGGGGGGGGGGGGGGGGGGGGGGGGGTGTTGTGTGGTTTTATATATGTCATAGTTACACATCCCTAACTCATTCATCTATGGTTCACAAACCAAATTTATTTAAATTGGTGCATAGTCGATCCAACAGTCTAATAAATTTAGATTTAGCCCACGTTGATTCAATATAGTATTTTTGACTAAAAGATTCTCATATAAGTAAGCCTCATATGGATCTCTTCATCAAGTGGACTTTTATGATCATCATGCATTCCAGTGGGCCCAACTATTTGCATCCTTCCCTCACCAAAGGGTGAAGGACATTTACACAATTAAAAATATTCATATATATATATATATATTAAAAGCTATTAAGCTTTGAAGCTCTTGAGATGTAGCTGTGAAGATCCAATCCAATTAGGATGACATTTTTAGTCCAAAAATGCAATCCATGTGGACAGGTCACCGGTAGAATAATGTATTTGTTGCAAATATTCAAGTATTAATTTACAATTTTTTTTTTGGTTGGGACCCAAGAAAAACCTAAAAGAGGAAGCCTACATCCCCACACACGTTGTTGCTGGATATATGGAATGTTTTTCGTCGGTATTGTGAAGGAAGGGTGACCCATCGTAGGGCAAGGAGACGGACATTATTGTCGGTTCACAACCTTTGGTCCCGCCATAATGGTGGATGCACAATATTTTCGTGCTATAGTGGCACGTCTTTCTGGCGTCTTAGTGTACAATATTTTCTATCAATGTTGTCTTATTTTCTTTCAAAAGCGGCAAACAATAGTCAAATAAAAATGGGGAACAAGGTTTTTATTATTGAGGAGATCGATAATATTTTTTAAATTTTCTATTTTTTCTATCATTTAAAAATAACTTTATCAATTCTTTTATAAAGGTATATGCTTATATCTACCCTAATATTTTAAAGAACATAATTATTCAAAGCTTTGAGGACAATTAAAATTTAAAATAATAGGACTACCATAATGAATATAAATTGCTCAAAATAATCCCTTACTCCTTATGTTTCGAGTGAGAGTTGTATCTCACACTAATCAAAGTAAGGTCTATATCGGATTGATCGAGTGTAAACTAATTCACCCATGATGAATTAATAAAAATCTGTTATTTGTTTACTTGTGATTATTTTATAGGCCACAATACCTACGGTTGACATGGATAGTTTAAGATTTATTGATTAGTTACTTGTGATTGTTTGATGGGCTGCCATATGTGATAGATGGTTGTGAGCACATCATCGATAACCATTAATCATTGCAGCGAAAAAGGTAAACAACGAACTATTCTTGTTCAAATAAATGTTCTCTTTTTAAATAGACTTTTTTTTAATTTTATTTTAATAGAAGTTAGTCTTACTATAAGATTGAGTACATCATAATTTTAAATGTAAACAAAGTGGAACCAACTCCTATTTCAATCCGAAGGATAGCCAATAAGCCAAAAATCAACTACTTTTAAAAAAATGTTTAATAAAGAAATTACTCTTTTTGGAGAGAAAAACTCTCCTTAAACTTGGAGATGATTTATTTATACCTTTGGAAGAAAGCAAATGACAAAAGTAGCCTAAAAATAATTTTAAATTCTCTCCCACATAAAGGAACAAGATATTGAGGGTTTCCAAACTTTTGCTCATATATTTTAGGAAAACCAACGCAGTTGCAGGTTAATTTCACAATAATCTCTAATTTTAAGTTTGTTATAGGTTAATTTCAATAATTCCAAATTTAAGTCTCTCTCTCTCTCTCTCTCTCTCTCTCTCTGTGGCTCGATGAGAACCTGTGATGATGCACTTATAAACCAGTGGTACACCGAGTGAGACACAGGGTCAATGTTAGTTTCAATATTTTTCAAATTTGGAGTCTCTTATAAATTTCAATATAGAGTAGCCACCGAACTTGGAGTCAGTTTTGAGGAAACCAAGTATAATTGAGTCTTCCCAAAGGCTACCGTGCAAGCAAAAACATCCATAAAAGTATTCCGATCCATATGAAGAATCCCGTGAAATCTGCAAGTAGTGTCCTCCCTATCTGTTGAAAGCGTGTGTGCAAAGGCAACCAAGATCAACCAATCACCACACAAGAAGACAAGAAGATTTACGTGGTTCGGCAAAGATGCCTACGTCCACGGGAAACCAATTTCCACTAGGTTCTCCTCCAATCTGTGAAACCACAGCCTTGGAATCTCAGCCACTCTCTCTGACTGACTATCCAGGGTTACAGATTACATTATATATATAACCAGTACATCCTAATCCCCCAAGAACTCTATCTCAAGAAAAAGGAAAGTACTAACCCATTAGAAAACTACTGTTTGACAAAACAGGAAATTCCTAATATCATTAGGAAATCACCCCAGATATAGAACCCAATCATGGTTTGGACCCACATGGCCAACAATCTCCCCCTCCAGACCATAGGGAAGATGCCTGAACCCCTTAATGGGAGTTCAGTCCGGCTAACTCTGAACACAGCTTCAGCTTTCCCTTAGACATAACCTTGGTCATCATGTCCGAGGGATTATTGTCCGAATGAATCTTTTCCAGCTTCATGAAGTTCTTCTCGATCACCTCACGAATCCAATGGTACTTGATATCAACGTGCTTCATGCGACCATAATATGTAGCATTCTCACTGAAATCCATAGCACTCTGACTATCACAGTAAACTACATATTCTTCTTGCTTCAAACCTAGTTCTTGAAGGAATCTCTTCAACCAAAGCATCTCTCTCCCTGCTTCATTAGCAGCTATGTATTCTGCTTCAGTTGTAAACTGTGCTGTACACTTCTGTAACTTTGATTGCCAGGAAATAGCTCCCCTACAAAAGTAAATAGATAACCAGAAGTCGACAACCGACGATCAAGATCGCCTGCAAAATCAGCATCAGTATAACCTTCCATGACTGGTTTTGAGCCTCCGAAACATAAGCACACCTTGGAAGTACCTCTCAAATACCTAAAGATCCACTTCACTGCTTCCCAATGCTCTTTTCCAGGGTTTGCGAGAAATCTACTCACTAAACTTACAGCATGAGCAATATCTGGCCGTGTACAAACCATGGCATACATAAGACTCCCCACAGCAGAGGAGTAAGGAACGCATGCCATCCGCTCCTTTTCATCATCTGTAGTAGGACACAAGCGCTTGCTTAGCTTGAAGTGACTGGCTAGAGGTATGCTAACTGGCTTAGCATTCTTCATGTTGAATCGCTCGAGAACTCGTTCAACATATTTCTCCTGTGACAACCACAGCTGCTTGGAACTCCTATCACGACGTATTTGCATGCGCAATATCGTTCGTGCGGGACCCAAGTCTTTCATGTCAAATGACTTTGACATCTCCTCTTTTAACTTGCTAATCAACTTGCTATCCTGTCTAACTATCAGCATATCATCTACATATAAAAGAAGGATGATGAACCTGCCATCGATAAATCGACGTACATAAACACAATGATCTGCAGCTATCCTCCGGTACCCATGACTCAACATGAATAAATCAAACTTCTTGTACCACTGTCTCGGTGCTTACTTCAGCCCGTAGAGACTCTTCTTCAACTTGCAAACCATCTGTTCTTTTCCTTCTACCTCAAACCCCTCTAGCTGAGTCATGTAGATCTCTTCTTTCAAGTCACCGTGAAGAAACACGGTCTTCACGTCCATCTGTTCAAGCTCAAGGTCCATGCTGGCGGCTAGACCCAAGACGATTCTAATAGAAGTCATTTTCACAACAGGAGAGAAAACATTACTGAAGTCGATACCCTTCGTCTGTGCGAAGCCTTTTACCACTAACCGTGCTTTGTGCTTCACCAGTTTCTCATTCTCATCCCTTTTTAGCTTGAACACCCATTTATTTTTCAGAACATTCCTATCTTTAGGAAGTTGCATCAGCTCATAAGTCTTGTTCTTCTTCAAAAAACTCATCTCATCCTGCATAGCCTTCATCCACTCATCTTTATCAGCATGAGTCATTGCTTCTCGGAAGCTAGCTGGCTCTCCCTCATCAGTAAGCAGCACATATTCGGATGCAGGATACCTAGTTGATGGTTGATGCTTTCGTGTAGGCCTCCTAACTTGAGGTTCCGTGGTTTCAATCTGAGGAGACTGCTGCTCCCCTTGCTCAACACCCTCATCATCTGGCAACCCCTGTGCCTCATCACGATCCGGATCGTTTTGTCCACCTTCTCCACCTGTAGTCTGCACCGGAGAAGGAGTCGGTGTGAGATCAACCACTCCATCAACTTTCTCAGAAGACTTATCAATCTTCTCAACATCTCCAAAGAACTGATCTTCATGGAAAACCACATCCCTACTTCTGATAAGTTTCCTCTTCTTTGGATCCCATAATCTATAACCAAACTCATCTCCACCATAACCAAGAAAGATGCAACTCATTGCCTTATCGTCCAGCTTGGAACGATGCTCCTTTGGTACATGTACAAACGCTTTACACCCAAACACCTTCAAATGTGAATAGGAAACATTTTTACCTGTCCATCTTCTCTCTGGAAGATCATAATTCAAAGGGACTGAGAAAGATCTGTTAATCAAATAAACAGCAGTCAGAACGGCTTCACCCCAGAATGACTTAGGCAACCGTGCTAATTTTATCATGCATCTCATCTTCTCAAGAATAGTGCGGTTCATTCTCTCTGCCACACCATTGTGTTGTGGAGTACCATGAACTGTCTTTTCATGTCGAATGCCATGCTTCAAGCAATAGCTTTTGAACTGGTTGGATGTGTATTCACCCCCATTATCTGAACGGAGACACTTCAAGAGTTTACCTGTTTCTCTTTCAACCTTGACATGAAATTGTTGAAACATCTGGAACACTTGATCCTTTGATTTCAACGGATAAACCCAGACTTTCCTGGATGCATCATCGATGAACGTGAAAAAGTACTTATTGCCACCCAATGATTCTACCTCTATGGGACCACAAACATCAGAATATACCAAATCCAACACATTGGATTTCAATTTTAATGTCGAAGAGAAAGTAACCCTATGCTGTTTACCATATAAACAATAATCACAATGGTCAAGGGATATACCTTTAGAGCAAGGAACTAAATCCTTCTTTGCCAACATCTGCAAGCCTTTCTCACTCATATGACCAAGCCTCTTATGCCACAGATTCAGAGAGGAATTGTCTTGAACTGCATTCAACGCATCTTTGCACAGCTTTACTTGTGTTTTATAAAGAGTATTACCTGCTGTACTTCTCGCAATAACAAGAGACCCTTTAGTGAGCTTCCATCTGCCATTTCCGAAGTAATTCTCATAACCTGCACGGTCCAATGCAGTCCCAGAAATCAGATTCAACCGCAGATTAGGAACATGTCACACATCTTTTAGCGTCATTGTGCAACCAATATCGGTTTTAATGTAGACATCACCGATACCAACAATATCTAAATGATTTGTGTTGCCTATCTTCACAGTACCAAAGTCACCTGCTTTGTACGTCGTAAACATCTCCCTGCAGGGAGTAGCATGGTAGGATGCTACTGTGTCAACAACCCACTCAACCTGACCATCTGCAACACTCAAACACTTATCATCATCGCCGGCGAGCACCACTACTTCCTGTTCCAAAGTAGCTGTAGTGTTATCACTGTCATTCTTCTTCTCATTGTTGGATCCTTTCTGTTCCTTCATGGCAAAACAATTTTTCTTGATGTGGCCCATCTTGCCACAGAAAAAGCATTTTACAGACTTTTTCTTGCTCTGTGATTCACTGCTAGACTTAGACTGTGATTCACCTCTAGATTTGCCACGACCCCCCTTTGGACCTTTACTCTTACTCCTCCCCCTGTTCTCAGTAACAAAGGCCGGTGCATTATCTGTCCTTGCAGATTTCCGTCTAGTTTCTTCATTCTGTAGACTACTGGTAACTTGACTCATAGATAACACATCATCTGGAGTAGAATTGCTCAAGGAAACAACCAATGTCTCCCATGTATCTGGCAAAGAACTCAGAAGTAATAAAGCTTGCATCTCATCATCAAGGATCATCTTCATAATGGCTAACTGATTTACCACACTTTGGAACTCATTGATGTGATCTTCGATTTGACCACCATCCTTGAATTTCATGTTCACAAGCTTTCTGATCAAGAAGGTTTTGTTCACTGAGGTCTTTTTATCATACATTGCTTCTAACTTTTTCCAAAGGGTATTCGCATTGGTTTCATTAGACACATGGTGAAATATACTGTTATCAACCTACTGTCTGATGTGACCAATCGCTTTTCTATGCAATTTGTTCCATTCAGCATCTTGCATATCTTTCGGTCGGGCACTATCCCCTTCAACAGGATTATGGAGGTCTTTACAATAGAGAATATCCTCCATCTTCGGTTTCCAGATCAACCAATTGGAATGGTTGAGCTTAACCATGGTAGTGTTGTTCTCCATCTTAATCAAATTAAGTAACAGGAAAAACAAACAACTAACACTGACCTCAACTCTTGCACCAAGCTGTAGATCTCGTCAACACGAGCACGCTGGAAGAAACAGATCTGAAATCCGACCCCGGATGGTTCCGATATTGCAAAAACGGTTTTCTGCGCTCCTGATTTGGTCAAACTCCTTGTTGACCGTCAAACAACCAATCTTCTTTCAGTAACACGTAGATCTGCTCGAAACGAGTCCGTAGGCGCAAACGGATCTCCGATCGGACTTCGAATGATCAAGATATCGCAGAAACAAATTTCTGCCGTCAATCTGGTCAACTGTGGTCGTTGACCGTCTGTTCGATGACGTGGGCTGACGTCAGCCTGATGACGTCTTGCTGACGTCTGCGCGGCGGTTGACGGGTTGGACCGTCTGTTACCGGGTTCAGGTCGACCCGACCCGAACCGGCCTGCACTGCTAACTGAACTGGCCTTGCACCGCGAGTTGGTTCGGACCCAACCCGAAACGTAACCCAACCTGAAAAAGGCGCTGGGCTTATACTCCATGGCGGGTCAGGTTCACTGACCCGACCCGACCCAAGACCCAGAAAAACTGGGTCGTCTTCTCCTTCCTTCGTTATGCCTGGGTCTGCAACCCAGTTGCAGACGGACGAGCTCTCCGCGGTCTGCAGCGTCCCCGGCGACCAGCGGAGAGGAGCGATGGCCGCACGGCGACATTGGACAGCGGCGGCAGCGGGCAGCGACGATCGGCAGCGACCGGCGGTGGGTGGAAAAAAAAATTTTTTTTTTCTTCTTCTTACGGTTCTTCCTCCTCTCGAGAAATCCGGCAGCCCTTCTTCTCCAACGAAGATCTGCAGCAATCGAACCCTCTTACTCCTGTCTTCTTCTTCCAGCAAGTGTAGAAAAAACAATTTCTCTGTGACAGAGAAATCAAGATTCGCCCGTGGCCCACAAAGAGATCACGTCTGATCTCTTTCCGTTGATCTTCCATGCACAACTCAGTCGCTCTGATACCACTTGTTGAAAGCGTGTGTGCAAAGGCAACCAAGATCAACCAATCACCACACAAGAAGACAAGAAGATTTACGTGGTTCGGCAAAGATGCCTACGTCCACGGGAAACCAATTTCCACTAGGTTCTCCTCCAATCTGTGAAACCACAGCCTTGGAATCTCAGCCACTCTCTCTGACTGACTATCCAGGGTTACAGATTACATTATATATATAACCAGTACATCCTTATCCCCCAAGAACTCTATCTCAAGAAAAAGGAAAGTACTAACCCATTAGAAAACTACTGTTTGACAAAACAGGAAATTCCTAATATCATTAGGAAACCACCCCAGATATAGAACCCAATCATGGTCTGGACCCACATGGCCAACACTATCTACAAATAAAAAAACAGTTCAACTTCAGTTGCCACAGCAGGGTCAACTAGCTAACTGTGAACGAACTAAAAAACTATAAGCCAGCTGAGCAGCATCTACTTATCGATGCGTCGGTGAGCTGCCAGAATCCAATGGTGTTGGAGAAGATTAGTAGCCAAGGAAAGGTGGTCAGCTAGCTAACTCCCGAGTCCCAACAATTCCCCCTTCTCAACATGTTAATTTCAAATTGAGCCATCGTGAATGATTTAAGTGCATCCAAGGCACTAAAGTCGAAAAGAAGATTTAAAACCGAGAAATTTAATTCAATTGCTCCATGATCTTCCCAGCCCTCTGAAGAGATCCCTAGAGCTTTCCATCACCGGAACACACATGTATCTATGGCTGCGTGACAGAGTCTCTGTATCCAGATCCATCAGTTGGTATCAAGCCAGGCGCGATGCATTTCGTCGGTTTGGATTTTGGAGAAGGGCCCCATTTTGCTTTTACTGTTGATGTTTCCAGCAATAGAGGACAAATCTCAAGCCAAGCCAATCCTATATGACTTTGACTTGATTTTTTTTTGTCTCCTTCTGAAATATATATATATAAGGAAGGCAAGTGAAGATCCCTGTTCAAGTCGAGCCACAAGCAGCAACTGATATATATTTTTTTACTTCTTTTGCTTCGATGTGCATGCACTCCGGCGCCAAGCAACAGGGATAGCAGTCGTTGTCCCGCGTTGGCCAGCGTGTAAGTCTCCTTCTCCTTTACACATTGTAGGTTGCGTAAGGTGGATCCAACTCGACCCAAATTTGATCCAACCGACTTAAGTGCTGATACAGACATGTGTGACAACATCAACATTGATGCAGAGATCGTACTACTGATGCAAGCAGAGGCGCGAATCACCATTAAAATTTTAAACTGCGATATCTTAGGCATTTAGAGTCAGATTGACGATCCGTTTGCGCCTACGAAATCCTTGCAAGCAGATCTATGCATTGGCAGCAAAAGGAAGATGATCTAGTAGTTCAGACAAAAGGGTGGTATTTTCCCCTCATGCGGTTAGTGGTATCTAAACCATCTTTTAATTAAAAATACAAATCATGTCTTCCAAATTAGCCTTGGATGATCTTGCAAAGGCTAATACTATTAACGGTAAGAGCTTAGCCATGTGGAAGCATTGGATAGACGCATTGTTGCATTTCGACAGATTGACTTATGTGATTGAATCTGATCCCATCCCTAAGCTCGCTGATGATGCCCCTAAAGAGGACCATGAATTATATGAGCAATGAGCCTTTGATAACAAATCAGCAAGGCATCTATTGATCGGATTCATATCCAGTGAGTTGGTGAAGCAGTTTGAGCACATCACCACAGCAAAATAAATCTGGGATTATGTTATATACAAGTATGATGAAACCTCTAAATCTTATCTGATGGAGGCATTTAGTGCATATGTCAATTACAAGATGACAGAGGGGTCATCTATAAGGAATCACATTAACAAAATGTCGGTTCGACACAGTAATCTCGCAACCTTGGGAAAAGAAATGGACCAAGATTTTCAAATCATGTACTTGCTGATGAGTCTTCCACCTTCATGGGAGAATGTGTCTCAAACCCTTAGCCTTCAAAAGGGTGTAACCCTTAGTGAGGTTGAAATTAAATTATTTGCTAAAGGACAAAGGCAGGATGCCCATGGTATAACACTTACAAATTCTGCTATGATTGCTAGAACTAAGAGTTATAGTGGTGTATTAACCGCCAATGTGAAAAATAAAAAGAAATTTAATGGCAATCCAAAACAAAAAGAGCCTGAAAAGGTGTTTGTTTTAATTGTGGGAAGTCTGGACACTTTAGTTCTGAGTGTAGAAAGAAAAAGGATGAAAATAGCCAGCAAGGTAAAGTGACTAAAGAACACGGAGTTTATGTTGAGATGGTCACTGAGTCCATGGTGGTGGACACCAATGATAAGAATTAATGGATTGATTCTAGAGCCACCAGACACATATAAAAAACCAAGGTTGGATTTATCGAATTCAAAGAGATGAAACCCAGAGAACAAAGTATATACATGGGAAATGAAACATTCTGTGATGTGTTGGGGATAGGGAAAGTCAAAATTCCCTTACCAACAGGAAAATCCCTTTATCCCTCTGATGTCTTCTTTGCTCCCAGGATGAGGAGGAGCATCATCTTTTTAAGCTAGTTGGCAATGAATGAATTCGAAATTAGACTCAAAGACAACGGGGTTACTATTGGAATGAGTGGTCAAGTTTTAGTCCATGTTTTCTTCCTGAAAATTTGTATTTGTTGGATATTTTTAATAATGAAATAAAGTCCACTTCTGATTATTCTGTGTGTGTGAATGTATGCATGAATGGTTTGGTAATGTTATGGCATTTGAGATTGGGCTACATTAATAAAAATAGAATTAGTAGAACAGTTAAAGATGGACTTTTACTAGACCTAGGTAAAATTGAGTACCTCATATGTAAACCATGGATAAGTGGGAAGATGGTGAAGAAACCATTTCTAAAAGGAACTAGAAGTTCTGAAATACTGACCATAATTCATTCAGATATATGTGGACCATTGAATGTACACAATAGAACCGAAGAGGACTATTTCATTACATTCATTGATGATTACAACAGATATCGGTATGTGTACCTAATTAAACATAAACATGAGGCCCTAATAATGTTCCAAACATATACTGTTGACATCCAAAATCAAAAGGGCAAGAAAATAAAGAGGATTAGATCTGATAGAGGGGATGAAAACACTTCCGAATTGTTTAAAGAATATTGTGCACGTGAGGGAATAATTCATGAATATTCAATTCCATATACCCCACAGCAACAGGGTATGGCTGAGAGAAGGAATAGGACCTTAATGGATATGGTAAGGTTAATGATCAGTCATGCGAGTCTTCCACTGTATTTATGAAAAGCATTAACTACTGCACAATATATTTTAAACAGAGTACCCTCTAAGAGTGTGCCCAAGACCCCATATGAGTTATGGACTGGTGCCAAACTAAAATTAGAACATGTGAGAGTTTGGGGCTGCCCTGTATACGTCTTATTACCACACAAGAAAGACATAAAGTACAAGCAAAACTGAAGAAAAATTATTCTTTCGTTGGTTACCCATACATTTTAAAGGATATCGTGTGTATGATTATGATAATAGGAAAATCATGAAACACCGAGATATGTTTTTCCTTGAGGAACCGATGATCAATCTTAGAATAAGACCACAGAGTGTGGAATTGTATAAAATTTCTATGGGCATGGGGGTGCAAGCAAGTGGGGTTCCAACGAAGAGGACGTTGGACATAGAATTCCTGGCCAGGGCCCACTTGAAGTGATTGAACCCACTTGAAGTGATTGAACAACCCGATGAGCCAGTTAGCAAGCCGATTTGGGCGAAGAAACAACCGGCATATCTAGATAATTATTGCAGTTTATTGGAAACTGTGCAAGATTTGAATCTAACTTTCTACTCTCAAGCGATCAAAACGCAGGATACGTTGTGTTGGCTAGATACTATAAGAGAGGAGATAGAATTGATTGAAAAGAACCATGTTTGGCAATTGGTAGATCTACCTAAAGAACGGAAAGTTATTGGATGTAAATGGGTTCGTAGAAAGAAATTTAAGAATGATGGATCCTTGGATAAATATAAAGTACGATTAGTAGTTAAGGGATTTATACAAGTGGAAGGAATAGATTACCAGGAGACATTTTCTCCAGTCATAAAATTCTAATCCATACGAACTTTAATAGCATTGGTAGCATATCGTGACCTTAAATTGCACTAGATAGATGTGAAAACAGCATTCTTGAACAGTGAATTAGAACAAGAAATTTATATGAAACAACTTGAGGGTTTTGTGGTGCAAGGTCATGAGGACAAAGTGTACAAACTAAATAAGGCATTGTATTGATTAAAACAGGCCTCAAGACAATGGTATAAAAGATTTCATCAGGTCATACGTGAAATTGAATTTGTCCCCAATAGTGCAGACACATGTTGCTATATTAAATGCAGTGGGAGTTATTATTTATATTTGTCATTATATGTCGATGATATTTTGATCGCTAGTAATAAATTAGAAGCCATACATGAAATCAAACAATGGTTAAAGTCAAGATTTGAGATGAAAGACATGTGTGAGGTAGAGTATATCCTTGGCATTGAAATAACCCGTGATCATCTGAATAGGATATTGACTTTATCATAGCGATCTTATTTGAAAACTGTATTGAAAAGATTTGATATGGCTAAGTGTAAACCAATTGATACTCTCATCTGTAAGAGCACAAAATTGTCAAGTGATCAGGACCCACAAATAAGCAGGATAGGGAAATGATGAGATTAAAACCTTATGCTCAAATTGTGGACAGCATCATATATGTGATGCTGTATACGAGACCAAACCTTGCATTCACCGTGGGTCTCGTAAGCAGATTCCTAAGTAACCCAAGATTACAGCATTAGTATGAAGTTAAGAGGATACTACAGTACATCAAAGGAACATTGAATCTTCGCTTATGTTATCAAGGTGAAGTCCTGGAACTGCATCGCTACTCAGATGCAGATTGGGCCGGTGATTTAGATCAGAGAAAGTCAATAACCGGCTATGTGTTTACCTTCGGAGGAGGTGTAATTTCTTATGGTAGCAAGAAACAGACCTTCATAGCTATATCACCAACCGAAGCAGAGCATATAACTTGCAGTACAACAGTCTAGGAGGCTCTTTGGTTAAAATACTTCCTGTATAATTTGGAGGTAATAAATGAAAAAGAGCCTGTCCCAATGAGCATAAACAGTACATCGGTTATTTCCATGGTGAATGAGTAAAAGATTAACAGCAGATCAAAACATGTTGAGATAAAATATCACTTTGTTAGAGAAAAGGTTGAAAAGAATGATATAGAGATTTTCTATGTGCCTTCAGAGGAATTAATGGCTGATGCTCTCACCAAGGCTTTACCTGTAAGCTTTTTGCAAGGCATGTGATGTACATAGGACTGAGAAATGTTTAATGTACATGGCATTCGTACTAAGTGGGAGATTGTAAGAAATCGTGTGGCCCGTATGCCATGGGTCCCACATCAGATCAAGCAGGGCAGATGCCAATAGAGATTGCAATCCTACTTTAGTGTAAGACTTGATATGGGCCTCACAATAAGACTCTCAATAAGATTAGTGGCTGTGGGCTTTTGGTGGAAGTTGTCTTTAGTAATTGTGACTCTTTAGAATTTGCCTATATAAAGATGAGGGAGCCATAGGGTTGGAGATTCTCCATTCCTGTATGAAAGATAAGAGGTGAAGAGATCCACGGAGTTTCTTATCACCGAAACATACATAGATCTTCAGCTGCGTGACGAAGTCTCCGCATCCAGATCCATCAGCCCCAACAGTTAAGATGATGGATAACGGATGCCCAAAAATGGTTCCAAGACACCCACTTTCTATCAGTTGCCCCTCCATAGGTAGCAAGGAGGTTCTAAGTTCTAGATTATTGAAAAAGGTTGCATTCCCACACTTGCCCCACTAAAGGGGCTCAGTTGTTTTTACGAGACACAAGGCCTATGAAGCTGTATGTTTATTCAATTTTTTTCTCACACCCCTATTCACCTTGAATTTGCACTCACATATTTACTTTGAATTTGATGTTATCTCCGATGGACATTGATTTGGACATCTAAATTTGAGTGAAACAGCATAATGTAAGTTTGAGTATCTAAAATAAAGGTTAGAATCGTTTGTTTTACTTTCATCTAATATTTTTTGGTACTTTTGATTATTCTAACCTCTTAATTGCATCATCTCTAATAACTATCTTGTATCTAGTTGAGTTCTGCATTAGTTGGGCATTTTCTAAAGAAAAACATGTGATTGCTATTTCTACATAAAACCAAATCCTCTATTTAAAAATATAATCCATATAACAAAGTAGCTAAAATATATTTAAGTGGTTTAATATTTTGTGTCTACTTAAATGCAACAAATTTGTTCTTTTGCTATTGTTAATGTGAAAAAAGTATAGCAAAAGCTTAGGCCCTCATAATTGAAAATCCTAGATCTACCGCTAGCCACCAATCTGGCTAATATTCAAGTAGCAAACAATCTAGTTCAATTATGCACAGAAATGACAAAATTCTATTTAGGAGAAAATAATGGAGAATATGATAGCATCTACCTAGTAGTGGACCTAGGATTTTCATTTGATGGAGCCTGATGATGGTCAATTAAAAAAAAAATTTTGCAGTGCTTTCTTCAAACTAGAGCAAAAGAGTTTACCCACAAATTAAAATATAGAAAAAACCCACAAATATAACTTAAAAAAAAAAGAAATATAGAAAAAGATTGAAAGGATGCATTTTAAAGAGAAAATCTACAAATTCAAATCAAAACTTTTCAATTTGAAATGAAAGTTTTTTTAATTGGAAATTAAGTGCATCATCGCAAACAGGCCATCACATTGGATGAGAATTTCTATCATCTATGCTTCGATGTATTTTTCATAAAATCAAAAGCCTCATTATCAATAGATTACAAGTGATTACCACTTAAACAAATGGGTCCTACGAGAAAAAGTCATTGACCATACTTAGAATTCCTCCAGAAAGAGTTTTTTTGCTTAGAAATCATATAAACTGCTTCCCTATATTAGGGATTTAATACCAAATAGACAAATGGGTCTTGAGCCAAAAAACCAATGAAAGTAATAAAAATTCTTCAGAAAAAGTTTCAGAAACACCCCATTCTAATATGAACTTGGAGCAAATCAGAAAAATGTTTGAAAATATTTTGATGAAACATATAGTGGTTTGATTGTAAGATGTGGACTACAAAATAAATATGTAAATATTTTATGGAAAGTTTCATAAATTTAAAATCTGACATGTTTTTCAAGATCAAGAGAAGGTTGTGAATTATTCTCAAAACCTCCTAACGCAAAAAGAAATTTTATAAAGGAGAAAAATCATAAATTTGCAATGTAAAAATAACTTCAACTGCTTCTAATAAATCTTAAAAATAGATACAGTCAAGGACTCTAAACAAGCAAATGAAAAAAATCCTATAATGGTTTCAAAATATGAGTTGACCCTTGGAGAGGCTCCAAAATGCAAGATTTAGGATAACTACTCAGTAAAGCTAACTAAAAAAATAACTTCCAAAAATTAAAGAACAAATAATCCATCATGACTCACAAAATTTTGTATCAAAAAAGATAAATGATCAATAACATGCAAAGGCCATAAATCTATCAAAAATCTTATTTATTTGTTATAGTCTAGAAAGATTAAAAAAAAACCTAAACCAAAACAAGAATCCATATAAATTTATCCCAAAAAAAATGACATATAGTTCGGAAAAAATACACTCCGTGTGATAATCAAATGTTTCTAGGCTGTGGAGAAAAAGGAAAAAGATTCATCATTAGTCTCTATGGATTGAGACAGGGAGAGAGGGACTTAGAGATGGGAAGAAAGATGCGCCATTGTTAATGCCGAAGGTGATTCTTGACTACGGACTTGAGAGAGAGAGAGAGAGAGAGATTTATGGTTTTGGGAGTTGGGAAGTGGGGGCTCGAGGGCTATTTTAGCTGGGGGCTTGGTCAAATGAGTTGCACAACCCATATGGACTTTTTCCAGTTCAGCTCCCACACACTTGAATGTGGGTCCGCCCATGCATCTACCCACAACCCTAATGTGTTTTGTGGGTCCGCCCATGCATTTACCCACAACCCTAACGACACATTAAGAAGTGTGGGTTTGGTCTTCTTTGCATTTGTAGATATGCTCAGATTTGATGATTTATGGCTTTGGGTATGGATTAAGATTTGGGGATTTAGGGTTGGAATTAAGATTTGGAGATTAAAGGTTTAGATTTAGATTAAGAGTGATTAGGATTATACTCTGGGAAGGGAAAGAAAGAAATTTAATTAAATACATGTACGCTCTTCTAAAACAGGCAGAAATGGAACGGCTATATCAGTTCCTCAAGAACTAGTAAAAGCTGCAACATACTCCTTGTGGTAAACCTCACATGGCCAGCTAAAAAACTACAAAGTCAAAAGCAACAAATACGACACAGCACCATAATGTGGATTTATGATCTCGAGAGAGAGTAATTCCGGAGATGAAGTTTTGAAGATACAGTAGTTTGTACAGGGACCGCCGACGAGGAGCTTGATCATTGCGAAGAGGATCTTGGACTCTCATCAAAAGCAGATGTTGAAAGAGACGAGAGAGTGTTGTCCTATTGTTTTTACCAACAGAAGTTTTGGGGTGACTGTTTAGACATAAGTGGGGCATGGTGCAGGGCCCCATTCGAATCTTTAGGGATTTCAAATTCGATCTTGGCCGATCGCCCCAGATCATTATAATGCGGGTCCTCCCCTATTTCCATCGCTGAAACTCTTCAAAAGTTGTGATGTTGTTCTCCTTGCGATGAACTAAATATAGAGGATGGATTAGTTCTGAGGAAAATTAACTTCATCAAAGACAAGGTGGATGATGGCATCTGAAGCCTTCATGAAGAGATTTTCTGTCCAATCTTTCAAATGAGGACAACAACAACGCCCCAAAATTTTCTAAAACTGAAAATCTCGGTGTTTTCTAAACAATTTATGAAATGGGCTTTCTAATCGGTGGACCTCGAAGGGGAATTTGTTGATATGAACAATTGTACTTAAAAAGGATTCAACCCATAGACTTTTTGGTAGGTCTGCATGACAGATCATGGGGAGGACCATCTCTATTATTGGTTATTGTTGTGTCAACTAGGCCATTACGTGTGGGAGTGGTTGGACATGACATCCTAGATTGGATTCCACAATCTTCTAAATGTTCCACAAATGTTTTTTTGACTTTTTTTTTTTTAAGTGAGGGTGTCCCAACTCTTTGGGCAAAACTAATCCCTTAAGGCTTAAGGAAAGTTAGGTAAATCTCTTGTGACGCTAATGTGTTAACACAACTCAAGCTTACAATCTCTGGAAGCAAATCTTGGTCTTAGGCTTGCTAAGCCATGTTTGGTGTTATAAATTTTTTTAGACTAAAATTCACTATTGTCGTCACTTTGAATAACATTTTCTCTTTTATCTTCTCTGAGTAAATCTCCAATAACTTGTGAAACTTTAAAAATGCAAGAAAGAATTCTGATTTTTGTAATTTTATTAGTGGGTAAAGCCAAATTGAATTGATGCAAGACCCTAGAGGTCACTGTGAATTTTATTGAGAGCAAGGTTCATCTTCGATTCTAGTTATTGAATCGAACGACAACTTGCAACTTACACATGACTCGATCCTCTGACCACTTATTAATTTCTAAAAATTGCTTAGAAGTCACAACTATCAGAAAATTAAGATTTGGGGTGTCCCAATTACTGATGTCATGTTGTTTCTAGTTCCTTTGTCATCTTGACTGCAACTCAACTTCCTTGGCATCTTTTATGCTATTGTGAAACTAACATAACTTTAATCGGTTTTTTTTATTGAGAATTTACTACACTCCTCAACTGTGGTTTAAATACGTGATATCGATAGACCAATCAATGTAATGGTGTAGAAAGGAGTTGGAATCCCTAAACCCTATTTATAGGTTTTCATAGATAACTCATTTCCCATCATTGAGTTTTGCCTTAATTAGGATTTAAATTAACTACAACAAAATGCACGTTTGCCAACACATTTTACCAATGCAATCCAATTTGCATTGTTAATAGGTACCTTTTACTAATACAAATGAGAATGTATTAGAAAAAGTCACAAGAGGGAGTACTTTCGCCAATGCATTATTACTTGCATTGGTAAAAGTACTATTTTTCTAAAGTGTAAATAAGGTACTTTTTCAATACATAAAAGAATACGTTGGCAAAAGGTAGAGAGAATGTGTACCTTTGCTAACGCAATATGGGATACGTTGGCAAAGGTTCAAAAATTAACATGAAAATTTCCCCTCTAAAAAGAAAACCCCCTCCTTATAAACAACACATTGTCGTTTTTGAACCCTAAACCTATTATCCCTTCTTATAGTTAGTCAAGATCTATTCTCCTAGCAGAGAGACGTCACCTACATGTTTCTCTCTTTCTCTTTCTCTCCACTTTCTCTTTTGAAGTTTTGATTTTTATGTTGTTTCTTGATTTTTTTTTCTTTCCACATCTTATTACTCATCTGTGTGATGGAAAATGATATGCCCCTTTTGCATTTGTCTCTTTAATCGATATAAAGTGGCAGAAAATTAATAGAGATAAGTAGAATTGGTTTTGTTTATTTTAGTTTTTAGAGGCCCTTGATTGCCGTTTTAGATATTGGTTTTGGTGGCTGTAATGGTGGTTTTAAGTCTTATGTTGGGTAATTCAGTGGACTTTTTTTTTTAAGTGGTAATCGGGTGGGGTCTGTTAGAACTTAAAAAGTAGTTTGGTTCGAGATAAAATAGGCATACAATTACTATTTGTCAATTGGTAGTAAAGGTATGTAACCATGGTTTTCATGGAGTTGCCTAAAATTGATTTGGATACGGATGAAGCCATCATGTTACAATAATGCAGTAATGCAGATAATTAAACAGTCTCAATTTTCCTTTCCTCTCAAAATTTATAACAGCACTGTGTCAAAAGAGGTTAAATTCCACACTAATTGAGAGTGAAAATCCATGGACTTAAGCACTTGATTATATCCCATGGCTTTCAGCTGTTGTTAAGAAAAAAACCACATATTGTTATGTGGAAAATATTATTAGTAGAAATAATGGTTTTTAGCACTTGTTTATTATGTTAAAAACTACAGTGCTAGATTCTTATTTCTTTTAACCTAAAACTTAAAAGGGAAAAACAAGCCAAAGATGGGTTTTTGTTAAATCCCTCCCTTTTTGTGCAACTTCTTCAAAACCTAACATTGTGCCCACCTCTCCCTCATCACATCTCCTCCTCTTTGAGCAAATATTTGGCACGCCGGCATGACCAGGTTCCGATTTTTGTTTCATCTTAAAAGAGAGAAGCAAGGGCCGCTCGACTATTAGGCAAAAAAAGCTCTTGTTTTAGGCCTTCCAAAAAATAAAGGCCCCAAAAAAGCAATTCTTATCTTTTTTTTAATTAAAAAAAGGCCTCATAAAAGTAATTGAAGAAACTTAAATATTTTCAAATTTAAGAAAAAGCAATTATCATAATTTTGTTTTTCCTAAAGAATATAATGCCTCATAAACGATATTAAAGCAACTAGCATTTTTTTACATTCTAAAAAAAAACAATTGTTATCTTTTCATATTTTAAAAACAACATTAAAGACCATTTTCACCATTGAGAAAATATTGTCAATAAAAGAAAAAAAAATTCCAAAATCACAATAAGCAAGAAATCTTTTTTTGTTATAAAAATCTTTCGGTTTGCACATTTTTCTCCTACATCTATGTCTCTTGAAATTAATAGAAGACAATTTCAAATATATTCTTCTTTTTTGTTTTTCATATATAAGATATTACATCAAATTCAAAAGTAATTTACATTTATAATCTTTATGACCAACACTGATAAATCACCAAATTAGGTTTTATGGTTCTATGCTTTTTTTTAATTTCAAGCTCATATTATATATTTATTATAGTTAATGTTCATTTTATTTGTAAATATTATTAGTTATAATTTATAAATATTAAATATGTCTAATAAAAATATATTGACAATATCTATAATTATTGCTTCTACAAAAAGAAGTTTTTAAAATTAAAATTGATAAAATCCTAGCTTAGATAAACAACATCATGAGAAAAATTAAATAGATTAGTTGTACTATCAATTGAAAAAGATATGTTAGAAAACCTTGAAAATAAAAGTTTGATTAGAAATATTGCATTGCAAAATTAAAAAATAAAATTTAAAAAAAATATTTATAATAATATTTAAAAAATAAAAACTTTCTTTCATTTATAATTGTCACTTTATACCTTAAAGTGTCTCCAACCAGCCTTTGCCGGCCTGCAGATAGGAAGAAAGAGGGATAGTGTGATCGCTCTTGGGCCGCAGTGAAAGAAGAGGAGGATCGCAGGGCTCGGGTATGTGATCAGAGGGTTCTCTGTTTGCAGCGGGCACGGGCTGTTCTGGTTGGATTTTTTGCCGGATTTTTCGGGTTCACCACTGCTGGATGAGAAAGAGGGCTCTGCCGCCGTTGCTGCTGCGTTTTCTCTCCTTAGAAAACCGGAGAAGAGGGGGGCCCGCTGCTGCCGTTGCTCCCCTGTCTCGCAGCCGCCCTTGCGCAGTCGCCGGAGCCCACACTGCTGTCGCCGGTCGTCGTCCGCTGTCCGGCCGTGTCCGCTGCCCTGCGCCACTGGCTTCTTTGTCACAACCATGGCAGCCATTGTTCTTCTTATCCTTTAAGGTGTTTTCTATTCTTGCTGTTTTCTCAATAGTAAATGCCAAGAAAACCTAGGGCAGGCAGGCAGGTGGCTGCAAATTCCAAACCCCCAACCCAAAGAACTACCCATCTGAAATTTCTTTCAATATAAAAAAAACCGAACAAAAGAACAAGTTCCATTGTTAAATACATTTTCATGGTGTGACAGCCCAAGGAGCTATTATATCTTCAACTAGCATGAAATCCCGTGCGATGCACGAGTAAAATCTCATATTAATTATCAATAAATTAAAATTAGTATTTAAATTAATTATTAGTTAAAATGGCTAAAATTATTTATTCAAATGCCCACTCCATTTAATGTCACAACTCTAAAATGTAAAGCAACCATTAGGGTTGGTTGTGTTTGTTGGAGACCCATTACATCACAACAAGAGAGAGAGGGAGAGAGAGAGAGAGAGAAAAAAAACCCTTTTAATTAAAGTGATGCACAAGTTAAATTTTGATAGTAGTTAAATAATAATAATATAAAATTAGTTGTCAGAGTAGGCATTAAGAACTAAAAAAAATAGTTTTCACTTATATGATTGAACCAAAACTGATATATATGTTTAAAAGAAAAAATAGATGATTATCTAATCATGTCATTTTAAGAATCAATTACCACTACAAACTATGGAGAAAATTTTCCACGATTTACATGAACCCAATGGCTAGATGCTACATGATTAATTTTTAAGGCTTAAGCAAGTGTCAAGTGATTTGATAAAAAACTAACCCAATGCTGTAAGAAGGAAAACCTTGACTGCCTTTTATAAGGATAAATTTTCATATTAATTTGTCTATTTTTTTTATAAAATTAAATTAATTTAATTTATCTATTTTGAATATTCATGATAGGAGCTTTAGCTGTAATAAATATATAGACCAAGAGGGAAGGAAAAACTTCAAAAGGCTTTTATAAGAAATCTAAGTACATGTTGGACTAATCGTCTACCGTTCAATGTGTAAGCATATTCAGTGCCAAGTGTTTTAGCTACAGAGAGGAATTTCTATTGTTTGATACCACATCAACCAAGTAGATTAGTCTCTTAGTTTGAAAGTGGAAGAATGAGGGCAGTTAAATAGAAAATCCACACACAAACTAAAACCTTCATTTTACTTTATTATTTCTTATTTTTCTTTTGGAATGATTACAACTAAACCTTGTGTCCAAAACTTTTCAATATATTTTTAACAGTTCTTCTACATGAAGCACCATATGTAACACTCCTAAGATCTCTTCATCTGGTCATACTGATTTCTCATTGTTTCCTCTTTAAAAATAAAGGATCAATTTATGCATTTGAAACAATACAGCAGCAATGTTGCCTACCGTTTTGAGATTATTACTAGTAAAAAAAAAAAAGAAGTTAAACATTATGAGTTTTTAATTAATCCATCTACTTCTATCAATTAATAATTCCACTATTTGAGGGTGGAAATTTGCACCGACTCCATTCAACACTAAATTAGAGGAAGAGGATTTAAGTAGCAGAATATTTTACATCTAAAAATTCTAATCAACTGGTGTTAACCTAAACCGCTCGCAAAAGGAAATGAACCTGTATGTAGTAGAAATCTTTATAAAAGACCATCTTCTCCACATGTACTCAATAGTACTGGTCAAAAGTAAATTGGTTGCCCTTGAATTCCACCCCAGTCGTTATGAAGGGGTGCTTATGAAGATTTTGCTTCAAGTTTTATTGTTTCCTCGTTCACTTCTGTATGCAATATGCAAGACAAATTACGCCATGAATGAGTAAACAGGTTAAACCTTATGTATTGATGACCTAATCATGAACTTGAATGTGATTAGATGTGGACAAGAGTTGGATATTTCTTAGAAATAAATTCAGTAAGCAACATATGGATGGGGTGGATTCGTTTGTTGAATTTGTAAAGGTGCGTTTGGCCGGGGCTGGGGAGATTAAATGCCCGTGTGTAAATTGTTGCAACCAATGTACATATCGTATGGTATTGTGAAATGTCATTTGCTTAGAAATGGAATGAGGGAATCCTACACCTTCTGGTTAGATCATGGGAAGATTCCATAACCTGATGAGGTGGATGAGAGCGAGGATGAATTCGACAAGATTTATTCCATAACTCGACGAGATCTTGGGAACGAGTGTACACTATTCTGGAAGGAGACTGCTCAATTGGAAAGATGCCCCATATGTTAAGAGTTCAGGTATAAGGTCAACGATGGTTGGGGTAAGAAGATTTTTCACAAGATACTGCATTGGTTCCCGTTGGCACCGAGGTTGCGAAGACTATACATGTCCAAGATGACATCGAATGACATAAGATGACATTGTGGTGATCGCGCTTAAAAATGTGACGTGAAAATGTGTAATGGATTCAATGTCCAACATTCACGCACTTCAAGCGTTAAGAAAAATTAGAATTAATTACAGTTCATCATTAATTTCCCTTTGTTTAAATGGGTTCTAATGCCCTGACCGCTGGGATGCAGGTTGTTTACACAAGTTTACAAAGTTTACAACCCCTCCCTCAAGTCTTAGATGTGATCTCAATTTGGAAATTAAAATAAAATGTACACAGAATATAAAAAATGGGAAAAAAAGAAGGAGAAAAGGGGGGTGACCGTGACCCACAGTCACTGCCCCAGGCCAGTGACCGTGGGTCATGGTCACTAGCAGACAGTGATCGTGAGGTCACTGTTTGCCTTCGTTTTTCGTGCTGTTTGTGCTGGTTATTCTTTCAACTTTTTCCAAGTGTTGAAAATTCCTTTTTATGGCATCTTGGGGTGTTGAATGACCATTGAGAAGATCGAATTCGACTGTGGAATCGATTGAAAACTTTGTAATTCATTATTCTTGTTTACGGACTATCTTTTGTTCAAGTCCAAAGAGGGCATCACAGGAAGCCAAAGTTGTGTCATTCTAGACCTATGATTTTCAAGGAACAGAATGAGGCCCAGGGGGCTCGTTCACAACCTCTGTAATGGCCAAGAAATCTCCCACGAATGAGAAAAACAAAGATAACAACGTCATCCTTTGAATGGTCGTTACTGCTCGTGCATAGTGCGTACTGTAATTACCCCACCCTTTTCCTCTTCCTCTGAATCTTTTTGCTCACCTTGGTGACTAAAGAAGGAAGGGAATGGTCGTGGGATACTGCTTTTCTTGCTTGAATGCTCTTGCGTTCGTTCGATTCTCTCTTTTTCTCTCCTGTGTGTCTTTTCTTCCTTTTTTCTTCTTCAAACACTGTTCCTTTTATAGAGGCCCCAGGTGGTTTTTGGCGGTTCTTGGGAGTTGAGGGGGGTTGTGGGAAGTTGGATTTTGAAAGGGAGTGGAGAAAAACCGCTCAAAACCACAGGAAGTGTCTTTGGGGGTCCGTGACTGCAGCCGCGGTCACGGACAAGGCCCAATTTCGGGTTTTTGCAGTTGCGGCCCGTTTTTACCTGTTTGGGGCCCAAACGAAGTCCAATTGCCACGAAGCTTGGAGGGATGCTTCTTGACACTATTTTGACCACGTCATAAAAGTTTCAGCTCGTTTTGACTATATGAAGTTGGTCAACTCCCTTGATGAACAGGCCACGGTCACAGACAAGGCCCATTTTTTGGATTTTTGCATTTGTGATCCGTTCTCATCTGTTTGGGATCCGAACGAAGTCCAATCCTCATGAAATTTGGAGGGATGGCTCTTGACACTATTTTGAGTGTGTCATAAAAGTTTCAACTCGTTTTGACCATCTGAAGTTGGTCAACTCCGTTGATGAACATGCCGCGGTCACGGACAAGGCCCATTTTTTGGATTTTTGTATATGTGACCCGTTTTCGCCAGTTTAGGGTCAAAACGATGTCCAATCGCCACGAAACTTGGAGGGTTTCTTCTTGACACTAGTTTGAGTGTGTTATAGAAGTTTTAACCTGTTTTGACCTTCTGAAATTGGTCAACTCTCTAGTTGACTTTTCATGAAAGTGGGCCCTTGTTTCAGCTGTTTGAGGCCCAAATGACCTTGGTTTGGTTTGAAACTTGGAGGGACTGATGTCAGGAACATCTTGGAGTATTTGCCCAAACTTTATCAATTTTAGACATCGAGAAGCAGGACTTTGGTTAGTGACCCCACGGCTTGGGGGGGGATTGACCCGAAGTTAACATGCTTGTAGCTTTTCTGCCAAATGATGTCTGTTTATCTAGAAACTTTGGAGAGCCTCTCTTGGGCATAATTTGAGCTTCTTTTGAGAGTTTCAGCTGGTTTGATCTTTGCGAAGTGTCGCTTTGTACTGAGACCCAGAGCACAGTATATAACCATTGAGGCTGAGTTTGGATCCGAATGATGTCTAAATGCTCTGAATCTTTGAAGGATAGTCTTCAAATGTACTTAAAAGCATTTCATTGAATAGGAGATTACTTCGACATGTGGAAGTGCCAATCCCACAGTGATTCCCCAGAAGCTAACAAACAGCCTTTGAAGTTTTACTTGAACTGAGATGAAGTCCAAATCTTTGAAAACTTTGGAATTTTATAATCCAAAGCTTGTAGTGTTTTTGCTACATTATTTGCAATTTTTTATGGGTCAACAAGTGCCCCCTCGAGGTGCAATGATTATAGTGTAATAATCATTGTACCTCGAAATAGCCAATCTGTGGTAATGATGGATGACTTGATGAAAAGACAGTTTGTCAAGGTAAGTTGTCGACCTAAACTTGGGATTTTGAAAATTTTGAAAAAAAAAACCATGAAGGGTTTGATGATGGGATTTTGAAAAAACATAAGAAATCTGAATTTCTTTGCCCTGTTTTCACGGATATCAAAAGTAGCATCTCCGTGGGGACTGTGGAAACACCCACAAAGGAATCCCTTAGGTATTTAGAAAACTCAGAAGTTTATGAATTTTGTTTGGATTTTGGAAATGAATTTGATTTTCTTTTGACCTTATTTTCACAGATATCCAGAGTGGCATCTCTGTGGGGACGTAGGGAACACCCACAAAAAAGAATTCTTGAGGTTTTAAGAAAATCAAAGGTTTTAGTTTAAAATGGATTTGGGTTTGGATTTTCATGGATTTTTGGTTCATTTTCAAAAATCAAAGTTTGGGTTTTGACTTGGCTTGACATGATTCAAAATGAGATGCAATTTTGAAAGAGATTGGCTTTTGGCTTTTGTAGATTTTGATCCAAAGCAATTTGAAATGAGAATTTTGGCTCAAGATTTGGTTTGTCCCAAGGTGAACTTAAAATTTGGATTAGGTTGGCTTTCAAGAAAACACATATTTTTGTTTGGGGCAAAATGCCCAAAGTGGGTTCACCATGTTGTGTCCTGAAATAGAGCCAGAACTCTGGCTGTGAGGAACATTGCAACCATAGATCATCACATTGTAACAACAGCTTTCATCCTTGAAAGTTGATGTTCTGAAGTTTCGAGGCACTATAGATGGCTCAGAAAAGTCTAGTTGATAGAACCAGGCCTACGAAGAGTGCATTCTCGCCAAATTAAAGTTGAAGCAGACAACCTTGAATGACTTTGTTCAATTTCTTGAAAGTGAAATGAGTATCAAACTAAATGAAATTGACGTTGATGCTGTTATCCCAGCTTATCCAAGCTATAAAGGGCACGTCCTGAGGGAGGCGACTTGAGAAGTTCTTGGACTAGATTTTATCGCCGGAGCTTCTTGTATGACTCTTTTATCTTGATCAGCCTGAGTGGCCATGTATACATTGACTTCATTCTTTGTACTTAAACTTCAAATGAATATCAACGGAAAAACTTTCTTTTCCTCCATTTTGTCATTGGTGTGGGTGTTTGGTTTGATTTTTTGTGGATGTTTGATGTGGTTTATGTGGATGGTTTGTTTGGTTTGGTTTTCTCAGACTTATATGAGGGTGTAATTTGCAATCTTTTGGATCCATAAATCAAAAATAAGGGAGCCATATAGGTGGACGTTATTCGGTGCCAATGTGTGAGGCTTTCTTCAGGGTCCATGACTTGATATTTTTGGTGTCGAAAGGTGTCAAAACAAAGTGGATGTTATCCGGTGCCCATATGTGAGGCTTTCCCCGGGATCCTTGACTTATTCCTTAGGACAAAGATTTGGTTTTGGTTTTTGTTTAGATTTTAGTTATACAGGGTCTGCAAAAAGACTTATTCTATATAACCAAAGGTAGTCATATAGGGTCTGCAAAAAGACTTGTTTTATACAACTAAGGATTAGCTATATGGGGTCTGCAAAAAGACTTATTCCACATAGTTGAGTTTTGCTATATAGGGTTTGCAAAAAGACTTAATCATATAGCAGGATGTTACAAGAGGTCTTATAAGGACATTATCCACGTAACAAACGTTTAACTAGAGGGGTCGAAGGACTTGATCCTCGCAGTCATTTTATACAAATCTGAGGGATTTTGGTTACGAGTCATTGGTTGTGAGGCTCGAAATCAGAGGGTTTTGATTTTGGTTAGAAGTGAGAATGTACACTGTACATGGTTTGGGTGCACCAATGACATTCAAGAATAGTATTTCTTGAGAAGTTTTCCATTGATAGGCATACGATGACATTCAGATTCAGCCTAATGCAACTTACGTTGAGCGTCCGCTCCGCATCGTTGGTACACGAGAGCAGATTCTCCGTACCATGACTATCAGATGGGTTAAAGTGTTGTGGGAGCATCACGGTCCAGATGAGGCTACATGGGAGCTAGAGGAGCAGCTAGCGCGCTAGTACCCTCAGCTCTTTGCGCAGGTAGGTGGTCATTCCGAGGACGGAATGATTCCTAGTGGGGGAGGATGTAACACTCCGATCCCCTTTGAGCCGGATTAGTGGCTCATTAGTGTGCGTTTCTGTTAATTAATCCTTTTGGACTTGGTTTCGGGTCTTGGATAGGTAGTTGAGTAACCTATAACCTGGGATAAGTAGTTCTAAGCCCTTTTTCGTAATTTTGCTTTTGCTTTGAGTACATCATCTTTGCATCATCTTGGTGTCAGCACGTGTATTTCGTTGAGCTCGTTATTTTCCGTAACTGTGTCAGATCCGTTCGGAGTCAATTGGAGAAGTTGGACCTTCGTGTGACTTAAACTGTAAATAGCTAAAACTCTTTGGCTGTTGATTTAAACTCCCAAAACTATATATCTATGAGTCATCCTCCAGGTGTCTCTCTCCTGCTCATTTCATTGCCTCAACGTTGCATGCACAGCTCTGGGAGAGCCACGTTCTCTTCTCTTCCTTCTCTTCTTCTGTCTCGTGGTGTTGGGAGTTTGCATAATTGGGCAATTGGGTTTTGTTACTCTCCTTTTGGTTGGGTTCTTTCCCTTCTCTCATCTCTGTCTGTACTTGAGGTAAGTGGGTTCTCTCCAAGTTTTCTTCTTCTTCTTCTCCAATTGGATCTCCCATATCTCTCTGCATGCTCATGGTTTGTGTTTGGATTTGTTTTGCTTGGATTGTAGTTGGATTTGGGCTTGGCTTCAGTGATTGTCAGAGCTTTAAGGCAAGTATAAGTACAGGATTGTATAACACATATGGGTTTTGTATTTGACTGATTTGATTGCACCTACTACATTCTAGACATGTCTGTTGTGTTTTACAGCCATTTTCTGTGATTTTGCAACCTCTGGAACATGTTTTACTGAATTTCCGTATCAGATTTCAGTTTCTGTATTCAACCCGAATTTGATTCTGTATTGTACGGCTAAGCCGTAACCTTGTACGACTCAGATTCTAGAGACTTGAATTTTCGTATTTGTTCTACGGCTAGGCTACGGCTGAACCGTAAATTGTCCTACGGCTGAGCCGTAAGCTAGCCGTGACCCAGCCGTGAATTATCACCCTGATCAGTCGAAACTTTCTGCTATCAGTACTCTTACGGTGAAGCTACGGCTAAGCCGTGGATTGGTCTACGGCTAAGCCGTGGACTCCACTGTAGCTTAGCCGTGAAATGTATCAGATCAGAGGTGGAAGATGACCAGTTTAGCTGTGTATTGAAGGAAACCACGGCTAAGCCGTAGTGCATGTTATGGCTAGGCCGTAATGTGTATACGGCTAAGCCGTAGGTCACCCATGGCTAAACCGTAAAACCTGAAAAATCTGAATTAAAACTTAGGATAATGGTGTGACTTGTAGGGCTAAAATACAGGTTAACCACCCATGTAAACCGGCCCAATGGATTCTTTGGATCGCATGAATAGTTTATTAGGCTGTGACTTATTCATGTGAGCGTTGACCACTGTTAAGCACCTTCCCATGGGTGTTGGTTTAAGGGACTTCGGTGCACGTAAGGATTTCATTGCAACACTTGGATGGCAACAGTGCATCGAATAACTTAAAACTACATCAACATGCACGGCTAGTGACAGTGAACAACTAGATTAGTGTTGGCTTGTAATTAACCTTGATTCCGTATTAATCTGAGATGCATTGCATATTGTTTACAGTCTTGCCCTCTGTTCTGCTAATCTATGTTTATGCATTACGAAGTCATTTTGCTTTCGTCCTGTATTCGTTTTATTCTTCGTTCCGCACTAAGCTTTGATCTGTGCTGTGTTATGCTCTGTATATCTCTGGCTTTGTATTTTTGTATATCTCCGATTCTTTTTGGGTATTCCCTGGTGGCTTTGCCCAGAGGTTAATACGTGAGGATAAGATCCGGTCTTTGCCATCGGTGAGTCCAAAGCGGATAATATCCCTTCTTTGGGATTTGATTTGATGGGTATTAGTCTGGCTCTACTCAGCCTCAGCTCTAGGATGCCCGACGGGGTTACCTCTGGCTTAGATCTCTGTATTACTGTAGTGTCGCTTTGTCTTGGGACCCCGGAACCCAGGAAACCGAGACCCACTTATACCCTTGGCACGGTCAGTGGTGTTCTCATCTGCTCTGCTTTACTCTCTATTGGAGAGAATATGGTTAACGTAGCAGCCACTTAGTTCAGTATTTCTATGTTTTGATTCACATATCATGCTTTACTTCTATGCACCACATTGCTTAGCATACTACTATGAAACTCTGTAATTAATATTCTGTCATTATTCAATTTGATACTATGAGTGTTTCATCCCTGTTACTTATATTTGCTGGATCGTTGTATTCACTGGGTTGTCTGTGGTGTTGCAGGCACAGATCCCTTACCCAGCTCCCCGGCGGTCGAGGAGGCTGCAGGGCAGAGCCTAGAGGCACCGTCCGGTTTGGCAGAGTGGACCTGATCACCTCTGTCGAGTGCGTACATGCATATCTTCCGTGGCCTTTTGTTTTGGGTTTTGGTTTTTGGAGATTTGTATTTGGCACTTGAGACTTTGATACTCTGTATATTTGTACATCTTGATTTTGTCGTGTACTCAGACTTGTATTTTGTTTTCAAGTATTGTCTTTAGCTTTATCTTTTCCGTTCCGCATTTGTTTTGGCTTCCGCTATTTTCTTTGTTGCTTGCTATGATATCTACAGCTTCCGCGTTCGTTTTTTTCGCACGTGTTAGATCCCTTGTGTGTGTGCATCTGGACTGGGTTTGGATGCACGTACACGGGAGTACGTGTGTCACAGGTTTGGCTTTTCGCTAACCCCCGATTTCTGGGCTCGGGTTGTGACATACGTATTGTATGGTATCAGAGCATGCTAGTTATAAGCATGTAGACATCTAAGATCGTGGTGAGATGACGATGTCAACTATTTGACTCCCAGTCTAATATGTTGATTCTTGGGGATTGACTAACTTGGGACGTTTTATTCTTGTATTTTGCACATTTTCCTTTTGCAGGATAGCACACCATGGCATCAGGATCAGGGTCTAGAGATGAGAATCAGCAGGGTCATAATGGCGAGAGTAGATCGCTACCCCCACCCACGAGCAGCGAAGAGCGTCTGATGATGATGATGCAATCCATGCAGTCCTTGCAGGCTCAGATGGCATCTATGGTGGACAGGCAGAGTCTGGCGGCTGCGTCAGCCTCTCAGCGTGTAGAACGTATGTCACAACCCGAGCCCAGGGTTCGGGGGTTAGCAAAAGCCAAACCTAGTGACACACGTACTCCCGTGCCTGTACACGTAGACCGAGTCTAAATGCACACGCACAAGGAAACATTCACACGTGCCAAACATGTACGCGGAAGCTGTAAATATCAGAAACATTAAACTAACAATGTAAAAGAGAATACCAAGAACAGGCTGACATAATGACATATGAAAGTTTTACAAAAAGAACAAAAGAATATATACAATGATGACATGTCATGCCAAATACAAGTCTGAAAATCCACAAAACAAGACTCCAATGATGCATGCCATGGACGCTCTCCCGTGGAGTGATCACATCCACTCCTCTAGGCCTGATGGGGCCCCGGGGGTCTCATCTGGAGTCTGGCCGACCTGCGGGGGTTCGGCAGGAGTATCTGGGCCTGCAACACCAAAAACAACTGTGAATACGAAGATTCAGCAAAGTATAAACCATAGCAAGTTAACACACGCCGTGTCTAATAGAATAAAGAGCATCATGTGATTAAAGAAGGCAATTTCGTAGACTAGGCTGTCATGCAAGAAAGAAATATGCTGCGTGAATCAATAAATACATACTGTGTACATAACTAGTGGCTACTACATTACCATATGCTCCCAAAAGAGGAATCTTATAACATGCAAAGAACACCATTGTCCGGGCCAGGGTACAATGGGTCTCGGTTTCCTGGGGTCCGGTTCCCCAAGACATATCCATACTGCAGCAGGTCCATATAACTATACCAAATTCACCCCGTCGGGATCCTAAGGCTGAGGCTAAGTAGTGCCTGACCATACAGAGTCAATCATGGAAACCCTGAGTAGATCGTGACCACATATCATACGTACATATCTATAAGTGAACATATCATACATGCATACTCAAGGTGAGTAATCACACTGTGAAAGTAAAGTAACTGAATACACGTAATCATATCAGAGTGTAGAGGTCAATACTCGAATGCAATATGTTATGCAACAAATCATGCGAAATCGAATCATCTTAAGTTACAACCCAATTCTAATCTAATTATCCGGTGTTTCTAACCGTGCATGATGATGTAGTTTTAAGTTATTCGATGCACCGTTGTCTAGTGTTGCATGGAATCGGGCGGTGCACGAAGTCCCTTAAACCAACACCCATGGGTAGGTGCTTAACATTCGGATAATGAACATGAATGATTCGCAGCCCTCGAGATCATTCACGCGTGGTATCACATTCCGTTGGGCAAGTCTAGGTGCTCTACATTCTATCATGAAGGCCATATAGGTCTTTTCTTTAACCTAGCCTTATTCTTCATGTGTGGTTACGGCTTAGCCGTGTGTGGTCTACGGCTTAGCCGTGGCTGAGCCGTAGAAGGTCTGTCAATTGCTGACTCTCAGTTATTCCAGAAATTGCACCCTGTATTGATCTACGGCTGGGCCACGGCTGAGCTTCGGCTTAGCCGTAGGGCAATCCACGGCTTAGCCGTGCCCTAGCCATAGAGGAAAACTGGGTTTTTCTCCTCTCTGGACTTTGAGCCGTAAGTGGCATACGGCTTAGCCGTACCTGTACGAAGTCACTAATCTGAAACATGTACAGAATGCCTGGGAAAGCATCAGAATTTCAATTCTCCAATGGAGATAGACAAAGTAGTAATCAAATGAGGAAGCAAATGGGCTGTAAACACCTTTTTCCATACACATTAATGTGAGCTAACCAAGATCAAAATCATATCAACATGGGTTCTCACAAGATATGGTTATACTTGCCTTAATTTGGAAATCAATTGCACAATTCGTTGTCCTCAAGCCCCAAACACAACCTAACACAATCAAAACCACATGCATGCATGAGGGATGGAGAGGAATTCAAAACACAGACACACCAATAAGAACAAGAAGGAGAAGAAATAGAGGAAAGAGATGAGAGGGATGAATGGGTTTCCAACTCACCTCACATGCAAGAAACCAACCTCCTCTTGATCGATGGAGGAGAGAATTCAAGTGAAGGAGGGAGAGAGAGAAATTTCCACGTGCAGTTGAGGAAGAAATGAGAGAAGGAACGTGAGTTGGTCGATGGATGGTTTATATATAAGTAATGGGTTGTCCAAATTGCAAGAGAGTCCAAATTAAAAGTGTATTTTCAGTTTGAGTCAAATCTAGGTCCAATCGAATCACACGACCTCGGTTGCAAATGACGTAGTTACGAAAGTTAACGAGTTCAACGAAAGACACGTGTTGACATCAAGATGATGCAAAAATGACCATGTCTAAGAAAAGCTAAAATTATGAAAAAGGGTTTGGTCTACTTAATCCAGGTCAAACTCAACCCAACTACCTATCCATGACCCGAAACGAAAACAAAACACAAACCAAACACGATTAGCAACGAAATCAAGATTAACTAGCCGCTAAACGGGGTCAAGCAGGGTCGGAGTGTTACATCCTCCCCTACTTGAGAATCATTCCGTCCTCGGAATGCACACTAACTCACTCATACCTGGGAAAACAAATCGGGGTACTGTCGTGCCATCTGCTCTTCTAACTCCCAAGTAGCCTCATCGGGACTGTGATGCTCCCAAAGCACTTTGACCCATCGAATCATCCTGGTGCGGAGTATCTGCTCTCGGGTTCCCACGATACGGAGCGGTCGCTCAACGTATGCAGCACTCGGCTGAATCTGAACCTCGTCGTAACGAATGACATGGGAGGGATCATGAACATATTTCCGCAGCATCGAAACGTGGAAAACGTTGTGTACTCCTGAAAACATCTCGGGAAGCTCTAATCGATAGGCCAAATCACCAATCCGACTCTTGATCTCGAACGGTCCGACATAGCGTGGAGCTAGCTTGCCTTTCTGGCCGAAACGGATCGTACCCTTCATCGGTGAGACCTTCAGAAAAACCCACTCGCCAACCTGAAACTCTAAGGGTCGTCTGCGGGTGTCTGCATAACTCTTCTGTCTCGACCGAGCAACTTTCAAGTTCTCAATGGCTTTCTGTACCTTCTCCGTAGTCTCGGCAATGATCGTCGGTCTGTGAAAACTGCGAGTTCCAACTTCTTCCCAACACACCAGACTCTTACACTTCTTCCCGTACAATGCTTCATATGGTGCCATCCCAATGCTCTCGTGAAAGCTGTTGTTGTAAGCAAACTCGCACAACGATAGCTGAAGATCCCATTCTTTCTCGTAGCTCAACACGCTGGCTCGCAACATGTCCTCCAAAGTCTGAATCGTCCGCTCTGATTGTCCATCCGTCTGTGGGTGGTATGCCGTGCTGAAACTCAACTTCGTACCCAAAGCCTCTTGGAATGCTCTCCAGAAAGAGGAAACAAAACGGCTGTCACGATCGGATACAATCGACACGGGGGTACCATGGAGCCTGACGATCTCATCCACGAACTTCCTAGCCATCTCTGAAAACATCATACCCTTCCGAAAAGGAATGAAATGGGCTGACTTCGTCAATCGATCTACAATCACCCAAATGGCGTTGTTCTTCCTGCTCGTCGGCGGTAACCCGGAAACGAAGTCCATGGTGATGTTTTCCCACTTTCACTGCGGTATATGCAAAGGATGCAACGAGCCTGGCGGTCTCTGATGATCTGCCTTCACCTTCTGACATGTCAAACAGCGAGCAAAAAATCCTGGAACTTCTCTCTTCATGTTGTTCCACCAGAAGCAATCTTTGAGATTTCGAAACATCTTTGTGCTGCCTGGGTGCATCGCGTATCGAGCGTAATGCGCTTCGTTCATCAGTTTCTCCTTGAACTCATCAACTGCCGGCACGCACAACCTACTCCGAAAGTAGAGTACACCATCCTCGAGTCTGAAATCGGGTCTGTCTCCAATGTGGTCTCGAATGCGCTTCAAGGTTAGATCTTCAAATTGCCTGTCTTTTATCTGCTGAATCATCTCAGGCTGAAACACTAACGTACTAGCCAAAGTCACGCACTCATCCACTAGTTTAACTTCAACAGGAAGACCATGGAACTCTAAGAGGAAACTGTTCAAAAGCTGCACTGACTCTGCTTTCCTGCTGAGTGCATCTGCCACCACATTTCCCTTGCCTGGCTGATATTTGATCGGGAAGTCATAATCCTTAATAAGCTTAAGCCATCTCCGCTGTCTCATGTTCAGCTCCTGCTGCGTGAATAAGTACTGCAAACTGTGGTGGTCAGAACGAACCTCAAACTGCACACCATACAGATAATGTCTCCACAGCTTCAACGCAAACACGATGGCTGCCAATTCCAAATCATGGGTGGCGTAATTCTTCTCATGTTCTCGCAACTGTCTCGATCCATATGCAATAACCTTCCCGTGCTGCATCAACACACAACCTAGACCAACTCGAGAAGCATCTGAGTAAACCACGAATCCTTCACTACCATCTGGCAAGGCTAACACTGGGACCGTAGTCAACTTCTCTTTCAAAGTCCGGAAACTGGCTTCACACTCCTCAGTCCAATCAAATGGTACATTCTTCCTGGTCAACTTCGTCAAAGGAGAAGAGATCTTAGCAAAGTCCTGGACAAATCGACGATAGTAACCTGCTAGACCAAGGAAACTGCGAACCTCTGTCACTGTCTTGGGGCTAGGCCAATTCACTACTGCCTCTACTTTAGATGGATCAACTACCAATCCCTCTCGTGAAATGATATGACCTAAAAATGCCACCTGCTCAAGCCAAAAATCACACTTCGACAACTTAGCAAACAATCGATGTTCTCTCAACAACGACAAGGCTTTTCTCAAATGCTCCCTATGCTCCTCTGTTGACTTCGAATAGATCAAGATATCATCAATAAACACAACTGCGAACTGGTCCAAGAAAGGAGCAAAGATCTGATTCATCAAGGCCATAAAAGCTGCAGGTGCATTGGTTAGTCCAAAGGGCATCACGAGGAATTCATAATGTCCATAACGAGTCCTGAAGGCAGTCTTAGGAATGTCATCTTCTTTGACCCTCAACTGGTGATATCCAGACATCAAATCAATCTTCGAAAAATATGCTGCGCCCTGAAGTTGATCGAACAGCTCATCAATCCTGGGTAGGGGGTACTTATTCTTGATAGTCACTTTGTTCAGCTGTCGATAGTCTATGCACATCCGAAAAGTACCATCCTTTTTCTTGACAAACAAGACTGGTGCTCCCCAAGGTGAGACGCTCGGGCGAATGAAACCCTTGTCCAAAAGCTCCTGCAATTGCTTCTTCAACTCAGCTAACTCAGCTGGGGCCATGCGGTACGGAGGCTTGCTGATCGGTGCCGTGCCGGAAACAAGCTCAATGGCGAACTCCACATCTCGAACCGGGGGTAAGTCTGGCACATCGTCTGTGAAGATATCGGGAAAGTCACAGACCACCTGGATCTCACCTAGCTGCTTCGCCTCTTTCTTCGCTGAGATAAAGGCAATGAAGCCTTCACACCCTCGGCGGATCAAGCGATCTGCCTTACACGCCGAGATCACACGTCTGGGGCATCTCTGCTGATTGCCCTCGAAACGAAATCCCTTGCCTAAATCGAAGAAGATCGTCCTGTTGTAACAGTTAACACAGGCACGATATCGAGCGAGCCAATCCATACCAAGGATCACGTCGAAGTCCAGCATCGACAACAGGATCAAATCAACAGGTAACTGATGACCTGCAATCTGCACGTCGCAATGGGGGTAGTACATACGACACTCCACTCGCTTGCCAACTGGGGTGGATACAACCAGCACATATGGCAACGACTTAGACGGCTGATGTAACTGCTCGGCAAAATGAGGTGCTACGTATGACCGTGTAGACCCCGAATCGAACAAAACTAATGCCTCGACGCGCGAAATCAAAACAGTACCTTCAACCACCTGTGGATCCTCGGCACTCTCGTGGGTAGCAGCGTAAGCACGGGCTGTCTGGCGAGGCTGTCTCGAGCCTGGACGAGCTGACTGTGGCTTGCTCGGAGCTGTAGGTGCACTGGGTCTGCTAGGAACTGCACCGGAGGTAGGACCAGATGGGGCTGCACCGGAGGCTCTATGTCGGGGACAATTGGCGATCATATGCTCCCTCGAACCGCAAATAAAACAAGCACCGGCCTTTCTCCAACACGCATCAGTCGCGTGGTTCTTGCCACAATGCCCACAAGTCACTCCAGTAGAACTAGAAGTACTGTGCTGGCCTTTGGTCTTCTTCTGTACTTGTCCTCGTGCACTGAAAGGCGGCTGTCGCTTGGGCTCAACGGATCTCGCAGCTTGGTGGATGGCCTCGGCAGAATAGGCCCTGTCCACTGCATCGTCGAACGTAGCCGGACACTGAAACGCTATCACATGGTGCATGTACCGGGGATGCAAACCTTCAACAAACCTGTTCAACTTCCTCTCTTCGGTACTGAGCATGTCCGGAGCAAAATGCGACAACTGCATAAACTTGTTCACGTATTCTGCTACTGTCATCTGCTGCTGACGGAGAGCTAGGAACTCAACCTCCTTGGCTCGAAACACATGAGCCGGGATGAACTTCCTCCTGAACTGTTGCTTGAACATCTCCCACACCGTAGCACTAGGCATATCTCTGTATGAGTCTTTCACGCTTTTCCACCAAGTTTTGGCGACGTCTCTCAATATAGAAGTTGCTAGCCCGACCTTCTGTCGGTTCGTGCACATGACGATCTCAAAGACATCCTCCGTCTGTTCCAACCATTGTTCTGCCTTCAATGGCTCTTCTGTCCCGAAAAACTCAATAGCTCCTTGCTTGCGAAACTTGCCGTAGAGGGCATTCGGGTCACTCTCTCGAGGCTGTAAGACCACCTGCTGATCTATATGTGCTTGAGTTGGGACTTGGCTTTGTCGGTCTAACATGGTTGTCACTTGGGCTTGCAAGTTTTGCATTGATTGCGATTGTGCTTGTAGAGACTGAAATAACATGAGAATGCGTTCATCTGTATTTTGTGTCTGCGGTGATGGTGCGGATCCGCTTTCGTTATTTCCGGCGTTCTGCTGAGAGCCCGAACCTGATGCCATCCTGAAAAATGGAAAGAGTCAGACACAAACACAAAACAATAGCGCCCAACAAACCCCAAAATTTAGAAAGAGCACAAAGAAATAATCGTATCCTCACCACGATCCTACATTCCTACATGCTTATCATCTAGAACAAGGAATGAGCAAGGAATGCTCTGATACCATACAGATACGTATGTCACAACCCGAGCCCAGGGTTCGGGGGTTAGCAAAAGCCAAACCTAGTGACACACGTACTCCCGTGCCTGTACACGTAGACCGAGTTTAAATGCACACGCACAAGGGAACATTCACACGTGCCAAACATGTACGCGGAAGCTGTAAATATCAGAAACATTAAACTAACAATGTAAAAGAGAATACCAAGAACAGGCTGACATAATGACATATGAAAGTTTTACAAAAAGAACAAAAGAATATATATAATGATGACATGTCATGCCAAATACAAGTCTGAAAATCCACAAAACAAGACTCCAATGATGCATGCCATGGACGCTCTCCCGTGGAGTGATCACATCCACTCCTCTAGGCCTGATGGAGCCCCGGGGGTCTCATCTGGAGTCTGGCCGACCTGCGGGGGTTCGGCAGGAGTATCTGGGCCTGCAACACCAAAAACAACTGTGAATACGAAGATTCAGCAAAGTATAAACCATAGCAAGTTAACACACGCCGTGTCTAATAGAATAAAGAGCATCATGTGATTAAAGAAGGCAATTTCGTAGACTAGGCTGTCATGCAAGAAAGAAATATGCTGCGTGAATCAATAAATACATACTGTGTACATAACTAGTGGCTACTACATTACCATATGCTCCCAAAAGAGGGATCTTATAACATGCAAAGAACACCATTGTCCGGGCCAGGGTACAATGGGTCTCGGTTTCCTGGGGTCCGGTTCCCCAAGACATATCCATACTGCAGCAGGTCCATATAACTATACCAAATTCAACCCGTCGGGATCCTAAGGCTAAGGCTAAGTAGTGCCTGACCATACAGAGTCAATCATGGAAACCCTGAGTAGATCGTGACCACATATCATACGTACATATCTGTAAGTGAACATATCATACATGCATACTCAAGGTGAGTAATCACACTGTGAAAGTAAAGTAACTGAATACACGTAATCATATCAGAGTTTAGAGGTCAATACTCGAATGCAATATATTATGCAACAAATCATGCGAAATCGAATCATCTTAAGTTACAACCCAATTCTAATCTAATTATCCGGTGTTTCTAACCGTGCATGATGATGTAGTTTTAAGTTATTCGATGCACCGTTGTCTAGGGTTGCATGGAATCGGGCGGTGCACGAAGTCCCTTAAACCAACACCCATGGGTAGGTGCTTAACATTCGGATAATGAACATGAATGATTCGCAGCCCTCGAGATCATTCACGCGTGGTATCACATTCCGTTGGGCAAGTCTAGGTGCTCTACATTCTATCATGAAGGCCATATAGGTCTTTTCTTTAACCTAGCCTTATTCTTCATGTGTGGTTACGGCTTAGCCGTGTGTGGTCTACGGCTTAGCCGTGGCTGAGCCGTAGAAGGTCTGTCAATTGCTGACTCTCAGTTATTCCAGAAATTGCACCCTGTATTGATCTACGGCTGGGCCACGGCTGAGCTTCGGCTTAGCCGTAGGGCAATCCACGGCTTAGCCGTGCCCTAGCCATAGAGGAAAACTGGGTTTTTCTCCTCTCTGGACTTTGAGCCGTAAGTGGCATACGGCTTAGCCGTACCTGTACGAAGTCACTAATCTGAAACATGTACAGAATGCCTGGGAAAGCATCAGAATTTCAATTCTCCAATGGAGATAGACAAAGTAGTAATCAAATGAGGAAGCAAATGGGCTGTAAACACCTTTTTCCATACACATTAATGTGAGCTAACCAAGATCAAAATCATATCAACATGGGTTCTCACAAGATATGGTTATACTTGCCTTAATTTGGAAATCAATTGCACAATTCGTTGTCCTCAAGCCCCAAACACAACCTAACACAATCAAAACCACATGCATGCATGAGGGATGGAGAGGAATTCAAAACACAGACACACCAATAAGAACAAGAAGGAGAAGAAATAGAGGAAAGAGATGAGAGGGATGAATGGGTTTCCAACTCACCTCACATGCAAGAAACCAACCTCCTCTTGATCGATGGAGGAGAGAATTCAAGTGAAGGAGGGAGAGAGAGAAATTTCCACGTGCAGTTGAGGAAGAAATGAGAGAAGGAACGTGAGTTGGTCGATGGATGGTTTATATATAAGTAATGGGTTGTCCAAATTGCAAGAGAGTCCAAATTAAAAGTGTATTTTCAGTTTGAGTCAAATCTAGGTCCAATCGAATCACACGACCTCGGTTGCAAATGACGTAGTTACGAAAGTTAACGAGTTCAACGAAAGACACGTGTTGACATCAAGATGATGCAAAAATGACCATGTCTAAGAAAAGCTAAAATTATGAAAAAGGGCTTGGTCTACTTAATCCAGGTCAAACTCAACCCAACTACCTATCCATGACCCGAAACGAAAACAAAACACAAACCAAACACGATTAGCAACGAAATCAAGATTAACTAGCCGCTAAACGGGGTCAAGCTGGGTCGGAGTGTTACAGAACAGCAAGTGATCTTACAGCCCAAAGAAACCGATCCAAATGCTCTTTTTGATAAGTTCCGTAAGCATGGGGCGACTGAGTTCCATGGGATAGAGGATGCATTGCAGGCCGAGCAATGGTTGGAACAGACAGAGGAGCTTTTTGATACGATTGTGAGCAGTGACAAACAGAAAGTGGTTCTCACAGCCTCTCTGCTTCGGAGTGTAGCCAAGGCATGGTGGAGGAGTGTCAAGAGCTCATTCCAGACTATGCCCAGCGCCACTGTTTGGGAAACTTTCAAGCAACAGTTTCGTCGCAAGTTCATGCCTCTTCATATTCAGCGAGCCAAGGAAGTGGAATTCTTCAACCTTCAGCAGAGATAGACATCGGTGGCAGATTATGTACACAAGTTTACAGAGCTGTCCCACTTCGCAGAGGACATGGTGAACACTGAGCATAAGAAGGTGACTCGTTTCGTCAACGGCCTGAACCCGAGACACAAACGCCACGTGGTTGCTTGTATGTGGCCGGCTACCTTGGATGACGCTATTGACAGGGCCTATGATGCAGAGGCCATATTTGAGGAGGAGCGAACCGAAGCTAAGAGGGCAGCAAGTTCTAGTGGCAGAAGTCAGTTTCAGAAGAAGTTCAAAAGTAAGCAGGGTAGTTCGAGCAGTACTCTGGTGGTTTGCGGTTACTGTGGGAAGGATCACCCAACAGACAGATGTTGGAGGAAGAGTGGGGCCTGTTTCGGTTGTGGCTCTATGGACCACAAGCGGGCCCAATGCCCGAAGTTTCAGTCCTCTCCACAGACGAGATATGCAGGGTCTCCAGCGCAGGGCAAGTCTCAGACAGCTCGCCTAGCCCAGAAGCAGAACTGTCAGACAGCTCGAGCTTATGCTGCTACACATGAAGGCGCGGAGGAGGCTACGGTCGTGGAAGGTAAAATTTTAATTTCTGATGCTGAAGCTTTAGCCTTATTTGACTCCGGGTCTACGCGTTCGTACGTAGCACCCCATTTTGCTGTGCAGCTTCGACAGCGACCCACACCGCTCCTATACTTGTTGCTAGTATCCACTCCGGTTGGTAAACGGGTGGAGTGCAGTGTCTTCTACCCTCAGTGTGATGTGCGGATAGCTGGTCATCAGCTCCCGGTAGACCTCGTGTTGCTCACGACACTGGATTTTGATGTGATTCTTGGTATGGACTGGCTTGCGAGATATCACGCTTGTATCAATTGCTACAGCAAGGCTATCTATTTTGATCTGGGCAGCGGATTTCGATTTGAGGGCAGCCAGACGAAGTGCCCAAGGGGTGTGATATCTGCTTGTAAAGCAGACAGGATGCTTCGTAAGGGATGTGAGGGATATCTTGCGTTCATTTCAGAGAAGAAGGATCAGCGACAGCTCAATGAGATCCCAGTAGTCAGCGAGTTTCCGGATGTCTTTCCGGAGGATGTACCAGAGTTGCCACCAGCTAGAGAGGTAGAGTTCTCGATTGACTTGATGCCAGGTACAGCACCCATCAGTAGAGCTCCATATCGTATGGCACCTGCAGAGTTGTTGGAATTGAAGAAACAGTTGCAGGATCTGTTGGATAAGGGGTTCATACGCCCAAGTGTTTCACCTTGGGGAGCTCCTGTATTGTTTGTCAAGAAGAAGGATGACAGTTTCCGGATGTGCATTGACTACAGGCAGTTGAACAAGGTGACCATCAAGAACAAATATCCATTGCCTAGGATTGATGAGTTGTTCGATCAGCTTCAGGGTGCAGCTTACTTCTCGAAGATCGACTTGAGATCAGGATGTCACCAGCTTCTGGTAAAGGATGAGGATGTTCCTAAGACAGCTTTCAGGACTCGGTATGGACACTACGAGTTCCTTGTCATGCCTTTTGGTTTGACGAATGCACCCACAGCTTTCATGGCATTGATGAATAGGGTGTTTACTTCCTTTTTGGACCAGTTTGTTGTGGTATTTATAGATGATATATTGGTCTATTCGAAGACCGTTGAGGAACATACAGATCATCTGAGGAAAGCATTGCAGCTGCTTAGAGATCACAAGTTGTATGCAAAGTTGTCTAAGTGTGATTTCTGGCTAGAGTAAGTTGCATTTCTGGGTCATATGATTTCTAGAGAGGGATTGATGGTGGATCCGGCTAAGATTGAGGCAGTAGTCCATTGGCCCCGTCCTAGATCAGTGACAGAGATTCGGAGCTTTCTAGGATTGGCGGGATATTACCGCAGGTTCGTGCAGGACTTCTCGAAGATCTCAGCCCCGCTGACTCAGTTGACTCGGAAGAAGGTCCCGTATGAGTAGACAGAGAAGTGTGAGCGTAGTTTTCAGATGTTGAAAGAAAAGCTCACTACGGCCCCAGTGTTGACTCTCCCTGATGGTAGTGAGGGATTCGTGATTTATTCCGATGCCTCTCGAGTTGGACTAGGCTGTGTACTGATGCAGAATCAGAAAGTGATTGCCTATGGATCCAGACAGCTGAAAGAGCATGAGAAGAACTATGCCACTCATGACCTGGAGCTAGCAGCCATTGTATTTGCACTAAAGTTGTGGCGGCATTACCTGTACGGTGTGAAGTTCGAGGTCCATTCCGATCATCACAGTCTGCAGTATTTGTTTGATCAGCATGACTTGAATATGCGGCAGCGGAGGTGGTTGGAGTTCATCAAGGACTACGACTTTCCGATCAAGTACCACCCAGGCAAGGGGAATGTGGTTGTAGATGCACTTAGCAGGAGAGCAGAAAGTCTTCAGGTGTTAGCAGAATTCTATATGCTTGTGTATGATCAGCCTGTTGAGGTTCGGATGGTAGGTAGATTGGTGACATTAGCTACTACCGTCGTGTTTCAGCCTGAGGTGATTCAGCAGATCAAGGATCGCCAGTTTGAGGACCCCCTTCTGGTGACTTTCAGAGATCGGATTGCAGATCGACCTGACTTCAGTTTGGTAGACGGAGTTTTGTACTTCAGGAATAGATTGTGTGTTCCCGCTGTGGATGAGCTGAAAGAAAAGTTGATGACAGATGCGCACGATGCCCGTTATGCGATGCACCCCGGGAGTACGAAGATGTACCGGAACTTGAAAGATAGATTTTGGTGGAACAATATGAAGCGGGAGATTGCAGGGTTCGTAGCTCGATGTTTGACCTGTCAGAGGGTGAAAGCTTATCATCAGCGACTTCTAGGATCATTGCATCCCTTACACACTCCGCAGTGGAAGTGGGAGTACATTACCATGGATTTCGTCTCCGGTTTTCCGCCGACCAGTAGAAAGAACAATGCGATCTGGGTAATAGTGGATAGATTGACGAAGTCAGCACATTTCCTTCCGTTCAAGAAAGGGATGACGTTCACAGAGATGGCCAGGAAGTTTGTTGACGAGATAGTCAGATTGCATGGCACCCCAGTATCTATTGTGTCTGATCGCGACAGTCGTTTTGTGTTTTCATTTTGGAGAGCTTTTCAGGAAGCTATGGGCATGAAGCTGAGTTTTAGTACGGCATACCACCCCTAGACTGATGGGCAATCGGAGCGTACCATTCAGACGTTGGAGGATATGCTCAGAGCTAGCGTGCTGAACTTTGAGAAGGAATGGGATATGCATCTGGCATTGTGTGAGTTTACTTACAACAACAGCTTCCACGAGAGCATTGGTATGGCACCCTATGAGGCTCTATACGGACGTAAGTGAAGGACCCCAGTGTGCTGGGAAGAGGTAGGAACAAGAAGTTTCCATGGTCCGACAATCATTGCTGAGACGACAGAAAAAGTGCAGAAAGTGATAGAGAATCTGAAGATTGCTTGATCCAGGCAGAAGAGCTACGCTGATACTCGGAGGAGACCTTTGGCATTCCAAGTCGGAGATTGGGTGTTCCTTAAAGTTTCTCCGATGAAAGGCACTGTGCGGTTTGGTCAGAAGGGCAAGTTAGCTCCAAGATATGCGGGACCGTTTGAAGTCAAGAGCCGCGTTAGAGATTTAGCTATCGGTTAACTCTTCCAGTTGAGTTCTCCGGTGTGCACGATATATTCCATGTGTCTATGCTCCGTAAGTATGTGCCAGATCCGAGCCATGTGATTCGCTACGATGACATTCAGATTCAGCCTAATACAACTTACGTTGAGCATCCGCTCCGCATCGTTGGTACACGAGAGCAGATTCTCCGTACCAGGACTATCAGATGGGTTAAAGTGTTGTGGGAGCATCACGGTCCAGATGAGGCTACATGGGAGCTAGAGGAGCAGCTAGGGCGCCAGTACCCTCAGCTCTTTGCGCAGGTAGGTGGTCATTCCGAGGATGGAATGATTCCTAGTGGGGGAGGATGTAACACTCCGATCCCCTTTGAGCCGGATTAGTGGCTCATTAGTGTGCGTTTCTGTTAATTAATCCTTTTGGACTTGGTTTCGGGTCTTGGATAGGTAGTTGAGTAACCTATGACGTGGGATAGGTAATTCTAAGCCCTTTTTCGTAATTTTGCTTTTGCTTTGAGTACATCATCTTTGCATCATCTTGGTGTCAGCACGTGTATTTCGTTGAGCTCGTTATTTTCCGTAACTGTGTCAGATCCGTTCGGAGTCAATTGGAGAAGTTGGACCTTCGTGTGACTTAAACTGTAAATAGCTAAAACTCTTTGGCTATTGATTTAAACTCCCAAAACTATATATCTATGAGTCATCCTCCAGGTGTCTCTCTCCTGCTCATTTCATTGCTTCAACGTTGCATGCACAGCTCTGGGAGAGCCACGTTCTCTTCTCTTCCTTCTCTTCTTCTGTCTCGTGGTGTTGGGAGTTTGCATAATTGGGCGATTGGGTTTTGCTACTCTCCTTTTGGTTGGGTTCTTTCCCTTCTCTCATCTCTGTCTGTGCTTGAGGTAAGTGGGTTCTCTCCAAGTCTTCTTCTTCTTCTTCTCCAATTGGATCTCCCATCTCTCTTTGCATGCTCATGGTTTGTGTTTGGATTTGTTTTGCTTGGATTGTAGTTGGATTTGGGCTTGGCTTCAGTGATTGTCAGAGCTTTGAGGCAAGTATAAGTACAGGATTGTATAACACATATGGGTTTTGTATTTGACTGATTTGATTGCATCTACTACATTCTAGACATGTCTGTTGTGTTTTACAGCCATTTTCTGTGATTTTGCAACCTTTGGAACATGTTTTGCTGAATTTCCATATCAGATTTCAGTTTCTGTACTCAGCCCGAATTCGATTCTGTATTGTACGGCTAAGCCGTAACCTTGTACGGCTCAGATTCCAGAGACTTGAATTTTCGTATTTGTTCTACGGCTAGGCTACGGCTGAACCGTAAATTGTCCTACGGCTGAGCCGTAAGCTAGCCGTGACCCAGCAATGAATTATCACCCTGATCAGTCGAAACTTTCTGTTATCAGTACTCTTACGGTGAAGCTACGGCTAAGCCGTGGATTGGTCTACGGCTAAGCCGTGGACTCCACCGTAGCTCAGCCGTGAAATGTATCATATCAGAGGTGGAAGATGACCAGTTTAGCTGTGTATTGAAGGAAACCACGGCTAAGTCGTTGTGCATGTTACGGCTAGACCGTAAGGTGTATACGGCTACGCCGTAGGTCACCCATGGCTAAACCGTAAGACTTGAAAAATCTGAATTAAAACTTAGGATAATGGTGTGACTTGTAAGGCTAAAATACAGGTTAACCACCCATGTAAACCGACCCAATGGATTCTTTGGATCGCATGAATAGTTTATTAGGCTGTGACTTATTCATGTGAGCGTTGACCACTGTTAAGCACCTTCCCATGGGTGTTGGTTTAAGGGACTTCGATGCACGTAAGGATTTCATTGCAACACTTGGATGGCAATGGTGCATCGAATAACTTAAAACTACATCAACATGCACGGCTAGTGACAGTGAACAACTAGATTAGTGTTGGCTTGTAATTAACCTTGATTCCGTATTAATCTGAGATGCATTGCATATTGTTTACAGTCTTGCCCTCTGTTCTGCTAATCTATGTTTATGCATTACAAAGTTATTTTGCTTTCGTCCTGTATTCGTTTTATTCTTCGTTCCGCACTAAGCTTTGATCTGTGCTGTGCTATGCTCTGTATATCTCTGGCTTTGTATCTTTGTATATCTCCGATTCTTTTTGGGTATTCCCTGGTGGCTCTGCTCAGAGGTTAATACGTGAGGATAAGATCCGGTCTTTGCCATCGGTGAGTCCAAAGCGGACAATCTCCCTTCTTTGGGATTTGATTTGATGGGTATTAGTCTGGCTCTACTCAGCCTCAGCCCTAGGATGCCCGACGGGGTTACCTCTGGCTTAGATCTCTGTATTACTGCAGTGTCGCTTTGTCTTGGGACCCCGGAACCCAGGAAACCGAGACCCACTTGTACCCTTGGCCCGGTCAGTGGTGTTCTCATCTGCTCTGCTCTACTCTTTATTGGAGAGAATATGGTTAATGTAGCAGTCACTTAGTTCAGTATTTCTATGTTTTGATTCACATATCATGCTTTACTTATATGCACCACATTACTTAGCATACTACTATGAAACTCTGTAATTAATATTCTGTCCTTATTCAATTTGATACTATGAGTATTTCATCCCTGTTACTTATATTTGCTGGATCGTTGTATTCACTGGGTTGTCTATGGTGTTGCAGGCACAGATCCCTTGCCCAGCTCCCCGGTGGTCGAGGAGGCTGCAGGGCAGAGCCTAGAGGCACCGTCCGGTTTGGCAGAGTGGACATGATCACCTCTGTCGAGTGCGTACATACATATCTTTCGTGGCCTTCTGTTTTGGGTTTTGGTTTTTGGAGATTTGTATTTGGCACTTGAGACTTTGATACTCTGTATATTTGTACATCTTGATTTTGTCATGTACTCAGACTTGTATTTCGTTTTCAAGTATTGTCTTTAGCTTTATCTTTTCCGTTCCGCATTTGTTTTGGCTTCCGCTATTTTCTTTGTTGCTTGCTATGATATCTACAGCTTCCGCGTTTGTTTGTTTCGCACGTGTTAAATCCCTTGTGTGTGTGCATCTGGACTGGGTTTGGATGCACGTACACGGGAGTACGTGTGTCACAGGTTTGGCTTTTCGCTAACCCCCGATTTCTGGGCTCGGGTTGTGACATACGTATTGTATGGTATCAGAGCATGCTAGTTATAAGCATGTAGACATCTAAGATCGTGGTGAGATGACGATGTCAACTATTTGACTCCCAGTCTAATATGTTGATTCTTGGGGATTGACTAACTTGGGACATTTTGTTCTTGTATTTTGCTGGGGTAATATTATTGTTTCCGATTGTATCAAACCTTTAACTTTGGAGACTACATGAACAATGAGTTGGTCATGAGGAGTATCATTGACAAAAGGTGCTAAAAAGTATTGAAGTATTAGAAGATCATTTTTCACAAGTGGTAACTTGCACTTTAGAAGGAGGGAGTGGGCGACCTTAAGAGTATTAAAGAACTTCTTTGCAAACCAAATGATGGGTGTGGATGATCAAGAATGTGTGGGAGAATAATGACAAGTGGAAGGAACATAACTTAGGCCTACTCTTTGCAATTTATATAAATGTACATAAATTGTCAAATTTTTACTTCCAATTCTCATTTTATATACACATCCCATAAATCGGTTATATTTCCCTTGTAGAAAAAGTCCGAGAATGGAAAAACTACTCAAGGCGCCCTAAAATACAATTATATGAGCAACTTTAGATCGTTTGCATCCCGAGTTGATATTGCTGTCAATGCGTGTTTAGAAACTCTTACAGTATTATTAAAAATTTCAGTATTTAATTTGTATAATTAGTTAATCTAATGAAATAATATATAAAGGAGAGTGGTGTAAAACAGTCTATGCCGGATAGATTCAGAGACACTGTCACACCCCGAGCCCAAAAATCGGAGGTTAGTTAAAACCTAACTAGTGACACACGTACTCCCGTGTACGCACACCTCGACCTCGTCTAAGTGTACACACACAAGGGACATTTACACGTGCAACCATGGTGTACGCAGAAGCTGTAGGCATCATGCAAGAAAAGAGAAGGCACAACTATATACAACAAGTGCCAAAGGTTACATTAATGACAGAATGTACAAACAAAATGGGGGACAGTTTTTCTGAATCAAAACCCAAAATACAAAGAGAGTAACCATCCAAGAACCACATAAGAGGCATCCCCAATACAAACAAAAATCCAGAAGAAGCCTAGCATGTCACGACGCTCTCCGATGGAGTGATTACCTCCACTCCTCTAGCTCTGACGGGGCTTCTAGGGTTTCCTCTGAAGTTTGGCCGACCGATGAGGGGTCGGCAGAGGGATCTGGGCTTGCAACACCAAGAACAACGAATGAATACAACGATTTAGCAAAGCATAAGCAACAAGAAGATAACACGCGTTGTGTCTAGCAAAGTAAATAACAGGTAATCTAGCATAGAGTTCATGAGCGTATACTAGGCAAGTCATGCATAGACATAAGCAGGCTATCAGAATCATAAAACCGATAAACTGGCTAGGTGGCTACTACATTTGCAATATTCTCCCTATCGAGAGCAAGCAGGATGGAACACAATCGACCGGGCCAGGGTAGAATGGGTCTCTAGTTCTCGGGGTTCGGAATCCCATGACAAGAGCACACTGCAGTGGCAACAAACAGGCCTACAACGCGTCGGATATCCTGAGGCTGAGGCTGAGGCTGAGTAGAGCCAGACCGTATCAGTCATGTCAGTTGATGCACATCAATTTAATGTCGCATTCAGGTAGTGCAGTGCATGTATCATGTCATATCACAAGTAGGCAATACAGTGCGTGCATCATACTAGGGTTACACACCAAAATTAAGTCTTTCGATATTGCTACTGATACAATTCAAACAATTACAAGTCAAATAAGCATAAAAGCATAGAAGGTAATAATCGACATCAATATGCAATGCAAGCCAAGTTATTCAAGGAATCATGGTTGCTTATTAGCTAACCCTACACTAGTTGTCCATTGTTTTTAGCCGTACATGATGATGTAGTTTTAAGTTATTCGATACACAGTTGTTCCTTGTGTGGGTGTTGCAATGCAGCAAAAAACGTGTATCGAAGTCCCTTAAACTAACACATATGGGGAGGTGCTTAACAAGTGGACAACACAGATGAATGAGTCACAGCCCTCAAGACCATTCATGCTTTTTCAAGTATTCTGTTGGGTGAGTCATGTGGTTGAGAAATCCATGTGAAAGCCCTATAAGGTCTCATCATTAACCCTATCTGTTCTCCAGTTCATCAAAGAGCAGAGAGACTAAAAGGTAGCATAAAAAGGTCCTCTGGGTGTAAAAGAAGTAAGAAAAGGAGAATGAGCAAGAATAGGATTCAGTTGGACCCTGAATCTCCCTGAGTAAAAGTGCTTCAAGGCCGACCAGTCTGCTTTGAAGCCCGATCGGTCGGATTTCGGTTCTCGAAGTGTCCGATCGGTCGAACCCCAGGCCCGATCTGTCAGGCAACAGAACTCTGTACAGAACAGAACGACTGTACTGAAGTCTTTACACTCACGAAGACGACATGTATCAAGGTTATACAATCCAAAATGTGCTGTCAAGAACAACACACCTGAGAGAAAGAGTAGAAGAAACAATAACCATCAACGTGTACCAACATGTATTCATCTATACTGTGCTTATACTTACCTTGAATGAGCTTTTTCCTTAACTTAGTTGTTCTTTGGCCCAATCGATCTTGAAGATGCAGTCCTAACACCATGCATGCCAAGAGTGAGCAAAAGAAAAGGTGTGCATTCCATGTAATCACATCCTAGACTCATAACGGAAACTATGACTCAACTGCTCACCTGAGATGAACTGGGAAGATGGTACGAGGTTCTTGTCCACGATGAAGAGACAAAGAAGAAGAAAGCGAAGATGAGTGCAGTGAACAAGAGAGACTTCGAGTAGAGAAAAGAAAGAACTCGCCTTTTACCTTCGAACCTAAGGAGATGATAAGCAACCGGTGCACCAGAATTCCCCCTCTCTTTGATTGTGAGAAGAAGAAGAAGAAAAGGAAAAGAGAAACAAAGGAAAAGAAGAAGAAGAAGGCGTGGAATGCAGCAAGAGTCGGTGCAGTCTTCTCTTATATAAGATGAGGATGACTCCATTCATAAATAAGTTCACAAGTTTAGGATAATTACAATTTGAGTCAATTAACGGTCCAACGGAAACAAACGAAGTCGTTTGCAAATGAGTTAGTTATGAAACTTAACAAGCTCGACGAAATACACGTATTGACACCAAGATGATGCATGAGTGACGAACTCGCACAAAATCTAAAATTACGAAAAATGGCTCATGTCTACCTATTCCAGGTTAAACTCAATCCAACTATCTATTCATGACCCGAAACTAATCTCAAAAGGACAAAACAACAAGCCTAACACGAATTCGCTATAAATGGACCCAAAACCACATTAACTATCGTTAAACTAGATTAAGCTGGGCCAAAGTGTTACAGACACCCACAAACATCATAAGAAGGGGGTGTGTGGATAAACAACATTGCTGAGTAACATCATATACATATACGTAACACATTTACGATAAATACGCAAAAACTACATTTTTATACCTTTGTTATAGGCTGATGCATTTGAAATTGACCAGCTACGATGGCAGAAAGGTTTATCTCACAGTCGTAGTTGGATGTCCTAGATTTGTAGATTAAGATGCAGGTTTCTCAGGAGGTACTTAGAAATAAGCCGAGCTACAATTTGGGATATGGGATATATATGCAGCACTGGTTCATCTTTTATATAGTCTTGGGAATTTGATACTGAGTTGATTGCTCTATACTTTACTTTGGCTAGAAAAAGCAAACCTAGGTTTAGAACCTACAAGCTTTAAATTTGAAATTCTTAGTTTCCACTTTTGCAATTCATGATAATGAACACTTGTACATGCGTATTGGATATGATGTTTCATTGATAAAATGCTCTTGTTGTTTTGCATCTTTTGATACAGGTTAATGATGAGTGTGGCATTTGGTTCTGAGTCTTTTGTTTTAACATATGTACTTTGATATTTTATTTATTTGACACCAAATTATTACCGGTTGGCAGCCTATTTTCCTTGTTTTTTGGTTCATCTTTTGTCACCATTTGTAAACTTGTTGTTCTAAGGCATATGTGAAAAAAACTTCTTAAGAACAAGGCATGATTGGTCAGGCGGGTCATGTTGATGTGTTTGTGAAGAGATAAATTTGATGAGGATAAAAATGTACTGCTTTTGGTACATTTTAAAGTGATGAGAAACTTGATTTACTCAGATACAGTGATGATACGTAACATAACTTTTGTATTAGAGATAAGGACAATACTCTATTACTCTTGAAGGTGTTTTGTCCTTTTTTAATTGAATGAAGTTGCTACTTGACTAGATATGTTGTCAACGTCAAGAGTGTAGTAAAGGAAATTGTCAGCTTCTTTTATGAATAATGAATTTGTATTTACTCTATTGTTAATGTGTTGGGATGGGATATATACAAGCGTAAACAGGTTCCCAAAACTAGAAAGCTCCTTTGTAATTGTACCATGTAGTATCTGTAAGTATTTTTTTTTGTTGGCGAATTCATGGGTTGGATAAAACTTGAGTCCATTAGTTTTGTATTTTACATATCTTTGAGTATGGACAATAGTTTGACTTGCTAGATGCACTGAAGTGAAGAAATAGAAGAAAAGGCGATAAATTGAAGTGGTTTTCTGTGGACAACATGAATTAAAAAGGTCATATCTCATAAACTGAGCATTGGATATGGGCATGCGACCCACCGTTGGAAAGCTAGTTTCAAGAGGATTTCGTAGAGCCCAAGATCGCTTCAATCAGAGCTAAAACGAGAAAGTTATGGCCTCCGGAAATTTGCAGGAAAATGCTGAAATTTTCACCCAGGCAGAATAGTAATCCGACTGATCGAGCCTTTTATCCGACCGATCAGACAAGTGCAGAAAGTGCGCCGACTTGTGATTTTTCAGTCCGAATTAAAGGTAAACTTGCTTATTTGATGCCAACTCCTTTCCTGATCGAATTATACTTACGAGGGACGAATTAGAGGTTATAAAAAGGGGTTTTCTCTCAACCCTAAGTGGTGGAACACAGATCTCAATATTTTAAGAAGAAGATTGCTTGTTGGAGATCACCTTCTCTAGAGTTCTTTCATTGGAGAGTTGAAGGACTGAAGTTTTGCTCTAGAAATCTTTGTCTTTTACTTCTCTGAGTGTAGAAGATTGCTTTGGCGAGTCAAGTACAACATCTAGAAGGCGTCTAGGTGCTTGGATCTATCACAGAGAACGGCATGGGGTCGTTGCAGCAAGGAGCTGTACAAGAGAATCACAAGGTCCTTAGGTTGAGGAGTAACTGGATAAGGGTTGTAAGTATTTTCTTGTAACTGTAGTATGATTCATATTGCTTGATTCTTTATCGTGGTTTTTTCCCGGTTTGGGTTTTCACGTAAAATCTGTCTTTTTGTGGTGTGTACTTGTGGTTTGATTTTTCTCACTGCATGGTTGGTTGTTTATACACATAATATTGAAATTGATTGAATTAATTCATTCTAAAGGATCACCCCCAAAAAACTTTCAGTATCAACCCCTGCAATTGTACTAAGCCAAACTCAACAATCATGTAGTGCCATTTGTAGGGTCTCTTTTTTTTGTTTTGTTTTTTTTTTTTTTGTTTTATTCTTTGACCTAAATATTTGAACTTTCTAGCAGCATGAATTTAAAACAACTCTGGGTCGCCACAAATTGTAAAGAGGGATACTCAAGTGATTCGATTAGTTCTATACCGATGGCATTGCCCAACTAATTTAACCTGAGTGGAGCTCTCCTTTACTTATCCAGCCCTTTACTATCACAAGCCAGCATATGTATCTACCATTGGATTTATGGTTTATCAGTCTAGATCATATCACACATCTTGCTATGTATCAATCCGGATGTAGTAAAATTTGGTTTTGTTCCTTCACAGATGTGGTGTGTGGTATGAGTGACTTAGATCAAGAGGTAGGTCCACACAGGCTGAATCAGGTGGTTAGCTGCTAGCAGTACCATAGTGATGTTAATTTAGAATCATTTACCATAGTGATGTTAATTTAGAATCGTTTCTCAATTTTAATTGGGACAACCTGTACGGTGTTCTATATGCGACAAGAGTCTTCACTGTATTCACATACTTGGGCAAGTAGAATGATAGCATCGGATTAGTTCTCAATGAAACTCATATTCAATTTTGCTTAGGTCAGATAAAGGAAAACCTGAAACTTCTATCTTGTAAAGTGTATTGAAGATGGAAATGGAAGGGTAAGGTTGTAGCCTTAGCTAGGAGGAAGAAAAATATTGTAGGACCCGTGACCAGATGGTATAGAAGAACATTGTGCTCCATAAACGTTGCAAATTGCCGAACTAGTTAACTTATGAGGTTAGAATTGCCAAACATGCTCTCTCTCTCTCTCTCTCTCTCTCTCTCTCTCTCTCTCTCTCTCTCTCTCTCTCTCTACTTATGAGCTTAGAATTGCCAAGCATGCTCTTACTGTCTCTCTCTATTAGGACATCTGTATTGATTAAATTTATGTATTGGACAAAACTTGGGTCCATTGAGTTGTATTTTTTATTTAGAATAGACTGTGGTTCGGCGCCAAATAAGCTAAATTGAAGATATAACTTAAATTGAAGTATTTTTTATGACAATATGAATTAAAAATGTCATATCTCACAAAATGAGCGTCGGATATGGGCAAATTACCTACCATTGGAAATATCGTTTTGAGTAGATATATGTAGAGCCAGAAATTATGAAAATCGAAGCTAAAACGATTAAGTTATAGCCTCTGAAAGTTTGCTGAAGTGCACAGAAAATTTAAGTGTGCTCGAGTGCGTATGAGATTAGGCTTGAATGCCAAAGGTAGTAGTGAGCGCCCTTGAGCTCTCATTTGACCACGCTCGAGCTCACGAAGAGCAGAAGCACATCGACCTGCACGAAAACCTTTCTTATTTGTGCCAGAACTTCCTGTTTCACTTAGAATTGGTTTCTAAACCTAAGGCACGAATTATGGGTTATAAAAAGAGGGTTTCTCTCAACCCTAAGCACAACACAACTCATAGAGCTCTCCTTCTTTTGAATTGGGGATTGCCATTAGAGAGATTATCTAGAGCTTCCATGAGAGATTGAACTGAAGACTTTAAGTTCTGGAGTTGATACTTCTACTTCATTGTGAGAGATTTGTGGCTTCTAGCTTCTTGTAGAAGATTATTCTCTAAGCGTAGAGAATCGTTCGTAATGGAGATTAAGGCACTGATAGCGGGGCACCGAAGGACTGTATGCCGTGAAGATCTATCAAGAACAACTACAACGCCTTCTGTTGAGGGATTGATTGTAAGGTTGTAAGTATATTTTATACCACGAAGTTAGTGATTGATTTTGTCCAATTTGGACTCGTGGTTTTTTCTATTTGGGTTTCCACGTTAAAATTGGTGTTGTATTCTTTGTGTGATTGATTGCTTTTATTTTTCGGCTGCATAGAAGTAGTAATTTAATCATAATTTAGATTAAATCCAGGACATTCTAAAACTTTTACTCTCTCTCCCTCTGTGTGTATCTTTATCTCTATATAGAACGAGGAACGAAATGGAAGGTTTAAGTTATATGTCGCAATTAGTATTAGTGCATGCTGGGCAAAGTGGAGATAAGCTATTGGAACACATGCACTTGTCCAGTGCCACTTAGGTTAAAGGGATATTATTATGAGAGAGAGAGAGAGAGAGAGAGAGAGAGAGAGGGAGCATATGTCATTTGAGTGGTTTGAGCTCTTGAGCATAAAAATTAGAGCAAGGGTTTTAAAACTCAGATTCAACCTACGACTCGACAGGAATCAACTCTCCTTTTTTTTTTTTTTTTTCAGAAAATGATGATGGAGAAGAAAGGGGAAGGGGGAGGCGCTTAGGGATGACACGATGAAGAATGTGACTCAGGTCATGGCCGAGTCTGAGTCAACTCAAATTTTAAAACATTGATCAGAACAGCTCTCATATGATGAATTAAACGGTTATACGTACAAGGCAGTAGAAGTCGGGACCAATAAATACGTAGCCAACTCTGTCGTAGCTGAGTCGATTGAGAGAGAGAGAGAGAGAGAGAGAGAGAGAGAGAGAGAGAGAGCTTTGGCATGACACGATGAAGAATGTGACTCAGTTCATGGCTGAGTTTAAGTTGACTCAAATTTTAAAACATTGATCAGATTAGCGCTCCTATGATATATTAAAGGGTTATAAGTCCAAGGAAGTAGAGGTCAGGACCAATAAAGACCTACGCAACTCTGTCATGGCCAAGTCTGAGTTGACTTGGCCGAGTTTTAAGACACTGATCATAACAGCTCTCGTATGATCTATTGAAGGGTACCATTCAAAAAAAAAAAAAAAAAAGATCTATTCAAGGTTCGTAGGTTCAAGTAAAATTCGGAACCAATAAATACCTTGAACAAGTAATGGGGAATGGCACAATAGATCATGGAGTTGATGAGAACATGCATTTATATATAAGGTTGATGGGAAAAGTAAAATTCAAGAAATCCTTCTCAAACTTGGTTTTTGGGGTTTTTGTGTGAGACCAATTGACATTTTGTTTTTCTTGTGGTAAACACCAATTGATGTTCAAATGAGGAAAAGTGAACAAGACTCTGGAGCTAATGAGAACATGGATTTAAATAGTATTGAGTTGCAAACTAGAACTCACAAACTGAATCCTTGATCTGTGGGATAGGCTTCATTGATGATGATGGGTGTGATCACATAGGTAAATCTGCATAGATTTGGAGCGTGACCAATATCTTCACCCTGCAATAAGCGTGGGAGCCATATGCACATCCCTGTATATATTGGTTACAGACGAAAAGGCCCTATGTTTTCATTTTATATTTAGTTAATGGGAACATTGAATGGACTCACCAATATTGTTTTTACTTTTTAATGTGTTTCTTAGTCTGCTTTTGAGTATTTTTTTAGTACTTTGTTTTTGATATCCTTGTTTTTTAATCAGACATCCTTGCTTATGTGTCAAGTGAATGTGACTGATATCTTTTTTCGCTTATAGTAGGCACTCAGGGTTCAGAAAATCCATTTTGCTGGATCGGATGAAGTCGGTGGAGCTGCTTGACCTTCACCTAAATAAGACAATGTCATGGGATGAATTCTCACTAGCTGTCTGGAGGATTCGTAAGCATCGAATGGGTCAACCCACCAGGAGAAAAGTCATGCCAGAGCGACCGAAGGAAGAGGACTATTTCTCTGCCAATCCTCAGGAGTACCTTGAACATTTGAATAATCAACAGATCAATGAGAACCTATGAATTTGTTGGCGCTACTGCATTTTGTTTACTTGAATTTGACAGCCAGGTCCCATTTTCGGTAACTGGAGCTGAGCAAGTGTGGCCCCATTGCATAGAGCACGGTTTTGTTACTTCACTGAGTTGGAGCAATCTTAAAAGCTGGAACGGCTTTCAGTAGTGATTATCCACAAAATCAAATGAATTACATATCAGAAAGAGCCCATTGAAGGATCTTTAGGCACCAAAAAACTGAAGCAGCCTTTAGCAACTAGAACATGCGCTACCCGGACAAGCATTTGTATTCTAAGATATGCAAGCGATCATCATGTTGTTTCTGTTCTTTTATCCACATGTGGTTGATGCGTCTTCCCACGTCGCATGTTCTATAAAAGCCCATCTCAGCGAGGAGTGCTTCTTGTTTCTCCATCATTTTGGAATTGCAATTCATTGTCAGGTTTTGCTGTCTTTCGCAGCTTGCCTTTCTGAGCTAAGATGATTCTTCCATAATGTATTTTTTAATCCTACTCCAGGTTGAATTATGGAGTCCTGGAAATCTGGATCTATGTTAACGAGTCTTGATTTGAAATGACAAGCAGTTAGCAAATCCTTATGTTGAAGAAAGAAAAATGCATATACGATGAATTGGAATTTGTTGTAGTTCATTGGTGGTTTCTGTTATTTCTTTTATCAAGCTTTATTGTTTTTTTTTTTTTTTGGTAAGTTTGAGAGGTAGTCAACTATATCAATTTTGTTTCTCCATTTTGATCTATCTTGAGCCAAGCACTTAGAATCTGAGATTAATTGCACTTGTCCATATCTATATTTATCACATTGGATGGGCTACAGTGACAAAAACAGGCCATATGATGCCATCAATCAGGTAGAATTTTGGTTTGATTTAAAAGACCCCAAAACCAAAGAATTAGTTTATCATATGAAAGCATGAATCTGACAAGATTCTGCAAAATCAAGATTTAGATTAAAAATAAAAAGCGATGTTCATCATTAGAGAAAAAGATCAAATGAATCTAAATTCTAATAACCATTTTTATTCAAAAATTAAGTAAGGTTATATTTTAGATAGGCGAAATGATCTCGTAAAGATGGTCCTTCCATACTTATAGTACATACCAACTATTAGGGCCCATTTGAGACCCTAGAGATCATGGGACAAGGGGGACGGGAAATCCACGTGCATCTTATATATCTGTTGAGCATTGGTGAGCACCACTTTCTAGTGGAGACCACTAGGGGCCTCACTTAGGAATGGGACTAGGGGGCATCGAATGATCTCCCCTCCACATTCCCATGTTTGGTGAGGGAGGGCCAAATCATCATCTTAACCCCTTGATCAATGGCCAATAAATTTTGACCATTCAAAATGTGTGCAATCCGATCCAATAGTCCAATCAAATTGGATGGGTGCTAAACTTAGGGTCGGTGACTTTCACTGGGGGGTAGTTGTTTTATGGTCCACTTGGGTAGCCTATTAGGTAGTTTGACACACGGTGCTCATCTCAACAAGGTACTTTGGCACACTGTGTTCACAATGAGCATTGTGTGTCAAACTACCTAGTGGGGCTTTACTTATGATCTATCTAATTGGATTATAAAATAGGGATCCCTAGTAATAGTCACCAATCCCAAATTTGGCACCCATCTAATTTAATTGGACCGTTAGATCAGCTTGTACTCATTTTCAATGATGGGAACTTGCTAGCTATTGATCAAGTGGTTAGGATGAAGATTTAAGCTTCCTTCATCATACATGGGTAGTTGGAGGGGACATATTTCGATCCCCCCAATCCCATCTAGGGGCCCCACTAAAAATTGGTCCTCAGCATAAAGTGAGCACCAATACTTACCAAAGGAGCTCCTATATATATTCACTTGAATATTGTCTATGTATATATATATAAATTCTTAGGAATGCCCATTTAAAAAGGGGCTTTCTGCCTTCTTTCTATCCTCCGACGAAGGACAAGTCATGAGTGTGATGGGCCGTGTGACTATCAGGGGGGTCCCTGTGTATTGCAAGATTTTGATTGGGTGATAGATGGGCCCTACTTAGAGTATTCACAAAAAAAAAAAAAAAAAAGTAAGAACTAGCTTTCATAGGATTATTTCCCTCCTTTCATTTGTAGTCAACATTTTTAATGGCTTTATATGAAAAAAGGAAAAAATTGACCCACAGTCCAACCATTCAGACCATTCAACTCCATTCAAATCTATGGAATTGGTAACTATCACTGAAGTTGTATCTGTATGGTCCATTTGAATGGGCCACAAGATAGCCCCCAACAACTGGTATGTATCATAAGGATGTCACGACCGTCCTTACATGACCATTTCGCTTTTAGATAGGGTGGATCAGCTTATTTTTGCCTAGTTGCCACTCCAATATGTGCGGCTCCAATTGATTTTTGTCAGCGAAAAGATTGACATAAAAATTTAATTAGATTGTTCTGACCCACTACCTGTGGGTGCAATGTCATTTACCTTGACTATTTGGGTAATAAGGCGTCTCTCGACTCTCACCAACCTTCTCACATGGCATTAACTCAATGTGAATTATGAATTACTTCCCCAGTTTCCCTTTTTTTTTTCCGCCCCACTTTAGATCAGTAAAATTTGACAATCAACGAATGGTAGCTTAATTGGTCTTAGGTACCAAGTGAATGCAATAGGAAATTTTCTCTGGGAAGTGAAGATGAGCGTGTGACCGTGGAAAAGCGACCAACCCATTTAGAGTTTACTCTTCTTTAGGTGGGTGGTTAAATAGATGGGAGGCAGATGAAAACAAGTTTACCATTTCATCATCCGCAACACCCGTACAATAAACATAATCGAAGGTTAAGAGTATGTGTAGGATATAGGAGTAAATTGACTTACACAAAAATTGCACCTTTCTCTTTTGTTGGTGGGTGTCGTTGTTGCATAGGGCACATGATTGTTGGTGGTGTTGGGTTATGTCTTGTATTCCGGTTTAGCCGGATCGGTCGTCTGGTTTAGCCAGAACCGAGGCTCAGGGTTAGGGGTATTTTAGTCATTATGTATGGGTTTTCTTGGTGGCCAAGAAAGCGGGAACTATATATATTGATGTATTGTAACCCTAGATCCTGAGGGGATTGAGATGGGATCATAGTAGACGAGTTCTCTCCTCCCGTGGACGTAGGCAAGTTGCCGAACCACGTAAAACTGCTGTGTCATGTGTGTGATGCTTGATGGGTGTGATTGCTGTATGTTCATCGTGGTAGATCCGTTGATCGCGGGTTGTTTCGTTGCGCCGCTTTTCTCAACAAGTGGTATCAGAGCGAGGTTGAGATCGCTCGGGTTTTGCGATTAACGTGTCAGGATAGTGAAGGAAGAAGAGGATCAGCACTTGATCGGTAGTTTTGCTCGGATCCATCTTCCTGTTAAAGATTGGTTGTGATCTCACGGTGGGCCACCGATGACCGTTCCCTCGAGCGCGCCTTCAGTGCTTACAGCGAAATAATCGAATCGAAGATCATCGCGAGACTGGAAGGTCGAGGGGGTTCGGATTTGTAACCTTCAGCAACGAGCAGTCGATGAGGGACGCCATCGAAGGGATGAACGGACAGAAAATCACCTCTCGCCGGTCCGTTCAGTGCCGTCACCGCTGCCATCCCCGAGCATCGCGGTCGCTGATTCGAGATCGGCGAAGGTGGCGCGGACGGCCGGTCCCGAGTCGCTGGTCGCAGCCCGCCCCCCGATCGCCGCAGTTACCCGCAGCCGTCGCAGAGGCCGCCGTCTCCCGTCGCCGCTGTTTGCCGGACCAGGCCTCCGGAGAAGACGCGCCGCCGGCCTCTGCAGCACGGGCTGCAGTCGGGTTGCTGACATCGGTTGCAGGCAGCGCCTGTCGCTGGGTTGAAGACGACCCAGATTCAGGTGTCTGGGTCTGGGTCTGGGTCGGGTCCGCTTGACCTGACCCGCTGTGCAGAAAGCCCAAGCAGCAACAGGTCGGGTTTGGGTTCCGGGTTGGGTCAGTTCAACCCGACCCGTGAGGAGAAGCCCAGCGCAGCAGAGCAGGTCGGTTCCGGGTCAGGTCGGACCCGAACCCGGTTCGCCAGAGAAGCCCAGCAGAGCAAAGCAGTTCAGTTCCGTTTCGGGTCAGGTGAACCTGACCCGGATCCGTTTCAGAAGCCCAGTTTGCCAGCAAGCCGTGACGTCAGCAGTGACGTCAGCACGGTCAACAGGCAGGTTTGACCAAATTCAACGGCTGAAATTGTTTCTGCGATATCTTGATCGTCCGATGTCCGATCGGAGATCCGTTTGCGCCTACGGACTCGTTGTGAGGAGATCTACGCGTATATGGAAGAAGATGGGCTGGTCAACGGTCAACATGGATGTTTGACCAAATGGAGTGTAGAGAATTAATTCTGCGATATCGAAGCCATCCGGAGTCGGATTTCAGATCCGTTTCTTCCAGCGTGCTCACGGTGACGAGATCTATGAGGTTGATAAAAGATATTGGCAGTTTGATGGGCAGAAAATTGGGGGACTGAAGAAACTGACAGATTCACGATGATAGCAATGGATTCAAGCATCACAGGCCAGATTGAAGTGTTTGATGGAGAAACGACTTCAGGGATTGGCAGGATAGAGTGTTAGACTCCGTGACACAGCAATGATTGAAAAGTGTTATTTGATGTCGTCAATGGTAGATTGCTCCAAGTACTTTGATGGAAGGCTCAGATCCGCGTCGAAGGGATCAGGAAGGAGCGACATGCCAAAGTGGAAGAAAAAGCAAAAGGAATCAGAATCAGAAGGAGGTAGTGGGCAACAAAGCTCGGATTCGGTTGACAGGGAATCAGTTTTGGTCGCTACAGGTATGGATCCGGTTGTTGATTCATGGTATTGGGATTCAGATTCTTTTTATTATATGTTCGCGTAGAGATTCGTTTGATGCAAATAATTATCATGGTTGATGGATTTGTTCTTATGGGGGGATAATGCCACTGTGAGCATTTGAGATAAGAACGGTAGAAATCCAGATGTATAATGATGTTATTCAAACCCTAACGATTGTGATATATGTTCCGGGATTACGAAGAATTGGATTTCTTTGTGTGCCTTATACTTCAAAGGCTGCAAGTGCATTGTAGCGGGTGGAGTAACGAAGGTGGAAAAGGGAACATTGGTCATCATGGAGGGTGAGATGGTCAGAAATCTCTACAGGTTGATAGGGTATTCTTTTTCAGGTGGAGCAGTGAAGGAGACATCAAATAACATGAGAGGAAATCTGTGGTTCAGGTGGAGTTAGATGCGACGGATCATCGGAAGATGGATTGATGGATCTTCGATGATATCATCTAGCGGAAATCCAGGAAGCCCTGAACGAAGATGATTTTCTCAGAAAAGGTAGTCTTGTGAAGGTCGGAGTAAGCCGGTTTAAGCATCGGGCCATACCTAACCCGCATGTACTGTGCCCAACCCACCTGAACAGACTAGAACATGACAGTTGCAGATTTGACGGAAAGAACACCGGGATGGAGACAGAAGGAAGGATTCACAAGGTACCAGTGAGATCCGGATTCGGGGAGGTCTTCAGTTTTGTCTTGACGGACGGAAGTTAGGTTCATTGTGTTGCAAGGATGCATGCATGTGGCAACAAATGGAGAGCACTTCGAAAGTTCAAGACGGTGGTGTTAAGGTCAAAGGAGGCAACTGTGGCCACGCTAGGTCGTAGCGTGTGCGGAGACGTACCCTTCAGCAAGGTGCGTGAAGACATTACCGGGTATCTCAAGATGGCTCTGAGGATTTGCGGAATCCAAGCCAAGGTGGAGATTGTTGGGTTATGTCTTGTATTCCGGTTTAGCCGGATCGGTCGTCTGGTTTAGCCAGAACCGAGGCTCAGGGTTAGGGGTATTTTAGTCATTATGTATGGGTTTTCTTGGTGGCCAAGAAAGCGGGAACTATATATATTGATGTATTGTAACCCTAGATCCTGAGGGGATTGAGATGGGATCATAGTAGATGAGTTCTCTCCTCCCGTGGACGTAGGCAAGTTGCCGAACCACGTAAAACTGCTGTGTCATGTGTGTGATGCTTGATGGGTGTGATTGCTGTATGTTCATCGTGGTAGATCCGTTGATCGCGGGTTGTTTCGTTGCGCCGCTTTTCTCAACAGGTGGCAGATGGTTCATTTGTAGTGGCTGTCATTTCAGAGCTAGAAAGACCATCTTGCACCTTCTATATGGATATAGTCAAGACTCATATTTAACAGGCAAAGGCTATGTATGGATTAAGCTTCCACAATTCTACCCGCTTTAATTATTCAAATTATAGTACTAATTGTCCTCACCGTGGACAGAGATTGAGCATAAAGATTAAAAAAAAAAAGTCTCATTCCTTTTTTTAATTTTGTTTTTCTTTTTGGATTATTGCTGTGCCTTTCCTAGTTTTCCATTTATGTGCCATTGATGATAAGTAGTATATCCTGGGTGGAACCATCGTGGATATGGACCTAATTTCAACTTCATAGATTAGATCCACATCCAGACCTGGACCCGGACCCAACATGTAACCTATGTGTTTTTGTTTTTTGGTTTCCTTGAAGTAACCTATGTGTTGAATCTTGATCCAACTCAACTGAAAAAAAGGGACTCAGGTACAGATCCGCATCCAAAATAAGAGGGGGAGAGCATTTGTATAAGTAGATAAAATGACTTCCAAGTGAATTTTTAAATATAAAGTAAAACTATTAAGTGGTGAATGATTACGGTTTCATAGATTTTTGAATGTCCATAGTGCTCAAACTAGTAGACACTTAAAACTTATATATATCTGTAACATGTGGTTGTAATCAAGTTTGACCCCAAACTGATTTATCTACCCTTTTATCCATAGTCCATAATTTTAAGATCTACATATTCAAAAATAATAATAAATAGAATTAAATCATGTCGAACTCATCCCACTACTACATTTAGGGTTGCAAATGGGCCGAATCTGGAATGGGTCCATTTTGGACTCGGACCTGTTTCAAAATGACTGTTCCCCATTTCTAAATGATGGTTCCCCGTTTATAAGTGATGGTTCCTATTTTGGAAAACAGGAACCATTCTAACTCCAAACTTGTTTTTTTGGTTCCAGACCTAATTTTGGTAAGAGGACTCAGATTCGGTTTCGAAATTAAGTCTGACTGGAGAATTGGGATCTAGTTTTAAAAGTGGGTCTAATCTCTTTTAAATTTCTTAATTTTTTATTTTTTCTTTAAATTTAGGATTTTGTTTAACTTATAATAATGCATCAAGTCTACTATTTTTAAAATTAAATATAAAAATGTCAAACTAAAGTTGATTTTTAGCTACAATTTGCAATATTAAAGGCTCTTGGGCTGGGTCTCAAGTCCATGGGTTGGAATCCATATGGACCCGAAATTAGACCCGTTTACTAATCGGAACCCAAATTAAGCTCAAGACCCAGACCTGTTTATGAATTGGAACTTAAAACAGGTTTCAAACCTGGTTTTTCACAGGTCGAAACCTTCGGATAAGGTGCCCGCTTGCAACCCTAACTACTTTGATAATTAGGAATAGATCAGGTCCATATCTATGTTCAACTTCCTACAGTTAGGTTACTGGGCAAGGAAGGTGGGGATTATTCACATTTTTTTTTGGTTTTTTTTTTTCGTGGGTTGGGGTTGTTGGGGGGGGGGGGGGGGGGGGGGGGTGTGTGGGAGGGGTGAAGAACTCAGCGAAATTTTATATTGAAAGATTCTTGCCTTGTTGCTACACTAGGATGTAGAATTTTTAATAGAAAGAGTAGTGGACTGGGCTAGGTAGGGTTTGTAAAAGGTTGGGTCAAATTAACTTAGTGTAAACCTATTTCTTATATATATATTTTTCCAACCCAAATCCAACTTGTTTATGATTGTAAATGTCCACCCAACTCCAACCTGAAAGACTAAACAAATTGATGTGTCAATAAAGTTTGTTTTAAGGGCCTTATTTTTTTCCTAGAAATACATAGGAATTCATTTATTTTTTTATTGAAAAATACATAGGTACTCTGGATAAAATGAGTTCCACCAAAAATATATTAAAGAGGTCATGAACGGTGAAGGATAAGCTAGCATTATAGATGGGACCATTAAAGTGCTCACGACATGATTAATTCGAAATTGATTTTGCATCAAACTTTTGTCCATAAGAATGATCATGGATAGACACATAACTTGTAGCAACTACTAAAAAGAAAATAAAAATTGCAAAAATACACATTATCTTATAACGTGTAACAATATTTCACCCATTCATGCATATTACAAACTATTAACATCTACATATATTGATACGCATCCTTAATTTTAGATTTCGGGATATTATGCCAACAAAGATACAAACTGTTGGAAAAATCAGCACAACGAAAACTACCTGTGATCAACGGATCAATCATAATGAACATATATAATCATATCATCAAGCAATTACACACATGAACACAATAATTTTATGTGGTTCGGCAACCTTGTCTACGACCATGAATGAGAGAACTCATCTATCATGATTCCATCTCAATCCCCTGGGATTTAGGGTTACAGTACATCAATATATATAATTCTCGCTTTTTTGGATAATGAGAAAATTCGTATATAATGATTAAAATACCCATAACCCTGAACCTCGATTCTGGCTAAACTAGATGACTGATCCGACTAAAATTGGAATACAAGACAAAACCCAACAATCTCCACCTTAGCTTGGATTTCGTAAATCCCTAGAGCCACCTAGAAATACTCGGTATTGTCTTCACATACCTTACTGAATGATACGTTATTACACTGATGGCGAGTTTTTTCTTTTTAACATTCTAACATGTTGAACAAGCATTTTGCATACCTCGTTGAAAGGTACGCCTCAGCACACGCTATGACTAAGCATGGCTTATGCACCCCCTATCCCTGGTGCACATACAATCTCATCATTGTATAGTGTCAATTAAGTCAAAACCAACTTGAGACTTCTCACAGTTGCCTCCTTCGACCTCTTCACCATCGTCTTAAACCTCCAAAGTGCCCTTCATTTGTTGCCATCTTTGCATGCATCCTTGCAACACAAACTGAAGACCCACCCCCCCCCCCCCCCCCCCCCCCCCCCCCCCCCCCCCGGCACGCCCCCGAATCCGGATCTCACTGGTACCTTATGAGTCCTTTGTTTTGTCTCCATTCTAGTTTTCCTCTCGTCAAACCTGTAATTGTCCTATTCTAATCTGTTTTGGTGGGTTAGGCATAATACATGTGGATTAGGTATGACCCGATGCTAAACTGGCTTACTCTAACCTGAATAAGACTACCTTTTCCGAAGAAATCAACTCCGTTCAGGTCTTCCTGGATTTTCGCTAAATGATATCATCAAAAACCCATTAATCCATCTTCCAATGATCTTGCCGCATCTAATTCCACCCGAACCATGGATTTTCTCCCTTGTTATTTGATATCTCCTTTACTGCTTCACCTAAGAAAGCATCCTCTATCAACTTGTAGAGACTTCCAACCATTTCACCCTCTATGATGACCAATGTTTCCTTTTCTACATTCGTAACTCCACCCCCTATAGTGCACTTGCAGTTGTTGTAGTCTAAGGCACCTAACGAAATCCACTTTCTTCGTAAACTCGGAACATCTATCACATTTGTTAGGGTTTGAGCAATATCATTATACTCCTGGATCTCTACCGCTTTTATCTCAAATGCTAATTAATTTGCATTCTCTCCCATATGAATAGATCCATCAACAATGAGAGTTATTTGCATCAAACTAATCTCTATTAGAACACATGATAGGAAGAATTTGAATCCCAATACCATAAATCATTAACCCGATCCATACCTATAGTGATCAAAAGTGATCCCCCATCATCTGAATCCGAGCTTTCTTGCACACTACCTCTTTCCGATTTTGATTCTTTTGCTTTTCCTTCCACTTTGGCATGTCGTTCCTTCGCGATCCCTTCAATGCAGATCTAAGCTTTCTATCAAAGTACTTGGACCAATCTCCTAGTCATGACATCAAGTAATACTTTTCAATCATTGCTATATCACGGAGTCTAACACTCTTTTCTGCCAATCCCTAAAGTTATTTTTCTATCAAACACTTCAATCTGGCCTATGATGCTTGAATCTATTGCTATCATCATGAATTTATTAGTTTCTTCAGTCCCTTACATTTCTGCCCATCAAACTGCCAATATCTTCTGCTTGCCTTGTAGATCTCATCATCGCGAGCATGTTGGAAGAACTAGATCTAAAAACTAACTTTGGATGGCTTCGATATCATATAAACAGTTTTCTACACTCCGATTGGTCAAACTTGCTTATTGACCGTTGAACTACCCTTCTTTTTCCACACACGCATAAATCTGCTCGCAATGAGTCCGTAGGCACAAACAGATCTCCGATCGAACAATGGACGATCAAGATATTGCAGAAACAATTTCAGCAACAAATCTGGTCAAACTGCTTTTGACCACTCTGCTGATGCCACTCTGCACTGGCTACAGGGCTGGAGTCTTGAACAGGTCAGGTCTGACCCAACCCGAACTAACCCAACCTGAACCTAGGACTGACTTGGTTCTGTAAACCAGGTCCAAGACCGCTGCTCCTTCTTCCTTTCGGTTTTGGTATTGTAACTAGAACTTCTATACCACCCAAATTTCTTCTTGTCTTCCTCTGCTGCGGTGGACGGAGGAACTATGGTCCGATGACGGAGCAAACCGGTGATGGGCTGCTGTAAATTTCGGCTATGATTGCCTTAGCTGTGGCGTGCGACCAAAACCGCCAAGGTCTGGACCCAGGCCCTTTCTCCTTTACGATTCTGGTTCTCTGTAACTAAAGAGAAACGCCTAGGCCTCTCCCCTTCTTCTTTAACTTCTAGAACCATGGCTAGCCTCTAATTCACAACCGATCAAAGATCCCTAATTTCTCTGCATGCTCCAACCACGGCGACAGCGAAAAGCAACCTTGTAGCCCCTTCCTTTTCTTCTCTGGCGAAGATTCCGGCGAGTACTCAACAAAGTAACCCAAAGCCCTTCTCACGCTGCTTGACAAAGTAACGCTTTTCTGGTGTCTTCCATAAACAGAGCCCCTATTTGTCTTTTCCGAACACGTCAACCCCTTTTGTGACTTCTGTAAGAACACCAAGAACCCAGTAGCCAAACCAACCCTCTCCTTCCACATAGATCTGAAACTCGATTCGTTGATAATGAAACCCAAGTGATTTCCACCTGATACCACTTGTTGGGAAAAGCATCACAATAAAAACTACTTGTGATTAACGGATCAACCACGATGAACACACATAATCATACCATCAAACAATCTCATACATGAACACAGTAATTTTACGTGATTCGACAACCTTGTCTACGTCCACAGAGGAGAAAACTCATTTATTATGATTTTATCTCAATCCCCTGGGATCTAGGATTAAGTTCCCACTTTCTTGGCCAACAAGCCTGAACCTTGGTTCTGGCTAAACCAGACAACCAATCTAACTAAACCGGAATACAAGACAAAACCCAACAGAAACAAACTCCATTTGCTAATATTGTTGATTCCCTATCTATGATTGAAAGCAGACAAGCATTTTAATTTTGCGGAATACATTGCAAACCTAGGATTGATGGGGGTGCAGACGAAGAGGAAGTCCTTGAGTGGCAGTCGGTGTTGGTTCTATCACTATCCTTGCATTCAGGGATACTACTTCGCATCTGAACCTTTTTATGACATTATGGACAAACACTAGCATTTGTAATTTGGCAAAGTCCTTTCCTGGGCACATTCGAGGTCCACCTCCAAATGAGGTGAACGTATAAGGAGCAGGACCCTTCCCTTCAAACCTTGAAGGATCGAATTTCTCTGGCTCTGGGAGCCATTCAGGGTTTGTATGTGGAGTCCAAAGTAGCTGTAAAACTGAAGAAATGAAATGTTAGAGTACCTAAAAAATGGTGTTAAGTGTTTTGTTGACTACAAATTAGACTGTTGGACCCACTTTTAGATGGGATCCGAACAACACATAAGATTGAATTTTGTGAATCATGTTTCTGTGCATGATAAGATCTCAGAGTCCAATTTGTAGCTTGGAGCATTGTGTAGGTGATTGATTGGGAACATTTTCACCACAACCCATTTTCAGAATAGAAATCTTTTTGGCAGAAGAATAATGCCAAACGGGCCCTAAATAATTAGTAGATGTTCTCAAGTCTATTTTTCCTCACTACGGGTGCAAATCAGCTGTGCCGCTCTGGAAATTGACCAAACCCAAGCTCAGAATGGTTGGCTCATGGGCATCTGTTCCCAAATTAAGCATGGATAAGGGTCATATCTAACTGCCAGCCCAGGGTGCAAGAGGATTGGGCTCTAGAGGTCCATATCAAAGTCCAGCGGGAGGATTGCTGCCAGCCCCGGGTTGCAATAGGATTTAGGTCAAATTTTGTGTTATCATGTGAGCTGCTTAGGCTTGCCCTATCCCACAGGCCCATATCATCTCTTGTAGAAAATATTTATGAAAGGGCTTAGCCTTGACGCTGCATTTTGAAATTAGTCTTTGGAGCCCTTTGGAATGTGATAACCTGCATAAGTGAAGTCAGTAAGAGCTACTCTGAAAGATCCTTGGGCAGGAGGTGAGAGTCTCATCACTTTCACAGTTCACACACAACGTTCCATGTGTGCATCTTTTTTATGTCCTCCAAGTCCGGCAACTGATAATCCTCTTTCAACATCACGATATCTCTTTGTGCTGATGAGAAGGAAGAAATAACATTAATAAGAAACAAGCCTCATTAATTGAAGAATATTGAATGCATAGGCGTGTATGTATCAACTAATATCCAATATAATTTTGAAAATGCTTGTAAAAGAGGAACCTGTTGCGTTTTGGAATGTACAAGATTTTTAGAATTATATTCTTTCAATCAAATACACAACTATTAGACACAAAAAAACTTAGAAGACTAAAATAAGAAAGCATAAGTAGTTAAATGACCCAAGTAATGTGAGTGTGCATTTTTTTTTTTGGGGTACCCATGAAGAATTTCAAATAAATTGATTCATTGAGAGAAAACTACTTAATTGTCATGAGAGGAAATCCTCTCATTTATACATGGAATAACAATAAGATTATTCAAAACTCAAACTAACCTAAACTCTCTAACAAACCACTAACAATTCAATTTTGTCTCTAAGATAAGAATTTCTAACATCCCCCCTCAATCACATGGTCTTGAATAGGATCTGTGATTGTAAACAAAAATAAATAAATAAATAAATAAATAAAATGTTTGATCTCTGGCAAAATAAATCAATTAATTTTTTTATATGAAAAAACGATCTTCGTGTCTTTGTAGTGATCACCGTCTGTCCATGGATCCATCAAGTCACAACCCATTCCATTTTTTAGTTTATCAGTATTGGTGGCAAATTGGATTAGATCTATCACGGTTTCTTCTAAAAGATTTGATCGTGTAATAGTGTAATTTGATGAAGATGGTGAGATCAGGAGGTTTAGGTATTTTAATAGATGAATGAGGGGAGAAGGTTGATTTTATTAGAGTAAAAGAACATTGACGGTGATTATTGCGGGAAGATAATACCCTGCTCGGCTTGATCACAATATCATAACCGGGTCCATCTTTGATACCATGAAGAATTTCAAATAACTTGACTCATTGACATAAAACAAATCGTAATTGTCATGAGAGGAAATCCTCTCATTTATATATGGAATAACAACAAGATTGTTAAAAACTCAAACTAACCTAAACTCTCTAACAAACCATTAACAATTCAATCTTATCTCTAAGATAAGAATCTCTAACACCCTAGCCTTAGGTGGGCCTAGCCCTTTGGTGAGGGAGCCCTCTAATGAGGGGAGACACCTCGGGTGAGGTTGGAGAACCCTCGGGTGAGGGAAGGAACAAAGACCTCTAGTGAGATAACATGTCCTTGGTCAGGTGAAGAAAGGTTGCATGTCATGTTTTAACCTTGGTCAGTTTGATAAGAACAAACACCTTTTACCACTAGGAAAAGAGGCGGTTCTTGTAAGTGCACACTTGATTGTGCGCATTTTGTTCCTCCACATGATAGTACATATTCCATCACATTTAAATAGAAAATAAGTAGTGCTAAAGCTCGAACTCAAGTTCTAGCACGGTGAATGTGCTAAATAACATTATTATGGACCTAAATAATACGCCGTGAGCACCAAGATTGATCGAACGCATCAAATTAAGTTTTCTAACTATGTAGGACCGTAATAGACCACCATGCTTTTGTAGCCGACATCCTCAGTAGCTCCCAATTTGGTGGTAGGTAGCCCCTCTCCCCACTTGGGATGGTTCACACTCTATTCTACGTAGCCTCTTTCAGGCGGCTCTCACTCTGGAGGTAGGTAGCCATGAATTTTTCTATTTGTTTAAATGGTTCTTATTCTACTCCAGGTAGCCCTTTCCATGACTCAAACTTAAGATGTGTAGGTTAGCTCTGATACCAATTGTTATGGACCTAACCAATACGCCAAAATCCCCAAGTATGATGGAACACATCAAATCAAGTTCTATGACTATTTAGGACCGTAACAAACTCACTTGGTGAGACACCTTTCTTCTACAAAAACAACCAAGGGTCAATCTCTGGCTGTAGTGTTGATCATAATGAGAGACTTAGGCAAGTGTGTATGGGTTGGGTATCTGATTACTTACCTTTTAAAGAAAAAAAAAACAGTTTTATGGGAGAAAACCCTATAGATGTTCATTACACACGATTAGACCTTTTATTGAGTACGTGCACTAATTGGGTCCCCTGTGCTTGATTTTGTTCAAAAAATATATATATATTTTTTGTCCACATAGACCAAAAAAAATCGAATTTCTATAGAGAAAAAAGGAAGAAGACGAGAGGAGAAAGGAAGAAGAGAGATGAAGAAGAATAAAAGAGAAAGGAAGAAGAAGAGAGGAAGGAATAAAGGAAGAAAAAGAGAGGAAGAAAGGAAGGAATAAAAGAAAAAGCAGAGAGAGAAAGAAAGAAGAAGAAAGAGAGGAGGAAGAAGAGAGGAAGAAAGAAGGAAGAAAAAGGGAGAAAGGAAGAAGAAGAGAGAGAGGAAGAAAGGAAGGAAGGAAGAAAGGCAGAAGAATAAGAGAGGAGAAAGGAAGGATAAGAGATGAGGAAGGAAGGAAGGAAGAAATGAAGAAGAAAAAGAGAGGAGAAAGGAAGGATAAGAGATGAGGAAGGAAGGAAGGAAAAAAGGAAGAAGGAGAAGAGAGGAGAAAGGAAGGATAAGAGATGAGGAAGGAAGGAAAGAAGAAGAAGAGAGAAAGGAAGAAGAAGAGAGGAAGAAAGGAAAAAAAAGACATCACTCAGCCGGACAAACGATTTTTTTTTTTTTTTTGAGTTCTTCACTTGTGGGAAAAGCGGCGCAATGGAAATACCCGCAATCAACAGATCAATCACGATGAATACACAAGCAATCACAACATCAAGCAATCACACACATGAACACAGCCGTTTTACGCGGTTTGACAACCTTGCCTACATCCACAGAAGAGAGAACTCATCTATCATAATCCCATCTCAATTCTCGTAGGATCTAGAGTTATATTACATTAATATATAGTTCCCGTTTTCTTGGCCAACAAGAAAACCTATACAAAATAACTAAAATACCCTTAACTTTTAGCCTCGGTTTTGGCTAAATCAGATAACCAATCCGGCTAAACTAGAATATAAGACAAAACCCAACAACCTCCACCTTGACTTGGATTCCACCAATCCTCAGAGCCACCTTGAAATACCCGGTAATGTATTCACGCACCTTGCTGAAGGGTACGTCACAACACCAATGGCACAGTCTTCTCTCTTCAACACTCTAACAAGTTGAACCAGCACTTCACGCACCTCACTGAAAGGTATGCCTTCGCACACACTACAACCTAGCGTGGCACCTGCACCCCATAGCCCGAATGTATAGACAATCTCAGTATTGTCTAATGTCGATAAAGTCCAAACTGACTTGAGACTTCCCACAGTTGTCTCATTTGACCTCAACACTACCGTCTTGAACCTCCGAAGTGCTTTCCATTTGTTGCCACATGCATGCATCCTTGCAACACAATGAACCTAACTTCCATCCGTGAAGACAAAACTGAAAACCTCCCCGAATCCAGATTTCACTGGTACCTTGTGAATCCTACCTTCTATCTCCATCCTGGTGTTCTTTCTGTCAAACCTGCAACTGTCCTATTCTAACCTGTTCTAGTGGGTTGGGCACAGTACATGCGGGTTAGGTATGACCCGATACTTAAACTGGCTTACTCTGACCTTAACAAGACTACCGTTTCTGAGAAAATCATCTCCATTCAAATCTTCCTGGATTTCCACTAGATGATGCCATCGAATAACCATCAACCCATCTTCTGATGATCTGTTACATCTAACTCCACTTGAACTACAGATTTCCTCCCCTATTATTTGATGTCTCTTTCACTGCTCCACCTAAAAAAGCATCCCCTTCTGATCGCGCTTAAAAATGACGTGGAAATGTGTAATGGATTCAATGTCCGACATTCACGCACTTCAAGCATTAAGAAGAATGGAAATCAATTACAGTTCATCATTGAGTTCCCTTTTGTTTACATGGGTTCTAATGCCCTAACCGCGGGGATGCAGGTTGTTTACACAAGTTTACAAAGTTTACAACCCCTCCCTCAAGTCTTAGATGTGATCTCAATTTGGAATTTTCAAGAAAATGTACATAGAGTGCAAGAAAATGCAAAAAAGAGAAAAAAAATGGGGTTGACCGTGACCTGCGGTCACTGCCCCAGGCCAGTGACCGTGGGTCACGGTCACTGGGGCTTTCCAGTGATCGTGACTCACGGTCACTGGCACCGTGGGTCACGGTCACTGGCAGGCAGTGGCCGTGAAGCCACTGTTCGCCTCCATTTTTTGTGCTGTTCGCGCTGATTGCTCTTCCAAACTTTTTCAAGTGTTGAAACTCCCTTTCATGACATCTTGGGGTGTTGGATAACCATCGGGAAGATCAAATTTGACTATGGAATAGATTGAAAACTTTGTAATTCATCATTCTTGTTTACAGACTGTCTTTTGTTCAAGTCCGAAGAGGGTATCGTAAAAAGCCAAAGTTGCATCATTATGAACTTATCATTTTCAAGGAACAAAATGAGGCCCAAAGGGGTTTATTCACAACATTTGTAATGGCTAAGAAACGCGCCCCCCCCCCCCCCCCCCCCCGAATGAGAAAAACAAAGATGACAACGTCATCCCTCGAATCGTCGCCATTGCATAAACATAATTCGTTCCGTAGTTACCCCACCCTCTTCCTCTTCCTCTCTGAATCTTTTGCTCACCTTGGTAACTAAAGAAGGAAGGGAATTGTTGTGGGATGCTGCTTTGCTTGCTTCAATGCTCTTGCGTTCGTTCAATTCCTCCTTTTCTCTCTTCTGTGTGTGTCCCCTTGCTCTCTTCAAACACTCTTCTTTTTATAGAGGTTCCAGGTAGTTTTTGGTGGTTCCTGGAAGTTGAGGGGAGTTGTGGGAAGTTTGATTTCGAAAGGGAGTGGAGAGAAACCGCCCAAAACCACAGGAAGTGTCCTTTGGGGGTCCGTGACCGCTGCCGCGGTCATGGACAAGGCCCAATTTTGGGTTTTTGCAGTTGTGGCCTGTTTTCACCTGTTTGGGGCCCAAACGAAGTCCAATCGCCACGAAACTTAGAGGGATTCTTCTTGACACTATTTTGACCATGTCATAAAAGTTTCAGATTGTTTTGACCATCTGAAGTTGGTCAACTCCCCTGATGAACAGGCCACGGTCACGGACAAGGCCCAATTTCGGATTTTTGCATTTGTAATCCGTTCTCACCTGTTTGGGGTCTGAACGAAGTCCAATCTTCATGAAACTTGGTAGAATGCTTCTTGACACTATTTTGACTATGTAATAAAAGTTTTAGATCGTTTTGACCATCTGAAGTTGGTCAACTCCCCTGATGAACAGGCCACGGTCACGGATAAGGCCCAATTTCAGATTTTTGCATTTGTGATCCGTTCTCACCTGTTTGGGGTCCGAACGAAGTCCAATCTTTACGAAACTTGGTAGAATGCTTCTTGACACTATTTTTACCATGTCATAAAAGTCTCAGATCGTTTTGACTATCTGAAGTTGGTCAATGCCCCTGATGAATAGGCCACGGTCACGGACAAGGCCCAATTTCGGAGTTTTGTACATGTGACCCGTTTTCGCCAGTTTAGAGCCCGAATGATGTCCAACCACCATGAAACTTGGAGGGATGCTTCTTGACACTATTTTTACCATGTCATAGAAGTTTCGACCTGTTTTGACTTTCTGAAGTCTATCAACTCTCCAGTTGACTTTTTATGAAAGCGGGCCCTTGTTTTAGCTGTTTTAGGCCCAAATGACCTCGGTTTGGTTCAAAACTTGGAAGAACTGACATCAGGGATATCTTGAAGTGTTTGCCCAAATTTCATCAATTTTGGATATGAGGAAGTAGGATTTCGAACAGTGGCCTATTCATTGCATGTTTTAGGTCCCTATTCACTCCACATTAAGGTAGTTAGCCTGTTTTCTATCCGAAAAGCCTCCACTTGAATTGAAACTTTGGGAGAATAACTTGGGGCATTCTTTGAGCATTTATTCCAAATTTTATCGGCTTTGGCCTTCTGCAAGCCGGTGACCCCCATATTCGGGATTATTGTCCTCTGAGCTGACATGTAATGAAATTTGGATCAAACGGAGTCCTTTCGACTTAAAAATTTGCAGAGTATCTTCTAAGCATGACTGAAGCTTTATACCCAAATTTCATCAATTTTGGACATCGTGAAGTAGGACTTTGGTCAGTGACCCCATGGCTTGGGGGGAATCGATTCCGAGTTGACATGTCTGTAGTTTTTGGGTTCAATGATGTCTGTTGAACTCGAAATTTTGCAGAAACGATCTTAGGCATCATTTGAGCTTCCTCCAAGAGTTTCAACTAACTTGATTTTCATGGGATATCATTCTGCACAGGGACCCGTAGAGCATAGTATACGATCATCTGAACCAACTTTGGATCCAAATGACGTCCAAATGCTCTGAATCTTTGAGGAATGGTCTTTAGATATACTTGAAAGCATTTCATTGAATAGGAGCTTGTTGCAACATGTGGAAGTATCAAGTTCCGCAGTGATTCCCAAGGAGCTAGCAAAGGGTCTCTGAAGCTGATTTAGGCTGAAATGAGGTCCAAGTGCTTTGAAAAGTTTGGAATTTTATAATCCAAAACTTGTAATGCCTTCACTTCATTATTTGCAAAATTTTATGGGTCAACACCCCTATCAACTTGTAGAGATTTCTAACCATCTCACCCTCCATGATGACCAATGTTCCTTTCTCCACATTCATAACTCCACCCGTTACATTGCAGTTGCAGCCTTTGAAGTCTAAGGCACCCAAAGAAATCCAATTCCTTCGTAAACCCAGAACATATATCACATATGTTAGAATTTGAATAACATCACATACACCTGGATCTCTACCACTTTTATCTCAAATGCTTATCAATTATATTCTCCCCTATAAGAACATATCCATTAACAATGAAAGTTATTTGCGTCAAACCAATATCTACTCAAACACATAATAGGAAGAATCTGAATCCCAATACCATGAATCATCAATTTGATCCATACTTGTTGTGACCAAAAGTAATTCCCCGTCATCCGAATCCAAGCTTTTTTACACACTACCTCCTTCCGATTCTAATTCTTTTGCTTTTTCTTTCACTTTGGCATGTCGCTCCTTCCCGATCTCTTCGACGTGGAACTGAGCTTTCCATCAAAGTACTCAAACCAATCTATTATTCAAGTAACACTTTTCAATCATTGCTGTGTCACGGAGTCTAACACTCTTTCCTGCCAATCCCTGAAGTCGTTTTTCTATCAAATACTTTAATTTGACCCGTGATGCTTGAATCCATTGTTATCATCATGAATTTATTGGTTTCTTCAGTCCCCTAATTCTATGCCATCAAATTACCAATACCTTTTGTCTGCTTCATAGATTTCATCACCGTGAGCATGCTGAAAGAAACGGATCTGAAATCCGACTCTTAATGGCTTCAATATTGCAAAAATAATTTTTTACACTCCAATTGGTCAAACATCTATGTTGACCGTTGAATAGCCCATCTTCTTCCACATATGTGTAGATCTCTTCACAATAAGTCTATAGGTTCAAACGGATCTCCGATTGGACATCGAACGATCAAGATATCGCATAAACAATTTCAACCATAAATCTGGTCAAACTGCTTTTGACCGTATTTTGCTGATGTAAACTGAGGTCAGCACTGTGCTGCTACTGGATGGGCTTCTATAAACCAGTTCAGGTCAACCTGATCCAAACCGAAACCAACGTGACTTGTCTTCTGTTGGGCTATGCTGCTACAGGTTAGGTTACAACCTAACCCATAAACCCGAACCCGACCTGGGACTTATTCTGCTGCCTGGGTTTCTCTGTGTAATGGGTCAGCTCCTACCTGACCTGACCTGGCCCAAATCCGACCTGGGCTCTGCTACTACTGGGTCAGGTTCAACCCGAACTTGACCCGACCTGAAACCGATCAGCTACACCATGGGTCAAGTCAAACTGACCCAACCCGAACCAAAACTAACCTGGGTTAAGAAACCCAGGCTGTGTCTTCTTCGTCCCGTCTTCCCTGTTCTAAATCAAGAGCCGTTGCTGCCCTTTTCTTTTTCAATTACGGTGGAATGGTCCGGTGACCAGCAGCGGGTTCACGGCTTGTACGGCGACGGCAATGCTGTTTACAGCGATGACTAGACGTAGAGAGGTAGCAACAACAAAATGAAGATCGGCAGTTGACGATTGTAGTGGCAGCAACTGCGCTTGGCGGCGGCACAGTGGGCTGGCGATGACGGCGGCGACAGGGAGTTCCTCTTCTCCGGGCTTCTTCTCAAGAAATCCAACAGCCTAAAAAAAACCCTTGATCTTCTCTAACGAAGATCTCCAGCAACAGAACCTAACTCTGTCTTTGCTGATCGTGTGGCCTAGCAGCGATCGAAAGAAATTCGACCTCTTCTTTGCAACCCGATCACCACAAAGACCCAAGAAACCCTTTTCTTTGACCTTCCTGTCTTAAGTCTACCCAGAAGATGAATTCGAGCAATGGTCTGCCAATCCTCTTTTTCCACTCCAATTTGGGACTCAATCCGTTGAACGTAAAACTAAAGCGATCTCTACCTTGCTCTGATACCACTTGTTGGGAAAAGTGGCTCAACGGAAATACCCGCGATCAACCGATCAATCACGATGAATACACAAGCAATCACACCATCAAGCAATCACACATATAAACACAACAATTTTACGTGGTTCTGCAACCTTGCCTACGTCCACGGAGGAGAGAACTCATCTATCATGATCCCATCTCAATTCCCTCAAGATCTAGGGTTACAGTACATCAATATATATAGTTCCTGCTTTCTTGGCCAACAAGAAAACCTATATATAATGACTAAAATACCCTTCACCCTAAGCCTTTGTTCTGGCTAAACCAGATGATCGATCCGGCTAAACCGTAATTCAAGACAAAACCCAACATCACTTCTTCTTCCTCTCTTCTACTTCCTTTCTCTCTTCTTCTTCCTTTCTTCGTCTTTCTCTTCTTCTTCCTTTATTCCTTCCTTTCTTCCTCTCTCTTGTTCTTCCTTTCTCCTCTTCTTTCTCCTCTCTTTTTCTTCATTTCTCCTCTCTCCTTCTTCCTCTCTCTCTCTCTCTTTCTTCTTCTTCTTCTTCCTCCTTTCTCCTCTCTTCTTTTTCCTTTCTTTTTTGCAAAAACCATGTTTTTTTTAATGTACAAAATAAAGCCCATGGACCCAATTAGTGCATGTACTTAATAAAGCTCTAATTGTGTATAAGGAACATCTATGGGGATTTTTCCCCATAAAATTCTAAAAAAAGAATATTGTAAATAACATATTTAAATTTTGAAATAACGTAAATGAGAACTCAGATAAGCTCATGTTCAAACTGAGCTCGATTAAATGCTTCTAACCCTAGTTGGACTCGACATCGTGGAGCATTAAACAAGTTCGGAAATAGAGCCTAACCAAAGTGAAGGTGGACTTGTCACTCCCCGATCCCGGGAATTGGGGATTTGAGTGGGCCCCCAGGGCGTGGATACATAATCCCGTAGTAATCCGTGCCCTGAAGGATTGTGCACGAATTCCTACAAGGGAGATTCCACAGGAACGTGTGAGGTTTGCCCAACACACGTTGGATTAGCACATCATCATAAACGAACTCCTGAGAAATACTCTGTAATGATCGTGAGTAAGACAAGAGAAACATGTTCCACAACATTCATATATAGATATATATGTAAGTACTTAAAACTTTTAAATAGCATTCATAGAGTCCAAACTACTACTTAAAGAGGATGGGTACAAAAGGTCCAATTTGCACGTTCCCAAAGGTAGACCAAAATTTCGACTGTAACACCTCTAGAACCGGCGCACTCCGTAGGATGACTAATAAAAGACATCGCCATCCTTCCATTCATCTATACCCCGAGGTACCGTTGGGGTACTCTCCGGGGGCGCGTCAGCAATCGGGTTGGGATTGGGTTCCGTACCTGCAATACCAAAGGTAACACTGTTAACACGATGGTTAAGCAAGTACTGAGCATATAAAACTAACATAATATATCAAATGAACTTATTAATATACACTGGATATGAGAGCAATACTAGTCTACTAGACATAATGTGCATGAGTAACAATAAGTGAGGAATAAAAAATCAAGACGTAGTACACATTACTTGGCATCCACAAGGCTCTATTCTCCCAATAGGGAGCATGCATACATATGGGTCGCTAGGCGATCAAGCTAGCTTTCCGAGGAGTGCCGACAACTCCTCTATAAACTACTATAGTAGTGACTTAATAATACCCCAAAGGGCACAAGCTAAGTGATGCCGACTCGGATTCACTTCTCTCATACTTCCAATCATACTTGCTATAACATACCTAGGAATATCAGTCTGGAAATATAATCAATCATGAATACAAACGAACAATTAATTGAAGCATATTTATATGAGCTACGAAGGCTCAAACCTCGGCTATACCCCTTTTTGGCTAGCAAGCACGCACTCAGTAGAAGCTCTGGCTTGTCAGACACGCACTCATTAGAAGCTCAGGTCTGAATTGCCACAGGGTTTGACTAGAGAGAGTGAATGCATAAACAATTCATGTTGAGGCAAGGTATTTAACAATATGAATGCATTCGGATTAAGTAAGGGTCAAAGGAATTACTAGCCACCCCTATAATAAATAATTCCATGATCCCAAGGTCATTCAACTCGACGTACTCATAAAACGTCTGGTGCTATTATGTTACAGCATCTTGGCATTACCTTGTGTGTATAAAGGACACCCCTTCTTATGCCAACATCCATGACTTGACATTAGGAGATCATCTGGGAATTTTTCGTTCTCTTTACCGTGTACTTACCGTTGGCCAATGTGGTGGTAGGAAAGGTGCCAATACTAAGGTCCTCCAAGGTCAATGAAAGTTTTTAATATCCTGGATTTCACTGGCTTCTTACGGCTTAGCCGTATATAATGCTACGGCTTAACCGAGTGGCTCAGGTTCCCTCTAAAAATTCAGGTGCATTTACGGCTCAGCAGTATATTAGCCTACGGCTTAGCCGTGCTAAGCCTACCACTAGGTTACGGTTAGGTCACGGCTTAGCCGTAAGGCATTACACGGTGGAGCTGTGTGTAGCTGTAGAAGAGAACAAGTTTTTCAAGCTCTTGGGAAAGTTTGCCCTAAGAAGGCTTACGGTTTGGGCATGGGCTGGTTATGGCTTAGCCATAGTTCATTTTATGGTGCAGCCGTATGCAAACTGTAGTGTAAAAACAGGTTGTGGTGTTCTCGGGACTTTGAGCCGTAGCCACTTACGGCTTAGCCGTAGCTTCGCCGTACGCTTCAGAATTCTGGAGTTACTTCTATAACTCACTTTCAATGCAGAAATCTGAATTGTGAGGGGGTCTATATGGCTTAACCAAATGTCTCTGAAGGGATCTAGTCCTCACACCCCCTCTTTTTACCTATTTTCCTTCCAACTCAATCCATACCGCATAAGTGCAAAAATTAAGACAAGGAAAAATGGCTGAAATTGGAGAATTAAAGAACTAACCAAGAATCAACAACTTAATCACACATGCAACCCATATGAACTCTAATACTTGCCTCTTAACGGTGCTAGCCTTCTCTAACTCTTTCTTGTTGTGTAGCTAAGGGAAACCTCCAAAACGAAAATGGGTTCTCTACAAGTAGAACATACAATGAAGAATGGGATTTAGATTTGCATGCATGTCATGTAGTTGAATCCTTATGACTCTAATAAACTCAAATGAATGAAATGGAGGTGAGTCTTCACCTTATGCAGCTTTAGCTTGGAGGAAAGAATACTCTAGGAGAGAAATGCACAGTGAAGGAGAAGAAGAAGAAGAAGTTCCCTCCACTACATGCAAGATCCCTCAAGACTAGTAACTCCCTAAACCTGGAAGTAAGGATGAGGAATGAAAAAGAGGGGAATGGCTCTAGCAACAGGAAGGAAGAAGGAAGAAAGGGACGTTGGGTTCCCTCTTTAAACATAAATTTTCCTGCAGTTGCATGCAAGTCCACATTTTTCCATTAAATTTTAGTTTAGGCCAAATGGACCTCATTTGGCCCAGAATGAGTTTGGATTAAATCAAGCCCAACACAAAAGATGATCTACATGGAAAATTATATAAGGAGTGATTGACGAGGTGCCCATAAGATGCAAGAACAATTTACGAAAAGGTCCTCAACTACTGAGGTACAGTTCAAACTCCGCTCAACTTCCTGTCCAAGACCCAAACTCAATCGTTTTTAAACTAGATTAACCTTAACGAGGTTTAATTAACATAGAACGAGATTAATTAACGTAGATTAGGATTAGTGGGATTCGACCTTATAGGACTCAGCTCTACTCTTTGAGAAATGACAACCCTAACACTCCTCTTAATCTAATTAACTAATTAAATACGTAAGAACTTACGGTCAAATAGGCTCCAACAAAATATTACTAAAGAGGGAAGAGGGTGGGTGGAGGAGATGCCAACAAGACCTTTACTTTCCAAGTTTTTGAGTTGATAGGGTGATGGCTGAGTATTTATTCTCCATCTCTGCTTGAATTAATTTTTTATTAAACGGGATATTATTTGAAGGTGATTTTTTATATTCATTTTTATTTCTTCATTTTTAACCACTTGAAAAATACAAGTCTTGGGATTCCTCATAAAACAAAGTGACCCTTAAGAATACAAGCCTTAGATTATTAAAGGGCTATTTGTTTTATGGATTTGAATTCCTAGGAAGTTTAAGAAACATACTTCTAGAGGTCACTCAAATTTAAGAAATAAAGATAAATATTCAAAATTTTCTATCAAATAATACACCTTTAATAGATAATTGAAAAAAATTTACTTGAGTGATGGCTATTATTTAGTCCATCTCCCTTTAATTTATTTTCCATTACAGAATAGATTATTTAATAGTCATTTATGAATATTTAAATTTATTTTGCAGTTTTTGTTACCAATTTAAAAGAATTTCTTGGAGGCACCCCTTTGTTTGCATGGAATTGAATATACATAACAATTCACAGTCAATTGCGCTCCTCTGAAAGGTTATTAAAAACGGTGAGGCATGAAGCAAATTAGGTAGAAATATAGATGAGACTTTGATTATGTAGGGCTTTTTATGCAATTGGTAAGGAGTGATAGTTCTCACTTGATTAAGTAGGGTTTGAATTCTGGGTATGCCATCTTTTTCTACGTTTCTTTTTTTTTTTTTAACTTGAGTGGGCTACTGGCCCATGTGCACGAGCTATCTCTTAGGTCCCAGCCTCCTTGGCTAGGGTAAAAAATATAAGCTCTTCCTAAACCAACTTGGGTGGGCTGGATTGGATATTGATAAAGTCTTAATTCATTTAAAAATTGCATGTGGGTAAGCTAAAGGTTGAGCCAAAACTCAAGATCCAACCCAAAGTCCAAACTAGGGCCTGTATTTAACGTGGACAACTCCTACCAAATTGTCTCTCATCATCCATTCTCTCTTGATAGAAAGAGATATTGTGTTGTTTATTAAAAACAATGACATCAGCACTGCTCAAATTTGTTGTGTTGTAGCATCCTTTAGATCATTTGATAGGAAATTTCTAGGTTCAAACTAATGAATAAGATCATAACAAGGAAAGAATAAAATACGAATGAATGATAGACAATATTCTAAAAGAGATTGGATATTTATCATAATCATATGAGTTTTTGTTAGATTGGGAAAATGTTATACTGAAGTTATGATATGATTAGAAATAAAAAAATCATATGAAACATAAACTTTAAAAAAAAATAAAGAGAAGCCAAGAAGAAAAAGAATGGTTTTGAGTATGCTTCCACAAAGTTAATAATACATCACAATGAGAAACAAATTTATGTAGTTGTTTCGAATATAGTTTGAATAAAGCTTTGATAATGATGATGATGATGGAATCAAAACTCAAAAATAATATAAAATAATATAAAATCATTTGTACCTGCCTATTCTTTTGTGCTCATAACTACGTTGTGAGGATGGAAGGGCTTTGCGTGATGAGAGATGAGGGATAAGAGATATAAGAGTAAGAAGGTCAATAGACATTAGGGGAAGAGATGAAGGGATTGGGGTAAAGGGGGAGGGGGCTATAACATGTATTTACAACATTTGAAGCCCTCATTAGTCTCGCTTTGGTGTAATACTAGCCATTCGATCTTGTAACTTTCCATTTAAGAGTGCATATTAAAATATCGTAACCATCTAAGGACGGCTGTTAAAATATTGTAACCCTAATATAAATATTGCAAGCTTATTTTTTCTAAATATCCTCTTTCAAATCTTTTATGAGATTCTCGAACAATGCGATATTTAAAAAAAATATTGAAGAAATTAATAAGCAACCAAAATAAGTGGTGTTTCAACTGTAAACAGAGAATGCAGCTTGAATCATCTAGATGGCATACCACATTTTATTAGAAATTCTCCACAAAAACCATTTAGTAGGAAAACATGGATGCATAGAAATGAAATATTTAACCATTATATTCAATGGGTAAAATAAACACTTTTCTCCATCCGCAATGTGGTGCCAAGTATATATATGATTCATGTTCCCTAAGCCCAACCTAAGCTTGGCTCTAATTCCACTCATGCTTCAAAGTTCAAGTAGAGTTGAGAATCTCACAGGCATCCAAGTTAGGACATTTTGGTTGTGAATACAAAAGAAAGTCATGTTAGACAAAATGGCCCATTCTGGGAACTTTGAACGGATTAGATTCGCACTCCAATGGCATGATCAAACGTAAATGGATTTCCAAAATTTTAGAGCATACCTGAATCCATCGCTAAAGGGATGGAACGGCTGCCAAAACTGGGAATTACAACTCCCTCAGTCTTCTCGTGATGCCAGCAGATCGATGGTGATGCTCAGCCTTGCTTTTGAGTCAGTGTATGTGAAGAAGAGGGAGTTCTCCTGCCCTTTTATTGCCGTCCGACTATCACAGACGACCGCAATGTTCCTCCTCGTTATGGAGCATTGCCAACATTGCATTCATGGATATTCAACGTAAGAAAACTAAAAATGAATTGAAGTGCATTGAAGGGAGAGGACTGTTACAGGAAGTGGGCGGTGGTCATTTGGACCACCACCCTCGACTACCAACAAGTCAATGATGCATAAGGACTATATAAAATAAAAAAAATACATGCATCTATTGATTGGTTCATTTTGAGTTAAAGTGAATCAACTCTTGATGTATCGTGAACATCATCTTCATCAAAGCCTTATCTCAATTGTGTTGTGCTCAATTATATGAATTTTGTCTCATCATTATAGCTTTGTGCTAGATTATATCCTCAAAGAAATTGTGCTTCTTCAAACGTTTCTGACTCTTTTCATGCTTGTCCTCTTAGGCCTATACTTTTTACTTGAGGGGCTATCAACTGGCTTAAAATACTTTTCTTTATTGGTGTTATTGTTAATTTGCTTTAGACATGTGCAACTTATCTCAAGTGAGAGTCTCTGAATCTATCATCTATGATGCTACTATAAGTGCTCCAAATTGTACCCATTTCTTATTCTATCTTCCCTAGGTTTATCATACATCTAATTCCAACATTTTCATCCCTATCTATACACACTTTTTACATGTGATATTCCATAATTAGCCATTGTTATTCTTCCATTGGTCATAGTTGGTCTAATTGCTTTCTTTTGAAAAAAGAATTCTTTAATCTTATTAATATGCAGTGGTCACAAAGCTCTCTACTAACTCTGAATTAATCTAAAATTGAAAATCAGAGGTTCTTGATGTCTCTTTTAAAACACGAATACCTCATAATATTTTGATGAGCATATTCAAGGAGAGGTCCTCCACATTTCATTTCTTCCACTTTGAATTTGAATTTCAAAGTTGGCAAAACTTTTCCGCCTTTGAAGGCTATGAAATCTTTGAAAAAAGACACCACAAATAATCCTAGAGAGTTCTCCTCTTAGAAAATGTGTCTAAGGGGAAAAGCTGCCCTTTGTATAAAGTTTGGAAGAGCCCATGCCCTCAAGTGTATGGATACACAACTTGGTGCTTGGTGCCTTTCCCCTTCATTTCTACTTTCCTTTTAAGTCTTTCTCCCTATCTATTACCTATTAATGTTCTATATATAGGGGTTGCAAAATCTAACTTGACCGAACCTTGACCTATTTAACTTGATTTGGAAGATATTCAAGGTGCTCATGTTGCAAGAAAAACTAACCATTTTCACAAAAATTGGCTTAGGTCAATCAACCCGCATGACCCGCCTAAATAGTTTAGTTGACAAGGAACAAGCCAAGCTTGTATTGGGCTTTTAGTGGTTTGCAACTTAAATATGTCCTTAGTATTTGTAATAGATTGGGTTTGTACTAAGCTTCTACATGTTGGTTTGGGTTAACATGTATTGCGTGTGAATTATATGGGTTAGATTGACTTACATCAGGTCCAAGCTGAAATTACTTGCCTCAATTTGTAGATACCTACTGTGACCATAATCACCTATTTGCACCCACCATATTCAACCTAAGTTGCATGTCCACAGTTTGCTTGTCAGCAAAATTAAATTATAGCTTAATTGGAAAAACAAAGTTACGAAAATAGGCCTAATTGTAACCATTGCCATTAATTACAAAAATGTGAAAGAAGATTGCATAGTGTACTCTTTTTAGGCTGATCTATCCTTGATTTCATTTTACCCATCTACCTATGTATCAAACCCTATGTATCAAACCCTATGCTTGGAGCAATTGGATTGATCATGTTAAAACAAACACACGACTCTAGATTAAGGTTAATCTAACGATAGGAATTCTGTGCAGGTAATGGTTAGCACTTTTTTCTTCAATTATTAAAATAAGAAAAAAAAACGTGACACTAAGAATTTTGACTTTTGACTTCAATTAACTTAATTTTATTTATGTAAATATAAATGTCGAAAATGTTACTGCTCACCTTTTACCATGTTTTACCCACCCCAAACATAATAAAGACTGAGGTCCCTTTTATTTAGGAGGTTTCACAAATTTTATCTTGTTATCTATGTGCATTTAAACCAGTTGAACTTTGAGGCCTCAAATGGATGACTAAGATTTGATGATAGTTCTGATATTTGGTCCACATTTAATAGTAGAACTTTTAATCCTTATCTATAGTAAGATTCAAATGCATCTAAGGTGAGAACACAAAAAGGTGGGCCGTGCTCAGGCCTGACTTATGTAATATGGGCTAGGCTACGGCCAGACACATAAGGTCTGTGTTAGGATTGGGTCAGGTCTGCCTCAACACTACCCAACTCTAACATTTATTAAGGGTGTGTGACATTGGTAATATCCAATGATCATAACCCTCTATATCGGAGGCTCTATTTATGTTTTACTTTCTAGGTTTGAACTTATATGAGGGTTAAAATCTTGCGAGCTAAAATGGATGACTAGGACTTGATGATTTTGAACTAGGCCCATACTAATATCAAAACCATATGACCTTGCCGTAATAACTAATCCACAAAATCTAATGTTGGCTCATGAAGGGATAAAAAATCTTGAGTGTTCACATGACTTACCTTTAACATTCTAAATAACCCAAAATACCATCGTCTTAGCTTGGTGAAGTTTCTATCATATCAGATGTTAGACTTATCACATATTAAACATGTGAAGTTTTCTTGGTATTTTATTTATGTACATGTCGTCAGTCTAACAATGGAACTATATAAGTACATGCATAAAGTCTTGATCGACCTAAAACTTTAATGTGGGCCCAAGTGACGAACCATTTTTCCATTTCAATTTTAAATTATGGAAAGATTTCTTAACTGGCAATTCATCCCCCTTTATCAGATTAGGATCAAGGTATCTGGCCTCTAAAAATCTTGTACTTTCCAAAATGGGAAACACAAGAAATCTTACCATTTAAGAGAGAAAAAGGTAAGGTAGTCCGCAGGGTACTTTACTCTCACAGTTGATCTGCATGGGTCATTTTATTTCATCCAATTCACACCTACCATGCACACTCCTCTCAATTTAGAGTGATATGTGTAATGTTCCAAGTTTCTAACAACTAGCTTGTGGGCTCCACCAACGGTCCAAGGGCTACAATTTAGGTGCTCCTTAGCTCTCGCATTCGGACAACACCAGAGTGTGTATATTTAGACCAGCAAGCTCTAGCTCCTTTTTTCTCTTTAACACTCGGGTTTGTAGGGTTTCTTTCTCTCCCTCAAACAAATCTAAAACACTAGAAATTCGAAAAGTACAGAAATGGCTGTAGAGGGAAGAGAAGAGGAAGTTGTGGTGATAATGGGCAATGGAGAGGAGTTAAAGAAGTACGAGTGCAAGAACAAGAGAAAAAGATCAAAGAGAATAGAAGTGATGAAGCAAGGTGAGAAAGCAAATGAAAATAAGGTGAAAAAGAGTACTAGATCGATGTTGGGGTCGATGCAAGCTGAGAAAGAAGATGAGAAGAAGGTTAGAACTATGGCGAAACAGACACCTCCGAGGAAGTGGCCAGTGAGGGAGAAGAAGGTGGTTGAGCGCTTGTCGTTTTCAAATCCAGTGAGGGAGTTGGGAAGCATGTTATTTATCAACAAGGTATGCGATTATTTTCTTTTATCACTTTTTTTTTATCTTCATTACCAAAAAAAATCTTTTTCTTTTATGTATGGTTTTGATTGATTGAGGATGTTGGTTGGATTGCAGGGGAAGGGAATGAAGTTTAAAGACATTCCAAATGGTATGGTTTGTTAAGGTTTTGTATACTATTTTAGACTTTTTTTTATATTTTTATATAATATATAAAAAGAATTTTGTAAAATATTTTGAACTTAATGGTGTTTTGTAAGGCTTTTGTGATGAAAAAGGAACTCAAGTACTGATTGTTTTGAAGATGGTCCTCTCTACAAAAAGAGTTTTTGTAAACTGTTTTGATCTCAATGGTGTTTTGGGATGTTTTTGTGATGGAAATGGAACTCATTTGTTACTTGTTTTGCATAGGCTTTTTTTTATTTAAGGAAAATAGATTTTGTAAACTATTTTGATCTTAACGGCGTTTTCTATAGTGTTTGCAATGAAAATGGAACTGATGTGTTGCTTACTTTGCAAAGGTCTTTGTTTTTTTTTTCCCTACAAAAAGAGATTTTGCAAACTATTTTGATGTTTTGGTCTATTGGAAAGTTTTTACAATGGAAAAGAAACTAATAAGTTACTTGTCTTGTATAGGTTTTTTCTTTTTGTTACCAAACGAGATTTTTAAACTATTTTGATCTTAACAGTTTTTTGTGAAGTTTTTGTGGTGGAAATGGAATTGATGTGGTGATTGTTTTGCGTAGGACTTTTTTACCAAAATTAATTTTTTAAATTGTTTAGATCCTAAAGGTGTTTTGTGATGTTTTTGAGATGGACATGGAATTGATGTCTTACTCGTTTTGTGTAGGATATATATATACATATATATTGTAAACTACTTTGATGTTAACGGTATTTTGTGATTTTTTTTTATTTTAGTTGGAGGTGGAATTGATGAGTTGCTTGTTTTGCATAGTATTTTTTTTTAAAATGAGATTTTGTAAATTGTTTTGATCTTAATGGTGTTTTGTGGAGTTTTTTTATTATTTATGAGTGGGCTCCTCCCGATGGGGATTATTAAAAAATATTTATGCTGCTTTTATTTAAAAACATTGAGGTTTTGGAAGGGAATGGTTAAGAGAAAATTTTATGGTATTAGAGTCAACTGGTCACGAGTTCCTATCCCAAGGGAAACAACTAAGGCAATGAAAATGCATGTTTTCAAAAGTATGTGACTGAATTCTAGCTAAGAGGGCGAGTATTGTGGAACCCGAAAGGAGTATTGAGGAGTGGGCTCCACCTAATGAGAAATATCGAAAAGTATTTCCGTTACTTCTATTAACACTTTAAGGTTTTGGAAGGAATGGTTAGCAAATGAAATTTAATATTTTTATGATGCAAATGAAACTAATGTGTTGTTGCTTTGCATATGATATTTTTCTGCAAAAAGATATTTATAAATTATTTTAATCTTAATGGTGTATTGTAAAGTTTTAGTAATGGAAATGGAATTGATGTGTTGCTTGTTTTGCATAGGATTTCTTTTTAATAAAAAGATATTTTGTAAATTGTTTAGATGTTAATAGTGTCTTGTGAAGTTTTTGCAATGAAAATGGAAATGAGTTGCTTGTTTTGCATGGAATTTTTTTTTTTTTTTGGAAAAAGAGATTTTGTAGACTGTTTTGATCTCAGTAGTGTTAGGTTTAGTTTTTAGGATGAAAATGAAATTGATGTGTTGCTTGTTTTTCATAGGATTTTTTTATAGAATTTTGCATCCATGTCAATTTTTTTCCCCATCTAGCTGTCTTTATTTCATTTCTATTACAAGTCATTTGCAATGGGCCCAAACTGGCTAGCGCATTAAATGTGTAGGGAAACTAAAGGCCTGTTTGTTGGATGGGAATTGAATTCCCCTATGATACTTATGAGAGAAGATTAAAGTGAAGAAGGCCCATCAAACAATCTCTCTTTTTCATTGTTTTATTTTATTTTATTTTATTGGTTTGATAGGTATTGAATTCCTACGCAATACCTATGAGAGAGGATAAAAATGAAGAAGGCCCATTAAACAATCTTCTTTTTCATTGTGTTAATTTAATTTAATTTATTTGATAGGTAACAATTCTTATTTTAGCAAGTGACTATTCTATTTTTTATTTTAATATTTGCATTGGATTCTTGATTTCTAAACAATACCTATGAGATCTTGGCATGTGGGCCCATTTTGGCCTACTGGTGTGCGACAAAGAACCTCAAATGTTTTGTTGACTGGCCAACAAAACTTGCAGAGGCCTTACTTTCTTACATTTTAATTAAATGAACATGAATGATAGTTACCATAAAAAAAATGAGTGGCTGACCATGATAATCCATTTTTTACTTCATCCTTTACACTTCTATTGTCTAATATGTATTTAACATGGTTAAAACACACCACTCGGGTCTAATGGAAAGCAAAACAAAAAATAAAAAATAAAAAATGGGAAAATTTTGACTTTCATCTGTTTGTTGTTTGAAATAGATGAGCAATATATAGATCTTGAAAACATGTCCTCCAGTTCAAAAACCATTTTTTAAAGGCTGAAACTAAGTTTGGTCAAACCATGTGAAGTTTCTAATGCAACAATTAAGTGAGAAAGCACAAAAACAGGAAAAAAGGGCTCAGTGTTGATCTTTTAACAGTGCTTTCTCATGCTGGCCATTGCTTCTCTTCTAGAACCTTTTTGTCTCTCAACTTAATCACCTATAAGGATAAATAAGAGTCCTTGTAAAATAAACTCAGGATGACCACTTAGCTAATAAATTAAGTTAGTTTAGGACTAGGATAGTTTAAAATTCCTCCGATGTACAAGCAAAAAAGAAAAAAAAGGGTCCGAGTAATTCCTATCCATAAAAAAGGGAAAAAGAGTAATATCCACAAAATATATCACTTGTCCACTATTTAAAAAAATTGAATCAGACACTTGGTCCACTATTTAAAAATTTTTTTGAATCACTCAATTCAATAAAATTGTTAGGTTTTAGAACTAGGATTTTTGATTTGCTCTAAATCATTGTGATTTTTCAGTCTTTTGTGATTTATGTATGCAGTTCAAATCATTATACATATGAGTTGATTTGATTCTTACGATTTAGGTTGTGAATGGTATGATTTTAACAACCTTTCATCTTATCTCATTATGGGTTACACATAAAGTATGTAGGCAAGAAGTCTAATGCTTAATATATATATATATATATATTAGCAACATATAAATTATCACAATTTGGTGGTAGGGACATTCCCTCCCATAGGGGAGGATGAGTGTCTGAGCTTTGCTTACCCATTAACAAGCACCTGTCGAACCAAGTGTGGTGGCCAATAAGAAAAACAAAATCATTGTCTTGACTCTTGACATTAGAGTGACTTACCCATATGTTTTTTTTTTATCTTGTTTATTGTTTCAGTGGCTTATAAGTTGAAAAATGGAAAAGTGGATAACAACCTCCAAATGCTGCATATAATGCTCTTCAGGAAGAAATCAAATGTGAAGTCTCGTTCTTATGCCTTTTACTTTATTTTAGTTCAATTTAACTTAAGGTTGCATAATGTCTTGGTTTTCCTTTGTTGTGCAATACCTATTTGGTTTCTTTTCTTCCCCTCATATTGTTTGCTAGTTGCTGGAGTGTTTGAACTTTGAAACCTCTAGTTTCCATACATAACAATTGTCATGGTTTTGCAGAAGTACCATATGAAACGCAATATGTCCAAGTTTTCTAGCTTTGTTGGGACTAAAAATGTGGTACTTGCAATACAAAGGCCTTCTTTATTTTCTTTCGTTACATTGATAAGCATGCTGTTTACACGAAGGGAGGAGTAATGGAAAATTGTTAAAGGTCAAATTTGTGAAGGAAAGAGGAGGGGTGGAGAGTAAAAGCATTACATGACAAAATGGTTACTCTTCCCCAAGTTATTGCGCTAATGGGAGTAAATGGAAGAGTGCAAAAGTAGGGTGGATAATTATCCTTGTGCCATATTAGGGTCTTAATCTACTCTCCTTTTGGCATCCAAATAAGTTTAGCGTAAAGTAGTCACATCAATGGCTTTTTGCTCCCTATACTCTTGGCTTTCAAATGATACAATGTGCCATGTCATGTTCCTTTACTTCTCCTCCTCTACAGGAAAAAAACAAAAAAGAAGATGGGGCAGTTGATTACCAAACTTTTGATGATTGCTGCCACTAAGACCAACATCTTTGTTCTTTAACAAAAAAGAAAGCAACATCTTTGTTGCTGTTAACAACATGTTGCTAATTGACACATCTTTTCTGCAGGAAAAAGAAAGATCCAAACTAAAAGGAAATTTTGATAAATGTGTTAAGAAATGCTTGTTTGATTTCTGTGAATTGCTTGACATTCCTATTTCCAAGGAAACAAAGAAGGTTAGTTGTTGATTGAAAATGTCTTTTCATGCTTACATATTTAATTTTTGTGGATTACTAAATCTTGCTAGATGCCTTTTCAGGTGGAACTATCAGCAAAATTATAGGAATTTTTAGAATCTCCTCAAGCTACAACAGAAGTCTTGCTTGCCAGGAAGAAACAGGTTTTTACAATAATATATATGTTTGGTAGTAGTAGTTGTTGTTATTCTTTTTGTTTTTGGGTATCCATATGTTTGGAAGTTGTTAGGGTCGGTCAATGCTTGAGTTATTTAATTAGTTTATATTGCCCTAGTGATATTTGTTGCTTTTTAGTCCAAGAGAGGTAAAAAGTGTATGAGGATGGTCAATATTATCAAGGCAACATCACCTGAAGAACTTGTTGAAGTGAAAAGCTCACTGGAGCTTACTTCTCAAAACTCGCATATGATATACTAGGTTTTTTTTCTGTCCATTATAACGGTTTTTTGAATAACATACTATGAATCACAATTCACAAAACTTGCTATTTTGAGCTATGCACACACAAATTCCTGATTGGGATGAGTTCATTAGTTGTTTTATAGTGGATGCCCTGGATTTCTTGATATTATTTCTTTTCTTAAACCCAATGTGGACTTAGACCGAGTCAAGTTGACCGAAATTTTACTAAATTTTATTTTCAAAATCTACTTAGGAGACCAAATGAATACCTTCTCCAAGAAAGAAAGACTTTCTATCTCCCCTCTCCATAGTCTTCTCTTTCCCACGCATCAATCAAATCAAAGAAAAGAGAACTCCATCGTGCTTATTGAAGGGTTAAGAGGTTATAAGAACTATTAGACATGTAGGATCCAACTTGCGATTGTAGTAGGTTTCAAGAACTACAATATGATTAGGGTCCTCTTTAGAGGTTATCAAGATTAATGGTATGAGAACAGGAGAGGGACTTTGATCATTGGAGGTACCTTGGATGAGGAGACTATTAGGGATTTCTATTATCAAAGGTAGGACCTAGGTCATGATGCTCAAGATATCCAGAACTTGGAAACTCTAACTGTATACAATTTCAATCCGGGCAGGAGTTATTTTGGAATTTCAAATAGAAATTCTTGAATTTCATGGTCAAATAAATACCGATGAATTTCTCCATTGTCTCATTTGGATTGAGAATTTTTTTTATTACCAGAATAATCCAGATCAAAAGAAGGTTAAGTTAGTAGTTGCTAGAATGAAACGTTATTCATTAGTAATTTGGTGGGAAAACTTACAGAATGATAGAATTAACACGGAAAAGGGAAAATTGAATCGTGATAAAATGAGTAAAAAACTTAAAAAGTATCTTGATATCTAGATAGATTGACCTAGGAATTGCAAAATAAGTTGGCATGTAAAGATATTTTTAAATTGTCTGATGCTCATAATTTGGCACAAAAGGGTGCTGAGGCTCTCGGGTTTCAATTAGGAAATAAGTGTGCTCTAGCAAGGGATATTGCAAGTCTTAGTTTTGTTATTGTGACAACCCTGGTTCGTCCATACCTTAACCTTGTGGGCTTTCGTGGCTAATACTTGTGAAAGAATTATAAATACGACCACTAATGCAAAGAAATAGGTTACATGGCATATGGATGCCCATTGAAATGACAAACCTTTCAAAAATTAATAATAAGATTTTTTAAAAAAATAATACCTTAAAAAAACAAAACATTTAAAAAAAAAAAATAAAAACTTCCAAAAAAAATAAACCCTTCAGAAAAAACTTGCAAAAAAGAAAAAAAAAACCAAAACAAAACAAACAAAAGATCAATAGATTAATGATAGAGGTGAGCAAAGATGATAAAGAAAAAATGTAGAGGAATTTGATGACAATTAGAAAACGTATGAATCAACGGAGCCAATTAATAAGATTGAGTGCAAGGTGACTCCTAGGAAGATTCTGATGTTAGCCCCTAAGGAGGTAAATGTCTGGGGTCCACAGGTATTGTCGATATTCTTCACGATTATAAAGACGTGGTTTTCTATATGTTCTCCAAAGGAGTTAAAGGTGTTGGCTATTTTGGAATCCTTGAGAATCTTTGTTTCGTCTTTTTAATGGATTTGCTAGTGGAAAGTAACTCCTCCAATGCCATTTCTTGGATTTCTCAAGATAAATTCAAGCCTTGGAAGCTCCACTTCATCTTTAATGAGACCAAGTCTTTGATTTTCCATCTCAATGTTTGTTGCCATTTTGAAGTTCGTTCAGCTAATGGGAAGGTGGATGCTATAGCAGATTAGTGGGTTCTTAGAAATACTCCTTGGAAGGTGCTTCCTTATTTTATATTGTGGAGGTTGGGTATATGTCTCTCATACTTCTCTCTCTCTCTCTCTCTCTCTCTCTCTCTCTCTCTCTCTCTCTCTTTGTGTGTTATAGTTTGCATCTTCTTTTTTTAATAGAACTCATTGTCACCTTTAAAGAAATAACACAATATCTTTCGAACTATGTGCACCAACAATAGGAGATTATGTTCTCTAATCATCGAATTGGTGGCTCTCACAACTTCATATCAAGAGAGATCATTGCAAAGTTAGAGTAGAAAAAGCAATTGAAATACATGTTTACATCGTGTATGTAAGGATTTTGTTATTGGCTAATTCATGGGTTGGACAAAACTCGATATCCATTAAGTTATAATTTTCAATTTATTTTAGTATGGACTGTAGTGTAAGTCACCAAAAGAGCTTAATGAAGGTATTTGGATTAAAAAGGTTATATCTCATAAACCGAATATTGGATATGGACAAGGTACCTATCATTGGAAAGCTCGTTTCAAGTAAATATCCATAAAGCCCAAGATTGCATCAATTAGAGCTAAAACAATAAAATTATAGCCTTCAAAAGTTTGTAGAAAATTGCAAAACTTTTACTGTGGGTTCAAGCGCCCAAGACAAAAGCTTACGGGCTTAAGCACCCGTGCACCGGACTTGAGCACACTGATGGAGAAAACCCACTTTCCTATATGGAACTATTTTCTTTTTGTGCCAGAACTGCTAGTTCCTATTCTACAAGGACTATTCCTTTAGCGCATGAATTGTAGGTTATATAATGGGTGTTTCTCTCAACCCAAAAGTATTTGTCTCTTATTTTGAGATTGAGAATACACATTGGAGATACATATTTCATTATTCTGAGTGGAGATTACTCATTGGGGATCACCTTCTTCTCTAGAGCCTTTATCGAAGACATTGGGCTGAAGCTTTATTTTAAAGAGCAGTTGCTTTTACATCTTTTGTAGAAGAACATCTTCTTTCACTGAAGATTGAGGAATTTAGTAAGTCTTGAATCTGGTGCATTGGACGGAAGGGAGTCGTTGTGACATGAATTGTGCATAGAGAATTATAGTCCTTAGGTTGCGCGAGAACCAAAAAACGGTTATGAGTATATCTCTTGTAACTGTGTGATTCATAGTGCTTGATTGTTGGTCCATTTTGGACTCGTAGTCTTTTTTCACTTTAGATTTTTCACATAAAAATCATGTGCCTCTTGTCTTTTGTGTAGTTGATTGATTTATTTGCTAGTTTATTTATTTCTTCTGTTGTATGCTATTTGAATTGCAATCTAGATTCCATATCTAAAATGATCCTTTAGTGTACAAAGTGTCAAACTGGGACTACGGGTACTATTCGAATGATCGTGGATCTACAACAAAGATGTCTGCCAAAGAAGGGCATATACTTGCTCATTTGAGAACAATTTTCAGCGCGAAGTTGTTTCTCTTGGAATTCGAACTCGTATCTAATTGGCTCGATACCATATTAAGTTTGTTAACTTGTGACTGATTGACTCTAACACCATATTAAGTTTCTTTAACTAACCATTCATACTAAAACTTAAAGGTGTTAGTAGAGGCAACAAAAATACTTCTCAATACCTCCTGTCGAGTAGAGCCCACTCCTTAATGTTTGCATCATGTTAACTTGCTCAAATCCCACAAGTTGGAGCTTCCTAATTTGTTAAAGCTCTTTAATGGGTACATAGTATTAGAAGTGGATTGATACTTCCTATATTTAGCAATGGGATTAGCAGGAGGTTATGGTTCACATCAAACTACCCATGTAAGGCATTTGACCAATGGGTCTAAAATGGAAAATTTTTATATTGTCAATTTGAGTTTTATGTGAGAACTTTTTTGCTATTGGTCTTTTTGTGAAACTTCCACACTGGCCTTTTTTGTGAATCTTTGGGTATGAGACCAAGGTTCTCTTGAACCTTAAAATTTTATCCTCCATCTATATTATTTGCAACGTTGCCTTTATTGCCAATCATTAAAGACCAAGGAATCTATATGAGGAACAATCCAACCCATTGTTGTTGACACAACTAGAGTGAGAACTCAATTGTGCTAATGGTGGGGATTGGGATCCGGTCTTGACCAGCTGGTTCAAAACACTTTTTTTTTTATAGTTTGTGAAAATCCCAGTTTTTTTGTTAGGATGAAACTTTCCTTCTGCAGCTTCTAATAAAGTGAGATACATGATCTCTTGTTGCATCTTATTATTCTAGTGGGATCGGCAATGGGAAACTATTATGATAGTTTGCCTATAAGCCTTCCATATCTAGTGTTGCCATTGTAGGTAGTTCATCCCTTAAAATGTAACTTATTCTTGATTCAAATTAATCAACGAAATTTAGGACTGTTTGTGTTAGCTCTTTGCTCTCTAACATTTTCAGTAATCTTTTCAACTGTACCAAAAGTCTTATAGAGCACACATTATTTATATTGTTTCTCCTTTTAAATTCCAGCAAGGTGCTTCTTGGCTTATAATTACTTAACTATTGAGGATTTGGTGCTTTTATGTTTTATATTCCATTATACACTTACCTCAGAATTCGTCATGTGTAATTGATACTTAATTTCATCTTTAATTATGGCTCTAACCACTCCATGCAGCCTCCATTTATAGTGTCCTTCTAGTTTTTTTTAACCATTGTCTTCTCCTATCTCTACAATACAAACTACATTCAAGCTCTAAATAAGTGCAAGCTAGAAGACCCTCGGCCATTGTTGGAGTTAGTCCACCATTTTAAACTTTTCTATGTGTTCGTTACATTTTTTTTTTTTTTTTGGTCCCTATCATTCTATAATTGTAGGAGAAATGGTTTGATATTTATGTTTACATGTACTAGTTTTTAGTGTCCCAAATATGGTATCTTAGAGTAAATTTCAAGTTGATTTGTAGAAGTATGAGCTACTTGTAAGTGTCACTTATGCCCATGTCTTATAATTGTTGTTCTTTGTACTTTCATTTTGTGGTTAGTAATCTTCTGCTTAGCTTGAGTTTTTGTGATGCAAATTGGAAAGATTAATTTTTGGCATTTAGAAAATTTTTGTTTTTTTACACTACATCACAGGCTCATGATTTTTTTTAATGCAACAAACCCTACTATGCGGCCCACGGGCTGCATGAAAAGAAAATTGTGCTAAAAGTGGAGGTAAGGGATGGATAGATCTAGAAATAGATCAAGGTGTGCCTAAATCACAGCAATCAATCAATCCTATCCCTAATTTATGCCCAGAAGTTTAGTGGCTTATGCAATGCAGTTTTTCTAGTGATCAAATTTGTTAGTGGTAAATGACCTAATTAATATTCACTGAATAGGTGTATGTAAAGAAGTTGGATTAATTGTAGGTGAGCCCAACACGAAAATCAACGAGGGACCAATGGTCATAAAGGGGGCCTAAATAGAATAAAGCAATGGAGTGCAAGTATCATGGATCTCAAAATAACTCTGTAACATAATGTGATCGGATTTGGTATCATATGACAAAACAAGGGGTTTGTGTTTGGATATACAAAAATGGGATCACAAAAATGGGATCACAAAAGGGTTGGCAAAGTGGAGACAAGCTAGTCTAGTGTTATGTGGTCACAACAATTGCTTGTATTGAAGGGAAACTTAAGTATATAAGAACTAGGTCTGATTTTTACAAGTAGAAACTAATGACAAGCTAAAATACATGTGATTGGAATGCACAAGGCAAGAATTTGTAGAGTTACAAAACAAGATGGAACTAGGTATAAAGTCCACAAGAGGAAATCTCCAAATATTTTGAATAGAAGAATCAATCGAGGAGTTCCATTTGAGGGACTAATATAAGGGACAGACCAGCCTTAAATGAAGTCTAAGGGAAAGACATAGATTGTGAAGTCACACGAGAAGAGTTTTCATTTAGGATTGAATTATCATCATCATCATCATCATGGTCATTGTTGTCATTGTCCCATCAATCTTAAGCTAGTGTAAAGAGCTCTAATTATTAAACTTATTAAATTGAAAATGAATTGTGTCTATATTTCCTCGATTTTAAGCTTTGGTGGATGAAAATCACTTTGTGGGACTTTTGCCAGCAAGCGGCCATGTCTTATCTATTAGTAAAGGAGTATATATGTGACTTACATATGACATAGAGAAAGGAATATGAGGACAGGGGAAAGGAACAAAAGTGAAGCTTCAAAAGCAATTTAAATGCCTTTCTCATGCACTCCTTCATTCTTGGACACTACAAAAAGAGAGACTTTTAATGGCAGTTTTTTTCCACTGCTTAAAGTGTTTTATCATAACAAAAAATATTTTTTGCTGCTAAGATGGGACTTTCAAGCTAGATGATCTATTAAGAGCATAAATTAGCACTTTTAGTGGCTGTTAAAATTTTTCACTGCAAAAAGAAACTTTTAAGCGGCGGCTTAAATTTCCCACTACAAAAAGGAACTTTTAGTGGTAGTTTAAATTTTCTAGTGAAAAATAACTTTTAGTGCAACAAAAAAAGATACTAGCGGTATTGTTCGTTGCTAAAAGTTGCCTTTTTTGTAGTATTACTAGCTAGTAAATATCATATCATTCTTACCATGGATTCAAAAATCAATTGATAGCAAGCATATCAGTTGATACATATCATTAGAATACCCAATATACTCACTGATACTACCAATATTTGATTGATTAAGAAGTTTTCCTAAAGAATAAAAATTAGTTAGTATTAAATAGATACTAAAAAGTAAACTTCTTCATACCTCAAGCCTTTTACCATGGCATCTCTCTCTCTCTCTCTCTCTCTCTCTCTCTCATTACATAATTAGAGCTCATTTCAAACTCATTCATTTCTATGCCTTCCTTCCAGTCTCCCTCTCTTAGTTATTAAATAATAAAATTTCTTTTCACAATTCCCCTTTCTCTTTCTCTATGTGACACACAAAAATAATCATATACAATACTCTCTTTTTGAAAATCTATTAATTACCAATAAAAAGTTTCCTACAAAACTGCTTCTCTTACCCAAAAACCTCATTGCCAAAAGTCTCATGAATAAAATCCTTCAATCAAAGCACAATAGACAATGATGTGATCTTCAATCTTATTGTGATCAATAGACATGAAAGTAGATGAATTTTAGGTAACCATCCATTTCTTCGAAGATTATCTTTTGCCGATATCTTCCCCACAATTGCATCATTACAACATAGTTCTACTCTTGCATATACAAGTCTATTTTCCATTTCAAACATTAGCATGAGCTACTTGTTTAAAGATCTTGGAGTTAGAGTCTTCAAGCAAGATCTCACTAAAAACTTATTACTAGGTTTTATTTCGCATTAAAAAACCCTATGAGTAGGGTTCCATTTCTAAAATATATATGTTTGTTTCATTTGACCATAGAAATGAATTATTGAATTGAGGCAAAAGATCTTAGTTGTATAATGTTACCCTATTCGATCACCTTCTCTTTCTGGATCCATCAATGTCCCAACCCACTCTTTTTTATTCCGTGCAATTTTATGAAGTTGGCCGAGATGTAAGTTACAGAAAATTGGATGGATCATAGAGGATGCTTGATTTTATTGAAAGAGAAACAAGTGATGGTGAGCTTATTGTAGAGCATAAATGCCCATACCATTGGCTTCTTGGATGACAAGATACCCACCGTGCCATTGCGCTAGTCCCATATTACCTGAATGCTATGGTGAGATAGAATCACTATAACCTTTATGCATTTCAGCTTCGAAATAAATTAAAATTGAAACTCTTGATTCCATCTCAAAGTCTCTAACAATAATCTTGTCTTTAACAAACCTACCCTTATTGATAATCACTAACAATTTCCATGTCTAAGCCTAAGTTGTGGGTTTCAAAGTTCAAACCAAACCTTGTATTATACACATCTATGGTTGAGCTCAGGCCACTTGCAAGTTGCAACCTTATTGTATTTTAAGGAGTACAACTCAACATACCAAGCTACTTCTATATCATTTTTGAAAATGCTCATCTTTTCTTTTTTACTTGGTGGGCCCGGTGGACATAGGAAGTCAAGGGCTCCCACCAGGGTTGGAAACTTGGTGGGAGCTAAGCGGGCGCCTTATCCACAAGGCCAACCCTCTATTCCCAAATGCTCATCTTTTTATGAATGAAATTTATTTTGTACTAGCAAATTCATGGAATCAATGTTCTTATCGATGACAATTTGGTTGATAAAAAAAACTAAATGCAGTATTGGCTTGATTACTATAAAAATGTGATTTTTAGTGATGGAAAATTTTACTTTTAATGGCAAAAACTGTTTTTTGCGACTAAACCTTCTCCAAAAGCTTCGATTGTGAGTTTTAAGACAAAAATTACACATTAAATAGGGAAAAAAATTCTGATATATTAAAAGTGACATTTAGCAGTGAAAAAAAAAACTGCCAACATTACTTACCTTTACTCCACATGCATCTTTCTTTTTAGTACAAAATGATGAGATAAAGTTTAGTGAAAACTTTATCACAAAAAGTGCTTTATAAGCTTCAAATACACACACTCTCTTACTTTCTCTCTCACCTATAGTTTACTTTGTACTTTGGGAATAAACATTTTACAACGCCTTTACTTTTTCTTCAACAAACCTTTCCTTTACCTTGTCTGAAAACCTCTTCTTTATCGAGAGGACATTTTTTTTTTCAGAGGAACTTTTGCATGCTGTTAATTGGCACTATTTTGTTAGTCACCATCGAGATTGATGGACCTGTAGCTGTAATGAGTAGACAAATTCACTATTAGAATGATCACCCTCCTCTTCCTCTGTTGGCTCTTGATTGTCATTAGAAGAACATCTTTTCGCGCAGAAGATCTTGATGGTTTTTCAAGGATTTTGAAGTTGGGTTCTTTTTAACAAGTGCAGCCTTTTCCTTTGTTTCTTAGTAGCTCTCTTGTTTTACACATGCTCTTTTTCATTTTCTTCCTCTACTTTACTCACCACATTGCCACTCTCTTCATGCACTGTGCATCTTGTTCTTATGAAAAACCTTCAGCACTAGGAAGCTCTGCCTCAACCTTGGAAGATCTTCAGTTACCTTTTTAACTTAAGACATCATCATTCTTTGTGCACTTTCAAATGTGAGAAATGGCAACAAGGGGAAAGAATTTGGAGCAATGACTTGAGTTCCTCATTTCACAAAACTGAGGGGCTTTGACTTAGGAGGCCAAACCAAAGAAACTTAAAAGAGAAATGGAAACCACTAGACATACTGGTTTGGGGATTTGTGAAGTTCAGTGTAGTTGTCTGGTAAAAGGCATGACAACCATAGGAGGTATCTTGAGAAAAAAATATTGTTGAGTTTCTCCTATCCTTCCCATGCTTCATTTATGTATAGAGCCATTAAGAATTTGAAAAGGAGGTAGAACTCATAATAGAGAATCTAATGAAATGATCAAGCAAAAAGTTTCCAGCAAAAAAAAAAAAATGGTCAAGCAAAAAGGGAGGAGAGCCAATGAGATTGGTGTACATTTCAATTAGAGATTTGGAAGCTCTATTTGTTAATGACTGTTACTTTCAAACATCTAGCATCCCATTGTTAGATTCCTTCTGCATTATTAGGAATGATCTTTTGGGGGAATTACGGTTTAGTATCCTTGTATTGTTTGGGACAAGCTGTAATTGTACACGATATACTGTTATATTGTTTGTTGCATTTCTTTTGCAAGCAGTCTTTATTTCTAACAGAAATACTCAATCTTCTTGATTTTTAAAAAAGAAAAAGAAAAAGAAATAAATAAGGAAATACTAGTTCTCTTTTCTTTTGTTTTTTATCGATAGGAAAGACTAGTGTTTGCAGGTTCCTGATCAGAGGTTTCAAACATCTGACCAGGTGGTGGGAAAACTAGGATGTCATTCTGGGCCTTGTTTCCCTAATGTTCTTTGTGCACAAAATGCAGATTCCTATGAGTGTAAAGGCCACCTAAATATTCAGTATATGATGAAAAATATTCACAAAATCAAATTCAATCATTACTTTCTCTTTGGTGCTTCAATTCTTAGAGCCTATATATATTCTGAAAAGGATGAATGGTATAGATAACCTCACACGAGCACATTAGTCATGCATGCACACATGTGTACACTTCTCCTTACATATTTGTCAATTCAATGTTAATGACACCAGAAACGAATGCCTTGATTGTTCTTTTGATCCTTAATTTTGCAAAGCACTATCTTATTGGAACCATTCCATTCACCATTTTGCCTTTCTTTTTTTAACTATTGTTGACATTTGTTACATTCAGGAGTGTATTACAGATGATGATGTTTCTAAAAATGAGAACCATACAGATGTATCGAAAGAACAAGAAGACTTCCTGCCTGAAGAAGTCAACACTCAGGTAACTAAAGCACTGGAAGAGAACAAATAGGATACACAAGATAACAGGATATCTAAAGAGAAACATGTGCAGGATTCTGCTTCTAAAAACAAAAAGGCTGCAAATGTTAAGGAGAACCCAACCTCAGAAGTTGCAATAGAGAAGGGGCGAATTGGTACATCATTCCTGTCTTGAATCACTAAAATGTGAAAATGTTAGCTACTGGTCCATTTATAAATTTCAGCTATTTGAAACTACTCAAATTTGTAGTTTTCACCATTCTTTTTTCTTAGCAATTTGACATTCTACTAGTTTTTGTTATGTAGATATCACATGAAATAAAATCATAATGAACACATGAACAATGAGAAATATGTGGGAAAGAACTTGGCATGCAAAAATAAACTTTCATAACCAAATTCACCAAATTACATTTTTTTAGGTTGGATAAATGGTAGATATAAAATAGGCTGGGATGGGCAGCACTAAAGCTTTTTAGATGCAAACCAATTATTTAAGTTCTAAAACAGGCCATGGGCCTTGGGAGTTGGACCTCAAGCTAGTCCCTTGCTAATTAATAAGGCCCACCAGTGACGTAGATGCTTGGGCAACCTTGGCACCCCATTTAGCCTATTTAGCCCATGGTTTTGAGATTCAGGCCACCAATATTCCCATTCTAAAACCTCGAACATCTAAATGATACATGAGACCATCTTTTCTGAAACCATGTCATGATGTTTAGGGAAAAACAAGGTGGACATTGAACCACAGGTGGAACTGAGCCAGGAAAAGATTCTGGACGTGGTCTCTGGGTTATTGAAGGAAGTAAATTTTGACATGGTAAGTAGTCTATTAGCATACTTTATGTTTGTATCTGATTATTGTTTTTAGGGCTTGTGTAATTGACATAACCCTCATAAATACTTAAAATGCAAGTGACCTTTGCTGATATTTTGAAAAAGTTAGGTATGAAGCTGACTTAGCATTCCAGATTATACCTTTAATTCTACTGGTTAATATATAAAGTATGCTTGAAATATTCTATTTTTTTTTTATTTTTAGAAATTTTATTGACCATTTTTGTCAATGCATCCTTAATGCTTGTGTTCAATAACAAATCGTATTGCAATCTAATCTTTAGTGCACTATCAGTCTTACTAAAAAAAATATTGCAACATAGGGAAGATGTGATTTGGTAATGTGGATTCAAGTCCCACGTTCCTAGTTGAATGGCCCTAATCACTGGTTAACTAAGGCTTCCCAATGTTCATTCATTTGCTAAGAACTAAACAGTTCAGTACTCTGGAATACTTGGGACATTTCTTTTATATTGCATCTATAGCTATGGATATTTCTGTTGGAAAACTAACACTATTCTCTTCCTATTGCAGAGGCTCACTTCAACATCAATTTGTCCCATAGAAAGGGTGAAATGAGGAGGCTTATTGAAGAAGCGATACAAAATATGGTGGTCGAAGAAGTGAAGGAGGCCGAAGTGGAAAGGAATTCTGAGAATGACTCGAAAGAGTAGCTTGAAATGGGTGCCTATGTAACTTTAGTTGCCCTTTATCTCAGACTATTTCATGCAGATTTCAACTGTTATTGTATAGCAGCAGTTGTATTTATGTTTATGACTTCTCTAGTCTCTCCCTAATTCTTTGAGGGATTTTTGGTTTGGTTTTTCCCCTAAAGAGTTAAGGAGTTTATTATAAGTTGCCTTGGTTGGATGTTTATCTATCATTTTTAAGGTTTTTCATTCACAGTGATGAATCCTCTTTGCATGGGTGCCAAAATCTATATATTACTTATGAAAAATGATCGTTGAGGTGGTGCAGATGTGCTTGATGTAGCACCTTTCTCTTTTGAGGTGTGCTACACCATCCTATTTCGAAATTGAGGAAGTCTTTACTTTTTAAAATGTCAATAGTTATATTGTTACCATAACTACTTGGCCTGTGTATAGGCCATCTTAACCCAACCTTCTAATCACTGGCCAACTTAGGAATTCATAAGTGCCTAAGTTTTTCTTCCTCTCATTTAGGAAGGAAAACAAACAGAAGTAACCTCCACTTTGTTTTTTGGCACTTAATTTCATATGATGTGCCTATCTTTTGTCGACGTCCTATTGTTTAGGTTTTTTTTAATGTTTTAGAATTCTTTTATATATCAATAAAAACATTGGTCCTTCCTTTTTTCAGTTTCCTTTTTTTAATTTCTTATTTTTAAGTTTTTTGATCGCTTAACTATGGCATCTTTTTATTATTTTTAATTTTTATTTTTCCAGAGGTTATCTCTCTTTTGTATTGTGTTTTACTTTGTGAAACAAGCTCACTTTTTAAAGTTCATTGTATTTTTTTCATTTTATTTCGTATTTTCTCTTGATCGAATAAAAAAATATAGGACAAAAGTTTTCAGCGAAGAGTCATGCTACATCATAATGAGAAAAAATAGTCCTAGAAAATCAAGTCTTTTTTTTTTTTTTGGTAACCAAGCTGAGGGGCTGGGACCTATATACAAACACCAACATGACACTAACACCAACTCACAAATGCAAGGAAATGGAGACACACACATGAGGGACATACACAACTCACACATTTGGGATAATGGGACCACACGCATGTGAGGGATACACACAACTCACACATGCGAGGAAATGGAGACTTGCAAATGTGAGAAAACACAACAAAACTCGCACATATGAGGTGATAAACCCACATATGCAAAGTGGTGGGAGGCAGGACGGAGCCAAAATTTTCTCCTAGAGGGGGCAAAGAATAATTAAAACCTTTAATAAATAAATGATGTATAAAAAAGTAACTGAATTAATTAACATAAACACCTGTACATCATTTTTATATTTCTAATTTTTGTTAAACTACATTGTTTTGTACAATATTATACAGACATAACCAATCTTGTACTTAATCGGACAATGGGCCCCACTCCAATTGATATGAGGTTTTAGGATATATCGTTAAAGAATATGGTATTCATTTTTAACAATTCAAATTATAATTATATAGGTCCTTTAATGGATTTCCCAATCACTTAGTTGCAAAAAAAAATGAGGGCACAAATAGTAAAAAGATAAAACATTCCCATAGAAAAAATCTAAAACATCTTGTCCCCATGTTAGAATTTCAAAAAATTGAGGGACAATTGCCGCTCCTCACCCTTGTGTATAGATTCATCCCAAGGGAAAGGGGAGAGTTGAACCTAAGACCTTCTAGTAAGAACTAACACACCTTACCACTAGGGTAAGGAATTGTTCTTCCTAGAAAATTAAGTCATTAATCCACTAGTTTTCCACTTATTTACTGTTGCGTAAAACTACCCTATATGATGTGAATTTTCCTTTGTAAGATGGGCCCATCATTTCTTTTAGAAGTTTCCCCATTTCTATTTTGATAAAATGGTTAGCTAGCTTGCACCTCCCTTTCGATGGGTCAATACCTAGTCACACTAAATCAAGTTGGCTTGGCCGGTTTGGATATTGAACTAGCCTAATTAGCCGATCTAAAAATTGCATGTGGGCAAGCTAGTGCCCGAGCCAAAACTCAAGATCCAACCCAAAGCCCAAACTAGAGCTTTTAGTGAACATGTAAAACTCCTACCTGATCGGCCATCGTCATCGATTTTCCCTTCACAGAAAGAGATTTCTTTTTTTATTTTTTTATTTATTTTTGTTTTTCATGTAAGGACTCACACACAAGCGGCACAGGCTCACCTAAGTCTCTCACCATTAGCGCTACAATAGGGAGTGATCCTCGATTGTTTCCATAGAAGAGAGATCTTGGGTTGTTCATTAGAAATAACAACATCAATACTATCCAAATTGGTGTGATGTACTCTTTAGAATGGTTCAGTAGGAATTCAGGTGCAAGCTTATTAAGATCATTAATAAGGAAAGAATATAGCATGATGAATGATAAAAAAAAATATATTCAAAAGAGATTAGATATTTATCACAATCATATGAGTTTATGCTAAGTTAGGAATATATTATACCAAAGTTGTGCTATGATTATAAATAAAAATTCATATAAACTAAAATTAACATAAAAGAAGAAATAAACAAGACAAAGATTGGTTTAGAGTATGCATATGCATGTTAATGACCAATCAAAATGAAGAAACATATTACATATAGGCAAATCCAACATAGTTGGGACAAAACTTTAATGATGATATCAAAACTCAAAATTGCAAAAACCCATTCAAAATAATTTATACCTTTCTTCTTCTTAAGTTATCTTTATGATATATGATTCTTGCTTAGTTTATCTTCTGTCATTGTAAGGATGATAGAGCCCTTCGTAAAATAGTGAGAGGAGGTGAGGGGTAAGAGAGATGAGACTAAGGGGGTTAAGAGACATCAAGGCAAGAGATGAAGGGAATAGGCTAAAGAGGGAGGGGGATATAACATGTATTTATAACATTTGAAACCCTATTTAGTTTCGCTTTGATGTAATACTAGCCATTCGATTTTGTAACTCTCCATCTAAGGGCGCATATTAAAATATAGCACCCTAATATAAATATTGCTAGCTGGTTTTTTTTTTCCTAAATATCTGCTTTCAAATCTTTTATAAGATTCTTGAACAATATAATAATTGAATAAACATCGGAGAAATAAATAATCTACTAAAAGAAACAACATTCCAATAATGAGCAAAGAATGCATCTTGGACCATGGCTCAAAACCGTAGGTTGCGGTTTCAAACTTGCTCTCTCTCTCTCTCTTGGTGGCCACTTGCCTAGGTAAAACCCTTACTTATCCTATGAATGGGAGAGGATGGGACTTCACATGCCCTGGAGAATAGTCAGTTCTTGAAGAGGCCAAATACCCTCATTAGCAAAAAAAAAAAAAAAGTAAAAAGTATGATAAAATTAATTTTAACCATTGGCAGTTTTACTATATCCATGTTTAGTAAGTTGAAAATGAGTGAAAAATAAACTTTCAGCTGCCAAAATTATCATAATTTACCAGTTGCTAGAAAATAAAAGACAAGTAAGATTGGTAAAATAAAGACAATAAGTGGTTACTTTACCACTCTCTCTCTCTCTCTCTCTCTCTCTCTCTCATTACTTCAGATAAAACAAACACAAATTTTACTTTGCCTGAAACTTTACCTCACCATTATTTACCATTACCTTTTTCCATTAATTTACTTCACCCTTAATTTACAAGCAAGTAAAAAAAAACCTAAGTTAAAGTTCTCCACTAACCCCAATTAAAATAGAAAAATAAAAATGACTGAGCCCTACATTACTGCTCTTTCCTGACATAAAAGACAAAAATCTACTTATTTACTTCCCCAATATGTTAAAGTCAACTTCATTTACTTAAAAAATCTTCCTATAGGAAAGGTCCTTCTATTCTGCTATTAAACTGAAGTGCTTCCATTGTTACCTTCTGGTCCTTTATACAGCCAAAAAAAATCAATACATTTGGCAACTGCTTCTACATCATCCATATAAAAATTCTTATTTCTTCTACACTTATCTATTTGTGCATGTGTTTTTTCTACTTGACCAATATTCTGCTCCATGTGTGATAGCTATTTTAATTGTTATCCGAGGCTTGAGTAGTTTTTTCTTTTTCTTTATTGGTACAATGACCCTATAATGTGACTTGCCTCAAAATGGCCACAAAAAGGTTAGTTCTATTTCATTTTTGCATTCTAATAGGAATGATCACACCATCATCATCATCATCAAAGTCTTATTCCAATCATGTTGGGATTGGCTATATGAATTCTATTTCTCCATTCCGTTCTATTTTGAGCCAAATCTTTAGATAAGTTAAACTTCTTCAAATCGGATTCAATGACCTTCATCAATGTTTTCTTTGGCCTACCCCTACCTCTTGATAGGCGATCTACCTGTATAGTCAAACTTTTTTTTACCAGTGTCATTACCGACCTGCGCTCAACATACCCTCTAATAGAAAAGATCACATATTAATACTTATTTTAAAAGTGGTCCAGCTAACGGCAGACCCTGCTCTTATTAGTATAATATTTTGCCACCAACCTTACTATAAGAGACATTTATTTTCACAGTTCTAATTTTATTAAGTGGGCCCAACTGAGGAACCTCATCAATTTCTTTTATATATTTTCTTTTGTGATTCCACACAAAGGTTGAATGAGTATCAATTTGAAATGGTGGTGCCCATTCATTGGGTTTGATGAGTGTGAATGGGAGTTAGACTGATGAAAAGGTGAGCCCAATTGAGAATTACAGTGTTGGGCTCCACATAAAAGTACATGTTGGACTTGTAAAAGAAAATTCCTTTAGCTTAGGAAGTATTTACCATAGATTAAGATTTACCAAAAAAAATAAAAAAACATAGATTAAGGATGTTTCTAACAATAGTATGATCCAATGACCATATTAAAAGCTTCGAACCCTACCCTATGTGTGATTGAGATGCCTCTAATGCAGGCTCACAAAGGGTTTAAAGTTCAATGATTTTCTTCTACATGCGTGATTAGAATGCATGCACTCTTACCTCATGCCCTAATATCTTTAGCAAGGGCCTTATTATAATATATTAAAGTTGGAGATTTTAAAATCAAATTTGACCAAAATTCTTTTAATTTTGGCTTTTTTATTGAGCCTTAAAATGCAAAAATATATATGGGTTTGGAGTTTAGAACCCAAGACCTTTTGCCTATTTAAATAGCTAGACTTACAAAGCACCACACAATATTAATATGTAATTATTTATTAAAAAAATATAAAAAGTAATTAAATGAGGTGAGAATCTTAGCCATGTGAGTCACGCTCGTGCTCAAGATGGGTTATTGTGCTAGTAAAAAATTCAAACAGTGTTATAAAACTAAAGGAGAATCAGAGATAAAAGAAGAACAGAGAGGAGGGAGAGAGGTTCGTATTAATGAGATTTGTGTGTACATAATGGGGGAGGAGGATCTTATTTATAGAATAAGATTGCTTACTCCCCAATCAATTTAATAGGGAAAGACTTTAACCCTTAGTAATTCCTTTATCTCATGTGGATCCCAATGTGGACATTCACCTATGATAATACATCTTATAACAAACAGCCCAATATAAATACCTTTTTCTTATAGGCAATGTTTTCCTACAAACAGTGCAGCTGGTGGGGAACAAGTAGATGCAGCAAATCATGGTATATAAGGCCGGCCGCGCTATCGCCTGGGATTATGCTGAAATGGACGCTAGAGCTACACTGCATATGTTGTAATTTTTATTTTTACAGCGATGAGGAACGCACAACCTTCGATCATCCCTGCGATTGATCATCGGTAAACTTGTGAATGCCAATTTTTTTTAGTTTGATCGACTTTGACGGAGGCCCAAGCCCCACGAAACGAACCTCACGAACTTCTCCTGAGTGACTTTTGCAGCCATGGATAGCTGCCCCGAATGAAACGTGATGAGCACGTGACTGGCCACCGTTCTCAAATTCAAGCCATTGCCCTTTTCCATTCCAAACCTGAGAACAGACGAAAGGGTAAAAGAGGAATATGATCTATCCTCTCTGTGGCCGGGACACACACAAGTATCTCTGGGGCCTCAACCGCTTTTCCTGCTGTCTCTTCTCTGGGTCTCTCAGTCTCTGTGTACTCACTTTCTCAACTTCAATCCAACTTCCCATCCACACCCACACTCTAGGTACCTCTCTCTTTCTCTCTCTCTCTCTCTCTCTCTCTACTTCTTCTCAACATGGAAATCTTGTGAGGTGTTTCTCACATGGACCATATGGATAGAAAGATGGATTGATAATGTTCTTGACAGATTAGGGTGTGCTTGTTTGGATGAGGAGGAAATTGAGCTTGAGAAAACTGATCTTCCAGTTAGTTCAATTTATACTCTAGTTAGCTTTCTCATCCAACCCAGAAGGGTTAAAGGGCATATAATCTCAATTGCATGGATTTCATTTTCTGCTAGAAATGGAAACTGAATAACATTATCAATCTTTACTTTTTGGGTCCTAAGCTAGTTTCTCTGAAAATTTTGTGAATAGTAAAAATTCAATTTTGCAAGTAAAAAACCAGGGAAATCACTTCTCCCCTAAAAATCATTCTTTTTGGATTGAAGTGAAGTAATTACAACTATATCTGCTATGAAGAATCTGATCCTAAATCTTCATATAGTAGCATTTTAAAATTACACCTTGATGAGGGCATCAGTTTCTGGGTAACTTATATTAGAATCTCTGGTGGCAAGAATGAATGAAAAATGCTACTGAATATTAGAGGAAATGTATTTGGACATTGTAATCAAGTAACTTGAGATGTTTTGACTGTGATCCAATCCTACATTGAATAAATATTTGCTCTGATCAACAGGAATGACGCCCCTTTTGGAACTTCCGATTGAGTCAAATGGGTTGGCTTTGGGCAAGTTTAGAGCAGTGAATTGAGGGTGCTTTTGGGTTCCTAGGGGGTATGGATTTCGTTGCATTTTTGGGGAAGGTTTGGGGATGCTAGTTGGGTTTAGGTATGGATTCTTTATTAACTGTCTGATGGTATGCCTCTAGGAACTGTTTTCTCACTTGTGCAATGTTGACTTTTTTTTTCTTTTTTGGCTAAAATGTGCAATGTTGACTAAAACACCTACAATACCATGTCCATCTTTTTCCTCCAATACTACAAATTGTTTGGTGGTTTGTACACTCTCCCATGCATGTGCGATTGATAAATCCTACTAAGATACCATTAAGAAAAAGGATAAATCCTGTTTCAATAGGTTATTGGGAAGGCTTTGCATGGAGCTCACAAAAATGAGGCACTAGGTGAAAGTAGATTCTTTGTGATCCAAAGTCCTCATTATTTAATATCTATAATGTGGATCAAAATGTCAATAAATTGGTCATATTGGCTGAGAGTGCCCCTCTTTTTTTTTTTTCTTTTCTTTTTTCTATCAGTGTTCACATGCGTATTTTAGGGAATCGGCTGATACAATGCATATCGACCAAGAAGCTCCAATTTATATCAAACAACCCCAAAAGCCCCCTCCTTTCTACATTCTCTTATATGGGCAGATGGATTTTAGTATATTTATTTATCCAAGCATGTTGGCATTGATGAAAAAAGTGCAGTACTATTTTTTATTGTTACTATTATTCATTTCAAAGATTGTTTTTGACATTGAAGGACAGAAGAGAGTAGAGATCTTAATCCACATGATAGTAGGTTAAAGTGGATTTTGCCACTCACTTGCAATTTTAGTTACACATTAACATGGAAGTTTCTTATTTTTTTTATTTGAAGAAAGCCAGCACTTCCATGGCTGCTCGAGCCAAGGGCAAGTTAACAAAATCCAGAGTTCCAGTGGATGATAAAGGCAAAGATGAAGGGTAACAGACCTGAAGGTGGGCATGGAGTTTGAAACTGAGAAAGATGTTTATGATTTCTACAATAGACATGCCAGAAAAGCGGGTTTTAGTATTCGGACGGATTGGAGAACTGTAGTTCACAAAACAGGTGTAGTGCAAGCCAGAAGGTATGTGTGTTTTAAAGGTGGTCATTGCGTGCCTGATAAATGAAATAAGAGTATGATGCATCACCATGGTGGAAAAATAACTGGTTCTGAGGCATATATGATCGTTAGGCTTCAAATTAAAGGAAAATATCGTGTAACGGAAACTTATCTTCTTCATTATCATTGTCTTGCAGCCCCCAGACAAGTTCACTTTTTAAGATCACAAAGAAATTTGCTGTTGCTAAAGCAGCAGCAGCAAATGATTGTGATAGTTCTGGGAATATACCGAAAAAGGAAGAATTTATGAGCGGTGAAGATGAAGGTAAAGATAATGTGGAATGCATTCCTATTGATTCTACAATTATTTCAGATCAAAAAGAATGAAAGCAATGGATAAGTTAGATGCAGGGGGCTTATTAGAGTATTTCAAGAATAAGCAACTTGTAGGTCCATCATTCTTCTGTTCTACTCAGATAGATGCTGACAATCATATCACCAATATTTTCTGGTCAGATGGGAGAATGTTACTGGACTATGAGCGTTTTGGTGATGTAGTTTGCTTTGACACAGCATACAAAACAGAAAAATATGGCCGACCATTTGCACCATTTATTGGCATTAATCATCATAGGCAGGTAGTAATTTTTGGTGCTTTTTTTTATTCTTTGATGATACCGCTGATTCTTTCAGTGGTTGTTTAGAACTTTTTGTGATGCAATGTCTGGAAAAAAAGCCAAAGATCATTTTAACGGACCAAAATAAGTAATGGAAAATGCAATTTCGATGGAGTCGCCTGAAGCCATTCATCGTATCCCTCTGTGGCATATGTTTTAGAGTGCCTTCAAGCACGTTAGGTGTGTATTTTGTGCTTCGCATACTTTTTCTGATGACTTCCACAATTGTGTTTATGATTATGTGGAGGAAGATGAATTCCTTCAAGCATGGGATAATATGATAAAAAAAAGTACTGTCTTGTAGATAATACATGGATACTACAATTTTTTAATGAAAGAAAGAAATGGGCTGTGGTCTATGGAAAAGACGCGTTTTGCGCAGATATGAAAAGCATACTACAGACTGAAAGTTTAAATAATGAGTTAGAGAGGTATCTGCATCCTTCTTGGAATATACTTCAATTTTTTATGGATTTTCAAAGGATGGTTGATGAAAGACACTATGCAGAATTAAAAGCTAATTTCAAAATGATACAAAGCTCCCCAAAGGCTATTGTACCTGTTGACATTTTGACAAATGCATCAAGTGTCTACACGCGAGTGATGTTTGAAATGTCCCAGACAGAGTATATCAATGGTCTGAACTGTATTGTTATTGATTGTACTGAGGAAGGGACAGTGAAGAAATATGAAGTTACAGATGGAAAAGATCACTACCACATGGTTACAATATTGGACTCGATGGATGAGGCCACTGTCATCTGCAGTTGCAAAATGTATGAATCTTTAGGGATTCTGTGCGTCCACGTGTTAAATGTAATTGGTGACACCATAAGGCTTGTTCCAACCAAATACATATTGAAGAGGTGGACACGAGTGGCATCTGCATTGTCATTAGAGCCATCAACTAGTGAGTTCATATCAGTGGATGACCATAAGGAAGCTTTCTCACAACATTATAATCGTCTGTTTTTTAATTTTGTTAAAGTAGCTAGTGGGGCTGCTGAAAGTGAAGAAGCATATGAATTCACCTCTAATCTCTTGGACAAGATGTGGCAAGACATAGAAATGATATCAAGGAATTTAACTCGTGGGGAACCATCAGGATATGGTGAAAGCTTAGATGATGAGGTTGGGGTGCAAAATGATGGCCTCAAACTGACTGTTGATGAGATACAGTTCAAAGAAGTTAATGGTTTTGGAAGAAAAATGGGAAGCGGCTCTGGTGGACCTAGCATTATAGGTTTTTTTGAAAAACAAGCTGCACCAAGCACCCTTCCTTCTAATACCTGTCCTACTCCAATATTCTGTCTGGTTCCAACTACTCCACCAACCCTCTTGTTATAGGTACTACTTTGATTACCCTTAATGACATTGCCAATTTCAGCCTAACTTATTTTTGAAATATTTGGTTGGTTATTGATTCTTTGTGCATTATATAGGAATTATGTCATGGTGGGCTGAAGCCAATAGTTTTTTTTTTTAATGATCATTCCCATTCACAAAGTCACATCATATGGCTCCATTTCATGGTGGGCTGAATCCAATGTTACTGATTTAGCATCCACTTAAATTTGTTTACACTGTTACTTCATGCAATTTCTTATCCATCATTATGTTCTAAATTTTTTATAAGCTTTTTTTTTCAATAATTTTTTATGGTTGTCACAAATCACAATGGTACTGATGCTATTTGCTATTTCTATGTTCAGGGAAACTCTCCTCATGATTTCTACCGAGAATCAGGCCATAGCACCTCTAACGCGAGCCGAGTAATCAGGCGAAACTAAATACTTTCATTAAATGTCATGTCATTTAAATATGCTAGAAATGGCTTTTGATGGTTCTATGTTTGGTCTGCCGGAGTCATCACTATTTGGCACGTCTCAACAGTTTGTACTTGGCCACAGTTCACAAGGAATTTCGAAGGAATGGCAATCACCGCTACACTAACCAACCACTGACGTAAGATGCGTTTATTTTGGAACAGTTTTCAAATTATTTTATTTTAGGGCATTATGTCTTTTAGCATCATTGCCATTGTTTTTGGACATTTATTTAGCAATTATAGTGCTATTAGCATCTCCTCTTCTAACCCTTCGCAAGATCTTTTTAAAGGAGATTAATATTATCATATGGATGGATTAACTTAACCAATTTGGACAGTGGGCGTATTCCTCCCTTACTCTACTCATTTTCATGCAATCCCTAGTCTTCATAAGTCTTTATCTCTTGATCTAACTCTAAACCTATAGTTAAACCCTAATTTGTGATTACGTCAATCCTGACAAAACAATCAGTTGTTGATGTTTGGTTTTAAAGTGATTTATGAGGCTAAAAAAAAGGTTTCATGCCCTGTGTGGGATTCATTTTCTTACACTGTATTTCCAGTTTCCATTGCTGATGCTATAGAACGTTTGTCTTTTGATGGTATTAAATCCATATCTTCCAATTTCCGCATCTGATGTTGTATTTGGTGACAACATTTATGTCTCATTTGTATGAATCTTATGGAGTACAAGAGATACTTGATGCGGTGAGTGCATAATCTGTGTGATTTATTGAGATAATTGTGCTGTCAAAATGGGTGGTTTGGCTGTTTATGATATGTGCTGAATTTAGCTATATTATAGGTACAGTTTGTGTGATCCAGTGCTAAAAGTCAATTGTAATGTGGGTGGACAACGTTATGGTTTAGTGAGTTCCCTTGATTTGAACCCATTGGCTAGCAAGCTAGCATTCTCTGACAGTGGTCCGTCTAACCCTTAGACCAAGAACTCACACCAAAAAGATATGCACACACCAAGAAGAGAAAATGATTAGAGCAAAGGGAGCTTCTATACCTTCCTCCTATGATACCCAGATACGGCAGTTGACATATGGTACCTATACCGATACAGTCTGATACGAATTTGGGTACGGAATACGGCAAGATATGGTTGGGATAGGGCTTAAAATCTCAGAATACAGCTTTCTTGTATCATATATGTATATATATTGATATATAACGAAGAAGAAACCCTATCCTATTCCCTTCCCTGCGACCGAGAGAGAGAAAAGGAAGGAGGAGGAAAGGTACACCAACCAGTGCCCAACTGTTGCTGCTCAATTGTTACTGTTGACTGGATTTGCTGCTGCTGCTCGAATGTTGCTGCCGATCTACAACTGGAACTTCACTGCTGTCCTCATCTTCTTCTTCTTCTTCTTTTTTCTTTTCTTCTTTTGTTTTTTCTTTTTTTTTTCTCCATCTCCATCAGCTCCTTTCTTTCACAATGTTTCCCTGTCAACTATAAAAGGGAGAAATGTCCTTTAAAAGCCATCCTTTTTACATTCATCCCCCATAAGTTTTGTTTTAATACCTTGTAACTCAAATACCAACCGCATTACATGGGCATTGCCAAAGAAAAGTCAAGGATTTTCATTTTTACATTAAACACCCCCACTCTTTTGTTTTATTTTAAGAGTGCAAAACTCAAAACCCACCATACATTCGGTGGTGGCTTGCTAATTTTCCCCCTTTCCGGCTCATCTATAAAGTTCTTCTATTTATATATATATATATATATATTGTATCGAATTGGAAAATGACCTTTCTCATCGTGTCATTCAATGTCCTTCATTTCTTTAAAATATATTTTCCTCTCTTGGAAGACGTAAAACTTCCTTTCCTCCTCACTCCATTTTAAATGTAATTGCTGGAAGTTCATATTCAACTTCATATTTAGTTTTTTAGGGACCCATTTCCATTAGTTAGCTATGCATGTATGATGATGTATCATATATTACTATCACATGATATCCGTGTTTGTACCCGTGTAGTATCTTCGTGTCTGTATCGTACTTTATGTGATACCATACCCATATCTATGTCCTACATTTTTTAAGATGCCAAGTTGAATCCCCATTTCCCGTACCCGTGTCTGTATCCAGGCATCATAGCATTCCTCAACATTGCTTCAAAGTTAATTTTGAGAGAATGAATGAGACTAACCCTATTTACTAGCTTTATATTATCAATGGCTTAGATCAATCTATCCCTTGTATTGCTTCCTTAATATTGCTTGATTTTTTTTTATCATTATTATCTATAATGTTAAGATATATTAGAAAGAGGATGAGGATACAACAGCCTATCACAAGGATAGGGAAATGACAGAGATGTACCAAAGATGACTAAACAAAGAAATGACAAAGTGAAAGCCAACAAATCAGATCTATCCACTCTTTGTTTTGCTAAAGCATTTGCAAAACTATTGGCCTTGTATCTGACATGCTGAAACTTGACTTGGATAGAGGAAGACAAAATGTACTTGATCTTGATCTCATCATAGTAAAACTGAAAGTTCCACGGCATGGTAGCAAACAAAGACATCCAAGAGATGGCCTTAAGAGAATCACTCTCCACCACCAAAGGTGCTGAAAAGATGTCAATGCAAAAATTTAAAGAGCTTCATGAATAGTTGCAGCCTTTGCTTCATTAGACTCCATAATCCCAACATTTTTTTTAGAACAATAACAACACCATCCCAAACACATTTTGAAGAAGAGACTATTTTTCGCAGACCTAATCTGAAAACTTATGCACACCTGTACCAACCCTATCCACACTATTCTAGAATTCTCTACACAAACCCACAAGTTATAAGAATAAGCTAGATAGTTCTACACAATTCAAGATTGCCAAAAAGTTAAATATTCTTTTGGATCCTTGAAGATCTTCTCATCAATCAATCTGGAACCTTTTGTCCATCTGATCATATATGCTCTCCACTGTGGCAGTGATGGTGCGCATTTGACTCTAGCAACCCTCCATTTATCCCATTTTATGACTCGCCGAATTATGTGTGCACCATGAACCAAGAGCACATGACTCAAGATATCTGATTTGATGCTATATATTCAGCCCCAAATACAGTATATGGATCCTTGATTTGCAGCTGGGCTCTCATTTTTAGCCTGGGTATGTGAGCTCTATGTATTTTGTTATTTTGGTTGGTGGGAATGGTACTTACTTCTTCAGTTTGACCGACATGGCGTTGCATTCTGTTGGTTATTTATTTATTTATTTTTGGTTGGAGTGACATGGGGCCGCATTCAATATATTGCTATTTTGGTCCGTGATTTTTTTTTTTTCTCCTTTGAATGGTGTTGGTGAGATTGTTATTCAGTAAGAACACGGTAACTGTCACTGACATGGTTGATATGGACTAAATGATCTTTGGTGCAGGTGTATGCATATAGTAGGCGTTATTATGTAACTTCTTCAACTGTAACCTCAATATTTTAGACTAATACATCTGCTGCTACTTTCATTTTCTTCTTATGCAGTATTGATTATGTAGTCATTATAATTTCAAATTGTTACAGTAGGTTTTACCAAAAACAAAAAGTATTTTACTGCAGAATGGCTGATAAATTGGGACTGGTAATACACATTGTGCTTGGTCAGAGAGCAATTTGTCGTTTGTGTCCGAAAGAAGTTGTTTATTTTGTTTGGATAAGTGTTTCATTTAAATAAATTTGGATTTGATCAAAATTTGGGGTGTGTGATTGCGAGGAGGGTTCATGTATTACAATATTTTGATTGTGTGATAGATAACCCAACTTATACTTCTCACAAAACAGTGGTGAAAATTAGTTCTTATAGAATTATTTTTCATATATATGTATATATATAGGAGAATATTCATGCGCATCCATAACTCACCGTTCTTTTTATTAGAACCTTAGGTGGGATCTATCTATCACCCAATCCAAACCTTGCAATACATAGGTGACCCCCTCACAGTAAAAAAATACCCATTTGTTTGCCCATCTTTTCTTGTCATGGGGCCCACGTTGATTCAATCTAGTCTATTAGACTAAAAAATTTTCGTATAAGTAAGCCTCATATGGATCTCTCCATCCAAATAACTTCCATGACTATCATACATCCCAGTGGGCCCAACTAGGAGGGGGTGTTTCCTCCTATAAGACACCTATGTGCAGTGTAATGCTCCTTGTATATTTAATCAAATTATAAGAAAAAGTTAGATGAGTATTAGATTTGAACTTGTGCTCATACATGTGGGATAGTGTGTGAAAAGATTTCATTAACTCAATGTGGGTCCCATAACATAAAAAAAAGGAAGGCTGAAAATGGGACATTTTTAAAGTGGAGCTTGTTTTATAATTTTCATATATATATATAATATTAATATACATCATTCCCTCACCCCTGATCATAGAGTGAGGGACATTTGCACAATTAGAAATATATATATATATATTAAAAGCTATTAAACTTTGAAGCTCTGCAGATGTATTTGTGAAGATCCAATCTAATTAGGATGACATTTTTAGTTCAAAAATACAATACATGATGATAGGTCTCTCGTAGTATAATGTATTTTTTGCAAATATTCAAATAATTGACAATTTTTTTAGGTTGAGATCCAAGGAAAACCTCACATGTGGAAAGAGCAAGCCCGCATCCCCACACACGTTGTTGGTGGATAAATTGAATGTTTTTTTGTCGGTATTGTGAAGGAAGAGGTGACCCATCGTAGGCCAGGGAGATAGCAAATAGCATTAATGTCGGTACACGGCGTTTGGGCCCATCATGCTGGTGGGTGCACAATATTTTCGTGCTACAGCAGCATGTCTTTCTGGCCTCTAGTGTACAATGATACATGCTTATGCATTGGTATTGGTATACATTTTTGGTACTATCATATTGTCTTATGTTCTTTCAAAAGCGGCGAACAATAGTTAAATAAAAATGGGGAACAAGGTTCTTATCATTGAGGAGATCGATAATATTTTTTAAATTTTCTATTTTTTGCTTATCATTTAAAATAAACTTATCAATTCTTTTATAAAGGTATATGCTTATATCTACCCTAATATTTTAAAGAGCATAATTATTCAAAACTTTGAGGACAATTAAAATATAAAATAATAAGATTACCATAATGAATATAAATTGCTCAAAATAATCCTTTACTCCTTATTTTTCAACTGAGAGTTGTATTTCACTCTAATCAAAGTAAGGTCTATATTGGATTGACCAATTGTAAACTAATTCACCCATGATGAATTAATAAAAATCTATTATTTGGTTACTTGTGATCATTTTATGGGCCACAATACCTACGGTTGACATGGATAGTTTAATTTTCATTGATTAGTTACTTGTGATTGTTTGATGGGCTACCATGTGTGATAGATGGTTGTGAACACACCATTGATAGCCATTAATCATTGCAACAAAAAAGGTAAACAACCAACTATTCTTATTCAAATAAATGTTCTCTCTTTTCATCAAAAAAATAAATAAACGTTCTCTTTTTACGTAGATTTTTTCTGAGCTTTATTCTAATAGAAGTTAGTCCTACTATAAGATTGAGCACATCATAATTTTAAATGTAAATAAAGTTGGACCAACTCCTATTTCAATCCAAAGGATAGCCAATAAGCCAAAAATCAACTGGTTTTAAAGAAATGTTTCGGAGAAAAATTACTCTTTTTGGAGAGAAAAACTCTCTTAAATGTGGAGATGATTTATTTATATTTTTGGAAGAAAGCAAATGACAAAAGTAGCATAAAATATAATTTCAAATTCTGTCCCTTATAAAGGAACAAGATATTGAGGGTTTCCAAGCTTTTGCTCATTCATTTTAGGAAAACCAACGCAGTTGCAGGTTAATTTCACAATAATCTCTAATTTTAAGTTTCTTATAGGTTAATTTCAATAATTCCAAATGTAAGTCTCCTCTCTCTCTCTCGATCATGATGAGAACCCGTGATGATGCACTTGTAAACCAGAGGTACACCTGGTGAGACACAGGGCCAATGTTAGTTTCAATATTTTGCAAATCTGGTGTCTCTTATAAATTTCAATATATAATAGCCACCGAACTTGTAGTCATTTTTGAGGAAACCAAGTATAATTAAGTCTTCCCAGAGGCTACCAAGCAAGCAAAAACATATAGAAGGATTCTGATCCATGTGAAGAATCCCTTGAAAACTGCAAGTAGTGTCCTTCCTATCTGCCAAGAAAAAAAGCAGTTCAATTTCAGCTGCCACAGCAGGGTCAACTAGCTAAATTGTGAACGAGCTAGAAAACTGTAAGCCAGCTGAGCATCATCTACTTATCAATGCATGGGTGAGCTGCCAGAATCCAATGGTGTTGGAGAAGATTAGTAGCCCAGGAAAGGTGGTCAGCTGGCTAACTCCCAAGTTCCAACAATATTCCCCTTCTCAACAAGTGAATTTCAAATTGAGCCATCGCGAATGATTTAAGTGCATCCAAGGCACTAAAGTCGAAAAGAAAATTTAGAACCGAGAAATTTAATTCAATTGCTCCATGTTCTTCCCCACCCCCAGTAGTTAAGATGATGGATAACGGATGCCCAAAAATGGTTGCAACTTGCATGACACCAACTTTCTATCAATTGCCCCTCCATAGGCAGCAAGGAGGTTTTAAGTTCTAGATTATTGAAATAGGTCGCATTCCCGCACTTGCCCCACCATAGGGGCTAAGTATTTTTACGGGACACAAGGCCTCTGAAGCTGTGTGCGTCTTCAGTTTTTTTCTCTCAACTTTACTCACCTTGAATTTGCACTTACATACTTACTTTGAATTTGATGTTATCTCCACTGGGCATTGATTTGGACATGTAAATTTGAGTGTATCTAAAATCAAGGTTAGAATCGGCTTTTTTTTTTTTTTTTTTTTGCTTCCATCTAACACTTTTTGGTACGTCTGATTATTCTAACCTCTTGATTGGGCTATCTCCAATAACTACCATGTATGTAGTTGAGTTCTGCATTAGTTGGGCATTTTCTAACATGTAGATGCTATTTCTACATAGAACCAAATCCTCTATTTAAAAATACAATTCATATAACAAAATAGCTAAAAACATATGTAAGCGGTTGACTATTGTGTGTCTACTTAAATGCAACACATTTGTTCTTTTGCTATTATTAATGTGAAAGAAGTCTAGCAAAAGCTTAGCCCCACATAAATGAAAATCCTAGATTTGCCACTGGCCACCAATCTGACTAATAATCAAGTATCAAATAATCCAGTTCAATTATGCACAGAAATTACAAAATTCTATTTAGGAGAAAATAATGGAGAATATGATAGATCTATCCAGCAGCAGACCTAGGATTTTCATTTGAGGGGGCCTAGTGATGGTCAATTAAAAAAAGTTATTTTGTGGTACTTTCTTTAAACTAGAGCAAAAAAATTTACCCACAAATTAAAATATAGAAAAAAAACCCATAAATATAACTTCAACAAACCAAAAAAAAAGAAAAAAAACACAAAGATAAAAAAAGATTGAAAGGATACATGTTCAATAGAAAATCTACAAACTCAAATCAAAACTTTTTAATTTGAAAAGAGTCTTTTCAATTGAAAATTAATTGCATCATCGCGGACAGGCCATAACATTGGAAAAGAATTTCTATCTGCTATCTTTTGATGTATTTTTCATTAAACCAAAAGCCTCATTATCAATAGATTACAAGTGATTACTGCTTAAACATATGGGTGCTATGAGAAAATTCACTGACCTTACTCAGAATTCCTTCAAAAAGAGTTTTTTTTCTTAGAAATTATATAAACTGCTTCCCTATGTTAGGGATTTAAAACCAAATAGACAAATGGGTCTTGAGCAAAAAACCAATGAAAGTGATAAAAATTCTCCAAAAAAGTCTTAGAAAAAGCTAATTCTAATATGATCTTAGAGCAAAATAGAATAACGTCTGAAAATATTTTGATGGAACATATAGTGGTTTGATTGCAGGATGAGGACTATAAAATAAATCTGTAAATATTTAATGGAAAGTTTCGTAAATTTAAAATCTGATGTGTTTTACAGGATCTAGAGAATATTATGAATTATTCTCAAAACCTCCTAATGAAAACAAAAATCTTATAAAGGAGGGAAATTATAAATTTGCAATGTAAAAATAATTTTAATTGCTTCTAAACCTTAGAAATAGAGATAATCAAGGACTCTAAGCATGCTAATGAAAAAAAAAATCTTATAATGGTCTCAAAATATCAGTTGACCCTTGGAGAGGCTCTAAAACACAAGATCTAGGACTCAATAAAGCTAACTGAAAGATAGCTTCCAAAAATTAAATAACAAAAAATCCATCATGACTCACAAAATATTTGTATAAAAAAAGATACATGATCAATAGAGCGCAAAAGCCAAAAATATATAAAAAAATTTTATTTTTTATAGTCCAAAAAAATTAAAAAAAAACCTAAACCAAAACAAGAATCCAAATAAATTTATCCCCAAAAAAAAATTCGACACATGATTTGGAGAAAATACACTCCGTATAATAATCAAATGTTTCCAGGCTATTGAGAAAAAGGAAAAAAAATCCATCATTAATCGCTATGGATTGAGATAGGGAGAGAGGGATTCAGAGACAGGAAGAAAGATGCACCAATGTTTATGCTGGAGCTGATTCCCGACTTGGGCACTTTTAAGAGAGAGACAGAGAGAGATTTAAGGTTTTCACAGTTGGGAAGTGGGGGCTCCATGGCTATTTTAGCAAGGGGCTTGGTCAAATGTGTTGTACAGCCGATATGGGCTTTTTCCAGTCCACGTGGGGGCTGAAGCCCCCACACCCTTGAATGTGGGTCCGCCCATGCGTCTACCTGCAACCCTAAAACCACATTAAAATGTGTGAATTTGGTCTTCTTTGCATTTGTAGATATGCTCAGATTTGGTGATTTATGGCTTTGGGTATGAATTAAGATTTGGGGGTTTAGGGTTGGAATTAAGATTTGGAGATTAAAGGTTTAGATTTAGGTAAAGAGTGATTAGGATTACGGTCTGGGGAGCGAAAAAGAGAAGTAAGATTCAATTAAATACATCTGCTCTCCTCTAAAACAGGCAGAAATGGAATGGCTATATCAGTTCCACAAGAACTAGTAAAAGCTGCAACATACTCCTTTTGTGGTACCCCTCACATGAGTAGTTTGTACAGGACTGCCGACGAGGAGCTTGATCCTCATCTTGGACTCTCATCAAAAGTAGATGTTGAAAGAGACGAGAGAGTTGTCCCCTCGTTTTTACCAACAGCAGTTTTGAAATGTGGGGCCATTGTTCGGGGTGACTGTTTAGACATATGTGGGGCATGGTACAGGGCCCCATTCGAATCTCTAAGGATTTCAAAATCGATATTGGGCGACCGCCCCAGATCATCATAATGTGGGTCCTCCCCTATTTCCATCGCAGAGACCTCAAAAGTTGTGACGTCGCTTCAAAAGTTGTGATGCTGTTCTTCTTGCGATGAACTAAATAGAGAGGATGGATTAGTCTAGGGAAAATTGACTTCATCAAAGACTACATGTCTTCTTTGAAGGTGGATGATAGCATCTGCAGCCTTCGTGAAGAGATTTTCTGTCCAATCTTTCAAATAAGGACAGAGCAATGCCCAAAGTTTTCTAGAACTGAAAATCTCGGTGTTTTCTAAACAATTTATGAAATTGGTCTAGCGAGACATGTTGATGTGTTTGTGAAGAAAAAATTTTGATGAGAATAAAAATGCATTGCTTTTGGTTCATTTTAAAGAGATGGCAAACTTGATTTATAGAGATCAGATACAATGACGATGAGTGACACAACTTTTGTGTTAGATAATGACAATACTCTATTACTCTTGAAGGTGCTTTGTCCTTTTTTTGATTGAATGAAGTTGGTACTTGACTAGATATGTTGTCAAAGTCGAGGGTATAGTAAAGGAAATTATTAGCTTCTTTTGTGAATAATGGATTTGTATTTACAATGTTGTGAATGTGTTGGGAAGGGATATATACAGATGTAAACAGGTTACCGAAATATATTTTTTAGAATTGGAAAAAAATTGAAATTACTTTTGTCAACACAAACTGTATGTGTTGGCAAAGAGTCACGCTTTTTTTGGTTGGCAAAAGTTGTTTTACCAATTTCATTTCTCACTTTTGCCAACAATATAGTATACTGGTTGTCACGACCCGAGCCCAGAATTCGGGGGTTAGCGAAAAGCTAAACCGGTGACACACGTACTCCCGTGCACGTGCACCCAAACCCAGTCCAGATGCACGCACACAAGGGATCTAACACGTGTGAAACAGACGAACGCGGAAGCTGTAGATATCATAGCAAGCAACAAAGAAAATAGCGGAAGCCAAGCAGAAACAAATACGGAAGCGACAAAGACAAATACACTGATATAAAACCAAATACACACCAAAACCATATACACAAAATATACAGAATACAAGTCCAAAGTCCAAAGTCCAAATACAAATCCCCTGAAACCAAAACTCAAAATCCCAAAACGAAAAGCCACTGGAAGCATGCATGAACGCACTCGGCAGAGATGATCAGGCCCACTCTGCCAAACCTGAGGGTGCCTCTACACTCGCCCCTGCAGCCTCCTCGACCGCCGGGGAGCTGGGCAAGGTATCTGTGCCTGCAACACCACAGACCACACAAATGAATACAACGATCCAGCAAATATAAGTAACAGGAAAGAAACACGCATAGTATCAAAGCGAATGAAATAGGGACAGAAGATTAAATACAGAGTCCATCTTAGTATGCTAAGCAAATCGTGCATAGGAGTAAAACATGATAATGGCAGGCCCACTCTGCCAAACCTGAGGGTGCCTCTACACTCGCCCCTGCAGCCTCCTCGACCGCCGGGGAGCTGGGCAAGGTATCTGTGCCTGCAACACCACAGACCACACAAATGAATACAACGATCCAGCAAATATAAGTAACAGAAAAGAAACACGCATAGTATCAAAGCGAATGAAATAGGGACAGAAGATTAAATACAGAGTCCATCTTAGTATGCTAAGCAAATCGTGCATAGGAGTAAAACATGATAATGGAATCAAAACATAGAATACTGAACTAGTTGGCTACTACGTTAACCATGTTCTCTCCAAAAGAGAGCAGAGCAGAGCAGAGGAGAACACCGCTGTCCAGGCCAAAGGTACAACGGGTCTCGGTTCCTGGGTTCCGGGGTCCCAAGACAAAGCAACACTGCAGTTAAACAGAGATACAGAGATCTAAGCCGGAGGTAACCCCGTCGGGCATCCTAGGGCTGAGGCTGAGTAGAGCCAGACCAATACCAATCAAATCAAATCCATAGAAAGGGAGATTATCCGCTTTGGACTCACCGATGACAAGGACCGGATCTTATCCTCACGTATTAACCTCTGGGCAGAGCCACCAGGGAATACCCAAAAATCAGAGATATACAAAGCCAGAGAATATACAAAGCATAGCATAGATCAAAACATAGTACAGAGCGAAGAATAATACAGATATACAGAACGAAAGCAAAATAACTGAGGAATGCATAACATAGATTAACAGAACAGAGGGCAAAACCATAAACAATATGCAATGCATCTCAGATTAATACGGAATCAAGGTTCATTACAAGCCAAGTCTAATCTAGTTGCATCACTATCACTAACCGTGCATGTTGATGTAGTTTTAAGTTATTCGATGCACCGTTGCCATCCTAGTGTTGCAATATAATCCTCATGTGCACCGAAGTCCCTTAAACCAACACCCATGGGGAGGTGCTTAACAATGAGCAACACTCACATGAATAAGTCACAGCCTAACAGACTATTCATGCGCTCCAAAGAATCCATTTGGGCCGGTTTACGGGTATGGTTAACCTGTATTTGAGCCCTACAAGGTCACACCATTAGCCTAAGTTTAACCGATAGTTTACAGGTCTTACGGTTTAGCCATGGGTGACCTACGGCTTAGCCGTGGCATCCTACGGCGTAGCCGCAATATGCACTACGGCTTAGCCGTGGTTCCCTTCAGAACACGGCTAAACTGTCAGCTTTTCCACCTCTGATCTGATACATCTCACGGCTGAGCTACAGTCAGTATACGGCTTAGCCGTAGACCAATCCACGGCTTAGCCGTATCCACACCGTAGAAGTACTGATATCAGAAAAGTTTCGACTGATCAGAGATTAAATTCACGGCTGGGGTCACGGTTGGGTCACGGCTAGCTTACGGCTCAGCCGTAGGACAAATTACGGCTTAGCCGTAGCCTAGCCGTAGAACAAATTCAGATTTTCGAGTCTCTGGAAAGCGAACCGTAGAAATTTACGGCTTAGCCGTACAATACAGAATACGAGTTCGGGAAGATTACAGAAACAAAATTTTTGTACAGAAACTGAAGAAAACAAGCTCAACTGATTCTCATAGCTTAGAAAATGGCTGTAAAACATGCTAGCCAAAGAATAAGAAGAAATCAAAGCCATCAAACAAAGTACCCATATGTGTTATCAAGCCTTTACTTATACTTGCCTCAAATCTGACAAATCTTCTGAAATCAAGCTCCAAATCCACTAAAATCAAGACAAATCAAAGCAAGAAACCATGCATGAGATGGAAACACAGAAATCAGAGAATGAGAGGTGCAATTGGGAGAAGAAACACAAAGGACCCACTTACCTCAAGCAATACACAAGGATGAGAGAATGGAGAAGAACCCAAATCAAACAAAGGACCCAAGCCTCAAACGATCAAGAGAAGGAAAGAAGAGAGAGAGAGAACGTGGAGAGCTTCTCCTGGAGTTCCTCTTGCATGCACGATCAAGCAAATGAGCAGGGAGTTGGACATCTGGAACTAACTTATATTTATATATGTTTGGAAGTTAAGTCAAAGTCCGGAGAGTTAAGACTAATTACAGTTCAAGTCACACGAAGGTCTAACTTCTCCAATTGACTCCAAACGGATCTGACACAGTTACGGAAATTGTCGAGCTCAACGAAATACATATGCTGACACCAAGATGATGCAAAGATGATATGAGCAAAGCAAAAGCAAAATTACGAAAAAGGGCTTAGAACTACCTATTCTAGGTCAAAGGTCACTCAACTACCTATCCATGACCCAAAACAAGTCCAAAAGAAATAAACAAAACAAAACACACACTAATGAGCCACTAATCCGGCTCAAAGGGGATCGGAGTGTTACACTGGTAAAGTTAACTTTTGACAATGTTTTGTTTTGTATTGGCAAAAGTTTATTTATTGACCTATTTTCCTACTTTTCTCAATACCCATTTACATTGGTAAAGAATAACTTTTTTCAGCGTTTTTATTTTGTGTTGGCAAAAATTACTTTATCAACCTGTTATCCCTAACTTTGTTGACACCATTTTGCGTTAGTAAAGATAAACTTTTTTTCAATGTTTTTTTGTTAGTATTGGCAAAGGGTACTCCCCCATACACTTTTTTGCCAACACATTTCTAACACTTTTTTTTTTTTTTGAATTGTTAAAGTGTTGTGCCAGCATTTTTTGACTTTTGCCAATGCTTTTTTGTATGTAGGCAGAAGTGAAATTTGTTGTAGTGATTCCTTATAGCATAGGAATACTGTAACTTTGTCCAAATACCAAAATAATCTCCATCAATGAGACTTTCCAATATAGGAGTCCTAATGGATAGTGGTCTACCAAAGTAGGAGGCCCATATTGGCATGTGGTTACTACCTAATGCCCAATAATTCTAACATTCTCCCACTTGATTCACATGACTAAGAGCATTGCTACATTATTATTTGGTTATTGTGATTATAAAAAAATTTTCAAGGTGACTAACTATTCTTATTTGTGCTAAGCCTTGATACTTTGACCAAATGAAAACTTGTTAATGTGAATCATGACAGTTACGCATTATTATTGCAATATGCTTCTTTTCAAGCATCGCATATTGAGCTACAATGCCCTCTTGTTCAAAGAATCTAGCAAATGGGATTGGGTTTCGACCCGTTTCATCATATCTACCAAAATATTCACAAACTCTATCAGATCTCACAATTTAAGTCTTTTTATCTAATTGATTTTCCACTTTCACCTTAAAATACCTTAAAACAATTCAAAGCATCAAAAATTTCACATATCGTCAATAAAGGTGATAAAATATTTTTCATTCAAAATACAAGAAATATACAATTTTCCATAAATATCTGTGTAGATAAATTCTACAAGTGTAGAACTCCTTGTAGTTGTTTTCCTATTAGATCATACTTTCTTTCCTTTAATACAATCAATGTAGACCCAGAAGACAGTGAAATCAAGATTTCATAAAATTTCATCTTTCACCAACCTATTTATCCCCTCTTTAGAGATGCGTCCAAGTCTTTTATGCCACAAGACATATGAGTTTTACTGTTTTTGTGTAAACTAATATTTGTGTTCAGGACTATCAAGGAATTTGCAAATATTGGATTCAACTTTAACTTGTATAGACCATCACACACAAAACTACTTCCAATTAAAATATTGTTCTTATATATACTCAAAATGTAAATTTTGACAAAGAGATTAAATTTCTACTAATGGAAGGAACATAAAAGGTGTCGGTGAGGTTTAGTTGAAATCCATTGTTTAAGGTAAGCTAGCTAATAAGTCCCTATGGATTCAACCTTAGTCCCTTGCCAATTTCCAATAAAGATAGGATTTTGTCCATTACTTGGACTTCGGCTCAAAACGAAGTCATGCACACAATTACGCATATGAATAGTGGCATGGAATATATCCACGAGGTATTAGAAAGTACATCTATTGAATTGGTTTCCAAACAAACAATAGATGAGCTAAAACTTATCTCTTTGTTAAAACCAATTTTCATGCTTTAAATAGTCATTCTTTAAATTAGAACCTAAAGTGAGAGAAAACATATCCTTACACCTAATAGAGATATTTCCAGCAAAAGTAGGACTACTTCTTAGTTGAGCAGGTAAAGTCAAATTAGTAGTAACTGATGAACTCACATGAATCAAATATGCTTTGAATTAAATCACGTAATCTAAAATTCAATTAATTAATTTAAAATAATGTGAAGAAATAAATTAAACTGTTTAGCAATTCTACTTCATCATCTTCCTCCTTTGGGCCAAAAGGTAATATGTGAATTGATTACTTTGGATGAACCAATATTCATAATATGGTTATCCCACTATGTACAACGTAAAAAAGACGGGTGACACCTGTGGGCAAAACAACAATGGTCTAATTAAAAAATACGCAAAAAGATACATTATCATGGTTTCCAAGTGAATGAAAGATAATCATACCTATGGGCTGATCCTCAATCTCATACCTGGATCCCAAAATTTCAATGCTATTATCCAATCTACTATAAATAGAAGTAACATATTTAATTCAATTCAAAAATTTATAATTAATCATGACTAAGCCACTTTGGCAGTTACATAATCAATCAAAATTGTGATTTTAATTAACACATAAAAGCATCAAGTATGATCCAATATGTCCTTGACAACTCATTGATAAAAAAAAAGTTTGTCACATGATGTAATGAATGGTTTGGGGACCAATAGATAATTATTTTAAATTTACACTTTGATTTTTGCCATTAACAGTAATGACAACCCAATGACATATCACAAATAGATCATACTATTCATATATTTCAATTAGTCCTTTATATGATCATAGGTTGAATTTAACCTTGATTAAAATTTTGAATCGAAATCAAATCAATTAAATTAACATATGATAATACTAACATATCACAATTTTCTTTAAGCCATCCAATGATTCAAAATAATATGGGTATATTATAATTTATAATAAAATCAGGAACTGAAATTGGCTTCGATTTGTTAATGATTTCATTCACGGTTCTCAATGAAGGGTCCCACACAATCCAAAATAGTCACTATCTAATTATTCCCAAATTGATGAGACATTGGATGAATGATGCAGTCACAACTTATCTGTAGCTTGATTTTGCACAATAACAATATAAGACAAATCCATGATACTGATCAAAACCTTTTTGTTTTTAATTGTTGGATTGTCTTTATTTTGCTGCTACTACATAGTGCTCATCACCACGAATGTGCATCGATCGGAGTCCGAATGTGCAAGATATAGTCAGTCAAACTTTGAAGGTTGATCTTTGACTTAGAGCCCGCCTGTGTTAGCTACTGACGTAAGTATGCCTACATCACCGTCCGTTTCCTCTGCATCAGGTTATGACACCATCGATGAAGTCGTCCTTATGATTGGGCTCTGGTCTTCTACAGGAGGGCTCGACCTGAAATCATGCTAGGAGTTATAGGAATGAGCGGCTTTTTACTTCCTTTGATAGTGCATGTCCCAAGACAATAACAAAAGCAACTGTTGCTTGCTGTCTCTTGCCCTCTTTTTTTTTTCTTTCTTTGCCTTCGCACGTTTGCGAATACAAACCAAGAGTTCAAAAAGAAGGCATGTGAAAGAAAAACCAACCCCGGTAGAGATTACACCAAAAATAATGAGAAAGGCAAGAAGAACACCTGCTTACCTTACTAACAAGATGTGACAATTCTTACCTGCCTGATGGGATTTAAATCTGGTGGCACCTTTCCCTCGCAAGAGAGTCTTGTGTTACCTCACCCGAGGTTTATCCGCTTTTCTTACTTGAAGGTCTTTCATACCACTTTTAGGTCTACTTCCCTCACCCGTGGATGGGGACCAAGCCCTTTATAGCTGGCTAATGAGAAAGGGAAGAAAAACCCTTTTCCTCCTCAATGCCGTAGGAAAAAAAAAAGTTTGTTGGTCTTCTCTTGGCCTAATGTTGCGGTAGACAAAGAAAAAAAAAAAAACCAGCAAAAACAAGAGAAAAATCACGATTAATATGTCTGGATCTCATCAATTTACAGTACTATTCTAAGATCTGTATTATCAAATACAAAGGCAACCCACTCTAATAACACATGTTAGGGTGAAACTAACATAATCATAATTGGATCTTTAATTAGGGATTTACTACACTCCTCAACTATGGCCTATATACGTGATATTGATGGACAAATAAATGTAATAGTGTAGAAAGGAATTGTAACTACTAAATCCTATATATAAGTTTTCATAGATAACTCCATTCGTGTTATGGACTCTTCTTCAATTATAATTTAGATTCCTCTTCGCATAACAACATTATAAGATTAGCAACTTTACTTAATACTGGCTGGTTGGAACAAAACCAAGCTAGAACAAAACCACACCCATGTGAATTGAATCCATGGTGAAAAAAAAGAAAAAAAAAATAATAAGTTGAGAATGAAGCAATAGTTTTCATCTGGCTATCCAGAACTCAAATATTAGGTATGTCACCTTCTTACACGTGCGGGTTTTCTTTCCATGTGTGAGGTCTTCTTTTCCACTTGAGTGAGCTTAGAAAAACCTAGATTTAATTGGCCTTATATTATAGGTGGGGACGAAGGTTTTGCATTGTATGTTTTATTTTAATTTGTAATATAAACTTTAGAGTCATCTTAAAAAAGAAAAAAAAAACCAAAAGTGAGACACTGTTGGTTATTTAATTTGAACAGGGTTCAAATGCCTGTTCAAATGAGGTATAGATCTTGAGCACAAAGAACCTGCCAATGGAATTTAGACTCTGAAATAAAGTACTTACAAAACATAGCTCTTTATCAAGAAGCAAGTGGCTTAATCCGATACTCTAGCCAAATGCTGAAATGCCACAAGAGGAGGATCAACAAGTTATAGACAGTAGTTGACAAGATTTGCACCATTAGAAAGAACAAGCATTCCCCACTGTCTTGTATGTCATTTGTGCACGCTCATCCATAATGCATTTAATTATCAAAGCTCAAGGCTGACGGACCTGTGCTCATGCTCGAAGAATCCAAGCCCATGCTTATAAAGTTGAGGCCCAAAATCGTGCCAACAACGCTTGATTAACTGAGGCTGAACCTAATGTAGGCTCAAGTCTACAACTTAAGTCAAGTAGGGCAATGCCAACTGCCATGGCAAGTAGATCCGGGATGTCAAATGGATCCTAAACCATGACAAAAGAATCAAGGCGCACCCTGTATAGTTGAGGCCCAAAATATTGTCAAACATACCAAAGCCCGATCCACCTATGCAATCTTAAGCACTCCACCAAATCAATCAGACCAAGGTCCATTGTTATGGCAAGTGGCCCCAACTTAGGTCCTTAGGAGGAGAATTGATTTACCTAAATAGAAACAATAAAGAAACCCTAATCATTGTATTCTCACACATCAAATTGTCCCATGTCAGAAATGAATTCTAAAACCCCACCCCACCCCCCGACACAAACACGCACACACAAAAAACAAAGCAGGGAAAAATCCCACAATTTGAAGATCATCCCATATGTAGATCCCTAAAAAACCTGAAGAACCAATTATGTTTTGAACATGAGGAGAAAGAAGAAGAATAAGAAAGGGTCATTTGCCAATATTCAACAAATGGTTAAAATTTTTGACCTCAAGCGATCAAAGAAAAAAAAAATGCCAATCACACTGAAGGTCAGTTTGTGGGGCACCTCATTTTCACAAATAATTAGGGATCAATCTTTAGCAAAAGCATTGATGGCGAGGGACTTCGAGCAGTGTGTGTGGGTGTGTTCATGCTTACCAGTTACCTCACCCAAAGGAACAAAAAAAAAAAAAGAAAAAGAAAAAGAAAAAAGAAAAAGACCAAAAACAAGCCTTACTGTGCTGCGGAGGGAAAGAAATTAGACATGCTTTATTAAAATAGTTCAGCATGATATTCTAAAATAGTTCAGAATGATATTCAGATTATCACTTGGATCCAATAGGAGCATCAAGGATGCACTTTATTTTTCCTTCCTAAGAATCGATTGCGGTACTATCTACATTGTTGATCGTGATGATAACCTCAAGTGAGTACTCAGAATCAAACCTACATCCACCTTTGTGCAATAACTGTAAGAAACAAATAGGCAATTTGAAGAAGTGACAGCATTAATGGGTTCTCTTCAAGACAATTACTAAAGGCCATTAATGGGTTCTTCAATAGCAGAGCGACACCATCAATCTAGCTTGGATGGACACTGAATCATTTTGATATAAGGCAACTGAACCTCTAGTCCAATGATAAGTAAATAATCTTATCAGCAATTATGTCACTTCAAGGTGGTGGAGGACGTTAGAACCTTTCAAGAAACAGAGTTTCAATTGGCACATAAATTCATTCGTGGGTGGGGGTTGGTTTGGGGTTAAAGTACAACTTTTTGAATCACTCTTTGTTATTGATGGTTCAGTGACTAGGCTTGCCTGTTCTCAGAGGAGAGGATGACTTTGCTGCAGGATTCAACATAGGATGGCAGGATGTATCCTTTAGTGTTATCTGTTTTTTTTTTTATTCTTTTTCCTTCCATATTTAGCACAAAAGCTGTATATATCATCAGCTTGATTTTCAGGCTCATGGGCTGGATGCAAGTCTGGATTGTTGGCCCAATAAATAAGTGGACTGGGTGTGGATAAGATCTAGCGTTGTCCAACCTTGCCCATCAGCACCTCTTGACACACTTCACAATAATCTGAAGTTGTTTTATCAAAAAAAGAACAAGAAATCTATTTTTTAGTTATTATTATTATTTTTTTTGATGACATCACTATCCTCAAAGCCTTCCAACAAGACTATTTCCCTAGGGTGGCGCCCACAAAACCCACACAAATCCTCATGGGAAAAATCTAGGGTGGGTTCAAACACGACATGGGCAGCAACATGATTTTTTTTTTAATTCTTATTTAATCTATATCATGAATCGACTATGTATCAAGACACGTCTAACAAAATAAGCCGGCTGGGCTTATGTGCTTTGGTATAGAATCTAAAGTCTAGCACTTATGTGACACAACTTTACCTTTTGGGCCTCGTCCTAGGATGAGCTCACAGACCTGACTGTGTCCAGTTTAATTTCTGAAGGCGCTAGCCCAGGACATGGAAGGCAGTAAAGTATTTATATGCTTTTGATGGACCAAGACGGCCCCCGATGGGAGCTTGTCAAAGTCCACTTTGTTCAGTTATCATGATGAACCTGAAATATCACTCCTTTGTGCTAAAAATGTCACAGTGGGATGGGCCTCCAGTCCGGTCTTTAGACATACTCTGGCCAGGCATGGCCCATTGACCTAGGGTCACAAAATTAGTCTTGCACAAGTTATTGGCCCAAAAGTGAAACCCCAATTTAACCCAATACAGTTCAGATGTCTCGAATGCAGTCGCCCCACAGTCCAAAATATGGCCCAGGAATCCAGATTCTCAATTGTACCTAGTGCACTCTCACCTTGAGTGGACGATTCACAGTGAGCCACTGCATTGGATCTTCGAATGGAGCGATAACGTCGAGTTCTTGTTAGGTCCATAGCATAACAGACCTGGACTCAAGTTGCACAAAGTGGAGTCGGTTACTGGACTCCAACTCTCGTCTAGGGAACGACCCATTCCCTAACCCATATCCACAGCTGAATCTAATTGATAGGCCTTAAGCCAAATCCAACCATGGGTCAATGGTTCATGCATATATATATCTTTTTTTTAAAACGAAAATACCCCCATTGACAAAAATATCTTATGTTACACATTGGATTTTGGTAAATGTCATAATACACATGGATGGATCACAGGCGAAACCCGAACCCGAACCCCAATCCATTTCTAACCAAGAACGGAAACGAAAACGACGTCTCTCTATCTTATTATCTAACCATTGGTCCCAGTTGGAGTTCGTCTCTGCTCCCCATTTCCAAAGCTAAAACTCTCACCTTTTCTCTTCTTCGGAATATTCACAAGCAGCTTCTGGGCATGGAATTCGACATTTCCACAAGTATGGTAAGTGGAGAAAACCCATACCAGTTTTCCAGTTCTCTCTGCCATTTTCGAATTCCGCTTTCATGAATCCTGCGGTGGAGATCATTTCCTTCCGGTTCTGACGTTTTCTTGGGCTTCCAAGGTACGCCTTTTCAGTCCCATCTGACTCAATTCAATTCATTAGCCCGTTAACGATGTGGGGTTCCCGAAGAACATCTAAGCTTTGGGCTTTATCTTCTCTGCTACAGACCCATTTCAGTTCACCGAGAATTATACCTACCCAATTGATTAAATCGAACGATTTCGCCGAATTTAGGCTTTTGGGGGAAAGTACGAGTTTGGGTTTTTTTGTTTCTAGGTCTTCCAAGGCTTTCTGCTCTTCCCCAAACACTCCGGCTGGAACTTTAGACACCCATTTGATTGATAATGAGGATAACAGCGACACTGATAATGATGGTGAGGATAGTGATGGGGAAAATGATTTTGAAGTGATTGGGTCGAGTGAAAAAGATGAGATTTTGATTCTAAATGTTGAGACAATTCTGGGTTTTCTCCGTGGTTTTGGAAGCAACGGCGTCGAAGCAAAACGTGGGCTTGAGGAATCTGGGGTGCCCGTATCACCGGAATTGGTGGTGGAGGTGCTTTCGCGGGTGCGGAATGATTGGGAGGCGGCGTTTACCTTCTTTCTGTGGGCTGGAAAGCAACCGGGGTATGCGCATTCTATCCGGGAGTACCATACAATGATTTCGATTTTGGGGAAGATGAGGAAATTTGACACAGCATGGACTTTGATTGATGAGATGAAGGGGGGAAGGTCAGGGCCTTCTCTGGTGACTCCGCAGACGCTCTTGATCATGATCAGGAGATACTGTGCTGCCCATGATGTTGGAAAGGCAGTAGGTACTTTCTATGCATTTAAAAGATATGGTTTTAAGGTTGGAGTTGAGGAATTCCAAGATCTTCTATCTGCTCTCTGCCGGTACAAGAATGTTCGAGACGCAGAGCATCTGCTCTTCTGCAATGAGAGTGTGTTCCCCATTGATACAAAGAGTCTCAACATCATTCTCAACGGGTGGTGCAATGTGATGGTTAATTTGCGCCAAGCAAAGAGGTTTTGGTGGGGTATGGGTAAAAGAGGTGTTGCTCGGGATGTTTACTCTTATGGGAGCATGATCTCTTGCTATTCGAAAGCTGGTAGCCTTCGTGATGTTCTTAAGCTATTTGATCAGATGAAGGAACTGGGAATTGACCCTGATAGGAAGGTTTATAATGCTGTTATTTATGCCCTCGCAAAAGGCAAATGCATGAAAGAAGCACTTAATCTTGTGAAGGTGATGGAGGAGTGTGGTTGTGTTCCAAATGCTGTTACGTACAATTCTTTGATCAGGCCGCTTTGTAAGGCTCGTCAAGTGGACGACGCACGAGCTGTCTTTGATGAGATGTTGAAGAGGGGTCTTTCCCCATCAGATAGGACATACCATGCATTCTTTGCCGTTTCAAGGACTGCAGAGGAGGTGTTTGAGCTCCTGGAGAAAATGAAATATAAGGGGTCTGGCCCCACAAATGATACTTTTATCATGTTGATTAGGAAGTTTTGTCGGTGGCAACAGCATGAAAATGTCTTCAAGCTGTGGGATGGGATGGTTGCAAATGGTCCAAGCCCTGATCGGAGCTCATACATTGTCTTAATACATGGGCTATTTCTGAATGGGAAGTTGGATGATGCCTACAGGTATTACCTAGAAATGAAGGAGAAAGGATTCCTTCCAGAACCTAAGACGGATGAGATGATTAGGGCTTGGGTTTCTGGTAAGGAAACTGCAAGGCATCAGGTGTTAGAGCTTAAGGGCATGAAAGGAGACCAGGGTCCCTCAAAAACCAGAGACAACTCTAGTGCTATTGGCCTGAAGAGGGATTTTCTCAGACAACCTGAAACAATAAGAGTCACTAGAGAACGAGGGTTCTCTTTCCGGTAGCTGTACAACCTCATAATGCTGGAACAACTTCTGTTCAGTTCATATAGCACACATGCTTCACCCTTTGTCCATCTGATCGAGAGACTCCATAGGTATGTGTATTAATTTCTGCTTTGGTCATGTGGCATGATTGCGTATTTGCTCATCAAAATCTCTTTATAGAATGGAAAACTTTGCTTTTTGATAGTCTTGCATTTTCATGTGCTCAAATATGAAAGATATGCTACTAATGAATCGCCTGAGCTAGAGTATTTTACTTGGTTCAGATGCATTGGACCTGAGATTACGGAGAAGCAATCAGAACTAACATCCGACTAATTGCGGAAACTATTTGAGAACTATTCGAAGTTTTGTAGATTTTATCAAACAGATACTCCCTCATACCAGGGGTACTTCACATTCATCAAGAATAACTGCTTACAATGGAGACACCTGTTTTTTTTTTTTTTTTTTTTCCTTTTCTTTTTTCTACTTTAAATCTTTTGTGTGCGCATGCATGTACATTCCAAAAGCCAAGTGATGTAGCTCTTTGAAGTTATTCTTCGACCAAACTGATGTATCTTCTTGAAGGATTGGAGAAATACTCTTTTTTTTTAAAAAAAGAGATTAATTCTGTCTCATTCTTTTTTTTTATTCTTTTTTTTTTATAAAGTCTATCTCTTGCAATTTTTTATGATCTGCTGTTATGTGTGACATGTCTCTGATAATTTGACCTGAGAATATTCTGCTTGAAGACTCAAGGGCATGAAATGCTATAAACAAACATGATATGAATATGAACCCCTGAAATGGAAATTGATGTTGAGAAAATGAGTTATCCTAGCCATGCCATATGGTGCAATTATAAGCTGTGTGAATGTGCAGCTCACTGTTACCTTGTTAGTAAAGATTGAAAATTTCTTGTGTTGTTTTTGCTTACTTGTTATCCTTAGAACATTATGGACCTTTCATCTACATCACATACTAGTTTACCTCTGGAGTCTAGCTGATGAAATCCCTAGGCTTATCAGTGCTCACACATGCTTAATAAAGACACTTCCTCTTTCTGTTACATAGCAGCCCTTGTGTGCATGCCCTTGTGTGCATTAACTTCCATCTTTTTGTGGGAGAATGCCTTAACCAGTATGTGATGCAGCCCAAAAAGGAGCTGCCACAGAGCTGACTTCAGATAATAAGCCAGATCCAGCCCAAGACTGATGGGCCAGGCCCAGTCCCACTCCCACAACTGGCCTAACATGCCCAGACTAGTGTGTTCAGCAGTCAACGAAACCAATAAAGCAATAAATCAATGTCTTCTTTGATATCTCTATTAGGATAGTGATCTCCTTAATTATCTCCCTTTAATTTAGTTTTCTTATTTATCAGAGGCTAGATTCAATGAGTGTTTTGTTTAAGGACAGGAAATCCACGTGCAATATGGAAATTACTTCTATTAGATTCCCAAGAGGCCTAGGTCCCAGAATTTTTGTTTGGGTGGGGCTAAGCTTTTGCTCAACTTTGCTATTTTTTTCACATTAACAACACCAAATGAGAAAATATATTGCATTTAAATAGACACAAAATATTTAACTACATAAACTAACATACAATTCTCTCATTAGAAGGCATCTCAACTCTAAAACAAACTTTTTACATTTACCCTTGATGGGTTTTCATGTTTTGAAAGTGTTCAATGATTGTCTCATCATGATTGGTATTAAATATGTCCATTTCGAGATATACCCCATGGTGATTTGGTCATCTTCGGACTTGTAGATATGCTCAGATTTGGTGATTTAGGGCTTATGTGATGCAGGGCAGACCTATAGTCCCCCTGGGTCGAACCGCCAATGAGCCCATCCCATCTATCTTAACCAAGTTTTTAGGCACAGCCCATTTATTTTATGTTATTTTCTATTATTCAGATTTTTATTTGTGTTTTAAGTTATCTTATTAAGGTGTTTTAATCTTGGTCGTCAATGTGTTTGGATGGTCCACATTAGCCCTAGGGTATTTCTTTTCCTATATAATGATGTAAAGCCTCTTTGGTTAATAGTTAGTAAAGATTGATGATTAATGAAATTTGAGTGTTTTTGGGATCTTCCCCAAGTTTTCTTTGAGTTCTACTTGAAATCTCTAATGCCTCCGGATCGGAGTTTGGTAAGAGCTCAAATTTTCTCTCTATTTTCATCTTTTATCTTGCCCGCCCTGCATCTCCCCTCTGTTCGACATTATTATGGTGTGGATTAGGATTTAGGGATTTAGGATTTGTAATTAGGATTTGGCGATTAAGGGTTCAAATTTATGTAGAGAATGATTAGGATTATACTACATCTGAGGTGGGAGGGTTCAAATTGACAGCAGTATGCAAACACCCTTCTAACTTGAACCAACTGTGTCAGATTTGGCCGAAAGCTTTATCAAACCAACGACATGAACTCCAATTTCCAATCCTTATCCCTTCCAGAAGCTCACTCAAAAATTTCAAAACTCCCAACAGCTTGCTGCAACCAGCCCCTCTCCCACCACTCTTCCCAATACCTTGCCCTTTTTCAGTCCATTCTTGAATACTATTTTTTATCTTATATGCCCCCCTTGCATTCAAATAAATATGAGGAGCATTGGAACTCCAGATACATGTCAGAGAATATTGTATCAGTATAGATATGGAAATTAGCATTATGAGAATGCATTACACTTGCTCAGGTCGTTAGTTTGAAGCACGAAGCAAAAACTTTTTGATGGGTGATGAATATACCAACCAATTTCAAGAACTGCATTATTTATGTGAATCAGAGGAGAGTGATTCACACTATCTTTTTCATTGTATCAGAGGTCTAAGATCAGACATACGGGACAATATGGAATTCTTCTGAAAATTCAAGAAACATATAATGAAGCTCCCATGTTGTTGACGAACTTGGTTGGTCTCAGAGACAGTTTATGTCTCAATTGGGAAATTTCCACAAAGAAAAAGAGTTCATATTGTCAACTCACTTGCATTATCTTCTACATCACCTGCAATCATGGGAATCCTTTGTGAAGGACTTTTCATCAGAACTGCTGATTTTGTCCATTTGTGGATCACTGATGGGAATTGTCAAAGATGATATAGAAAATCAAGATGAAGGGAAAGAGGATTCCACCAAAATAAGATGAAGTGTAGAGCATTCAAAGCTCTTAAGATGGACCATACTTTAGAAGAACTAGAAGACATGGGGACCGAATTTGTTTTTGTGAATAGACTAGGGAAAAGAGTGAAAGGAGGACAGTGAAGACTTGGATCTAGTGAGTAACAAACCTAACTGTCCAGTGGATCCGATAGTAACAATGATTTCAGAAGTGCCATATGGACCAACAAAGGCCGTATCAGTTATTTTAGTGGTTTCACAAGAAGATCTAGCCATTGAAATTCCCCCACAATTACTTGTTTATGGGGATCAACAAATTATAATTGAAATATGTGATTTGATGATGTAAGTTTGATGTTTGGGACATCTATGTTATTGGAGTCTAGATGCAGTGAATACTTTGTTTTAAGGAAAGGAAATCCATGTACAGAAAGGAAATTACTTTCTCTGGCTTCCCAAGAGGCTTGTTTAAGGACCTCTCATGTATTGTGAAAATCACTCTCAATAATGTTCAGTTTCTCTTTTCTTTTGGGTGGAACCCTTGCAGCAATTTTGTTACTTGAGCTACATATGGTCAGATCCATCACGAATTTGGCTGCTTCAATATGCTAATTGCTCTGTAGACATACATAAGTGTCTTTTAGTTTCTTGTAGTAATGATTTGAGCTTCATGCCATTATCTTATTGTGACTTGTCATTTTTTACCTTTTGCTATTTGTTTGTTCCACAAGAAATGAAGTTGCTATTAAAGCGCAACATTTTGTGAACTTATAATTAACAGAAAAACAAGTTCCTAACACAATTGGGTATGTCTGGAATTTTATTTATTTATTTTTCTGTCTAAAACATTCATTTCTTTTATCATGCAGGAATAGAAATACCACTCTGATGTAAGAACTCAAATTCAACTAGAGATGAGAAATGCCACTAGAAAAAACCAAATGAAATTTGTTCCAAAATATGACATTATTTTAGAAAGATCAACAGCCAACACACACAAAAGCCTTCTTTCTTCTCTTCTTACATGGGAAGCTACCTTGTTGGTGAGCATCTCGCTTTTTTACAGTAAACACAGGGTTTGAACCTTGGTCTTCCCCATGACGGGCAGTGGCTTACCAGTTACCACTGAACTAGTAGTGGGCTCTTTTGAAGAATCATCTGTTACTAGAAGATTTCTTGAGCTGAAGCATTAATCCCAGGCCTTCATCTCTTCTTTATTCAAGTCTTCTTCATCGAATTGGCGTGGAAAATGATTGCCCAATCTCTTCTAAATGATCTCTGTGCAGTGACCACCCCTTTAGTGTTGGCTGTACCCAGGATGTTTATGGAAGCACCATTAGCAATCAACTTCTGGGGAGTTGTGGAGGAAATTGTTCTTCTCCACCACTCATATCTTGAGAGAACCTTGTTCAAACTCTTGAAAAGCACACCTTGGAATTCTTTCCTTTTCAATGCCTAGAAATTACTTGGAACTTGATTCCTTTGAGTTAGATATGAAATTTGTTGCACATCACCAAATGGACGGTAGTTCTTCTCCTTCCAAAAACTGCAGCTGGAACCATACAAAGCAGGTTCTCCAAAAGATTTTTTTCCTTGAAAAAAATATTCCTTGTCGCAAATTTCAGTACTTATCCGAGATCATATGTCATGATGCCATGCTCAAGTCCTAGAGGAGAGCACACAATCTCCACATTATTTTCCTATCCAACAGAATCTCATATTGTAATTTCTGATATTGGTGGGCCATAGTTGAGGTGTCTGATATTGTAATTTTGTAAAGCTTGATATGCTACATTTCTGTAATGCTATATGGATATATTCATTATAATATTTAAAAAGTATGCTGTAAAAATCATCATCATCATCATCATCATCATCATCAAAGCCTTATCCCAACCATGTTGGGGTCGGTTACATGAATTCTGTTTCTCCATTCTGTTCTATTTTGAGCCAAATCTTTAGATAAGTTAAACTTCTTCAAAGTGGATTCAGTGACCTCCATCAATGTTTTCTTTAGCCTACCCCTACTTCTTGATGGGCCATCCACCTGTATAGCCAAACTTTTTCTCACTGGTGCCATTACGGGCTTACACTCAATATGCCCAAACCATCTTAAACGGATTTCTCTAATCTTATCCCCTATTGGTGCTACCCCTAAATACTCTTAAAAGCACTCATTTCTAATCTTATGTTTCCTAGTTTTACTACACATCTACCTAAGCATTCTTATCTCCGCTACATCCATCTTATGTATATACATCTTCTTAATTGGCGAACATTCTGCTCCATATATCATAGTTGGTCTAACCACTATCCTGTAAAATTTACCTTTTAATTTCATTGGCATTCGTCTATCATAAAGCACTCCAGAAGCTAGTCTCCACTTCAGCTATCCAGTTTTTATCTTATGCTTTACATTTTTGTCAATCTCCCCATCCTTACTAATCATCGAGCCTAGATACTGAAAAAAATCTCTATGTGGTATCTCATGGGTTTCAATTTTGACAGTGGTATCAACACTTTGTATATATCCACTGAAGTTGCACTCCATATATTCTGTTTTTGTCCGACTTATTTTAAAGCTTTTAGATTCTAATGCCCCCTGCGATCTCTCAAGTTTTGCTTTTACACAATCTCTTGATTCATCCACCAATACCATATCATTTGCAAACAACATACACCATAGTACTTCTTGAATATGCTGTAAAAATATATTTCATTATTTATGTGGAAATGTATCAATAAGAATAGATGTGCATTAAAGCTATTTTAATCGTTTGTAGTTGCTACTAAATGTAAAATCGGTAAGGGAGTATCGAACATTGTACTATCATATGGAAAATTTATATATTCTTATCGAGAATTTTGATGTGTATCAATGTGTCCAGTATGGATACAAGTGTTGGAATTGGATGTGGCAATATTTTTTAATGGACAAAGCGCAAGGCCTGGATTGGTTCTCTTTTTCATTTTTATAGCATGTAGGAGTTCCTTAGGGAAGATTTGTTGCAAAGATTTCACTGAATTTTGCTGGAGAGGAAGGTTGAATTCTAATGACTATCATTGCACTTATTCCAGAATGTGAAGGTATTGAAGAGTTATTAGCATTATGGAAAGCATATGTAAAATCTTTTACGTGCTTGATAATAAAATTAAGAAGCTAGATATTTTATCTCCTTTCAGATTTTAGACATCATTTTTTTGGCTAATGAGTGCATTGACTCAAGATAAAAACTGGGTTCCAGGATTGGCATGCAAAATAGATGTGGAAAAAACATATGAAAGTTGATTTACAATTTTTACAAACATTTGGTTTTGGGGATGGATGGAGTTTATGGATTTGGGAGTGCCTATCGATGGCTTATTTCTCTTTCAAAATAAATGGATCACTTAAATGATACTTAAAAATATTAATTGCATTTTGCAAAGGTGATCCCTTTTCATATTCACTTTTTATCAATGTGGGAGAAGATTGCTTCAAAAGGCAATGAGTATTGATTGGTCTACTAAGTGATTTTAAGGTGGGAAGAGAACATGTGAAAGTTTATCTTACACATTTTACAGATGACACAATTGTCATTTGTGATGCGACTCAAGCACAGGTGAAGCTACTGGGAATGTTGAGGTGTTTCCAAGGCAGTATGGGTCATCTGTTGGGGTATTTAATGATGAATAGCGGATTATTCCCTCAATCTCATTGGCTATCACAAGCTATGTTTTCCTTCTAAATATCTTGTTCTTCCCCTTCAAGCAAACTCTAGATCACCTTCATTATGGATCCTCGTTACTGAAAATTTTGGACAAAGAAGGGAAAAAGTGGGGAGGGTTAGCTTCTTGGAAGAAGGATTACCTTCTTTTGGGGGGAAAACTGCCCTAAGTAAGTTAACCCTTGAAAATCTCCCAATCTATTATTAAATGATTCCTTACCAAATTTCTAAAAGTGTAATGCAAATTATGTGGGTTGCACTTCCAAGGTCCATGACCCAAATTTTGGGCCCCAAAAAGGGGACTTTCTACCTGGCATCATACATCCAAGGCTAATGAGATGCCTACTTTCCTTTAAACACCTTTATTTATTGACATATTTATTTATTAGCAATTATTTTAAGAAGGGCTCTTCATTAGAAGGTTTTTTATCAGGATTTATTTCCTTGGTGTTATCCAGTGGTTTGGATTCATTAGGGCTTTCTTATTATTATTACTTTTTTCTACAGAAATGGTTATAAAGGGCCAATTACTCAGTTCTGTTATAAAAAGAGTGAACCTTCGTCATAGGTTTTATGCAGCAGAGCATTTTTGTGGGTTTTCTTTTGAACTTGCTTTTCTGCCAGGCACAGTGCTTATGCACTTCGGTCCATGCAATCGTCTATCACAGTGAGCCATGTGCTTTTGTGAAGAAACCAAGTTTGTATCTAAAAATTTCAGATCTTGAAGGTAGGTGAAGTGAGGGCTTTTTTATAGATTCCTATCGTACCAAGACCATCTCAGTTGTGCTTCCAATGTTGTTAAAAAAGTTAATCCATATGGATTTTCTATGAAGGGGAATCATAAGAAAAGAAAATTTAGTCTCATGAATTGGAAGGAAGAAAAAGAGGAGGGGGGGCGGGGTGTTGCGGTGCGCTTATGGAAATATCAAGTAAAAAAAATTTCAGAGCAAAAATGGAGATTCGGGGAAGAAATTAATGGAGGTCTTGGAGGAAAATCATTGGATCTCAAATATTTGAGAGAAATAAAGGATGGAATATGGGAAAGGAAAGAACTAGTAGGATGGGTCAAGAATAGAAGAGGATAACTTGAAATTTTGGGTACGAGTCTTCTAAGATGGGAGAATTTTAAGTGAAAATTCCAGATTCATGGTGGGGAATGGGAGTAGCAAATCGTCTGTTTTTATTTTATTTTATTTTGAGAGGACATATGTGGTGCGCTTATGGAAATATCAAGTAAAAAAAATTTCAGAGCAGAAATGGAGATTTGGGGAAGAAATTAATGGAGGTCTTGGAGGAAAATCATTGGATCAAATATTTGAGAGAAATAAAGGATGGAATATGGGAAAGGAAAGAACTAGTAGGATGGGGTCAAGAATAGAAGAGGATAACTTGAAATTTTGGGTACGAGTCTTCTAAGATGGGAGAATTTAAGTGAAAATTCCTGATTCGTGGTGGGGAATGGGAGTAGCAAATCGTCTGTTTTTTTTTTTTTTTTTTTTTTTTTTTTTTTTTTTTTTTTGAGAGGACATATGGTTGGAGGATGTACCTACACCTTCATATAAAATATGTTAGCAAATTGCTAGATGCTCCATTGAGGCATCAATACATGTCAGGGGAAGAATGGTTCAGATTTTCCCATTTAGAAGGATCCTTAGGCTTTCTGTGTTCAAAATGAATGAGTTTGATGGATACAAATTGGCACTTCTATCGGAATGGGAGATAAATAATTTTCTCCTTGGATCTTTTGCATCCAAATTCTTTTTTCTAGATGTTGACTTAGTGCTTTCCATTTATAACAGTGTGGTATTCGCTGGATTTCCACGTAGAAGCATTGTCTTGGACAGATTATTCCAACAAAACTGTAATTCTAGACCATCTTTAGCATATATAGGAGACATTCTTGATTATTTCTTTTACTTTGTGCCTCTGCTCACGATATCTGGATTCTGGGGCTCCTTTCTTTCTCTCTTTGGAGCATTTTCCTCTTTCCGTTTCTCATATCTTTGAATGGCGTGGTTGAAGGTCGTTTTGTGGATCCCTTTCTTTCTTTTTTTTTTTTTTTTTTTTCAAGTTGTGTGTGTTTGTGTTGTTTTGGGCCTTAAATGGTCTTCCTCTTCTCTTGGTCCATTCAACATGTCAACCTTCAGTACATCTTACAGGGGCTGTTTTGGCCTTCTATGTACATGTTTTCATACCATTTCAACCTTGTTAGGCGGAGCAATATGGGTAAAAACAGAATAAAGAATAGCCTCCACCTTGAAGAAACTGAAACAGCCCCAAATTAGGCTATCATTACAATCTGGTTGGGCATTGTTCCCAGGCCCTATTTTTGTCGATAGGCCCTAACACCAAACAGGCACACATGCATCGATTCAAACTACAAATGAAGAAAGTAACCCAAAGAATGAGTGGCTGAAGATTGGGAAAATAATTATGGGTGGGGTGGGATTTGATGTTACTCTATTTAAGTTTTCCGTCATCTAAGCTCTAGCTTTGTGCTCTCTCTCTCTCTCTCTCTCTCTCTCTCTCTCTAGCTTTGCTCTGCTTGCAATATATTTTTCTGACGTAGCCAAATTGGTGGAAAGATTGGTTCAAATATAGACACCTAAGTAACACAATCACTCAATGGTTTTACTCAAAAGAGAGTAAGAAATTTTATTGTTGTCAGTAAGACTACTCTCAAGCGGGGTGTGAAGTAGGTATGTATTAAGTAGGGTTGGACGTCCCATTCTTCTCCTAAACCTTTCTAAAATAAATATCCTAAAATTAGAAACTTGCTAAAATAACCCAAATCAAACTAAACTCCTGACTAAAGACTCCTAATTGACTTAAATTCCCATAGCAAGAGGCTGGTCCTATTGGGCCTATGAGCTGGGACAATGGGCCTGGTCAACCCATTGGTCATGGGTCTTGGACTGCATCATTTTCTCATTAGAGAGAGAGAGAGAGAGATCTAAGGCTCGATACTGGTGTAGTTGGATACGACATATGGATACTTATATATGCGTACTGTCCTTGCATCCTATGGTATGACACCTACTGGTGCTTGATTAGCATTGAGTGTGCTTGGAATTAGTCAAAGCCTTGTCCACTGAATTGTCAAGCCTATCATTGGGGCCAAGAAAGATCAAAAGCCTAAAATTCAATTTGGGCATGGCCTCATAGCAAAATATTGGGCCCATTTGAATTGAATTTGTCTCACTGGGCTAGGTCATCTAGTAGTGCTTTATGCAAAATAGACTCTGTTAGCCTATTTGGCCATCTGGCCAGAACCTTAGACCGGTGTCTGGCCTATGGGCCTAAGTCTTCAGCCAATATGTGGATTGTTCAATGTTTAATGAATATATATATATATATATATATGGAGAATCCTCTCCTCAATTCAAGCTAAAGAGAGAGGATTTGTCCGTTTGAACGTGTGGGCCCTAGATTCGGTCCATCCGAATTGATTAAAACCCCCACCCCCTATTGTTCAAGGGTCCCACCAACTTTGACTTATTCTAATGGATTGTACACTATTGGATTGACTACACACCCATTCGAATAGGCTGTACACCATTAAACTTGTGAGTCTAGATGAAGATGATAAGATCATCAGATGGGGCTAATTTATTGTACGTAGGATCGGCCCAGGCAAATCTTCAAATCCCCTCCACCCCCAACCTCATGTGGGCCCCACATGCATATATATGTGGGAACTCCTCTGCCAAGTATTGTTGAGCACCACTTTCTAGTGGGGCCCATTAAAGGCCCCACTTGGGGATGGGATCGGGGGGATTGAAAGATAGCTTCCACCCAACCCTTCTATGTCAATGGAGGTTCAAATCATCATCCTAAACACTTGATCAATGATCGACAAATTTTCACTGTCTAAAATGGGTGCAAGCCGAACAAACGGTCCAATCCATCTGGATGGGTGCCAAACTTGGTATCGGTGACTATCATGAGGGTAGTTTTTTTATGGTCCACTTGGATGGATCATAAGTTGGGCTCTACTAATGTTTTGACAATTGGTGCTCACCTTATTGTAAGCACCAAGTGCTCAGCAGAGGTTTTCCACATACACACACACATATATAGGGCAACCTTCTCCTAAGCTCAAGCTTGTATAAGAAATTCTGTAAGCCCGAGCCCTTGGGCCCACCTTTGGTCCATCAAAATGGACCAAACACACAACCCCCTAAATTGTACATGTCCACCAATTTTGGGTCAAATCTGAATTCATTGGACCGCTGGATTGATTGTGGATCGATCCAAATGGATTATTGACCATTAAAGTTTTGGTGCCTATATGGAGATAATAGAAACCATGGTTGGGGTTGATGTTTTGAAGAGAAGGGGTCCTAGGGAGTCCTTCAAACCCCCCGTCCCCATCCCTATGTGGGTCCCTAGGTGGGCCCCATAGGCGCCACACACTTAAGCTTACATTTTCCTAAGCTTGAGCTTAGGAGAAGGGCTTTTAAATATATATATATTCCAAAAAAATGTTACCTTAGAAAAGGGGGCGGCGTTTTTGCCCTTTTTGGATAGTCTACTAGCATACTGCCATACCCCATGAATTAATTAATCCCTTCATCAGTCGTATAACCCACATGTAAAAAAATAAATAATGTTTTTGGGTCCAAGGCAAGACAATGGGATTCATCTGTATAACCCACATGCAAACAAATAAATGAAGTTTTTGGTTCCAAGACAATATAGGAGAAGAGATAACAATAGTCAATTCAAAATAAAACCAACACTTCAACTTCTTAATGATACTCTTTCATGGTAAGAGAGGAGAGAAAATAGGAGAAGAAACAGAAGGTGTGGGGCATCCGGATCCTCTTCGGTTTTTTTTCTTTTTTTGTCTCAATCGAATAATGAGAGAAAGAAAAAGATGGATAGTATGAGAGGGTTGTGTGCACTGGAAGCAATTAAAGAGGAAGAAAAAGTAGGAAAGAGAGAAAGTAGAGATTTTAAATGCTTTCCCATTTTCTCTAAAAAGCGGGGAAGTTGACTATTTTCATTTGTGGCTTAAAAGGGTGTCATGTAGACCTCCTTATATATAAAGTTCCGATCTGATCCGAATTTACTGGACCGTTGGATTGCATGTGTATCGATCCAAATGGATTGAATTTGTGAGCCACAGATGAAGGAGTTAGGGACATGTGATTGGAGTCAAACTCGATATCTAAGTTGGTCCCGCATGGATCTTTTCATTCTCCTTGATCTCATCCCTTGATGGGGTCTATAGTGGGCCTTACGGAGGAGTATGCACCGTCCCTCCGTGAAGCAGCGCAGGGGAAGAAGATTAGCCAACGGGCTAATTTCCAAGCCAAAAGGCTTAGGGATAAATTGTCTAGGTGTCTCACCAAAGACAAATAACTCTCTCAACTGAGAACCAATGCCCAAAGCTTTATTCAATATCAAAATCTATATCTCTCTTGAAGAGATTACAACCTTATTTATAACTAAAACATTCTCTAAGAAAGGAAATAACTAATTCTAAACAAATAAGAAGTCCTAAATCAAATCTAACTGGACTTGCCAAATATCAAACAATTACTATTAATATAATCCTACTACAATCTATTAGGCTGTATTGATCTTGGGTCTAATGGCCTGGTCAATCATAGATCTGGCCTGCATCAGTTCTCCCCGGCTTGGAGGAGAACTCGTCCTCGAGTTCTGTAAATATCCACCTGGGTCGAAAATCATTCGAACAAACTTCCGTGTTGCAGATTGAGCATCAGGTTGATAATATGCCTTGAAAGCTGGATCGAATCTTCTATTCCACTCAGAAGTAGGTTGGAGGTGATGTGTCTTTTGATGGTTGCATTGACAGAGTGATCTGACCATTATATGCTTTAATAGTAGACTCTGTAATAAGATAGCATAATTGTTGATTGACATTAGTTGATCTCTGAAGATGAAATCAATATGGTGCACGTCAATTAATGTGGACATATCTTCTTGCGAAACCACTGGGGTAATTGATTTGTCACCCGATGTGGCAATTAGATCCATTGGATGATTACTGTCTGCTTGTACATCATCTTGCTTTATCTCTTGCTTCTCATTTGAAGTTACAATAAGATCTTCTTTTCCATGAATGGGCTTTTCAACATCGTCGGTGGAATTTGTTTTTTCCCTGTGTTCATCTTGTGACTCTTCAATTGATGGTGATGAGGTAGATGAAGATGTTGTTGATTGTAATGGAACAAGGTCAACATATTGTCCTTTCCAATAGAAAGAATAAATATTCCTCTCTTTGTCATATTGCACTTTCCGATTAAGAAGCCATGGTTGTCCCAAAAGAATATGAGTGATATTCATGGGAATTACATCACACCAAATTTTATCTTCATATACACCAATCTTGAAAGATACTAAACATCTGTGAGTTACAGTAATGACAGAAGCATTAGACCATGTAACTTCGTAAGGCATTGAAAGAGTCTCTGTAGGCCAATTGAGTTTGTCAATTACATATTGTGCCACAAAATTGATAGTACTGTCATGATCAATAACTAGATTAGTTAATCGATCTTCACACCTTACTCGCGTCCGAAATATAATAGTCTGTTTCCACTCTTTGTCTTCCTTTTCATTGGTGGTGAGAAGTCTGCGAATGACAAGGGTGTGAGTATCTTTACCTTCAAATTTGGTCCCATCAGATGATCTTTCATTCGTTGTGGAGAATGTTCTTGCTTAGGCTTGACTTGTTGCTGGTGGGACCATTGAAGCATGTGCTCAATATGAATTGCTTCTTTGTATGCTTCATGAACACTGTGACATGGTTTCATCTTCTCAAGAATGTCTGGTTTCAAACCTCTGATAAAGCGAGTTAAATCATGCAGCTCATTCTGTTCCAAACCACAAACTTGGTACAGTCTCGAAAATTGATTTAAATATTCATAAACTGTCGAATTTGCCTGTTTGAGATTGAGGAACTGCTCAAAGTAGACCTTATTTGCAAAATACCAATCTCCATATTTATACTCATATAACATGCTTTGAACTTCATCAGATGGTCCAAAGATTTGCATTTTGATTTTACTGTAAGAAATTCAAAATCTTCTGAATGCTCAAAATTGACTGACCTGATGGCTTGATCTTGTAGACAAAAATATGCAAGTGAAGATGGATCGTGAATCCGACTAAAATATCATCATTTGATAAGCAATGGCTGAGATCAATCAATTCAAAAAGACTGGATTATTTTTGCTGGGCCCACATATATATATTTTTTTGCTGCTGTGGGCCTGGGCTGGCGTGGGCCTGGGCTGAACAGTTGGAGTGGGCCTGGGCTGAACAGGGCAGCTGCGGTGGGCCGGGGCTGAACAGGGCAGCTACTGTGGGCCTGGGCTGAATCCGGCAGGCGGGTCAGAGTCAGGTCAGACTCGGACCGAACCCAATACTGGTTTGATCTCGGGTAGCAGTTTCGGCCCAACTGCTGAAAGCTTTTTTTCTTTTGCTACAGTAACGACTGGAAAGATAAAAAAAGGCAAGTGCTTGGCTGTGCTTCAGAATCTAAAGGAAAGAGAGGAAAGGATGCAGGAGGAAAGGGAGACTCTCTCGTTTGATGCAGGAGGAAAGGATGCAGGAGGAAAGGAGAGACGCTGCCGGCGAGAGAGAGAGAGAAACGACCGTGGGCGATGGGGATTTTTTGGTTCTGTTCTTCGCTGGGGATGGGGATTTTTATGGTTCTGTTCTTCGCTGGGGGTTGGGAGGGTGGACAGCAACCGCGGGGTGGTGTCTGGTTTGGGTACCAGGAAGGAGATGGGAAGAGATGGGTTTTCGGATCTCTGCGCCGGGTGTGGACAGCAACCGAGCGGGATTTGGGGATTTTGCGGAGCAGCGTGGTTCGGCTGGGTTGGTCGGCTGGGTTGGGGTTTAGCGGGGCAGCGTGGATCGGAGGGGTGGGTCGGCTGGGTTGGGGCTTAGCGGGGCAACGTGGATCGGAGGGATGGGTTCGGCTGGGTTGGGTTCGGCTGGGTTGGGTTTTGCGGAAGGGGTCTGTGGAGAGTATGGAGGGTGGTAAAGATGCGGGAGAGGTCGAGGGATTTCGGTATGGAGTGGGGTTGGAGGGTTTCGGTATGGCTTGAAGGTGGGTTCTGCCGTAAAGGATTGGAGAAAGATGACGATGACAGACGAGGGGATGCGATGGGGAGGATGCACAATGGATGATGACTGATGGAGAGCAGACGTCCGGGAGAAAGATGTTACCTCGAATCGGCGATCAGGCGGCGATCCGAGCGGGGATCTTCGGCTCTGATACCAATTGAAGCAGCGCAGGGGAAGAAGATTAGCCAACGGGCTAATCTCCAAGCCAACAGGCTTAGGGATAAATTGTCTAGGTGTCTCACCAAAGACAAATAACTCTCTCAACTGAGAATCAATGCCCAAAGCTTTATTCAATATCAAAATCTATATCTTTCTTGAAGAGATTACAACCTTATTTATAACTAAAACATTCTCTAAGAAAGGAAATAACTAATTCTAAACAAATAAGAAGTCCTAAATCAAATCTAACTGGACTTGCCAAATATCAAACAATTACTATTAATATAATCCTACTACAATCTATTAGGCTGTATTGATCTTGGGTCTAATGGCCTGGTCAATCATAGATCTGGCCTGCATCACTCCGTGAGGGATGTATGCATATGAAGATTCTTATATATATGAGTATGCACCGTCCTTCAAGCTTTGGAAAAGATAAGCTCAAGTGTGTAGTCACATAGGTGGGGCCCCCTTGGTAACCCACATGGGGATCCCTAAGACCCTCCTCTCTGTAAAAAATCAGCTCCAATTGGGCTTTTTATCATTTCTATCTAGGCCTCAAATTTTAATGGTCAACAATCCATTCAGATTGGTGCATAGTTGATCCAACAGTCCAGTAAATTCGAATTTGAGCAAAATTTGGTGAATATGTGGAATTCAAGGTGGTCATGTGTTTTGTCCATTTGGATCGACTAAGGGTGGGCCCCAAGGGTTCGGGCTTATGAAATTTCTTATTTGAGCTCGAGCTTAGGGGAACTTTTCCACACACACACATAAAGAGAGAAAAACAGTCCTATAAGGACGGTCCTTACAGATCATTTCTCCCTGTTTTAGATAGTACGTCCCACGTTGTGAGCCGTTCAAATGGATCACACGTTACCCCCATGAATTGCACATGTCCACCAATTTTTGGTCCTATCCAAATAGATTGTACTATTGGATCAACTGCACACTCATATATATATAGCTAGATATATATATATAAAGTCTATTTGGATGGATGTGCAGTCGATATATCTATAGATAAACATATATGAAGTCTATTCGGATGGATGTGCAATCGATCCAATGGATGTACAGTAGATCCAACAGTCCTATATATTTGGATGGGATCTAAAATTGGTGGACATGTGCAATTGAGGGGGATCATGTGTTTGATCCATTTGGATAACTCACAACGTGGGCTGCACTATCCAAAACGGTGAGAAATGGTCCGTAAGAACCGCTCCTACAAGAGCAAACCATTTCCTATATATATATATATATATATATATGAGGTTTACATGATTCCCGAGCGTTTGTGGAACAGAAACACCCATTTCAAAGAACCAATTAAAGATTAGCATTTTGTGGATGGAGAGTTGATGATTTAATGTGAGTCAACTTGGGGAGAGAGAAAGAGCGAGAGGGAGAAAATAGGTTTCACTTAAAGAAAGAGAAAAAATGATGCTTCTTATTGGATTTTAGAATGGTGGCAGAAATGCCCTTTTTAGAGGGGGTGTTTTCGAGAGTTTTCCTATATATTACATATTATGTAGTATGTAATATATAGGAAATTTCTCAAAAACATTCCCTCTACACATAGCTATGTCTCTCGAGGGAAGCATGCCCCACCTTCAAAGGATTCATATGCCCGCCTTCATTCTCATATGGTTTTGGAGTCTCTTGCTTGCCTTTGTTAATGCTATCACACTTTAGATAAGATAGAAAACACAAGTGACGGCCTTTCTGCCTCCTTTGTAAAATCCAATAAGAAACAAACATTTTAATGCTTCCTTGGTTCTCTCTCTTTTATCTATTCAAATCCCTATTCTCTCTCTTTCAAATCCCTATGTTTTTTCTCTTTCTTTAAATGATACCAACTCTCTCTCTCTCTCTCTCTCTCTCTCTCTCTCTCCCCGAGACTCACATTAACTCATCAACTACCCACCATCAACTACCCATCAACAATATGTCGATCTTTATTTGGTTATTTGAAGCAGGCATTTTCGTTCCACAAAGGCCCGGGTGTCATGTAGACCTCTCTCTCTCTCTCTCTCTCTATATATATATAGACTAGGTCAATTATTTCACTTAGAACTTTAATCGTTTTACTTATCAACGTGAAAGTGTCAAAGAAATGTGAAACTGTAAATAAGTAGTACCTTCCTAAAGCAGAAAGGTTCATACTTCTAAAGAAATGTGATACTTTGTATGGAAACAATAAAATTCCTTGCATGGTGAAAACTTTGTGCCAAAATCATTAAAGCACTTGCATGGTTTGGAGTGGACTTTCTTTTAATAAAAATAATAATTTTGATGGAGCCCACTGCTCAGGTTGGAGGTGCTCATTGTTGCAGGTCACAACTGTAAGCTTGCATGTTTGAGTCATTAAGAAAAGAAAGGAAGGCAAAACTGATAGTTTTAAATGCGGCAGCAGGGATATGGATTTTACATACAAGAAGTGAAGGATTTGTTAAGACACAGTGTGCTGTCTATTTTGAAGTATCCAGGTATTATATGTTCTGCATAGGATACCTGTATCTATTCCATATTTATGTCTTTGGACTCTAGAAAGTGCAGGGCCTTATCCCAGCTTCTTGCACCCATGTCCATACGATGGATATTCATAGTGACTATCACATTTGTCATGGCTGTTTGTTTCAACAAGTATCCTATTGTGTTTGATTTATTATTTCAAATGTGTAGCCATTTCTTGTGATATTTAATAATGGAATGGTAATCTGTCACTAAAAATTAAATAATAATTACAAACAAAAAAAATAATGATAATGATAATAATTATAATAGTCGGTTGTTAAATCCATACATACTCGATTGGAAAATGATATGAACTAAACACGTTTTTATAATCTGATAAGTTTGAGATCACTTAAGAAACTCTAGCTGGTTGGACACGTAATGTTTTTTTCTTTTTCTTTTCTTTTTTGTTTTTTTTTGTTTTTTGGGTTAAGGCAACAAGTAATACCACATGAAGCAATGGCATGTTTTTGAGGTCTTATCTTTTCATTTTGAATATCTACTGACTTTAAGTAATGGTGGCATTTCTGTTTATTCTCCGTACGGATATTATTTACACTTATATACATATATATATATATTTTTGAAGATAACGATAATGTCGTCACTAGACACAGTGCAGGCTGATGCTCTTATCACTGAGAATAACATCAGAAGTTTGAAGAACTTAAAACCTTGAAGATAAACATTGCAATGGTTTTGGTTCTTGTTGATCTGAAGTTTTTCATTATTCATTCTAGTTCAAAAATATGCAACTAGGGTGCTTCTTCTAGTAACCAGTTAGTTTGAAGTAAATTGAGCTACTGGATGCATTCTTGGTTTTATTGCATTTTTTAAACATGGTGAGCGTTCAAAGTAAACAGTTTTTAGTTTCTTACAAATGTGGCCTAATAACTTTCTGAAATCAAGTGCTGGTGTTTTATATTTGAATGAAGACCATGGGTTCCCACATGCATGGAGCCATGCAGGAAACGAAGTTCTCGAAAGATGGTTTACAGAAATAAATTTAATCATCCTTACAAGGTACATGACTATTTGACTCCAATACTGGCCAATAACCTATCCACTAGTTGGCGGCTGCTGTCAGATCCGATCATCTTGGTGCAGCATACAGACTACGAAGATACATTCCTTCTCTGTACAGAAGGACAAGACATTATATGTACAAGGTTCTAATGATCCGGTATGGCTTCCCCCTTTTTGTGATAAAATAATTCATTTGATATTTAGAAGTACTTCTACCACCTTCAGCTGTTTTGTTGTCCAGACCCATCTGTTACAAGATTAAAAAAAATTGATAAGAATCTGATGTAAATACTAAGTTTGAATATATCCTAGTTCTTCTCCTCTTGAACTTCTCTGCACTTCTAAACTTCAAATGGCCAGTGCTACTTGCTTCTCAAAAGGGTAGCATGTTGGTCTGACCAGGTTTTAATTGTGGAGAAAAAAGGCCTGAGAAGAATTGGTCCTGGTACACCAGATCTGGCATTGGCATGCTTCCAAAAGCTGCAAATGGGTTCTGCAAATCCTCTAGATTCAAATCTGTAAACCATGCATTATCTTCTTTGATAGGCTCTCCTGTCTGAGACCTGATAATTGCATCTGTTCTTACTGCTTGTTGGCTATCGAACGTTTGAGATGAATAACCTTTGTTTCGTCCTTGATTATCAAGATCTGTGAAGGAGTCATTATCAACATCTGATTCTGGCGTTCTTAAACTGTATGATCCTGTGTCTTCATTTGCCTCCAAAGAATCCATTGTCTCAACAGTGGATGCAGCTTCTTTCTTCGGAATCACCTCCTCATAGTTGTTCTTCTTGTTGTAAAGCCGGCAAAGAACCCAATCATCTAACTGCAACGAACCAAGTCCTCACATGAGTTACAACAGAAAGAATGGAATAGTACTTGATGAAAGAAGAAAGACGAAGAGAAAGCAGCTTGTTGTGTGATATGGCTTACCCTCAAGCTTCCCTTCTTGTTGGCCTGTCGACCCGGATCTGCAAGCCTGTATTCATGCATGATCCAATTAGTTTTGATTCCCTTGGGTGCTTTTCCAGCGTAGAAAACCAAAGCCTTCTTTATCCCAACATTTTTGCTGCTACCCTTAGGTCTGATCGGCTTGTCAGCTCCTGTTGCTTTCCAATAACCACTCCCAGCAGCCCTGTTAGGCCTGGAGCCATTTGGGTATTTCCGGTCACGTGGGGTGAAGAAATACCATTCTTTCTGCCCAAACAATGCCTTATCTGTTCAACCAAATAACACCCACATCAACAAAAGCCACAAAGCACAAAACCCAGATCTCAAAAACCAAGGTTCCAACCAGAAAAACACCTTTCACAAACCACTTTTGACCCATGCAAGACACAAACATATAAAGATATAGATTACTACATATGATCATACGAGTTAAGAGTACCTGGAAGCTGCCATGGGTCGTATTTATAGAGATCAACCTCGGCAATGATCGGAACAGGCAGGCACTGGTAGCTGACCTTGCGGCAAAGGTAATGGACGACGAGCTCCTCATCGGTCGGATGGAACCGGAATCCGGGTGGCAGATTTAACTCAGCCTCAGCATCTCTTTGCCTTCCCATGATTTCTATCTTCTCTTTCTCTGTATACACCTCTCTAACAGCAGCAACAGAAGCAGCAGGAGCTTCTCTCTCAATACCCTTCCTTTTCTCTCTGAATCTTGTGTGGTGGTTTGTTGTCTTGGCAATTGCAAGTGAGAACGTGAAAACGGAGAGGGGGCGCATGCATATATATATATTGGTCACACTACATGGGTAGCTGGGGCCCATTAGTGGGCACACGTGAGGCGGACCAATGGGGGCACTTGGAAACATGGGAGGAGAAAGGAAGGAAGGCGGGGTGGGCCAGGAGGGGGTGGGTCAAAGGTCTTTAAAGCCGACAGCACGGTCAGCGAATGCGAGCACGCTTTTGGCGTTTCATTAAAGCGGGTGCACCTCCCCTTCCCGTTTCTTGTCCTTTTTTTAGTGCATGTGGTTTTTATGTGCGTCCATTGAACCCGGATGCTAGCTGTCACTCTCTGCTGACGTCAGACAACTCGGCCGGATCGGAGCGGCCATGAGGCTAAGGAAGCGTCACTGCTGACACACTTGGGGATCCCCACCAGGGTCATGTGAGGCAAGCGCGGCCGAGTCAAACTGTTTGACTCGATCCCATCGTGCGCTTCAAGCAAAATTTTATCCGGCGAAGGTTCGTGTCTGTTTCAGTAGTTATCTGAAATAGCTGGAATTGGGACCGACCACAGCGCCGCCCCACCCCCAAACTTTACAGTACTAATTAACTCCTAATATGGATATGCATGAAAATGAAAATCCTAGTGTGCAAAATGGGCAAGAAACAAAATTCTTTAAAAAGGGTCATTTTCTCGAGGGTATAGACAGTAGACGGATCTAATCTTTGAAAATGTTTTGCAAAGTGGCTGCTTCCAGCTTGTAGGTCTCCAACCTGTGTTATACGGCATTACACTGGAGACTTTTACCATTGGACCAAAACAAGAAACATGTGGAGAGCTGTAAAAAATGGAAAGATGGGTCCTCTTCCATTGAAATGTGTTTCCCATGGGGAGAGGTTGGACTATCAAATCCTCTTTATTGAGGAATAGGAAATCTGTTTAATGTATTTTCAGTGGAGAAGCTGCATACACCACGGTGTAGGATCTTATATGAGTCACGTTAGCTACACTTTTCATTTTACAACTTATCTAACAACCATCCTATGTAGCACTTTTTCCCTTCATCAACTCTACAATATTAAAAATAAAAGAAATGACTTAGACTTGTTACATAAGACAATTGTGAGATAGGTTGTGAGATGTGGAGTGTGTCTAGCATTATTAATTCTATATAGAAGTGAAATACTCGTTCAGTTCATGTGGAAGCGTGCATACACAAACAACTCTAAAAGACGAGGCAGATCAAATTATTCTAGCTCCTTAAAGCTTAATAACTATAAGTGTTTTAAATTTATTGTGATAAAATGCAATGATCATATGAAATTTCGATCCTTTAGATTTGTTAATAGGTATGTGTGAAGGAATTGGATTGAATAAAAATAGGTTCTAAGTACAATAAACTCCCAAAGGCAAAATGGAAAAGTGGGTTACACGGAGGATTCTACATTTGTAATTCATAGCATCTAGTACTTGAAGGCTCTTTATTTTGGGAGCATGTATGATGCTGACTCCCAGTAGGGGCGGAATTAAGGGGGCCACGGCTCCCCCAAAAATTTTTGGCAATCCCCTCATGTATTATGTAAAAATTTATGAATTTTTTATACTGGCCCATATATGAGTTCTTTTTTTTTCATTTTTTTTCTTTTTTTACCCAAAGGGCCCTCAATTTAAAAATTCTTGGTTTGGCCCCGGCTTCAAAGGTGGAGGCCTGAAGAGTTCACAGAGATGCATGTTAAGAATAAAGAAATAAATAGCAGCTTGACTCTTTTGGTAAGCATATCATTTTATACTATAAATCTTCCTTTCGTGGCAGGAGGATGAATCGTTAGTGTGAACGATTTGCAATCCAAGGACGAATACAGTTAATTTCCATTTAGATACATCATGAAATCTGACGTATCTTAACCGATTACTCTGCATGTGCTGCCGAGAATTCGTGTGGTCCAGAAACGCCTACTTTTCCTATTGTTTTAGGTTCTTTTTGTGGATTCAGATCTCATTGCTTTATTTTCTTACCATTTGCGGTGGCTTTCCCATTTTGGCTTATCCTTGATCGGTGAAAATGTGGGTCACATGACATCTTGACATTTTTGTGTAATCATAATCATCGTCGTTGTCTATCATCTTCATTTATGGCCTTTACTGTCAGAGCTACCTGGCTTCACATGGAAAGAAATCCATATCATCTCAAGCCATCCCTGCAAATCCGAGCATGAGGTCCACCCCCAAAATTATAACCGCTCAAAAATTATTGTTCCCTTTCGTTTGGCGCAGAGCCGAATTTCACCTCATTGTGCCCATTATCAGTTGATTCATGATTAAAACATTTAATTTTACTCTTTTGATGGCGGAAAATATTGCAATGAGAATTTTTATCACCATTTTTTTTATAAAAACTCTAGGTAGAGTCTATCTATCACCCAATTCAAATCTTGCCATGAATATGGACCCCATTGATAGTCACACGTCGTAAGTTTAGCACATCTGAATGGAATAGATTATTTGATTGACTGTGCACCCATCTAAATGGTATGAACTTGTAGGCCATGGATAAAGGAGTTAGGGATGCGTGATTAAGGTAAAGCTTAATATGTGAAGTAGTTTAACATAGATCTTTTCATCTTCAGTCTCATTTCTAGATAGGGTCCACAATGGGCCCCATGAAAAATTTGCACAAACTGCCCGTGTCGCATGGGAAAACAACCCTTTGATGGTGGCCCAACTTTGAGTTAAATTTAACAGCAGCTCCTATGCGCAATAATATAAAGCTCCTATACACAACAATATACAGGGAAAGTTGGGAACATTTGCGGAAAGCTGCAAAAGAGGAAAGATGGGTCATCTTCTCTCGAGCCAGGACCTTTTTTTTTTTTTTTTTAATTTTATCCTAGCTATGAGGAGGGAAAGGTACTTGCCTAGTTTTAAACCCTGATTAGGCAGGTAAAAACTATCATCTATTATCAATAAGGTAAGAAGTCGTTCTTGAGGTTGGACTTTCAAGTCCTCTTTAGTGAGGAAAAATGAAGATGCTTTGTATTTATCTCTTTTTGGTGGACAAGGGGCATACAGGTAATGCAGGATTTTGTATTGAAGGAAAAATACTCATCCGATTTGTGTGAAAACATGCGTACACAAACAACTTCATAATGCAAGACGGATCAAATGATTTTAGCTATTAGTTTTAGTTCTTTTAAATTAATGACTATAAATATTGTAAATTTATTGTGATAAAGTAAGATGAGAAATCATGCTTACAATCATATGAAATTTGAAACCTTGAGATCTAGGTGCCGATACATGTGAACGAATTGGATTGAATAACAGTAGGTTTAAGTATAATAAACTCTAAAAGAGTGTCGGAAAAGTGGGTTATGCAAAGGATTCTACATTTGTAACTGATGGCATCTAGTAATGAAGGCTCTTTATTTTGTGAGTATGTAGGTTGCCAAAACTTGGTAGGGGTGGAACTAACGGGACTAGGCTCCTTTGAAAATTTTGGAGATTTCGATCCTTGAGATATAGGGGCTAATACGTGTGAACAAATTGGATTGAATAAAGGTAAGTTTTAAGTATAATAAACTCTAAAAGAGTGTAGGAAAAGTGGGTTATACAAAGGATTCTACCTTTGTAACTTATAGCATCTAGTAATCAAGGCTCTTTATGTTTTGAGCATGTAGGTTGCCAAAACTTGGAAGGTGTGGAACTAAGAGGGCTAGGCTCCTTAGAAAATTTTGGAGATTTTGATCTTTGAGATGTAGGGGCTAATACGTGTGAACGAATTGGATTGAATAAAGGTAGGTTTTATGTATCATAAACTCTGAAAGAGTGTCGGAAAAGTGGGTTATATGGAGGATTCTAAATTTGTAACTTAGAATCATATTATCATTAATGGGTGTCTAGTATGCTTAGAAGATGAGGAAACGGTACATCATTTGTCGATTCATTGTCATTTGCCCACAGAATGTGGTCTGCTTTGTTGGCATTATTTGGTATGGAGTAGGTTATGCCTACGACAACTTTTGATAGATCTTAAACTAGTGGGTTTGAAAGTAAATCTTTTTTAGTGTTTTGGAACCATATAAAGATAGATACGACTTTTGAAAAGATTATTCAAGAACAGGAATAGAAAAAATATTATTTTAAACTAAAATTTTTGTAGCATTATTAGATCTTAAAACCGTAATGTTGATATTTTCTAAATAGTGTAGTTGGGTCAATCGCTATGGTCCCGCGGCTGCTATGTTACATAGCATTATCTATTTTGAACCATGCTACCGAAAATTCATATGTTTAGATGGAGACGGCTATTTGTGGTGCTTTATATGTTTTCGACATCTCTTTTTTTTTTTTTTTTACCTCGCGGCTGTCACATTTGGCTCATCCTTGATCTCAGTGAGAATGTGGGTCACTTGGCATCTTGACAGTGTGTGTAATCATCGATCATAGTCGTTTTCTGTTTATCTTTCTTCATTATCACCTAAATTGTCTGAGTGGGGACCGCTTTTGATGTGTGATGCTCCAAAACTACCGCTGGTCTCACATGGAAAGAAATCCATTTTATCTCAAGCCATCCCTGCAAATCTTACAAGAGGTTCCCCTCCAAAATTGTGGCTGCTCAAAATCATTGTTCCTTTTCTTTTGGCGCCTAGCTGAATTTCAAACCATCGTTGTGGCCATAATTGTCAGTGGGACCATGTTTAAAACATTTTACTTCACCCTTTCTATTTGATTTTAATCATGTGTTTTAACATTTAAACACTTGTGAACAATTTGATGGAGGCCCCAACTTTGAGTGAAATCTAGCCCAGCTCCCGTACACAATAATATGTAGGGAACACTTGTGGAAAGCTGCAAAAAGAGGAAGGAAGGGTTCTCTTCCATCTTGGAAATGTAAAATTGAATGCTATAAAATTTGTAAATTTATTATGATTTGAGGCTCTTTATTTTGATTTTTCTTTCTCATTTTACATGCTGGCCCCACAGATGCAAAATTCTTAGTTTGACCTCCTACTCCAAGGGTGGGGCAGGGATTAAGGAGATATACGTATCTAAGAAAAATCATTCTTTAAGGAAAACAGATGAATTGCTAGTGTGGAAAATGGAAATGCAATTGGAGAACATATATGCGGTGAAGTTCCATTTACATGCATGAATAGGATGGAATCTAATGTGCGGAATACATTGCATGGGCTGCCGATAATTTGTGTGATTTATGGAGGCCCACGTGTCCTAGAGTTTATTGTTTCTTTTCTTTTGCAAGTCACGGCGGCTGTCACATTTGGCTGACCCTCGATCAGTGAGAATGTGGCCCCCATTATATATTGACATTGGAATCATGAGATCATTGTCGTTATCTATGTCTATATCTACATTACAATGGGGAGCATTGTTACCTTTCTATTGACGCAAGCTGAATTTCAACTTCGAACACTTTTGGTCCTTTGTTTAACAGTTAACATTCTCTAAAAGGTGTCTTTATGTGGTAGAATTTTAAGTCTCTTTTTGTAAAGTAATTGAAATTTGAACTAAACATATAGAGAATCAAATTCTAAAACTTTTAAGAGGTCATTTGAGACCTTTTAAATATCTAAAATTTAAAATTCTATCAAGAGAAACATAATATTTCAATTTGGAGAGAGCCGGATGTCATATTTGTCAAGAAACTCCAACATATAAAATTTTTGTCAAGAATTTTGGTAAAGATATAGGCCCTTAATTTCACTCATTTTATTTTTATTTTAATCATGTTTTTTTGCATGTAAATATTTTGTTTTTCAATTTTTTTAAAACACGTGAACAATATGATGGTGGCCCAACTTTGATGAGATTTAAGCAAGCTCCAATACACAACAAGTAAACGGTTTTGAGTAATTTAGATTTTAAAAGTGTGCTATATTGTGGGATTTTATGGTTGTTATTAGTGTTTTGATTCGACTTGAAGATAAAAGGGTTTGGCTTGAAAGTTCAAAGAAACTCTTCATGTCATATGGTCACTGCTTTGTCATTTGTTACATCCACATTTTTCTCGTGGAAAAATTTTTTTTCATGGGAAGTGCTCTAAAAAATTATCATGAGAAGTGCTCTAAATTAGGCTCCGTTTTTTTGTGGGATCAATCTCTTTAACATCTAGATTAACATGTTTGTATGAAGTTATGTTTGCCCCATTACAAAGAAGATAAGGAGTTCTTAATTTATGACTGCCCCCTTATCTTTCTACCATCTGAACCTAACAAACACAGCCTCTTACCTCACTAGCAAGAGTTAGATGTTCTTATCTACTTAATTAGGGTTCAAATCTAAGCAAACACCTTTTCCTCGTAAAAGAGCTCATGTTACTTTGTTTGAAGGTTATCCGCCTTCCTTGTCGTGAGCTCTATCTATCTCTTTGACTTTGAGGTTTGCTTTTCTCTCTCAAGGGAGGGGCTTAGCTCCCTATAGCTGGGATTAAAAAAAAATTTTGGATCTGAACATCAGTGATATTTTTGTGGGAGAAACTTTGGTTATCAATTAATTTCATCCAAATGACATTACTACATGGTTGTGAGGATTGGGAGCTCTTAAATCTTTTATGGAATTCGGACACCCACATTTGCAGGAAGATTTTCATATGGAAAATCTAGCATTTTATGTTCATGAATATCTCTCCATTTTCAGAGGTCAAACTGCCCAAATAAAATACTTGAAAACCTAAATATGTGAGAGGAAATTAAGAAATTTCCATTCCTTTTTCTCTCATCAGTCATCCAATCTTTGAAAAGATTTTGTCATTTGGATTTGGAAAAGTCCATTACCTCGTTTACCTCGTTCCGACCACCTAGTCATAACATATTAACATTCAATGTTACCTCTGTGCGGCAATTTCCACCTCATTTCCTTTAAAAGAGTGCGTGTGCTGACGTGGCACATGATTCAAATGCAGCATCACCTCGGGCCCATTGAAGAAGATGTCACCCTAATGTCAGTCTCAGTCGTCTGTGTAGCTATTACAAGGAAGGTGTGAAACACTTTTTTTTTTTTTCTGTTTTCTTGAAAATTCATTGTAGTGCATACGTAAAGATCATCTTTAAACATGATTCATACTTCATAGCGAATCCATTCTCTCCAATCATATGTTCTCTAGTTTCAGCGCAAAATAACCTTAGTAGGGCTACTAACATGTTGTTAATCACATTTTCATTATGGTGCGCAATCATTTGGTGGTACCTACTCTTTTGGAGTTTAAACTGGAGGAATATGATTGGAGGCGATGACATTCACCTTGAATAATCCAAATGATCTCGAATGGACCCTACAATGGAGTTCCAAAAAAGTATTACACTATTCTTGTGTAATAGCAATGATAAAGGATCTCGACTCCTTATCTCATGCCAAGCCTGTTAGGATTTAGGGATGAGAAATCTAACAAAATGGCTCTCTTGGCTAAAACTTGTTGGAGATATATTAGCAATGATGACCTTTTATGCTCCAAAATTTTAAAGGCTAGGTGCTCTCCTAATAGATCTTAAGGGAACCAAGAGTGAAAAGGGAAAGTTCTTAGTTTTGGAAAGGTTTTGTTGAAGGGTGAGATTTATAGGAAGAGAGGATAGCATTAATGCTTGGTAATGTAATTGGATCCCAAGTAAATAGGGCTTTACGAACCCTTTTTCATCAACTAGGGACCCTAATCTGTCAGTTTGCGAGCTATTAAGTCCAAACATGAACTAAGATGTTAACACACTAAAGATTTATTTTGATAACAAAAAGGATGTGGAAGATCTTTGGAAGATTAACATTCCTAATGTTAATAGGGGCAATAAAAGGATTGGGCCATGAACTGAAAATGGTCAACTTACCACCAAATCAGCTTATAAGCTCTTATTAGACAAGGATGTCCTTAACAATCAAATCCAATCAAATTGGAGATTTTTTGGGAAATTTCTGCTTCCTCAAAAAGTTCTTTTGTTTGGTTGGAAATACTTTAATAATGCTATCATGGTAATAGAATTCATTAATTCCAAAATTAGTTCTTTTGATGCAAATTGTCCTATTTATGCTAAAAGGAAGAAAATAGCTTTTCATGCTCTATTTTTTTGTGCTCATGCATTGCATGTTGGTTTGGATCATATTTCTGCTTTCTATCTCATAAATTTTCACATCCAAACTTTAAAGAATGGTGGTTAAAATATTGTGAAAATGATGCTTCTTCCTCCCTTATTACCAATGATCACTCTAAGATGAGAATCTTGATATCTTGGTGGGTGATTTGGAAGGCTAAAAATGATTTTATTTTTAGAAATCTCAAAAAAAATATGTCCTCAATTCTTATGGCTCTTGATGGTTATATGGGGAACCTTCCAAATTATATTGGTCCCATAAAATCCAGTAATATTCATCCAGTTTTTTTTCTTAGACAACATCTGATGCCTTTGCTTTTGTAGATGTTGCCTTTAAGACTTCATATAGGAGTGCCATTTTTGGTTTTGCTAGTAAATTGAATAATAACTTTTTTCATGCAAGAGCCATTTGTGGACCCAAGGTCTTCTCCGCTAGAGAGGCCCGAAGCGCGGGTGATCCGACATGCCTTTATGAGGGCTAAAGATATGAATTTCTATACAATAGTGAACCTTGAAATATATACGGGAAACTCTTTCATGGTCCCCACAATTGGGACCATTCAAGTGAATCAATACCCTCAAGGGATAATCCTAAAATCTCAATTTAATAGGAGTGGAGCCCACCATCAATTTGAGCACATGATTGAAAACATGAGTAACGCTAATGTGGCATTAATCATGTTTCAGTTATTTACTCAATCTAATGGTGGCACCACTCTAATTTTTTTGAAAGGACCCACACTGATTAAACCAATACTTGAGCCTATATCACTGGAGGGCATGACATTCTACTTGAATGGTCCGGACTATGATCACATGGAAAGTGTGCATTACCTGCCCAACCTATCCGTCCGGTTCGTCCCAATACTCATTGGACATGTCAAGCTTCTTTTAACCGTCAAATTACAGCGTGGGTTCATGGGCAGATAGAGGGCATCTAAATGAATGGCCCACCTTACAGATGGCTTGGATCATATATCTATCTGCCACCGTGGCAGCCCATATGACTGCTAGAGACCTTGAAGCAACTGAGAAGAAGATTTAGTCGGGTAATCAAACATATCTACCTATAAAACATTAAGTCCACGTTTTTATCACTAATCCGTCATTAACCTAACCACTTAAGGTCACACTCAAGAAAAACTAACGGCAGAAGATCTACTACTAATCTGACCAGTTTAGGTCGCACTCACCAAAACTGTGCAAAGAGAAAGAAATGCTTTCCATTTTAATAATCCAAAAGGATTGGCTCAAAAGTCAATTTCTTGATTACCTGTATTGAATCTCACTATGTTGTATTCACACTATCATAACTGTACTTTAGTTAGGGGCTGAACAGAATAAACTGTCGTTGCCGCCGAATGATTTTCCATCCAATTTGTCCTTATAAGGCGGCACACTTTCTTTGTGCTTTCTTTTGATCTTTGATTTAGCCACTTGTATTAGAATAATTTTCTCTTCATCTAGTTGCAAGTCGGCAGCCTTGCATGACCTGTGAACCGATGGCTTCAAGGCACAAGTCTAGACTATGATGGGTAAAAAGTTCAATTGAATTGACCTCATATTTCTCTTGTACAATTAATCCGTGGGAGGTCGTAACTCATAACCAATGAGATCAAATATACAAATCCTAGCCTTTTTACAGTCTAAATCATAGCCTTCGTACAGTCTATCTTTAAAACTCTTATGAATTAATGGACCCGCTACTAACCTATTATTTACATCCCTGGGAACATTTTTTGTATGTTTGATTTGAGAACTAAATGAAACTATCAAGGGTCTACTGAAATTGCACTCTACTGCAACTGCAATTGTAGGAGTTTTTTAATTAAGGTTGTGCGCAAATAGTCTAGATACGTATGGCTCACTTGAGAAGACCTCTATGATTAGATCCAAATGGGACACACATTACCAGACTCCCTTCTATTCCCATGTTTCTTGTATGCGTGCAAATGGAATTTGACCATTAGACTAAAATAAAATAAAATAAAAGGACTCATTCTAGAATTATTAAGCTTGAGTGTCATATATCAATGGGCTATGGACATGAAATTTTGCACATAGGTGGGTTGCATCCTAATTCTTTTGATCTCCACGTTGGCATAAATTGATGTGCCCCTAGAAGGGCCCCACAAGCTTAAGTCAAACTTGTTAGAGATGTCAAGAACTGGTTAAAGGTCACAGAGATGTTAGCATTGCTATGTTAGAGATTAGGAATTGGTTAAAGAGGATAGTGTGAGAGATGATAATGTTTAGTTTAGGTTGTTTTTTGTTTTTTGTTTTTATTTTTAAAGGACCACTTATCATATTTATTTAAATTGGTTCCTATAATGAAGGTATAGTGAAATTCTATCAAATGTGTTTCTTTCTTTTAAAGTCCATAAGGTATCAAAGCCAGGGCCATATAGTGGTCTTTCAATCAAGGCGGCCATGGTCTTGCTGCTTATGTTTTTGCAATAATCTCAGAGTCAGATTTCCTGATTCAATAAAATCATATATACTCGTTTATTCATGCATTTATCTATGTCTTACTCGTTTATTCATGCATTGATCTATGTCTTACAATCTCGCCATTTTTGTCAAGTTCTACTATCGGGAGCTTTTGGAAGAGATTTCATCAGATCTGATCTCATGGGCCACTAAAATGATGTACTAAAAAAGACTGGGATGTGACAATGACAGATTCTACAAACAGTTGGTGATCACCAATAAAGCATGGCGATCATCTATATTAGATATCCACCTTTTTATTTTTAAAAGATTAATGCTTTTATGCCTTATTATTACCCATTATTATTACCAATTGCAGGATCCTTTTTAAGACCATGTGATTGCGGGAGGCTATTAGAGATACTACAAATTGGTTAGAGATCCTAGAGATATTAGGTTTGCTTCGTTAGAGATCGGCAATTGATTAAAGAGGAGAAGGTTAGAGATAATTAGTTTTTCTTTGAACTGTGAATGATTTTCCTCTCATATTTTGTTCACGTATAAAATGAAATGAGTTCCTATAGTACATCACTAACATTCCAAGTATGCTAGCTGTATATATGTGATGTGATAATATGAAAAGCAAGTATTTCGGAAACAAAAGCCATGATAAATTAATAGAATGACTCTTTAACTTGGCTCAGTCCACACCTGGTTGGCCAGGGTTCAAATCCTAGACATGTGAATGTCTCCATCTTTCACTAGAGGGCTCTCTCACTTCATTGGGGGTCTATTTCCCTCACTTGAAGGCTCCATCGCCTTTTCTTAGTTCCACCACCCTCGACCTATTAGGTTTATGTCTTGTATTCCGGTTTAGTAGGATTAGTTCATTAGTATAGCCAATGACTAAGTTAGTGTCAAGGGTAATTTGGTCTTTGTATCGTGCTTTCTTAATAGCCAAGAAAATATATATTATATATTCATGTAATATAACCTCAGACTCTATGTAGGAGATATGACAAATTTCTTCACCATGGTGTAAACCACAAAGGGCCATATAAGGTATAGAGAGATGTGAGCTTTTTTCTCGTGGTGTGTATGGCAGGATGCTGTGAGAGTAAGATTAAGAACTGTGAACATTACAGAGCTAAGTGTTAGAGGAGTGAGAGTCCTTGTAACGCATTGCCCAATATCTTTCATAGTGAAATTGAGCAAGATGCTCAAAACTTGTGGAGGTAGCCTTTATGATGAACCACGTAAAATCTGTGTGTCATGATTGCATGGTTTATTCTTCTCTATGTGTGTGATGATGTTGATGTAATTGCCTTGATCCAATCTAACAACAACAACTAGTGATAGTGCTTCCGCATGTGTATTACAATTGGTATCAATGCGAGGTTGAGATTGCTTGGAGTTTTTTGCGATTGACGAATCTACGTGGAAAAAGAGTTTTGGCTATGATGTTTGGATCCATCTTCCATTAGGCCAAAACAAATTGGTGATGTAAAACATGTGCCAGCATTCAAGAAAAATCTAATCTCTTTAAGCTTACTTGAATCCAAAGGGTGCATATTCATAGCAAAGGATGGTGTGCTTAAAGTGACTAAAGGTATTTTTGGTATTAATTAAAGGTACCAAAGTGTGGAGCAACCTTTACAAACTTATGGGAAACACAGTTGTAAGTGAAGTGACAGTCTCCACGAATGACAAAACCAATGATGATGAGTCTCAGTTGTGGCATATGCGTCTAGGGCAAATGAGTGAGAGAGGCATGTTAGAACTTCACAAAAGACAATTGCTAAAGAGTGTGAAAATATGCAAGCTAGATTTTTGAAAATACTGTGTTTTCAGCAAGCAGAAAAATGTGTCATTCAAAACTGTAGGCAATAGTTATAGAAGCAGTAGTATTTTGGATTACATTCACTCCAATGTATGGAGACCAGGCCCGATTATGTCAAAAGGTAGAGTAAACTAGTTTGTGACATTCATTGATGATTTTTCAAAAAAAGTTTGGGTCTACTTTATGAAAGGGAAATCTGAAGTCTTCATTAGGTTTAAAGAGTGGAAGGTAGAAATAGAAAATCAAACAAGTAGAAAAGTCAAGTATCTGAGATCAAATAATGGGGGTGAATACAGAAATGGCAAGTTTTATAGTTTTGCAAGAATGAAGGTATCACAAGGCACTTCACTGTTCCAAAGAATCCTCAGCAAAATGAAGTTACAGAAAAAAAAAATAGGACACTTTTAGAAAGAGCAAGGAGTATGAGACTTCATGCTGGGTTGTTTAAAAGTTTTTGGGCAGAAGCGATTAATTACGCATGCTATATGGTTAATCGGTCACCATCAATACCCCATGACTGTAAAGTTTCAGAAGAAGTGTGGACAGGTAAAGAGATGGACTATTCTTCATTGAAGGTATTCAGTTGTCCAGCGGACACACACATTCCCAGTGATAAGCGATCCATGTTAGATTCTAAGTAACTCAAATGCATATTCCTCGGCTTTGAGAAATGTAAATGGGTACAAACTATGGGATCCAGAAAATAGGAAAAAAATCTGCAATAGAAATATTGTGTTTGATAAAGCTTCTATGTTGAATGGGTAACATGATAGTGAAGTCAAAGGGCACGGTGTTAAAAAAGTGGTTACAAAAGTTATTTCTCTTGCAAAGAATACAACCAAGGAACAAACTCAAAGTTCATCAAAGGTTGGTACATATGGAGGTGAGGAATAACATGAGGTTTAGCAGGAACCTTCAAGTCTAGTACAAGGAAGGGCAAGAGAACTATCAAGCCACTTCAAATGTTTAGATGGGATAAGGATGAAGTACATTTTGCTCTTATCACCAGCAATGGTGATTCAACCTCATTTCAAGAAGCTATGGAAAATAGTAAAGGGCAATGTTTGATGGGTGATATGATGGATGAGATAGAATCTCTCCAAAAGAACTCAGTTTGGGAGTTCGTTCCTAAATCCAAAGACAGAACAATAAGTGGCTACAAATGAGTGTTTAGGAGAACGGAATGTTAGTGTCACTGTAAGAACATGTTGTCAATTACGTGACCCAAGTGTAATTCAGTTTTAGAAAGACCTAGTTCATCTCTGAAGTTCATTGAAGATCAAGCTAAATTCAAAGAAGTTCAAGCAAGTTCAAGGAAGTTCAAGACCATTCAAGAAAGACCTATCAATGAAGATTAAGCAAGTTTAAAGAAGTTCAAGATCATTCAAGAAGATCCTCTGTGAGTGCCAAAGGATAAGGTAACAGTGACCCCTAGTGCCCGTACAATTAGAATAGGAAAAAGGGTTTCTAAAAAACCTTGGCTGTGTACTACGGCTTGGACCACGACTAAGCCGTAGAACCTATGGCTCACTATCCAGAGAGTACATTTTGAGTCTTTTTGTTCTACGGTTGACCTTACGGCTGCACCGAAAAAGGGTTACGGCTCAGCCGTAGTATGATTCACGGCTAAGCCGTAAAATCCACGTGTCACTGTCCAGAGAGTGCTCTTGGCCATATAATGCCTACGGTTGATCTTACGGTCAAGCCGTAAGGCCTTCACAGCTAAGCCCTAGTATGATTTACGGCTAAGCCGTAAGGTTTACGGGTCACTTTCCAGAGAGCATTTTTTGGAGATTTTAGCTTACGGCTGACCCACGGCTAGACCGAAAGGTATTCACGGCTAAGCCGTATAAGGATTTATGGCTAAGCCGTAAGCTTAACCGTAATAAGGAATAACGTTGAATCTGGTCAAACTAGTTGTTGGATGTTGTCAGAGCATACGGCTAAGCAGTAGACCATTTTGTTCTCAGCCGTAGATCTATCCGTTGGAGCTTATTTATATTTAAAGAGGACCTCTCCTTTGCTCCAGACACTGACCTTATTACTGATAAAATCACCAGTATAGCTGAGGCCTTGCACCTCTAGTAAAACCACTTTTAAAGCTCCCACAATAACCTACTCTTCAACACTTAAAGTGCCATTATTGTTCCAAAAAGAGTAGTTGGTCATTTAGGAAAGGCTTCATTAAATCTGAGAGAATATCTTAGCCTTCCAAACCCTCTTAAAACTTCTTCCCTTGGCTGAACACTCATCTGAAGATTTTCATCACCAAGGAGCAAGAACAAGAGGTCAAAGCTTGGAGGTAATCTTTCAAGCATCAAGAGCACCACTCAAAACCAAGGTATACAATTCCTTGTTTAGGTGTTCTTTAATATTTCAATTCTCTTTGCTGTATTTAGTGGAATACAGACCACCGCATCAAAAATTGTTGTAGTTAGTGGACTAGATCAAGGATCAACCACCTGATCAAAAATCCAGTTGGTGGAAGACAAACCACCGAATCAAAAAATTGTTGCTAGAGGTGTTTGTAATATAAGTACCTCATACTTAGTAGAACCAAGAGAGATAGCTTTTGAGAGTGGATGTAGGTCTAGGACCGAACCACTATAAATTACTGTGTTGATTGCTTGTTATGTGTGGTAGTTGCCTTATATTCTTTTTAACTTGTGTTGATCATCTTTTTAAGCCATATCTTCCTTATTCTAGTTGCATTTCTATACATTGTTAGCACACACAATTCTGAGCATCTTTCTTAATCTTCTTGTGGACTCTCAATCTTAATCAATCCTTCAGATTGCACACTAATAAAATCTAGTTTTTGGAAAGAAACTTTTAATAGTCCTATTCACCCCCCCTCTAGGACTTGATGAGATCTAGCTACTGCATTTTCACGGAAGCTTTGCAAGAAAATGAAGAATCAAAGTTTAAGGCATGTCTAGTAGCAAAGGGGTACTCGCAAATGGAAGGAGTTGATTATGAGGAAATCTTTTCCCTAGTTGTGAAACACACTTCTATTAGAGTGTTGTTGGCATTGGTAGTACAGTTCAACGTGGAGCTCAAACAGCTAGATGTAAAGACAGCTTTTCTTCACAGTAACTTTGAGGAAACAATTTATATGAGCAACCTGAAGGGTTCAAAGAAGCCGAAAGAGAAGACCATGTGTGTAAATTGAAAAGATCATTGTACGGGTTGAAACAATCTCTAAGACAATAGTACAAGTGTTTCGACTCCGACATATTGCAGATCAGCTACAATTGATATGAGTATGATTATTGTATTTATTACAGAATTCTAGATGATAATTCTATTATTATTTTGCTACTTTATATGGATGATATGCTAATTGCATGTAATGACATGTCAAAAGTGAATGAACTTAAATTTTAATTGCAAGAAGAATTTGACATGAAAAACCTTGGTGTAGCCACAAAAATGTTGGGCATGAAAGTTAGGAGAGACAGAAAGGCTGGAAAGCTATGGTTATCATAGAAAAAGTACATTTCAAAGGTACTTGAAAAATCCAACATGTCGAATATTAAGCCTCTGTCTACTCCACTTGCAAGTTACTTTAGTTTAAGTGCCAGACAATGTCCTAGTGCTGATGAGAAAATTGAAGAAATGTCCAAGATACCGTATGCAAATGCAGTGGGATGTTTGATGTTTGCCATGGTTTGCACAAGACCAGATATAACTCAAGCAGTAGGTGTAGTGAGTAAGTATATGGCGAATTTAGAAAAAGAGTATTGGAATATTGTAAAGTGGATTCTGAAGTACTTGAACGGCACCAAAGATTTGGAATTTTGTTTGAAAGAAAACAGGGGTCAAAGTTTGTAGTTGGATATGTAGATTCTAATTTTGCAGAAGACCTAAACAAGAGAAAACTCACTACATGATGTTTATATGCTTGCTAGCAGACCGATAAGCTGAAGATTGACACCTAAATAAGAGAAAACTCGCTACAGGATATGTTTACATACTTGCTAGCGGACCAATAAGCTGAAGATTGGTGCTTCAGTTTACAACTACATTATCCACTACAGAGGCAGAGTACATAACAGCTTCAGAGGCTTCTAAGGAAGCTATTTGGTTAAGAGGTCTAATAAATGACACGGGTATCAAGCAGAAATTAATTTTACTACACTGTGACAGTCAAAGTACAATATGCTTATCAAAGAATAAGATATATCATACAAGGACAAAACACATAGTTGTTTTCTATTACAGAATTCAAGATTGGGTTGCTACAGGTGAAATCTCCATTAAGAAGATTTATGCAGATGAAAATCCAGCTAACATGCTTACTAAGCCAGTTACTACAGAAAACTTTAAGCATTGCTTGGACTTACTTAATCTCTCCTCTTGTTAAAGAGTGAAGATGCTCCTCATCTCTATTGGAGTGCAATCATGGTGGAATGGGGTTCCCACAAGGTATATGTGTTATAAACACATTTCAACAATTCTTCAAAGGGTCAAACATATTTTCGCAAAGGTGGAGATTGTTAGGTTTGGCTCAAAAGATCCTTATTGGGCCTATGAGTGGTTTACATTAGGGCCTAGTTAGTTAGGGCTAATCTTACATATTCACTTCGAAGGTTTGTTCTTTGTAACTAAGCAAGAAAGCAACAGGGAAAATGAAACACAAAGAGAATACTGTAAGGGGTTAAAAGAGATTTCTTCATAGTAAAATTTTTCGTACCTGTGGACGTAGGCAATCTGGCCAAACCACGTAACTCTTTGTGTCTTCTGTGTGTGATTGCTTGTACTTCTTCTTGTGTGGTGTGTGCTTAATGTGCTTAGCCTAGATCTAGATCTAACACAACCGAGAGTAGGTCCCAATCCCTATGGCTCGCTAAAACATAGTGCAACGTGAGCAATCTAGTCTACTGCGCTCAAGAATTGCATGGGGAACAGATCCATTTCATTTTATTTTTTTTCTAGACATACATATAGAGTTGGGGACAACATAACAAGAAAACAGATGATCAACAGGAAAATGGAAAGTATCTATGGAGGTGTGCCACAAGAGTGGCTCCTGCACATTTTCCATCTACCAAACAACACCTGAATCTTCACACTCTAATTGCCTTTACTTTCTCTTCAACCCAAGTAGCAGTAGGAACAGTTTAATGTAATCGAAGTTATACGCTGCTCTGAGGAAATTAAGCTTGTAATCAGACCAAGGTGGATACCCAAAACTTAGTTCTATAAGGAGGTTTCTTCTAAGCACTGCTTTTTCATGGCTAAATGCATCGAATGAGAACTTCCCATGGTATCTTCCAAAACCGCTTTGGCCAATGCCCCCAAACGGCAGTGTATCGCATAAAACCTGCATGTGATCCAGAAGTTCGATGAAAAATTATTAAGCATCAGAAAGAATAAGAGGTCATGAGCAGAGAGCTTACTTGAATTGTGGCATCATTGAATGTAACACTCCCTGAGGATGTTTCTGCTGTTACGCGTTTCTTGAAATTTTCATTTTTAGTGAAGACATACAAGGCTAGAGCCCGTGGCCTTGAGTCCACAAATTCAATGCTATCTTCAATCTTCTTCAGCTGTAACAAATATTGGGGGTTAGTTTCAGACCCTTGAGCCCTGTTTGAATCTTTGAAACGCTCAGTTTACAGGTTAACTCCCTGTAATCTGTTATGGTGAAGAATGTATCGTCCCTCATTTGCAGGTGACTAAGGTAATTCAATGCATGAACACTTTATTTGCACATAACCTGGAGTAGTAGTGCTTGGTTTGCAAAGATCCAAACAGCTCCTTTAGGCCACACACATTTTTAACACAATTCGTGATAAAGAGAAAGAGAAGAAAGAATAATAGTAAAAATTTTTGATTTGGTTATACTTGAAATTTTACATAAACACAACATTATTGATGATTTCTTACAGTGATTATTGGAAGAAACGGCCCAAAGATTTCTTCGGTCATGATCTCAGATTCCAAAGGAGGATCCAACAGGATTGTTGGCTCGATGTACCTACAAAAAGAACACAGATTTAGAAGATGATACCCAAGGATTTAAAAAAAAAAGAAGAAATCGGAGCTTAATGGTTTTCTTATCATTGGTTTTTTAAGCAGTTGGTTTTCTTTCTCTTGGTTCAGTCATGGTTTTCTGCCAAGTTTACCTTTATTTAACTGTATTTGTTTAGTATGTTTGTATAAAATACAGGTTTCGGTAAGACAGTTCACCTGGTGGACCTCGGTGCAGGTGTAGGCTACATTAATTTTTTGGCGGACAGTAATTCTATGGCTATGATGCTCCCATGACAGAGCTTCAAATGTCCACTTACAGTGGGCCCAACAGTTGAACAGCCAGGAAACTCAACGGTGGGTCACAATTACTGTATTGGCCTTGATTTGCTCTAGATCCAGAACCCTAAATCCAGCCCACTTGCGGCCCTACATGTGAAGGTTTGAGAATGACATGCAAAAGAGGAAAGAAAGGTTCGGAAGTGTTACAGCTCGTCCTCATCCATGTAGCCCCCATGGACAATGGAAGCCGCAACCGTTGGATCTTGAACAAGATTTCTCAGCCGCATAAAGTGGCTCTTGTTGACAATCCTTGAGATGTTACTAGTTTCTCGCGGGCGATCCCCATAATACTTCTTGATCCAATCCTTCAAGTGGTCAATCTGCGATGGACAGAGGAAATCAATGGAATGATCGTTGCCGTCAACAGAAACACAAAAAGGGGCACTGATTTTGTAAGATAAATCAGTACCATTGCAGAAGCATGTTTCTCTTCCACCAGTAGATAATCGATTCCTACACACGCTTGCCCCCAGCATAAGCCCCACTTGCCATTGACTATTCGCCTAATTGCTACCTTCAATCAATAAAAATCAAATTGCATCAGATTGATCAATTGAACCACGGATGATCCAGTGTAGAGCACCAGATCATAGTAAAATTTTGCTAAATGTGAGCAATGTTAACTACTAGTTGATGTAGGTAACAATTGATCCATGATCACATCCTACCAAGTCCAGTTGAGTTGGGCCTGTACTTGGTTTACACAAAATGTGAATCTGGAGAAATGATAAGATTTAACACTTATCTTTAACCGAGTCATCATTTAAATGACTCGACTGAGACTGTCAAAGTCTATGAGCTGACTCGATTTAGTGACCCCAAATCTACTAAATTTCAAAGAAGACATGTTAAATATGTAAGAGAATGACTGAAAGGATGATATAGAGTATAGTGGTGCCTAAGACCAAATTAGTAACAGATAACTATGCATTATTTTATGGTGCTACCTCTCTTTCTCTGTGATTTGGTAGGTGATCAAGAACGGCTGGGCATTTTCCACCCAACTCGAGAGCAACAGGTGTCAAATGCTTTGCAGCTGCAGCCATGATGATGCGGCCCACTCTCGCACTTCCTGTAATTTATTCTTAACTAATCAATGCTTAATTGTATAAAAAGATATCAGAGTGCAAGGCTTGGGCCGCACACACACACACACACACAAAAATCATGGGCCTTGTTGTCGTTAGACCTTGACCCAGAAATCACTCTATGGATGACATTGTACTGATTATATTATTTGAATTCGGTAATTATTCATCATATTTATTCAACATATCTTTTCTGCCATTTGTTACAATTTCAAAGCCAACTATAGTCTAATTAATGAAGGTTCTGATGGTAATTCTGTTAAAATGACCAACCGAATTGGAGTGATTGGGTTTGTTCTTTGACCTGCTTGCAGTCAACCTGCTGACATCCTCATTTGGAATGCAGGTTTGTAATTAGGTTTGACCTTCGGGTCAGGTTTTTGGCACCCTGCGTTTTGTCACGTTGGCATTTTGGACTAAAATTCTAGTAGGGGCCTTAATTTAAATGGATCATTCAGAGCACCCAGAAAATTATTAGTAGGTCTCAATCCAAGTTTATGACTGATAAGTCGGGTCCGAGTCCATATCTATCACCCAATAAGACTCAAATATTGTGGATATGATCCAACATAGACGTACCTGATTATTTCGGTAAGATTACATAATTATGTACTAACACACACACACAGAGGCTATAATGGTGGACCAAACCAATTCACTCAAGCCCATTTAAATATAATCGAGTTGGGATCCTAGAACTGGGACCCATCCTATTACTGGGACCCACTCAGGATCCAACTAACTTTTTTTGGGTTCAAGAACAAATTCTTACATCACTGGTAAGAGGTGGCAGTTCTTACCAACCGAAATAGGATTTGATCTTGGGCAAGCACTTTTTCCTGCAAGAGGGCCTTGTGTTACTTAATCCAAGGTCTATGTGCTCCCCTTGCCCAATGGCTCTTCCTACCTCTTTGAGGTCTACTTTCCTTACCCAAGGTGAGGCCTCAACCTTCAATAGCTAGGATACCAAAAAAGAAAAAACCTCTGGTCGGGTTTCCTCAGGGTCTGGGTTTTGGTCATTTACATCCCAAATTTTTGTACCTAGTGGGTCAGAAGGGTCCAAAATTTAAGCCCAACACTTATTAATTTGTGTGTGTGTAGAGAGAGAGAGAGAGAGAGAGAGAGAGAGAGAGGTTTACCTGTGAAGAAGATCTTGTCCCATTCCATCTCTAGGAGACGTTCTGCAACCGGTGAGCCCCCTTGGAAAACCTTGACTGCTTTGTTATCTAAGTAGGTGGGGATATGCATGGCCAGAAATGATGAGGTCGCTGGAGCAAGCTCCGATGGTTTAATAACTGCTGCATTTCCAGCTGCTATGGCCCCTATTAGTGGGTCCAATGCAAGTGCTGTACAAACCCCACAGCATGCACCTCTAGTCATTCTGCTGTTGATATCCGAAAAAAGTGGCTAAACTCTATTTGTCAAATTCAATGGAAAATATAACTTCATTTTATTTTGTTTTACCTTTCATTCTTTTGCTAGTCTTTTGCATGTGATAGGTGCCAACACCAGCACCACTCCGTTCTTCTTCTTTTTATGAGGAGTATCAATATCCATTCTCCCAAAAAGAGCTCGAGTGATGGTATAGGTAAATAGGGTGGGTCCATGTCTTGGATGGTTTAGATAATTAGCATTGATCCCATATAGTTGGTTTTACACACCATGCGATCAGTCTTTTATTATCACTCCTCATATGCATTATCTATATGTATATATATATTACTAAGTACTATAGTAAATTATTATACTAGTAATTTGCATGCTCTATTATCAATCATTTTATGGAACAGTTTGTGCCCAAATGTTTAGAGCAGATTTGACTATCTTGTATTTTCTATCGAAAATTTTAAATAAGACCCTAAGGTTTTACTTTATTTCAAAAGAGGACAAAGGTTTCAAAGCTTTTCAAATTAGCTTCTAAGTTTTCTAAGAAGTTTTTAATCAAGGACATCTATCTATTTAAAGATAATTCATTGCAACTTTTTCTCTCAATTTTTTTAAAATATAAAATTACCAATCATTTAAAGCCATAACATAATTTTAGCAGCCAATACATATAGCCGATCACTATGGTGATGCTAATTATCTTTGATCATATTAAGGATGTAGATAACAAAATGAGTAGAATATATAGTAATTAAATAAGGAATTTATTTCAATAAAAGGTAATCTAAGTATTTTAAAATATTTAAGGGAAAAAGTTGCTAAAAAATAGTTTTAAAAGGATGAATGTCCTTAATTGAGAATTTTTTGAAAAATTTAGGGATTAACTTGAAAAGTTTTGAGATTTTTATCCTTTTTTGAAATAAGGTAAAATTTTAGGGCCTTATTTAAAAATTTTCCTATTTTCATTTAATAAATAAGTACTTCCAATGTCAGGACCTGGGATCGTCGGACTAAAGTTACTTTGTATTGAATTGCTAAGAATTTAATATAAAATGGGCTCTTAGAAGAAAATTAGAATTGCACACCCAGATGACATCAGCGAATCTCAAAAGAAATAGTTCAGTTACAAGTGGCACCTTGGTTGTGTCTAAAGGTGACTAACTGAGTCAGAAAGTTAGTCTTATCTGTCAATGTCTAATTGGTAGATAGTCTAGTCATTTGATTGCAATTGTATGGTTCTCTTCTTAACTAAACACGTGTTAAAACATAGATTTAGCTGGGGCTAATTCCTAATCTCATTTTTGTCTATAAAGACAGAGTGATGTACTAGTGAGATGATTGAGAAAGGACAGACTACAGATTCCATCATATTCTCTCTTCTGTGTCTAGTTCTTCTTAGCTGAGATTTATGACGGGGTCTAACTTTGTGACGATTTGATTTAGGTCATGGGTGCATAGTTATTTGACTAAGAAGGTAAGACCATTTAACCTCTTTGACAGGGGGGTCAAAGCAAGGGAGGATCTACAAGTGGCCGTCAAATAGAGAAATGTTACCCAATCATCGCCCATATAAAATTCTAGGAAAGTAAGGCTTACATCCCCATCTACACTTTTACATGCTCCACTCTTCACTTTTTAAAATTTCCTTCTTCAGGCCTCTCTTTATTCTGGACTCCTAGGAAATCAATACTGTGAAAAAATAAAACATCTTAAAACTCTAAAATATCCAATGTCGAGTAAAGAAGAGGCCCCTAAAGTCTGATTAATCCCAAAAACAGAACAAACAGGATATTATTTAAAGCGAAGCACTCAATTCAACAGATGAGACACAGAATACAAGAGAATAAAAATATATTTCGAGAGAAAACAAAAGCTAGTCATTTGGACTCACTGAAAGGAAAGTTCCAGGAAGTGAGTATGAGAACAACTCCAAGAGGTTCCGGCACAAGTTCACCGGATGTTGGGAATGCAATCCATGGTACATGAACCTGCCCACCAAAATAGAATCTTTCTAATTATGTTTATATTAATAGCACTTCTTATGTAATGAAAGATTTAAGTAATTTCTTCTTAAGCATATATGCTTTCTTTTTTTAATTTCTCATTTGTTTTCTTATATGATTCAGCACCAAGTTTTGATAGAGAAGTCTTAGAATTTTAAACTAGAGCTTAACCATTTAATCCTTGATATGAAGGAGAAATCTACAAATTGTTAGGTTCTAAAAACGTCCTTTTTTGTGCCCCTTCCTTTTAAGGTGTGAACTTCTGTTCCACCAATCCGAGAGATTTGAAATTATAACCTCTAAGAAAATATCATTTCTCATTGTCACTGGCACTGTTGATCTTTCATATGATAAAAAATGCACACAATAATATAAGAAGTAAAATATATGAGGCAAGTCGAGTTAATGAACCAAAAAATACAAACCTGCCCCAAACTTGGACTTGGGTTAAAGTATGGAAAACCATAGTTGATTCAAACCCTACCAACACACTACTGAACCCACCCCTAATACGAGAGGATCGGGGCAACTCCAGAATTTAAACCCGACCCATTGCATGGGTTTTTATCTGGTCATACTGGAAATGCATTTTTATGAAGTATATATATATATATATTTTATAGAATTTATGAAGTCTATTGTGTTAACATTCAGGTAACACTCAAAAGTTCTCTATGTAGATTCCTATTCTTCCCGCATCACAAGTTTTCACCTTCTTGACAACATCCTACAAAAGTCCAATAAGATTTTACCCAACTTGTACTTTCATCTATTTAGGCACTATAAGTTCATACTGTAACATCAAAAATGGCTTCTTACTTTAATGGTAAAAGGTGTTGGGTGTTATGAACAACCTCTTATGCTAGTGGTATGGTTCTTACCCCCTAACTAAGATTTAAACTTGGCCAGACACCTTTTCTCACCTAAGAACATGTTGCCTTACCCAAGGCTTTCTTCCCTCACTAGAGGGTTCCTTAACTTCTCTCAAGTTGTCTACCCTCACTCGAGGGTTTCCTCACCAGAGGGTTAAGGGTATTAGCCCTCATAAGGCTGGGATAATAAGGGATAATAAAAACGGAAAAGGTGTCAAGAGTTACTTGACTTCTCAGTTTTACCTTACCAGAATCAATCCACCAATTTTTGTCATTGATGTCTATCATCATGGACTCAGTGACCATCTCAACATAATTTCCGTATTTTTGGGTCACTTTTTCTTGCTAGTTATTCTTCCCCTTTTTCTTTCTGCATTGAAAACTATAGGGTCCAGGCTTCCCACAATTAAAACAAACACCATTTTTAGGCCCTTTCCATTTTGGATTACCTTTAAATTTCGTTTTATTTTTCAAATTGGCGGTTAACGCATCACCATAGCTCTTAATTCTAGTAATCATAGCAGAATTTGTAGATATTATAGCACGGGCAGCCTGCTTTTGTCCTTTAGCAAGTAATTTAGCTTCAACCTTACTAAAGATTACACCCTTTTAAAGGCGAAAGGTTTGAGACATGCCCAAGAAAGTGAAAGACTCATTAGCAAGTACAAGATCTAAAAATCCTCATCTATTTCTTTTCCCAAGGCTGAAGATTATTGTGTTGGATCGACATTTTGTTAATGTGATCCCTTATAGATGACCCCTCTGCATCTTGTAAATAACATATGCACTAAATGCCTCCATCATATGAGATTTAGAGGTTTCATCATACTTGTCCAGAGCATAATTCCATATTTCTTTTGCCATGGTAAAATGTTCAAACTATTTCACTAACTCACTGGATATGAATCCGATCAATAGATGACTCGTTGATTTGTTATCAAAGGCCCATTACTCATGTAATCTATGGTCCTCCTTCGGGGCATCATCAGTAGACTTAGGATTGGATCAAAATCAATCACATAAGTCAATCCATTGAAATATAGTAATGCATCCATCCGACGCTTCCACATGGGTAAGCTCTTGTCATTAAAAATATTAGCCCTTGCAAGGTCATATGTCATATAAGGCAGATTTGGAAGACATGATTTGTATTTTTAATTAAAAGAGGATTCAGATACCACTGATCATATGAGGGGAAAATACCACCCTTTTGTCCGAACTACTGGATCATCTTCCTTTTTTTGCCAATTCGTAGATCTGCTTACAAAAATTCTATAGGCTCAAATGGATTGCCGATTTGACGTTGGATGCCCATGATATCAAGATTTAATGATTGACAATCGAAAATCACTCTTTTGTGTCAGTAGTATGATCTTTGCGTTAGCGTCGATGTCATCACGCTTGCGTCAGTTCCATTACATGTGGATCTAGGTTGGAACAGATTGGGTTGAGAATGGATTGGGTCCTCCTAACCCAACCTGTTGTAGAAAAAGACAACACAAAAAACAGGGCAAAGCTTTCCAGCCTTGGTTTACACACCGCCCAAGAAGACGGGAGGACGCTGTCTGGTGGTTTAGTGTCTGAGGGCTTGGCTTGGCTCTAAGGATCTTAACCCCTTGTGTGTTTTTTATTTTTTATTTTTTTCTTGTGGAAAACAAAAACAAGAAAAGGAAGCCACCAAAGTGGCTTGGCTTAATGGATCCTTGAAAGTGACAGGAAAAATTTAGATGGGTAATTTTCTTATCTTTACTTGGAGAAAAAACTAAACAGCAAGAGAGAAAACCAAAAAGTTGGGTAGGGAGAGAAAATCCCACATCTACCATCATCCACGCATCTTCTCCAAAATCTAAACTGGTAGAATGCATTGCACTAGGCTTTAATACCAATCAATGGATCTAGATGAAGAGATTTCGTCATGTAGCCGAAGATCTATGTGAGTTCCAGTGATAGGAAGCTTTGTGGATTTCTTCGTCTCTTATCTTTCCTACGAAAATGGAGAGAATGAATCCAACCTTGGAGCTTCTTTATCTTTATATAGACAAGTTGCAAAGATTCACACTTACCAGAGATATCTTCCACCAAAAACTCACATCCACTTATCTCATTAGGAGTCTTATTGCAGGGTTCAGATCAAGTCTTACACTAAAGTGGGATTACAATCTCTGTTGGCATCTACCCTGCTTAATCTGACATGGGACTCGTGGCATACGAGCCACACGATTTCCTACAGTTTTACCTTACCAGGGGTCTACCCCTTAGTTGGGTGAATAAAAAAGTTGCACCGTAGCACGTGACGGAGTTAGTAACTTACATTTTTTTTTATTTTCGACTACTTTTCAGGTGAAGTTATCAATTAATATGGATCTAGGGTACAATTTATTTCGTATAGAAGATTGATCTAATCACCATTATTAACTGTAAAGTAAAGATAGAATGCTGTTGCATGATTATCATGAATGTCACATGAGTCGTTATTTGGAGCTTAGTGTCCAAAGGTCCCCTGTGAGTTGTCTGTTTGCAAAAAGTGAGAATCACAAAATTAAAAGAGGCACTCTTTCGAGGGCTTTAAAGTAGTTTAAAGTTGTTTCAATATAGAATGCTGTTGCACCGTTATCATGAATGTCACATCAGTCGTTATTTGGAGCCTAATGGTCCAAAGGTCCCCCGTGAGCTGTCTGTTTGCAAAAAGTGAGAATCATAAAATTAAAAGAGGCACTCTTTTGAGGGCGTTGAAGTAGTTTAAAGTTGTTTCAATTAAAATCATCAGATCTTTACCAACAAAAAGAAAAAAGAAATTAAAGTCATCAGATAATGTGGAATAGATACCGAATTTTGCCTGATCAATTAAAAGACCTGGATGAGTACCAACTTGGGTCGTTGATTAATTAGAAGACCTGGATGAGTATCAAATTGGATCGTTGATCAATAAAAAGACCTGGATGAGTAGCAATTCGGTTGTTGCAATTTTGGGAGGTTTTGGGCTGGTGGGGTTGGAGCTTGACATGGCCTTCACTCTTCCAAAACTTTACAGATTCCAAAACATTTATATTTTGCCTCTGTGTAGTTAACCTAAATTGATAAGAGTAAGGGTTTTTTAGGAACCTATATTTTTTTGTTTTTATTAAAGCCACCCTTGACTAACTATCGAATTTTACAAGACCTAAAATAATTTTGCCCCTAGAACTTTGAAAAAAAATTTATGCCTTGAGTTAAAAGATTAAAAGACATTGTCCTCTAAACTTGGAAGACCTAAAACAAAAGGTTAGGATCATTTGAATGGCTTGGTGTGTTATATATTTTTTAATCTACATCCAAGCCTTTCAATTACCATGCGTTCTTTGACCATCATGCCGTTAGGTGGGCCGCACTAAAAGTAATTTGAGTCAAGAGATTTGCAAACCTTTAATGGAAAAGACTATTTTTATCTTTGATCCAATAAACTAACAGTCACGTGTTAGGCAATCAAATCAGGGGCATTTTTGCAAAAACATAGAAGGCATGGGCCTTTTGAGTTTTTTTGAACATATAGGGGCCGTTTTTGTAAAAATCTCTCCAAATAATTCATTAAAAAGATTGATGAGATGGTGGACCATATAGAGAAAGTGACCTATTAAGATATATAATTGTCCTACCTACAACAGCACACAGTTGAATGATCAAAACTAATAAGTCTAAAAACAAAAAAACAAAAATATAAAAACGAAAATGCCGTGTGTTTTTTTACACCAACTAAAGAAGGCTGAGATCCCATCAAGCTCCACATGAGGAAAGAAGATGTCAGGTGATATAAGAGAGCCTTCAGATCAAGGGAGGTGGCCTACCCAGGGTCAAATAGTGGGCAACAGAAAAAAAAAAAACCAGTGATGGCTACATATGGCATAAGAATGTCAGCTAGTTTTTAGAGCATTTAAATGATGAAGTAGATAACATAAGGGAAGAAATAAAAAAAATATCAAAGTAAACAAGTTAAGTTTTGAACGACCAGTGTGTCTCATGTGCCTTTCCAAATACTTGGATAAATATCTAGTACAACTGAGACTCAGTAATTATATTCTAAATATTGAAACTTGAATCCGAGACGCCAAAGAACAATCTGTCCACATACCAATCACTATATATATTTTTTGAATAGTTAAAATTTTTTTAATAGTAAAAAATTTTTTTATCGTAAATTTTTTAATAGTTTTTTTTGGAAAAGTTAAAAAAATTTTGAATAGTCTTTTTTAATAGTTAAAAAAATTTTAGTAGTTATAATTTTTTTTGAAGAGTAAAATTTTCGGTAGTCTTATATTAGTAATACATAAAGCCTTGTTTTTTTTTTTTTTTGACCTTTTGAAGTGTAGACTTGATTTTAATAATCAATCCAAACCCTCTGGTACAAAAAAGGCCGGCCTAGAATATCAATTGCTACATTGCACTTTCACAATTAGTAGGAGAGTGGGTCCCACACGCTCCGAGGTGTTGCTTCCGCCGGGAGCTGCAGGTAATCCCATCATTTACCAAAATGTAAGATTTGACCAAATTAGATGGAAGTTGCACTACATGCTGATGATATACATATTACCATCCACGGGTACCCATAAACCGTTCTGTCCAGAAGTATAAACAATGCAGAGGATGGGCCCTATCCTCCGTCAATTAAAAGCATTTTTAACTTTTTTGGTAACAAGAGAACTCGCCGACACTTATAGTTGACCATTGAAAAAATTTTGAATACACACAACCACGCATAAGCTATGTGTATTAGGTAAGTCCATATAGAGGTTGGAAGTGGGAGGTCACGCCAATTTAAAGCTTTGGGCACAGTATCTTGCCCCTGGCGAGAGATGGCTTACTTTTTCCTTACAATGACTCCTTGAATTTAAATAGTATACTTACAAATGAAGTACAAGAAGGTACCTTTTTGCTTGCCATCCAATCATCCAAACAACTCAAAGCTAGATTCACAGATTTCCTCACGACTCCAACCTGCAGAATCAGAAGCAGAAGATGGTAAAATAAACAGTGACAATGAGAGAAAGTAAGAAAATGAGATATGTAGAAGGTTTTGATGGAATTCCTCATCAGGATCCACCTCATCTCTGTAAGCTTCAGCCGGGGGCTTGCCAAGGTCCTCCTTGAGGGCCTTGAAGATCTCACTTTCCTTCTCTATAAGAAGCCTCATAAGCCCCTCCAATTGAGATCTCCTCCATGCAGCACTCTTTGTTTTCTTGCTCCTAAAGCAGTCCCTCAACTCCTTCATGTTCTCTTCCAAATGCACCAACTCCATGGCTTTCATTCTCTCCTGCAACCAAAAAAGAGACTATGGAAGTTGTCTCACATGCAGATGGATGGATGATAATATATTGGCATTTGCCCATGTCACTATCTCACATTTTCACTCAAATCTTTCTCAGGACAGTTGAAGTATTCAATGCCCCTCCTAAACCGAGTGGAGAAGGGCACAGGACCCAGTGGTAAGGGGGATTAGTTATCAACGGACTCTTAACGGTTCAAACTCTGAGTCCACTATCTATTTCAGTGTGAGCGGGTACTCTTTCCATTTAGGTCAGCTTTTTTCTCGCATTTGCAAGCTCCATTTTCATGTTAGTGGGCTGTCTTCTAATGTATACAGGCTCTCCATTGGATCATCCTTTGGCTGGGTTACCCAAAGAAAAAAAAAACGACAGACAGATTTTCTTAAAAGGATTAAGGAGGCCCACCTCACCCAATAATCAACGTCACATGTCCGTTGTTAGCCCTTAAAATTATATATATATGAGAGGCCCATGTGAGATTATATTGAAGTGATCCTTCTTATATGTGGGACCCATAAGAAGATTGGAGATAAGAGGAATCCCTTTGTTACCATTACTCCTCTCCAACTGTATTTTCCAATATTAATAGTGCAGACGTAAATATGAAGGTGAAATTCCACATTATTTCACTCATCGCATGGTATGACAAAAAAAGTGTAGATTGCAACATATAGCTATATAAAAGTAAAGAAAGGGACTATTCTCTGGGTGTTAATAGATGACAGCCCTAGTAGTAGTTAAGAATAAACAGATGTATGGAACTGCTCACATTTCCCTGAAAGTGAAGCATTCTTGTGCCGCATCCTCACTGTGATCCGGACACCCAAGGACTATGTCAATGACCCAGAAGAAACTGACCAGAAAATCTGCCTAGGGACCCTTTTTTGGTCTTGGTCCCCAGTTGGGAATTACCCCCACCCCACCCCCACCAACACAAACGCCAACAAGAAGTTAGGATGATGAAATCGAGTTGACTGCTGGAGAGGCATCTGTTTCTATTGATACCCACATCCACCTGGATTTTATCGGTTTTGTAACAGGAAACGATCTCAGTATATGGAAATATTTGGTGTTTAAGAATATGGCGTGCTTTCTTCAGTTGTTGAGCTAAAGTGTGCCGTGAACGTGGTTTCTAAACTCGGTCCTAAATCGAGTAATATCGTCAGTTCCATAGGCGGTTTTGGCTACTGCGGAAACAAATCTTGTGTTTAGTCCCAAACTTAAAATTTTAAATTAATTCCCAAACTTAAAATTTTTAAAATTTTAACTTAATTCTTATAATCATTGCATTTCATATTTTAATTTTATTTACATCCAAAAGCCTAAAAGTGAATCAAAAAAATGAATGTCTATAATTTTAATCATGTTTATGTTTATATTTTGATAAAGAAAAATGCCGAAATAAGAATTATCAATAAATCAACCAATCATGGGTGTAAAACCTTGGGGTTAGGTAGTAAATAACCTTTAACAGGGTGTAAAAATATTCTACCAAAAAAAAAAAAAAACTGTGTAAAAAGATTAAACTTGTGGTTTAAAGAAGTTCTGCCACGCCATAGTCAAAGCCTTATCTAACAACTTCCAGATAAAGAAGCACATAAATGATGTTAAATGAGTGCCTTTGTGAGACAAGATTGTGGGTGGCATTAATTATTGGCTCCTCGATTTACATAAAATCATAGCTTTAATAATAAACCAGATTTAAAATGTTTTCAGAGTTTCTGTTATTTATAATTTCCCCTCCAAGTTGAGTTCTTGAGTCACCTAAACTTATTTGGATGAAGAGAAAACAGGTGAAGTGACAGGTTTCTGAATAAAACTGAACTGTGGACACTCTTCTCCATCTCCTTCCTTAAAGAAACGCAAATAAAATATAGTGGGGCTCACCTATGATAAATTCAAACACCTTATTTATTTATGAATGAACACTCATCCCAATTTGTTATTAGCCTAAACATCATCTACCATTGGACTGAGTCGGGATAAGAGGTGCACTTACATATGAGTAAACTATTACAAATCAAAAGAACCACAACATCTCCTTCCTCATTCCTAAAATCTATTGTGACTAGCATGCACGGTTTAAAATCGGAGTATCGGTCGTGGTATCCACCAACCCAAAAAACCGATACCATTGCAATATCGGTGTGGTTCACAATCTGTTATAGTCATCGCATTGTGAATTTATTTTTTATCTCAAATTTTTTAAAAAATGACAAAAAAATTCAAAATTTTGAAAAATTTTGAAAAACAGTGTTTTTTCCATCAGTAATAACTGTAAAGTAAAATATCGATCCTCCTAAGTTAAAGTTTCCTATATTGCTGTTTGATTTTTAAAAAGTAATTATGTTAAGTTTAATGTGTAATCTTTGGTCTCACCCATGTAATTTATAAATCTATTAATGTAGTTCATATATAAAATCCAAACCACTTAAAATAACTACCAATTTGACTCCGGTAAACCTTGACCAACTATTGGATTGAACGCTAAACGGATCTAAGCTTTCTTAAAATTTTAATCACATTTTCTTAAGTGATTAATTAGATAGTATCCCAACTATAGTTTGACTAAAATTTGTTGAAGACCCATTTAATAAGGCGCATATATTTTGAATAGTTTTGTAGAACACCATTTAAATCAAAACCATTCAATAAAAATTACCTCCATGATGTGGGGTATTTTGAAATTTTACTTTAATCTGAATTTTCTATAATAAAATAGTTTTGTAGAGAACTATAGGCCCCATTTCCTGATGATATAAATTGTGGCCCTAGCTAATTGTGTTCCACTCACCCATTTAGAAAAAATTTTCCCCAAATGGATTAAGCTAGTGCAGTAATTCACTACGGTTTAGACTTTAAAAAAGTCATTGGAGCACACATATTATACGGTGGAAGACTCACACCACATTTCAAAGAGTCAAAACCGTAAAAGAAGTTTCCACTCGTCATTTCCACTTCGCATGGAGAGAAAAAAAAATGTTGGGGAAGGTTAGAAAATGAGGGAAGAGGGGGAGAAAAAAAGGTGGGGAAGGGGAAAAAAATGAGAGAATAAGAAAAGAATATATATATATATATATATGAAAAAGATAAGGAGAAAAGGAAGGGGGTGGGCTTGGCGGAGGCTCCAATAGCTAATGGTCGTTGTAGCACCACCACCAAGCGGCATATGGCAGTGGTGCACCAATGGTGGAGCTCTAACCTCTGGATTCAAGTACCACCTCTCTTTTTTCTCTTCCACAAACAAACCCCAACGCCACCCCCCCCCCCCCCCCTCTTGTTTTCTTTTTCTTCAAATGGATCCACTCTTCCCCCTCATCTTCTTTTTTTCTTGATTTTTTTAAAGTTTTGGTCATATTGGCCATTACAACTTATACTTTGAAAATATCAGCCGTTATGACTGTTATTTAAACAATATTTCAGCAATACAGAGTACAATGATACCGATCTCGATATCCCAGTAATATATCATTGTGGTCCGAGCCAACACTGGTATGTATCGGCAGTATCAACCGATATTTTAAACCGTGCTAGCATGCATTCAAGTTGTCTAAGATCCCGTAATCTAATCTAGTATTTAGTGTTAATTAATTGTCTGCTAGTCAATTAAGCTTGTTTAGAGTTTAAGCAAGTTTGAAATGCTATTAGGATCATATGTGCAAAATTTCGTTGGCATCTGAGCTAGTTTGAGCATAGTTGGGGTAGTTCAAAAATTTAAGAAGTTTAGAAGGGCTTTTTCATAACTTTTGAATTGTGAGATTCTGGGTTCATAGGGTAGATGTTCTAATTCCCATAACTTTATCCTTCTACCTTGACTCAAACCTGACCCTAGAAGACCTTCCAAAACCCTACCCAATAAATCAAGGACCTAACTGTAATTTCCTAAAACCTCTTAACTCCATAAAACCCCACGACAAATGACCATTCTCCTCATTTCTCTTTCTCTTGCTTCCCTTTTTTCTTTCTCCTTGACTTTCCTTTCTCTTCTCTCCGTTTCCCACCGCCACTACTTGTTGCAAATGAAAAGTCCAGCTACCTGAACCACCATCTAATGCCTCCATCCTCTTCCTCCAATTGCCACCATCCCAAAGACATCTTCCTCGAGTTCTCTTTTCCCTAAGCCAACCCTAGCTAGTAAGCTTTTGAGCTTCTCTTAGCTAGGTCTTGTAGTTTTTGAGTTTAGAAATAAGTAAGGTTTTCTCATTAGGCTCTTCTCTTCCATTTTGTAGATTTACTTGTAGCAGGATTGAGTCTTTCATTGTTTTGAGCTTCCACACATCTCTGAGAGCTAAGACATCCCCCTTTTTCTTGTTTTTTCATCTAAGGCAAGTTGATACACATGATTCATTGAGCATATGCATTACTTTTACTTGATTCTAGCATGTTTATTGTTATTAGATCTTCTTTTGCTCATTTGATGCAATTGGAATATAACAAGCTAGAATTTAGGTTTGATGAATGAATGGTATGGATGATGAATTGGATGGAGGATGTTGATGATTGCCTTGCATGCCATTGAAGGGGCTAGGCCCATTATATTGTACGACAGATTGGGTTGTGAAGAGGGAACATTTCCTCTTGTTTTTGAATAGAAATAGAACCTAGTTTCTATTGTTCTATAGCCATTGGCAAGACGAGAGCTGACCAAGAAATTGCTCAACACTCTGTGAGCAGAGGGGCCTCAGGACACCTTTTTAAAGGGTTCATCTCTTGTTCTTCAATGACCCTTGGGGTGGCAAGGGGCTCCCTGAGAAATTGCCTCAACTCACTATGAGCAAAAAGGCTCTAAGCATCCTAGGACTTATTTTCAACTCTTGTTATTCAGTAAGCCAAGAGCCTCACTGGAGAACAAGGCTCGGCGAGCTGAGGGATATACCTTTGGCTAGTTGAGGAACCAGAACTCCTTTTTGGCAAAAGACTTTTAGGGACTTTTAGGCGTGGATCTTGGGATCCTTGGCATATCCTTTTGAGGACCGAGGACTATGGGTAAGGGACGTTGTGAGCTAATGTACTCTTACAGATTGTATCGTTTTCGTGTGATGTACAATCTACTATGTACTTCATTAATGTGAGGCATGAGACATCCAATAATGGTCTATGCATTGATGAATGGAATGTATGCCTTAATCTTACCACACACGTGGTTCGAGTGGAGATGTTGGGTATGCAAATTGTGGTCATTGATCTAGGAGTTCGGATTGTGAAAATACTCATTGGCCTTTGTGTTTGTATTTGTATCATTCGGTCATCGTCTTTCATATGTCTCCTAGATGTTCTATAGCATCGTATCATATCGTATTTGAGGGATCTCAATGTGAACATAGATTGATGTACATAGGATCTCCTTTGGTATTGACTGACATGTTGTCGCTTGGCGAATTACTATATTGGATTTGGGAGGACTACTTGTGTTGATTTGGCTATCAAATTTATGTTGACAACGTTGGACAGAAGTAGTTCCTCTTCCTTTTGGACATGTTTTTACAGGGAAACTGACCCATCACTATAGGATTCTTCAAGTTAAGCACCACTAAGTCGTTTTAAGTTTAACACAATAGGGACACCTCTATGTAGAGACTAATGGGACGGATCAAGGTCTTTTAGACTACTGCACAAATCGATATTGAATAGGTGTATATCGTTACTTTGTACAAGGTTGTTTATCACTCAATGTCGAGTTTTCCCAAGGATTTGACCAGGTTGACCTACCATTGCTTTGGATGTAGCCTTGTGCTATATTAATGTGGACAGGGTATGATACACCCGATGCCGGACTAATCCTGGTTCAGGTTTTACTTGATGTTCTGACCTATGTGGATTGCTCACATTGTGTAGTGTATTGGTTTAAATTTTCTTACTTCGTATCATTGTGTATTGCTTCTTCTTATCAACAAAATCATGTTGTCTTTACTCACTTTGATATTGTATATCTGTCATGGCTTATGTCTATCTATCTGCTAACTATACGTAGTCAGATGATGTTGTCCTTGGTGTATCGTACCGAGCCCTTCTATCCCGAGGAGGAGGCGGCGGGTGAAGCGTTTCAAGTACCTGAGCTTGATGATGAACATGAGTAGTATGCAGATGACATCATTTGAGTCATCCAAGCCTACACATAAGTGACTCGCTTATTTTGGGATCCATTTAGTTTATTATTCTTTTGTGGCCAGTTTTTAATAGGCCTCGTAATTAAATATACTTTTGTTAACTTTAAAATTTTTATATATATTGATATCTTTTGATGTCCAAACTCTAAATTATTTATTGCATCAACTATTATTGAATGCTTTTTTAGATTATTGGTGATCATCAAATATTCTAGCTCGCTTTAGATCTACGATCCTATATGGGGTTACAATTGGGGGTAATATGAATAGCTTACTCATGAAAATTTTAATTGGCCCATAATCTCATGCTTTATCCTAGTTTACAGACTAGGGGAATGACAGTTGGTATCAAAGACTATCACATCCTGAGCCCAAGAATTCGGGTATTTGGATTAAACCTAATATAGTGATATACGTACTCCCGTATATACACACCTAAACTTAAGTCTAAGTGCAATTATACAAAGGAAAGTCACACTTGCAATTACTATTAGTAGACATTTGTCCAAGCAATTATACGCAGAAGCTATTAATATCATTCATAGAAACAAGAGGACACAAAACAACTAGAAACACATCTATACGTAATAGAGTGAAAAGAAAACGTGTCTTTACAAAAAGGGAAGAAAGTTTCTGTAACACTCCAACCTGATTTAATCCCGTTTAGCGACTAATTAATGATGACTTAGTTGTTAATTGTGTTTTGCCTTTGTTTTTTTTTTTTTTTTTTTTTTTTTTTTTTTTTTTTTTTTTGTTCCAGGTTACTGATAGGTAGTTGGGTTGAGTTTGATCTGGTTTAGGTAGACCAAGCCTTTTTTTGTAATTTTTTATTTTATAAGACATTGTCATTCACGCATCATCTTGGCGTCAACACGTGTCTTTCGATAAGCTTATTCATTTTGGTAACTGCCCCCTTCGCAAAAGACGTCATTTGTTTCCGTTGGACAGTCATTTGACTCAAACTGTATATAGTGTTAACATTTGGACTTCCTTGTAATTTTCTTAATCCTTATCCTTTACATAAACCGACATGCACCGCCTCTTCTCTTCTCAACGTTTTCTCTTCCTCTCGTTTCAGCTCTTCCTTTCTATTTTCCCTTTATTCTTCAACAATCAAGCCAAGGAAGCGGAATTGTGCACTTCCTTCTTGGTTCATTTCTCATTTGAATTGAGGTAAGTCATAGATTTTGGATGTTCTTCTTCCTCTCTTCTTTCTTCACGTCAATAACTGTGTGCATGCACTCATGATTCTCTCTATTTCTCATGCATGGTAAGTAGATTTCTGTTTGGGCTTGGATTTGAGCCCAAGGACAACAGTTTGAGTGTTTGAACGCATTTAAGGCAAGTATAAGAATGATTTGTATCAACCCATGTTGATATATGTTTGATTTCGAATAATTTTCGTAAGGCATGTGGAATACGTTTATAGCCCAATTTGTGTTCATTTCCATCGATTTGATGTGATTTTTTTGCCATCTTTATATATTCCCAGTGATTCAGTGCCAGGTTCAAAAAAACGACCCTGCGCAGTCACGGCTAAGCCGTAAACTGCCTACGGCTCAGAGTCTGAAAACCCAGTTTTCTTCTATGGCCAGGTTACGGCTAAGCCGTCTGATGTACTACGGCTAAGCTGTAGCTCAACCGTGACCTAGCCGTAGATCAATATGGGGTGCAGTTTTGAAATAACTGGGAGTTGGCATTTTGCAGACCTTCTACGATCCAATCATGGCTAAGCCGTGAGGTCTTTTATTGCTAAGCCGTAAGGTGCCCACGGCTAAGCAATAAGGTCACTTACGGCTGAGCTGTAAGACCTTTGGAAAATAATGAAGTTAGGAATTAATGAGACCTGGTAGGACCTTTGAATTAGAATGTAGGCACCCTGACTTGCCCGACAGATTATGATAAAACTGCATGAATGATCTCAAGGGCTGCGAATCATTCATGTTCATTATCTAGTTGTTAAGCACATTCCCATGGGTGTTGGTTTAAAGGACTTTGATGCACACTCATGTTACAATACAACACTAGACAACGGTGCATTAGATAACTTAAAATTACATCATCATGCACGGTTGAAACACTGGATAACTAGATTAGGGTTGGTTAGTAAATGATCTCGATTCGATTAAATATTGGATTGCATAGCATCTTGCCTGACGCTCATTGACCTCCACTTTTCCGTATGGTTGATGAGTTTTCGCTTTAAACTTCAAATTGTTTGATTTGTTTGATATGTTTCAGAACTTTGAGTACGATACACATGTCTGTATGCTTGGACCATATGCACGAATAATATAAGCTGGGACTGTATGCACGTATGATATATGCTTGATACGATATGCATGATCTACTCAAAGTCTAGTATATGATTGACTCTGCATGGTTAGGCGCTATTTAGCCTCAGCTTTCGGATACCCGACAGGGTGACTTTGGCATAGTTATATGGCCTCTCTGCAATGAGTTTATGTCTTGGGGCTTCCGGACCCCAGGAACCCGAGACCCATTCGTACCTTGGCCCAATCGATGGTGTTCTCAGCACGGATATAAGATCCCTTTTTGGATGCATATGGCCAATGTAGTTGCCATCTAGTTATGCACACGTCACATACACGTTGATTCTAATAGCATGTTTTATTTAATGCACAACTGCTTAGTATACAAATTTGAAATGTTATGATTTACATCATGTTACTTACTCTATTAGATACAACATGTGTTAACTTGTTATTGCTTATACTTTGCTGAATCGTCGTATTCATGAGTTGTCCTTGGTGTTGCTGGCTCAGATACCCCGACCGACCCCTCGTCGGTCAATCAGACTCCGAGGGAGGCCCCCGATGTCCCATCCGATTAGAGAAGTGGATGTGAGTACTTCATCGAAGAGCGACATGGACACATTGCATATAGGTCTTCCTTATTTTAAGTTTTGACATGTTGGATCCACTCATGATTTGTATCTTTACATTTTGATTCATTTTGTATAACTCTGACCTTTTCTATAATCTTTATCAATATATTATTTTGTTCTCGTCTATTGCTTTTGCTATGCATGATACCTACAGCTTCTACGTACATGTTGGCACGTGTGAATCTTCCCTTGTGCATGTGCATTTAGACCGGGTCTAAGTGTATAGGGACGGGAGTAGGTGTCTCATTAGTTAGGCTTTTACTAACCCCCTATCTCCTGGGCTTGGGTTGTGACAGTTTCTAAAAAGATGAAACATTTATACAGTACACAAAATACATGGAGTCATGGCCCATTCATAACAAAATAAAACTTAGTGCAACCACAACCCAAAATAAGGCATATACTAGTCTAAGCCGCACTCCGAGATGGATTGATCAGATATGAATTGCTAATCCCAATAAAACCTTAGAGATCTCCTCCGAAGTCTCATCGACCTTCAAGGGATCTGAAGAGGGACCTGAGCCTGCAATACTAAGAGATAACGAGTAAATAAGACTATTCAGCAAGGCATCAGCAAAATTAAAGTAACACGCGTTGTATCTACACGAATCACTGACAGGTGATTATAGATAAATTGTCAAATTAATAGACTAGGCATGTTATATATTTGAATATAGCATGTTATAAGATTCAATTAATAGAAATACTTTACATGTGGCTATTACATTTGTCATATCCTTCTTTTAGGAATCTATGTGTTGAGAACACCATCGACCAGGCCAAGGTACGAATGGGTCTCTCGTACATGGAGTCCGAAAGCTCCAAGAAAGTTTATTACAGCAACATAATTTATGCTACACCAAAGTCAACCCAGTCGGGTATCATAAGGTTGAGGCTAAGTAGAGTCAGAACAATTTGATTCATTTAATTGAATTTTGAATAACATGTGCAATTCATTCATTGAATATATATTCAAGTCAGTCATACAACTCATTCATACTCAATGCAAAGGAATATCAATACTAAATGTTTCTCAAAACAAAACAATTCAAATCGAATCAACGTGTACATGATTATGCAAGTCAGAGTTAGGAATGGAAATAAAGAAGGCAATAACAGCAACCCAATATGCTATGCAATTTGATTTAATAGAATCAAGGCAATTTTACAAACCATCCCTAATCTAGTCGTCCATTGTTTCTAACCGTGCATGATAATATAGTTTTAAATTATCTGATACACAGTTGTCTTTCTTTGGTGTTACATTGTATTGAGAATGTGCTTAGAATTCCCTTAAACCAATACCCCATGGGGAGGTGCTTAACGATCGAACGACACCACATGAATGAGTCTCAGCCCTCAAGACTTTTCATGATGTTTAATTATTCCTTTGGGCCAGTTAATGGGGTATAGGGAATCCAAAGCTAGGGCCCTACAAGGTCTTATATCTGTACTTACATTAATCCTAAATTTTTAATGGCTTTACGGCTTAGCTGTGGTCACTTACGGCTTAGCCGTAATATGCACTATAGCTTAGTCGTAGTTACCTAGATTTTCCCGCATTTGCAGTTGAATTATGGTTTGTCTTACAGCTTAGCCGTATTTAATCTACGGTTTAGCTACCACATAGCTGTAGCGCATTATACAGCTTGGCCGTGGCTTAGCTGTAAGAGGTTTTCGATTTTTCATTCTCTCTGGTTTTCAAGCCGTAAAATTGCTTATGGCTAGACCACGACTAGGTCACAGCGTAGCCGTAGTACATCCTACGGGTTAACTGAAGCTTGGCCAGAATATAATTTTCAAATTGTTGCTCTCTGGAAATCAAACCGTAGAAGACTTACAGCTTAGCCGTAAGCTTTAAATTCCCTGAAGCTTAGGTACTGCACGTATAGTTTCAGAACTTGCAACATAACATGCACTTTTAAATTGATGGAAGACAGGTACAATAAAACGCTGTAAAACACATTACAATTGAAAGATTTATAAGGATTATAAGAATCATATTATACCAACATGCATTCATCCACAATTTGCTTATACTTGCTTTAAATTAAGCTTTTCAAACTATTAATCCTTCTTTTGGCTTAATTTGGGTATTCTTGAACCTAAATGCCATCCATGCAAGAAATAAAGAAGGAGATGAGTACATCTATTGAAATGAGAGCCCTCTAGACTCAAGAGAGCTACAATAGGAAAAGCTCATACCTTGAAGATGGATTAGAAGGAGAAGGCACTTAAGTCTTCCACTTCAAAAACAAGAGGAGAACTCAAAGATGATGGAATGGAGAGTAAGAATCTTGGAACACACATGCAAATCTTTTACCCCCTTGATTTGAGAGAAAAGGGGGTGAAGAGATAGAAGAAAAAGAAAAAGAAGAAGAAGACGTTAGAGAGGAGTGCATACAGGAAGAGAAGGTCGAATGGGTAGTTGAACATTTTATATGGCATTTTTTTTCTGGAGTTTATAAGAAAATCTATATTCCTTGGAATAATTTCAGTTTAAGTCAAGTGAACGACCAACTAATTCAAACAACTTCATTTTCATTCGAGTTAATTACGGAAGTTAACAAACTTGACGAGACACATGTGATGATGCAAATATGATGCATGAATGACGTTACTTACAAAGTCTAAATTTATGAAAAAGGGCTCATATTTACCTAATACAGGTTAAACTCAATCCAACTACTTATCCATGACCCTAAACGTGACTCATTACGACAAAACATCATTAACTAGGCTAATTCTATGGAAATTCGCTAATAACTTAATCAATTAGTCGCTGAACATACGTAATTAAGGTCAGAGTGTTACAAAGACTTACATGTTTCTAGAAAATAAAAATTGGATAGAAATATTAGGATATGTGGGTGAGGATTCCAATACGATAGATAGATTTTACATGCATAGTGTAAATTCTACAGCATTGTTTACGGGCATTGGTTTTATAGGGTTGATCATTTGAACCCTTTTATAGAAAAAACATGCAGACTAGGCTCTCTCACTCAAGTAGCAACGAGGTAATCCTCCCGAGCCCTACAGATGAGAAATTCCAATAGTTTTGCTTGCCCTCAAGCAGTGTCAGGCCAATCAGGCTAAGCACCAGCATAGACCGAATGAGCATCATTGCAAATAGGATGATGATAGGGCAGCTGATAGAGTTTAAGTTAGAGCAAAAAGGGCAGCGTTTGAGGTAGAGAGAACAGCACAGCCATCTTGGTGGTCATGCCACCCTGGGAAGTGGATCTCAATGATTTTTTCGAGAAATTTAGGAAGAGGTTTCCATCGGATTTAATATATATATATATCGTTTGATGTGCAAACTTGAATTGTTTATTGCATCAACTCTTTTTTAATGCTTTTATGATCATCAAGTATTCTATCTCACCATGGACTTATGATCCTATGTAGAACCATAATTGGGGGCCACATGAAAGGTTTACTTATAAAATTTTAATTAGCTCCTAATCTCATGCTTAATCCGCATTTTACGAACCGCAGGCATGACAATTGGTAGCATAAACTTGCATGTTTGTAGAAAATAAAAGTTGATAGAAACATTAGGACTTGAGTGAGGATTCGGATATGATAGATAGATTTTAATTATTACATGCAAATTGTAAATTCTATAGCGTCGTTTGCTAGCATTGGTTTAATATGGTCTAATCATTGGGTCTAATCATGGGACTCATTAGAGTGATACTAGCCGCTCCCACGGTAAAGAGCTCCATTCCAAAAGATTTGATACATGCTCCCATGGGGTACTCAACTTTGAACCTAAGATAACACGGTTCCAACTAACGGGGTAATCCCTTCTCCTCCGATTTCTTTTAATTTTGATTTTTGTTGGTTTAATGAGATCTCAAGTTAGTTCTTGTTTTTACAATTTTCTCCCCTTGCTGTTTGAATAATACTTTGTATTTGAAAAAAGAAAGAAAAACCTCGAATTGTCATTGGTCCAAAAAGTGACTACATTCAGGTGAATCTACTGTTGAAAGTAAAGTGAGATTTATATTAGATATTAAGACCATAGGGTCTTTATACCAGTGATCAGAACCATTGATCTTATGGGATTTCAAACCATTTGACCATGCCTTAGAAAATGTCTACAGTCGAAGAAAATGTCTAGACTCGTCAATCATTACTCTTCAATTCGTCACCTGTTGAATTGTGATGCAGATTTCATTTGATGATCCAATTGATTCATAAATAGCCATGTTATTCTCGACATTATTCAATAGCACAGTTCGGTCGTATGGGCTCAGGGAATGATACTGTGATAGGTCAGCGATGGATGGCTAATTAAACTATTCCAATATAAAGTATAATGCATCCTTAGTGGGTTCTTCAAATCAATGGTATGGACCAACGGCCAACTCCCAACATCCATGCACAAACCACCGAAACTTGTTATGTTGATTATACTTTGTCAACCCCGGATAGGATGGGCCCAAATCAGATGTACCCCATTTGGCAATAATAATCAGTATGGCTAGCATCGCTGGATAGAAAAAGACAGCCTAAGGAGTGACCCGATGTCAATGGGGCCCATCAGATGATCATGTTGGCTTACCATAGTATAAGGCCCCACGTGTACCATTGTTGGTTGGACAAATATTTTGAGAGACAAAGAAAAGGGTAAAAAATTAAATAGGAAAAAAGAGGGTCTATTAATAGTACCTCTTGATCAGTTCTTCATTCTCGTTGCTCTTCCCTAATGAAGTTGTCTGTAATTCTATCTCCATTTTGCGGATGTTAGCAGCTTGTAGATCGTCATGGTAGTGGTCTGATGGTAAAAAGAGCAGAGAAGGAAATAGGGAAGAAAAACAAAGGGGATCGGTGAAGCATCACCAAACAAGGGCAGGTTATTCATGTAGATTGGGACTTGCTGCCAAAACTAAGTTTGCTCTCTCTCACTCTCTCTCTCTATCTCTAAACTCTAAAATCTTTTAGCCATAATGTTTTTTTTTTTTTTTCATAATTTCAGACCCTGTGCAGAACAGATGCTTTGAACCCAATTTACTGGTAACTCTCAGACGTAAACCGCAAAACAAGATATGAGAATGAAGCTTTTACTTGAATCAACAGTACTGCTTAAAATTTTGCGGGAATTCATTATGAATTAGCCTAAGTCCCCATGGCCACGAATGTGGGGCCATTGGTAGGACTTGTTATAGTTAGGATAGTTGAAAGAAGCCAATCCCACCTATCATTTGTAATCATCTGATCTAAGATGGTGAACTAGATGTTTTGCTTGATTTTTCTTATTCATCGTTAACATTAGACCCACGAGAGGAAAGTCACTTTCCGATTAAGTATGCAATAAATTTAAACCAATGAGACCTACAAAGTGTTAAAGTTCTGTTGAGAAGTACAGGATAATTTAGCTATAGATGGACTGTTTCGAATTACCTCCATTAAAATACTTTCAGTGGAATTGACTTACGTGGGCTGTTTGGTTAATGGTATTGTAAGATAAAGTGGAGTGAAGTATTAAATCAAAAGAAAATAAAATATAAAAATAAGATTATAATAGTATAACTTTTTATCTTTAATATCTCAATAATGAAGTGGTTTTTTTTTTACTTTTAATTCTTAAAAAAACAAATGATTTTTTTTTTTATCATTTTGTAGGTTGAAAAGTGCTATAGATCTAACGAATACACAAAAAGCTGGAAGACTGATGGAAAGTGTCAAATAATATTTTATAACTATTGAGGACAATAACAAACCACCATGCTTCTGCAACTAATATCCTTTGTAGCTCTCACTCTATAGGCGGGTAGCCCTTTTATTTTCTTGAGAAAATTCACACTCTATTTTAGGTAGCCCTCTCCATAGCGGCTCTTACCTTGAAGATAGTTAGTAATTTGTTTTTAATTTTTTAGATGACTCACTTTACTTTAGGTAATCCTTTTTATGACTTAAACCCGAGATGTGTGGTCGACTCTAATACCTTATGTAATGGACCTAACCAATATGTCAAAAGGCCCATGACTGATGGAACACATAAAATCAAATCCTACAACTACTTAGGATCATAATAAGAAGAATGATTTTTGACGTTTTTAAGAAGGTGGAATTTTTAAATTTTTATATTTTTGAACATAGATCTCTTTTGGCCGCTTGACTTCAATCTACTCTCTAATTAAATACCCAAACTGGCTATAAATGTACACATTGTTGCAGTATTTATAGCAATTAATTGGATATTTTACTTGATGTAGATAGATTAGACATTGCTTTTCAAGTCTTTCTTAGTTGCGAAAAGCCTCTTTTCTGGTGGTAAAGTATATTAGTTTTTATTCATTGCCTAAATGGGATTCGAACCGCTGTAACCACTTTTTCTCAATGGTCCTCCCCCACCAGAGGGCTTTCTCTGTTTTTTTTTTTTTTTTTGGTAAAACCTCAAGAGAGAGCTTTGACCCAGCCCTGGATAATAAAAACAAAACTAGTCTTCTTCTTGAAACTGCTTTCAAGTCTTGAGGATGATGATGATCCTTTCACACCAAACTTACCGACAATATCCATTGACCCATAGCTTCTAACATGGTAAAATATGTGTCTTTTTAGTAGAAATGGTAAAATGTGTTGACATCCGGAGAAATATAATTTCATGAATCGGTCAAACTTCGAGTATCTTTCGCATGGGGACTCGTGTTGCACGTGAACCTAATGGAATTTTGCATGTAACCACTGGTCATTTGTGACACTCGGAAACAACCGCGTCTATTTTTCAACAATGCATTGTGTTATCTTTGCTATAATTTGTCGACAAGAATTTGGTGAGCTGAGAACATTACAGTGACAGGTGTTGTGTATCTGATACCAATTGTTGTAATTTTCTGAACATCATCCGTTGTGCGCATCCATGATTCACAAGATCAACAATCAACCCACCACAAAAAGAGACACGAGATTTACGTGGTTCACCCAAATAGGGCTACATCTACGAGCACAGGAGGACGAACATCTTCAATATGACAAGTAAAGCATACAAGAGATTCCCACACTCTCACCTCATCTCTCCTACGAAGTGTGGGAATACCACGGGCAACTGCCGCCACCGCAAGGTCTAGGGTTACAGACTATACATATATATAATTTCTACTTTCTTGGCTACCAAGAAAGCCCTGGTACAATTACCAAAACACCCTTGACCTTAAACCAGTCCCTGACTAACCCAGTGGACTCATCCAGTTAAACCGGAATACAAGACATAAACCTAACAATCTCCACCTTGGCTTGAATTCCGTACAACTCCGCACAACTCTAGCTACTAGGAGATAAAACCCGCAATGTCTTCACGTACCTTGCTGAATGGTATGTTACTGCACCAACGATACAGTCTTCTTCAACACTTTGACATGTTGAACCAGCACATGAACTTTGAACAAAGTTCATCTCGTCAAACTCCACCTCGAACTAAAAGCTCGAAACCATTGACGAATCTGGGTGATATCTGAATCACTCACCATCCTGCCCCATCTTCAACATCACTGTGAAAATCCAATCACCACAAGCATGCAAGTAAAACAGATCAGGAATACAAGTCCAGATGACTCCATTACAGAACAACCTCTGCCTCCGAATGGTCAAAAAACTCCATTTAACCAGGCCTCCGATCAATCAATCAAACATATGTTTGACAACTGTTGACACATCAGCTCCTCCTTGCTGCTGATACCAATTGTTGTGTCTCTGATACCAATTGTTGTGATTTTCTGAACATCACCCGGTGTGCGCATCCATGATTCACAAGATCAATAATCAACCAACCACAAAAAGAGACACGAAATTTACGTGGTTCACCCAAATAGGGCTACATCCACGGGCACAGGAGGACGAACATCTTCCCTATGACAAGTAAAGCATACAAGAGATTCTCACTCTCTCACCTCATCTCTCCTACGTGGTGTAGGAACACCACGGGCAACTGCCGCCGCCGCAAGGTCTAGGGTTACAGACTATACATATATATAATTTCCGCTTTCTTGGCCACCAAGAAAGCCCTGGTACAATTACCAAAACACCTTTGACCTTAAACCAGTCCCTGGCTAACCCAGTGGACTCATCCAGTTAAACCGAAATACAAGACATAAACCTAACAATAGGATGTGGCAGTGGTGTTTATTTCAAATGTCACGTTTGTTCACCAAAACATTAAGACCTTTACAACTTAAACGGTTTGATTTTTTACTGGATATTAGAAATTCTTATATAGGAGATTTCTGAATTTTCAGATATAACAAAGGACGATTCACAAATTCCATTGAGAATTTTATAATAGATATTAAAAAAAATGCAAAACGCGCACAGTGCAGACGATGAATATTTAAAACCTCATATTGTAAAACAGATTTACACATGACTAATTCAAAATAGATTTATACATGACTAATTCAAAATCATTCTCATTGACTGAACAACTAATTAATCATTAAATCTTCTTTTGTGTGGTGCGCCCACTAAGCCATACCTCTAGCACACATGTTCTATCTTACACTCAAGTCAAGCTGAAAGTAGATGTGTTATTGTCACACCATCAAGAAAGCATCTTGCTTTTTTTAAACTATGTAGATCCTTTATTCTAGATGGCTTTTAAGATAGGGCATGTCGAGTCAGTCGAACCCATTGTCCTTAGCATAATGACTTTTAGATGCTGTTTGATAATTTCACTTTCAAGTAAAGTTAAAGTAATCTATCATTTCAAGATATAACAAATTAAATTAAAATACCACATTTAAAAAAAAATTTTATTACCGTTTTACACTATAAAGTAAAAAACACTACTTTTTTTATCCCACTAGCTAAAATAAAATATCTACTTTTAATATAAAAAGTTAAAAGGTTACATTCACTTTTCATAAAAAGATAAAATCTCACAATGGAATTGATTTAATCTTTCTTTTTTTTTTTTTGTTTTAACCTTTTAAAATGGTCATTTACCTCACTTTACTCCACTTCACTGGTTAAATTAAAAAACAACCCATTAAGATCTATCCCTCCACCAATAAAAGTTGATGCTCATTAATCTAAGCACAATGAACAATAAGAATGAATATCCATTATATATGCTAACTATGCATTTTATAACTTTAAATTCATTTGCTTTCAATATCTTCTTCATCTAATTTTTCATCTTTTATAGAGAGGATTGAGTGAGTAGGCGAATTTTGTTGGGCCACACGTCCACTATGCGATGTCAGTGCCCAGTCGCCAAAGAGGCCCATTTCATATGAATCAGACAAAAATAATGTATTTTAATAGGAGATTTCTTTTACCAAAAAAAAACGCAAAAGAAAAAAATTCACCCCCAAACCCTTTTTAACCTCTTCCAAACCCCTCTTTCCATTCCTCTTAACCGATCCATTCTCTCGTCTCTATATGCACAACAAAAGCAGCACCATAGACTCTTTTGTCTCAACCTCACGCATCAATCAGTCATATTATCCTCATGTTCCCCTCCAAACCATAGAGCCCCATGGCAGAGTATTCAGAGTTATGGATAAGGACCTGCCCAAGGCCGCTCGGGATTCTTGCTGACAAATAGTAGAATCAGTGTTCTAGTGAGAATCGGATCATTCAGGATCAGGATTTCATTTTAAGGGAGATGGAAGATGTTTGAAATTTCCAACTGGTGAGGAGGACCACCGGTGAACATCAGCGATGTCACTATTTGTTTTTATCAGCTAATGAGTCATTCCGAGTAGAACAAGATTTGGTTACTTTGCGGTGGGTTTTGGTGTACCAGAATGTTTGGGGATTCTTTTTCCATTTTTAAGGAAAAAAAAACCACCTTTTTATTTTTATTTTTAATTTTTTTGCAAGGAAGGATTTCGTTAATTAAAGGTAACGAACCTAACTGTACAAAAGGCAAACCAAAATACAAAGATAAAGAAGGGAAAGAAGTTCAAATTTGATAGTAAGCGATAAAAGGTCATAAAAGGTCCCCAAGGGACTAACAAAAACATAGTAAAAGCAAAATAAAACAAAAGGATTTCCTGCTACAGTAGAGAGAAAGTAGGTTTTGCAAAAAGGCAGTTGGAAATAGGTCCAGCCGCAAGTGATGGGCAAAAAGAGTAGGACAAAAGATAACACCCTTCTAAGGTAATTAATAAATTTCCGAGACACCATGAGACTGTAGATACTGGCTTCCCACATTCCCTTGTGCCCACCAAACCTACCCTTAGAGCGCTGGGTACGGGGTACTACTCCCTGATCAGCTTTATCCATTATTCTAGCTGTTACCAACCCGGTCGCCGAATCACTGATTAAGTCATGCAATCATCATCATCATCATCATCATCATCAAAGCCTTATCCCAACCATGTTGGAATCGGCTACATGAATTCTATTTCTCCATTCCGTTCTATTTTGAGCTAAATTTTTCGATAAGTGTAACTTCTTCAAATCTGAATTAATGACTTACATCCATGTTTTTTTCGGCTTACCCCTATTTCTTGATGGACCCTCCACCTGTATATCCTAACTTTTTCTCACTGGTGCCATTACTGGCCTACGCTCAACATGCCCAAACCTGATTAAGTCATGCAATCAATAGTAAAAATCTAAAAGATCCGCAAGGACGTGATACAGCATGATTTGCCCAGTCACGAAAAGCATGTAACAGGCCTGTCAAAAGACTCAAGCAATGCATTACCTTCACAGTTGAATGGGGAGAAAGATTGAGGACTCCATCAAATTTGATATAACAAAAAGTTGAAGACCATGATTAAACGGGTAGAAAAAAATCTGAAAACTATGTGAGAAACTGTGTCTCTAGTGAGGTACGAATAGACTCCGAGATAATTAACTCCGTTGAAGACTTAATTGACTCAGGCACAACTTAGTGGAGTCTGGATTGACATGATTAGACATGGTCAAGTTACATCCCCATCGACACATATGCTAACGGGTCAACAGTGGGACCGTTTCTTGATGATCCAGGCTGTCAGTATGAATGTGGAATGCCCCTATGTTAGATAGGCATCCGCCCAATTCGTGGTCTTCTTTCCACAACCATATTATCCATATCCACAGCTTCCTGTCAAATACCTAATTAATTAGGCTATTACTGGAAGGGTTGAGATCTATTCAAACAAAATTTCAATGGAAGTGCCCCTTGCTACAAGTGGATGAGGATTGACGGTACTCTAGCTGGTTGTCAATTAATTGGTTTGCCAATTCATTTCCTTCCAACTGTCCCAAAGTGGAATATCAGATGTGGAGCAAAAATTCAGATTAGATCTGCAATGAAACCTTCTCTCATGTTCTGCTGTGATGATTCACTGGAGTCTGAGTGTGACTGCTACGTTATCTCCAAATCGGAGGCAGCTGGGCGTAAAAGGAAAAGCCCACCTGCTCAATCAATGGATACGACTTCATAGACCCCCATTGCACCTCTTGATTATTGATGTGATAGGTGGGTCCGAAAAGCCACCTTCATCAACCAACATGCACTTATTGTTACTGAATGAGACCAGATCCTCTGATATTTTACTCCAAAGAAATTGTGGCAGGACCCATATCCGGGACCTATAACCATGCTACATTGTCATGGGGCAAACCCTGTAGAATTTCAATTTGTTGGTAATATCTCAGAAGTGGCCCCAGCAACAATCCAAGATTTGTTTTTGTAATTTCATCTTGGCTTGGTTTGTTTAAAATTAAACTCATTAGTTTCTAGTTGATTACTTAAGATAAACCTCACCTTCTTGCCTTGAGTAAGTTTAAATTATGGAAAGACAGGTATATCCTTGATGGTTAGGTTATCCATTCAGCACTCGTATAAAGCTACTCAGCGTCCCTCCTGTAATGTCGAATATTGAAACATTGAGGTATCCATAAACTGGTGTCCAAGGGAGGATTAGGGGTGAAGCTTATCTAGACCGTTCATCTTGTTTCGCATGAATATACAGCATTTGGCTATCTCATTTTACGTGTGTTGATAATTATGCGAATCTTATTAAGTTTCATTTATCACATTTTACCTTGAGGTCATAATTAAGAATGTTCATCTTGTTTCGGATGAGTATGGATACAAAATTCGGCTATCCCATTTAACGCCTGTTAATAATATTCACATAATAATTAAGTCTTATTTATACCATGAAGATGGTGGCAAGCAGGTAAGGTTCTGATGTGAACATGTTGGGTATTAGATTCACCACGGTTCGCAATATCAACGGATCTGCACATGAATTCTAGTATAGCATTGAATTAATTCTTCATTGGGATGTTTATTTTAAAGTGGGATGTTTATTTTAAAATATGGGGATATTTATGTGCATCTATCCCTTACCATATGCTGATATATTTTTGGATAGTATACATTTTATGGAATATCAATATATCTTAGATGTTGATTTTTGCCACTTTAGATTGATTCAAGATAAATTCATGTTATTCTATTTCTAACAAACCCAATACATTCGGATAGTCAATCTAATTGGGCATCATTTTTCTGTTCAACTCCATCTAGGTTTACTAGGCTTAGCATTACAGCTCGAGCAGAATTTGTCTCAACTGGGTTTAGATGTGGTGATGGGAGCACACGAATGTGGAAGCGTGCTCTAATAGTAAGCGATTGACCATAAATATACAAGAAGAGATATAGAGGATTTACGTGGTTTACCAAATAAGGGCTATGTCCATGGATACAGAGGCAATATCATCTTTACTAAAGCAAGTAAACGATATAGAGAATCTTAGTCTCCCATTCATCTTCCTTTTCGTGCTGTTAGAGACACCATGGGCTATAGAGCATACTCTCTTTCGTAAGATCTAAGGTTACAAATTATACAAATATATAATCTCTACTTTGTTTGCTCTTAAGAAAGCTCCGGTTCAAAGACTAAAACACCCTTTATTTTAATGTGGTCCTTGGCTAAGCCGATGCACCTATTCTGGCTTACCTAGAATATAAGACATATACCTAACACTTGGGTAGCTGAATTTGACCACATTCTGGTGCAAGCATGTTGGGTATTAGATTCACCATAGTTCGCAATATCAAGGGATCTGCACATGAATTCAAGAACAACATTGAATTCTTCATTGTTATTGAATCCTGAAAACCAAATCACAATCAGCTTTGGGCTGAATCATGTCCGTACTATTACCGACGATAGTGTATACATAGAAAACCAGTCCCCACTGAATTAAGAACCTGGTCTCTTTGGTAGGTGCAGATTTAATGCGAAAGCTGGTTCCCTTTGCTAGCTAATTTGTCGTACGCCTGCAAAATAATACTAGCTAGCAAATTAAGAAGATGCTAGGGGACAATGCATTAGACAGTGATGGTTTCAGTTTTTTCTGTTTTTTGGTAGAAAGATGCCTACAGTTATTATCGGATAAGAGGTTCAGAGAAAGCGTATTTACAAGAGTCGGTTTGTTTTACTTTGAAAAGACGCGTATCAAGAATAAGGGAAAGCTCATTAGTTGAGAGCAGCCCAGTAATCAGTTTTTTTTTTTTTTTTTGTTAGAAAAGTTATCATATATTAAACCTACACAAAGAGGCAAACAACAAAGAGAGAGCAAAAAGACAAAAAATAAAACCAAAATTAACCCCCACCCCTAATTCAAAACCTGCCCTCTCTCATACAATATCCTAATTAGTAGAAAAATAAAGCTTGGCAAGCTTATGAGTATATATTACCATTGAAACTCATAGGGACAAAAGAAAAATCAATAGAACTAAATAAGGAGGCTAATCCTTTAATGTTTGACATAATAAACGAAATAAATTATTCATCATCTTCCTTTAAAGCCTAGATAACTTCTTTAGTGTTGGACATCACATGCACTCTATCGAAACCTCTTCCGATAACCTTTTCTAATGCGACTATGATCGCTCTCATTTTAGCCTCTTTTAAAGATGTAGCTTTAACTCCTTGATAAGTACGTGCATTACAATGCCACAATTTACAAACATAACATAACCAAAAGCTGCTTTTCCGTTACTAGCTTTAAAGGCTGCTCAGAAAAGATTTTAAGATCCTCACCATTAGAAATCGATCTAAGATATTTACTTATTTTTCCTTTTTCCTTTACAGTCATATCCTTAAGAAAAATGGTTAGTCCTTCAAACAATTTTTTTACCAAGTATCCAACGGTTGATTTCTAAAAATGAAATCATTTCTGGCTTTCCAAATGACTCACCATAAGGATAAAACCCACATCTTATAGTGATCAACAGGAATTCAAATGGCCTTGCTCACAAAACACCTTCCACCAATCAATTACATCCAAAGAAAGAAAGTTATGAGTTTGAATTCCAAGATACGAGCCAAACCAACTAGCTCTAGCATGGTTACATCTTACAAGAGTGTAGCCAACTAATTCCACCTCATTTTCACATAGGATAGCTTTCATCAATTGAATTTATTTTAACCTTAATTGAGGTTTTTATCGAGATAGTATTTTTAAGACATTTCCAGCTAAATATAAGAACGCTTCAAGGAAACGACAATTTCCAAAGAGCTTTCCAATTGATAGCTGGGGGTAAGATTGGCCTCATCACTCTTGGAGATTACTCTATAGGCTAATTTGATGGTAAGTTGGCCGTTCTTTGAAAAAGGCCAAATCTTCTTATCCTTAGCATTATGGACAGGGATGTAAATTTTACAAATATCTTCAACATCATTATGGTTGCTAAAGAGGCTTTTGATGATAGTTTCATTTCATTTTCCTTCCCCATTCCATAGATCTTTAACTATGAAATTCAGATTAGCCATGAAAAAAAAGGGTTTTATCAAGCCTTGCTTACAAGGGATCTAATTACATTTCTACACTGAGATATCTTCTTCATTTGCAACAATCCATCTCACCCTTTCATTAATAAAATTAATGCCCTCGACGAATCCCTTCCAAAACCAAGAGTTTCCTTTTTTGAATTTAGCATCCCAAATGTTACTATTGGGACAATATTTAGCATTTAGGATTTTGTAGCAAAGAAAATTCTCATCTATTAGACATCTCCAACAAGTTTTGGTTAATAGAGCTAGATTATTATTTTTGGTATCTCTAATTCCAAGACCTCCTTTAGAGATAGGCTTGCATAATTCAAACCACTTGATAGTATGAAATTTCCTCTTGCCCTCATTCTCACCCCAGCAAAAGGCTCTGAACAATTTATTAATGGTTTCCAATGTTTTATTTGAGTGCCGAAGAGAAGACATATTATAAAGACAGATGGCCATAGCTACTGATTTGATAAAGGAGAGTAGCTTAGTAGTTGAGAGTCTTATTCTCACCCAATTGCTCAGAGTTTAACTTGATCTAGTTCTCTCCCCTTATATTCAAGCAATATTATTTTCCTGTAGGTATGGTGGGGTTCACTCACGAGCCCATCGAGTCTTTTAAGGCACAACCACCTACGATGCTACAAACCAAATGAAGAACATAAAAAAAAAAATTGAAATACTGCTGTTTAATAACTTGACTATTAAAGTTAAGTGAGTTGAATGGTTAAATTAAGAGAATAAAGAAAGAGGGGTCAAATAATAAAGTATGGTGTTTTGTCATTTAGTGAGATAAAAATGTGCCAGCTTTTTCACTAAAAAAAAAAAAAGAAAAAGGAAAGGAGAAGAGGGCCTTTGAATACATAAAACTTTTGGCTCATTTTAAAAAAAGTACACGATGATTTGAATATTTCAAAGAAGTATAAAAGTTTTTCACAACCTTTTCAATTAAGTTCTCTCCATAAAAATTTTGAGAAATAAAAAAAATACCCTTATATCAAATTTTCCCTTTTTTTTTGTCAAAATTCTCCTCTAACAAATCATTTAAGAGAAATGATAAAGTCCAACTCAAATGACCTAGTAGGCCCACTCCAACTATAAATGTGGATGGTTAGAAAATGGGATTTTGAATGATTGAAAAAACAAACTTCATTAAATGATTATGACCATTAAAATCAGAATAGTAAGTTTTAGAGGGGAAAGAGGCTAAGAAAACATAAAAACTGTCATAATAGTGTTGTTGTCATTCCTCAAAAAATATATATATATATATATATATGGAGAGTAACTTTATTATTATTTTTTTGGTAAAATATGGAGAGGACTTTCGTAGAAAACTTATATGCTTTTTTTATGTGCCCAAAATTTCATGTAATTTTTGTATAATGAGCCGAAAGCTTTTTTTATTTTTTTAAATTTGACCATTTTTATTTTACTCTTTTTTTCTTTTGAATTGATTCTTTACTTCACTCCACTTGTAAAGTGAAGTTACCAAATAGGTTACATAGTAGGGTAAGGCTTAGGGTTTTCGAGGTAGCTGATAATCACATAAGTGATGCAGATCCTCATTAATTATTAAAGCTCCCAAGTGTTGAGATGACATTTATTTAATGTTTAGGCCCAACTTAAATCCTCTTGTAAGTGGCGTGTTGAGCTGGAAAGACAGACGATGAAATTGACAGAACAAAAGTGCACAAGCAAAACATCAATTGATAACTATGCACAAGCAAAACATCCATGCGATAACTAACTCAAATTAACATGACATCATGCTTATGATATGGCACACACCACATGGCAGCATCTAATTAACAAACGATCAAGGACCAAAGCTGCACTACAAAGAAAAGGCACATATAGTGGCAGATTTTTTCTGCCCCTAAAGGCTACAAACAGCCACTAACAAATTTTGCGGCAGACATCTGTCTGCTGCTAAAACAAGGTTTTAGAATAGTTTTCGTGGCGGTAATAATCATTAGCAGCGGGTTTTTACAGCGTATAGTTCACATTTCTTGAGAACTAACGAATATCAAGGAGAAAACATCCATTTTCCACATCTGCTAATTGTTTGTTTGCTGGTAAAGAAATTCTCAATGAAATAGAATCTTATTCTCAAATACCTATTTACACCTGTAACAATGAGAATTATCATATCATTTTTCAATCAGCAAGGATATTGGTATGCTACTCCAGATTAATGACTTCATTAGAGTGTTTTCTAGCAAGTATTCTCACAGAAAGTAATATTAAATTACATAAACCCCAAAAGAAAAAGTAACATGTCACTTAATTCAAGTGCAGCCAAATATTAAATGGCCCAATTACACAACCAGCCCAGGCCATGATTTTTAAAATTCATACATGATTTTTAAGTGTCTAAATTAACTTAATTCAAGAACATGATTTTTAAAATTCAGAACATATGTTGATATCGTTTGGCCCACAATCTACCATTTAGTAAGTAGTGGTCTCTACAAGTGGGTTCCATTTGATCATTTCACAAATCTAAATACCAAGTACCTGACGAGGATAATTCACGAGCAAGACATGATAAGTCCCACCAGATCAACGATTGTGATCTATGGGAAAGGGTCTTTTACGTTCTGAAAATGGAATATAAAACCTTATTGGGGAATCAATCAAATAAAATAAGCTGCGGATCATCTACAATAAATTTGAAGTCCACGTCAGTGAATTTGGGAAATCATACTTTTCCATCCCTTTGGAAATGAAAATATAGAACATTTCAAATATACACACATGTGGCTCACTTGCATATGTGTATAAATAAATTTTAAGTCAAATAGGCCCTATTTTAGTAGATATCTAATGGCACCTAAGTTTAGGTCACAACATTCAAAAAAAGGGTCATCATCCATGATTAGATTAACGCATCCATCTATGATTGGACCAGCACAAATATGGTATGCCATCTATGAAGCATAGACAAGAACATGGGATATGGATACGACACGATACAAATATAGTGATACGGCAAATCTTAAAAAAGTAAAACACGAACACAGCTAGGACACAACAAATAATAAATATATATATATATTTTTATGTATAATCATAAATTTAAAGAATAGTTATATTTTTAGCCAAATTAAATAGCATAATGTCACAATTAATAAAGAAAAAAGATAACTAATACTGGAAAAGTCAAAAATAAAATCCATAATGCATAATGTAATATAATAGTAGGGCATAAGCCCATAGTTCATCAATCATCATCAACATTACATGTCACAATCACATCATAATCAAATCAATTTCCTATCACATTGACAAATAAACTATCACTTTGAAAAATAAACTAGGAAAAAAACTGCAGCACTTTAGGAAAAATGCAGCAATAACATGGAAATATAGCAGCAGCAGTTCTGAAAAAAAAAAAAACAAACAAAAGAAAGAAAACAGAACCAACAGCACAACAGTCTCATTGGAAAAAAAAATAGCACCACTGAAAAAAAAAAGCAGCAGCAGCAGCAATTAAAAAAAAAGAAGAAAGAAAAAAATGGCAAAAAAAAAAAACAGCATTAAAAAAAAAAGAAATAGAAGTAGCACAGCAGTCCCATTTAAAAAAAACAGCACTGAAAAAAACATAGCAGCTGTAGTAGTTCAAAAAAGAAAAAAGAAAAAAAAAACAACACCAACAGCAGCAGCAAAGCAGTCCTGTGGAAGAAAAAAAATGGTAGCACTCAAAGAAAAAAAAAATAAAGAAAGAAACAGCAACAGCAGCAAAACAGCAACAACACAGGAATCCCATCGAAAAAAAATAGCAATAAAAAAAAACAGCATTAGCACTGAAGAAAAACAGTAGCACCAGCAATCAGATGGAAGAAACAAGGAAAAAGATAACAGCAGTTCAAAAAAAAAAAAAAAAAAAAAAAAAGGAAAAGAAAGAAAGCAGCAACAGTAACACAATAGTTAGATGGAAGAGAAAACAACAGCAGCACAACAGTAGTTCGAAAAAAGAAAGAAAGAAAATAGTAGCAGCACAGCAGCATTGGAGAAAAAAAAAACAGCAACAACCAGAAAAAAAAATGCAATTTTTCCTCCTCCTCCTCCTTCTTCTTCTTCTTCCATGCGTGGGCACAAATCTTCCTCACACATCTTCCACGTAGATCTTCCTCACGCTCAGATCTTCCTCAAGCTCAGATCTTCCACACGTCTTCCTTCCTCATGCTATCACGCAATTCTTCTTCTTCTTCTTCTTCTTCTTCTTCTTCCTCTCCATTTCACAGTTGCTGCCGATTCCCCCTTTTCCATCTTCTTCGTCTCCGTTTCATAGCTACAGCCCCCTTTTGATTTCACAAGTGAAGACTGAATAGGAACATTAGCGTTAAAATTTATAAGATAAAAAAAATTACATTTACCCCCTTCCTCATTTTTTTTTTCTAATTTTAACCCAAGTTGAGCCAATTTTTATTATATTTCAATCTCATCGTGTCCACATCGTGTCCTATACGTGTCCCACCGTGTCCCACCACACTATCCACCCCGTGTTCAAAATTTAAAAAATAAAAAAAATTCCAAGACACATTTTCGGCATGTCGGACACGTGTCCTCGCATGTCGGAGCCATGTCCATGTCCAACACATGTCCAACACGGACACGGGGACCATCTTGGAGTGTCCGTGCTTCATAGTATGCCATGAATGTGCATGACCCTTGGTCTAAACCCGTTAGCAAGTAATTGATCGTATTACTGAGAGTTGAAAAACCTTAATAATGCTTACCTCAACTAAAGGCTAACTACTCGTCTGGATGTTCAATTTTTTGATATAAGGCGTGGTTTTGCTCTCCACATCTTATGCTTCCAATTGGGTCTCATACCATGGTGATAGCTCTTTACATCCCACTCTATGCTGTGAGGCTACAAGGTGGGTTAACTGGGCACACCTAAAGTGCTTTTTTTTTTTTTTTAAGGTAAGAGACCTTATAAAGTTATAGTGCTCACTTTTTTAGTATGAGAGAGAGAGAGAGAGAGAGAGAGAGAGAGAGAGAGAGAGAGAGAGAAACCCTTAATAATGCTTACCTCAACTAAAGGCTAGCTACTCGTCTGATTAAACAACCACAGCTTCCAAGTGCATCAATTGAACCTCTATGTACTCTTTAGAGAGGGTGTATGAGTTACCAGGCCTTTTTGCTGTAAACCACTTTTTTTAATCTTATTTTTCCCTGTTGAACTACCTGTAAATCCAATTACGCGAAACTCTGTTTGCCTGTAATTGGTTATTGCAAGTAGGTAAGGTAACCCAAATGTATGAACCCTCATTTACTCATAAACCAAGTTACATACAATCAGCTTACCAAGATCCAAACAGGCCATTAAGGTACAGAGAGAGACAACTCCATCTTCCTCTCCTTGTGAACAATTTAAACAAGCTCACAAGTAATCAAAGATTTGTTCCACCTAAAGATGGCTTATCCATTATGGGTCTAAAAATTTATCCATCCAGATTATGTCACAGATCTGAGTTGATAGGGAACAGAACAAGGCCAAAATAATTTGTCTAATAGGAAAAGATCTACGGGGTATATGAAGGAAAAAAAAAAAACCCAAACAACATTTCAATATCATAAACTCTTTAACTCTTTCAGCATACCTGGTTACTCTTGGCAAGGCCAACATATGATCAGGCTTGAAAAGTCCAAAGACCACTCAAAAGCTGGCCCAGGCTTCAAGTCCTCATCATACAATGCAAAGAGATGTGTCTACTGACTTCCCAGTCATCAATGGTGCCCCAACCATTAATAAATATTAGATGTGCAATCAGATTACAATTGAATGCGTTTGCATTCTTTAAGCTAACTTCATTGCTATCTCTTAACCTGACTTACCTGCTATTCTTTTTTTCTTTTTGGGTAAAAGAGACTTAATTACCTGCTATTCAACTAGATATAAACCACAAGATTCAAGGGAGAGATAAGATCAAAGAATTGGAACAGTACAAAAAGAATTGAAACGTCTGTTACGAATGCAGTAACTGTTAAAAATTGCTAGCGCTGAAAAAATCATTAAATGCCCAGCCGCATGATCTGTAAGCCCAAAATGGCTGGCCGCCACATACATTTGATCCCATCAAATGTCTTTTATAATGTGACAGGGCAACTGATTGTGAATTCTTATAAGCAATTGTGAATTGTATGCAATCAGCTGCTTCCCTGAAAGAATGTAGAAACTTCCCTAAAATTTGCAAACCTTTAGGTCTGGCTCGAAAGGATTGTGCATAAGCAGCCCTTCTTCGTCGTCTCGCCTGCATTTTTATCTACGTCCCAAAGAGAACGAAGATAAGCATGTCAAGATTAGCTGATAAAGTAGTCCTCAAAAATTAACTTAGTCCTCAAAAATTAACCATCTCATGAAACTAAAGCATATATACATCATGCAGGGACCCTTTATTTTCTAGGGAAGTTGAAGTGGATCAACATCCTGAGAGTCCTAGTGCAAGTCCCTGAGTTCCCAACCCAATTTTCACTTAAAAGGGGGAGACAAACAAGGCATTCATATAATGGGGAGGAGAAACAAAAGTCAACTTGAAAACTTCCAGGACCACGTCCATCACTTTAAAAAAGACTTGCCAAACTACTCAGGGACTACTTTGCCTATAATCTATGCAAAGGCATATCCAATTCCAAAGAAACCAAGGAAGTGGATACAAGATCGGTATGAGCTCAATGCAAGCAGCACAAATTCAGCGCAAAGTCGATGAAAACTCGCAATCTCCTCACAATCGACAAGAGTTACACACACCTATGATTCCTAAAATTTTAAAGACCAATGTGATTGGATATGCAAATCCAAACTATAAAGTCATAAAATCAAAACATAAAATAGAAATCTCAACAAATCATAACAAAAATTTTGACTGTAACACATGCATAATAAATTCAACATTAGTATCGATACAATACACTATCATTATCACTTAATTAATTACATTAATACCTCTATAGCCTGTCACACATCCATTTTCTGCTATGTAGGCATTCTCCTCCAATCGGCTTAAGTAATGTGTCTTCTGCCCATCTCAAGCAATGATGCCGTGGTAAGAGGATAACAATTTCCCATTGCTTCCAATGGGCCGCCCATATTCATTAAATGCAACAACGATGTGCTCTTGCTGATTAGAGATAGCAATGCATCAATTTTCATCTATTGTCCTTTTTCTCGTTTGAGTTCCTATTCAAAACACATTACAATTTCTCTATGAAACCTTCAGACAAGAAGAACAGAGACACTGCTCAAACTAACTACAAAAGCCATCTATCAGCAAACTACTAGAGAAAATAAGTGGACAGAACTGGCCACAGTTTAAACTTTGAACTATAGACAGCTTTCTCCACCTCCATTTTCATTTCTTTTTTACACATCTGAATGCGGCCTTAGTTTGTTTATGCTTGAAAACATATCTTTCCAGCAACAACATTTGAATGGATAATTTTTCTCCCATAGGAGTCAAAAAGCTACATAGTAACCTACATCTATGTTTTGAAGACAGATTTGTAATCATAAATTAAATTCTTTCAAAGTTTCATAAGATCTTGTAATAAGTCCTTAAAAATTCATCACTTTATGTCTACTTTGGGGGATTTAAAGGACTTATGCATTCAAAATCTTTTCATTTAATTGTAAATCAAACTTTTATGATTTTAGAACTCATTTTAGAGTTTTCCTGCAAAAATCATTGAAAATCATTAATTTTCCATAAAATCATAAAACTTTCAATTTTTGGATTTTCATTTTTAGAAGGTTTTCCAAATTCATGATTTCACATAAAAATGACACATGTTTTTATCATCATTAGTTAAATAAAGACAAATCATGATTAATGATGAGAATTTATTTTATGATTGTTTGTGAATTGGGCCCGCATTAGTGCAATTGTGACTTTAAGTTAAATTATTATTTCTAATGAAAAATTCACTTTTGTGTGTAGGAAAATTCAAGAACAGGGACCCGCATCAAAGATTAGAAGCTAAGAAATTATTTGGAAAGAAATTCATGAAAGAAGAAAAAGAGAAATGAAGAAAAGAAGAAATTGAAGCATAAGAGGACCCCAGAAACATGCTTGGGCATTAAAAGGGGGGTCCACACTCTCTTGATTCTTGCAAATTTAATTCAAGCCAGTTAATCCAAAGAAGATCTCAAAGAAATTTGCAACAAAAGGCATGATGCTTACGTATTAAGATAGAGGGCCAAGATTAAAAGCAAAGAAAAGGGGAATGAATTAGAAACTAATTTTATCTTACTTCTCTTCCCATTCCAAAGAGGCATGTGGCTGAAAATACGGATAAGGAGGACACGTTTTCGGAATATTGCAGCTTACTAAAAACAAGGACAAGAAAAGTGGGCGATCTTGCATCTAAGGAGCTAGGTCAAAGTTGCGCTTTAAAAAAATTATTTATCTGTGGTTTAAATTTACAATAAGCCATGTTGTGAAGAAATTTTTTAGGAGTTTCATCTAATCTTGCACCTGGAAGGTAGATCAAAGTGAACTTTTGCAAATCTGATAAAAGTATATATGTATTAGAAAAATTAAAGTAGAAGTCCTTGGTGTTAGAATTTTAACTTCTACAGGATTACGAACTACAATTTTAACTTCTATATAAATTACCATGATGTCAAATTACAGTTTAGTTTATATCATCTTACCACTACAATTTCACATAATGATGAGAGATTGCGTAGTAAAGGGATGAATATGAAGATACCAAATCATTGTTTTCCCTATTTTTTCATTGATTCAGAGATACACGTGAGCAAATAAGGCTGACTTGTCAGATGTTATAGTCACCTGAAATGGTAACTATTAAGTGGCATTAAGACTTAAGAATAGGTGAGGAAAGGTTGTGTTGGTATGAGGGATCTAAGAAGATCCTTGAGTGTCATAATATCAGGGATCAAACAGGGAGAAAATAACTAGCATGGAAGTAGTCTTTACACCTACAGAAAAGACTGAAATTTATTAGAACAAGCTTACATACAGTTCAAACAGAAATTCACACTCCAAATTAAGAACCAGGAACCAATCTTTGTTCAAAATTTTACTTAGATCAACATGAGAGGTGAAACCATTCCTAGATTGACATTTAAAAAAAAAAAATCCAATGAAGTAAAAAACACACCTCTCAATGGGGTACATCCATTGATATTGTATGGGTCCAACAATCTTGGCCTCTCTTGCCCAATGAATTGCCAAATGAATCATGATATCAAAGAAGGCTAGTGGAAAAATCATTTCAAAATGGCATATTATTGTTAAAATTCAAGATTCTAGTCCATCAAGAACTTTGACTTCACCAATTTTTAAGCATATTTCCTTAAAAATATGATAGTCATGACTCTTCAATCCAAAGATTTTGTGCTTTTTCAAGTGCACATAACGTGATATATAAGTCGCATTACCATATAGAACCTTCACCTGAGATGGTACCTTGTAGAAAACATCTTTCTCTTTCTGAGCTATTGAGAAGCATGTGGGAGGCAAATGTATTTTGCTTCTGTGCACATCTAGATGAAGCACATGCCTAATATCCATTGCTTCTAGGTCTCGATGTGCATTTTCAGTGTTCTTTGTTTTTCCTTCAATAATCAACAATGTCCTTACTATACTGGCACACATATTCTTTTCAATGTGCATAACATCCAAGTTGTGGCGTATTGAAAGATGCTCCCAGCATGATATTGTGAAGAATATACTCATTTTTTTTCCATCCACTTTTTCTACCTATCTAATTAGTAATGAAAAATTGGGATAGAACTTTAAATTCATAATAACACTAAAATAACAAACCATAAATCGTGATATTAACTATGGGGGCTTAGGGCCATGCAAGCAACTAATTCTTATACACCAGAATGAGTTTCAAGCAGGCTCAACCTATCTTCGTCATCATTACCATAATTTCCACTCCTTGTTAATTATGAAAGCTTGATGGATGGAATACAATCAAACAATTACTGCTCCATCATCACATAATTGGAAACTCACATTTAGGATTTTCACTTTTGTAATGTTCACCAACCATATCAATGCAACCTGTGGGCCTTGTTATTCATATTGATGAGTGTCCAGAATTTCTTTCTTTTTTTATTTTCTTCTTCGTCTTTTTTTTAATAGATTCCTTACCTCACTCCACTTGTAAAGTGAAGTTACCAAATAAGTTCCATAGTAGGGTAAGGCTTAGGCGTTTCGAAGCAGCTGATAATCACAAAAGTGATGCAGATCCTCATTAATTATTAAAGCTCCCAACTGTTGAGATGACATTTATTTAATGCTTAGGCCCAACTTATAATCCTCTTGCGACTGGAGTATTGAGCTGGAAAGAAAGACGATGAAATTGATAGAAGTGCACAAGCAAACTAACATTAATGTGATAACCGACTGAAATTGACATGACATCATGCTTATGATATGGTATACACCACATGGCAGCATCTAATTATAAACCGATCAAGGACCAAAGCTGGGAATAAAGCCTAATGGGGTCCAAGACTAGCAATGCAAAGCAATAGTTGTGGCACTGCAAGGTGGAGGAAAGAAACTTTCCATCAGCTTGCACACATCATGATCAGACAACTGAATGAAGTTGGGAAGTATTAACTAATTCCATGGAGTTGTTTGTGTAATGAAGGTATGATATCCTATGCATTGTATGATAAACGCATAGTGATATGTATGTAATATCGCACGGCCTAGGAACGTCGCATCGTGTGATGTGTGATAAAGCACGGCGTTAAGATGCATGAGTAATTCTATGAGAATTTATTAAATGTAAACTGTTGACAGACAAATATCAAAATTTTGGACAACTAACCAGACAAAATCCCTACTTTCCATCGTCCAATTTCTTGAACTGAATCTTTAACCCTTTTCCTCTTTAAACAAGTTGTTGTTCTTTGCTTGGTGAGGTACTCGTAATTGCTTAAAAATACCACTCTTACCCTAATGATCACACTGTATGTGCTCTGAAAAATTATTTGTCAAAAATATATCACAACAAAGCCTCCAAATTTGAAATAATCCCAGTAATTTTGGAGATCAAGACAATTGACACCTATTAAAGTTAGAAACACTTGGATCACTTGGGTGTTAGCGTCAAACTAACATAACTTTAATTGAATCTTTGATTGAGGATTTTTAACAATTCTCAACTATGGCTTTCACAACGTGTGATCTCAATACTATTATTATTGTAATATGTAGATAGGAGCTGTAACCCCTAGACCCTATAGATAGGTTTTCCTCAATAACTCCCTTCCCATCATGGTCTTATATTAATTAGGATTTAAATTCCTCTTTGCATAAAAACACTATAAGGTTAACAACTTTACCTAAACACCAAAGGCATCTCCATCAAGGAGACTTACCAACATAGGAGTCATAATAGATAGTGGTCTACAAAAGTGGGAAACCCACATTGATATGTCGTCATGGAGCCACACCTAATGCCCAATTGTTCTGACATTCTCCCACTTGGTCCATATAACCACAAGCATGACTCCATTATCCTTTGATTATTGTGATTATAAAAAATTCTTCAATGTCAACATCCAGCCATATTTGTGTTAAATCTTTACACTTTGATCAAATAAAAAACTATTAATGCGAATCATGATGGTTACACATCAATTGCAAAATGCTTCCTTCTATGTATTACACTCATCAACAATCTCCACTTGACCAAGTCTTTTATAAAGATAATAGGATCCTTTTCATGACCATCCTATTAATTTGGTTACACTGAAATTGTCATATCCCAAACTTCTTGCTTTATAAACCATCATCACATATGTATAAACAAAACTAAAGCAAGAACACGAAATTGTCAAACAAAAATTGATATCAATTAAAATTTGATCAATCCCAAACTTGATCAATCCCAAATAATGTCTTAAGAAAAATAATAATCCTTATCATGATAACTTTACAAGCCCCATGTCAGTGATGTTTCTTAAATGCTTTTGGCGCCAACACCTTATTCAACGGATATGCAATCATGAGATCCATAGAAATCCCTTCAATAGATACCAGATAATTTTTAATATTTTGTTTCACAACAACATACTTAACTTCCAAAATTTTGGAACTGCTTGAATTCTGTCATCATTGGCTAATCTAAAGGTTTAGGTGTCCTAATTGGCTCCGAAATAGAATCAAAAGCTATATCTCAACCATTATGCTTGCTCTGTGGCTTCAAAGCACACCACATACTCTGCATCAAATATAGATTTTTTAAAATTTCACCTCTAGTTAATAGGAAAATATGGCCTAGTATTGAGGCATCCTGTAAAATCAGTATCTAAGTACCCAATCACTTTCAAGTGATTTGAGCTTTTATATGTGAGTGATGCACGAGAATTTGTGATGAACGCCAGGATTCAAGTCCACATTTCACAAAATCAAATCTACAAAAAAATGGGAATAAAATTACTAATCATCATTAAATTCCCTTTGTTTATATGGGTTCAATGCTCTAATCTCAGGGATACAAGCTATTTACAAGTTTTAAAGAATCACAATCCCTCCCTCACTTCTCAAATGTGATCCAAACTATGTTAAAAAGAAAAAAAAAATTGAATTACATGAAAAAACTGGAAAAAAGTGCACGAAATAGAGTGAGAGTCAGTGACCATAGGGCTAGGTCATTGACCCTCTGTCAGTGACCATGGGCTTGGTCACTTACAGGAAGTGGCTGAAAATCGTGTCACACCCCAATCCCGAGAATTGGGGATTATAATGGACCCACAGGGTGCGGATACATAATCCTGTAGCAATTCGTGCCATGCAAAGACATATACGAGTCACTTCAAGGGAGATTCCACAGGAACGTGTGAAGAATGTCCAACAACACGTAGATTAAATTTCAAACATAAGTGAAAACTTGTGAAATACACCTGTAACGATCATAAGCCATACATAAAAGAAACATTATATTATCATAAAATAAACTTTAAGTTTTTTAGTTAACCATTCCCAAAAACACACACAATCTACAATCACTTAAACATGCCCATCAAAATAGGGAAGCATGTTAAACACCAGTCTAAACATCACAAGACTATCAACCTGATAAAATCCCTTTGACGCTCTTTGCAAGACGACTAGTAAAAGACGTCATCCTCTTTCCACTCTTCTATACCCTTAGGTACCATTGGGGCACCTTCTGGGGATACGTCGATAGTCGTGTTGGGATTTGGTTCATACTTGTAACACCAAGGGTAGCACTATTAACACAACGGTTAAGTAAATATAGAGATGATATATAAGACCATTATGCTATATCAAATTAATTAAAAATATATAGATTACAAAAAAGCAATAATCGTAAACAAGGCATGTTGCGCATGAGTAAACATGAATAACGAATCAATATAGAATATTAAACATACTAGTTGGCATCCATAAGGCAATATTCTCTAAAAAAAGAGCGTATCATCTAGAAAGAGCGTATAACATATATATGAGAATTACACTAGGGAATCAAGCTCACTTCCTAAGGAACGCCAATAACTCCTCCATAAACTACTACAATAGGAACATAAAAAATGCCCGAATTGGTTCCGTAGAATCTAATAAGTGTACAAGCTAAGTGCTGCTGACTTAATGTATCAAGACTGACTAGAGTTCATAACTTTCATAGTTACAATCAATTGTAGTGATCATCTCATATTCATACATATCAATTATACTTATCATATCATAGATAAGGGAGACTCAGTCTTAAGATCATATGCAGTCATAGAAATTGAAATTAGCAAAATAATTGATAATTAAACAATGCATACTTAAATGAGTTAAGAGAGCTCGAACTCTCTCAACCATGGCCCATTTTGGCTAACAAGCATGCACTCAGTTGAAGCTCAAGCTTGATTCGTCTCAAGGTTCGTCAGGAAGAATGGATACATGACTATATCATGTTGAGGGCAATGTTTTGTACAATATGAATATATTTAAATTGAGAATGTATCAAGGGAATTTACTAGCCAACTCTATACTGGATAATCCGTGATCCAGAGGGCATTCAACACGATGTATTCATGAAATGTCTGGTGTGATTATGTTACCAAATTTTGGTGTTACATTGTATATGTAAAGGACACCTCTTCTGATGTCAACACCTATGATGTGACATTGGAAATTCATCTAAAAAATCGAAGGGGATAAGTGACAGCTCACACTCGTCCTCCTTATCATTTGATCAGCATTGGAAAATTTTAATTGGAGAAAAGGTGCCATATCTAAAGCCCTACAAAATCATTAGAAATCCATAATGTCCTAAGTTCACAGTGTTCTTACGGCTTAGTCGTGTATATGTCACGGCTTAGCCGAGGGGCTTAAATTTATTCTTAATTCCATGCGCATTTATAGCTTAGTCATATATTGGCCTACGGCTTAGCCGTACTAAGCCTATGACTAGGCAGTGGCTGGGCTACGGACCCACAGCTTAACCTAGATGAGCCGTAGAAGAAAAATAGGATTTTAGGCTCTCGGGAAAGCTCGCCGTAAAATGACTTACAGCTTGGTCACGGGATAGTTACGGCTTAGCCGTAGTTCATTCCTTTTCTTAGCTGAGGGTTAGTCATAATTCAAAAGTGGGTTTTCTGTTCTCTGGATTCTGCGTCATAGAAACTTACGGCTTAGCCGTGGGCTTCACCATAAGCTTCAGAATTTTTGAAGATAGTTTTGGAGCTTAAGTTCAATACAGATGTCACAACCCGAGCCCAGAAATCGGGGGTTAGCGAAAAGCCAAACCAGTGACACACGTACTCCCGTGCACGTGCATCCAAACCCAATCCAAATACATGCACACAAGGGATCTAACACGTACGAAGCAAGCGAACGTGGAAGCTATAGATATCATAGCAAGCACAACAAAAGAGAACGAGCGGAAATCCAAAATGCGAAATGGGAAAAAGATGTAAATAACACACACTGATATAAAACTAAATACAAGACTGAGTACACACCAAAACACAAGGTACAAAATAATACAGAGTAACACAATCCGAAGTACAAGATACAAAATCTCCAAGAAAATGAAACACTGATGATATGCATGTACGCACTCGGCAGAAGTGATCAAGGCCACTCTGCCATACCGGAGGGTGTCTTTAGGTCCTGCCCTGCAGTCTCTTCGACCGCCAGGGAGCCGGACAAGGGATCTGAGCCTGCAACACCATAGACAACTCAATGAATACAACGATCCAACAATTATAAGTAACAGGGACGAAACACTCATAGTATCAAAGTGAATACTGACAGAAGATTAAATACAGAGTTTTATTTTAGTATACTAAGCAAATCGTGCATAGAAGTAAGGCATGATAAATGAATCAAAACATAGAAATACTGAACTAAATGGCTACTACATTAACCATATTCTCTCACATAGAGAGCAGACAGAGCAGACAGATGAGAACACCACCGACCTGGCCATGGGTACAAGTGGGTCTCGGTTTCCTGGGTTCCGGAGTCCCAAGACAAAGCTACACTGCAACGATACAGAGAACAGAGAACCAAGCCAGATGTAATCCCATCGGGTATCCTAGGGCTAAGGCTAAGTAGAACCAGACTAATACCAATCAAATCAAATCCAAAAGAAGGGAGATTCTCCGCTTTAGACTCACCGACGGCAAAGGCCGGATCTTATCCTCACGTTTGAATCTCTCGACAGAGCCACTTGGGAATACCCAGTGAATCAGAGATGTACAAAGCTAGAGATATACAAAGCATAGCGTAAAATGAGTCAAAGCACAGCGTAGATCAAAGTATAGTCCAGACCGAAGAATAAAATAAATATACAGAATAAAAGCAAAATGATCTCGTAATGCATAAACATAGATTAGCAGAACAGAGAGCAAAACTGTAAGCAATATGCAATGCATATCAGATTAACACAGAATCAAGGGTAATTACAAGCCAACTCTAATCTAGTTGTTCACTGTCACTAACCGTGCATGATAATGTAGTTTTAACTTATTTGATGCACCGTTGCCATCAAAGTGTTGCAATGTAATCCTCACGTGCACCGAAGTCCCTTAAACCAACACCCATGGAGAGGTGCTTAACAATAAACCAACGCTCACATGAACGAGTCACAGCCTTACAGACTATTCATGTGGTCCAAGGAATCCATTGGGCCGGTTTATATGAGTGGTTACCTATATATAAGCCCTACAAGGTCACAACATTAGCCTAAGTTTAATTTCAAACTTTTTCCAGGTCTTACGGCTTAGCCGTGGGTGACCTACGGCTTAGCCGTCGACAGCTTACGGCCTAGCCGTAACATGCACAACGGCTTACCTTCAGAACACGGATAAACTGGTCATCTTCCACCTCTGATCTGATACCTTTTACGGTTGAGCTATGGTGGAGTCCATGGCTTAGCTGTAACTTCACCGTAACAGTACTGGAATCAAAAAGTTTCAACTGATCAGAGTGTTAATTCACGGTTGGGTCACGGATAGCTTACGGCTCAGCCGTAGAACAATCTGCGGTTCAGCCGTAGCCTAGCCGTAGGACAAAATTCAAAAATTCGAGTATCTGGATTCTGAGCCGTACAGCATTACGGCTTAGCCGTACAATATAGAAACGAAATCGAAAAAGTTACAGAGACTGCAATTTCATGTGCAAATTAAGCAAAACAAGCTCCAATGAAGCCAAAGTGATAGAATTAGGCTGTAGATCATGTCAAGTATGTAAGAACAAGAGAATCACAGCAATCAACAATATACCCATATGTGTTATACATTCCTGTACTTATACTTGCCTCAAAGCTTTGTCAAACCACTGAAGACAAGCTCCAATCCAACTAAAAACCCAAGCAAAGCAAAACAACAACGCATGCAAGTATGAGAACACAACAAGAGAGATGGAAAATCCAAATTGGAGAAGAAGATTTGAAGAACCCACTTACCTCAAAGCATATACAGAGAGAAAGGAGAGAGAGAACCCAATCGAAATGGGTGGAAAACCCAACACCAACCAAGAACGAGAAAGAGAAGTGAAGAGAAGAGAGAATGGACGTGGAGCTCTCCCTGGAGTTTACTATATGCACGTTGAAGGAAATGAGCAGGGAGAGAAGACATCTGGCTGATGGCTCATTATATAGTTTTGGAGTTTAAAACAAAGTCTAATGAGTTTAAGCTATTTACGCTTCAAGTCACATGAGGGTCCAACTCCTCCAATTGACTCCAAATGGGTCTGAGACAGTTACGGAAAATAACGAGCTCAACAAAAGACACGTGTTGACACCAAGATGATGCAAATATGATGCATTCAAAACAATTGTAAAATTACGAAAAAGGGCTTAGAACCTATCCCAACCCAGGTCAAAGGCTACTCAACTACCTATCCAAGACCCGAAACCAAGCCCAAAAGAAATAAACAACACAAAAACACACTAATGAGCCACTAACCCGACTCAAAGGGGATCGGAGTGTTACAACAGAACTCCTAGCTTTTAGTTCCAATGGGGTTCCTTATGTTTTCAAATTTTCATAATAGGATTTACATTGCTCAATATCATTAATGTTGCATAATTATACTCATTATCACCTAATTAAACATATATGTTGCTTAATCAAGGGTAAATGAGCTGTAACTTACATTTAGAAGGATTACTTCAAGAATTAACAAAATTTAAACATGCATGTAGTAATATATGCTCTAATACTTGCCTTTTTTTATAGTGCTTGACCTTATCAAGTTCTCTTTGGTGGGTAGTTAGAGAAGGCCTCAATAGAAGATGGGCTCTCTATATGAAAGACATGCAAATGATGAATTTAATATAGAATACATGCATGTTGTATATTTGAATCTCCTTGATTCCATCAAGCCCAAAGAATTGAAATGGGGGTAGAGGTTTCACCTTCGGGAGTCGTAACTTGAAAGAGATGGTGAATGTAATGATTCTAATGAACGAGATACACAAAAGCTTGAAGAAGAAGATGAGTGGAGGGTATTCCTCTTACATGCAAGGCTTCAAGGCCTTGTTTCCAGCTTCAAGTTCAAGTGTAGATGAAGAAGTGTGGAGAAGGGAAGTGGTTCTAATGAAACACAAAAGGGAAGATAGGGAGAGACATTGGGTTCCTCCTTTTAATCAAATTTTCTATAGTTTTACATGCCAGTCCACATTTTCTAGAAAACTATAGTTTGGTTCACATAGGCCTCAAGTGGGCCAAGATAGGTCTGAATTAAGTTGGGTCCAACATGCAAGATGGTCTACCCGATGAATTATACAAGATACAACTAATGAGATGCCAATACGATGTAAACACTCTAAATTAAAAGAGGGCTCTTACTACCTAGGTGAAATCCGAGCCCAACCCAACCTCTATCTATGACCCAAGCCCAAAGGGTTTGAGTTAAAGTAACCTAAACAAATTTTAATTAATATAAAATAAGATTAATTAATACAAATCGAGGTTAGTTGGGATCAAGACCTTACAAATCGCTTCTTCTTCTCCCTATTCGCTTCTAGAATTCCTTTGAAGTATTATAAATTGTGTTTTTCAAACTTTGATCATGTAAACAATAACTTAGAAGGCCAAATCAAATTCCAAAGTCACCTATTATCTTTTATAATCACCACTTCAATTTAAACACTTCTTTTGTGCAAATCTTAAAGGGTTGCAAAAATGGCTGAAGTTTTGTCATTCTAACCTTATGAATTTTACAGGTCATAATGGTATCTACAAAAATTTCACCACAACTTCTAACATTACCATTGCCTTTTAAGTGGGAAAATCAAGAAGAGAGCAAGGTTTCACCCATTGAATTTGCCATGGCTAAGTAGAAAACCTTCATGTAGTTCCTAAAGGTACGTTTGGCAAACTTGGATTCCGTAAAAAATCAGACGGCTTTTCGCGGAATTGCCACGTTTGGCAAACTCATGGAATGTAGAATACTTTATTCCATTTTCCACAATAACATGGCAAGGGGCGGGGGTCGAAACCCACCCCCCACCCCGAGGAAACAATAGCCGCACAAAAACACGCTACTATAGTGCCGAGGTGTCTTCATCGGGTGTTTAGCCATTCTAACATCTGTGGGTCCCATGCGAAAAATCAACACCGTTCAGATTGTTCCCCATTCCAAAAATGAATACAGGACCAAATTTCAGCTGTTGATTCATTGTATATGCTAAGATATTTCAAAAAAGTAACCAACGCTAAAAATGCATAACTGGAATTCTGTGGGCCCTTTTTGAAAAATCTAGACTGTTAACTTTGATCTAGAGGCCAAGAATGGCTATGAGACCAAATTTCATAACATGGGGCATTGTGGATCATGATATATTGGCCAAAACGTTCAAAGCCATTGATTTCTTAAATGTATCTTCCCTAGAAATCCTCTCTTTTGCAAAAGTTGATTTTTTTAATGGAGGATGGGTTAATTCTAGGCTTCTGGAGGGATTCTTTACAACCATAGAACCCCTCGTCCCTGTGGACCATTGCCAAAGGTGCCCTAAAACTTAAGAGAGACTCCCTTTACTTGCATCGTGGTCACACCTTGAGATGGTGGGAAGTGGAAGAGAACTTAGGTGTTGCAAAAGATACTCTTGGTGAAGAACCCTTTTGAATCCTTGCCAAAGTGTTGCCGAATGCTTTTATATGGAATGCCTTGAGATTGTAGAGAGTTTGGACCCTTTTACAAAGACTCAAGTATGCTTTTTATAGCCTTCAGAGGGAGTTTTGGTGGTTTCCAGTAGTTAGAATTACAAATAAGTGGAATGACCACTCAAAAACCATCTTTGAACACTTTCAGATGGAAGTGACCGTGAGCCGTGGTCACTCCAGAGTCCATTTATGGTTTTTTGGTACATATAGTTGATCACTATTAGTTCAAAGCTCAAATGATGACCAAACTTAACGAAATTTTGAGTGATGTTTCCTAGAACTATTTTAGGTGTAGTACAAAATTTTCATTATGTTTTGAGCTCGAAAAGTTGTTCAAATACCCTTTGACTTTTCATGAAAGTGGCCCATTGATTCAATTATTTGGGGCTCAAATGACCTCTGATGATTTTGAAACTTGAAGAAGTGGATGTCATTCACATTTTAAAGGCTTCATCCAAATTTCATGTAATTTGGCTTAGTGGAAGTAGGATTTTGGCCTTTAACCCCATAACTATATGTTCTAAGTCAGTGTCCCTTTGAATTGCAGGCAATTAGTTGGTTTTCCACCCAAATGATACCCAACATGCTTTGAAACTTTAGGGAGCTAACCCTGGGCACATTTTGAGTCACTTATCCAAATTTTATCAACTTTAGCCTCTAAGAAGGAGGACTTTGGTCACTGACTCCTAAATTGACATATAGTTGAATTAGGAACAAATAAAGTCGCTTTGGCTTGAAGCTTTAAAGAGTCACCTCTCAACATGACTTGAGTCTTCCATTTTGAATTTCATAAACTTTGGCCATTTGGAGTAGGACTTTGCTCAGCAACCCCAGGGTTTGGGGATCACTTACTCAAAGTTGATATGTTTGCTGAATTTGAGTCAAATGACATCCAATTGACTTAAAATTTTGCAAAGTCACTCCTGAATATAGATTGAGCTTTCCTTTGGAGTATCAACTGATGTAGTTTTGATGAGGTGTCCTTTTGAACAGTAACCCTTAAGAACTTAAAAGATAGCCAAATGTCCTTAAACTTTAAAGTATTCTTCTTGAATGTATTTAAAAACATCACTATGAGTTTCAGCTATTTTTACCATGTAGAAGCGTTAGCTACCATAGTGATCCAAAGGAACTTGGGAGACAATCACTTAAACTGGAATTTGAATTGAAATGAAGTTAATATGCTTTGAAACTTTGAAGCATCATTCCTAAACATAGTTTAGAGTTTTTATATGATATTCAGCCACTTTGGTAAGACAAAAGCTTGAATGTGCTCAATGACCCCAAGGTTTTGGGTCAATGGACTTTGAATTGATGTTAACTGACTTGAGTGAACAAATGAAGTCCAATGGCTTTGAAATTTGAGCTACTACACTCTAAGCTCATTTGAAGTCTTCTAAGTAAGTCTCACCAACCTTAAACATCTGAATGCAGTACTTGCTCCGATATCCCATTACTATAGCGTTTCAGTGCCTTTGAGCTTGGAATTTTCCTATGATGTCTTCACCATGACACTTGCAATGTTTGTGACTTTTTATAAACCAACAGTGAGCATGTAATTCCTCATGCCTTTAAAATACCTTGAAACTTCTTGGATTACTTTGATATATACTAAATACACTAGTTATATAACTGATATATGGTCTTGTATATGTTTGAGCATCACATAATGGTTCCCATAGCAGCGGTGCAAGGAACACTATTTATCAGTTTTTTATCAATTTCATTTTTTTGACAATATCATCCACATATAGTATCAAAATTATAAACTTGCTCCCACTAATCTTCAGATATATACATTGATCAACAATGTATCCCGTAAATCTGAAAGAAGTAATGGTGTTAATAAGCTTTAAATACCATTGCTTGAAAGCTTGTTGACGTCTATATATGGTTTTCTTTACCTTGCAAACTATTCTTTCATTTTTCTTATTTCATAAAACCTTTGGATAGTTTCATATAGACTTCTTCTTCTAAATTCTCATTTAAGAACACAGTTTTAAACTTCTTTTGATGAAGCTCAAGATCAAAATGTGCCACCAAAGCCATAACGATTCTAAAGAGTCTTTCATAGAAACTGGAGAAAATATTTCCTTATAATTGATACCTTCCCTTTGAATGAATCCTTTGGCTACTAAGCTGCCCTTATCTCATTCAATATTTTCTTTGTGGTACTTCTTGGTCTTAAAGACCCATTTGTAGTTAATGAATTTAGACTTTTCTGGAAGGTCAATTATATCCCAGACTTCGTTATTAGCCATGGAATTCATCTCATCCTTCATGGCATCTAACCACTTTTTAGCGCCTTTGAACGTTAGTGAATCTTCAATTCCACATCACCATCTGCCTTTTCAGATACACAATGTAATCATTAGGAATTATAGATCTCCTTTGACCGGAAGATATCCTAAAGTCTTCCTGAACGGCTTCATTTCAAACTAGATTTGTATCTTCTGGATGAGTTACAACATTTTTACCTGGGAGCAGCTCCGTAATGATAGATTATTTTTCCATAATAATGTCATGCGAAAAAACAATTTCATCTCTAATATCAGGCGTTACATCTTGATTTCAAATTTCCTGAAATATAAGACTAGGTGCTTCGGTACTCTCACCAAAGTCATGACCCTCCAGAAACTTGGCATTATTGGATTCCACAATTCTCATATTATGATTAAGAATCTAACAAATGTGCTAGGGTTTTGACCCGTTTCATTATATCTACCATAATAGTCACCACTTCTATCAAATCTCACAATTTTAATCCTTCTATCTAATTGATTTTCCACTTCTGCCTTAAAAACCTTAAAAGGATTCAAAGCATCAGATTTTCATATAATAAATAGATGTAACAGAAATGTGAGAAATCATCGAGAAAGGTGATAAAACATGCTTCAACCAATATACAAGGACTATGCAATTTTCCACAGCAAATATCTATGTAGATAAATTTTAAAAGTTAAGAACTCCTTATGTATGTTTTCTTATTAGATCTGACTTCCTTTCCTTTAACAAAGTCAATGCAGACACAAAAGTTAGTGAAATCAAGATTTTCTAAGATTCTATCCTTCACCAACCTATTTATTATCTCTTTTGAGATGTGTCTAAGTCCTTTACGCCACAACTTATATGAGTTCTCATTGATTAACCCTATTTTATTGCCACCATGTAACCTAAGATCTGTGTTTAAGACTATAAAGGACTTAGCAAATATTGGATCTAACTATAACTTGTACAAATCATCACACATAAAATTACTTTCAATTAGAATATCATTCTTATAGATACTAAAGATTTTATGTCCATAACTAAACACAAAACCCTCAATGTGTAATTCCGACAAGGAGATTAAATTTCTACTAATGGAAGGAACGTAAAAGGTGTCTATGAGGTTAGTTGAAATCCAGTGTCCAAGATAAGCTAAGAAATCCTCTATGGCCTCAATCTTTACCTCTTGCCGATGTTCCATAAAGAGAGAATTTTATCCATTCCTTGGACTTTAGATTGAAACGAAGCTATGCACATAATTACAAAAATGAATAATGGCACCAAAATCGATTCACCAGGTAAAAGATGGTGCATCTATTGAATTGGTTTCTAAACAAATAAAAGATAAGTCAGATAAATTATCTCTCTGATTAAACAAAACTTTATGCTTCAGACAATCCTTCTTTAAATTAGAACCTAAAGTGAGAGAAAACATATTTTTTTTCACTCAACAAAGATATTTCCGACAATAGTAGGACTACTCCCTATTGACTCACAAAAAATTGCAAATACCGCAGCGAGGACACCGGATCTCAGCTTAATTTGGGCTAAAGAGGTTATTTGCCAGATCCTGGGGAATCACTGTGAGACCCGGTATTCCTACATGTCGAAGTGATGATACACTATGCTCTGTGAGTCTCTGTGTAGAGTGACATCTCATGAAGACTAAACCAGTTATAACTGAGAGAAGCTCTGCAAAATTTCAAGACAAAACGGCATCATTTGACCAGAAAAAGCACAGAACATGCCAGGGGGTCACTGACCAAAGTCCAGCTTCCCGATGTCCAAAATTGATGAAATTTGGGCACGAAACTTCAGTCATGCTAAGAAGATACTTTGCAAATTTTCAAGTCGAAAAGACTCCGTTTGGTCTAAATTTTATTACATGTCAGCTTAGAGGGCAGTAATCCTGAATTTAGGGGTCACCAGCTAAGATCTTACTTCCAGAAAGTCGAAGCAAATAAAATTTAGAACGAATGCTCAAAGAATGCCCCAAGTTATTGTCCCAAAGTTTCGAGTCAAGTGGAGGCTGTTCGGATAGAAAACAGGCTAACTATCTCAATGTGGAGTGAATAGTGACCTAACGCATGCAATGAATAGGCCACAGTTTGAAATCCTACTTCCTCAAATCCAAACAGCATGAAATTTGGATGGATACTCCAAGATGTTCTTGACGTCAGTCCCTCCAAGTTTCAAATCAAACCGAGGTCATTTGGGCTTCAAACAGCTGAAACAAGGGCCCACTATCATAAAAAAGTCAACTGAAGAGTTGACCAAGTTCAGGTGGTCAAACAGAGCTGAAACTTCTGTGACACACTCAAAATAGTGTCAAGAAGCATTCCTCCAAGTTTCGTGGCGATTGAACACCATTTGGACCCCGAACAAGTGGAAACAAACCATATATGCAAAAGTTCAAGAATGGGCCTTGGGAGTGACCGGGGCCCACAAACAAAAGGAGTTGACCATGTTCAGGTGGTCAAACAGAGCTGAAACTTCCGTGACACACTCAAAATAGTGTCAAGAAGTATTCCGCCAAGTTTCGTGGCGATTGGACACCGTTTGGGCCCCAAACAGACGGAAACAAGCCACATATGCAAAAGTTCAAGAATGGGCCATGGGAGTGACCGGGGCCCACAAACAAAAGGAGTTGACCATGTTCAGGTGGTCAAACAGAGCTGAAACTTCTATGAAATACTTAAAATAGTGTCAAGCAACATCTCTCCAAGTTTGGTGATGATTGGACATCATTCGGGCCTCAAACAATGGAAAATAGACCGCATATGCAATCTTCCAAAAGTGGGCCTTGTCCGTGACCGGGGCCCAATTAGTGAAAAAGTTGACCAACTTCCTGAAGTCAAAACGGGCTGAAATTTTTATGACATCCATAAAATAGTGTCAAGAAGTATCCATCCAAGTTTTGTGGCAATTGGGCTTCGTTCGAGCCCAAAACAAATGAAAATATACCACATACGCGAAAACCCGAAATTGGGCCTCGTCCGTGACCCAGCCTGCGGTCACGGACCTTCAAAAGATGTTTCCCATGATTTTTGGCAGTTTCCCTCCACTCCTCTTTGAAATCCAACTCCCCACAACTGCTATTAACTCCCCAAAACTGCACAAAACTGATTGGGAGTCTATAAAAGCTTCAAATTTTGAAGGAAAAAAGGAGGAACACATATACAAAGAAGAAAAGAGAAGAAATCAAAGAAAAAAGCACTTAAAGCAACAAAGAAGCAAACTCCAGCAGCACTTCCACGACCATTCCCACCTTCTTTTCTCAGTTTTGAAGGTGAGGAAGAAAATTCAGAAGAAAAGAAGGAAGTGGAATGGTCAAAGTTCATGCTATGTTCATACGTCGGCAATTTCTGAGAGGATGACTTTGTCACCTCTGTTTCTCTTATTCGTAGGGCCTCTTAGCCATCGCAAGAGTTGTGAAAGAAGTCTCTCTAGGCCTCATTTTGTTCCTTGAAAATGATAGGTTCAAAATGACATAACTCCGGCTTCATATTTGCCCATTTCGGACTTGAAACAAAAACGCAGTCCGTAAGCACGAATGATGAGTTACAGAGGTTTAGATTGATTCCATGGTTAAATGTGATCTTCTTGATGGTTGTCCACCACCCCAATGTCATGAAAATAGAGTTCCAACACTTGAAAGAAGTTCCAAGAAAGAACCAGTGCGAACAGCACAAAAAACGGAGGCAAACAGTGGCTTCACGGCCACTGTCTGCCAGTGACCGTGACCCACGGTCACTGGAAGGCCCTAGTGACCGTGGGTGAGTCACAGTCACTAGAAGGCCCCAGTGACCGTGGGTGAGTCACGGTTACTGGAATGGGGCAGTGACCGTGGATGAGTCACGGTCACTGAAATGGGGCAGTGACTGCAGGTCACGGTCACCCCCCCATTTTTTCCTCTTTTTCACATTTTTTCCACCTTATGTACATTTTCTTATAATTTCCAAATTAAGATCACATCTACGACTTGAGGGAGGGGTTGTAAATTTTCAAAATGCATGTAAACAACCTGCATCCCCACAGTCAAGGCACTTGAGCCCATGTAAACAAGGGGAAATTAATCATGAACTGTAATTATTTTCCATTCTTCTTAATGCTTGAAGTGCGTGAATGTCGGACCTTGATTCTGTAATTCATTTTCACGCCTACTTTTTAAGCACGATCAGAAGATTGGCGCCGTCTGTGGGAAATTATTTACCCTAATTTGTGATCAAATTTGGTGAAAAAACGCATGAAAGTGCTGAAAATTGCTGAAAACTGCCGCTGTTTCACTGAAAACTGCCGCTGTTGCACTGTAACTGCCGATGTTGTGCTGGAAACTGCTGCTATTACCCTGAAACTGTCGCTGTTGTGCTGGAGACTGCTGCTGTTTCACTGAAACTGCTGCTATTGCACTGAAAAGTGCCGCTGTTGCACTGAAAAGTGCCGCTGTTGCACTCTAACTGCTGTTGTTGCACTGTAACTGCCGCTGCTGTGCTGGAAACTGCTGCTATTGCACTGAAACTGTCGCTGTTGTGCTGGAAACTGCTGCTATTGCACTGAAACTGCTGCTATTGTACTAAAACTGCTGCTGTTGCACTAAAACTGCTGCTGTTGCACTGAAACTGCTGCTGTTGCGCTGAAAGTGCTGCTGTTTCACTGAAACTGCTGCTATTGCACTGGAAACTGCCGCTGCTTTGCTGAAAACTGCTGCTAAAAGCTTATGACCGGGGCACACGGTCACTTACCTATTTTTATGATGACAAAGACTTATTTAACCTCCAATTACACCCATACAAGACCTTTGATGTCTACAATGGGTTTGAAAATATCATTAAATGACTTTTGCACCTTAAAGTGTATATTGTTCATACAAAAGAAGGCATTGGGCACCTTGATGTGCGTACACTTGCCATTTATTTGGAAGAATTTGCTCCTTGATGTGCATGACTTGATTGAATGAATTCGCACCTTGATGTGCATACACTTGTCATTTGATTGGAAGAATTTACACCTTGATGTGCATGGACCAAATCATCACCCTTTTCACTTTAGAAGAGTGATGATTCAGTTCAAAGGGCTTCTGACCCATATAAAATGTTTATTCAATCAGTGATAAGACCAATGACATTGTAATTATGCATTGTCCGGCGTCAACCACTGATGGATCTTGTGTGGTCATTGTGATAGTGGTGCAGGCTTGATCCTGTGGGCCCTATCCATTTGATTGATCCAACCCTCTCTTGCTTATAAGTCTGACACAGATAGTCCTGAATTGCTGGTAGCCAGGACTAATCAGCATAGCATGCTTTTAAGCCTGACTCGATAACCCGAAATGCTGCAGAAATTCTTACAGTAGGGATAGTTAGCATAGCATAATGAGATGAGATTTATGCCTATATCTAACGATTCTGGTTCAAAACCATGTTGGTCTAGATGGCATCTATAAACCATTCCGGCTAACCCAAGAGACAGCCATATTGGTTATACCACTAATATTGTCCTGTGGGCTTACTTTTTGCAGAGACATCATGGGTTCCTTGATCATCACTTTTGATGAGGCCAAGGAGAGGCTCTCTAAAATATCCATGACCCAAAACAAACCAACTGTAGGAGCATTAAAAAAAGGCTCGAATGGACTTTAATGCCCCTATGTCAAGAGTCTTAGTATTTCAAAGACTCTCTATTCCAACAGGCTCTATAACTTCGGCTAATCCAAATGGGTCATCAGTGACCCTTAAATCTATCAAGAAGACGGAGACTCCCAAATCCTCAGTTTCCAAATACGCCCAGAATCCGTTTGGAGTTTTCAACAAGGTTCAGAAGGAACCAAATCACAAACTGAAGTCAGAAGGCAACAATCTTCATATCACCAAGCCTCGTCTGGGGGCAAGGCAGGTCCGGTCCATGGATCATAAATCAGTGGTACTTGACAAGTCACATTCAGTGACTGCTCAATACTTAAAGTCACCACCTACTAGGCCCAAACAGCGGGTCATTAACAAGCAAACACCAAAGGACTTTCGGCAATTCCTAACTCGTAAAAAGATCCAGAAGGGTGCATCTATCCCCAAATACAGCACGTGGTCACCTCAACCACACACTCCAAAATCCAATATGGCTGAGAACAAACTCCTAGCCTCAGTTGAAGATAATACTTTCTATCCTCTGACTCAAAAAGAAAGACGGAGGTTTGGCAGGGGGCATCTACCTTCTATCATAGTGGCACCTTCTCCGCTATCTTCACCCCAAAGCTTATCATATGGCGCTGAAGGCCACAAACAAGCTGAGCGATTGGTTATCAATAATTTGACCGATCTCACTCATTTCAAAGATTCACTCCAACAAAAGAAAGAGCAAAAGAAAAAGAACAAGGGGGGTGCTATTGACATCCTTTCACTTCCCACTTCAGATTCCATGGATTGGGAACGAATGACAAGCACTTCCAGGCCGTTGGTTGCCAAGTTTAAAGATCAGACCTCAGCAGCCAGGATGGCTAACCAACTCAAGAAGAAAGCTTTAGCCCATTACAAGGACCAAACTCAAAAGCTGTCACAGTGCAAGATCACTCAAAAATGGGTGGTTAAAGAAGATGATTCGGATTTGACCTCGGCTTACATGGTCGGGCCGGGTTCAATTCGAAGAATTACTCAGAGTATGACTCGAACTCAATCACAAGGGTCTGATTCAGACTCCCATTCAAGCAATACTTCGGAAGGTCATAGCGAAACTGATTTTGACGATGATCTTATCACTATCTTGAATGCAAAAGATAGTCAATGCACTCCTCAAGCATTAACATTATCTTATCCTTGTCAGTACACTGTGTTTATGGCTGAAGGGAGTGGAACTAGAGAAGATGGAGATGACGATGCTAGTGGAAGTAAAGATGCTGACAAAAAAGATGCTAGTGAAAATGAAAATGACAATGTCAGTGATGTTGTCAAACAACAAGGAGCTATGATCGACCACTTAACTGTGCAAGTGAAAATCTTAACAGATCAGCTAGGTGGTCTGGTTGGAGCTCAAATAAATCCTCTATTCGCCAACAGAAGAAAACAAGCAATGATCATGGAGAATGCCACTAAAATTGACCTTCTCATAGCCCAATTTAAGTCCCTAACAGACAAGGTAATAGCTACATGTTTTACTGGTGGTGATCATTTATCAATCCTTGGTCTTCATGCAAATCTTGAAAAACATGTGACCTTCAAAGAAGTTGAAGAGATACTGACAAAATCAAAAGTGGAGACCAAATTAAAAATAAAGGTATTACACCCAGGTATCCCCCGGAATTTGATCTGGTTCCATTTCCACCAGATTATAAACTTCCGACTTTCCAACTATACCTTGGGAAAGGGTCAGCATATCAGCATATTGTACATTTCAAATTACTCCTAGGAAGCCTGCTAGAGTTAGATGCACTAAAAATAAGACTATTCGTCGGCACATTGAAAGGAGTCGCCTTCGATTGGTACAAGTAGTTACCAGAACTCTCATTCATGACATGACCGATTACAAAAGAGAAGTTCTTACTCCATTTTCAGGAGGAGGATCAAACAGTCACATTTGCTATGCTCAGCAGCACAAAGCAGGGAGGCAACGAAACTGCACAGGCCTTTATCAATAGATGGAGAGCATTATCCTATAAATGCTTGGAACAACCATCTCAAAGGGCAACGATCGAAATGTGCAAAACCAATTTGCAACCAGAAATCAAGGCTATCATACTTATTCATAAAACTAAGTCTTTGGCCCGATTGGTCGGAGTTACCACTGATGCAGAACTGACTCTCAAAGAGATCAGTCAAAGTCAAAGCTCTATTGAAGATGCCTTCTCTAAGAACTCTTAAATAACTCAAGGGATTGTAAGGCAGACTTGCCTTCATTTATCCGTTCATCTCAAACTTATCTGGGAAGTGTATAGCATTATCCAGACTCATAAAAAAAAGGAATTGAGTTTTTGTAGGATAAAGCTTGTGATGATATCAAATGGTGTCTCATAAACCCACTGATCTTTTCAGCTCTAATTCCAGGCAAACCACTCATCTTTTACATTCGAGTTCTTGATCACTCTCTGAGCACATTGCCAGCTCAAAAGAACAATGAGGAAGCAAGGCTTGCTTTAATGGCACACATGCACTCCTCACACTCGAAGGAGATAAATGCATGATGCTTATCAATGGAACACTTCTCAAGAAATAATATACTTGAATGTCATTGATATACCCAAACCACGTACAATGTACCCAAACCATGTATAGTGTACATTCTCACCCCCAACCAAAACTAAAATTCTCTGGTTTCGAGCCTCACAACCTAAGACTCCTAACCAAAATCCTTCAGACTTGTATAAAATGACTACGAGGATCAAGTTCTATCGACCCCTCTAGTCAAACTTTCGTTACTTAGATAACGTCCTTACAAGACCCCTTGTAACATCCTGCTATATAGATTAAGTCTTTTTGCAAACCCTGTATAGCAAAACTCAGCTATGTGGAATAAGTCTTTTTGCAGACCCTATATAACTAATCCTTAGTTGTATAAAACAAGTCTTTTGTAGACCCTATATGACAACCTTCGGTTATATAGAATAAGTCTTTTTGCAGACCCTGTATAACCAAAATCTAAACAAAAACCAAAACCAAATCTTTGTCCTAATGAATAAATCAAAGATCTCAGAGAAAGCCTCACACATGGGCACCAAATAATATCCACTTTGTTTAACCCCTTTCGACACCAAAAGGATCAAGTCATGGACCCTGGAGAAAGCCTCATACATGGGCACCGGATAACGTCCACCTATATGACTCCCTTATTTTCGGTTTGTGGATCCAAAAGATCGCAAATCACACTGATCGCACTTAAAAAGTAGGCGTGGAAAATGAATTACGGAATCAAGGTCCGACATTCACGCACTTCAAGCGTTAAGAAAAATGAAAAATAATTATAGTTCATCATTAATTTTCCTTTGTTTACATGGGTTCAAGTGCCCTGACCGCGGGGATGCAGGTTGTTTACATGCATTTTGAAAATTTACAACCCCTCCCTCAAGTCTTAGATGTGATCTTAATTTGGAAATTACAAGAAAATGTACATAAGGTGGAAAAAAAATGTGAAAAAGAGGAAAAATTGGGGGGTGACCGTGACCTGCGATCACTGCCCCATTCCAGTGACCATGACTCACCCACGGTCACTGGCAGACAATGGCCGTGAAGCCACTGTTTGCCTCCGTTTTCTGTGCTGTTCGCGCTGGTTCTTTCTTGGAACTTCTTTCAAGTGTTGGAACTCTATTTGCATGACATTGGAGTGGTGGACAACCATCAAAAAGATCACATTTAACCATGGAATCAATCCAAACCTCTGTAACTCATCATTCGTGCTTACGAACTGCGTTTTTGTTTCAAGTTCGAAATGGGCAAATATGAAGCCGGAGTTGTGTCATTTTGAACCTATCATTTTTGTCACGACCCGAGCCCAGGGTTCGGGGGTTAGCAAAAGCCAAACCTAATGACACACGTACTCCCGTGCATGCACACGTAGACCGAGTCTAAATGCACACGCACAAGGGAACATTCACACGTGCCAAGCAAGTACGCGGAAGCTGTAAATATCAGAAACATAGAACTAACAGTGCAAGAATAGAATACCAAGAACAAACTGACATAAGTACATATGAAAGTCTTACAAAAAGAACAAAATAACATATACAATAATGACATGTCATGCCAAATACAAGGCTGAAAATCCACAAAACAAGACTCCAATGATGCATGCCAATAACGCTCTCCCGTGGAGTGATCACATCCACTCCTCTAGGCCTGATGGGGCCCCGGGGCTCTCATCTGGAGTCTGGCCGACCGGCGAGGGTTCGGCAGGGGGATCTGGGCCCGCAACACCAAAAACAACTATAAATACGAAGATTCAGCAAAGTATAAACCATAGCAAGTTAACACACGCTGTATCTAATAGAATAAAGAACATCATGTGATTAAAGAAGGCATTTTCGTATACTAAGCTGTCATGCAAGAAAGAAATATGCTGAGTGAATAAATGAATACATGCTGTGTACATAACTAGTGGCTACTACATTACCATATGCTCCCAAGAGAGGGATCTTATAACGTGCAAAGAACACCATTGTCCGGGCCAGGGTACAATGGGTCTCGGTTTCCTGGGGTCCGGTTCCCCAAGACATATCCATACTGCAGCAGGCCATATAAACTATACCAAATTCACCCCGTCGGGATCCTAAGGCTGAGCTTAGTAGTGCCTGACCATACAGAATCAATCATGAAAACCCTGAGTAACTCGTGACAACATATCATACGTGCATACTCAAGGTAAGTAATCACAATGTGAAAGTACGAAACATACGTAATCATGTCAGAGCGTTGAGGTCAATGATCGAATGCAATATGTTATGCAACAAATCATGCGAAATCGAATCATCTTTATTTACAAACCAATTCTAATCTAATTATCCGGTGTTTCTAACCGTGCATGATGATGTAGTTTTAAGTTATTCGATGCACCGTTGTCTAGTGTTGCATGGAATCGGGCGGTGCATGAAGTCCCTTAAACCAACACCCATGGGGAGGTGCTTAACATCCGGATAATGAACATGAATGATTCGCAGCCCTCGAGATCATTCACGCTTTGTATCACATTCCGTTGGGCAAGTCTAGGTGCTCTACATTCTATCATGAAGGTCATATCGGTCTTTTCTTTACACCTATCCTTGTTTTTCTTTCATTAGTCTAGTGTGGATACGGCTTAGCCGTGTGTGTGCTACGGCTTAGCCGTGTGTGGTCTACGGCTTAGCCATGGCTGGGCCGTAGAAGGTCTGTTAGTTGCTGACTCTCAGTTATTCCAGAAAATGCACCCTGTATTGATCTACGGCTGGGCCACGGCTGAGCTTCGGCTTAGCCGTAGGGCAATCCACGGCTTAGCCGTGCCCTAGCCGTAGAGGAAAACTGGGTTTTTCTCCTCTCTGGACTTTGAGCCGTAAGTGCCATACGGCTTAGCCGTACCAGCACGAAGTTAAATTCCTGAAACATGTACAGAAATCTGGGAACTCATCAGAAGTGAAATTTATCAATAGAAAGGGATAGCATATGAACCAAATGGGCTGTAAACACCTTTTTCCATACACATTAATGTGAGCTAACCAAGATCAAAATCATACCAACATGGGTTCTCACAAGATATGGTTATACTTGCCTTAATTGGAATTCAATTGCCCAACTGAAGTTCTTGGATCCAAACACAACCTAACACACATCAAACCACATGCCTGCATGAGGATTGGAAAGAAATCCACAACACAGACACACCATGCAACGATGGAAACAAGAAGGAGAAGAACTAGAGAAGGGAGATGAGAGAATGGAAAGGATCCACTCACCTCACATGCAAGACCCAAGTCCTCTCAATTGAGCTAAATCGATGGAGGAGAAGATCCGGAGGAGAGAATTCAAGAGAGGGAGATTCCACGTGCAGTTGAGGAAGAAAATGAGAGAGAACGAGAGAGAAACCAACTTGTCGATGGGTGAGAGTATATATATAAGTAATGGGTTGATCAAATTACAATAAGGGCCAAGTCAGAATGCTAATTCCAGTTTGAGTCAAATCCAGGTCCAATCGAATCACACGACCTCGGTTGCAAATGACGTAGTTACGAAAGTTAACGAGCTCAACGAAAGACACGTGTTGACATTAAGATGATGCAAAAATGACCATGTCTAAGAAAAGCTAAAATTACGAAAAAGGGCTTAGTCTACTTAATCCAGGTCAAACTCAACCCAACTACCTATCCATAACCCGTAACGAAAATAAAACACAAACAAAACACGATTAGCAACGAAAACAAGATTAACTAGCCGCTAAACAAGGTCAAGCTGGGTCGGAGTGTTACAATTTTCAAGGAACAAAATGAGCCCTAGAGAGACTTCTTTCACAACTCTTGCGATGGCTAAGAGGCCCTACGAATAAGAGAAACAGAGGTGACAAAGTCATCCTCTCAGAAATTGCCGACGTATGAACATAGCATGAACTTTGACCATTCCACTTCCTTCTTTTCTTCTGAATTTTCTTCCTCACCTTCAAAACTGAGAAAAGAAGGTGGGAATGGTCGTGGAAGTGCTGCTGGAGTTTGCTTCTTTGTTGCTTTCAGTGCTTCTTTCTTTGATTTATTCTCTTTTCTTCTTTGTATATGTGTTCCTCCTTTTGTCCTTCAAAATTTGAAGCTTTTATAGACTCCCAATCAGTTTTGTGCAGTTTTGGGGAGTAAATAGCAGTTGTGGGGAGTTGGATTTCGAAGAGGAGTGGAGGGAAACTGCCCAAAATCGTGGAAAACATATTTTGAAGGTCCGTGACTGCAGGCTGGGTCACAGACGAGGCCCAATTTCGGGTTTTCGCGTATGTGGCCCATTTTCATCTGTTTTGGGCTCAAACGAAGTTTGATTGCCACTAAACTTGGAGGGATGCTTCTTGACACTATTTTCTACATGTCATAAAAATTTCAGCCCGTTTTGACTTCAGGAAGTTGGTCAACTTTTTCACTAATTGGGCCCCGGTCACGGACAAGGCCCACTTTTGGAACATTGCATATGCGGTCTATTTTCCATTGTTTGAGGCCCGAATGATGTCCAATCATCACAAAACTTGGAGAGATGTTGCTTGACACCATTTTAAGTGTTTCATAGAAGTTTCAGCTCTGTTTGACCACCTGAACATGGTCAACTCCTTTTGTTTGTGGGCCCCAGTCACTCCCATGGCCCATTCTTGAACTTTTGCATATGTAGCTTGTTTCCACTTGTTCGGGGCCCAAACGGTGTCCAATCGCCATGAAACTTGGAGGAATGCTTCTTAACACTATTTTGAGTGTGTCAAAAAAGTTTCAGCTCTGTTTGAATACCTAAACCTGGTCAACTCCTTTTGTTTGTGGGCCCCAGTCAATCTCAAGGCCCATTCTTGAACTTTTGCATATGTGGCTTGTTTCCACTTATTCGGGGCCGAACGGTGTCCGATCACCACGAAACTTGGAGGAATGCTTCTTGACACTCTTTTGAGTCTGTCATAGAAGTTTCATCTCTGTTTGACCACCTAAACTTGGTCAACTCCTTTTGTTTGTGGGCCCCGGTCAATCTCAAGGCCCATTCTTGAACTTTTACATATGTGGCTTGTTTCCACTTATTCGGGGTCAAACGGTGTCCAATCACCACGAAACTTGGAGGAATGCTTCTTGACACTATTTTGAGTCTGTCACAGAAGTTTCAGCTCTGTTTGACCACCTAAACTTGGTCAACTCTCTAGTTGACTTTTTTATGACAGTGGGCCCTTGTTTCAGCTGTTTGAAGCCCAAATGACCCCGGTTTAATTTGAAACTTGGAGGGATTGACGTCAAGAACATCTTGGAGTATTCATCCAAATTTCATATATTTTGGATTTGAGAAAGTAGGATTTCGAACAGTGGCCTATTCATTGCACGCGTTATGTCACTATTCACTCCACATTGAGATAGTTAGCCTGTTTTCTATCCGAACAGCCTCCACTTGACTCGAAACTTTAGGAGAATAACTTGGGGCATTCTTTGAGTATTCGTTCCAAATTTTATCTGCTTTGGCTTTCTGGAAGTAAGATCTTAGCTGGTGACCCCCAAATTCGGGATTCATGTCCTCTAAGCTGACATGTAATGAAATTTAGACCAAACGAAGTCTTTTTGACTTGAAAATTTGCAAAGTATCTTCTGAGCATGATTGAAGTTCCGTGCCCAAATTTCATCAATTTTGGACATCGAGAAGCAGGACTTGGGTCAGTGACCCCCTAGCTTGGGGGGGACTGACCTCAGGCTGACATGCTTGTGGCTTTTGAGTTCGATGATGTCTGTTCAACCCGAAATTTGAACTTCCTCAGAGAGTTCCAGCTACCTTGCTCTTCATGGGATATCACTCTGCACAGTGATCCACAGAGCATAGCATATCATCACTTCGACATGTAGGAATGCCGGTTCTCACAGTGATTCCCCAGGATCTGCAAATAACCTCTGTAGCCTAAATTAAGCTGAGATAAGGTGTCTTCGCTGCAGTATTTGCAATTTTTATAGGTCAACACACACCTTCATACAAATCTGAGAAAATCAAACCAAACAAACTATCCATACAAACCACCATAAACATCCACACAAAATCAAATCAAACACCTACACCAATGACAAAAATAGAAAGAAAAACCTTTTCCGTTGATATCCATCTTAAAGTTTGAATACAAGCAGTGAAGTCAATGTACACATGGCCCTCAGGGCTAATCTGAAAAAGCAAAACCATCAAATGGAAGGTGCAACAGAGAATCTCAGTCCAGGAACTTCTCCAGTTTCCCCTTGGCATTCAGTACTTCTGCCATGAGGATGTGCCCTTTGTAGCTTTCATAAGCTGGGATAGCAGTACTAATGTCAATCTCGTCCAGTTTAATATTCAATTCAATCTCCAAAGATTGAACATTCAAGGCTGTACGTTTCGCTTCTGTATGCTTGAAAAGATCATTTCGGCGATGAATTCTCTCTGAAACAGGCTTCTGCAAATTTTACATGGTATTGTCCACGGAAGATAATTGATAATGCAATATAACGATCTGTTGTTGAATGTGTGCACGTCGGTCCGCATGCACAGCCAATTCATGTGTCAGCTTGGTCTCTTCCGCATTTATTACCAGTTTCTCGTTGACAAAGCCTTAATTCTCTAGAGCCACAAATTGACATCAAATGCTTCATTTGGGTCTTTCGGATCAGGCTCTCTTGTGGTCTTACCCTTGGCATGACTTTTAGGTGCCCTAGCAGTTGCAGTTGCAGGTGCTTTACCCTTTCTATTTGCAAAATAAATCAAAAGAAAGAAAAGATGGGTACCAGTGCCAATGTTTCAAAAAAAAAAAAAAAGTATGTGCAAGCAACCGTGGACTACAACAGTGGTTTTAGCAATGGGTTTGCTCGATGTGAACTCCATCAGAGAATGAAATTCAGGGCTCCATCATGTGCCAAGAAAATTGGTTGAATCCAGCAAAGTAAACAAATTTCTTTTAACAAACAGTTGGTGACCGTGGCCATCACCATGGGTTCATTAAGATTGGCTGTATTTCAAATCTGGAAGATCAATACCATAATTCATTCACAGGTTTTGCGAGAGCACTGACGGTCACAAAATGGCAGTGATCATGGTCTTCTATGACCTCTGTTGGCAATGACAATGAACTAGTTCGGTGTTTCAATTTGAGCAGTATGGGAAAGACTTCATCATTTCAAAGCACTGACCAAACTAAACAAAAAAAAAAGAAGAGGAAAAGAATGAAGAAAGTCACTTAGGCATTCTACCGAACAGATTGTGATCACAAGCACAGTTACATGGTCATGAATATATTTGAGAGCTGAGAGTACATTCTTCATCAAAATTGAATGAAAACCAATGCCAAATCAAAAGTTGAATATAGTATCTCAAAGTCATTCAAAAAAAAAAGGGGTAGATTCCACATTCGGCCATGACAGAACTTGAAGAAACTAGGATGTAGAAACTTACCAGCCATGGTGATGATCTTCAATCAGTAAACCCACAAGATGGAAGATGGAAGAAGAAAACTGAGATGATAGGCACCCTTGAATGCTTGAAGTCTCAGTCTGTCTCCCTCTCAATCGGCTCAATTTGGGGACTCGGTCTCTCTCTCTCTCTCACACACTCTCTCTCTTTTCTTCTCTCTCTCCCAGTCTCTCTGTTTCTCTCGGTCTCTCTCCTTCTCTCTCAGTTTTTTCTCTCTCTCGGTCTTTCTCTCTTTCTCTCTCTTTCTTTTTTCTCTCTCTCGGTCTCTCTCTCTCTTTTCTTCTCTCTCTCCCAGTTTCTCTGTTTCTCTCGGTCTCTCTCCCTCTCTCTCAGTTCTTTCTCTCTCTCGGTTTTTCTCTCTCTCTTGATTTCTTTCTTTTCTTCTCTCTCTCAGTCTCTCTCTCCCAATTTCTCTCTTTCTCTCGGTCTCTCTGTCTCTCCCGGTTTCTCTATCTCACTCGACTCTCTTTTTCTTTTTTTCTCTCTCTCTCTCTTTTTCTCTCTCACCCGATCTTCCTCTCTCTCGGTCTGTTTCCCTCTTTCCCGATCTCTCTCTCTCTCTCTCTTTTTCTCTCGCTCTCTCTCTTTCTCTCTCTCTTGGTCTCTTTTCCCTCTCTCCCGGTCTCTGTTTTTCTCCCTCTCTCCTGATTTTTCTCTCTCTCTCCCGGTCTCTCTCTTTTTCTTCTCTCCCTCCCGGTTTCTCTCTCTCGGTCTCTCTCCCTCTTTCTCGATCCTTCTCTCCCTTTCTCCCAATTTCCCTCTTTCTCGATCCTTCTCTCCCTTTCTCCCAATTTCTCTCTTTCTCTCGGTCTCTCTCCCTTTTTCTCAGTTTTTTTTCCTTTTCTTTCTTTTTTTTTCTCTTTGTTGGTTTGAATAGCAAAAAAAAAAAAAAAAGACGTTGAGTTTTAAATGCCCACGGTCTCTTCCCTATTTGGCCTCCTTCCCACAAATACAATTTGGTTAAAATCAGTGGAGTCTAAGATCAAGACTCGATGGATTCCTCCTTCTTCATCTACGATCTCTGTGATCTTTTGAAATTCCTATGAGGGGTTCACTTGGGGTAATTTACAAATGAAATAATCCTATTTTAGAGTATTTTGAGGGAAATTATACAAAAAAAGAGATGTGGAGTCTCTTTCCAAATCAACTTTGGGTCAAAACTTGATTTCAAACCAATGTCCCAAATTGTTTTTCATCAAAACTCATAAAAGTCAATCTCTTTCAAAACTACATCTCATTTTGTCAAAATTGCATCTTATTTTAAATCATGTCAAGCTAAGTCAAAATCCAAAATTTGATTTTTAAAAATGAACCAAAAATCCATGAAAATCCAAACCCAAATCCATTTTTATTAAAACTTTTGATTTTCTTAAAACCTCAAGGATTCTTTTTGTGGGTGTTCCCTACGTCCCCACAGAGATGCCACTCTGGATATCTGTGAAACATAGGTCAAAAGAAAATCAAATTCATTTCTAAAATCCAAACAAAATTCATAAACTTCTGAATTTTCTAAATACCTAAGAGATTCCTTTGTGAGAGTTCCCCACAATCCCCATGGAGATGCTACTTTTGATATCCGTGAAAATAGGGCAAAGAAATTCAGATTTCCTATGCCTTTTCAAAATTCCGTCATCAAACCCTTCATGGTCTTTTATCAAAATTTTCAAATCCCAAGTTCAGGCCTACAACCTACCTTGACAAACTGTCTTTTCGTCAAGCCATCCATCATTCTCACAGATTGGCTATTTCGAGGCACAACGATTATTATACTATAATCATTGCACCTCGAGGGGGCACTTATTGACTCAAAAAAAAATTGCAAATACCGCAGCAAAGACACCTGATCTCAGCTTAATTTAGGCTAAAGAGGTTATTTGCCAGATCCTGGGGAATCACTATGAGACCCGGTATTCCTACATGTCGAAGTGATGATATACTATGCTCTCTGAGTCTCTGTGTAGAGTGACATCTCATGAAGACTAAACCAGTTATAACTGAGAGAAGCTCTGCAAAATTTCAAGACAAAACGGCATCATTTGACCAGAAAAAGCACAGAACATGCCAGGGGGTCACTGACCAAAGTCCAGCTTCCCGATGTCCAAAATTGATGAAATTTGGGCACGAAACTTCAGTCATGCTAAGAAGATACTTTGCAAATTTTCAAGTCGAAAAGACTCCGTTTGGTCTAAATTTTATTACATGTCAGCTTAGAGGGCAGTAATCCTGAATTTAGGGGTCACCAGCTAAGATCTTACTTCCAGAAAGTCGAAGCAAATAAAATTTAGAACGAATGCTCAAAGAATGCCCCAAGTTATTGTCCCAAAGTTTCGAGTCAAGTGGAGGCTGTTCGGATAGAAAACAGGCTAACTATCTCAATGTGGAGTGAATAGTGACCTAACGCATGCAATGAATAGGCCACAGTTCGAAATCCTACTTCCTCAAATCCAAACAGCATGAAATTTGGATGGATACTCCAAGATGTTCTTGACGTCAGTCCCTCCAAGTTTCAAATCAAACCGAGGTCATTTGGGCTTCAAACAGCTGAAACAAGGGCCCACTATCATAAAAAAGTCAACTGAAGAGTTGACCAAGTTCAGGTGGTCAAACAGAGCTGAAACTTCTGTGACACACTCAAAATAGTGTCAAGAAGCATTCCTCCAAGTTTCGTGGCGATTGAACACCATTTGGACCCCGAACAAGTGGAAACAAACCATATATGCAAAAGTTCAAGAATGGGCCTTGGGAGTAACCGGGGCCCACAAACAAAAGGAGTTGACCATGTTCAGGTGGTCAAACAGAGCTGAAACTTCCGTGACACTCAAAATAGTGTCAAGAAGTATTCCGCCAAGTTTCGTGGCGATTGGACACCGTTTGGGCCCCAAACAGACGGAAACAAGCCACATATGCAAAAGTTCAAGAATGGGCCATGGGAGTGACCGGGGCCCACAAACAAAAGGAGTTGACCATGTTCAGGTGGTCAAACAGAGCTGAAACTTCTATGAAATACTTAAAATAGTGTCAAGCAACATCTCTCCAAGTTTGGTGATGATTGGACATCATTCGGGCCTCAAACAATGGAAAATAGACCGCATATGCAATCTTCCAAAAGTGGGCCTTGTAAGTGACCGGGGCCCAATTAGTGAAAACGTTGACCAACTTCTTGAAGTCAAAACGGGTTGAAAGTTTTATGACATCCATAAAATAGTGTCAAGAAGCATTCCTCCAAGTTTCGTTGCAATCGGACTTCGTTCGAGCCCAAAACAAATGAAAATGGGCCACATACGCGAAAACCCGAAATTGGGCCTCGTCCGTGACCCAGCCTGCGGTCATGGACCTTCAAAAGATGTTTCCCACGATTTTGGGCAGTTTCCCTCCACTCCCCTTCGAAATCCAACTCCCCACAACTGCTATTAACTCCCCAAAACTGCACAAAACTGATTGGGAGTCTATAAAAGCTTCAAATTTTGAAGGAAATGAGGAGGAACACATACACAAAGAAGAAAAGAGAAGAAATCAAAGAAAGAAGCACTTAAAGCAACAAAGAAGCAAACTCTAGCAGCACTTCCGCGACCATTCCTACCTTCTTTTCTCAGTTTTGAAGGTGAGGAAGAAAATTCAGAAGAAGAGAAGGAAGTGGAATGGTCAAAGTTCATGCTATGTTCATACGTCGGCAATTTCTGAGAGGATGACTTTGTCACCTCTGTTTCTCTTATTCTAGGGCCTCTTAGCCATCGCAAGAGTTGTGAAAGAAGTCTCTCTAGGGCTCATTTTGTTCCTTGAAAATGATAGGTTCAAAATGACACAACTCCGGCTTCATATTTGCCCATTTCGGACTTGAAACAAAAATGCAGTCCGTAAGCACGAATGATGAGTTACAGAGGTTTGGATTGATTCCATGGTTAAATGTGATCTTCTTGATGGTTGTCCACCGCTCCAATGTCATGCAAATAGAGTTCCAACACTTGAAAGAAGTTCCAAGGAAGAACCAGCGCGAACAGCACAGAAAACGGAGGCAAACAGTGGCTTCACGGCCACTGTCTGCCAGTGACCGTGACCCACGGTCACTGGAAGGCCCCAGTGACCGTGGGTGAGTCACGGTCACTGGAAGGCCCCAGTGACCGTGGGTGAGTCACGGTCACTGGAATGGGGCAGTGACCGCGGGTCACGGTCACCCCCCAATTTTTCCTCTTTTTCACATTTTTTTTCCACCTTATGTACATTTTCTTGTAATTTTCAAATTAAGATCACATCTAAGACTTGAGGGAGGGGTTGTAAATTTTCAAAATGCATGTAAACAACCTGCATCCCTGCAGTCAAGGCACTTGAACCCATGTAAACAAAGCAAAATTAATAATGAACTGTAATTATTTCCCATTCTTCTTAACGCTTGAAGTGCGTGAATGTCGGACCTTGATTCCGTAATTCATTTTCACGCCTACTTTTTAAGCGCGATCACTCCCTAATTGAGCAGGGCAACTTATGAACTTACATTATTCAAATATGCTTTGAATTAGTTCATGTAATTGATAATTTGATTTAATATAAAATCATAAAAATAAATGAATTAAACTGTTTAGTAATCCTACATCATCATCTTCCTCCCTAGGCCTAAAAGATAACATGCAAATTAGCCTTCTCTCTAAGAGGTTAGAGCTGAGAACCCATTCAGCAACTCCTCTAATCAAAGAACTTGCAATCCTCTTCTTCTTTATATGTTTGGGTAAACCCAAACCATGAGAACACAAGTGCTCCACTCTGCAGCTTGTAGTCACCATCTCCAACGATGACAATGTCGCATGAGTGACCAGATCATATGATCTTTTTCCTTAAGAAACCCAAAAAAAATAGAGAAGCCACAGAGCCTCTCTATCTCTTTAAACCGAAAAGCCACCTATCTCTTCTTCTCTGATCAAGCTAAAGAAGCTTGATCTATGGCCCACTCAGAGAGAACAGATGGAATGTACTATGACCCATTCTAATGCCACATGTTAGTGTGAAACTAACATAACCTAACCTTAATTGGATTTTTTATTGGGGGTTTATAACACTCTTCAACTATGACTTTAACAACGTGATCTCAATAGGATAATCAATGTAAAATATAGAGAAGAGCTGTAACCCATAAACCTTATATATAGGTTTTCATTAATAACTCTCTTTCCTTCATGGAGTCTTTCATTAACTAGGATTTAGATTCCTTTTAGCATAGGAACATTATAAGGTTAAGAATTTTATCTAAACACCAATGACATCTCCTTCAACTAAGGAGACTTACAAACATAGGTGTTCTAATGGATAGTGGTTTACAAAAGTGGGGGACTCACATTGGCATGTGGCCATTGGGCCACACGTAATTCCCAATAGTGCTAACATTGGTTCCATATCAAACTGCTTTTATTGATAATTTATGGTAGGCCGCATGTGTATAAGCAATTAGACAAAAAGATAGTAATTATAACTCATATTTAATGAGGAGACAGAGATGGGCATCTTACTCTTATGGTGATATGCCGCCTTTTCCACTTATGTGTGCTTTTATTTCTGCACGTGCAGGCTCTCTCCTCAATCCCAGCCCCTTTGGTAGGATACTAGAAAACAAGAAACGAGGAGATGGTGGGCATTTGATCAATGTTGGAGAGATGTTTTCATGTCTACCCACAAATGAATGGGTGTTATCCAAGGACTCATATTTACCAGAATTCGAGCACGTCACCAGCCATGAGTAGGACCATTTGTTGGTTAGAAACTAGCCAGTTGGGATTTCTGGCCAGGGTTGGTCGAACATTGTTCAAATGCTCATTCCAGCTCCCTTTGACTCAATTGGGTTGACTTGGGTTTATAGGTCATTAAGTCATTATTCAATCAGTGGGTTTGATCAAGTGCCAGACATGCTCATACTAAACTTGGCAACCTTTCTAGTGTAGTTTCCATGGGTATTTAAACTACAAGATCAAATTTTGTGCACACGCCGCATGGTAAGAGATGGACCTTAAATATCAAGTCCCTTTTAAAGATTACTAGTGGAGCCGAACATGTGCAATGTCCAAACAACTATACGAAGAAAAACATGGATGTTGAAAAACCTGCCCAAATATATCATCCCATCATTCCACATTTGATTGCATAAGCATTTTAAAAAAGGTTTCTCAAATAACCATGAAGAAACACATTCAACAAATTAAACTGTAAACAATACCAAAGATCAAAAATATAATCAATTGAACATATTCAAATAATTGCAGTAACTAATATGAAAACACATGCAATGAAAACATCCAATTGAATATAGACATCCTAACACATCCAACTAGATTTACATATATAACTTATGCAACTACAACTAAGAACCCATGCATAAACAAATCGAATATTGCATACACATCCACGAACTCAACCATCTAAATGGAGTCACCCACAGCACAAAGTTCTCTGAACCAAGACTGGTGCATCAAATGCATCTCCTTCATCTTAAAAGTCCTTTAGGTTTTTTAGAACCTCCAAAGATGAAGGGCTCAAGGTCCCAATAAGATTTCTAGATTACAGTCCAATTAACAATGGCAAAAAAATAAAAGAACTAAAAATCAATCAACCACACAAAGAGAGACACGATTTTTTACGTGAAAACCCAACAAGGATAAAATCACAAGTCCTATCACCTAGACCAATGGAAACCAAGCACTATAAAATTGAGCAATTACAAGCAATACTCACAATCCCGCCCCAGTTGCATCTCAACCTAAGAACTGCAGTTTCTTACTGAGTCCTTACTATTCACTGCTCCCAATGCTTGAATCAACACTGTCTTGAATCCACAAGATGACAAACTACACTTAATCAGTAAGGTGAGCGAATCTTCTACAAGAGATAAGACAATTTTCTACAAGAGAGTAGAAGAAACAACCTCTAGATGATCTTCAAGTTGGCATAGCTCTCCAAGCCCTGGAGAAGAAGACGATCTCTAATGAATATTTTCAACTTAGAATAATGAGATTAGCGCTTAGAGTTGAGAGACAAACCCTTTAAATAACCCTAAATTTCCGCCTTAGGGTTAGAGTCTATGTAGGAACAAAACAAGCTGTTTTAGCACAAAAAAAAATGTATTTCGCATAACCCATTTTCCAGAAAATACACACTTTTTTCGAACAAATGAGCCTTAGTTCGAACGAACAATGTCTCAGGTTTTTATACATGTAAAATTTATCAGGCTTCATTCAAACAGACAAACCTTCATTCAAATGAATAGTGTTTCTGTTTCAGTTCTGTTTCTTCACGAATTTTCTTCTATTTTCTTATCTATCTTCACTTCAGCTCCTCCAGTGACATATACCACAGTCCATTTTTTTTTTTTAAATGTCAAATTACAACTCAAAGGACCTTGAGTTTTTTCCCAACCAATGAATTAGCCAATTACAAATAATCCTAACAGTCTTCTCCTTTGGCAATTCATGGATAAAACTCCCTAGCCATGTAAATATTTTACCCAAAAAAATCCCAAAATTACATTGAATATTTGCAACAAAAAAATTACCTTAACCATGCAATCTCCTTCATTCTCCCCATTTTTCTCTATAATTGATAAAAATAATGATGAACATGCAACATTTTTATCAATTTCTTCAACTCCCCATTAATTGTAACTTCCCCTGACAGTCATCTTCTCTTTTTAGCTTGGAGGTAGAGGCTTGACCTTATTGATCAGGAGTTGAGTTTTGGCACCCACACTTGTGAATTTAGAGCTTTCAACACTGTGTGTACTATATCATTAGAAAAGTCAGGCTTCCTGACCTAGATGGCTCTAGTCTTGATCTTAGATGGAGACAACTGCTTTTTCTCTTGTAAATTTTTTTTTGTACACGTCTCAATTTATTGCATTGGAGTCGAATGTATCCTTTGATTCTACAATAATGATATGTGAGAATGAATGCAAGACATGACACATTCTTCTTCGAAGCATTGTCAACATGATTAGTACAAATAAGTTTTGAAACTGAACCTTTAACAAAGGTTATAACAAAGATAGTTTTACCTTTGTGTCTTCGAAGATGATGTACCATAATCATAATTGATGTCATGTCTGTCACTTAGCAACTTCTAACTGTAAAAAATGTCATCAAGTTTCTTCGATCCAGTATTCATTTTATTCAACGAAGCTTTTATTACAGTCAACTTTGACATGATCATCTTGTTTTTAGCCAACAAATCAGCTTTCTCAGCCTAACATGTCTGCAACTCTTGCTTTAAGGACTCAATATCCTTTGCAGTTTTTTCAGTTTACTCAGACAATAGCTCATATATGCATTTTACATCAGTTAGATCATCAAACATAGTATTTTTCTAATTTTCCGAGAGACTTACCTTTGCAAGTACTTCTTCCAATTCTTGCTTCAGAGAGGAGATTTGATTTTCAAAAACTTTCTACTTCATGGTTATCTTTTTGTTTAACTTTGTCATCTTGACACAGTGTTTAAACACAAAGTTATATGCTGCCTTCTATTCCTGTTCTGTATCTAACACTTCATAATCATCACCAAAACCATTATTTGAAAAACCCTACGAAGGGACAATGTTAGATCTTGCCATGAAAACAATAAACTTAGCATTGGCAGTGTTAGGAGTAGAATTAGCAATCTCAGTATTTTCCTCCTTTTCTTCAAAAGAAGCATCACTTGTTGTAGAACCTTATGCTTGATCTTAGGTTTTCTATTAGTACACTCACTAGCAACATGACCATACTCTTAGCATTCTTCGCACTAAACAGGTTTAGAAGACTTTTTCTCGGATTTAGAAATCTTCAATCCAGATTTTCTCCCTTTCATATATTTCTCAAATTTCTTAATGAATTTTTTCCCAGCAACATCCTTGTCTGATTCTTTGAAAATTTTTAAACCAATGCCCTTAGATTTTCCCTTAGGCCTGTGGTTTATCTTAAGAGTCTGAAGATTACCAACTAACTAATCTACCTTAAAGGTGTCAAGATCCTTATTTTCTTCAATAACTACAACCATTGCGTCAAACCTTTTAAGTAAAGACCTCAGAATCTTTTTAATAATTTTATTTTCAGGTATTGGCTCACCCAAATTGAAAAAAGAATTGATTATATCACTCAATTTGGCATAAAAATCATCAAAGGTCTCATCATTTTCTATCTTTAGACTTTTAAAGGAAGTAGTCAGTTTCTGAAGTTTAGATTGTTAAACAGTATCTGTAACCTCATGAACAGTCTGCAAGATGTCTCATGCTTCCTTAGCACATGTGCAGGTGGAAATCCTTTTAAACTCAAAGAGAGAAACTCCATTGTAAATAGCATTAATGGCCTTATTATTACAATCTGAAACCTTTTTCTCCTCTTTGATCCATTGTACCTTAGGTTTAGGAATATGTTTCCCTTTAGACACAACAATGGGCCTGGTATAGTCATATTTAGCACAATCCCACACTTCATCATCAATGGACCTAGAAAAAAGGCAATCATCTTAACTTTTCAGTAGGTATAATTTGATCCATCCAACAAAGGTGGCTTGGTGGTCGATGTGCCTTTGCGGTTGAATTCCATTCTAACAATCATAATAGAACTACACACAGCAAATTTGTGTGCCCTCTCTAATACCGCTTAAGGGTCTTTTAGAACCTCCAAAGATGAAAAGTTCGAAGTCCCAATTAGATTTCTAGATTGTAGTCCAAGTAACAATGGTAGAAAAATTAAAGACAACCACACAAAAAGAGAAACCCAGTTTTTTCCGTTGAAACCCAACACAGGAAAAATCATAAGTCATATCGCCAGGACTAACGGAAATCAAGCACTATAAAATTGAGAAATTACAAGCAATACTTATAATCCCTCTCAACTACAACTCAACCTACGAATTGTAGTTTTTTGCCGACTCCTCACTGATCATCGCTCCCCATGCTTAAACCAACACCTGAATCCTCAAGACGAACAAAACAAATCACCTTGAATCTACTAAGCGAACAAATCTTCTATAAAAGATAAGATAATCTTCTACAAGAAAGTAGAAGCAACAACCTTTAGATACTCTTCAACTCAACACAATTGTCCAATGGATACTCTAGAAAAGAAGACAATCTGTAATGCATATTCTCAACTTGGAATAATGAGATTGGTGCTTATGATAGGAAAAGAACCCTTTAAATAACCCTCAATTCGTACCTCAGGGTTAAAGCCTATGTAGGAACAAAATAGGCAGTCTTAGCACAAAAAGAAAAGTTTTTCGCACAACCTGGTTTCCAAAAAATACGCACATCGTTCGAACAAACAAGCCCTGGTTCGAATGAACCATATCTCTGGTTTTTATACTTACAAAATTTCTAATGCTTCATTTGATTGGACAAACCTTTGCTCGAACAAATTGGGTTTCTGTCCCAGTTCTGTTTCTTCACTAATTTTCTTCTGTTTTCTTCACTATCTTCACTTCAACTCTTACAGCAATAGTAACCACAGTCCATTTGAAAACAAATATTAAATTACAACTCAATGGCCCCTGAATTTTGTCTAACCCATGAATTAGCTAATTACAAATAATGCTAACAATCCCCACCTCCATGAACCTAGGGATGGAAACCGGGGGAGTGGGGGTGGGTGGTGGTGTTGTCGTCGGTTTAACTCCGTATTCATCCCACTTGACACACAACCCATCCCAAACCCACAACCTTCCATTGAACTCCATACCCGCCCCGCCCTGGGCCATTTGGATATTGTATTTTGTCATAGTGTGGACTTTTCATTTCAACATGGAATGGATAAGTTGAGTTTTTCATTCGACACATCTTGCATTGAACAACTTATGAAGAGGGAAATGATCACGGCTATGTTTGATGTTCTTATTTTGCACATATTCATGAAGCAAAATGGAATTATTCCATTGGTCAAGTTCAATACATGACATGGACTCATCAGCCCACATGGCATTAAAAAGAACAATCTTGCAAGTCGCGGCAGAAACATCCTTTGTCTCTTGACTGAATGTGTTTTTTTTTTTTTTTTTAATTCCAAGGATTAAGTATGGCTCTCCAACACCAGTTTGTGTTGGGTTATGTCTTGTATTCCGGTTTAGCCGGATCGGTCGTCTGGTTTAGCCAGAACCGAGGCTCAGGGTTAGGGGTATTTTAGTCATTGTGTATGGGTTTTCTTAGTGGCCAAGAAAGCGGGAACTATATATATTGATGTATTGTAACCCTAGATCCGTAGAGGGGATTGAGATTGGATCATAGTAGATGAGTTCTCTCCTCCCGTGGACGTAGGCATGGTTGCCGAACCACGTAAAACTGCTGTGTCATGTGTGTGATTGCTTGATGGTGTGATTGCTTGCGTAGATCGTGGTAGATCCGTTGATCGCGGGTTGTTTCCGTTGCGCCGCTTTTCCCAACAAGTGGTATCAAAGCGAGGTGGAGATCGCTCGAGTTTTGCGATTAACGGATCTGGGATTTCTGGGTGGAGAAGAAGATCAATAGAGGAGAAGAGATCACAGCCGTGATCTCTGTGGGCCATCATCGCTGGAAGCCGACGTTGAAGAGGATTTGGGTTGTTTCTGTGGTTGCTGGAAGTTGCCGGAGTCGAGGAAGAACAAGAAGATTGCCGGCGATCGCCAGCCTCACTCACCGCTGCCGCCGAGCCGAGGAAGAATACCGGCGAAGAAAAGCTGGATTTGGGTTCTGTTATAGAGAGATCCACAGATCGGGAAAAACAAAGACGCAGTCGAGGTCGCCGCCATTGTTGCAGATCGGAAGAGGTCGCTGCCATTGTTGCAGATCGGAAGAGGTCGCCGCCATTGTTGCAGATCGGAAGCCATTGTTGCAGATCGGAAAATGGCGAAGAAGCCGTTGTTGCTGCCACCATCTCCAGCAGACGTTGCCCGCCGCCGTCACTGACGCAGTCATCGTCGCAGCGCCTCGCAGCTGGTCGCCGGACCAGTCCTCCGGAGAAGACGCGCAGCCTGCCGCTGCAGCACGGGCTGCAACCGGGCTGCAGACACCGGGTTGCAGACAGCGTCGTTGGGTTGAAGACGACCCAGATTCGGGTTTCTGGGTCTAGGTCTGGGTCGGGTCCGCTTGACCTGACCCGCTGTGCAGAAAACCCAAGCAGCAACAGGTCGGGTTTGGGTTCCGGGTTGGGTCAGTTCAACCTGACCCGTGAGGAGAAGCCCAGCGCAGCAGAGCAGGTCGGTTCCGGGTCAGGTCGGACCCGAACCCGGTTCGTCAAAGAAGCCCAGCAGAGCGAGCAGTTCGGTCCAGTTTCGGGTCAGGTGGACCCGACCCGGATCCGTTTCAGAAGCCCAGTTTGCCAGCAAGCCGTGACGTCAGCAGTGACGTCAGCACGGTCAACAGGCAGGTTTGACCATATTCAACGGCTGAAATTGTTTCTGCGATATCTTGATCGTCCGATGTCCGATCGGAGATCCGTTTGAGCCTACGGACTCGTTTTGAGCAGATCTACGCATATATGGAAGAAGATGGGCTGGTCAATGGTCAACATGGATGTTTGACCAAATGGAGTGTAGAGAATTAATTCTGCGATATAGAAGCCATCCGGAGTCGGATTTCAGATCCGTTTCTTCCAGCGCGCTCATGGTGATGAGATCTACGAGGCTAGTAAAAGATATTGGCAGTTTGATGGGCAGAAAATTGGGGGATTGAAGAAACTGACAGATTCACGATGATAGCAATGGATTCAAGCATCACGGGCCAGATTGAAGTGTTTGATGGAGAAACGACTTCAGAGATTGGCAGGATAGAATGTTAGACTCCGTGACACAGCAATGATTGAAAAGTGTTACTTGATGTCAAGAATGGTAGATTGCTCCAGAACTTTGATGGAAAGCTTAGATCCGCGTCGAAGGGATCAGGAAGGAGCGACATGCCAAAGTGGAAGAAAAAGCAAAAGGAATCAGAATCAGAAGGAGGTAGTGTGCAACAAAGCTCGGATTCGGTTGACAAGGAATCAGTTTTGGTTCAGGTGGAGTTAGATGCGACGGATCATCGGAAGATGGATTGATGGATCTTCGATGATATCATCTAGCGGAAATCCAGGAAGCCCTGAACGGAGATGATTTTCTCGGGAAAAGGTAGTTTTGTTCAGGTCGGAGTAAGCCGGTTTAAGCATCGGGTCATACTTAACCCGCATGTACTGTGCCCAACCCACCAGAACAGACTAGAACAGGACAGTTGCATGTTTGACGGAAAGAACACCGGAATAGAGACAGAAGGAAGGATTCACAAGGTACCAGTGAGATCCGGATTCAGGGAGGTCTTCAGTTTTGTCTTGACGTATGGAAGTTAGGTTCATTGTGTTGCACGGATGCATGCATGTGGCAACAAATGGAGAGCACTTCGAAGGTTCAAGACGGTGGTGTTGAGGTCAAAGGAGGCAACTGTGGCCACGCTAGGTCGTAGCGTGTGCGAAGACATACCTTTCAGCAAGGTGCGTGAAAGACATTACCGGGTATCTCAAGGTGGCTCTGAGGATTTGTGGAATCCAAGCCAAGGTGGAGATTGTTGGGTTATGTCTTGTATTCCGGTTTAGCCGGATCGGTCGTCTGGTTTAGCCAGAACCGAGGCTCAGGGTTAGGGGTATTTTAGTCATTGTGTATGGGTTTTCTTGGTGGCCAAGAAAGCGGGAACTATATATATTGATGTATTGTAACCCTAGATCCGTAGAGGGGATTGAGATGGGATCATAGTAGATGAGTTCTCTCCTCCCGTGGACGTAGGCATGGTTGCCGAACCACGTAAAAATGCTGTGTCATGTGTGTGATTGCTTGATGGTGTGATTGCTTGCGTAGATCGTGGTAGATCCGTTGATCGCGGGTTGTTTCCGTTGCGCCGCTTTTCCCAACAGTTTGAACAAAAGGAAAAAAAAAATTACATCCTTTGCATAAATGGTACTGACGGATTAAGAGCTTCACCAATGCCGTCATCCTCCTCACTAGGACACTTGGCTGGGTTTGGAAGAACTTGACCAAAGACGATAACTTGCAGCAAAGGGTACAGGAGGTAGTACCTTTTGATGATTCTTCAAACCTTTCTTGGTTGATTGTAAATGTGTAAATCCAAAAGGAGACAATGAGTGTTAGAAGAGCAAATGAAAGACGAAAGAGATAATGAGAGGAAAAAGATGAGATGAAACCTACATGTAGTAGGGAAGACTGGAAGACGCAAAGGTACATGAGCAGTTTGTAAAACCATTATTTAAGAAGTTTGAGAGTTTTTTGCATCTTTGCATGCCGAGTTAATGGTTTTATTGGAAAGAAAGATTCCTTAAATATTTCTTTCCTTCCTTCAAGGGTCAAAGACATAAGATGTCGTGGCATTTTTGAATTTTTATTGGGCTTAGGACTTAGGATCTGTACAACGACCCGTCACAGTGAATATTTAAAACCCAAACCTGACCTGACCCTGAACCGGGTTTTAACCTACATATCTAAACCCACCCCAATTTGCAAGCGGCAAGTACCAAACCCACCCCTAATGGGACCAGTCCATTTAAGCCTGCTCCATTGCAATCTCTACATGAACCCCATCGCCACCACTTATTAACGACCCCAAATAGGAAAAAGCTAGATCACAGAAAATTTGTCATCGGCGCTACTGTTTCACATGTATAAAAATCATAGAAATCAACCTACAGGTACATCAGTTTTTAAAAAACACCACTCAAATCAAGATCACAATCGAACACAAATAAAATAGGCAAACCCAGTCATCACTTCGGTCTCAGGGGGAGGAACAGAATGATCGACCAAAATACAAAACTAAGTTTACGACGCATCCCATTCAAAGAGAGTTCCATGTTTAGGAATAAAACCATAGGCATAAAACAAGAGAAAGTAACAGGGGTCCTTAGTTACATGTGCGCTAGCTCTTAGCCACTACATAATAGCTCCCTTACACATTCTGACAAGGAAGAGAAACAAAAAAATGTAACCACAAGCATATAAATAAAAAATATTTTCACAATCAATTCATGCTCTCAAAAGAATGTATAATTGAAAGTGCCCTATTATTAGATACATTTCTAGCAAGCTGATGGAGTAATCTATAAGTACCCAACCAATTGAATGAAGAGTCATTCTTTGTTTCTAAATGACACTATGCAATTTCACACTCCCATAGAAAAACACACTTTTGAGACAAAAGATTTTCAATAGAGGATTGTCTGGTTGAGATAAAATACAGAAAGTTGGATCATGAATGTCATCAACCAACCAGAATGTAAAACTTTGTACATCGACTTCTGCTGCGTTTAATTTTCTATCCCATTATTTGTCTGTGTACATATGGACTGCTGCCCATGTCATAGCAAAAATATTATGAGCAGAACTTGATAAGATACAAGATTCATTAAAAAAGATATAGATAAAAAACAGTAGCGATAAGTAAGATTTTTTAATTTGTAACCACCTTATATTCAATTCCTATGTATTTCAATGGGAACAAATAGAGCCAAAGTGACAACAAACCAACTAGTTCGAATTTTTTTAAATAAGGGCCTCATAAAGCTAGCATATCTTCTGTTTCTTTCCTAAACCGACAAACAGGCTTGCTTACACCCTTATCCATATCTTATCGGGAAACTATGCTTGGCCTCATCACAAACCACAATATATTTGAATTTCATGGCTCAATCACCCACATGTGAAGTTTCCCGGGCCACGGTATAGACCATTCTGTTCCACAGTTACAGGAACCGAAATTGTGGCCCTTTCTTTAGTGAAAACTCTTTTCAGGGATTTATGAGATTGTTATGGTTTTTTAATTGGGTTCATAGCATTCATGTGTTATAATGATTTGGTAATGTGTATAAAGGTTAAGCTTAAAAGTTATTCAGCTCTTTGAATACTACTTAGTTTTTTACTCTCTTGCTGCCCACCATGCACAAGAACATAACAAGTGGCATACAGTAAAGATGCATTGCAATTTGTATTTGTATGTTTTTTTTTTTTTACTAATTTTGCTTGCTATGATTTGGATTTTGCTTCATTCTGGGCCCATTTAGGCTATATCGATATAATTGCATTGTAATCTCAAGCTTGCCAAAAAAAAAAAAAAAAAAAAAACTCTTACGCTAGATTAACATGGAATGACTTGAAATTAGTCCTTGACAACCAGATTGCGCCAATGGCATTATTCTATTATTAGTTAGTCATATTCTAACTGAAAGCTTCTACTTGATCCAGTCGTCAATTATTCTAAAAACAATCAAAAGAAAAAAAATGCTACTAGCAGTATTGTCCTCAAATGTAATATGCAGTGTTGTCCTTAAAATGCCATTTGCATTAACTTCCTTTTAACAAAAATAAAAAAACTTTATCTTCCTTTTCAACCTCGCTATCTTATTCTCTGAAATTTTCATCATTTAGGAATCTTAAACATTATCAAATGAATTCATCCCTATATCTAATAATGTAAGTACGTAGACCCAATAAAAAGATAAGGTTGAAAAGATCACTCTTAGCAATATGATTTTCTTACCTGTGATGCTATTAATACCCATGCTACCAAATTAATCACAAAGGAAAGAATGTAGATAACGGCCCGAAAAGTATTTGTGCTTGATCATTTGATGTAATTAATTTCCTAGTTTTTCAATGGGAAAGAAATCCATTTATACTTTTTACTATTTTTTGACTTGCTGTTTTAGTACTATTATTTGTGTATCTTATTGTTTATTAATTTTCAAGCAAGGATCAAGACACAAGCTCTCCAAATATATTTTACAAATTTGATCTCAATGAAAATGTGGCTGTCAAAGGTTGTGATCGAGTCATAATTCTGGGAAGCCCTAAGTCATCTGAAGAAAAGTCTTCTGTCGGTATGATTTTGAGTCTACCATTGAAGCACTAGAATTTTATGACACCTTTACTGTAGTCAGAGGACTTAGTGTACAAAAACAGGACAAGTACATAAATCCAAATGAGATGCAACGATACAAAGGGTTACTTATATATGTTGAAAAGAAGGCTTTTGTCAACAAAAATGTAAAAAATTTTGGGTAAGCTTCTGTTCTTGACATGGTATGAAAGAAATAGATATATTTTTAGATTCCAATCAAATCAGCCATGACCATAGTGCATAACATTATTCACACTATTCATAGTAGAATTCTTGATCTTGTTATAAATTTACTTGAGTAGATTTCTAGCTACTAGAATATGTTTCCAAGCTCTCTATGCAACCATGCTCTGTTAGTGGCTGTTATTAGTTCGGGATGGAGATTTTTCATCTATAATATAAGAGATGCAATTGTTGGAATTCTATGGAGCGATATTCATCAGCCAATGTATTGGATAGTAAAGTCATCTTTGGACCATTACTTTGGAGTTCTTCAGGTGATGCAGGTTATTCTCAATTATGTGACTCATATTTCAATTGAGTCAAATGCATCCCTTATTCAAGTTCTCAAGCAACCTACTAAATCTTTATGGAATAAGACATTTAAAGTAAGACGAGTGGAGATCCGTTTAAGGAGATTTGAGCATGTAAGTTTTTCTAGTTTAATTCCTCGGACATTATATTTCAGTAAGAAACTCAATGGAAATAGAATGGTTACTGCTCAGATATATATAATTGAAGTTACTATTTTTTTAGATTCGCAAGGGGATTATTCTAGATTGCAGTTCTAATAAGACTACTACAACACAGCAGAAAATAGAAACAATCAACCACACAAAAAATGCAACACAATATTTAACATGGAATTCAAACGGGAAAAAACCACAAGCCCAAAGTGGATTCAATCAAATAGAAACTTCCGCAGTTATAAGATATACTCACAACCCTACAGTCAATACCTCGACACATGGTGTTGTCGGTATTCTTACTAGATTCCTTCGACATACAGTCCCTCGGTGCCCCACTATTAATGCTTTAATCACCACCTCAAACGAATCTCTTTAGCTAGACAACAATCTCCTATGAAGATGTAGAAGCCATGGATCTAAAACTCAAACTCAAGATAACTCTCCAATAAAAACTTTAGATGAAATCTCTAATGTGAAATCTCAACTCCAATTATGGAGATAGACGTATTAAGGTTGAGAAAAACACCATTTTTATAGCCCTCAATTCGTGCCTTTGGACTAAATTCCAAGTATAAACAAAACAGGCAACTCTGATACAAATAGAAACCACTTCCAAACAGGAGTGGGTGTATGTTCTCCATGTTCTCAAGCAGTTACTCAACTACGCTCAAGTGGGTACTCAATTTTGCTTGAGGAGGTGCCTATTCCAAAAGTGGCTACCTTTTTCGAATTTCTTTTATTTCCTGCACTTTCTTCTCTTTAGCTCTTTTGACAATTTGAACCATAGTCCATTCTAAAATAACTTTAAAATTGCAACTTAATAGACTTAGAGTTTTGTCAAACCCATGAAATAACCAACATACAAAAATCTTTACATATTTTATATGAATCTTGATCATTTGCCTGTTGCCTGGGCTGTGGGTCTTCTATTTATGATCTTCTGAATGGGGTATACTCCATAGGAAGTCCTCTTCATCCACTATGGTTGAACGGCTTCATCGTTTTATTTTTTACTTTTTATTTGGGTCTAATGAAGACATACTTACCCTTCAAAAAATATAATGAAATGGGGGATAGGAAAAAGAAAGAATGAGCATTAACTAGTATTAGATGGAAGACATTGATTGATGTGAAAAAAATAATAATAATGAAAAGTGTATTGTTGATAAATTTGAAGATCATCATAACCATGAACTAGTTAGTTGATTAAATGTGCAATATTTGAGAACTTATAGAAGAGTAAGTGAACTGCATGGGCAAAAAATTGCGAACATAGCTAAGGCAAGTGCAAAACCATTGGTTATTAGAAAATATTAAGTGAAGAGGCAAGAGGTTTGTCTAACCTTTGTTGCACTAGAAAAGATGTTAAAAATCAAGTGGCACATATTCGAAAATATGAAATTCAACTTGGTGATGCGCCGTTTGTGTACAATTATTTTACGAGAATGTAAATGCAAGACTCTCATTCCTTTTATTCTGGTGTAAGTTGATGGTGAAAGTCAATTGAAAATTATTTTCTAGGTCGATGCTAAGTCAAGGATGGTTTATCCATATTTTGGTGATGTTGTCTATTTTGACACTACATATAAAATAATTAAATATTCTTTGTCATTTGCTCCTTTTGTTAGAGTTAATCATCATGGTCAGATAGTGTTGTAGGGCTGTGCATTACTAGAAGAGGAAACAGAGAAGACATTTGAGTGGTTATTGGACACATGGTTAAATGTGATGAGTGGATGACATGCAATCTTGATTATTACAAATCAAGATGGGGCTATCATAGGAGCAATTGAAAAAGTATTTCCAACTACCGATTTGCGGTTTTATTTGTCGCATATATTCTAAATTGCAGCCAAAAATTTAACATGTATATAAAGAAAAAAGTAATTTTGTGGTGGAGTTCTCTAAGTGATTTTTTTCTAAAAAGGACAATGGATGAGTTTGAAAGAAGTTGGGAATTATTACTTGCGAAATATGATTTAAAAGATAATGCTTGCCATACGTTAATGTTCAACAAACGCCAAAAATGGGTTCCAGTACACTTGTGAAGCACAGTTTTTTGGCAAATATGTAGACAACTCAATGCAGCGAAAGTATAAATTCATACTTTGATGGATATGTAAAGTTCAAATTAAATTCTAAATGGGTTTGTTAAATACCATGAAATGGCACTTATTAGTCGGCGTGAGATAGAAAATGAAGAGATAATAGGACAACTCACAGCAAACTAGTTTTAAGGACAAATTCTTTTTATGAAAAGCAAGCATCGGAAGAATATACGAGAATAATTTTTGAAAAGTTTCAACATGAAGTATTGAACAACGAGTTCATCATAAACAAAATTGCAGAAGTGGGTTCTATCATAGAATATGAGTTGCAAAGACTCACTGCAGGACCTAGCAAAAAATAAAATATTCCCATCATGTTCCTTATTAAAAAGATAGATAAGAAATGCCAAATCTGATATTATTTTTAATGAAGAATGGACTACAATAGAAGTTAATGGGAAACAAACTAAAAGTATGCAATAAAACATTCTCCATTGTGAAGCCCAAGAGCTGCTTTAAAAAGCATCAAAATGTAACAGATCCTGTAGTGGGCTTCTGGCATTAATAAGATTGAGACAAACCATTAAAGAGTTATGGTTTGATTCACAAGGTACAGAAGAAAATGTAGTTGATGTGAAAATTGATCACTCACAAAGAAGGAAAGACTTTGTATACTCCCAAAGGAAGTAAAACTGATGGGCAGCCATTTACCCGATATAAGTGCAGAATAGAAATTAACCAAAAGAAAAAGAAAAGCATCGTTGCAAGAAATATGAACAAAACATGTGAAACTGTCCTACTAATTCCATGGCCAATGGTACAAGTATAGAATTTAATGCATTTTAATAAATTTGTGAGTTACATTTCTTTTCAAAATTACAATTTCTATTTTCCCTTTTGTCAATACGGACGTCGAACTTAGATAATATGAGTAAGCAAGTGCAAATTCATGGAATTCACTTAAAGTTTTCTATTTCTCTTTAAGTTTTTTCATTTTTTTTTTTCGATTTGGGTGCTTTTTCTGTGGATGTTCTTCACAGTCTCTACTCAATTGTTTGACATGTCCACACCATTTCATGATGTGCAAAGATCAACAAACTAATTGGTAAAACCTTTATCAATTAGTATATATTTTTTTTTCATTTATTATCAATGAAGACACTTTTTATCTTGCCATTTTAAACTTTATTTATTGTGGGGCTAAGGGATCTAAGTGTGACACGCAATTTAGGTTCTCAAGACAGACTTTTTTTATGGACTTTTAAAGTGAAAATTCATATTTTTTTTTGTATATAATAGTCGTGAATATTCTTCTATTTAAAACTTTTTTTTGAGTTTCTTTTATGAATCAAATATAATGAAGAAGGTAACTTTTATAGTCAAAATCTTATTTCCAAGCTTTGCCACTTGACCATTTATATTACTCATGTTTGGTATAAAAATAGTATGATCTTTTTATGTTTTGATTTTATGATTAAATGAATTTTTACCATTACTTATGATTTTCAGGAATATACTGCATTAGAAGATAACAAGAGATGCAAAATATTCCAACCGGAAAAATAAAAGAGATGCAAAACATAATTTGAATAGTTCCCTTGTCAAATGGGCAACAGAAATAGTCGTCTTGAGATAGTATCGGTCAAACTTCAAATTCTTTTTACTTTATAGCATGTCATAAAATTGGCTAAACTTTATCAATTTGATTTACCTTTTTACTGCAACCAAACTCTAAATAATCCTTACTTGCTTTAGAATATGACGTGTTTTTTCATATATATAAAAAAAAAAGAATAGATGTGTTAAACCTGAAGGTAGTAATATATTATATTAATGAGATACATAAGTCAGGGTAAGAATGAGTCTCTTTCACATTGAAATCAGATCAATTAAAGTTATAGTTTTCCTATCTCCATGCCCTTTGTGGTCGGTTTCGTATTTATAGAGCACAATAAGTCAAAATTAATTTTTAATCTATGGTGAACTAGACGGTATTCTTTATTTCATAGTAACCTAATGCAAAGTATAATGCACTGTTTAATTAATCCAAATGTAAATCATCTAATTAAATTAGATGAATAAGCTTTGCAGTTGTCAATTCAATCAAAGTTTGTAGGATGCTGTTAGCACTGAATGAGGCTACTAGAAGTTAACGAGTAGGAATTTCGCCCCACATGGGTTGCAAATACCAAAAAAAAGAAAAAAAAAACCAACGGAAGATGTGGTACATGGGCAGAAAGCTGGCCCCACATGAACGGCAGAAAAGCTGACCCACATGAATGATCCATCATTGGATGCAGCTCGTCTCTGCAGGCGCGGCTGCACCCAAGCCCGCCCCTTTGGCGGGTACTTGCGTCTTATATTTAATTGAAAACAGCAGGGCCCAACCGATGGACAGGCTTGATGTTGCACAAGTATCCGACATAATCACTGGGATGCAAATAATCACGGTATTGCAAATTGAGAAAGACCTTCAAACTGATCAAACACTAAATGAATGACAAGTTCTTCATTCATTAGCATAGCTTGTAAAAGGGGCACAAAAACAAAAAATTGCAAAATGATTAAGCATTTAATAGAACAGATTGTTACAAGGCCAAATGTCACAGCCATGGAATGGGCATATACACTACCAAAACATTTCAATGAAGATATGAACACTAGCCTCAAAAACGAACAGGTTAAAAGAATACAGAACGTGTATGAACAATACAGAGAAGCAAACTGATACATCAGAGCTCGGACAGGATGGCTGGAATGTAATGGGAAAGCTCAGCAGTGAGAGACTGGAACCCATTCACGAGTTGAGTGTGGAAGTCCTGATCTTCTTCCCCAATCAGTCTGAAATGAACCCGTATTGCCCGCTTGCAGACTGCCATGAATTCGAGTAGTGCGGCAATGAGTTGCTGCAGTTCTTGAGATCGCAGCCTGGTTGCAGGCTCGCCTGATAGGAAAGCAGTGCAGACACTCAGAACCCCACTATTCACCTGCAAATGTGACCATTTAAATCAATGTGTAAAAGATAAAAATCAGATAACCAGCATTAATTTTTCTGATGAAGAAGACTGGGTAAAAAAGGAAAAGGCTACAGAAAAATCCCCTGTATCTAATTCGGTTTTAGGAAGAGCCGCATCATAACAAGGCAAAAGGCAAGTATTAAAGCATAATTATACTTCTAAAAAGTTAAAAGTTTTCAAGCGAAAGTTAAAACATACCTACACTTAAGGTAATTATCCTTTTAAGTAACCATTTTAGTATTTAGCTTACTTCTTTTCTCTTTTTCATTTTCCCTTTTCTCCTTCCATTGGAGGTAACATGACTCACTCACACAGCCTGTGGATATACGACGAGTAAAAAATTCTAAACTGTGCTACAGGTCTCAATCTAATTAGGTTACATTCCAGCAGAAGCAAAATAATCAGTTTATGCAAGCAGTTGCTTCCAATAGATACAAGATGAATCCACAATCAACTACTTGGAAGTCCTGCTATGAATGTTCACGAGAGGACCTGAAGACAACTCGATTGAAGTCAAGTGAGAGTCATCAAGGTAACCTAGCCAAAAATCACATGAGCAAGCGGCAGGACACACATCAACATGAATGCTGAATATTATATATTGGCCTCCTCTATCTCAAATAATAATAATAATAATAATAATACTATATTTAATAATAATAATAATAATAATACAATATTGGCCTTCTTATTCAAACCAATCATTTCTATATCTATGCCTGATGAGTGGATGGGCATTATATCAGCACGGTATATTCATGGTGAGACCCACCTGATAAATAGCTTTAATTACTTGTGCCACTTGGCATGGATGCCCAAACTCCAAAGGTCATCTCTAGTCAACAATGAATTTCTAACACGATAATCATTGCACCCAAACAGTTAGCAAAAACAACTCAGACACTGCCAATTAGAGTTTTTATTAACATTCAGAAATTAGGTAAGTCCAATGTTAAATGAGGTGATATTAATTTGACCACTTATTAATATAATCATTTTTCATAATCAAGTTCTCTTTGTTGAATTTTAGATTTGAAACTGAATCTTCAGTTCTCAGAATGGCCATTGAAAAAAACAAAGCACTGACGAAAAAAGAGAAGAAAAGACCGCTAATCATATTGAAATCACAGCAACTTACTTGAACTGCAACACTGCCTTGAAGTATCCTCTGTAGACTTTGGAGCCTAGGGAGTTGGTCACCCTCAGAGCTGCGAGGCTCTTCGAGCTCATTCCGTAGAGCAGCTGTTCGAGTTTCGATCATCCCAATAGCATTTTCTACTGGTGAGAACTCAAGGGAATCAGATTTCACTACCAAGAGCCGGTTCACAAGAGCAGGGAATGAGCCCTCTGTCTGGAGAACAGTGCGTCGCTTCCATTGATCCTCCAGTCCCCCTTGTGTCTTGCCATTTTTTGTAAATGGGGTGTCAAATAAGAAGCGATCAAAGACACGGGCACGCATGCTTCCAGTTGAGAGAGAGAACATCCGTTCTTTTCTGCTACCTAGATCCTCGTCTTCCATTACCGGGTCTACTGCCGTTATCTGTAGATAGCAAACACCACGCTGCAATTCATCTGCATTAACCTGTCTAGAGTCAGGAATTATGTGAAGTGTGTAATTTCCATCCATCCTCGACTCATATATGTGACTAAGCTTTTCCATTATGTCACCAAGGCGAACATCTCGGGGCTCTCTGTAGACATATTCCTTCCTATCCAGCTTCCCAAATCTGTCTCCATAGAATCCCACACGGTAGTAGGTAGCATCTGTAAATGGTATTGGGCTCGATTCCTGCTCTAAGATTGATTCATAGATGTTGGTAAGGGATGTGTGGCATTTTGCAAGTTGCCCAAATGCCCGCCGGCTTTTATAAACTGGAATTATAAGTTCCAGAATGCTACCACAGAAATGATAGAGCTCAGCTTGTGAGAAGAGCTTATTTGCAAGTTGCAGATATTTCACTGCAGAGTCAACTGTAAGTTTTGATGCACCGTATCCTTCTACCTCAGCTGCAGATGCCTCAGCTGTAATCGCACTACTGACCATAGGACAGATTTTACGCAAAGAAGCCACATGATCTCTGCTCCACACAGCATCATTTCTTCCCACCAGAGCCTAAAAGAAATTAACTGAAGATAAGAGCAAGGCAATGTGGAGTGTATGTAATCAGGAATAGTTTCTTTTGGTAGGTGGAGAATGCCATGCATTTCTTTGCACAAATAAATACACATAGATGTAGACTTATTCACCTGCATAATGACACCAGCAACAGCAACAGCACACTGGGCAGCTTCAGCCCAAGATTGCATCTCCTGATGTGCATCACATAAATGCAGCAACCACATTATATGCAGATCTGGTACAGGTGCGTAAGCCATTGCAAGCCTATAGAAGCTCTCTGCAGCTGCATATTTATCTACTACCATCACAGAACCCTGAAAAGCAGTTGGGATAACCATTTCAGTATATAACTTATTAGACAAGGACCTCTTTTAGTTTACACATGTCACCCTTCAGTAATACAATAGAATATCTATTCATCCAGATTCCAGATCATCATCTATTTGGGGTTGTTTACCTTATTTTATCCTGATTCAAGATACATATTTTTATGCCACATACAGGTAAAGAATGCCTCTAATACACAGTTGGCATCACAAGGCACCTAACCAACTAACCACACCCATACACAGACACACATGACAATTAATCTATAAAAAAAAATAATGAACACACATTTATTAATCTATCAATATAACCTTTAAAAGAATGGACTTTGTTCTCCTGATGAGCTGTACAGAGTCCACATTCCCATGTAACAAACCTCATATTCACATCTGATGTGTAGTAAAAGTTGCTGCTTACCAGAAGTGCATGTTCTAGGCCAGCATCAAGGGCCTGAAGAAGACTCTCAGACAGATTTTTCACTTCTAACCAAGACCACCTGTTTTCAGCTGAAGCTTCTGGCACTGCCTCAAGAGCACATTCAGGAAGTCCGCACTCTCTTAATAAGTCATGGCTCCTACCTTCATTTGCCATTTCCTCTAAAGATTTCCTCAGTCGCCGAGCTTCACCACTCTCTTCAAGTGACCCATCAGCTCTCATCTGTGTTACTTGAACATCAGACATCAACTCTGACAGAGTAATCGTCAGCATGACTCTCAACCTCGTTGTATGTATAAAATGATAGAAAGAACTCTGCAGGGAAACAAAAAGGATATAGTTTTAGCACACAAATCTAATAAAATTATGAAAAGTGCAGCCCGTCCTCCAAACATCAAAAGCTTACCCTCACGAGTATTTGCAGTCCTATAACTGCCCTTTTCCTGATAGAATCATTTCGAAAAACTGCAAGTCGAAGAAGATGAAAACCAACTTGCTTTAAGAAACGATCATTGTCCCTAGCCATCAGTGTTGCTCCATGAAGGTTAAAGACACTGTCAAACACTGGAATCAAAGTTTTCCAAAAGGCCAATGGTTGGCTTCGTGAAAAGAAGCTCATGCATATGGATGTAATGCAGTCTAACTTTCCATAATCAGTAGCTATACTATGGGATGCAGCAGCAACAGAGAACTTTTCAGTGATCTCCAGTACCTGGAGACTCACGGCAGCACTAAGATTTTCCTCCCAAAGTTCCTGAATGAAATAGATGTGGATGTTAACATAGTTTCATATCCCAGGGCCCACAAGTGGACGTACCACTCTTAGACCAGTAGTCCAACATGGCTAAAAAAATAAATAAATATTTTAAAAATGGCTTTTCACTTCAGACTTGAGAATGGACAGGAATAACATGTTGGACCAGAGAAAAATCAGTAAGATCTTAGCCTGAAAAAAAGAAGTTGGTAGTTTTGCTTAACCTCTAAAGATGTTTGATAAGCCAGCTTCAACAGAAGATGTTCTACACCTACTCATAGTTGCAATAGCTTTTCAAAGCTGGGATCTGACATTTCTGATTTTTCTGAGAAGCCTCTTCCCTGTATAAATTAAACATGAAGGAAATAGCCCCACAGAAGATAAGTCATACCAGTTTTTGCCTCAATATAGGATGTAGAGACTCTCTCAGTGCTCGAGTAGAAGCTCCAATCCGTGAAGATTGTGCCTGTGCCAGAGCTTCTCTCAATGAATATGGTTGGCCTGGAGAGCTTAACTGAGGGCTCACTCTGTTCCATAAATAACCATTCTCTGGTGTTGCTTGAGTCTGCATGAAAGTTACAGAAAGAAAACCTTAATGTATTGAATTTTACAAATTAAAGAGTGATAATGCATGCTCGCTATGCAAGGTAAGGAATTAAGGATGAAAATAGTGGTTGCGGCGGGCCGCCGAAACGATACGTTGCGGTAGCGGCATAGCGGTGTGATTTGAAAAAATCTTCAAAAAAGTTCGAAAAAATTCCAGAAAATCCAGAATATTGGAAAATGATGGAATATATATTTGTTTTGCATAAGTAACTAGTATATGAGTATGTAGTGGTCCCCTCATTGCATGAGGTCCTGTATCGCTGTATCAATAGAAAATAATAGGAACAATCAATGTTTTCCATATGGATTCATGTTGTTTAGTTATGTCAACTTAAATACTAACTTAAAGCTTATAAAAAAATGTTATAAACAAATTTTATCAAGATTCATTCAAGAATGAAAGATAAATTATGTTCAAACTTCATAGAAAAACAATATACTAATCTACTCAAAGAGCAAAGACTTTGTAATGGAAGAATACCTTGCTGATAGCTCTAATACCAAAGGGATTGATCTATGGGAAATATAGATTTAACATTTAGGGACCATTTTCAACCAATTTGATTGAGTTTACTTTTATAAAAAAAATATTTTTTTTAAAAAATACAAACATCCAAAAATAAAAATATGAAAAAATTAGAACACAAAAATATGTGGGATTGATCTATGGGAAACATAGATCTAACATTTTGGAACCATTTTCAGCCCATTTGATTGATTTTACTTTTATAAAAAAATATTTTTTAAAAAAAATATAAAAATCTGAAAATAAAAAATATGAAAAAATTAGAAGAATACAAAACTATGTGGGATTGATCTATGCGAAACATAGATCTAACATTTAGGAATCATTTTCAACTCATTTTATCGGTTTTCCATGAATAAAATAGATTTCTTTTTTCAAATAATAAAATATTCTGAAAATAAAATTCAAAAAAAAATTAAGAAAGTGATAACAAATAGGGGGTTGATCAAAGCGGAACATGGATTTAACAATAACAACTCATTTTCAAGTGATTTATGGAAGAAAAGAGAGAAATAAACTCAAAGTAGAAAAAAATAAGCCTCAAAACTCACCTTTTTTTGAGTTTGATGCTTGAATCTTGAATACCACCTTGATGTTTTGATGTTCTTGATGTTTTTAGTTATGATTCTAGTGTTTTTTTGAAAGGATTTGAAAAATGGAGGCAAGGAAAGAGGTTTGGAATAGTGAAAAGTAGAGAAGAGGAGTAAAGATGAAAAAGTGAGTGAAAAAGGTCGACTGAACCCCACCAGCTATGTAGCAGCCACTACAGTTTGTAGTGGTCTGTAGCGGCCGCTACGGGCCGCTACATTTATGAACCCCGCTATTTTCAAAATAGCGTAGTGCTCATGGGCACTACGGCCGATATATCGGCCGCTACGAAGATATTTACATCCATGTAAGGAATAAATCCCAATGTAGATCAAGATATTACACAGAAATGAATACCAACCAACTCATGCAGCAGTTTCTCAAGCATTTTTAGGCAATGCAACTCAAACTGGTTGTCCAATTGGCTACACGTCATCAATTCATAACAAGAATGTCAAATCTTCTTTAAATGTCCCTTATTTCTTTCTTTTTTACATTTTTTTTTTCTTACTTTCTTTGGTAAGACACAAAACTAGCTGGCATAGATGTCTTTCAAATTTGTGAGCATAGCTCAAACCTTGTTGAGCTCCCTATGGAAGTGGTTGTCCCAATGGAGTAATCATAGTTTCAAGATGAGTAAGAACTCACTAGTTTCACCAATATGAGCTGCCATTATTCATTAAGATGTTTCTGGATGGTGAGTTCTTTGTTTTTTGTTTACGTTTAGATTGTTGCAACTTCATTCCATTAGTTAGGTATTTCACACCAATAATAACTAGCTTAGATTGTATTATACAATCTGAATGGAAGTTATTATTGGCATTTCACACCAATAATAACTTACGTTTAGATTGTATCCTATGTTTTAAGGCTCTTTTCAATAAGATCTTAGTTACTATTCACAATATAAATACATGTCACATAGACATAGTAACATCATAACTAAAAACCCATTGTTTCTAGAAGCCTGTATTGTCAGATGAAATTGTGAGGCACAGGGTCAGAAAGTGATAAAATACATAGGCAAAATAGGAATTTACTTAAATATAGTACACATGTTTGTCCCTATGCTGTGTTCCAACACAGAGTGATCATACAACTTCACAAGATACAAAATCTATCTGAAAATTCACAAGAAAAAGAGAAGACATACTCTAACTTCTTGCCGAGAAGCCTCAGATAGATAACTGTTGATTGCAGGGGAAAGCCTATCAGAATACTTCGGCGAAACAGGACCCTCGCCATCGGGACTACGAGAACTACAGCCCAGAAGCATGCTGTCAGCTGATTTCCTGTGCTGTAACAAGTCCAATTGGATCACAGAAAGAATCAGAAAAAGGCACAGATAAAGAACTAGGTTGCAGGTTTTTGCAAGAAAGAAAAGTAACAAGTTAGGCCGTAGAACTATATATTAGAGAAAATGAATTCTCAAAATTAATGTTTTCCAAAGAGATATCCGTCATGCAATCTGATAATGATAATTCAATAAGATGGGCATGTCAAAGTAAGCCACAAATCAGTTGACTAATGACTCATATATACAAGTGGAAATAATGTGCAAATCAAACCTCAAAGAGAATAAGGCATTCCTCCAGAAGCTTAAAAAATAATCTGGTTCGGGCAATGCTTTGCTGCCATGCCTTGACAAGGGATGCATCGTCTAGATTGCGTACAATTTGCAAAATGCCAATTAAGACTTCACGCTTCTCAACTGCATTTAGATTATAGAATACTGGCATCTCATCAAGTATCTGCCAGCAACACAATTTATTAGAATTCTGAACATATACTGAATTATTAACTACAAGGGTGCACACGCACGCACGGGCGTGCACGCGAGCACAAACACATAAAAATATATATATATATTAAAAAAGGAAAAGCATTTCTATACAATACATAATGCTCCATCAAGCTTAATTACCGTGTCGTAACCTTGAATTTGTACACGAAGGTAACCAAACAATTAAATCAAACATCATCCAACCAGAAACTAATGAAAACATCCACAAAATAAATAATAAAATAAGAACAATCTGCATGTCAATGTCACTGCTCAATAAAGGAAACCAAAAGATGTCTTGACTTGTGAATAACATTGTTTCAGTCAACATTCAATTACCTCATTTCAGCTATCCATGGGTGTAGGCAGTCAAGCCTTTTCACTGATTGGGAAGATGGTAAATAGCAGTCCATCCATTACCCATGCACGTAATAAATTAAAGAACTTTTCAGAATGGGGAATTCTTCATTCCAATCATGAACAGTGAAGTTCAGTTTATACAAATGCAAAGTAAAAGACACACACGTGCATACATGCACACCATGTAAATATACATATATATATACGGACAAAATTCATGAGCATATATGGAAAAACCTCCGCCAAGCACCGGTGCTCACGATAAGGTGAGCACCACGTGCCAAAACACTTAATGGAGCCCAACTTATGATCCATCCAAGTGGACCATAAAACAGAGACCCCCCGTGATACCACTCCGAAGTTTGGCACCCACAAATTGGATTGGACTTGGATCGGCTTGCATTCATTTTGTGGTTAAAATTTGCAATGAATATATAAATTTTTATGCAAGATTGACAAGACACATGACATTTCAATCCCTAATATATAACTGATGTCACAGGTTGAGAGATTTTCAAAAGGTAACTTCAAGTTAGGGATCAGAACAAAATTCTTCACCTGTCCAATAAGTGGAAAATACAGCTGTGCAATGTATAATTTATCCTCATGCTTCTGGTAACGAGCATCAAACTCATGCTTGCACATGAGAACTACCAAGATCCGAGCTGCCTATTTGAACAAAAGATCAGGGTGTCACGCGCTAGATTTACAAGTCAAAAGACATGAACATATAATAACGACATTCATTTAAGATTTAAAATGTAAAATATCAAATTAATGAACTACGTCAGAAACTAATAAATGAAAAGCAAAAGGCATACTTTGGCACGCTGAGATAAATCCTCATGATCCCAGGTGAGGAAAAGCTCTTGAATTAAAACAGATGAAAGATAGTTCCTGTGCAAAGTTATTACGGATTAGAAACATAACTCAGACATAAGAACTTGATGCTTCAAACGAGGTAACAGCCACAGGTTATAGGGGCAAACAAACAAACAAAAAGTGCACATTAAAACCGAAAATATCAGTTGAATAACATTTCACATTAAAACTGATTTTATATATTGGGGGATTTTCTCCTAAAGGACTCCTGCACAGGTGCTGTGCAGGTTTATCGCCCCCCACCTTTAATTCAGGCACAGGTGAAAAACCTTCTATATATGTGTTGAAAAAAGTTTTATATATAAACATATAAAGATATGGGAAAAGCAAGTATGCATCCTTTCCTCACCATAGAGTGAGAGATGCTTACATGGCTTTCTTTATTTGTGCATGAGCATTCCTATTTTTCATATACTTTTTTATCTTTTACACAACTATTTCCAATTGTGCAAATGTCCCTCACCATAGGGTGAGGGAAGGATGCAGACTAACATTCCTCATATTTATATATATTCTAAAAAACGCCCCACTTTAAAAATGCCCCTTTCCGCCCCTCTATTTTTTGGTCATGAGGCCCATGTTGAGTCAATCTAGTATTTTCATATACATTACGGTCTTATGCATAGTCACATATCCAAATTTGATACTCATCCAATTTTATTTCACCGTTGGATTTAAATCATAATAAAATGATGCTTCTAAACCATTAAGTTTTAGGGCCATGGATTAAAAGGTTAGGATGATAATATGGACTCAAGATTTTTCATATAGGTAGGCTTCATATGGATCTTCTCATCAAATGGACTTCCATGATCATCATGCATGTCAATGAGCCCCAACCAAGAGGGAAAAAAACGCCCGGGCGCCATGTAGCGCTCCCCATATATATATATATATATAAGAAATGTTAGTCTGCATTCTTCCCTCAACATAGGGTGAGAGATGTTTGCATGGCTTTTCCTATTTGTACTTGAGCATTTCTCTTTTCATATAGTTTTTTTGTGTTTTACACATTAATATATCCAAATATAAAAGTGTCCCTCACCCTCTGATGATATATATATATATGAAGAATGTTGATGTATATATATGAGGACTGTTTATATATAATCATATATATAAATGTTAGTATGCATCCTTCCCTTGCCATAGGGTGAGAGATGCTAACATGACTTTCCCTATTTGTACTTCAGCATTCCTCATTTTCATATACTTTTTTGTCTTTCAGACATAAATACTTCCAATTGTGCAAATATTCCTCACCCTATGGTGAGAGATGGATGCATACTAATATTCTCCATATATATATATATATAACCATGGGTGCGAGACACTTCCATATCTGGATATATTAATGTGCAAAAGAGAAAAAGCTATATGAAAAAGAGAAATAAACTCAAGTATATATAGGGAAAGCCATGTAAGCATCCCTCAGCCCATGGTGAAGGAAGGATGCATACTAAGATTCCTATATATTTATATATATATATATAAGTTTTAATCCTATGAGTATTGTTCTCACACACCTACTATGAGAACTTTTTTTGAGCCCACATGTAGTTCCCAGTTGGGGATGAGACTAGGGGAATGGAAAGATCTATGTGGGACTACTCCAATATCAAGTTTGGCCCTAATTACAAGTCCCTAACACATTCATTCGTGGCCTATATATCCAGTCCATTCAAATTGGTGCATAGTCAATCCAACAGTCCAGTAAATTCAAATTTGACCAAAACTTGGGGCATATGACTATCAGCGGTGGGTCCCTCCGTATTGCAAGATTTGGATTAAGTAATAGATGGGCTAATGCGGAATGGAATGGAGACTCGGGGCGGGCAATGTAGAAGATGGAGATACAAGGAAAAATTGGAATCTCACCAAACTCGAATCACAGGCAAGGATGAAAATAGCGATTGCGGCGGGCGTAGGGGCCTGCCGCCGAAAAGCTACGTAGCGGGCGAAATGTAGCGGTAGCGGCGATACGTAACGGCGTGATTGGAAAATGTCTTCAAAAAAATATAAAAAAATTTCAAGAAATCCAGAATATTGGAAAATGATGGAATATATATTTGTTTTGCAAAAGTAACTAGTATAAGGGTATGTAGCGGTTGCCTCATTGCATGAGGTCCTGTATCGCTCAATGAATAAAAAAAATAGGAATCATAATTTTTTTTCATATGGATTAATATTGTTTAGTCATGCTTAGAATATAACATTTCATAGTTTTATCTTAAAATACACACACACATATATATATATGGAGAAAGGTTTTCTATTAAAGTGAAATTTGATTAAAGCTCTATTTTTTATAAGAGTAAAATTGTTTGGATTAGTTTTTTTAATGGTTATTTCATTGTTATATTTTGAACTATATATATTTATATATATGTGGAGGGGAATTTTTTATTAAATTGAAAATTAAAAAAGGTCCATTTTCTATTGGAGTGCTATTTGGTTAGGGCCCTATTTCCTATTAATTAGAGTGAACTTTAATTCGGCCTGTGTCCTATTAAATAATCTATGTTCAATTAGTGTGAAATTTGGATGTGCTTTATTTTTAATAGGTGTGGAATTTTTTTTATAGATAACTGTAAAAAGTAGGTGTGGAAGTTGGCTATGACCCTATTTCCAATTTGAGTGAAATTTGAGGAAGGTGCCAATTTCAATTTAGTAATACTTGGCTCCAATGTAACTTTTTTTATTTTAACGTTGTTGCCTCACTGTGGAGCCCACCAATGGTTACAATAGGTTCTTTAGGTTTTATTGTTTTGGATGGGTCCACTTAATTTTTTTTTAATGTTTTTAATGGTTTCAATGTTTTTGAGTGGCCCATTTAATTTTTATCTCTACCTTTCATCAAATGGGCCATAACTGACCCGTTAACAAAATAAAATACAGACCAAGGGTATTTGTTGCCTACTTGCCCTAATCATCGCCCAAAATAGATGATCGGATTTTGGGAAAGAGGGAAAGGAGGAGGAGAAGAAGAAGAAGAAGAAAGAGGAGGAGCTGCTGGGTTCTGCCGCTGCCGCCGCCTGCTGCTGCTGCCGTGATGTTGCTGCTGCCGCCGCCGTATCAGGTATGTCCTCTACAACTCGTCCCACTCTATCTCTTTCTCTCTTTTTTTTTTATTTTTCCCTTTCTTCCTCTTTCCTACATTTTTTTTTTTTTTTTGTTATTCTACCAGTTGAGCAAAAGAGAAGAAGCGGGAAGAGGGGCCTGATTTAACCAGGCCCATACATAGTGGCCGCTACAGAAATATAGCGGCCGTAGCGGCCGCCACAGGAATGTATTGGCCGCTACGGGCCGCTACGCTTGTGAGCGCCCATATTTCCCAAAAAGCGTAGTGCCCTTGGGTGCTACGGCCGATATTTACATCCATGGTCACAGGAGGCATTAAAAAATTGAGCTCTCACCAAACTCTAATCCAAGAGGCATTAGGAATTTCAAGAAGAACTTGAAAAAACTTGAGGAAGATCCCAAAACTTTGCATTAATCATTCATAACTAACTAAGCCAAAGAGGCTTTATAATGCTCAAATAGATAAAAGACTTAATCCTAAGACTAATCTAGACCATCCAAACATTTTGACTGTCAAAATTCAAACATCTTATAAAACAACTTAAAGCAAATAAAACCCTAAATAAACTAGGATAGGTGGGTTGGGCCCAAAGACGGGTCGACCCACGGGAGACCATGGGTCTGTCCTGCATCAATTCTCCTCTTCTTAAAGAAAACTCAACCTCGAGTTTTAGTAGAAATCCTCCAGGGTCACATATCAAGACGTACAATACGGAACAGAATGGAGACTCAGGGCGAGCAATGTAAAAAATAGAGATGCAGGAGAAAATTGGACTCTCACCAAACTCCAATCACAGAAGGCAATAGAAAATTGGGCTCTCACTAAACTCCAATCCAGGAGTCATTAGGAATTTCAAGGAGTACTCGAAGAAACTTACGGAAGATCCCAAAACTTTACACTAACCATTCATAACTAACTAAGCCAAAGAGACTTTACAATACTTAAATAGATAAAAGACTTAACCCTAGCACTAATCTGGACCATCCAAGCATTTTAACAGTAAAGATTCAAACATCTTATTAAAACAACTTAAAGCAAATAAAACCCTAAATAAACAGGATAGGTAGGCTGAGCCCAAAGATGGGTCGACCCACGGACAGCCCAGAGAGGGAACTGTTTTGAGCCCCAATGGACAGCCCACTGCTGGAAATTAGAGAAGGATTTTTTAGTGTTGCTTTCACATGGCCCATATCTTGGGCATGATAAATCCATCGGCTCTAACACTTCAGACCCCTCAAAGGCCAAAAATAGAAAAAAAATAACCTGAACAATTAATTGGCACTAGTCCCAGCACCTTAGGGCCATGATCAACACGGAGGACTTTGCTCAGATCACAACCCGTGAATGTATGTACATCCATCGACGGACAGATAATAAAGAGAGAGTGGTAATGAATATTTTAACAAACTTCTAGATGAAAATTTTATATGAGGCTTAAGAACAGGAAAGGATACTTCATTAATGAGACATATCTTTTACCTCAGAATTAGGGTAGCAGAAGTGAAAAGAGGATTGCCAACAATGAAGATACATATGGCTATGAGGCCAAACAGCATTCTGATAAAGGCTTGAAAATGCTTAGGAGAAATTGGATAGGCTTGGTTAACTAGGGTCTTCAATAAGATATTAAAAACAAAAAAAATTTTAGATGAATGGAAAAAAAGCATTGTAGTACCTATATACAAGAACAAAGAAGATATATAAGTTGCACCAATTATCGTGAGATTAAACTTATGACACACTATGAAAGTATGGGAGAGAAATGAAGCAAAGACTTAGATAAGTGATCAAGATATTTGAAAATCAATTTGGTTTCATGTTAGGGAGGTTAACTATGGAAGCTATCTTCTCTTTTAAGTAGTTAATGGAAAAATACCGAGAGATGAGGAAAAATCTACAAATGGTCTTCATCGATAGCCTACAACAAGGTACCTAGAGACTGGATTTAATTGCTTTTGGATAAAAATAAGGGTCCTAAAACATTATATTGACATCATTAAAGACATGTATGAGGGAGTGCTGGTGAGTGTGTAAACTACCTATACAAAAACAGTTGAGTTTCTAGTAACCATAGATTTGCATCAATGTTAACTTCAAGCCCTTATATCTTTGCATAGAATATAGATCAATTAACTACTCATATTCAAGAGGTATCCTAGTACATGTTATTGGCAGATGATATAGTATTGAAGGATGAATCGAGGGTTGGTGTATGCGAAACTTGAGAGATGACATGACTTGTTAGAATGCAAGGTCTTCAAAAGTAGTACAAAGACAATATATAATTTGTAGCATCAATAGGGATGTGCATAGGACTGAAACGCCTATGAGAATTGAAGCTCAAGAGATACCACAGAGATTCATTTTGATATCTTAACTGGATAATTAGTACAGGTGAAGAGATTGACAAATTCATATGACACGAGCGAAATGGTTGAAGTAGAGACTTTTTTCTGAAGTGCTTTGTGCTCGGTTCATAAAACTAAGATTGAAGGAAAAATTATAAAGGATAGAAATTAGACCAGCCATGACTAACATGACTAACAGGTCGGAATGTTGGCTAACAAAATAAGCCACACATGCACAAAATTACTGTAGCACATATGAGAATGTTGAAATAGAAGTGTGGTAAAACTAGGAAAGAGATAGAATTAGATATATGTGTGTTAAGAAGCATTAATGGGTAGCATCAATAGATGATAAATCAATACGGCGCTACTGAGGAAAAGTTTTTTAAAGCAAGTTGATGGACCTAAGCTAAAAAGGACATGGATGGAAGTGGTAATGTTAGATCTCAAGAAGTACAACCTACGCCAGAGCCATAATTCAAGTAGCCAACCCTAAAACAATAGGGACAAGGCTCAGATGATGATGGAGATGACAACAAAGAGAAAATCATGAACTCCTAGGCCAAAGCCCAAGGAGGAAAGGATGGTTAGGATTGGAGACCAACCACATCACAGATTCAAAGGATCTAAGGAGGCAAAGACATCCCTCCACCCAAAAAGGTAAAAAATAACCAAACAATCAAACGGCATAGATTGGGGTGTCTCCCGAAAGGGAATACCAAGGGGAAGAAAGCCATAATACACATACGTGCACGAGGTTCTGCATAGGGGTACTTCAAATGCCTTTTGTGCAAGATAAACAATATAAAGAGTTGAACCCACTTAGATGCATGCCAACCATAGGGTATAGTGAGATGGAAATATCTCAATGTGGATATGATTTTGGGCAAAAAAATCATCACAACCATTCATTTCAAGACCTTAAAAGTTTAACGGTTTTATAACTTAGATTTCTTATGAGATTAATCCAATGGTGAGTATAATTCAAAGAAATGTCAAATTAAGGTGAGTCCCAATTTATACGGTTAGTGAGTGTAAGGGGTTTGACTAATGACATGTGGGAGCTGCATGGTACTAAAACTATTACCTCACAGCCAAAGGAAATCATGTGTGTTATATTAGAGAAACACGTCGATGCAGGCCAATCACAGGGTAAGAACGGGATGGCGACATGTGGATTAGAAATAAATGAACAGTCCACCGAAATGCAAACCCTTGAGAGCTAGACCACGTTTTAACCCTTGAAGTGTATTTTTTGTGTGTCTAAATCAATTGGTGAATATTAGCTTGGTGAGTGCAAATTTCGTCAGTGCCAATGCATGCAGTAGTGGTATATGACAGTTAGGATTCAGCATAAGTAGGCCCCACTAAAAGTCTAATAAAATGATCCCCTCTTGCAAATTTGCAAACATCATTGTCGTCATCATAAAAAAACCTTAACTGGGGTTGCAAATGGGCATCTGATTGTCAGAGTATCTTACGTCTCCGGTTTTGAACAAAACAGGTATGCAACCTAATTCTGGATCCTGGAGAAACTAGAATATGGATCCACTCCAACAGAAATCTTGGAGAAATACGAATATGGATCTGAAACACAGATATATATAGGTTTTAAGTGCCTAAATAGCTTTAGTTACGTTCTTATTTTATTCAATCATATACCATCTAGTAGCCCTATTAGTAAATTAAAAGTTTCTTCTGAACCTCTTTTATCCAATTATATCAAGCACTCCACATCTTCTCTCAGATCTGGAACCAAAAAATGCATCCAGCTCTTTATTTTCCTTTCTTTTTTTTTTTTTGAGTTAATGCAGGATCCCAATACAAGACATAGTCTCTGTGTTATATCTGGATCCATCCAGACCTATAGAAATGGATCCAGATACAGATCTGCCATGGTTCCACCACGGTTCTGACCTGTCTGTTTCCCTAACCTTAACCTAATTGGCATTGCTAGTTATACTTTTCAACTCAGAACTATTTTAATGTTGTATTCTTTGTGAGTCCACATACTATCATGTTTATGTATGAAGCTTCACTAGAGGAATCATGCGAGGGCATCCACGCCAGTTTCCAACTACCTACATCATCTCAAGCTGTGCTTGCATTAGATTGTAATACTGCATGGCTTTAGTACTCCTTAATGGTGGTTGTTGGTGTTCCCTTCTTCTTCTTCTTCCCTATTTTTTTTTTTTTTCGGCCGAAGGCTTTGGTACACTGTTAACAAACTAATGCCATGATTTGTAGAGTACAATGCCAAGGACCACTAAGAAAAGCAGGAATCAGGAGGATCTTACCAAACATGTCTAAGGAGCCACCTAACATAATTATTTTCATCTTAGGTAATTATCCAATAGTAACAACAGCATACACAAAGGTACAAAGTGAAATAGCAGAGTTTTAGAATTGCATTTCATATTTATTATTTGAGATTGAGGCCCATTTATGCTCACCCCAAACCTCAAACATGCCAACATAAAGTACCACTGAATTGGGACACACTTCAACTCATAGCTCTGTGACTAAACACTGGTGGATTAAATCACAATAAAATTTGAAGTTCTAGAACTGTTAAAACTTTTGGCATCAAGCCAAGGCCTCTCCCTCTTCTGATCTAATCAAATGATGGAATTATTGGGTGATCCACAGGGCCATCCAGGAAGGCCCAATTCATGAAGGCGGGTAAATTATCACATTTCACCCATCCAATAAATATAGTATTCTGGGAAGGACCACACAGTAAAACAATCTCGACAGGTGTCAAAATTCCAACAATCTAATTCACTTGACTTCAGTAATTAGATGCAGGTGAAACTTCATTCACCTACTAAACATAACCCATGTATCCTACGCATCCTATCCAACCCCTGTTTTTGGAAATTCATCAAGGAGTGCTCTACAGAAATGAAAGGGAAAATTATATCTGAGAAATGAAGACAAAATCATCAAAGCCTGCCCAAAGAAAATCAAATGGGCAAAACCAATTAACTGCATTAGAATGTAATTACAAAGGTATTAGATTAACTTGGTACCTATCTGAAGGATCTCTCCCAGGCATTTCTACAAAAAGATCGTGATCACACAATATTTGCAAAAATGTAAGCTTGCAGTCATGTAGTACTGATTGGCAAACACCGGCAAACTTATCCATGTACAGTGACACCTGGAATAAATTACAACACAATAGAACAAAGTAAATTTATACTGTCAAAATAAGCTTAACTAGACTCAAATGAACAAAGTAAATTTATATTGTCAAATAAGCTTAAATTTCTTGTACTAAAGTACATGCATGATCATGAAGCCAACCATCCCCTAGTTCCTTGAACCTGCAAAGCTCAATACATTGTAGAACTGTTTTTTATCCAAGTACGCACCCAAACTATCTCAAGCGCCATTTCTTGATTTTTACTCCAATTGGAGCAACTCACAAGTTTCCTCTTATGTGCACATTATTAGTTCCAACTCACAAGTTTCCTCTTGTGTGCACATTATTAGTTCCATCACTCTCTCTCTCTCTCTCTTCCAACTCACAAGTTTCCTCTTATGTGCACATTATCAGTTGCATCTCTCAATCAGTTCCATCCATTCTTGTAACTCCACATCATATATGTACACACGAAAATTTTGGGAAAAAAAAAGATATGGTGCATACTTTTCTCGGTATGAAATGTCCTATCATTATATAAATATGTATTTATGTTGTCCCACTCCGTATATTAGGATTCAATAAACTGCACTCACATATTTGTTGTTTCCTTTTTTTACCCATCAGAAAACAAGTAGATTAAGAACACATGTTGTGATGCTGATGATTCTGCAACACTGCAGAAAGTGATCCGATCTGCTGCATGCCCAACTTTTGCATGGTTTGGTACAGCGCCTATTCAAACAAAAAGAGAAAAGGGTTTTGAACCAATTTTGCAGAGCTTATTATGTACACAAATGGATTTCCGCAAAGCATCTGCATTACACAAACAAGCCCAAAGGGCACATTTGGAAAGAATTTATGCATAGTCCCAAGTCCAGTACTAAAGTAATATATATATATATAGGAGAATACCACTATGCATCTGTCCCTCACACTATAGTGACAATTCCATATTCAGAAAGTATTAATGTGCAAAAGACAAAAAAACATCTACTTTTTTTTACCTTGATAGGTCCAAATATGGAATTGTCCCTCACCATAGTATAAGGGATGGATGCATAGTAGTCTTCCTCATATATATATATATGGGGAGCACTACACAGCACCCAGGCATATTTTACGAAAAAACGCCACCCTTGATTGAGGCCCACTGAGATGCATGATAATCATATAAGTCCATTTGATGTGAAGATCCATATGAGGCCTACCTATATGAAAAATTTTGAGTTCATATGATCATCCTAACAATTTAATCCATGACCCTAAACTTTAATGGTTTAAAAGCATCATTTTATTATGATTTCAATCCAACGGTGAAATAAAATTGGATGAGTATCAAATTTGGATATGTGACCATACATGAGAGGGTAGTGTATATGAAAAGACTAAATTGACTCAACATGGGCCCATGACCAAAAAATAGAGGGGCGGAAAAAAAGAGGCATTTTTAAAGTGGGACGTTTTTTAGAATTTCCCTACATATAAAAAGGGGCATTTTTAAAGTGGGACATTTTTTAGAATTTCCCTATATATAAAGTGGTGCCTGTTGTTTTATTAAAAGCAAAGATACTGTATAGAAATCATGTCAAAATAGGTGAAGACCACATAATTGCACTTGCCTATGCCTGCTGCTCCACTCGAACACATTGATCACAAGGAAACACACTTCACTATAGAGGAGTAATTTAATAATTACCAAGAGGCCCAAGCTCTCAAACAATCTAAGAATTAAAAAATGATGGAGAAACCTATCATTTCAAAAAACAAAAATAAATAAATAAATGGGGAACCCTATTAGGTATTTCAATATGATGGGGGTTTTTTATTCCCAGGAAAGAGAACTTGGCAACAATGGGTCTTCATGGCCACATGACTTAAGATTGTACTTTTCTTCGATCTCCCTAGCAACATAAATGATCTCTAAGATGACAAAGTTTAGGCATTAGAAAAATATTTGAAGTTTAAGCCCATAGCATAATGTCAAGGGACCATCCCATGGAAGAGAAAGAAGCAAGGAAGACGTTGTGGGAGGCTTCTCAATATGAAGCAATGCAGAAAAGAAGAATAGCCAACGGGCTAATCTCCAAGCCAAAAGGCTTAAGGAAAGGATGTCTAGGTGCCTCACCAAAAACAAACAATACCTCTCAACTAAAAACCAAACCATAAGTTTATTGATATCAATATTGTGTGTCCATGAAGAGGGATTACATCTTTATTTATAGCTTAGATACTTTCTAACCAATTCAAATCAAATAAAGAACCATAAACCAAACATAATATGAACTTCTAAAAATAAAAGAATTTTAATAAACTTAAAATCCTAGAAAACTAAAAATCCTATAATAATTGTAGTTGAAAATTCTTCACTGGGCTTGAACCCAATAGGCTAGCCAATCATGGATCTGGCCTGCATCAGTTCTCCCCCTCTTAGAGGAGAACTCATCCTCAAGTTCTGAAAATGTCCACCTGGGTCGAAAATCATTCAAACAAACTTCCGTATCGCTGGTTGAACATCATGTTGAGAATATGCCTTGAAAGTATAATCTAATCTTCTATTCCACTCAGAAGTAGATTGGAGGCGTTGCGTCTTTTGATGGTTGCTTGTATTTTGACGGTGTGATCTGAACATTATATGCTTTAATAGTAGACCGTGTAATAGGATAGCATAATTGTTGATTGACACTGGCTGATCTCTAAATATGAAATCAATATGGTGTACGTCAATCAGTGTGGACACATCTTCACGTCAATCAATCTGGACACATCGTCTTGCGAAACCACTAGGGCAATTGATTTGCCGCCCGATGTAGCAATCAGATCCATTGGATGATTAAAATCATCTCGCTTTACCTGCTGCTCTGCACTGGAAGTTATCATGAGATCATTCTATCCCTGAACAGGCTTGTCAACATCACCATTGGAATTTGTTTCTTCTTTGTGTTCATCTTGTGACTCTTCAATTGATGGTGAGAAGGTAGATGAAGAAGTTGTTAGTTGCAATGGAACAAGGTCAAAAGATCGTCCTTTCCAAGAGAAAGAATAGATATTCTTCTTTTTGTCATATTGCACTTTCCGATCAAGAAGCCATGGTTGTCTCAAAAGAATATGAGTGATATTCATGAGAATTACTTCACACCAAATTTCATCTTCATATACACCAATCTTGAAAGATACTAGACATCTGTGAGTTACAGTAATGACAGAGGCATTAGACCATGCAACTTTGTAAAGGATTTGGGAGAGTCTCTGTAGGCCAATTAAGTTTGTCAATAACATCTTATCCCACAAAATTTATAGTACTGTCATGATCAATAACCAAATTGGCTAACCTGTCTTCACACCTTACCCACATCCGGAATATCATAGTCTGTTTTCACTATGTCTTCCCTTTAATTGGTGATGAGAAGTCGGCGAATGACATGGGTGTGAGTATCTTCTCCTGCAAAAGTTATTTTCATTAGATGATCTCTCGTTCGTTGCAAAGAATGTTTTTTGTCAATCTTAACTTGTTGCCGGTGGGACCGTTGAAGCATGTGCTCAACATGAATTGCTTCCTTATATGCTTCATGTACATTGCTGCAAGGTTTCATCTTCTCAAGAATGTCTAGCTCCAAACCTCTAATAAAGCGAATCAAATCATGCAGCTCATTTTGTTCGAAATCACAAACTTGGTGCAATCTTGAAAATTGAATCAAATATTCATATACTGTCAAATTTGCCTATCTGAGATTGAGGAACTATTCAAAATAGACCTTATTTTCATAATACCAATCTCCATATTTATAGTCATACAACATGCTTTGAAATTCATTAGTTGGTCCAAAGATTTGCATATTGACTTTGATGTAAGAACACAAAATTTTCAAAAGGGGACTGACCTGATAAGTTGATCAACAGAATTATGCACGGGAAGATGGATTGTTTATAGGAGATGGCCAAGATATCGCCCGTGGGAGAATCAACAGATGAGATCAATTAACCTAGTAAAATACTGGATGGTGATCTTATTATGCTCTGACTGGCTATTGCATAGGCCCACTTATGATTTTTATTTCTTCTACTGCTGCTGCTGCTTCTTTTTCTTCGTTGTTTTGTTTCTCTTTTTGTTAATGATGGGTTGGGCTTGGGATCACCAAACTTGGCCCCCCCCCCCCCCTTTTTTTTCTTGTTAAGAGCTTTGGTCTCGGGTCGAGACTAACCTGCAGTTAATCCCAAAATATGGGTCAATCTGTAGGCACGTGAAACGAGCTCGTGGAGCTCGAGCTTAACCCGAAAGAAAGAAAAAGGGTTTAGAACCCTATTCGACTTCTTCTGGACTTAGGGAGGAAGTTAGGACTTGGAGGAAAAGGGGTGGTTTATGATGGCTTCCTGTTGGTGATGGCGAAGGCAGCGAAGGGAGGCTGAGGGCTGCGGTGATCGGCAATTGTGCAGGCGAACTCCGGTGAACGATACGTCCTCTAACTCTTGGTCTCTCTTCTCTAATCTCTTTGCTTTTTTTTTTTTTTTTTTGGTTTAGGATGGGGATTGGAAGGCAAAAGGAGGGAGTTAGAATCGATTTGGCTTGGGGGTGGAGTGTAGGTTGCGGATTCGGTTGGATTGGGGTTGATGTGAGTCGAATGGGTTTGGGGTGAAAAGGTATGAGTTGTGGAAGGGAGTGAGAGTGCTGGGAAGGGGATTTTTGTTCTGTGAGAAAGTTTTGGGACGGGAAATGGGTTCTGGGATGCGAACGGTTAAGGTTCAAGTTTGAATGGGGCTCTGGCGAGAGGTTGAGGGTAGGGTTTTTCAGTGAGAGGGACTGGCTTTAGGGTTTTTGGTTTTGGGTTTTATGGTTTCATGAAGATGGGCAGAGGGCGTTGGGGCGGCAAGGAAGGGTTCAGTTGGGTTGGCCCTTGGCGATTGGTTGGGGGAGGTGTTCTAAGATGGGTGAAAGTTTTGGTATGGGGGTGGCTATTGGGATTGGCAATGAAGGCATTTGGTGGGCTGCGATGGTGAGAGTAATGAACAAAGATGATGATGATGCTGATGGAATGGTGAATAGTAAAGGGCTCGGGGATGGGTTGGAGATGGGATCGAATGACGCAGACGAGGATGGGGAGATGGTGATGATGAAAATAACGGAGATGGGATACGTTACCTTGAATCAGCGATTAAACAGACGGCGATTCGAAATTGGATCTTCGCTTTGATACCAATTGAAGCAGTGCAGGGACGAAAAATAGCCAACGGGCTAATCTCCAAGCCAAAAGGCTTAAGGATAGGATTCTAGGTGCCTCACCAAAAACAATAACTCTCTCAACTGAGAACCAAACTCATAAGTTTATTGATATCAATATTGCGTGTCCCATGAAGAGGGATTACATGTTTATTTATAGCTAAGATGCTTTCTAGCCAATTCAAATCAAATAAGGAATCCTAAACCAAATATAATATGAACTTCTAAACATAAAAATATTCTAATAAACTTAAAATCTTAGAAAACTGAAAATCCTATAATAATTGTAGTTGAAAATTCTTCACTGGGCTTGAACCCAATGGGCTAGCCAATCATGGATCTGGCCTGCATCACAATATAGAGGTAACTCAAATGCAGACCAAATAAAAAAATGGGTATGGTAGGGTGGATGATAAGATAAGGATGTTGGCAAGTAGGATCTCTGTGATAAAGAGGAATAAAAATCAAGGGGTGTTTTCTCTTTTCTTTTATGAAAGAAAGGTAGAAAGACTCTTCCAAAGTGCAAAAGAAGCATAAGAAGAAAGGGACGGGTAGAGAGAAACTTCAAACATTTTTCTTTTTTAGTTAATAACATATTTACACATACATTAAAGAAAAAAAAAAGATTTTACTCTAGCAAAAATTATAATGACCCAAGCCCCACTATCCACATAATATTGTCCGCTTTGGCTCATGAGATTTCAACCCAATCTTGTCGCACGGTCTTAAAAGGCCTCGTGTGGCTAAGGCCAAGTCACACATCTATACCTAGAATCATAACTTAGATGTTTCCCCTGCCCCCTCTCTCTAGTCTCTAGGTGGATGCTAGCCAGATAGTATCCTTCTACAAGGGACCACAGGTGTGACCTACGTCCTCAGCTCTGATTCCATATATAACAATACTGGCCCATTACCCACATGATCCACAGGTGTGACCTACGTCCTCAGCTCGAATTCCATCTATAACAATACTGGCCCATTACCCACATGATATTGCCTACTTTGGCTCATGGGATTTCAACCCAATCTTACCGCACAATTTTAAAAGGCCTCATATGGGATTAAGGCATGGTTTAAAAAATCATTCGACTCGGACTAGGCACTATCCGGGTCAGGTCTTGGAGAGTCGAACTCGCCCACATCATTTTGAAATTAAAAAAAAAAGGCAAAGGAGGAATAGAATTAGGAGGAAAAAGCAAAAAAAAAAAAAAAAAAAGAGACAGCTGGAAAGGTGGAGAGAGAGAGAGAGAGAGAGAGAGAGAGAGCTACAGGTGGCAGACTAGCAATGAGAGAGCTACAGGTGCCTGCTGCTAACAGCTGCAGACTAGCAATGAGAGAGCTACAGGTGCCTGCTGCTAACAGTGGCAGACTGGCAATGAGAGAGCAGTCACTCCACTGCAGCTGCTCGAGAAGACAGTTTGGCGCTGCGATCTACTGGTGGCCTAGTTATCTGCAGGCACTTGGTTGATGTGCTGCTATGGTGGTTGTGGCTTGGTGATCTGCTGGTGCTTGGTTGGCACTGGAAGACTGATACGCTCTCTTCTTTCGTCTTTCTTCTTTCTTCTTTCTTCTTCTTCCCCTCTTCTCTCGGTCTTAGCCAAGCCAACTTACCTTCATAAGTCACTTTCTTCTTATCTTTTTCCACCCAGGCACCCACCACACTGCCAGAAGCCCAAAACTGGGCCCACCTGCAGTCAGTTGCTTTATCAACTGGCTGGGGTTTTTTTCTTTTCTTTTACTTTTTTTTTTTTCTCCAGTACATCACCAGGAGGCTAGTGCTTGGGAATGAGTCCAGCGAGTAAGTTGGGTCTAGGCCAGTGAGAGGGAGTGGGGTTCTTTTTTTTTATTTTTTCTATATTTTTTTAACAATTTTCTGGACATTGAACCTAACTCGGCCAAGTCGACTCAGACTCGAACTCAGCCTTGGCCAAGTCGAGTCCTGAGTCTTTCTTTTTAAACCATGGGTTAAGGTCAGGTCATACACATGTATACCCAAGACCAAAACTTGAACGTTTCCAATGTGGGACTTATGCATCACTGCATATCTAGTCCATTAGAGTTTCCCCCATCCCCTCTCTTTAGGCGGATGCTCTCCGAAGTCCGAACCCAACGCCCTTCTACAAGGGGTCCATAGGCATCTCATAACGACATACTTTCCCACAACAAAACAAAGCCATCCTCATCTCTGATACCATTCTGTAATGACCCGGGCCCATCACCCACATGATATTGTCACACATCAGAAGCATGCAAGTCTTGATCCTGGGCATCTATGTGTGTGACCTGGCCTTAACCTCACATGAGGCCTTCTAAAACGGTGAGGCAAAATTGGATTGAAATCCCAGTAGCCAAAGCGAACAATATCATGTGAGTAGTGGGCCAAGGTTTATTATAGACGATATATGGGCAAAGTACGGCTCTGTTTTCCGGTGGGGGAGTATGTTACACCTATAGCCCCACTATAGAAGGGCATTCAGCCCAATAAGCATCTACCAAAAAGAGAGGGCAAGGGAAACTCTACAAGACTGGGTATGCAATGGTGCATAAATTCCACATCGGAAACATGCAAGTCCCGATCATAGGTATATATGTCCATGAGATGGCCTTTAACCCCACACAAGGCCTTTTTAAAACCTACGTAAAATTGGGTTGAAATCATATGAGCCAAAATGGACAATATCATGCGGGTAGTGGGTCTATGCCATTATAGCCGAGAGCAGTTCCGTATTCTGATGGGGGAGCATCTCGCATCTGTGGCCCCCTCATAAAAGGGCATTCGGCTTGGCAAGCATCTACCTAGAGAGAGGACGGGAGAAACTCTTAAGAACTACGTATGCAATGGTGCATAAGTCCTACATCAAAAACATTTAAGTCCTGATCATGGGTAAATTATGTGTGACCTAGCCTTAACCCCACATCAGGCTTTTTAATACTGTGCAGCAAGATTGGATTGAAATCCCATGAACCAAAGCAGACAATATCATGCCGGTAGTGGGCTCCAGTCATTACAAAAAAAATGTGATAGAGCAATATAAAATAGCCTTAGCATACAACTAAGTATAATTTGCAATGCATGTAAAATTTATAGGTAAAATTCTGCATATTCAAATTTGATTTACATATATATGTGTAAAAGAAAACAACCATTATAGAATAGAAGGACACATAAATCTAGTGCCATTCAACCTACAAAAACTATAGAAATTCTAAAAAAATTTATATTTGCATAAAATCAATCACACTTGATTATGAGAAGATTCTTAATTAGAAAAGAAGAGAAGTAAATAAGATAAAAACTTCAAAATTCAAACTAAACATATTCAAAATTTAAACTTATTCCTAACATCTCGCTTCTAATATTGCTAGCATCCGTCGCAATTGCATGGTCCTTCCATGAAAAGGACCATGTGATTATTAATATTAATGAAAAAACAAAAAAGAATAAAGTCCCTTTAACTCTCTAACATCATGCAAGATCATCATCTTTTGCCGGTGATCACCGACAATCTTGTGAAGACCATCTTCAGTCACATCCCACTCGTTTAGAGTATTTTGATGCCTGTGGCCCACTAGATCAGATTTTTCGTGATTGTTCCAGAAGCTTGACGAAGAAAACAAGACTGTGAGGCTTATATGAATGCATGCACAAGGACAAATGCTTGATTATTATTTATATTCAAAGGAAAATATTATGGAAGTGAAGGGAGAGGACCATGAGCAATCTGATGGCAAGACCACAACTCGCCAATAGCTCAATACCATATAGGAATTCTAAAGGAACTACATTTGCATAAAATCAATTGTAGTTCATTATGACGAGTCATCTCAACTTATACAGCAGTAGTGAATAACACAGCAAAATGCAAAATGACCCTATTTAAAATTTAGACTCATTCGTAGCATCACTCTCCTAATATGCTAACAATATCCAATAAAGGGTCCATTACCCAAACCAACAAACAACCCAAGAATGGAAGAAACAGAAACAAAAACAAAACAATACAAAACAAAACCTCAACACACCCCAAACAACATCAAAAGCGAAAAAAGAAAAAAAAAACTACCAAAAGTGTAGCACATACACAGTACTTTGAAATGCAAAAAGAACAGGTAAGCAATTTGGATATTAACTGAGCTGTCCTACAAGTCTCAAAGGTGGAAACAGAATCATACCCAATAGGTGGATGCACAATGAGTCCATAACTAATCAAGTATATTATGGGACCCAAATTATAGTGTTCTCATACTGCTAATTAAGTGCTTGTGGTGTGCAACAAAGGTATTATAAATAACAAGCTAACTGTAAATTTCTAAGGAACTTTCAAGTAAAGCAGGCTTACCAGTTCAAAAACTTGACGGGGCTCTATAATAGATAAAAGATCATAACAAAAGAAAGCCAAGCTGCTATTCAAGCGTTTTGCCAAGCTTAAGCCTTTCTTGCACCTCTCATGTACCTCCGTGAGAAGACAATCATATAACTGCATGATACATCTGAATACGCTTTCCTTCAATTGCAGTGGCGGAATATCCTCACCTGTAGCAGAAGAGACAGCAGAAATACAACGCTGATAAAAATATAAAGGCATCAAGGCTTTTGGAATGTCAATTGTTAGAATCCAATAGTTTATGCAGATGGGATGGTATAAGTCCATTATTCAATTCCATTATATAATCTAGATGGGTAATATGGCCAACCCAAAAGAAAGTGATGAATTCTTAATGAAACATGAGACAACAGAAAGAAAAGAAACCTATTAACTAAACTAGAAGAAATAAAAACGTGTTCAAATTTCTTTAAAAAAAATGCATAAAGGTTAGCATGGATTCCACCACAAAAAGAACCAAGATCATTACAATTACGCAAACAAAAAAAAAAGTTACAAACAAGATCAAACAGTTCAGTCTTTTAATTACTGCATATGAAATCTTAATAGTGTAGTAGCGCTCATGCATACATGCAAGTAGGCAGGTATGCATGTACGTATGTAACCAACACGTCTGGCTTTTATCATTCATTCTTTCTGACCTTTATCCAAGATTCATTTGTAAAAATTAGCACTGGTGAGTGGTGATTCACTATGAGCATGTACGCAAACCTGTTCAGTGTAAGTATTTATGCAGATTTGGTGTTCGTATAAACATCAAAACTTCAACAGGAGAACCAACTCTCCCAAAAGGCATATGTAGAGAACATTCCAAGCCATTTAAGCATAAAGACACAACTATATATCATAGCGTCCTTCTTTTTCCCCTTCTGGTTTGATAATTAAGGTCAATTGCACATGCCCATACACATTTAAATCATGGTCAACTAACCCATAGACAAGACAAGAGCAAGAAATTAGTAACCTAGTTAGAATATCAATTTTGTGCAACCAAGTTGCACAGATCAACTAAATGACTAAAAACAATCAGAATTACTACAAATCTGATAAAAATATGAAGTATTTAAGATATATTAAAATTAGTGTGTCCGCTTTGCTAATAAGTTGGACTTCATGTACAATCATCATAATCATCAACATTGAAGCCTTAAATATGGGTTGGGTTGCATCAATAAAGTTCGCAACTTCACATCACCATGGTTGTAAAGCGTAGCGACTGGTATATCGCCCGAAGCGCCCAAGAACACTACGATTTTTTGGAAAAAGTGGTGCTCACAAACATAGCGGCCCATAGCGGCTGGCTTAAAAACCCCACTAGTCGACTTTTTTCTTCCCTTTTTCATCTTCACTTGCTGCAAGTGGGTCTTCTCCACTTTTCACTGCGCCAAACACTTTCCTTGCCTCCATTTTTCAAATCCCCTCAAAAAAAAAAAAACTAGAATCATAAACAAAAACATCAAAACATCAAGGTGGTATTCAAGATTCAAGAATCAAACTCAAAAAAGGTAACTTTATGGGCTTATTTTTTTCTATTTTGAGTTTCTTTCTCTCCTTTTTTTCATGAATCACTTAAAAATGAGTTGTTATTGTTAGATCCATGCTCCCCTTTGATCAAGCCCCTCTTTGTTTCACTTTCTTAATTTTTTATTTTGAATTTTATTTTCGGATTATTTTATTATTTGAAAATAGAAATCTATTTTATCCATGAAAAACCAACAAAATAAGTTGAAAATGATTCCCAAATGTTAGATCTATGTTTCGCATAGATCAATCCCACATATGTTTGTGTCTTTCTAGTTTTTTTCTGTTTTTTATTTTCATATTTTTGTATTTTTTGAAGAAAAAATTAATAAAAGTAAACGCAATCAAATGGGTTGAAAATGGTCCTCAAATGTTAGATCTATGTTTCCCATAGATCAATCCCACATATTTTTGTGTTCTTCTAATTTTTTCATATTTTTTATATTCGGATTTTTGAATTTTTTAAAAAAAATTAAAAAAGTAAACTCAGTCAAATGGGCCTAAATGTTAGATTTATGTTTCCCATAGATCAATCCCACATATTCTTGTGTTTTTCTAATTTTTTCATATTTTTTATTTTCGGATTTTTGTATTTTTTAAAAAAATATTTTTTATTAAAGTAAACTCAATCAAATGAGTTGAAAATGGTCCATAAATGTTAGATCTATATTTCCCATAGATCAATCCCACATATTTTTGTATTCTTCTAATGTTTTCATATTTTTTATTTTCGGATTTTTGTATTTTTTAAAAAAAATTATTTTTTTATAAAAGTATACTCAATCAAATGGATTGAAAATGATCCCTAAATGTTAGATCTATGTTTTCCATAGATCAATCCCACGTGTTTTTGTGTTCTAATTTTTTCATATTTTTTATTTTTGGATTTTTGTATTTTTTTAAAAATATTTTTTTTAAGTAAACTCAATCAAATGGGTTGAAAATAATCCCTAAATGTTAGATTTATGTTTCCCATAAATCAATCCTACATATTTTTTGTGTTCTTTTAATTTTTTCATATTTTTTATTTTCAGATTTTTATATTTTTTTATAAAAGTAAACCCAATCAAATGGGTTGCAAATGATCCCTAAATATTAGATCTATGTTTCTCATAGATCAATCCCACGTATCTGCATGTTCTTCAAATTTTTTTCTTATTTTTAAAATGTATTTAAATTTTAACCTATTACTTTTGAATATTTTTTAGGTATTGTGACGTGAAAAAATGCAACGTGAGATAGATCTTGCATGGAGTTATGGTGAGGTAATTGAAAACAATCGGTTAAAGATTAAGTGTAAGTTTTGTCACAAAGTGACCAATGGAGGCATTACAAGATTTAAGCAACATTTGGCCCATATGCAAGGCAATGTCGCAGGGTGTCTTGAAGTAGCCAAAGAAGTTAAGGGAGCAAATGAGAAATTTATTAAGTCAAGCAAAACAGAGAAAAATACAAATTAAAGAGAAGAGGCAGTAGGGTGTTGATGCAGCACACTATGATGTATTTGGAGATGAAGGTCTTAGTGCTACTTCTGATGATGAGGTTGAAGACCCATAAATGATGGCTGCACGTTGAGAGCCCCTTATGTCATGCCAAAAAGAAGTACAGCATTAAGCATATAGCCAGCGTAGAAACTATGATGCAGGTGGCTCATCTAATGCAACAAGCAAGGGCAAGGGTATTGCGGGGAAAATGCATAGAGCATTTAGCACCTGACAACAGTATGATGATATAGAAATTATTTCCACTCGGACGGCTACACCTACACAAATCGAAAGAGGGGTTGGTTTTGTTGATCCTCTAGCACATAGATTAGAGGCAGCTAAGCAACAAAAAATCTCTAATGTTGTTAAAAGTGTTATGAAAGCTGCAAGAGATAGATTAGCCAAAACTACAAAAAATGGCTAATTCATAAGAATATACCCCCCACAGCAATTGATTCTCTTTATTTTCAGACAATTCTTGATGTTACGACTCAAGCTGGGCGGGGTATTACGACGCCATCTGTGTATGATGTGGTGAACAAGTACCTTGAAAAAGAATATAAAGAAATAAAGGCTTGGGTGGAGACGCTTAGGCCCATGTGGGGGCAAAATGAGGTCACTATTATGTGTGACAGGTGGACAAGCGGCACCCAAACACAATTAATTAACTTTTTGGTGTATAATGTCGCTGGAATTGTCTTTATGAAGTCCATTGATGCATTTGAAGAGAAATGGGCAGTAGATTATATTTATAGGCTTATGGATAAAGTTGTAGGAAGTGTTGTGGAGGAGAACATTGTTTATATTGTGACAGACAATGAAGCCAATTTTAAGAAGGCTAGTAAACTATTAATGGAAAAAGGATGCATTTATTTTGGACCCATGTGCAACACATTGCATTGACCATATAATGGAAGATATTGGAAAGAAGAAACATGTAGCCACTGTGATCAAGGCATGTAGAGGCATTACAAGGTTCATCTACGACCATTCATAACTCTTAAGCTAAATGAAGAGATTCACAAAAAATCATGCCTTATTGCGTCTGGCATCTACTAAATTTGCTACCCATTTATTGCTATGAAAAGCCTAGTTAACATGGAGAACGGAGCTAATTCAAATGTTTGCATCAGAAGAATGGCTTCGTTCGAAATGGGGCAAAGCAACCAATGGTCCAGAGTTCAATATCTCAATTCTAATGAGGGACAATAAATTTTGGGCTAAAGTAGAGAACATATTAAAGGTATATGAACCTTTACTGCGGACTGTAGATGGTGATGAAAAGCTGACAATGGGGTACATTTATGGAGCAATTGATCGGGCAAAGCAAGCCATTATAGAAAATTGCCAATATCATGATGAATACATAAGAATTATTAATGCCCGGTGGAACGATCAATTGCATGTTGCAGCTAGTTAACAATTTAACATAATTCATTAAATGCTTTTTTTAAAATTTTTTGACTCATTAACAATTTAACTCATTGTACGCTCTATTTTTTTCAATATAAGTTATTTTTTAAATCCTGAATTCTACTATCACAATGCCCCACACCACACTAAAGCAATAGATAGGAATTGTGAGTAGGATTAAGGATAGTGTTGAAAAGATTGAGTGAAGATGATCACATCGAAGCTATAAAAAAGGTGAGTTACTTAAGAAATTTGTTTGATCTTTTAACTATATTAGAGATAACTGTATTGATATTTTTCTAATTATTTATTTCTAATTTTTCGCATTGTAGATTTCTACTTATACACATAAAAGAGGGACTTTCACTGACCCTCTTTTTTACAGTGAACAATTGGAAGATGTCCACCTAGTAGTTATACACAACTAACAACACATAGAAGAGGGACTTTCTACGATTTAAAGATGTCTTTTTCTTCTTCTTCTTCTTCTTCTTCTTCTTCTTCTTTTTTCTGTTGCATTCCAACCAATTAGTGGGAGAGTTTTGGAGAGAGTACTCCACGTCTAAGAAGAGCAACCATTCGCATCCTTAGTCAAGCAACAACATCATCAAACTGTGAAAGGAATTGGAGCACTTTCTCCATGATCCATACAAAGCCCAAGAATCGGATAACCATGAGAAAACTCAACAAATTGGTATACTGCCATTACAATCTTAAGTTGAGAAATAGAAATAGAGAGAGAAAGGCTAAGGATGATCCTACTTATTATCCAATTAATTTAAATCACATATTCAAAGACGATGATCCCTTACTTCCATAGATAGCCAAGACTGAGGATCCATTGCTAGATTCAGATCGGGACTTTCAACAAGAACTACAACATTTAATTGCTGAAGATGTACAAATGTCAGGAGGACAGCCACCTCAAGGAGAAGAAAGTAGTGCAAGTGCAATATCCAAAAGGAAGTAACCAGTTCATACTATGTCATCTTCTCACAATAGTAGTTCCATCGTTGCCTCTTCCAATAGCCATGGTGGAGAAGATGGAGAAAATAGCGAGACTGGTGGTACACTACAAAGCTCTATCAAAATGATGAAGAAGAAAATGCCGTTCCCATTGAGAATGTAGAGTAGTTTCCCCAACAATCAAAAATGGATCTAAAACGTGCTTATCAAAAGCGACGGAGAGTGTCACCACCCGCACACATAGATGAGTAAGGGAATATGGGTGGAAGTGGAAATGTAGGAGGGGAACAAACAGCATCTTGGAACCCTTTTTACAATGCTCCATTTCCACATTAAGACTACAGGCTGTATCCTTATCAACCATCACAATATTGTCAGTATGGTCATGTGCAACAAGAAGAACAATATTCGGCTTCAGGGTCTTACTCATATGGTGACTATGATAATAGTCAACCTCAATATAGATATCCACCTCCTCCAAGCTCCTTTGATTTCTTCTTTGCATTCCAAAATCCCAATGCCCACCAATATCAAATTCAATTTGGCGGGAATGTGCAATATCGTAGTGGCACAACAAATGATGATAGAGATGATGACACTGATAACAATGTGATTCCCGGAAGACATTCCCCTTGGTATTAAAGCCAATCAGCAAGGTATTCCTCCATTACAAAGGGTTGGCTCTTTAAGTAGATTACTAGATTGTTTTTCTATGAAGTCTAAATATAGTTTATCTTTCATTCTTAAATGAATCTTGATGAAATTTGTTTATAACATTTTTTTATAACCCTTAAGTATTTAAGTTGACATAACTAAACAACATGAATCCATATGAAAAACATTGATCATTCATATTCTTTTCTATTGATATAACGATACAGGACCTCATGCAATGAGAGAACCATTATATACCCATATACTAGTTACTTTTAACATATATTCTATCATTTTCCAATATTTTGGATTTTCTGAAATTTTTTCGAAGTTTTTTGAAGACTTTTTCAAATCATACCGCTACACTGCTACCACTACGTAGCGTTTCGGCGGAGGGCCGCTACGCCCGCCGCAACCGCTATTTTCATCCTTGCACATCACCATCAAGGCCTTACGGACCACAAATATCTGAACCAACACAAGGGGTTTAGATTTAGACAATCTGATGTCTATGATATCAATGATAAAGACCATCTACCATTGAACCAATCCTACATGGGGCACAAGCACCAAAGTCTGCTTGGGGAGGAGACAAGGACTAGAACATGGTGGATCATGTGACTGCTCTTTCCTAAGAGTATAAAGTTTGTTTTGTTTAATTGGAAATAGTATAAAGTTTGATAGAGCACTCATACATAACAAACACAGTGTCCATAGGGGATCCGTTGGTCCACATTAGGGCACCACTAGGCCACGTGGTATAGCCAAGACCACATGGCTGGTTGATCAAACCGTTCCGAATATCAGCTGATACCTTCTATTTTATTGCTGTTGTTTTTTAACTTTATTGGTTTTATTTTTTTACTTTGAGATTACTAATTTGATGGGTTATAACAGTACACCTACTTCTAATTAGAACAACTAAGTTAAAATTAAACATCTATAGCCAAAGAATAATGACAGATCAACATCCTGCATTTGTTTATAACTAGAGTCTTTTGAATAATATGTATGATAAATATCAAAACATCCCCACCCTACGGCTTCTTTGTTTTAACAAGATTCAGCTGTTCCAAGGTCTGGAACGTATTTCCCCTGATTCTTGAGCAAGGTGTGACCTTCAAGGCCATAACTGGACCCGCTGTAGAGTTTTCATGGTAGTTTTTCCTCGTATTTCTTTCTGTTTGCTGTTTGAGTACTTTAATTGTAGATTCGATATTATTAAGAGCCAGATTTGTTAGGACTGCCTGTTCCTTCTCATAGTGTCCACTTGTTTCAAGGGTGACATGCATCACAATCCCATCTATCTGGAGTAGGTTTTCTAGTTCTACTTTTCCACCCAACCCTATTTGAAGCCATCTTCTCTATAATCCCATAATCTATTATATTTTCTCCTCACAACATCATTCAAGGTTACTACAAGTCTCACACTTCTGCTTGTACTTAATATACAAAAATACAAGAAAAGTAAGTAAGACATCTGAAATGAAACCAAACAAACTAGAGAAAACATGGCATACCAATTAGCATAGATGAATGACACAAAATTCAGTTGCGAAGATATATCATAAAGGAAAGATAGAAGTTACTGCATTCAAAAATATTATTCATTTTTTAATTTGAAGATAGATAATGAATCAAAACATTATACTGAGACAGTTACAGTTGGGAACCAACAAAGAAAACTGTTTATTTGAAAATGTACCATCTTATAGATATAGACATCCAAAAATTTGCAACTACCTGAAGGAAGATTATGATAGTTAAGGCGAGCTTGCTCCAGTGCCATTGATTTGACAATAAGCTCTAGGAAAAACCATGCCATTGCCAACACATCATCATAAACTGGTCCAACTCGGTAGCCTTTGGCCTGGGAAAGGCAAGTATACAAGTCTAATGAATAAAAGTAAACATAAGGGATAGCACATTATCATAAAATTCTCACATATCATACAATTCCATTAAGCTCAAAGTACTCAGCTCCTGATTATTAGGTAAAAGAGATGGGGCACGGTTTTAAAACTAGACCAAAACAGAGTCAACTCGGCAGAGAGACATCGGACTCACTCCCTACCAAACCGCTTGGAATCAGCTGAGTCACTTGTATATTTGCTGAGTCCTAGCAGCAACTGGCTGAGACATAACAGAGGGTGGTCTACTAAGTTGGTTAGTATGCCAAGCTTTGAGAATAAGATGACAGAGAAATCAAATCTCCCCATAACTTACCTAAATCAACTTTTACAAATCAAAAAGTTTAGACAAAAATAGAAAAAAGACTGATAAATATGGTTGAATCATAACGCTGACGTAACCTGAGATACTGTCAGCAGAGGATACAATTCCAGAAATTAAAAAAAAAAAAAAAACATGACTTGAACCCACAGCCATGTGGTTGTGATAATAAGAATCTACTGAGAGTCATCGTTCTCTTGTTTTAGTTCCCAAAACAACTTGAGTAACAAAGTGCCAAACTACAGAAGACAATGAAAGGATATTTTTCAGTTTTATGCCATCAGGAATCCCTAGTACAGGTGCTTTCTAATGATTCATGGAAACAGATGCCAAAAAACAGAATTAGAATCATTCACTTCTTCATGATTCGTGTATTTCCTTTTAGTTTGGGGGTATTTTTTGGATATTTGTAATTTAGTTACCAATAAATAGCTAACCCTATATTAGAGTATCTCCAGTTTTGCTCAAAACTCACATGCATACAATAGAAATAATGGTAGTTATTAACAGCATAAGCTGTGATGTGCTGACAGAAGGCCTGCACCAATATACGTGGAAGGTGGACAAAAAACAATATAAAAGGTTTTAATCATAGCAGGAAATTCATTCTTTTTAGAAAAAAGAATCTCAAATTATTTTTAGGTATCTAATTACATGATTGGAGAATGGAAGATTTTTGTGAATATAATGTGTCAAGATATTCTGGACATCCACTAATTAAGTATAGATGGAACAAGGATCTTTGATATACTTTGTATCAAGTAAAATTTAAATGATCAATTACACACAGCTTTTCCAGCCAAGTCAGTTGATTGAATAAAGTTGGTGCAAAGGACTTTATTAGATTCTATGGACAAGGTCTAGAGAGACAGATACGAAATCAAGGGAATGGAAACAATGTCCTCTGAATTTCAATATAATCTTGAATATGAAATCACTCAAGTTTTGCATTCGCATCTCTCGGTTCATACACAAACACAATATCATCTGCAAACAGCATATGCCAAGGTACCTCCTCTTGAAGATGATCAATAAAAAACACAGCATACGAGGTTGGAACTCATAACCTCTGGCCTTTTAAAGTACCTAACCTAACCACTAAACCACACACACACTATATGATAATATGATTATAAAATAAAAGCACAGATCTATTTGTCCACATGAATACATATTAGGCCATGTTTGGCAAATCTTATTTGTTTGAAATAGATCTGTATGAAACAAATCTGTTTCAAATGGCCCTATTTGGAACAGATGTTTTAGAATCAGTCCTGTTTGGTAACACACAAAGACCAATCGAAGTAGACTATTTTAAATCAACGGTTGAAATTTTTTTACAAATCTCTTGATTTCCATAAGGAACCAAGCTTTTAAATGTGAACCCATATCCTTTTTTAGTATTCCTAAGAGAATCAACAGCTAGGATCTTCATATATGGGCCCACAAAGTCCATAAAATTAGATCAGATGGTTCACCTTTTATGGAAATATCTCAAGATCCATGAGAGATCAACAGCTCACAGTTGAACCCATACCCGTATTTGGAGTGTCACATATTTCCAATGGTTAAGATGGGGACTTACTGACCCAAAATTCGAGAAAAAAATTGAACAAATGGACTGTTTAAACATCACATTTTAACTGTTGAGAGAATGTGGTACTATCCAATGGTTCTCAGATTCTTATCATTTCCTCTAAATCTGGACCAAAATAGTGGCTGAAATTTCTAGCCATAACTCCAAATAGGATTAACGCTTCTGATTGTGATAAAGAGGCCACAGAAGTCCAGAAAAATGGATCGATGGTTATGTGCTTTTCACAAATATCCCAAGATCCAAGACAGATCAATGGCAGAAATTTGACTTGATAGCTGCGTTTGGCCTTCTTCATGATTCCAACAGTTGAGATCTACCTCAAACAGTGCCTTTTTCCGCTTCATATGTAATCATCTGTTTCAAATCTGACGATTTCCGAGGCCAGGCGAAATAGAGGCTCAACCTCTTTATGAGGTTTGAAATGGAGGTAGATAAGGCGGTTACCAAACGATCTTAAACCATTTTCAAACAGTTTTAAGTGGAAAAGAGTTTGATCATAGATTTGCCAAACGGCCCGTCAGTCTACTGGTACCATTTCATCAAGATTTGAGATATCAATCATGCATAGGATCTTTGATAGGCATATTGATCGTATGAGCCCCTTCTTGATGAATGTTGTTGTTTTTCTACATGATTCATCCTGGGCTGATACAGCCAATATATTAGCCAATATGAGTCGGGTGATATTTTTATCTTTCAGTTTGACATTTACCGAATTTACTAAATGCTTTTTAACATACCTTGAATCGTAGAAACTAAAACTTCTTCACAAGTAAATAACTTTTTTATTTTATTTATTTGGGGTGGTTGTGTGTGTGTTTGTGTGTTGTCACCTGGCTCCATGACAGCCAAAAAACAAAGTGCAAACTATTTCTGGATTTCTCATGGCCTGGCTATATTATTTACTGAACAAAGTGTCAGTTCCCAATATTAAGAAATCTGAAACTTTTCCATGAAGTACTACAACAAAGGAGAATTTTCAAAAGAATATTTACATTAAAATGTATGACAACTAATACATTAGTATAATTAATAAGTAGATTAAAAAAAATCATGTGCACTTAAACTAGTAGAAGCACAACTGTGTTCCATAGACCCCATGAGTATGGGATCAAGTTAGTTCTATACCTAGGCTCACAGCAAACCAAGGAACACAAATCTTGGGATGCTTTATACAGTTCACATCAATCTCCTTTACAAAGAAAATAGATTGTAAAAGTATGATTCAGTTTTCCATCATCATCATCTTCATCATCATCAAAGCCCTATCCCAACGATGTTTGGGTTGGCTGCATGAAATTTGTTTCTCCATTCTGATCAATCCTAAGCTAAATCCTCTAATAGGTTGCACTTCTTCGAATCTATCATAGCCAATTCCATCCAAGTTCTCTTCGGCCAACCCCCTTTTCTTGACAGGCTTCGGCCAACCGCCTTTTCTTGACAGGCCATCAACGTGCATTGAAAGGCTTTTCCTCGGCGGCGCCATTCCTAACATGTGTTTAGACATGTCCAAACCACCTCAAACCTTGTTAATTTATCAACTTTGACGCTGCCCATGAAAGACTTTTCCTCATTGGCATCATTCCTAACATGTGTAGAGACATGTCCAAACCATCTCAAGCTGTGTTAATTTATCACCTATTGATGTTACCCATGAATGCTCCCAAATGCGTTCATTTATAACTCTATCTTTCCTATTTTTACCACATATTCATCTCTACATTCTCATCTCTACTTTAATCATTTTTTGCATATTTTGCTTCTCAACTAGCCAACATTCTACTCCATAGGTCATGATTGGTGTAATCACTATCTTGTTAAACTTTCCCTTCAATCTTGATGGTACACAATAACGACAAAACACTCCATAATCAAATCACCACTTCAATCATCACACTCTTATCCTATGCCCCACATCTTCCTCAAACTCTCCATCCTTACTAATTATGAAGCCAATGTATAGCAATGAATCTCTTTGTGGTCACTCTTGAACTTCAATTTTCACAGCAGTTTCAACTCCTTGCACATCTCCACCAAAGTCGCAATTCATATATTTTGTCTTTATATGACTTACTAAAAGGCCTCCCGCCATCTCTCAAGTTTTGCATTCACATCATCTCTCAATCTACATCATGTCCCGCATTTCAGTTTTAAATAATTAAATCTATTCTAGAATTACTAAAACCGTATCAAAGTACAATCCATAATAGAGAGAACAGAATTTGCTAAAAAGGGGTAAACATTTTCACACACACTAGAGCAAAACTTTTTTTGATACTACAGTGGGGACTTGAAGTCATGCACTCTTACATCCATATCTCTAACCAAGTAAGCTATCGCATGAACAACTTAGAGCTTCTTTCTTGACCTTCCTAGGTGGCGTGCAGTCAAATGCTAAGCTCTACAGACCTTGATGAAAGCACGAAACAGTGGGGCATTTCCTTTTTGAGAGAATTAGTTCTTTTGGGCTTGTAGAACAACAATTTTGTAGAAATTTCATTTTTAAAAATCAACAGAGATATTTAAAGAGAAGGCATTCCTTGGAAGATCCATTGGGTTTTTTTTTATTTTTTAGAAAGGTAAATACTCACACACCCAAGCCACACACACTCACCTAAGTCTCTTCCATCATTGCTACAGCCAGGGATTGATCCCATTGTGAGAATTTATAGGTATATATTTCATTCACTATCGGTAAGACAATAAAATAAGTGAGGTGTTTGTGAAATTAAAAAACTGAGGTGTGGTTACGCAGTCAAATATGAATTATACAATGTAACAGAGAAAGTGTACTGGACACAGAGCCCAAAGAACAGTTACACTGAAGCTACATCCCGAAACTAGTTCTAGGAAACAGTTAAAGAATAGACTTGATTGGCACTTTCTGAGACAATTCAACAAAGGGTACAATGTGATTCTCTAAAAGAAATAAAATCCCCAATATTGATGAAAAGGAATCCAAAAGAAACTCAACATGCTAATATAAGGTACCAGCTAAGTAAATAAATATACGTACCATTCAACAACAAAACTGAAGAAATATGTCAATCAAAATTTCAAATTCATTGGAACCAGTAACAGAAATTATTTTTATCCAACAAGATAAGAACAAATGTAATGATTCACTATTCAAATGAAGTAGATACATAACGCATACAACAGCATAGTTAGTTGACGTGAAAAAAGAAATTAAAAAATAGAGGACGAATAATAAACATAATGGTTCTGGGGTTTTTTTTTTACCATTTATTAACATAAGATTGATAATATAAGCATTCTTTTTTTTTTACTAGTTATGGCCATAGGGCCTGTTTGGTAATTTTACTTATAGAGTGAAGTGAGGTGAATGGTCACTTTAAAAGATAAAAAAAATAAGTGGGGTTAAATAGACAAATGATGAGATTTTGTCCTTTAGTAAAAAGAGAATGTAACTTTTTTTTATTTTTTTTGTTAAAAGTAGATATGTTTTGTCATTTAGTGGTATGCAAAAGCAAATTTTTTACTTTTTAGTGAAAAAATAGAAGAATTTTTTTAAATGTGGTATTTTTGATGTTACTCTTTTTAGTTTAGTGTGTCTTGAAATGACACATCACTTTAATTCACTAGTGAAGTGAGTTTACCAAATGGGCCGGATGTAATAAAATCAACAAATCAAGATAAAATATCATGCCGGATTTACCTTACTCCGTGCCAAGCTTCCCCAGACAGTGGATAAGCCAGGATAAACCGGTAGTTGCCTGCCGCCAAAGTCATCAAAAGCATAATCAACAAAGTTAACAAGAAAACGGTTTCTTTCAGCCCCATCAGACGATTCCTGCTGAACCCTGCAGAAAAGACTTTCTAATATCAGCATACAAAGAGAATAAGCCAATAATTCTAACATTAAGAAAAGATATGTGACCAATGAATCCATTTGCAATCTCATTGGTCCAGCTTGAGAAGAATTTAATGACTCTACCCAGCCATTTAGCGAATCAAGTCAACCCCAGATTAGACTATGAGAAGCCTAAAGCAGCAGAAACAGGGCAACAACATTCAAGTAGCATCAGCAGAAAAGTCCATGGCAATCAGCAGGATCATTTTGTATAATCATCATTCATCAATATTTGACTCACTGAACTGATGAAAACATCACTCCTGTAATGATAAGTATGAAGTGCCCAAACCAGAATTAAAATTTAAAACATTAACCAGCTCTGAAATTAAATCTGAATGTACTTGCAACTTTGTAAAATGATTGGAATGAATCAACCAAATATGGGCTCCAACAATAAAATATGCAATAAGTTGACAACCAGGTAAAAAATTGGATAAGAAAAAACTGAGAGGAAGAGAGTAAAATAGAAATAGAGAAGGAATGCTAGTAAAAAAAGAGTTCGATCAAGGAAGGGAGACGAAAGAATAGGGCAAGAGGCAGAAACAAAGATGAAAGAGAGAGACTACCTAAAATGGTGGGAGGGACATAAAATGCCACATTTGCATTTATTACATGCAGGTGTGTGTACAGAGAGAGAGAGAGAGAGAGAGAGAGAGAGAGTCTTTTTCTGTTCAGAGAGACTAGTGCACATCCCCTTATATAGACCACAACAGAGGAACATTTATTTCAAGTATTTTGAGGTTCCAAGCTTAAGTAGAAGAGGGAGGGACACAGAAAACTGTGTAAGAAGAGAACGACAAAAAAAGATGTATTATTACCCTTGTAAGACTTTTCAAGTTGTCTACCCTCAAAAGACTTTTTAACTTGTCTACATAATATATCCCAATGAAAAACAATCTTACGGCCCTTCCTATTATGAGGATTATTCCCTAGCATCAGTTAAACATAGGATTTATAATATGCATGCACTAGATATAGAATATAAAATTTAAAGCCCAATATGACCATAAACTCATCTTCCTAGCAGACTACCATAACCTTCTTTTCTGTTCTTTTCCTTTTTTTCTTTTTTGGTAACATGACTCCCAACACACAACCAAGTCACAATGAGCACCTTCCAACCATATAACAACTTGTATCCTCCATAGAAATATTAGATATGTCCAAACAATTGATTGAATGGTGGTAGAAATAAAATGGCCATGGTTTTAAAAAGCAGACTTCACCCCTAACTTGGGAGGGGAGGGGTCAGGTCAGGTCAACTCAACCAAGTTGGATCAAGTCCCCAAAAAAAACATATCATTTTTCTCTCTACTCTGTAGAGAAGGGGGTTGGAGGAGAGTAGGAGATTGAAGGAGCTGGAGGGGAAATTGAAGGGATATGGGGATAGAGGTGAAATTGGGGCAATTGAAGAACAACAACAAAGCGATCGGTGGGGGGAGAGGGGGTGGGGGTGGGGGTGGGGGTGGGGGTGGTGGTGTCGGGCGTTCTTCTAGAAGACATGGCCATTGAAAGGGATTTAGGATTTTGATGGGTATAGGTATGGTGGTGGTGTGGGAGGGTGTTCTAGAAGACATGGCCAGTGAAAGGGATTTCGGATTTTGATGGGTATGGTGTGCCAAGTTTTAAACGCTGAAAAAGACAATTAGGTAAAAAATCAATGACACAACTTATAGGCATTCAAATACGACAACACATGATTCAAGCTCACGTCATTCCATGTGTGTGTGTGTGTGCATGGGAAATAATCCTATGAGAACTAGTTCTCACCACTGTTTTGTGAGAAGTCTAGGTGGGGCTCATCTATCATCCAATCCAAATCTCACAATACACAGGAAGCCCCCTGATAGTCACACGCCCCAAATTTTGATCAAATACGAATTTACTGGACCATTGGATCGACTGTACAACAATCCGAATGGACTAGATTTGTGGGCCATGGATAAAGGGTTTAGGGATATGTAATTGGGGCCAAACTTGATATTTAAGGTGATCCCACATAGATCTTTCCATCCCCCCTCGTCCCATCCCCAAATGAGAACCACAAGTCGGCTCCATAAAAAGTTTTCACAGTAGGTGTTTGAGAACACTTCTCATAAGATTAAAACACTACATATATAGAGAGAGAGAGAGAGAGAGAGAGATATCCCATACTGCCATCACTACCATGCAGATGACAACAGCCATCAGCACCATGCAGATGACAGCTAACTTTCTAATTTGATCCAAACCTTATATATCAGTGCTGACCCAAATATAGTCCAACTGAAGTAATATAAACCATGGACTCGCATATCTGAATTGTAAAGTTACATTTTCTAGCAAAAATTTCAAGCAATTTGATGAAGTGCATGTTTCCATACTTTTTAAAATGATCAATTTAAGGGCCAGTAAACCTCATATGAAATTATGAGTTATTTTTGGTCGGTATCATGTGCTGTGGTTGGGACATTAGCATTGATCATAGGGACATTGGCCATTATGGGAATATATGCGTTTACACATATCTATAAGAAGCAATATCCAGCAATTGGAAACCCCCCACGTGGTGAGGTGAGTCCCCATATTCCAGAACATGCTTGCTAAGCTCATAAATACCAGAATATTTACCTATATAATTTTGCTATGGGGATCTACTCAGAGTTGAAAATAGGCATGCTTCCTTTTTAATGATAACTTTCATTAAAAGCTAGAAAGTACGAGATAGGCCTGCTTTCGAGAACAGCTTTATCTCAAATTTTCTTATTTAAATTGTAAGGGTTCTCAAGAGAGAAGTGTGACTACATATCCATAGTTATGACAATTTTTAATCAAGAAAACATACCTGGTTAAGATATTAACCATAGCTCGAAAGGCAGCAACCTGTCAAGGGGTAAGATGAGAAAAATTTTGTATAAGGCATCCAACAAAGGATTCTATCAATACAAGGACAGAAAAGATACAAGTGAAAACATCTTTTTTTGTCTCTTTAATGGTGCAAGTGACAATATTAGAAGCACACAAATGATGCATAAATAGAAATCATGAATTCATAACCAAAACATAAGTATAACGATGATGGCATGTAAGTCAACATATTACTTAAAACTTAAGTGGAAGAAAACAATAACTCTCCATCACTAACAACCTGAAGTGTTTCTCCCCCATCACCTATAAGATGTAGAAGCATATTAAGGATCGGTTGCAGAAATTGCAACAAGGCAGAAGAATCCACATTCTTTAAGCTGTTGATAGCCTGCATCAAAATTTTATACTTCATCAGATTAATGAATTCACAGAATAAAATACCACTGGAACTAGCTGCATGGTTTGCATATATATTATAACTAAAATTTCCAATGAAAACAAAGCTTTGGTGCATGTGTATTCATAAAAAAGAAGTGACAAAAAGATCAGCCCAAAAAGTAGCATATAAACAACTAAAAACACAGTTTCAGCAAGTGTTATATTAGTACAATAAACTCAAAATGAACAGCATCTAACCATTTACAAGTTTCTTAGTTACTTTTTAGTTCTTTTTCATTTTTCTTTTTAATGGTAAGTTTCTTAGTTACTACTAACCATGTCCTTTTCCTGCACCCTTTTCTTGAATTCAAAAGATTTTGGAAAACCAGTTTCTGGATGCATACAATGTAACATAACTGAAGCCAATAATGCAAATAGAACACTGATTAAGCAACTCTCACTTTAGAATTCACCCAAAAACAAAAGGTACTTCTGCTTAAGGATTTTTCTTATATTTTCGCAATAATACTTGACACTGTGTGACATAGCTGAGTTCCTTACATATTTAGATTTTAAAAGAGTTTGCTGCAACCACAATGTCTAGTGGATTCCAATGGCACAGTGGGAGCTGTTCATGGAAAGACGGAAAGTATTCAAATTTCATTTCAATTTTCAAATTTCATAAAAATTGAAGATGTTAAAGATCCTATAACAAAGTCTTAAAGAACAGGGTACAAATTCCTAAGGATCTTAAAACACACCAAACAAAACACCCATTCAGTTCAAAATTTCCTGCTGTTGGATTCAAACAATTCCATAAGCCCTTATTTCACTGCATCAAAAGAATGCAATATAAGTTGAGTAAAATGACATCTAATGAAGGTGATAATGAATTCATTCAATGTAATAGTAAACATTAAGTAATGAAATATTAAAAGAATGCACTCTATGCATTCCATCAGTGTAATAATAAATATTGATTGGAACCCATTGCACAGTTAAGAAGGTGCACATTGTAGCAGCCTCAAAGTACAGATGCAAGTAATGTTTAGAAGAATAAAAAAAATGAAAAATCTATAATAATAATAATACCTCAAGAAGTTCAGAACCCCAAGGTGGGCTTGTACGAAGAGTATGCCTGTCATATTCAAGAAAAAAATCTCTAATGCGCTCATTCATTGGGTACAATGAGGAACATAACCTCAACCGCAACCTAAAGACATTTTTTCCATCCTCTATATAATCCAGCCGCTCCTACAAAGGAAATCCAAGAAGTGAACTAACATGTTTTCAAAATATGAAACATGAAACTTTTTTGAACGTCTCAGTTGAAAAAAAAACATTTAATAATATCAAAATATCAAGAAAAAGAATTGTGGAATCACTATTCAAAAAAAAAAAAAGAAAGGAGTTAAAGAATGCCAACTGCTATGCATAAAACTTGAGCAATCTACCACGTAAACAAGGATGGTGAAGCAAATATATACATCATCAGTATCTTGACTGATTAAAACAAATTTCTGAAAAATATATATCAATAAATGGTTGAAAGATACCTTGCCACTATCTTGGAGATAATGGGGAGCCAACTCTCTCAAAATTGGCAAAGATATTTCTGAGCGAAGCCTGAAAGAAACATTGCAATATTGCATATATTAAATCCCTCAAATCTTTGTCATAATTGCAAGAACAGTTTCATAGTAAGACCACTTCCTCCCAAGTAGAGGAACTACACTAACCGTCTACAACAATTGCAATCAGACAGGATAAGAAAATTTATAATGCAAAGATAAGCAACAAAAATTGTATTCTATGAACTCAAAGATCACACATCTTCCAGAAAATCAAGTACATACAAAAATCAATACTTAGAAGACACATCTCTTGAGCATAATAGTTTCCTTGCTTATTTCCAGCAATTAGGGGATATTACTAGGCATGAGTTAGTGACCTTCATTTCGAAATTTACTACATGTGAGTACATATCTAAAAAGTTAGGTGTTTCCTTCATTGTGCTGCTTCACTAAGGACCACTCTTTTTTACTAAAAAACATCTGACTTTACAATCTTACCATGAAAAATTCACAAGGTTTTACCTGAAGTGGGATGATATATTTCACTTGTTCAGAGACAATTTTGGGAGGGGATGGATGCTTTAATATGAGAAATTCCAATTTGAGAAAAGAATTTTCTTAAAAGGCAACTTAAATGGGCATAAAGGCGAGGATGGTAGAAGCAAAAAAAGTGCATGAAGGACAATAATGATGCAGGCCCTAGGGTAACGGCTTACATAGGGGTGCCGAAGCACGTATCCAAAGGACACTGCGAATCGTCAAGAATACTTCAACAAAAAAGGACGCACCTCTCGGAGATAAAACCCAATTCTATTAATCAATCAAGTCTGAGAATTTCTTCTTTACAATGTCGTATATACAATAAAGGCAAACTTAATGCCTAAGCAAACCGTAAGCTATAAATAAAAATTTTCCTAATAATAATATAATTAGAAATCTACTAATAAAAATAATATAATCCTAATCTAACTTGAAGAGGGACCACCTGAGGGGCCCAGATTGCATCAAACAACATGGAGAATGAAACGAGTTTGGAGACATTATATTGGAATGCATTGGCATTTGAACTTGTAATAGCCAAGGGTAGACCCACGTTCATGGGTTTGGGGGCCGAATTCCCCACCAGACCCAAAAAAAGCCCATAAGTGTGACAATGAGAATATTGCCAGCAGTAAGAAAGAAGAAGACTCTTAACTTGGAACCATACAAGACTGTGGCCCCTTTTTCCACACCAGTTGAGCCCATCCAAACTAATGATTCAAAACCAAGAGATTTTGAACACTCTCAAAGACGTTAATATGCATGAAACCCTCATCAAGGAGACCCTCTTAGATTCCGATTCTATGATGCACGGATACTTCAAAATAGCTATGTATCGTGTTGTATCGTATTCAATACTTCACTTTTTGCATGTAAAATCTATGTACCTCGCGTCCTTGCCATATCCATATCGAATCTGAGGAATGGTTATAATCAGAAGATTTCTTGAATTTTAGAATTTCCAATATTTAAAAAAATGAATTTGGTTCATTAATCTGTTGATCGAGAATTTTTTGAAAGTTGTTAAATTTTGACCATTTCACTACACAGCCAGTGTACATTTTTAAAGTCTAAGAAACTGTAGTAGTAGTTTTTGAAAAGTCCCTTAGAATATGATGAGAAACAGAAAATTAGTTGGACTTAGGTTTTCTGGTTCATATAGGTGGTTCTGGAGCCACAAACCAGTGAATTAATTTGGGTGAATTGAAATGAGCTGCCTATTGTTGGGGACCATGAGTGTTAAAAAATGCCAAAAAGGCTAAGAAAAAAATTCCAAAAATGGACAAAGAAAATGAATTCGCAAAAACAAAAAAAAAATGAAGAAAGAAAATAAAGAAAGCGAAAAGGCTGATGAAGAACGGCCTTGTGAAAAACAGTAGTGTGAAAGCCGTCATTGTTGCCTTGAGAGGTGACTTAAGTGTTGGCCAAGTCTAGGTGGTTCTGAGTATTTGTAGGGTCCACAAACATATTTCAGTTGATCATGTGGCAGTTTAATTATGTATGCATACAGTTTATCATGCACTCATGTTTAACATCTTTTTGAATTTTTTTCTATAAGTGGACCACTGAATTTCAACCTGTCTTCTATTTTTTTATTACTTCAGAAATCAAGAATATCCGATGATTGTAAGTTTTCTTTTGAAAAGTTTATTTCGATTATTTTAGGTTTTTAGTTTAATTTTGAAAAAATTTATGAGTTTTGTGAGTATATTCACTGCAAACCCTCATAAGTCACAACTCGTCCAAAAGGTTAACCTAGGGGTTTAAGCTATAATGCCCAGATACGGCATGGATATGACAAGGACACATTATGGACACGGCAAAGACACCAATTTTATACACAAAAAGTGAAGTATTGGATACAATACGACACGATACATTGGCCATTTTGAAGTATCCGTTCATCATAGGGTTTAAGGACATTCTACATTGGCTAAATACAATTGAAATTGTGGCGAAAGTAGTGTTTTTCTTTTTGTTCTTTTCTTTCCTTATGATAAGTTAGCTTAGTTTCACCTTTTTTGCATCTTTTGCTAGAGGACTAGCAAAATGCAGGTTGGAGGTGTTGATGAGTCCAAGAAATTGCAATTTAATTTCATCATTTCATGTAGAATTCCAGACTTAGTTAGGATAAATTCATAGAAATTCAGAAAATCATGCATCAGTGCATTCAATGTTGGTTTTTAGTGAAAATCAGTCAAAATTCTGAAAACTCTGTGTTTTCATTAAACTATTCTTCATGAAAAATATCCTACTATCGTCCCAAATATCGTTAAATTCACACATAAACTCATGCATTTTCTTTTCACCACTACATAGTACAAGAAAAATCGAGCAACGCGGTATATCTGCATAAGTGAATATAATTCACCCCATGAATTGCATGATAGTTTACTACATGAAATTTTTTTTTTTCAATTTAATTTCATTCTTTTTGAAGAGAATTCAGAAAATGGGGTCCACATGTAGAGAATTTGAAGAGGAGAAATTTAAAAGAAGAGAAAATTTTTTGAAAGATGAAGACCCCATGGGACCCACCATCCTTGGGCGTGAATCCGGAGGGGTGGCCATGGTGGGTCCCACTCCACATTGTTGCAAAGCTTCATTTCTATTTTTTGGGAAAAATTCAAATTCAAATTCGAGGAGAGTCCAAATTTGGAAAGAATTGAAGTGCAAGGAATTCAAGTGTGGAAAGAATAAGAAAAAAAAGGAAGGAAAATAACATGCAAGAAAATCCAGCCATCATTGGGCATCCAAGGGGGCCCGCACCAAATTGAGCGCCCATGGTGGGGCCCATGTGAGCCAGAAAAATTCAGAAATTCATCCCTGGAAGAATTATTTCAGATTTGGGGCCCATGGTAGGAAATTTCGAAGAAGCAAGAGGTGGGACCAATTTTAGAAAGTCTTGCACAGCAAGAAGATGAAATTGGAAAGACTTTCTAAAAACTCCATAAATATAGTAATGTTGGACATCCCATGAATTATATTTTGAAGAAGATGATGCTGATGGAGGCGTGAACTCTTTTGGAATCCAAGGAAGAAAGTGAAGTTATAACTCCTTTACTAGTTCTATGGATGGACGTGATTAATCAAGGTGCAGCCTTTTCAATTATTAAATTATTATTATTATCTATGTTTCTTTGATTTCGTATTTTTTTCAGGATATATGGAATGCTTACGGACCTCTAGTGATAAAAATACATTTGTTAGAGCCTAGATGAGTAGCATCTCTCACCAAAACAATTCTGAATTTACATCTTCGCTCATCCTTATGGGAAAGAATAATCGAAGCCATACGTATTTCTAGTCATTAGAGGTAACGGATCCAATTCCCTTGGATTGAAAATCTCATATTCTGATTTGTATTATTTTCCATTGGTTTTCTGCTTCTTTTTTTTTTTATGGTGGTTGCAGCATCATGGTTTTAGAATAGGATTTTTAGCATAAGATTTATTAGATTAGAAATTTTTAATGGTTGTAAAGACTGTAATTAATTTTTAATTTCAGATTATTTATTGTTGGTTGCATGGGTTCTTTTTAATTAGATTTCTAATTAGGTTAGGATTAAGTGTACTGCTACAACATTCTCCATGGATCGACATCGGACTCTCCGAGTTATTACTGCATCGTGACAACCCTACACTCGGGGTAGCGATCAGAGTTCTATGGGTATGACAGTTTGAAGACTGCTTTCTCATACATCCATACAGGGAGGGCTCTGTGATTATTCCCATGCACATCGGATACCAGTACCGAATTTGATAGGGGCAGATTAAATTCAGGATTTGTGTACGGGGCCGGGGCCGGGGCCGATTGCAGAAGCTTACTTGATTATAGATGTTGGAAAGTGTAAAGGCTTATTATAAGAGTCGAATAAACGAATGAGGGAATGATGTGTAAAATCTAAGGACTTAGAGACAATCTGGAATTTACCGTCAGACACCCTAGACCACTAAGCACGACAATAAAGCCCCGCATTAATGAAGTTGTCTGACTTAGGTCAGCTTCATGTAGTCATGTTGATGATATTGTCCGACTTTAGGTCAGCATTATAAAATTACTGTCTGGCTTCAGGTCAGCCTCAAGAAAGTGTTGTCTGACTTTGGGTCAGCCTCAGGAAACTTCATTCTTTGCTACCATTGTCATAGTGATGGCCATTGTTGGCTACCCTGAGTTTATGCACATGAATTTACAGAAGATACCCTGTTGATCTTATGCCTTCAGGTACTTGATCCTCGTTGGCCTGTGCTGCCTGGTGGTTAGGAGGATTATAAAGGAATGAGACTAAGACCAATGAAATCAGCTAAGATCAAGACTTTGTGGTAATTAATTATATTTCCAATCTGCATACATCCCTTTTAAATTACTTGCATTCTTAATTCTAATGTGCTATTCATGTCTACAAATACAGTTGTATGTTTATACACTCAGTATCCACTAACTCCTTGATTGCCCCTTTCAGGTAACTGTGATTTAGAGACTAAGAAATATCGTGATGAGCATTAGATAGGCTTTGGCATGTGCACGTGAGTGATAGTCACCTAGCAAATGAAGAGAAACTATATGTCATGTTATTTGGTTTATTTCATTTGGACTTTTAATATCAATATATTTGTTTTATGTTATTCAAAAATAAATTTACATTGTTTACTTGATTAAATTGGATGCCAGACTATTAAATACATTAAAATTTATTTTATAGGAATGCCCAGAATTCTTATCAAATATTTCGATTAAACTTATGAATGTGATGAGATACTTTTACAAGTCCTGACACAGAATTTGAGGGGCCTCAGGTTTTGGGCCGAAACAGTTTTGATTAGTCACTGTGGAAGGTGGTGGAAGCCATGAGAGAGAGAAAGAGCAAGAGAGAGAGAGAGAGAGAGAGAGACAACTTGTCCGTATTTTAAAATGCTAGCACCAATGAACTCTTATGCATCACTATGAAATTATGTGAGAGAGTGATGATGAAGCAAAAAAGACTTAGAAAACCTGAAAGTCAATTTGATTTCATGGGAGGGGGGTCAACTATAAAAGCTAGTCTTCTCACTTAGATAATTATAATAGAAAAATACCATGACAAAATGAAATATCTGAACACCTACGACAAGATGCCTAGACATTTGATTTAGATGGTTTTAGATAAAAAGAGTGCCCCAACACCCAAGAAGTTATATTGAGAACAAGTCTATGAGGGAACAGTAACTATTTCAAGAACTACATGTTGACGTCTGGTGAGCTTCCAACGACCATAAGCTTGCATCAATGGTCAGCTTTAAGCTCTTATCTTTTTGCATTGACTATAAAAGAGTTAACTAGCATGTTCAAGAGAAAGTACATATGTGTATGTTATCTGTACGTGATATAGTGTTAGTAGATGAATCCAAAGATGGTGTGAATGCAAAATGTGACAACTGGCAATAGGCTTTAGAATGTAAGGGCTTTAAACTAAATTGCACAAAGACAGGACATATGAATTGCAACTTCTGTGGGGATGTGCAAAGAGTCATAACTCCAATAAGAATTGAAGCCAAGCTCAAGAGATACAACAAAGAGATTCATTATGATACCTTGGCTTGATAATTAGTAAGGATGTAGATTGGAGCGATTGGGGAGGACATCAAACATAGGATAACAGCCGGATGCTGGAAGTGGAGACTTTTTTATGGAGTGCTTTATGATTGCCACATACCAACAATATTTTAGGAAAACGTTTACAAGGTAACCATCAGACCAGTTACAACCTATGGCAAAATGTTGGCAAATCAAGAAATCACATGCAAAACAATAAGTTTAGCAGAAATGAGAATATTGAGATGGATATATAGTCAAACTAGGAAAGATGGAATCAGAAAGAAGTGTACACAGGAGCATTTAAGGGTAGCATCAATAGGTAATAGATTAACTAGGCCAAAAAGGACATAGATGGAAGTAGTAAGGATGGATCTAAAGAATTGCAACTTAAGGATTTGGCGCAAGATAAACTAGATTGGAGAAACAAAATTCATGTAGCTGACCTTAAAATAGGTGAGACAAGGCTTTGATGATGATGAGTTTGGTTCATTTTGCATGGTTAAACAATCAATGTCACAGCAATAAAGGCCTTTATATTATGTGAAAAGCAGCCATATTAAAAAATCAAGCAAAAAGGAGGAAGAACATTGTTAGTCTATGTAGGGAAAGAACACATACTGAACATGGGCAGACAATGGGAGTGCTGCGTAACCTATTACAACCTGCACAAGTGATTAGGCACAACCTAGACTTTGTCAGATGGATAGGAATAAAGAAAACACAAAAGAACACAAATACCACGAAAGAACCAAAGCAGCCATACAATTAGCAGCCCAGTGCTAATATGCATTTGTGTAGAGATACTAACAAAATCAGCAAAAGAATAAGGACTAACCGGCTTCGGAGCTTCAAGTTTTGTTTGAAGGTCAACATGAAAGAGGGTGAACAAAAGGTGCTGCTGGGGTGTCAAAATAGCAGGGAGACAAACTTTTATCTCATCATGGTAGCAGGCCATCCTAGTACCAACTGCAACTTGTGTGTGAGCCCATTTCTGAAGTGACGCGCCTAAATCCCTTGGATACATTGCCTGGTTAGAAGGGAAAAACTCCCCCCCACAAAAAAAAAAAGGGTCAATACACCCCAAATAGCAAGCAAGAGCAGTCACTATAATATTTACAAAAAACCATTACCTCTAGTGGCTGTTTACGAATGTCAGCATCATCCTTTCTCAGTTCCACCCTTATGAATAAATTCCTTTTCCGGCTCAAACTCACACTCAAGGGGTATACATAAAGGCAATGTACAAGTTGAGAAAAGGGCTCACTTCTCGTCATAGCACGAAAGTCAAAAACATGAAACTGCAAATCCATCAAATACATTAAATATTGAGAGAATTTGGAAATTTACAGACATTGCAGACAAATTGCAGAACAGTTGGAGAATAGCTAAAGTTTAAGTTATATCCTTCACATGGAGTTCCTCGTTAGAGTCTTGAATTAGTGGAAAGCAGTACTGCCCATTCAAAATGAAATGCTCCTTTTTTCACTGGTGTTTAAAAGGATAATTATTATATTTTAGCAGTTAATGATTAGAGATCTTTTTTGTTAAAATACTATTAGAGATATTTAAAGGTTAATTATGTTCTTAGCACTCACAGCATCAGCCCATCCATCAGGATAATTCCCCAGAACAATGCTTCCATCATTTCTGCGCACATCCTTACCATCAACAACATTCCACTTGAGATTACCACCTCGTGGACCATCAGAACCATTACTGAGACTTTTGGAAAATGTAGAATCAATAATTCGATCCCCAGCATCAACTGAATCATTGGTTACACTGCCACTTTCAGACATATTGTCCAGGTCGAAATGGCCAATCTGAATCTTTTCAACCTCCAACTTCAGAACGCCTTTAACTGGCTTATGAACCTTCCTCTTGGGATCCTAAGAAAATGAAAACAGCAAATAAATATGTGGTGCTGAATATCATTATTAACAGAAATCAAAGGAGGAAAGGAAAGGATAAGACAAAGTTGATTCAAATTAATGAAACAAAATGGAACTAGAAATCTAACTAATCCTTCAAGGGGTGCATGACGTTCAAGCATTAGAAGTCAATGCTCAACTAGGGAGTTCTACAGTGTATTCAACTTGAAGTAAGTAAATATTTTGCTTCTTCCCTTAGCTTTTACGTATAATAACAACAATGAATACTATAGACTACAATCAGTGTTTTTTTTACATACTCAAACTTGACTGATGTGGAGCGGGGTACAAGACGTGGGGTGGGCAAAGATGGAGAGATTAGGGATGGAAGGTGGAGGGGGGAGGTCAAGAAAACCTTGAAAATCTTGGCCTCATCGGTGAGGAAGAAGATAACTTTAGGGAACCCAAAAGCACTTCAAAAAATATTTTATTCATTAATCAATAATTCAGTCTTTGCCAAGAGGCATTACATCATTATATAGGAAAATAAAAACCTAAAACAAATCTGCACCATTGAAACACACTGATAGCTAGATTAAAACAACCAATTAAAATAACTGAAAAATATAATAAAAATCCTAAATAAACTAAGATAGGTGGGCTGGGCCCAAAGGCGGGTTGACCCATGGGGAACCACGAGTTTGTCCTACATCAACTCTCCCTTGTTGGAAAAAACTTGACCTCAAGTTCTATAAAAGTCCTCCAAGATCAAATATCAATCGCACAAACTTCAGCTACACTACTGACCGCTACTTTCTGAACACAGTGTGGAGGCTTCACGTTCTCTGTTCTTCCAACTCAAAGTAGATCTAAGGCATTGCTTCTTCTGGTTTATAAATTCAGCTTGGATGTGCGATCTAACCATTAGATGAGTCAAACTTTGAATTTCAACGGGTTGTACACAATCTTCAAATATGAATACACAATCTCTGAAGATGAAATCAGTTTGTAGAACCTCAATGATTTGATCAACACTTCCAACCTTCAAAACAACCCGTTCTTCAGATGATTTATTTTGCTCTTCAGGAAATGGACTTTGGATGAGATCCACCAGATAACTAGACTCCTTCTTATCATCACTGTTTGTTTTTTCTTATTCCAACTGCGCTGCCTGATCAACACTGTGTCAAAATGATACTTAGATTGTTTTTCTTCCACTTCATCTGAATTTAATGTAGAAATAACTATTCCTTGCTTTTGTTCCTCATTCTCTACAATTTGTCCGACAACATGGGCTTCTGAGGTTTGCAGAGACTTTCCTTCTTGTATCTTAGCTTGTCTAAGACGATGGTGTTTCATCAAATGCTCAGCATGGATTGCTTCCCAAAATGCATCATACGTATCTTTACATTCCTTTGTCATATTATTCCGTATAGGTGTCTCAAACCTCTAATAAACATACTAACATAATGTTCATCATCCTCATCAAATGCACATTGTACTTGTAGCCCTAAAAATTCAGCACCCTATTCATCAACTGTCAAATTTTCTTGCCTCAAATTAAGAAATTGGTGAAAATTGACTCCATTTTGAAAATACCAATCTCCATAATTCAGTTTGCACAGAATTCTTTGAAATGTATTGAAAATGTCAAGGCTTTCAAATTTCATGTTGACTTGAATGTGAAGATTGAAAATTAAATGCTCCTTTAAAAAAAATCAAACTAACCAAATGTGTAGATCTCTATGATTGGAGCCCACAGGTGAAGCTGGATTGGGGATTGGAGTCTAGATGATCAAAATATCGACAAAAATAATTCTAGCACTTGTATTGGTTAATGATATCCTGAACGTGACTAGGATCCCTCCTTTGAATTGGATTCCGTGATTAGTACCCGCAATATATATTTCTTCTCCACTGTTGTTGTCGAGTCAGAGCAAACCTAACCCTGTACTTGACCTAGCCCAAGAAAGAAGGAGCTGCTATTGGGTTCCACTACGGCTGAGGTGGCGGACTCTCTTTTTTTTTTTTTTCAAATTTGCTGCCAACTATGCTCTTTGGGAGTGTGCTGCCTAGAGGTGGACAACAATGACAACATTGGCTAAAGATGGCAACATAAGTGAGGGTCAACTGCAGTGGTGCTTCTAGGGTAGAAAAGCAAGGCGATGCAATATGCAGAGACGTGGTGTAGTTGGCAACAGCAGTGCTACTTCTCGGCTTTGGCAACTTCGGTGCAGGTACGGGGGGGTTTTATTTTTTTTTTTTCTACTTCATTTCTTCCTTTGTTTTCTGCTTGTCTTCTCTTCGCTTTCCTTCTTCCTCTTTTTTTTTTTTTTTTTTTTTTGGAATCTGGCAATTTGGGGGTTCTGGATTTGACAATCTATGGGCTCGGCTAGGCTGGGTTTGACTTGTAGGTTACTTGGTTGGTTAGAATGGGCAATGAAGGGAATGGGGTTTGTTGGTGTAATGAGAAAAGAGGATTAGGGCTGCTCGGATTTGGGATTTTCTGTGTGGATGGTGGAGGCCTAATGATGATTGGGATTTTAGAGTTTTGGTGGATGGCTTGGGTATCAATGGTATTTTTTTTTTTTTTTTTTATCTGTGATGTTGGCAAGGGTTGGGTTGGTAATAATGGCGATAAGGGATCAGAAGAGATGGGTGCTCAAATCTGATGGATCTAGGAATGCCGAATATGAGCAATGAAATGGTTGAGCAGGGATGATGACTATGGAACGGGTGCTGGATCTGAGTTTTGGTGAGATGAGGATCGCCAATGGTGATGGATGATGGTACGGCAAGGATGATAGAATGCGGAGAATCAAATCTGGGGTTGGATCGATCTTTACCTATGATGCCAATTGATGCGGAGCGAGATACCAAAAGCGGAGCAGGCAGAGATGGAGAGAAGAAAGATGAAAGGTGGAGGGGATAGGTAAGGGAAACCCTGAAAATCTTGGCCTCACACCAAACTCCCCATCATGGGCGAGGAAGAAGATAACTCCAGGGAACCCAAAAACACTTCAAAAAAAAATTGTTTTATTAATCAATAACTCTACCTTTGCCAAGAGGGATTACGTCATTATATAGGAAAATAAAAACATAAAACTAATCTAGACCATTGAAACACATTGATGGCCAGAATTAAAACAACCAACTAAAATAACTGAAAAACATAATAAAAATCCTAGATAAACTAAGACAGGTGGGCTGGGCTCACAGGTTTTTTTCAACAACTCAAGGTAGGAAGAGAAAAATGTTCATTGAAATACTTTGAAGAGCCTTTACTACCTTTATATAGACTAGTAGCCAACAGTCTTGGCTCCCAATTAGAGATTGCATTTTCTAATTATGCTCCTACGGCTATTGAGTTACACATCTAACTAAAACACATTACAATCAGGTAAATTCTCAGGATAAAACTTCCTAAAATACAAGATGGCAATTAATTGGGCATGTGAACCATAATGCCCTTGTAAAACATGTGCCCAATTAATTACTAAGTTATGAACCTTTTACTGAAATAGGCCTATGCCGGTCTTCTTAGGCCTTGTTTGATGAGTCTTCAAGAATGTTGTTGGGCCATGGACTGCATCCAAGCACAAAGTAAACACACAGTATGGAAAAAAGATAAAGAAATATATAGTTTCCCACAGTTTACAGCATTTTGCCAAACCAAAATAATAAAAAATTCAAGAAAAGGAGGTGGCATCACAAAAATCACTTCAGATAAAAGTAACAGACTGTAAAATTATTGGTTAAATAAAATTAACCAGAAAATCTTGAACCATAAACGTTTTCAACCAAAAACAACGACAGCAGCAGCAGATAGGCTGGACCCCATTGTACCTGAAGCGAGTCCTCGGTATAGCTTTCTTTGACTTTATTCAAGTTTGATATCTCTACAACAATAGAGCTGCCACTTGAATAATGAGCTAACTTCCCATCTAATGTTAGTTTTGCAAGAGACTCAACAACACTCTCTTGGGAACTCGACATACTTGGAGCAAGGGGACTACTAGGGGAAGAAACTCCACCAGCAACAACACCACTGCTTTCAAACAGCGGAACAATTGCCCAAGCAAATGCTTCTCTGTAAGGCATGATCCGAGACCAGACTTGTAGCCTCTGCTTTTCTCTTTCAGTCAAATGCACCTGTGAAGTTATAGAAGCAACACTTTAGATATAATATAAATTCTTCGTATAGCATAACAGTTATCATAAAAAAAAAAACTTCAAAGAAGCAGGAAAAATGGAAATATAGATATAGAAAGAGAAGCATGATGCATCAACTGAAATACTAGACAAACTGTAACATCAATGTTTGCATCGCTCTCATCATGATGCTTAATGACAAATACAGAAGCAATTAACTTGAACTGAAAAACTAATTATAATGGTAATAACAATAATAATCATACTCTTTTGAGTGACATGACAATAATAACAATAATCATCTCAGAATAACATATACAGGCAAAAATTTTAGACTACGTGTTCCCATATTCAAAATTTAGTAAGCACCTTGTGAATCCCTCAATAATCAATCCAAATCCCTCACACTCACCTCCTGAACTAGCTGGCATCCTAGTTGGACACTCATCCAACTGATAAACACCAGAGGATATTAGCACAAAAGATAATTTATCCGAGGGTTGAAAATCTATTATTTTTTGAGGCCCATAAAGCAACTCAAAACTATTTGACAGGGACCATTTTGGCTCACGCCTTGGGAGACCAAGATCTTCTCTCCCACCATGATTGGTTTGCATCCTGCCTCCATGTGTGAAATCCAGACAGTGGGACTAACTTCCACGATGCAACACCCCTGGCTCATGCCTTTTCCATGTGAATATCGCATCTGCTAAAAATAACAGTGATTTGGACTAATGTTCACTAATGAACTGAATCATAATAAAACAAGTCATCAACTGATGACATCACATGATGTGTACTGCTATAGTTTAGCGAAATTTAAGCCTATGTGCAGACTGCAAGTGCAGTTCACAGTTCACTCTATGGTGTGCACAGTCTAGGGCCCACCTTTGATGACTATATACAACTTCCACTCTCAGTATCAACCTGGATTGGCCCAATTTGACACTTCATTTAACGTTTACTCGAGATTGGATTGAATCAAAACTATAAACTTATATATATAATTAAAAGACCGTTAAATTTGAAGGCTGTTAATGTAGGGATATAAACAGGTCCACTGGCCCATCTTGAAAGGCCAGTAACCAAGAGCCTCCATTTAGCATATCCCAAATGTGGGATCTTCGTGGGATTTGGTCAAATATCTTACATAGACAATTCGGCATGCTTACTTGTAAGATTGTAATCATATCTAGAGTTTTTATATTAGCTTGTAATCAAAGGTAATTAGATTATAATCACAGCCTGTAAATTGCCACCATGGCCTGTGATTAGGCAACAGTAAATGTATATATATACAGTCAATCCCCATCTTGGGATACAACAGAATTCTCCAACTCTTCTTCTTCTTATGCTTCATACATGGATCTATGAATCCTGACATGGCATCAAAGCCTTGCTAAGGAATTTCTCGATACCTCTGTCGTCCCAACAGAGAACTTGTTCTCTGTTCTATTTCCTTTCTCTTCACTGCATCAACTGCAACAAGGAAGATTTGTGCCATCGTTTGAAATAACTCAGATCTAAAGAATCTCAGCCATCAAATCCGTCTCACTGTGCAAGGATTAACCTTCCAGTCAATAGTTTTATCACTTCCTGCAACCACCGACTGCTCAGGGTACCTGATCAAGCAGGGGGGCCCACCTCAGATTGTGACACTATGAACAGATTCTGCACCATCCTGATTGCCCATTTATTCTGGGTTTTCTCCACATTTTCTTTGTATTTTATCAGCCCGAAAAGGTCAGTGTTCTAACCGAGTTGTGGTTCAACAGTCCCTTGCAATTGTTTGAGGTTTGATGCTTCAAAATCACATCCAACCGTTGAAACAAAGTGGTTCTTTCTCCAGAAAGTGCAAAAATAGACCCTTAGCATAACTTAGAAGGTTGATTGGAGGGAATAATCATTTGTAGCAAGTCATTCCCATTCTCGCTTCTCCAAATTTTTTGGATGCCCAGTACTGGATTTTCTCTATTTTTTGAAAACGTTGAGTTTTTGTCAGGACATAGTTAATATACTATGGAAACTTGTATCTTTGCTTACAATGGACAAAGTTGAGACTATTACTGTGAAATTTAATAGGACAAACTACATGTCCTGGTCATTCCATCTTAAAATTTTATCGAAGGACAAGGGATGTTAGGACACTTGGATTGAAATAATCCAAAACCAGTTGTAGACACCACTGGCACAACAGGTGCAGATTTTAAAACTATTGCCACTTGAACCAACACAATGCCAAAGTTGCAACTTGGATCCTCAACTCAGTTGATCCCTCATTTTCAATGGCACTTCAGGCCTTTACCAAAGCTTCTGACATGTGGAAACACATGAAGAAAATTTATCATCTGCAAAATAAGGCCCCGAGATTTCATCTAGACACAAAATTGGCTAGATACTGCCAAAACGAATCTTCAAATTCAGGTGTGAATCATACAATTCGATACTCGTTTCATCGAATCTTACGATTCAAGTGATTCGGCTAAGCGAGAATAGCTACAACCAATAAATTAATATTAATCATTCATTTCATTTTTTTTCTTCTTTATTCTTTCTTTTTTTTAGCACTTCTATTTTTAAAAAGTTATTTAGTACTTAACGAAACATCCTAAGAATTGTTTGTGGCTTTGATGAGGTCTTAAAGATGAATAAAGAACATCCATTTGATTAAAGCATTCAACTATGCATATGGTGCTTGTTTGTATCTTCTGCTTTTTTTTAATCTATTTGGTTTTTTCCCTTCGAAGAATACTTTTTTAACTTCAAGAGATATCCTATTATATAAGATTGATGTTTTGGATTCTATTTTTATTTTTAATTTTTGATTGAGAGATAATAAAAATATATTGATACATTAAACTTATTTAACTATTTACACATCATTTATTATATATATTAATATATATCATGATATTCTTGATATGATTGTATGATAGTCTCACTTGTTATTGTATTTCTATTGCTATAATAGGTAAATGGATGGTTATAAATATTTTTTTATTTTTAATTATTTTTCATTTTTATTAAAAAAATAAAAAATCCAATGATTCACTATATGATTTGCAATTTGATTCGATTCATGGGTATGAATGATTTGCAATATGATTCCAATTTTGAAAACGATGTCCGAGAGATGATAAATTCTTTTGTGGCCTCCGCGTTCACCTCCATAGGTATTAGTAGTTTGTCCTCCTCTACTGTTTTTCCCACATTTCACACATTTACCTCACTATATACTACACCCTCCACGTGGTTCTTAGACTCCAATGCCTCAAACCAAAGAAGCACGGACATGGGACACAAATACGCTGACACTGCATTTCTCAAAAAGTAGGACACTGACACACCGGGGGACACGTTAATAATATATATTTATTTATATATAATCATATACTAAAAAAATAATATCATTTTACTTTTTAATCAATTTAGCAATCAAAAAATAAACATTCAAATACCAACTAACAAACATATCAAATTACCAAATATCAATACAACACTAAAACTTAATTCATGATCATTAAACATGAAATATCCATATAAAGAAATGGGAGGATAATCTCTTTCTCCCTTCTCTCAAAAAAAAAAAAAAAAAACAAGAAGCAAAAAAGAAGCCAATCTCGAGGCCTATTCTTTAGTTAAATATTTATTTGTCTTTTTCTTATGATATGATTAATATTAAGAATCATACATTTTTCTATGGCATAAAATTGCCATATACCAATTTTACAGTTTTAATAACCACATGTTAACAAGTGTCCAAGAAATATCGGTTACATATTTATTTTTTTAGTCATAACATGGGCTAGGAATCGTGGGTCACGTTACAAAAAGAATGTCAGACAAGTGTCTGAAGTTAAAATTTTTAGTTTTTAATTATGGACACGGCTAAAATAGTATCAGACACATGTCCGAGAGTGTCCAAGGTGTGTCAGTGTCCGACACGTGTTCGAGATGGATACGTTACTTTCTTAGAATTGTTCGTACTTCTTAGCCTCAAACCATATGAACTCCATAGAACACAGTCAGCATAACACTAAACCTTATGTTGGCCACTATTCCATCACTACTGCAAATGGACACCAATTGCCAACCTCTAGTCTATGAACAATTGCCATGGGAAATCTTACTCTCTCTGATGTTTATTTTGTTCCCAATTTGGCTTCAAATCTGATTTTCATTGGCCTACAAATTGATTGTGGATATCTTGTTAATTGCTCTCATTTAGGTTGTGTCATACAAGAATGGCAAATTGGGAAGGTGATCAAGAAGGGAAGTATACATGGCAAGCTCTTTCTCTTGGATGTGGGATAGAATTCGTTTTTTGCTTCCTCTATGGGTGTTCTCAATGATATGTGGACCACTCAGCATAAACACGTAGGTCATCTTAATAATGTTAATTTAATCTCTTTGTTTAAACTTGGATGTTTGGATAAATCTATTACTAGGGCTATGGTTTCTACCTTTGCAAAATTAAAATGTGAATCTTGTTGTTTAAGCAAGAGTCATGTGTTGCCTTTTCCCATTCATTATTCACATGTCACTGCTCCTTTTGATGTTAATCATACAGATGCTTGGGGAATTACTCCTCACGAGTAGACTTCAATATAAGTATTATGTCACTTTCATAGATGATCATTGTCGTTACACATGGATATATTTTTTAAAATATAAATCTTTAGTTTTTTTTCCATGTTCAAAAATTCTATAATATAGTGAGCACTCAATTTCAAAAATCCCTTAAGATCCTACGGTCCAATTCAGGGGAAGAATACATATCCACTGAATTCACCCCTTCCTATCTGATAAAGGGATCATTTACCTGAAATCTAGCCCCCACACACCACAACAAAATGAGATTGTAGGAAAAAAGAATCATCATCTTTTAGAAACTATCAGGGCTCTTCTTGTTGAATCCTTGATTCCCCTAAGTTTTGGTGTGAGGCAACTCATACAACCATCCATATCATCAACAAATTACCTTTGTCTTAGGTAAAGTCTCCCCCTATGAATGCTTATTTGGTCATCCACCTTCCTACTCACCGTTGAGCGTATTTGGGTACTTATGCTTTGTCCATCTCCCATCTCTTGAGCATAACAAGCTGTCCTCACAAGTAGCTCACTGTATGTTTCTTGGATACAATGACGAACATAGGCTTTATTTGTTATGATTCCAAGGACCGATGGTTACACACCTCACGGAATGTTATTTTCTTGGAACATGTTCCGTTTCATTCCTCTTCTCCCACTACTAATGATATCCAATTCTCTTATCTCCCCCAATTTACGACACTTGATTCCCCTCTAGCAATTACTCAAGTTTACACTCGGCGCACAAGGCTGCTGATTCGTGCCACTCCCTCTCCCAATCCACTAACCATGCTAGCTTCTCAAGGCAATGATACCTCTGCTGAAGGTAATGATATTGCACCTCTTTTACGACGATCTAGTTGTGTTTCAATTCCACCAGATAGATATGGTTTCTAAGTGCTGTTTACTTCTTCAGATCCCACCACTATTCCAACATCTTATTCACAGGCTGCGAATAAACCATGCTGGCAAGATGCAATGACAGACGAATTACTAGCTCTCAAAATGAACACTACTTGGGACGTAGTGCCTCTTCCACCAAATACGACCATTATTGGAAGCAAATCGGTCTACTCCATTAAAGTTCAATCTAATAGCAGTATTGATCGCTACAAAGCGCGACTAGTTGCATAATGATACAAACAAGAATATGGCATTGATTATAAAAAAAACGTTGCCCCTACCGCTAAAATAAAAGCAATGCAATGTCTATTGGGTGTAGTTACAGCCTGTAACTAGCCTCTTTGGCAAATGGATGTCAAAAATGATTTTCTACATGGAGATCTCAAGGAGATTATGTATATGCGCCCTCCACCAGGTTATGCATGTCCACCACGACATGTATGCAAGCTGAAAAAGTCCTTACACAAACTTAAACAAGCTCCCCATGCTTGGTTTGATAAGTTCCGCTCTGCCATCATCAAAGTCCAAATGACAACTTTCTTTGTTCGAAGACCCTCTCGTGGTTATACCATTCTCTTGATCTATGTTGATGATATGATAATCAGTGGCAACGATGCGGCAGGTATCTCTGAACTCATGACTCATCGAATAAGTACCATTAAGATAGAGGATCCTAGCCCTATAACTTACTTTAGCGGTCTAGAAGTTTCACGAAACAAGGATGGAATTCGGGTTGCACAAACAAAATATGTTGATGATCTAATTCGATCTAATTCAATCAGCCAGACTCGGTGATGCCAAAACTTTTGCAACTCCTATTGAGCCTAGTGTCAAAATCAGCAAAGATGATGTGCATCCATTTGCAGATCCAATCTTGTTCCAACGCTTGATTGGTAGCCTTCACACAACCTGATATCTCTCATGCGGCTCAAACTGTTAGTCAATTCATCAGCAATCCTCACAAGCCACATTTTCCAGTTGTTTACAAGATTCTTTGATATATAAAGGGCACTCATGATCGAGGCCTATTTTACCCTTCAACATCTTCCCTACAACTATAAGCCTATGCTGATGCAGATTAAGAAGAGTGCCCTGATACTCATCAATAAACAACAGGCTAGTGCATGTTTTTAGGAGCCTCCCTCATCTCTTGGAAGAGCAAGAAACAAAGCACTGTTTCCAAATCCACCACTAAGGCTGAATATCGGTCTATGTCATCTGCAAGTAACAAGATTATATGGCTTCGCCGTCTCCTTCGCAAGTTTGATGTGTTCTTTAATGACCCTATTCCACGCTATGCAAAAAACACTAGTGCAATTTGAATTGCAAAAAATGCAATCTTACATGAGCACACTAAGCATATAGAGATTGACTGCCACTGCATTTGTCAACAAGTTGTCTCAAACACAATCTGTCTGCTCTATGTCTCTTCGCATGACCAACTGGCAAATGTGTTCACCAAAGGCATGCCTCGGGATTGTCATGACTACATTCTTTGCAAATTGATGCTTTGTTATTCCCCACATCAATTTGAGGAGGAGTGTAGAGATATAAACAAGTCAACTAGCCCATCTTGAAAGGCCCATAACCAAAAGCCCATATTTAGCATATCCACGTATGGGATCTTTGTGGGATTTGGTCAAATATCTTACATAGACATGCTTACTTTTAAGTTGTGATCACATCTAGAGTTTCTATATTAGCTTGTAATCAAAGGTAATTAGATTACAATCATAGCCTGTGATTAGGCAACAGTAAATGAATAAATCTACAGTCGATCCCCATCTCTTGGGTACAACAAAATTCTCCAACTCTTCTTCTTATATACATGGATCTATGAATCTTGACAGTTAAATCAAGCCTTAAGAAAATTTGATTGGACTATAGTTTGCCTTAACCTTCATCCACAACAAGATTTGTTTATCCTCACTACCCCCACTAATAAATATGCATCAAGGTGCGGCCCACATCATATGCACAGTTTCAGCCCATCATAGGTGAAAACTCTCCTTGTAATTCAATCTATTGGTAGTACAACTTTGATCAAAGTGATAACGATATGATGGTCAAACTTAAAACGATTGGGCAAATGAAGCAATTTTATAGTAGATTTCAACCACTTGAAATTTGGGCATGTCGAACGCAAGCCGGCAACAGCACCGGTAAAGAAAAGTTTGGCTTGGAGGGTCATGGCCCACCAAGGAGAAGGGGTAGGCCAAAGAAGATGTTGATGGAAGTAGTAAAATTAAATTTAAAAAAGTTTAACTTATCTAGGGATATATCGGAATGGAGAAACAGAATTCATGTAACCGACCCAACATAATTGGGACAAGGCTTTGATGATGATGACTTGAACCTAAAGTTGGGCCCAATATATGAATTTTGGAAAATGGGATTTTTCTCAAGTGTGTGTACGCAAACATTAATACATATATGAAGGGATAATCAAGTGTAATGACATCTTAATGCATGCAACATAATGGAACTTCACCCAAGTATCAATGCAGTACTTGAGATATCCCACACATGGCAATATAGTCAGTATGCGGTTTTTATAAATTTGGTTTTAGTCATTATAAGTACCTTGACATAATCATATGAATGTGGTTTCAAACATGGTTTTGATACACAACCAGCAGTGTATGCTAAAGCCGGAATAATTGCAGATTCAGATGTGGTTAGCAGGTGAAAATTCAAGATGGGCGCACGCACTCACACCACACAATTCATTGATTCCTACTAAATTATTGACCAACCAAATGAGTATTTAAATTTCCGAAACTTAAACAGACTGGAAAGAAAATGCCTCAACTTACAGGCTCTTTGCGTGAATAAACAGAGGGGGTAACTCCACCATCCTCAGTAGCGGGCTTCTCAAGCTGTATAAGCAAGCAAACTGATGCTGATGAAGCATCTAAGGAGAATATACCACGAAGCTCAGGAGAAACTTTTGCCTGGAAAATAATCATTTGAGCAAATTCCAGCTTTACTATTGATTTACAAGATGAAATATTTTTAACACTCAAATAGCTCACAACAAAACTATAGTATTTTTTTCTTTTCTTTTCTTTTATTTTCTTTTTTTAAAGAATAGTAACAAAAGTACAGTATCTTATGAAGTCCTAATAAGCTGGATAGAAAATGCATCATGTTCAAAGCACTTGCAAAATGTATCTGGAGCTTACATTCTGCATCTCTGAAGGAAGTTCATGAAAGTAAAAATCCTCTGACAATCTCTCTCTTCTCTCTCTATTATACAAGCAAATTGTGCCATAAAACGGCTCTACAAGAAAAAAGAAAAAATGGAAGTCATAGCATTACCACAGCATTGGCAGAAATATAAAACTGAATAAGGAATTCAGGAAAGCAGATAGCCAAACTGATAAAAACAGAGTAGCGGGAATATAAAATGTAAAGAAGAAGAATAATAATAAGAAAAACATTTTCTAGAAGACAACTCACCTACTAATCCAGCTTGAAATGAAAGAGATAAAACCTTAACAGAGATCTTCAATCTACCCAAAGATGAAGGGAATCAACAAAAAGTGGGAGGAAATACAACTAAAAGCAAGCAACAAAGAGAGTTCCTAATATTAACATAGTCAAGATTATAAACACACACTAAATGTATAACAAAGTAAACTATGCAACTAGGATAGACCTGCCATACTGTGTTGGATGAGACTCTGGGATCCTCTGTCCAAAGATCATGGACCTCTCATTTTCCCAGTCAAAAGCTGGCTCATAAGCAGGCAATGGCGATTCACCAAAATGCTGCAAATATTTTCAAAAAAAAGGAAAGAAAGACAAAGAAATATCATATGGAAAATTTCCGTATTGCATTTATCTGGCCCAAATTAGACTACAATCAGAAACAGGCAAAAGCTGAAAAACCATTAACCAATTATAACAATACAAACAAAAACTAGTTCACATGACAGACAAAAGAAATTATGTTCACATTACTGGAGAGGATAAAAATTAGTTTTCATATGGAAACTTTAGTCATATTTAACAAAAACATAGAAGGAAACTTCTAGTATGACAAAAAAGTAAAATGACAAGAAGAAAGAACAATTAAATGATTAGAAATTATCTCATTCAAGGCAATAACATCGTTTCACCACTAAAGACAATATCACATTGAAATAAAAAAGAGCATACAAAACGGGCTGTATCAGTATAGAATGCATGTACTGAAGACGACAATACAGCAAGTTAGAAAAAGAAAAAGAAGAAAAAGATAAATGGCCCATGCAGAAACCTCGATCCACTCTTTGTGTAGCAGATGAAAGTGCCATTAGGATAAAGGCAACAAAATTATAATTCGACCTTTGTGCTAATATAATCAAAGAAATGGTGTAGCTGCATTCAGTAAGACCTATAGGTCCTACACAATAGCAAATTTCATGAGTACAATTTTCAGTTTTCCCTGCACAAAATTTATTACTGAAATCATCTAAGGACTCCGACATGCATGCAAAGCCTTTTTATTTCTCAACCATTACATTGAAGATGTAAACCAATACTTTGCCGGTATTTCTGCAATTCATACCAGAAGCAATATCCCAACAAGATAGAGGTGCAATCCCAGCAAACACTCAATACATATCAGCCAATAGTTTGAACCATGAATGGGTATTGCATCAAATGAAAACAGCATACACATTGAACTTCATCTTGTATAAATGTTGTTATGTTATCCATTATTGCAATTAAGGAAAACCAGATACTAACAGACCCTTGGTGCAACCCCACTCCTAAGTATGAACTATGAAACCGAACACTACCCCACATATAGTTCCCACACTTGAAATTGCCCCTTCGTACATGTTTTGTATAATTTTGATATAATCATTTTCTATTTCTCTTTAATGGTCATCAAATCAGCTTGCTTGGATGCTATCTGAAGCATTTTTCAAAACCAGACGGGAAATATGTATATTTTTCCTTATTGCTCTAAATTTTTCTTGGCAAGCTTTTAAATTCCCTTTTCCCCTCCTAGTTGCAAACTATTCATGCAGATCATCACAAGTTTCATACTTGGCGCTGAATATAGTTTATCATCCACATTTTAGCCACCTTATATCTTTCAAGGTCACCTGTACTTCATGAGTAGTGTCATTATCTATCTTCATTAATTGTTATCAACACATAAGCTTCCACTGACCTAGAAAGGGCCCAACTAATCTTTACACTACCCTAGTATTTGAATTTATTTCAATATTTTACTCAATTGTGAATTTAATACTTCGCAAGAAAGAAATGTAAGAATTTGCTTACTAACCTTTTGCCAGACGTATTTAATGGTTACAGCTGTATTTTTGTATTTCTATATAACACAATTGGAATCATCTCAAACTGGAAACCAACATACATTTTACCAAAAGCGATTGGAAACAAAAGACAATCCCATCTGTGCTAAGTGGTGAACCTAAAGTTTGAAATACCATATACAGAATAAAACAAAATTGTTGATATTGCTGGGACCCATATGATGGTTCACATGTTACTATTCCAATCAGATTTTCCTGTTCTTTTTCTTTTTCTTTTTCTTTTTTTTTTTTTGGAATCACAATATCTATTAATAGAAAGCTTGACAGTTCACCTGTCTACTAGTTAATTTTGATAAGCCAAATGCTGAAAAAAAAAAAGGATTAATTTTTTTGACCAAAGACACCACCTCAAATCCTAATCCTGACCATTAAAATCAGCCAAAAGGCTTCCTAGTTCCTCCTTAAAGAAATTCAAACCTCCAGGCCTTAGGGCCACCGATTCTCAATGGGCCGCCAAGTTTGAAGCTGACAAGGATGCTCCAAGATCATGTAAATTCAAAGAACATATGGCACACATCTACTATCGGAATTTGGAAACTCATGTGAACAATCTTAATTCTGTTGTATCCCACCAATGTTTATGCTAATCCAATGTTTAAAGTTATATTCAGATTTTTCATTCAATATTTGTAGAAGTTTATTGATGATCAAAAATAAGTCTACACATATGTTTAAATGGCTTTTTACAATACCAATCAAATGTTAGGTATTCTGCTTATAGATTTATTAAATACTTGGTATAAACTTGAAATCATCAAGACTGGAGAGCACAAAGTAATTAACTAATGATGAATTCAGATGGGACCATCAAATGCCTAGGTTAGGTCCCATTCATGTGAACTGATTTGATCTATGGTGTGTCCCAGTACAAGCTCATCTAGGGTTTGTCCCATTCAATGCTTGTATAGATGCCATGTTTGACATTATATTCTAGACTTATACTTAGTTGTAGTATTTAGTACATCATCATCATCATCATCAAAGCCTTATCCCAACTATGTTGGGGTCAGCTACATAAATTTTGTTTCTCCATTCCGTTCTATTTTTAGCTAAATTCTTAGATAAATTAAACTTCTTCAAATCTGATTCAATGACCTCCATCAATGTTTTATTCGGCCTACCCCTACCTCTTGATGGGCCATCTACCTGTATAGCCAAACTTTTTCTCACCGTGCCATTATCAGCCTACGCTCAGCATGCCCAAACCATCTTAAACGGGGTTTCTCTAATCTTATCTCCTATTGGTGCTACCCATAAATGCTCTCGAAGAAGCTCATTTCTAATTTTATCTTTCCTAATTTTACCACACATCCACCTAACCATTCTCATCTCCGCTACATCCATCGCGTCTTCTTAATTGGCCAATACTCTAAAAAAAATAGTATTTAGTAGATCATAAGCAAAAATATTCCTGGCTGGATGTTAATTGATCTGCTAAAAATAATTGACCACAACCCAAAATGAACAAATCATTTCCAAATAAGGTCTCTCTTACGGGCTTTTGGTTGTAGTTAACCCAGTCAGCTTACTGAATTGTGTGAATCATGCAGAGCACGTTCTTTCACCAGTCAATACATGCTTCATATTAGAAGCCCCAAGGTCAGTTGTATTGAAAAGGTTGCATTATTCAAAGTTAACATTGAATAACATCATGGAGAGGATGGGATAAATGAACAGTCAAACAACCAATATGTACATCCAGAAAACAATCAATAATTAGATAAATAGCCTTTGTCAGTTCAATAGGATAAATAAAAGACATATTCCATGTACATAATAACTAAAACACTGCCTAGTGTACAAAGTAAAACAAAGAAGTATGCACTTTTTACACACCAAAATTTTCACTTTCACACCTCTCTTACGAAAGGAACCAGTACACTTTCTACACAGTGATTACATTTCCGTGGGGCCAATCAAAAAACCCTATTTTTTATTCAATGGGACCTATATTTGTAATCCAAACCATTCAATTCACTAATTGTACTAATAAACCCCAAGATTTTGAAGCTGATTATTTTAAATCTTCATAGATTGAGTAATTTGTGAAAAAGTCCCAACCTATAGATCAAATTTTCTGCACTTACATGCACCCCCAACCCTATATGCCGAAAAGAAAAACAAACCCAACCCATAGTTGTCAAATCGCGAATCGTATTGTGAATTGTTCGAGGGGTTGAATCAAATCACGAAACATTATTATCATCATCATCAAAGCCTTATCCCAACCATGTTGGGGAATCAAATTGCGAAACATAGGATATTTTTTATTTTTTTAAATATAGATGAAAAAATACTAAAAATATATAGAAAAAAAAAGGAAAAATTATAAATGTCAATAATTTATCCATTTTCCATCAATAAGAACATGACCAACATTAGCATCTTTATATATTACTATTTCAATTGCTGAATTTGATTAAGATATAAAAGAGAAGTAACATATGATACTTATCTTATCAAAGTTAAAACTATGCAAGTAAATTGTAGAAATAAAATGCTCAGGTGTTAAAAGGGAAAAAATTATATCTGGTACTAAATTCAAGCAAGGCCACCATCATCCAGCAACATAGTCCGTGCCTAAATGAAAAGAGAAGTGTAAACTAGAGAGAGGAAAAAGAGAAAGAAGAATGGATAGAAAAAACGAGAAGTGTAAACCAGATAGATTAGAAAAAAAGAGAAATAAGAACTGATGCAGCCCTAGGGTTAGGGCTTGCGTGGAGGTGCCTAAGCACGTGTCCAAGGACACTTCGAACCGTCAAGATGACTTCACACACACACGAGGACGCACCTCTCCGGGAAAACCCAATTCTATTAATCAACCAAATCTGAGAATTTCTTCTCTACAATGCCATATATATAGTAAAAGCAAACTTAATGTGTAAGAAAATCCTAGGCTAATAATGGAAACTTTCCTAATAACAATTTAATTAGAACTCTACTAATAATAATCCTAATCTAATTTGAAGAGGGGGCTGCTGGGGCCTAGACTGTATCAAGAACGTACAGGGAAAAAAAAAAGAAAAAAAAATGCGACCTACAAGTGTCACTGTGTGAGCTCCATTTATCTTCCAGAAAAAGTTGCTACCAACAGGTGTCACTATGTGAGTTCCACATTGATAAAATTGTATGGAATGCATATGTGGAAATGTGACCCACTTATTGATGAAATAAAAGTTGGAGTCAGCAGAACATCTGGACAAGAATTGCTACAGTTTGCAATTCAGATGTGGGTCTCATAGATTAATGAGAAAAAAAAATGGAGACCAAAAGAACGTGAAATCCATCTGTAGGGCCCACGTTAAACCCAACATCAGTTTGAGTTCACGTGTTGGCCCAGCAAATTGATGAGGATAAAAAACAGCTGCAATAGCACAGCCAGTGTGGCCCACATAGCAGGTGGAAACTTTGGGATTTTATAGTGGGCCCCACAGGTTGATAAAAAAGAAGGAAAAACCAGATCAGAATCCTCAGTGGGGCCCCCAGTGAAATCCAAACAGTCCATTTGGCTGGAAACAGTTGGATTTCTTTAGGCGGGACCCCACTGATTGATCTACAAGGATGAAGCCGGATGGCCCTGATCAAGCAGGTGGGCCACAATCATGGAGAAAAAAAATACATAGATGAGAGCAGAGAGTGCCAGGTTCAAAAGGAAAAAATAAAAAATAATAAAAGTCACGACATGAACATCCATCCCGATCAGACAGGTAGGCCACAGAAAAAAATTTTAAAAAAATTAAGAGAGAGACGAGAGGAGAGAGAGACCCATGGTCAGAAAAAAAAAACAAGAGGACGGAATGATGGAAGATGGAAGGAAAAAAAATACATACCTGGAGTGAAGACGACACATCGACCGGCCTGCAACGATGAAGACGACTGTGCAGCGTCAGGTGATGATCCCAGGAAGAAAAGACGAGCAAGAGGCAATGAACCAGGAAGAAGAAGATGCGATGAAGCAGCACAGTCAAATGGGGAGATGCCCTCTTCAGTCAGGCTCTTTCATTTCTCTTTCATTTTCTCTTTTGATCAAATATTTAGGGCTATTATTTTCTTTATATGGGCAGAGGCAAAAACAATGCAAAAAGAACCCAAAGTTATGTAGGAAAAAAACTTCTCAGCCTTTCATATTCCCACCACCAGTGAATTGTGCGTATCACATGAGTCATTCCGATACCATTCGTATCGTACGATACTGACATGTATCGTTACGATACTTACCCAAATACGAAACAAGGCCCGATACGAATTGTTTTGTTGCCGATACGATTTGAATCGTGCGATTCGAATTGCGAATCGTACGATTTTAACAACCATTACCCCGCCCACTCAAAAAAGAGAAAAAAAAAAAAGAAAAATTTATGAAAAGAAGTGTGTATTCTTGCATTAGTGGCAAATGTCAGGGCATTTAGTTTCATATCTGAACTCTTCATTGATTTTGAGAAATTTGTGAAAAAGTTCAAATAATGCAAAAATACATCTAAAACCTTTGGATTCACTTCATGTGAAATGGCAATTTTGATAAAAATGGTAATGTGTCTCACATGTGTAATTGATGCGACCAGCAGATCAAGATGTGGGGCAAGCAAGGTATAGATGGAAGATGGGAGGGGGGTGGATGGGGGACGTCAAGCTTTCGCCTAAAAATCTTGGCCTTAAGCCGAACACCCTATCACAAGCGAGGAAAAGCTTCCCATGGAGGAGAGAAGAAAAGAGCAAAACACTAACATTTTTTTTTATTCATCAAAGGCTCCAACTAAATAGCCAAGGAGGCTTTACATCACTATATAGCAAAAAAGAGATCAACCTAAAACTAATCTCAACCATCTAAGCAATCCTACAATTGAGATTAAAACGTCTCATCTTAAAGAAATAAATGACACAAACCATGAAATTAGATTCTAAATAAAATAAACATTAAAATAGATGGGCTGGGTCCACTAGCTCGTTGGCCCGTGGGGATCACTGGTCTGTCCTGCATTAGTAACATTTGCAAATGTAATATTTACATATGTAAAACCCATCTTCCCATCCCATGTGTAAAAGGCTAACAACCCTCACCAACATGGACTACCATTTAAAACTCAAATTTAAGAGTGACAGGAAGACATTGAAAAGCGGGACATAATGCAGCTAACATCCCTCACTAAAATCCAACATAGCAACTAACACTTTTAGTTTGAAAGCAGGAAACTCATGGGAATATAAAACCTAAAAACACCATAGGACCAAATTTAAATTCTTTTAGAATGACATTAAGAACTAACCTCTGTTGACTGCCTTCCTGAGGTGCTTGGAATATCATCATCTACAGCATCCTCAGACTTGGAATGCCTAGCACTAGCAAGCTGGATTTCTGCAGCACCATCAAAGAAACTTACTCAATTTCACCTTTTTCAGGAGAGAAATAAGCTCTTTCATTGTCATACACCACTAATGAAATACAGAAAATGGAATATATTCGTGCCTCACCTGTTTCAATGTCAGTATCAGGGCCTTCAAAAATCTGACTTTGAAATGACAAAGAAGCAATGCTTTCATAGTGACCATACTTGCTTTCATCCTTTACCCAATCAGCCTTGTAGCACTGAACCAGTTCATTCAGATGTGGCCACTGCTCCAAATTCTCACTAAGCTGAAAAAGAGGCAAAAAGAACACACATACATGCACACATTACCATTTGCAAAAACTAAAGAAATAAAAGAAAATTTTTCATATGCTAATGAATCAGAGTTCAAAAGAATAGAAGAGATGGGAAGCTTAAGATTTTCAACTGCAGAATCCTCCTTCCCCCCCAAGACCATCGAATAATTACATATCCTATTATACAAATAATGTAACAATTATCGGAAAAGAACAAACCAATGGGTCCAACTCCAGATTCGAAGCCAGGGACTGACGTGGAATTTTTCTAAATCGATGCCCATTAGATGATGATTCATCCATTGCCTGAAAAACATCCATGAAAAATGTCAAATACATAAACTCCTATTTTAAAGGGGAAAAAAGTGAGAAGGGATTGTTTCACAACATAATTAGCAGAACTAAAAGAAAATAGCAAACACAGCAGCTGCTGCATTCATTCTAAGATCAGAACAAGGGATGTCACCACAATGGTGCATAAAAATGATTATATACGAGAAAATATGCCAAAGTCACAGACAGAGATTCTTCCTAACACTAGCCATATGTCATGTTTTCAAAGTTGATTAACCTTATCAAGCAAAGAAACAGACAGACAAGTAAATATATCAAAGCAAAGGCAGAGATCCCTCGACATGTAAATATGGTCTAGTAACCTACTCTTTCCAGACTATCCACTACATTAACCTGAACAGAAAAAAGGTCAATATATACATGGGGAATCTTCGTACGCATCCATGCCTCACCATTATGTTCATGAGAACTCTAGGTCGAGCCCATCTATCACCCCATCCAAACCTTGCAACACACAGGGGACCCAATCCAATCCTATATATATGCCCCAGTTGGGTCAAAAAATGCCTACTAAAACCAAAATTCATCCAAACACCTAAAAAAAAACGAATATGCCTCAGATGGATCAATAAACTGCCAAATAAAACCAAAATTCATCCAAAGACACAAGCTCATAAAACCGGAGGAACTTACTAAAAGAATATTCTTCTACTATGATTCTTATTGAAACAAAGCTGTGCAAATTCTAAAACCCTATAAAAGCACCCTTGCTTCCGCTTCATTGAAATGTATTTGGCCTATCGTTTCAGACTCCAAAATAGCATATTTAACAATATATACAATCAAGACCAACAATCAAGGAAAATTTATATACAAATGCCAGACTTTGGTTTTTTTTTTTTCTGAATGGCAACGTAAATTTATTAGAAATACCAGACTTTGTTGGTTGGGAGCAGCACTAAGTCACTAGTCCAAAAATATTGATAATTAACTTTAATATTACGAAAATTTATAAATGTCTAGAAATGATTATATAGTTCTGGACTGAGATATCTATTAGTGTAAAAAAAATTCCTCCTTTCTTTCTTCATCTCCCTCTTCCTCTTTATCTTCCTACAACAATAATTTCAGACTCTTAATATTAGATAATATGGGACAGGACTTAGGTCAGACTAACTCAATAGTAAAAGCAACTTAACTTTGTTAAATAATTAAGATGAGGATGGAGATGGATCACAAAGTTAGAATGCTCCATTTATTTCTTAATGATGCCAACCATTCCCGTAATAATGGTTCATTCATTTAGTTTTCAAAATCCAAGTTCAACAACTATTCGGTCCTGATGAATAGAGAACTTCATCAAAGGGGGATACTGGAATGTCAGTGGAGTCTAACAATCCCACATACAAAGAGAGGTTTATGGATTACGTATTTACAAAAAATAGTCCAATGGGACATTCCTATGAATTTGATTAAAGACAATGATGTGTACCATTCAATAGTTCCAATTTACTTTTTTTTTTTATCTGACTTTGACGAGATGGCTAGGAAATTCTAATGGAGCTGATTTTAGACCACTGATGCACAAGAGCCTCTTCGATGTTGATCAATTTGGATCAATTGATGAAGATCAAGAAAATTAATTATTTAAATCTTTTGAAGCTTATGATCAAAGCCTATGGAAACACAGCATGCTTGTAGGTGGGCCAAAGGATCAATTGGGATTCGAACAGTACCCAAATTCTTGATAAAACTCAATGTTAGGGGCAGTTTTGGAGGAGATAGGAAATTCAGGGGGGTATTTGCAAATTTGGGCTGAAGTTTGGTGCTCCAAACCAAACCCAATCCAAGGAAGGACTACACCAAAAGTGTCGCCCAAGAGGCCCTATCAGATCATGGAGTGCCCTTCATCAAAAGGAGGGCCATGTGGGGCCCCTAGCCACTCTCGTCAGATATGCCTATACGATCAAGATTTGAAAATTCTTTATTTTTATTTGGTTATTTTAGAAATTACTGCTTGATTTGGTTAAGAAAGTGTTAGTAGGAGTTCTATTTGAGGCAGGAAAGTGATTAGTAAGTGTTTTCTAGGGTTTCTGAGTTGTTTTTAGCATTACATATATACAAGCATTAGCCGACAACGATGGGCATGCTTATGTTAAACAGTTTCAGCGTAGTAATAAACCAGCGCTTTATGCTTTGTTCCTACTCCGCTTCAGCATCGTGTGACTGCTAATCTGCTAGGGTGATTGAGAAGACAGCTTCGGTCAATATTGGTTCATTTATGCTTTCTTCCTTGCTTGTTTAATTCTGGGATTTTTCTGCTAATGTCTGTGACTACCCCTAGAATTTTCTGGCTTTGATTTAAATGGGCCCTAACCAGTCCGATTGTGGCAAATTGGGACTGCGTCACTCTTTTAGTCTTTTATCTATAGAGCTAACTGGTCCCACAAACATGCAATCTTCTTACAAAAATGTAGGTTCCAGCCCAAAAAGTCACCACCTATCAAGCTGCAATGAGCTTCACAACTTTCAGGTTTTATAGGATTTTTCAATATATAGTGGTAATGTAACTCTGTAAGTATGTTAGGCAGAATGCACGAAGAGAAAGGGTTCATCAATCATTCCAACTTCAAGGCCCTTTATTCAAATTATTCATAATATATTGCATTCCACTCACACAAGCACACACATTCATAGGTATAGACATTATTTTTCTTAGTGATGACATGCACTGCTTATGCATACAATAGGCCCTCTATGTGGACTGATCACTGGTGTCAGCTTCTTTTTTTATTTTGAAATGTACCTTATATTAAAAATTAGTGAAAAAAAAAGCCCAAAAGACCAAACATGAAATGCAAGAGTCTAGAAATTGTCCTTGTTTTGCTTGATGCTAGGTATCTAAATTTCATATATCCAATCTTCAATTCACCATAGATAGTTAGAGATGCTGGAGGCTCAGAAGCCCACTTAATAACACAAACAGACACCTTCCACCTCTGCAACATAGCCTGCATCTTTGCCAACTCTCTACATCCAATAAGCTAAGGGTTGCTAGCTTGCACTAGTTTACAGATGTAAATGTTGCACATATGTATGTACTGATGTACACCTGAACACATTTGTTTGAACTCATTTAAGCATCACATGCATAAATTTTGGTGTGAAAATGGGATATAAATGGAGCCATTTTCACGCCTCTACAGGTGTGAAACCATTACACACATCACACCCAAAAAGGCACACACCAATACACCTCCCCACCTCATTTCAACCTGCTATAGATTGTGGGATCCATACCCATTAACCATCAATTTTCTACAGTCCTATGGGTCCCAAATTTGTAATCCAAGCCATTCAAATTTTTTTTTATTGAACTAATAAACCCCAAGACATTTAGTTTCGCATCTTATATATGGTGAGAAAGAGTTGGATTTATTTAAAATTTTGGGTCAATAGGTTTATTTACATATTTTAGAGTAAGCTTCCAATTTTAGGATTAGTTTAAAATTAAGTAATATTAGGCTAGTATTATGAGTTATTAAAGCGTCCTATTATTATGGGACTAGGTTTCAAAGTGTGGTTCTGATTAGATTTCCTAGCTTGAGTTGACATCTTTGGCAGTACTTTACACAGAGCCATTGGACATTCACATCAACACATAGAAAAGAATCATTCAAGATTTAGGGGTTGTTTGGTTGGTGTGAAAATGCGTGTAACGGTTTCACATCAGGTTATGTTTGGCTGCACTCATTTACGCATCACATGCATAAATGAGGTGTGAAAAGAGTGTGAAAATGATGTGGTTTTCTAGCCCAAAATGTTCATACCCAGATAGGTGTAAAACAGAACTGTAGCTGATGTGAAAACAGTTTGCAAAAAGGCAGTGCCACAATAAAAATGCATCCTAAAAGGAAGCCCCTTCTTTTGCATTTTTTGACTAGTGTGGACCCCTTAATCAAGATCTGAACTGTTCATACTCTCTTCAAAAGGCCAAACATGGGTAGGGAGTCAATCTTCAACTGTTATATAATCACAGGTTTTGAGATAATTACAAAAAAGTCCAGACCCAAAAATCTGCCATTCTAGACTTTTGTGGGCCAATTTTCACAATTTGAGCCATTCATCCTCTTTAGAAGGCCAAAGGAGGCTAGGGATGAAATTTAACATCTCAATTCTTCATAGGTTTCTAGAAATCTTCAAAAAAAAGAAAAAAAAATGCACAACCATTGGATTGAACTAATGTAGATGACTTCATATGAACATCCCTCCACTACCGGTACTTTTTTTTTCCAATTTTTTGAATAGTGTGGACCCCAAAATCAAGATCTAAACCATCCATACTCTTTAGAAGATCAAAAGTGCCCATCTTGTCAAATGTCATCCGTTGATTCATCAAGGATTTTGAGATATTTGCAAAAGGTCCAGACCCTAAAATCTGCCATTTGGACTTTTGTGGGGTCCATTTTCACAATCCAAACCATCCACCTATTTGGAAGGCAACAAATGGTAGGAAACAAAGTTTCAGGTTTGATCCATCATAGATTTTGAGGAATTTGAGAAAAACAGTAAACCGTTTGATAGAAAATGGCCCCTTTTGCATGTAGTTTTGAGGCAGTCCATTTTTTTCAATTTGTTATTCTTGTGGGCCCCTATTTCATAATCCAAATTGTTCATCCTCTTTAGAAAGCTAAAAATGGGTAGGGGATCAAATTTTAGCCATTAATTCAGCATATATTTTGAGAAATTGTGAAAAAAACTACAGACTGATAAATCTGGTTCTATGGACTTCTATGGGTCCTGAAATCATGATCCAAACCATTCAACCTCTTTGGAAAGCTACAACAACTATGGGGTCAAATGCATGTAAAAATGACGAACAATGGCAAGTGTTTCCCTGGGACTTGATTGCATATGGAAATAAATCACATGTGCATCATTTGCACATATTAATCATTTTCCTATCACATGTGTAAAAGCCAAAGAACCCATTAATCCCTAAAATTTCAACTTGGTATCAGAGCTTATGTTCAGGTTTGCCTTTTCTAATTTTGTTTTCAAGTTCATTCAACCCGATATAGGGAGGTGGAGATTCGTTTTGAAGAACCAATTTGTGGGCATAAAGTTTCTAAACCTTTGTATAGTACACTGAGCATTGCAGTTTCAGCCGTCACGAAGTCAAAGGTAGTCCTGCTTTTGATCATCCAAGCAGAATTTCCAAATCTGCTCCAAAAGAGTCTCAAACCCGGAAAATGGGAAAGCCATGATTCTGATCTAAGAGATTGTTTTTATTCTCAGATTTCTACGAAGTCAAAGGTAATCCTGCTTTTGATCATCCAAACAGAATTTCCAAATCTGCTCCGAAAGAGTCTCAAACCCGGAAAATGGGAAAGCCATGATTCTGATCTAAGAGATTGTTTTTATCCTCAGATTTCTCAAATTTTGAATCGTAAACTCATCTGTGCAATCCTTTTTTTATTTTTTTTTTCTTTTTTTCATTTCTGTTAACTTGGACCAAGTTATCAACATATAGAGAGAAGACTTCTGGGCTCTGGCTATGATTATGCGGACAAGGAAGTAGTTCGCATAGTTGAAAATGTTTGCGTGATCGAGGGTTCCCAGGCCTCTCGAGATCAACATCTGAGTTCTTTGGGGTCCAAACCAGTTTCCAATTGGATTTGAGGCTCTCTCTCTCTCTCTCTCTCTCTCTCCCTCGAGATTTTGCCATTCATTGCTCATTCTACATCTACGGTTTGGAAGTGGTTTCAAGACCTCTCTCGCTCTCTCTCAAAAGATTTTGTCATTCATTGCTGATTCTACATCTAAGGTTTGGAAGTGGTTTCAAGACCTCAGCAACCTACCAACACGTGTAAGACAAAACCCTCTTTCAAACTCCATCAAAAGGAAAGGCAGAAGCATTCTCACTGCAAACAGCACAAATCTTTTAGTCTCTACAGTCTCATTGCCTTCCAGTGATTTGGAAAAAGTTTGAAGAGCCTTCATCATATTCTTTAAACTTTTCTTCTCCTAAAATCTCATCTAAAGAGGGAGAAGCAATAAAGAAAAGTGCAGAGGTTTCCACCTAATTCAAACGGGAAAAATTCGAGTTCGATGCCTTCATCTCTCTCATTACCAAGACATATTGTGATTCACAAAAAGTGGCAACAAAGAGGAGCATCTGATTGATGCTTTGAGAAACTTAGATTCGATGGAAGGATCCAAAGTGGCAACCGAGAAATGTGATGGTTGCTTCGTAGGGTGCATATAGAGTATAATTAACTAATGATTGTGGGTGAGTGTTCATCCATTGTTGGGTGATTGAGTTTGGATGTGTGTTCATCCATTGAAGGGTTATGCGTTAAACCTAGTTAATCACAAAGAAAGGCCCTATAATGGCAGTGTAGCATTCAATTTCAACCGCTTTGGATATGCAAAACATATGCAAGATCTTCAGTTTGTCTCATATTCTCCTTAAAAGGCAATATCTTGTGGCACCTATCTTTTTTCGGCAACTCTTTGGACTATCTGGAAAGAGAGAAATCTTAGACGTTTTTAAGGGAAAGCTTCACCACCATAAGCCTCATCTACAGATTGAGATATTGTGCCGCTTCTTGGGTTTCTATCCTCCTTGAGTTCTAGGGAATTAATTACCCGTGAAAACATTATGCATAATTGGAGGGAAGAGGCTACTTGCTAGCCTGAGCTCTTTTTGTCCTTGTTTTTGTTAAAGGGACATCTTGCCATCCCATTTTTGTCGAATAGCTTTAGTTTTCCCCTTTCCAAGTGGTGGCTGTTTTTTTTGGGTTTCACTCTGTTGCTTCTTGTTATAATTCGTTTATATTGCAAAGCTTTTGGTTACTACAAGTTACCATTTCCCAAAAAAAAAAAAAAAAAAAAAAACTCTTGCTCTGTGCTGTGTAGCATGCCAGGATGTAGCCTAAATCAATGATTGTTGTTTATTGTATGTATAGATTAGGATTAGTTTAAGTTTGATTTATATTAGGCTAATGTTATGATGTAATTAGAGTTCCCCATTATTATGGGATTAGGCTACCAAGTAGGGTTATGACTAGGTTTCCTAGTTTGAGTTGAAATCTTTGAGTGCTATGGGTAATCGGGGTTCTTCAAGCATTGAAGATGCCATCAAAGATAACAGGGGAGCTCATCTTCGGTTTTTCTTGGGTTCTCCCAGTTTCAACTTGATGAATGCAGCCGAGTTGCTTGCCCTTCTAAGTTCAAACTGGTTCTTGAGGAGTTGCCAGATTGGGTAATAGTAAACTTTATTGCAGACCATTGCTCCTCCGGTGATTGGGTGGGCTTCTCTCACTCTTCTAAGACTCCAAGGCGCCTGGCACTTATTTGTGAGGAGGTGGTGGAGTTGGCCTCCAAGTTTAGTGTCACCTTTTCTCTCGTAAAGCACTCGTCCAATGAGTCAGCAGATGGGCTTGCTAAAAGGGATGTTGGGAGAGACAATCTTGTTATTGACAATTTTTCTTCTTAAAACTTATAAGTTTTGGCTTTGGGTGTTTGTTGCTTCCTTTTCCTTTTTTTTTTTTTTTTTGGTTCCTTCTTGTAGCTTCTCAGTATGTCTCCTACGTCGGTTGGCTTTTAATAAAAGTGTGTTGCCATTCAAAATAGTAAAAATAAAAATAAATAAATAAGGTAACAATGGAAAATTCTATCAACATTCTGAATAATCACAAGTTGTATACAGTTTTATAGTATGTTGAACTCAAACTAGGAATAGGGTAAATCAAAATGTGAATGAATGAACTTACAAATTCACTCTTTGATCTATCTTTAAATTATGAGCTATACACTTGAAAACAATTTGGTTGAACAATGAACCAAGCAACTATGGCACCAATGGCCACCATCTTTAAAGTTCCCTGCAATAAATCATCAAGACGCTAACTCAGCTTCATTGAAACTTGTGGCATGAATAGATATACTTTGGAAAATATATTCATATTTAAAAAAAGAAAGTAATGGATTACATAAAAAATAAGTTCCAATATATTAAACTTAAAGCAGTTCATCCAAAGATCAATCCGAGGAATGAATGATTCGATCACTGATATTCGATTCTTCCTTCGACTTGGAATCAATTCACGAGAATTCTTAAATTTTTCAAATAAAAAAATACGGAATCAGAAAGCACACTTTCAAAAAAGACAGTTGGCTTTTCCCAAAGACCCCGGTTTCTAAAGATTGAACCACCCCTAACCTAAATTTCATCTAAACCTCCATATCACACATTAGCCCTTGTATAGGCATCCGCCGCATCCCGAGTTTAAAACCATGAGAAATGAAAATTTTCTCATGAGAAACACCCACCTACAGTAGTATTCGACATCTAAACCACCATATCACATAGAAGTCCTTGTATAGGCATCCTTTATTCAATGAATAAACCTTTTCTTCTATAAAAGGTAAAATGCATAAAATACTTGAGTTGGAGTCAGACTTAAGCAGGGGCAGAGGCAGGAGGCAAGATAGGTGGGCCTACTATGTAGTTCGGCACCCCTCACAGAAAGAAAGAGTGCAGCACTTAGAGGATCCAAACTTGCATTATTGCATCATATACATCTTCACACTTCATCTTTTCATAGCTTGGTGAAAGGATCAAATGCTGCCCCCTCAACCATCCATGCCTACTATGGAATCATAGCCCACCAAATAATCACAAATAAGCAATCATTAGATTTTCATTAATTAGTTGCGGGCAAATTTGTTTACATGTGATCAATTTGGCACCAATCATATTTAGATTTGAAAGAGATACAGCTCTCAATACTAACAGTAGCGATCTGGATTCACTAAAGTGAGCACTCATTTTAACTACCCTTGCAAAGTTTTGAAAAATCCTGTGTTCAAAAATTTTGGGGTATTTTCAGGTTTAGGATTTTTCATCACATATTACCCAAAAAAATAATAAAAAAACAATAAAAAATTTGAAACAAAAATTTCTTTATATAATGAAGACATCAATAAATATAAAATATTATCAGTCAACCATCGCTTGCACAACCTAGATGAAAATCCTTGCTCTGCCGCTCACCACCGAACCAAAGCCTATTATACAGGGTTTCTTCTTCTTCTAGTATAAAATATGTGAGTTATGCATAAATCAGGTTCTGCTATGTCAAAAACCAGGCACAGCGATACCAAGAACTTTGTTCTTGCAGAAAGAGAAGAGATTACCTTCCAAACAAGCTCTATGTGTCATTCCTTTTAAAAAATCCATCACATTTTCAAAATGTCCTCGGATTTTGTTCTGACCAGAGAGACCAAAGGATAGAGTAACAACAGACCTGATAATACCCCAGCAAGAACAGAAACCATGTCTCCAATAGCGCATCACATCATGGACAAATGCAGGGATTACCCACTTGACCCCAAATAATCTTATTTAACCAAATTATCCGACCAAATGTAAGAACTAAACGAGGGCCCAGACTCTCCACCAACAGTTTCACCCATAGATATACCCAGACAGTTCAGACAACAACAAAAAAAAAAAATCTGGGGAGGGTCAAATTTACACAGCCTTAACCCCCAGCAACAAGGCGCGCCCGTGCAATTCAAAACAAACAACAAATCCACAAAATTTCATATTCGCCACTTCGACTATAAATGCAAGACGCTAAGAGCAATGTCCCCGCCATGTCCGGGGCACGCCATTGCCATTATCGCGTCATATCCGGGGAGGGCATCATATGTTTCACCAGGGCAACAACGGATACCAATCCAAAGGTTCATTAACAAAGATGGTGTATCCCCACATTCTATCAAAAATCCTTGAAAGAATATTCCACGACAAGCAGGAATCTTGGTTTGGACTCAGGCACGAAATCCCATCGTACTCATTCCCACTGCCATTTTCTCTACTGATTCCTCATTCACTCCATCCACCAAACAACCATTAGACAGATGGAAAAAGAATGCCTTTTCAAATCTTAACACATTGGTCTCAAATGCACCGATCGATCGATCTCCTCTACCATCTTCATCCAACTTCGAGAACCTCTATGAGATAGAAGATGATGAAAAGAAACAAAAAGCATAACCCTAGCAAAATCACCAAACATCAGCTGCAGACCTTCAGCTCAAAAGAAAGGGAAAACAGAAAAGACGAAGAATGCATACCGTGTAGTGAGAGAGGCAGAGAGAGGAATCGTGGAATCGGAGGGGAAAGAGAGCAGATCCGGGCGGATCTCGAAAAGGAAACCCTAGAAACGGCCGATCTGAGCGCTGGTAGCAGAGAAGAAAGCAGCTTTTATCACTCTATATCATAGGGTTTTGGAGAGAAGAAGAGATGGGGTTTTTTTGGGTGTAGGAATGTGTTGTTGTCTAAAGAGGAGGAGGAGAAGAAGGCATTATATTTCTACTAGTGCTTGTAGAGAAAGGAAAGGGGGAAGAGAGAAGCGGTGTGTTCGGTATTGGGCGGCCGAGCTGTAATCGCTTGAGACAGCAGCAAAGCAAAGGTCTTTCTCCCCTCTCTCTCTTGCATAGGCACCAACCAAATCCCTACTTCTGTCTCTCTCTTGTGATGTATGTATGTGTACTGCTGCCTGCCAAGGTTCTCTGTGTTTTTTTTTTTTTTTATCACTTACTTCTTCATTTTATTTTCTGAACCAGGAACTAGGTCTGTCACGAGTTGAATAGAAACTCCGGGTTGACTAGGTTAGTCGACCAGATAAGAATTTTTTTTAGCTTTGGGGGGGGGGGGGGGGGGGGGGGGGAACCAAGCTTCGGGGTTCGGACCTAGCCCTCTAATAAAGGAGCCCCTGGGTTAGGTGGGTGAAATCCTTTAGTGAGAATAATTGATTTTGGGTGAGGCAGCACAACCTTTAGAAAAGGTGTATGCTGGGATTTAAACCCAAAATACGTAAGTAAAAATAAGTGTCACTTACCACTTGGATAAGGTGATTGACTGAGGAGAAAATGTAATCGGTGGAATGGGATGTAATGTGATGCTGGTCTTGCACTTTTCTAAGCATTTGTGGTGGTAAATGGTTATAGTTAGGACCAACCAAGTCAAATGAGGGAAAAAATCTAGGACAGAGGCTGTTTGTTTATGGATTAACCCTTGTTGGGAGTTTTTCATATAAGATCAATTGTTGTTTTGTAAGAATTATATATTTTATCTACTTAAATTGTGAGAATTTATAAAGTTTGGCATGGCATATTTGGCTTGTAAAATTCTTAAAATTCTAACATTTTAAATAAAAGTTTTGTTTCCCGAACAAGAGTTCTCGTAAAACAAACAAACGGGCCTACAATCTAACTTAGGGTTGAAATATAAGGCCATGGTTGATCTCAACTCAGTCAAAACTAATGAGGAGTCAAGCAAAGTGACAGCCATTTAGTGCTATCCATTGCCATGCCTACTGCATGACCGGCATGTAAGGAGTTAAAAAGAAATTCATTCAAGGCAAATCATGTGCTGCATATGATATGGAGAGTAAACGTAAACTTCATTTTGATGAGACACATTTAACCTTCTACATTCACCATCTGCATTACCGGCATGTAAAAGAATTTCATTCAAGGCAAATCGTGTGTCGCTTACTATATGGAAAGTAAAGGTAAATTTCATTTTGATGAGACAAATTTAACCTTCTTCATTCACCATATTTGAATTTTCCATCTGATGGGTGTTAGAGGGTGATGTTACTGTGTTATCCATCCACATCAGCTTAACCTGTGGTTGTTGAATCAAGTCTCTGCCTGGTTTCGTTGAGGTGTGAGAGACTCACATCTCAGTCTAGCCAGTAAGTTTGATGTTGATTAATAGAGGTACGAAAGATGTCATTCAATCCCCTAAATATCCCCAACGGTCCTGTAGCAGTTGCTATCTGACCCATTTTGAATAGTTGGGGACGTTAGTCACAACACCTAACTGATTATGGACGACGGAATTAATAGGTGGAGATTTCAATACTTGAGGGAGGAAATTAGCAAAAAATTCCCCTCATGATACAAATTAAAGGTGCAGCCTACCGATCCTGTAGTTCCTGTCGCCTTTACTTATTGCAGGCGGAGGTTTCTAATTGGTCAACTTATCTAAATTTTACCTCAGTTTGAAATGGGTAGACTAATTTAGTTATCTTATTTTTTCAGTAAAATTTAAAATTTTAAAGTTTTGCATATAGTCTTTCATATCCCAAAATTTTAAATCAAAATAATTTTTAAAAATAGGTAAACCAGAGGCTTAAACATATGTCGTTAGTTAAACTATGCGCAAAAATTCTACACAGAACTCATATAAATTATACTTAAACTTATATAAATTCTATTCAAATTAATATAAATTCAATTCATACTCAAATAGATTCTGATCAAACTAAGATAAATTCATACAAATAGGGCGTTTTGGACTGTTGAAGTGCTTAAATTTGAAAAAAGACTTCTGCCTCTATGATAAAAGACCATAGACCTCTCAACATAAAGTGAAATATTGAGACACTTGTCACCGAATGCCCCTTGACCTGCATGATACCAATTAGATCCAATTAATCTATCAGCATATGAGACCCATTGGTAAAATATATGAACAATAGGTCCTACCGAAGGGTGGATGGGTAGGATGTAACTATTCTCATATGTAAGAAGAAAGAAGGTGGGCTAGGTAAATGGGTTGCTAATTGTGGATCTCATCTAGATAAATTGTATAGGATATTCGACTAGTGGTCATTAGTAGATGGGAGGTAAGTGAGTGGATGGTGACACCTTCATCTAGCAAGTTCTTAAAATTAGTCATTGGTCAATATATAATTTAGCATGTCCCATGTACGTGATGGAAGAACACAGTTTAGAGCACATTCGATTCCCTTGGACCGCAGGAACATTTTTGTTTTTAGCTTTCCTAAGAGGCACATCTCTAAACTGTGTTTTTTGTGATGGGGATAGGGAGGATTTAGAACACTTACTTCTCCACTGTCCTTTCTCTCAACAGATTTGGACTGGCTTGCTATTGAGAGTGGGAGTTCATCCTCCTCACCCCTACCCTCTGCTTGAGAGAATCAACTATACAATTTCTGCCCTGCAAGGTATTTCTGCTAGCGTGGATTACTTGGCTCACCTCATATTCCTAGCCTTCGCTTGGACTCTGTGGAGAGAAAGAAATAGGAAAATCTTTCACCAACTTCATCGGAGGCCACATCAACTCCTGGCTGATATAACTCAGCAAATTCAAAGCCGCATGTACTACCCGCATTCTTACCTTCCATCTCCATTTCAGCAATGGTGGAACTTCCCACCGGAACCGGGACCTGCTCCTAGACCCTTACACCATGGAAGACATCCAGCCATTGCCTATGATTGGAGAATTTCTCTCCTCCAAATGCGGGATGCAGGAATAGGGATTCTTTGGCACCCCTTTGAGCGGCCTATTTCAGCTTTCCTACAATCGGGTGACTACTATCCTATTGGCATTTTGGACCTTATCCAGAATACGCTGCAGCATTCCTCAAACCAAGTGTGCCTTGAGGTAGAAGGAAGTATTTCTGAAGCTATCCATTATTCAGATCGATCCCCTTGGCGTGCTCGATTTACTTGTAGAAAGATTGCCAAGATGTTTAATGCATTTGACAATTGCACTTTTGCTGGGCTTTCAAATCCTGCAAGAAGGTTTGCGAAAAAGATTGTGCTGTGCCACTCTCCCCTAAAGAAGCTTTCAATCCCATGATTGTGATTCTCTGTTAGACGGCTGACTGCCATGCTCGCTGGATCCTTCTTTGAGCTCTAGCCCGCTCTATTGTGGGTGGGAGGCTCCCGTTTCTTTGCTTTTTCTTTGGCTTATTTCTCTTTTGGATCTTCTTTTGGAGCCTTTGTGGCTGTGCAAAAATGTTTCCTTTTGCTCATATGGAATATTAATCTTTCTAAAAAAAAAAATTGTACATGATGGAAATTGGTAGATACCATGTAGAAAATATGAGATGTCCTATCCAGTAGGTCCCACTTGGAAAGGTATATCTCAACTGATGGATAGAATATGTATCCAGAAACAATCACTGGGATGGGCCCATGCATTAAAGCGAGTATGATTCATGTAGAACAATACGATAGCAGGACTGATGGATAATTTAATATTTTATCGAGTGGGTGTCATATATAAATTTGGTTGGACGGATCTGTTCGATGCAGTAAGTCCACACAAGACCGTGAAATTATTTAATTATTTACTTAGAGGTTCCCAATGAGAGCCTAGCTAGGTGTTCTTTAGTAAATATTTACCAAACCTAGGAATGTGGCATAAGAAAAAGATAGACAAGAGAGTTGATTTACTTCATGTTTCGAGTTCTTCTTCTTTTTCTTTCAGTAAAAGGATTATGAGTTGAAGGTGTTATTACTACATTTATTTTCTAAACTTGGGGCAATTTTTTGTTAATGGTTGGAGCTGCGAATTGCAGGCTGGTCCATCTATATTGCATTCTCTCATGGTGTAGTATGTAAAAGTGGGGCCTATAGTTGATAGATCTGACCCATCGTATTAATATTTTGGATTGATATCATCGCCCCCCTCTGTGGATCTTATCTATGAGTCTCTCTTGTATAAAGTAAGAAGTGGAATTAGAGGGTCGTTGACCTTAAGGAATAGAAGTTCAGAAAGCAACAACCCAATGCATGTGAAAGACATGTGGGCCCACTTCCGGTGAGATTCAAAGTGTTTAAAACGTGGCCCCCACTGTGGAGAGGATCAACTCGTTGGGTCTATCAGAGGATTGGGGAACATGCATATGCTTGGGTCTTTCTCTCCATATTGTGTCAATTCGTTTACTCAAACTGACCCAATTTGCCTCATCGGCAACTTTAATTGAACCATGTTCCTGGCCAGTAGCCACTAGCCAGGCTATAACTCTTGACAACTGATAACGGAGAATTTGTACAGCGACACGAATTTTTATTTTTGGGAGGCAAGAACCATTCATTCTTACTTATCTCATAGTAAGTAGGGAATTTTATTCGAAAAAACCCAATTGATGAGCCTCACACCGAAATAGATCTTTTAGTTCTGACAGCACCTGACTGATCCTGAAGTATCAATCTGGTTTAGATTTTGAAAAGATAAGAGAAGCTACGTTAACGTTCTTGTTTACTACTAAAAACAACATTAATGTTGCTTCATTCTTTTATCTATAAATAAAAGACTTCAATGATATTGAGAACATGTTAAGAGATTTGATGGTACCACAGAAACGTGATATTGCTAGTATGAATTTTTCTTTTATCTCCATTAGCTATGTTCACGTAGTTTTAATACAATATTCTTCTCTTCTTTCTTCTTGTTTTGAACACTATCACTTCCTTTCAAGCGTTAAAATAGATTGAATGAGAGATGGGAGTACAAAAATAGGTTTTTTGTATAGCTTTTCCATTTGATGAGAAAATGAGTGCTGTTATCATCTAATAAATTTGATTTTTAAATATAAATCACTAAGCAGATACCGAATAAAATGGATGTAGCTAAGATTTATGCTAATTAGGATGAAACACAAACTTGAGATTGCACCCATTTTGTTGACAAATTATTTTGAGATCCATATTATAAGATCAAACTGCATAGATGAATATCAGCATCCACTCTCTCATCCAATGGCAAAGATAAACAAATCACCCTTTTTATATCCCCAACTTCCATTCACTGTATACTCAGACTTGATAGAAAAATGGTAATGTTTAGCTGGAAGCGATGGCCACATTGCTCCTAGATTTTTTTTTTGTTTTTTTAACGAGCAACGTTGATGCCGTTGAGAGCCGTTAACATAGCTTCATATATAAATATATATATATATATACACAAAAGCGGGAGGAATTGTTTCAGCTTTTCAATGTCCTCATCTGTTTATCTTTTGCACTGAAAATCTCATCTTAGAGCTGCATCCGTTTCTCTGACATCCTTTAATCGAATTAAACTTTCGTAGTTGACTTCATTTATTAGGTAAGTGCTCAATTTTAACTTATAAAACATGGAATTCAGTCTAATATGATGTGTGATTGTTGTGTATTTACTAACCATAGTAGTTATATTATTTTTTTTTAAATTATAACTCTTTGTTTAATATTATTCAAATCAACACACTATTGGCTACTTCATTAGAGTTCAGTATTTGAAAAAGAATGCGATATCGAAATGAAGTTGTTCTACAACATATTGCATTTGTATATCACCACACATACAACATTTAACATGGTCAGCATACATCAAATACAGATACATGAGATAGCTAAAAAAACAATGAAAATGCATGAAAGTGGTTAAATGAAGGAGGCTAAAAAAACCAAATACATGAGAAGGCTGACAACCACGTACATGCATCCAAAGGTTAAATGAAGAAGTAGATGAAAAGTAACCATGTGATATATATAACTCTACTTGTAGCTATAAAACAATAAAACATAGAGATGAGTTGGATTAGAATATACCTAAGATGTCGAAAATCCGAGTATAAAAGATAGAAATCTGAAAAAGATAAGGAGCTCGAGGGCCACAGTGGGAAAAAGACAAGAGCTGAATAGTCACAAGAAAACAAGGGTTTTCAGATAGAAAATTTCCTTCGCCTTCAGTCCAATATTTTAAACATAGAAAGTTACCATCGCTCAAAAGTTACTTTTAAGAAACATTAATGTCGCTCAAAAGTTATATAGAAAATGAACGACGTTAACGTCTCTGAGAGATGTTAACATCACTCCTCCACTTTTTCCAATTCTCCCATCATATTGAATCCTAAGGAACAATTTAGTGCTATCAGAACTATAGAATCTTTTTCAATGTAGGACTTATCCAATGGGTTTTTTTGAGAATAATCCCCCTAGAAATTGGGAATTCTCTTTATAAAAAAAAGTTAGTTCATTCTTTTCCTTTTCATAAATAAAAAATGTCACACAAAATACACACGTAAATTAATTGAGCTTCAATCTCAGAATCTTGTTGCACCAATGCAGCCCTCACCGTTGTTAGTTTTGAAATATTTAAGATGTGGGAAAAAAAAGGGTGGTCATTTTGTGGTTTGGATATGTGCAAAGAGGTTGTGTTCATTGCCCCACATGAGTTGAACTCAAAAAGGGTCGATTTGTTTGTATTATAATACATAGTAATTAAATTCATAGAATTCATACTATGAGTGGTTGAAAATGAAAAACAAAGGTAAATTTTTAAAAGCAATTTCCTTCTAATTTTTCAGTTTCTTTTAATTCATAAAATACCCCCAAGAGCACAATATGCATGGGAACCATGTTCAGGAGACCATCAAAGTTGATTTGGCAGGTGAGTCCCATTGATTTGATGGTCCTGGCACATGGTTCTTATGCGAACTGTGTGAAAGAGAATAATTTCCCTTTTGATTCTACTTCCTTAAAAGGAAATGTTATTTAATGTTTATCTTTAGAACATCACCTTTAAAATTCATTTGTATAAACTATACTTACAATTTGAATATTCAACTCCTTTGTATTTTAATGTAAGCAAATAGATCCTAGGAGTTGATCACTTATATTAAGGTATATATACAGGGGCGGGCCCAAGTGTTGTTATGCATGTGCAATAGCACCGTGTAACTCGAGAAACTCCTTTAAAAAGCTTTAAAATTACTGTTTTTTTATTAAAAAAAATTATTCACTTTGACCATTATCCGCACCACTTAAACAAAAATCTTGGATCCGCCTACTTCACCTAAAATACGACAAGAGCCCACGGTATTGTTCAAGGTTCTTTTTATTGCAGCCTCAAGGTTGTGGTTCAAATCATATTCCACAAATAATAATCATGATGATGGTGATGTTAGGTTTATGTCTTGTATTCCGGTTTAACCGGATGAGTCCACTGGGTTAGCCAGGGACTGGTTTAAGGTCAAGGGTATTTTGGTAATTGTACCGGGGCTTTCTTGGTGGCCAAGAAAGCGGAGATTATATATATGTACAGTCTGTAACCCTAGACCTTGTGGCGGCGGCGTCATCAGTTGCCCGTGGTGCTCCCACACCACGTAGGAGAGATGAGGTGAGAGTGTGGGAATCTCTTGTATGCTTTGCTTGTTATAGTGAAGATGTTCGTCCTCCTGTGCCCGTGGATGTAGCCCGGTTTGGGTGAACCACGTAAATCTCGGTGTCTCTTCTTGTGTGGCTTGTTCGTGTTGATCTTGTGATTCCGTGGATGCGCACAACGGGTGATTATTCAGAAAATCACAACAATTGGTATCAGAGCCACAACAATTGGTATCAGAAATTCACAACAATTGGTATCAGAGCCGAGGTTGGTGTTCTTCGGGTTTCTGAGCGAGGTGGAGATCGCTCGGTGGCTTGGTGGTTGTTGTGCATGAAGATCAACGGGTCGGATCTTCTTTGAGGATCCGGAGTTCTGCGATTCTCGTTGCAGAAAAATCAGAGATCACGGGTGATCTTTAGTAGAGCCACATATCAGGTTTGCCTGATCATCGGAGACGATGGACCAGATTTGAGAAAAAAAAAATGAAAAAAAAAAACGCTGCAGAGAATCCGGAAGCAGAGAGAGAAATTGCAGAGAATTTCTCGGTCCCGATGCTGCAAAGAAGAGAAAAACCGGGAAGAACAAAAAAAAAAAAAAAAACTCACCGAGATTTTCGCCGGAAAGCTCGCCGTCTCCGTCACCATCGCCAGATCCTTGCATCACCGGACTGGCCGCTGCAATCGCCGCCGTTCTCGCCAAGCAGCCGCTGCAGCTGCGATCACCTCCAGCCCGTCGCAGTTGGTCGTCGCCGCTGCCAGCCCCAATCGCCGTTGCAGCCGCCGTCTCCAGTCACTGGATCGTCGTTCGCCCCGCCGTGCAGGATCGCCGGAGAGGGGGGCCGTCCACCGCTGCCAGCACCTGACCGTCACCGAGGACGAAGAAGCCGGCACGTCCCTGTTGCAGAACCAGAACAGAGGAAAGGAAGAAGAAGAAAAAGACAGGGGATTCGGGCCGGGTCAGGTCAAGCTCGACCCGACCCGAGTGCAGCGCAGCCCAGAGCAGCAACACAGGCTACGGGTCAGGTCAGGTCAGGTTAGACCCGACCCGATCGCACAGAAGCCCAGCAGTTCAGAGGCGGTTTGGTTTCGGGTCAGGTCAGGTCCGACCCGACCTGTTAACAGAAGGTCCAGCCCAGTCAGCAGGTTCAGGCCGGGTCAGGTCAGGTCCGACCCGACCCGTTAGCAGACGGTCCAGTCCAGTCAGCAAGTTCAGGCCGGGTCAGTTCAGGTTCGACCTGACCCATGTGCGCAGAGCCCAGCGAGAAGAGTTCAGATCAGTTCGGGTCAGGTGAACCCGACCCGGGTCCGCTCCAGAAGCCCAGCAGACAGCGCAGAGTGACGTCAGCGGTGACGTCAGCAACGGTCAAAGGCCAGATTTGACCAGTTTTAACAGCTGAAATTATTTCTGCGATATCTTGATCGTCCGATGTCCGATCGGAGATCCGTTTGATCCTACGGACTCGTTTCGAGCAGATCTACGCAGTGGAAGAGGTTGATTGGCTGTTTGACAGTCAAGGAGGAGGTTTGACAGATTGGAGCGTAGAAACTTGTTTCTACGATATCGAAGCCATCCTGAGTCGGATTTTAGATCCGTTTCTTCCAGCCTGCTCGTGGTGACGAGATCTATAACTTGATGCAGAAATTTGGAGGAGATCTGAACAGATGTGGATTCAGGCTTGAATCGGGTCTACTCGACCTAGTTGTTGTTGCAAACCCAATAATAGGAGTCGTCGGCCTAGTTGCAAAGGGTTTGCTGATTCAAACGAAGTTGTTCGTTTGGGGTTCACATGATCGCATGTGATGTTATTCATCTTGCCCGAGCCAAGCCGGAAAAGCAGCAAGGAGGAGTTGATGTATCAGCAGTTGATCGGAGGCCCGGTCAAATGGAGTTTTTTGACCGCTCGGAGGCAGAGGTTGTTCTGCAATGGAGTCATCTGGACTTGTATTCCCGATCTGTTTGCTTGCATGCTTGTGGTGATTGGATCTTCACAGTGATGTTGAAGATGGGGCAGGATGGTGAGTGATTCAGATATCACTCAGATTCGTCAATGGTTTCGAGCTTTTAGTTCGATGTGGAGTTTGACGAGATGAACTTTGTTCAAAGTTCATGTGCTGGTTCAACATGTCAAAGTGTTGAAGAAGACTGCATCCCTGGTGCAGTGACGTGCCATTCAGCAGGGTACGTGAAGACATTGCCGGTTTTATCTCCTAATAGCTCGAGTTGTACGGAGTTGTACGGAATTCAAGCCAAGGTGGAGATTGTTAGGTTTATGTCTTGTATTCCGGTTTAACCGGATGAGTCCACTGGGTTAGCCAGGGACTAGTTTAAGGTCAAGGGTATTTTGGTAATTGTACCGGGGCTTTCTTGGTGGCCAAGAAAGCGGAGATTATATATATGTACAGTCTGTAACCCTAGACCTTGTGGCGGCGGCGGCATCAGTTGCCCGTGGTGCTCCCACACCACGTAGGAGAGATGAGGTGAGAGTGTGGGAATCTCTTGTATGCTTTGCTTGTTATAGTGAAGATGTTCGTCCTCCTGTGCCCGTGGATGTAGCCCGGTTTGGGTGAACCACGTAAATCTCGGTGTCTCTTCTTGTGTGGCTTGTTCGTGTTGATCTTGTGATTCCGTGGATGCGCACAACGGGTGATTGTTCAGAAAATCACAAGAGGTGATGGACCTAAATCCACAATTACGGGAAAATGGTAAAACTGAAAAAACAGAGCCAAATTGCTATCAGATAATTACTCATTTTGCAAGCAACATATTCTAGCTGCAAGCGGCTTTATAACCTTCGCATAGCACAGGCCTAGCAGACAATGGGCTGAATGGACACATTCCTCTTCAGTTTCTACTTTCTACTGTATGTAATTCTATAAACCCTTTTTGTAATAGTCTCATCATCAATAATAATAATAACATCCTTTCATTTGATGATGCAACAACTCCAAATTCGGAGTAACAAAGCATTAAAGACGTATATACCCACATCCCACGACTTCTTGTCAAAGTTGTTGTTGTTGTTCTTCTTCTTCTTCCTTTTTATATTTTTTTATTCTCCATCATAACTAACTCCATTTAAACAAGGTTGCAACTTGTAGCTATTTAGATTTCCAGGTAAACTGAGTGCAGGCAAATTGCTAAGGAAGCAAGTTACCTGTACTTAAGTTATCTTAATAACTAGTTGTTGAGAATAAAAGAACTGTTGAATTACATGACACAAAAGTTTTAGAATATGCACGAACTATAGGCTTCTTCTGTACCCAACCTCTTTATACTTAAATGAACATTTTGCGACACTGATTACTGCACTTGTTTGATATACAATCATGTGTGATAGGTTCCACAATTCAACGCCTTTGAAGCCCTTGTTTTGACATCAGAACGTTTATCCCATATAATACCCATTGTAGTTAGGGAACATTTAAAAAAAAATACAAAGGAATAGAAGATCCGAATCCATGGGATCTCTTCACTTGTTTTTTGAAGTGAATCCAGGGCTGCAAATGGAACCCATGTTTAACCGAACTAGATCTGATATCTAACTGAACCTACCCATTCACAGCCTTACTATGTAATGTAGGCACATTGTTTTCTTCCTCTTTGTTTGGTTAAGAGAATTTCAAGAATTCATATTGGAGAGAATTCATAATTCTTTAGATTTTGTCCTCTCTAATATTTTTCCCATCCCTCTGTGCAGTTAGTGGCTATGTCCTTAGCATTTAAAATTTCCTATTTTATTTGTATGCTTTCAAGATTCCAATCTTGTGGATTGGAATGGTGGGCTTACAAAGTTCAAATAATACTTGATCAACGCGAACCCCAAGTGCAAGGCCTCAACTGTAATTTTACTTAGTGAGTTGGGATCGTATTCACAGGAAGTTATATATATCTCACAACCTGTCCTATTGAAAAACTAATACTATCCTACTAAAACATATTCAAAATAATGTCCTACTAACTGAAATTAAAATTACAAATCAGATATAAGACCTAATTTTAAAAAAACTTAAATTATTAAACTACCAAATCATAAAATTCATCAAACTACCAGTTGTAGAAAAATAAATAGACCATGCATTAAACCGAAAATTAGAAATAAATCATTCAAAGATAAATGAAAAAAAAATAAAAAAAATTCTAGTTTCTTTTATTATGGAAAATTAGAACATCATATTGACATAATTAATAAAAGACCACAAAAACACCACACTAAGTGCATACTATCACTACATACAAACATATGACCCCAATCCAAAGCGAGACACCTTGACCTCATTAATTGCCTCTTTTAAATTAAAATGGACCAATACAACCAATAATCCCTCAAGAATAATTAAAACTAAAAATAAAACTATCATTACCCTAGATCAAAATATCAAGAAAAAGAGAGGACTTTGCCGCAATCTAGGATCTAATCTTCATACTTCACATCACAGAAGGATAATTGTGCAAGAGAATGATGATGGAATGGAATGGATGGAGTGAATGAGACCTAACAGAGCTAGCCTAACCCATCCTAGGGTAGAGGAAATATGGAGAAAAAGAGAGAGGGGGGGGGGGGGGGGGGGGGGGGGGCGCTTGTGGTGTGTTGGACAACTCTCCCTTAAATCCTTTTTATAATGTTTAGTCTTATTCTTTGACCAAAAGTTAGCAAATATATAGTAAGTAGAAAGATTCTTAGTTCTTTTTCTTGTGCAAATTTCTCTCCACAACCGCTTTCTAAAATCAAAACAAAATTTCAATTTTAAACAATCCCGCCTAAAAATATATAGCCAACTTCCTAAAGCCATGACTTTATCATTTTATCTCTGATTAGTGTAATATTCAGTTCCACGGATATCTACTCAAAAAGACCTTTCTAACGGTACCTAGATTGTCCCGCTCCAACACTAGATTTGAGAGTTATGACTGTTTTAATCTATACTGTCCACATAAAAATGGGATTGACTTTCCATTTTTTTCTCTTTTTCTTTGACTTTTCTTTTCTTGAATTTTCTCCACCATGGCTTTCCTTTCTTCATTCCAATATGAGTTCCTTAAATCCAAATTTAGATTTATGCAACAATTGAAAAGTAGGACCCTTGTCCTCAATTTTTCCTAGACACGAAAGCAACTTTTAATTAAAATGACAAATTTGACTAAAAGTCACAATTCACTAATGTGGGCCACATTCAGAAAAAATGATAACCTTAAACTATATCATTGCTCATGATTTAACTGATGATGATGACAAATTATATCATAAAAATAATATTTAAAAAAACCTTCTAAAAAAAGAATATAAAAATGGAAAGTTTCATGATTTTGTAAAAAAATATTGATTTTCAATGATTTTTGCAAGAAAACACTATAATGATGCTCAAATCCATAAACACATGATTTTTAACTAAATGAAAAGATTTTTAATGCATAAGTCCTTAAACTTTCATAAAATGTACATGAACTGATTTACTTTTAGGCACTTATGAATACTTTTTAAAAGTGGTAATGGCTTTTTTTGTAGATTTAGCGAAGGGACAACATTTAAAAAATTTAGAACTCAATCAATGGGAATATTTAAATATCCTGCAAACAAACAAGCCCTTTACATCCAGAGCACAAAGTTTGAGCAAATTCAAAGTCAAAAAAGCCTTTTTGAATATTTGATTTTTTTATTTTCCAAAATCTCACTAATCAAACAGGGAACTGGAAAATTTTCATAAATAGCCAACAGCATTGCTATTAAAAATGCCCAACATGTAAACTTCCAATCAGAAAATCTTGAAACCAAATAGGCATTAAAACTTATAATATTTAAACTCAATCATCCAATTTGGATGTATTTTCATATCAACAGTCAGGATCATCGAACAATGGAGCCTACACAAACAAAATCTTTGTGATTGCATTAACTCAGTAGCCAGCTTCCATGTATTTCAGGCCATATACAGCACTGAATCGCTGGGCTTTTCATTGATGGAGATCCCAGAAAATCTGCTGAAAACTGAGAATAATATAACCAACCGAAGGAAGGGCCAACACAAATGTGGATAATGTCCGAAAAGTGTACTGCAACTGTCAATAAATAAAACCGAAATTAATGGCAAAGATCCTACAGTTTGACAATTATGATGCTCAACAAACTATACATTTTCGGACCTTGACATCATTCTTCTTCAGAACGGGAAATTGCTTCCATCCTGTCCTTGGATGTGAAGCGACATATACAGTAATCCCACCACACCCCACCTTGAAATTCGTAGGACTAAAACATCTTATTTTTACTTTCTTTTAATGAGGAAACCTGCTTAGGCCCTTATTGGTTGATCATAGGAAAAACCGCAACTATACATAACCACCTGAAAGGCATGTAATATTGGCAATATCATGGGATAGTCAAAACTTGGGTTTCCAGAGTTGTAATTTTATGTTTTAGATGGACTGAACACTCTATTATCGTCACATATGATGATCTACTACTCAGACACTGTGCATCCAAGTGTTTTATCTTCGGACCGGTCGGACAGCACAGCAGACCGGTCGAATTCCTTGCACACTGACATCTGCAGACAGAACTGAAGACCGACCGATCGGATGAGTACCCGACCGGTCGGACCACATACCCGACCGGTCAGCTGGGTTATCCGATCGGTCGGCTGGGTCGGCAGTTCCGCGATTCAGAAGCTCGAGTTTTTAGGGATTGCCTTGTATGTTTTTTAATACTTCGCGAATCATTGACGGAAAGGACTCTAGGGTTCCTCCTTATTTAAGGAACACTTCTCTATGAAGATCGTAGGCTCTCAAGATCAAAACCCTAACATACTTAGAGAGATTTTTTCTTCCAGAAGGTATTCTGCATTTGAAAGTTCTGCAACGTCTCCTTCTGAGTTTCAGTTCTCTTCTCCGCTGTGCGTGATCGTCTTGAGAGGCTTCAAGGCGTGAATATCAATCCAGAAGAGAGTGAACGACGTGTGCATCGACAAGAAGAGCTTCAGTCCCTTAGGTTGTATTCAACTGGGTTAAAGGGTAGTAAGTAATCTTGTAACTTCTTCTTTATAGTGATTGTTCTTGATGGACTGGTGGTAGGTCCCATGGTTTTTTCCCGTTTGGGTTTTCCACGTAAAAATCCTGTGTCCATCTCTTGTGTGTTTGATTTGTGTGTTTTAAGTAGCTGTTGATTGAATCTACATAGCATACTCTGCATTGGGAACTTAACCTGTGTCAAGGTTTAAAGTCTCTCACCACCCACACAAATAGTATGTATCAGGTAAATCCTTATAGATATTCAAACTGAAGACCTCCATGACTTCCTCCTGACTCGAACATTTTAAGTGTGGATTTTATTTTAAGTGTGGGTACATCTTATTTATTCTAATATTAAAAATCCTACAGGTTGACAAATATGATGCCTTAACAAACTATACATTTTTGGACCTTGACATCATTCTTCTTCAAAGCGGGAAATGGCTTCCATCCTGTCCCAAAGATGTGAAGCCACATTTACAGTAATCCCATCACACCCAACCTTGAAAGATCTTATTTACTGTAACATCAATGTATGATTACAGTAGCATGTGCATGGTTGCTTAATGTTCACTTCAATCATTTTTTCAACCAGGCCTATAGGATGCTTTGGGTCTGTAAGACCACACTCATGCAGAGAGTTCTCTACTGCGCGCCAAACAAAGTTGGGTTGAGGCCTCTAATGCAGAGATGAAAAGGGTTCGAGTTTGGGTTATGATCAAGTTTTGATCTTGACTCATACCAATTCAGGCCTAGGTTACATACTGTATCATGCATTCATGGGATCAAGCTCAAGATGGGCCAAGGTCTGAATAAAGGCATGGACCAAGGCAAAATCAATGCTTAATTACATATACGTATGTCGTGGTCGTCATCATCGTAAATAAAGTCCTATCTTATCAACATGAAAACTCCATACTCATTTACTAAGCCAGTTTGGTAATTCACTTGTCATTTGAATTCAAAGTGAAGTCTGAAATTAAGAGATAATGAAGGTTTTTGGAATCCCAAATTTCTAGATTGTAAATCAAATAATATTCATTAAAAGAAATAGAATAAACTTGCAAGTAGATCAATTAACCACACAAGAAGAAAACATGTAGATTTTTAACATGGAAAACTTCAACAAAATAAAAAACTATGAATCCAACAAGGATTAACTATCAAGTAATAGTAAAGAGTTACAAGATATACCTACAATCCTTATCCAGTTACTTCTTTGACCTAAGGACCGAGTTCTTATTACACAATTCCTTGCCACAACACTCATTCATATGCACTGCTCTTCGCTTGATTAACTCATATATTGAATACACAAAATGGCCTCAATCTTCTATAAGAGATGTAGAAACAAGATTCTTTAACCCAAGCTTCAGCACAGTCTCTCAATAGAAGTTCTAGAGAAAGGAAGAAATATCTAATGTGAAATCTCAACGCAAATTATGGAGATCTCTATCTTAGGCTTGAATGAAAAACTCTTTAAATAACCCAAAATTCGTGCCTCGTAAGCATAGTCCTTGTAGAACTCAACTTACTAATCCTAACACAAATAGAAAAAAATTCCGTAATAGGTAAATAGGTTTTCTCTGCCAAAGTGCTTGTGCTTAGGTGAGTCCTGCTTGAGGGCGGTCTTCACACATCTAGTAATTTTGCGATACATCTGTCAAGCTTGAGTGCGATTGTCAGGGGCTTGAGTGTGGTCGCTTCTACTTTGGGCACTCGAGCGCGGATGCAGTGGTGCTCAAGTGTGTGTACTGTTTTCTGATTTATTCAATTCAGCTCTTTTGGCGACGCGAACCACATTCCATTTTAAAGAATATAAAATATAACTTAATGGACCCAAAGTTTTGTTCAACCCATGAATTAACCAATTACATAAAAAACCTAACAGAGATTAAAATATGAGAGGTTCTAATCATAATATGAGTACATTTTTTCTTTAGCGGTTTGATAAATGATCTTTTTTTACTTTTTTTCGTAAAAGGTAGATGGCTTTTTGTGATTTTGTGGTTTCAGATTATTGCATTTTGACAGATTCTTGTTTTGAAAAGGAAGGGTTTTTTGAATTTTTTTTGCTTTTGATATGACCCCTTCATGTTTTCTTCTCTTAAATGGAGGCTTCACACATCACTTTATAGGTGAATTATCCAAACGGACCGAATGAAAATTTTTGTTGGGGCAGTTATTTTCCGGTTTGAGTTTGGGATTGGGTTTTCACCCCTGTTTCTAATTACTTGATTTTGTTTTTTTTCTTTTTTGGAAAGATTAGAGTTCCATTAAACGAAAAAAAACAAAGAATATAAAAGAGGGCAGCAAGCCAAACTACAAGAGGAAAGCCAAAAAAACCATCCACAAGGCAAAAGACATCCACAAACCAGATGCAAACCCAAAGGAAAAGAAAAGCTAACAACAATAGAGCTCCTTTAGAAAGGCACACTCATGGGAGTTTAAAGTTTTTGTGGGACTGTAGAAATGCTTGATCTTAGACCCAATTCTCTTGCTTAGGGAGGAGACTGGCGAAAAACCATAGGAATCCAAGTCATTCATTATCCTGATGATTTTCTTGAAGATGAATAGAGCTTGCCACGGTGAGCGATCAAGGTACATAAGAGCTTCAGCCAAACGTCCCTCCAACTCAAAGCACAAGTGAGAGGTGAGAAAATGTCTAGCTGATTGGAGGAGATTCAGCATAAGTAGATGCGAATTTTCATTAGAGATGACTGCTGAAACTGGGACAGTTGAGGGGTACCAGACCACTCCCAAGGAACAACCCTGGTTTTCAAAGCAAGAAAGACGCCATCTCCCACCTGTACTTGGTTGAAGAAAGCAGTTTGGAGGTGCAACTGGCTGAACTGGAGGGGTATTCCACCATTGGGAAAAAGGGAGAGGAAGACTAGAGTGCAGGAACATCAAACGAGATTGAATTTGGAATGATATATCAAAAATTACCTTAAAGGTGGACTGAACGAGGTTTGAGAATATTCTCTCATTTCTTTCTCTCTAAATGTTCCAAGCAAAAGCCGCGAAAATCAGATGAGCTAAACAATCGACTGATGTTGAAATTCCATGGAGGGCGATTAGAAAAGATGAAACTCTAGCTAATAGAGAGTTGGATTGGGGGGAATATGTTGTGATTTTGACATCACTGTTGTGCATAAACATCAATCACAAGATCAACAACAAATAACCACACACAAGAAGAGACACGAGATTTACGTGGTTCACTCAAATAGGGCTACATCCACGGGCACAGAGACGATCATCTTCACTATCACAAGTAAAGTATAAAGAGACTCTCGTTCTCTCACATTATCTTACCTACGTGGTGTGGGAACACTACGGGCAAGAGAGCTCTCACCCCTCTTCAGCGCAAGATCTAGGGTTACAGACTATACATATATATAATCTCTGCTTTCTTGGCACCAAGAAAGCCTCGATACAATTATCAAAATACCCTTGACCTTAAATCAGCCCCTGGCTAACCCAATAGACTCATCCGGCTAAACCGGAATATAAGATATATACCCAACAATCTCCACATTGACTTGAATTCCGCACAACTCGAGCTACCAGGAGAAAAAACCGGCAATGTCTTCACGTACCTTGCTGAATGGTAGGTCACTATACCAACGATGCAGACTTCTTCTTTCAATACTTTGACAGGTTGAACCAGCACACGAACTTTGAGCAAAGTTCATATTCTCGTCAAACTCCACCTCGAACTTAAAGCTCGAAACCATTGACGAATCTGAGTGATATCGATATCTGAATCACTCACCATCCTGCCCCATCTTTAACATCACTTTGAAGATCCAACCACCACAAGTATGCAAGCAAAACATATCTAGAATACAAGTCTAGATGACTTCACAATTGCGAAAACCTCTGCCTCCGAGCGATAAAAAAACTCCATTTGACCGGGCCTCCGATCAATCAAACACATGTTTGACAACTGCCGACCCATCAGCTCTTCCTTGTTGCTTCTTCGGCTTTGGCGAGATGAACAACATCACATGCGATCCGGAAAGCATGCGAACCCCAAACGAACAACTTCATTTGAATCAGCAAACCCTTTGTAACTAGGCCAGCGACTCCTACTATTGGGTTTGCAACAACAATCAGGTCGAGCCGACCTTATTCCGGCCTGAACCCACATCTATTCAAATCTCCTCCAAATTTCTGCATCAAGTTGTAGATCTCGTTACCACGAGCACAATGGAAGAAATGGATTTGAAATCCGAATTCCGATGGCTCCGATATCGCAGAAATAAGTTTCTACGCTTCTGATTTGGTCAAACTCCTCATTGATCTTTAAATGGCCAATCTTTTTCCCCATTCATGTAGATCTGTTCGAAACGAGTCCGTAGGCACAAACGGATCTCCGATCAGACGTCAGATGATTAAGATATCGCAGAAACAATTTCAGCCGTTGAATTTGGTCAAATCTGCCTGTTGACCGATGTTGATGTCACTGCCTATTCTGATGGGCTTCTAAAGTGGACCCGGGTCGGGTTCGCCTGACCTAGAACTGAACTGAACCGCGCGTTGGGTTGGACTTTGTGCACACGGGTCAGAACTGACCTGACCCAAAACTGGCTTGGAACTGCTACTGTTGGGTTTGCACCATGGGTTGGGTCTAACCGAACTTGAAAGCCGAACCTGAACCTGTTCTGCAGGGCTTTTCACCACAAGTTGGGTCGGACCCAACCCGAAACCAGAACCAACCTAAAACCCTCTCGGACCTGGGATGATTCTAAACGGGTCAGGTCAAACTGATCCAACCAGAAACCCAAACAGCTTGGGTCGTCTTCTTCAAACACCCCTGTTTTGCAACCTACCTGCAAACGGAACTTGCAGGGGGCCATATTCTTCTGCTTCGGCTTGACTGGTCTGGCGACAGTGGCGTGGGACCGGCGACGGCAACGACGACGAGCGGCTACTGGCAGCGGTGACCTGCGGCTGACGAGAAAATTTTTTTTCTTTTTCTTTTTCCGGTCTTCCTCCCCAAATCCTGCAGCCTAAAATCTCAAATCCAACAGGTCTTCTTCTTTAGAACTCCGGCAGCCCAAACTCCGACGAAGATGTGCAGTCAACACCCGAGAACCCTTTTCCTTTGTCGTCTTCTTCAAGTTATGCAAAACCAATTTCTCTGTTACTGTAACAAAGAAATTGAGTTTCTCCTGTGGCTCATCAGAGATCAACATGCTCCGGTCTTCTCCTTCTCAGATCTAGAAAACCAGGAAATCAAACCGACCGCATTGACTCCGAGATCTGAAAACATGTCAATCATTTTTTCCTCCGATCCTAGCGAAACCGGAGATCCCAATCTCGTCTTCTTCTTCTCCGATGGTGGCCTAACCAGAGATTACAAAACTAATCTCTCTTCCTCTATTTCGAAAACATAGATCCGAACCCTTCGACAATGATTCAATCCGTTGATCTTTATGCGCACAACCTCCAAGCTACAGAGTGATCTCCACCTCGCTTAAAAACCCGAGGAACATCAACTCGGCTCTGATACCATTCATTGTGATTTTGACATCACCGTTGTGCACAAACATCAATCACAAGATCAACAACAAACAACCACACACAAGAAGAGACGTGAGATTTACGTGGTTCACCTAAACAGGGCTACATCTACGGGCACAGAGACGATCATCTTCATTATCACAAGTAAAGCATACAGAGACTCACGTTCTCTCACATTGTCTCACCTACGTGGTGTGGGAACACCACGGGCAAGAGAGCTCTCACCCATCTTCAGCGCAAGATCTAGGGTTACATACTATACATATATATAATCTCCGCTTTCTTGGCCACCAAGAAAGTCCCGGTATAATTACCAAAATACCATTGACCTTAAACTAATCCCTAGCTAACCCAATGGACTCATCCAGCTAAACCGGAATAAAAGACATATACCCAACAGAATAAATACCCACCTTCTAGAGCAGGGCCATCCAAACTTCTTGACTGAAGGGATAAGCAAGGAGAAGATGTTCCAAGTCTTCCTGAGGGCCATTACAGAGAACACATTAAAGTTGACAAGGGATCCGCCTGGCACGCAAAAACATTCTAGTTTTGAGGCTTCCCAGAAAATACATCCAGACACAAGAGGACTGTTTGGGTATATGACCTTTAAACCAAACGAATTCAGTCCATTCCACATGAGGGAGATTACCGAAATTGCACACCTTTTGAATGGCCGAAGATAGAGAAATTACTTGATTTTGTTGCTCCATTGCTTTAATGAAATTTCATTTACCCATAATAAAAAATTTATAAACTAATGCAACATGCTTAATTTACAAAAATAAAAATAAAGTACAGCAGATTTATAATAAGAATACGATAAAAAAATACGTTGACAATAATATTTTTGCATCAGGGATATTCGCGTCCTAATTCAATATGAAATTCATGAAGTTGAACCTGTACTTTATTTGGGTCCACACAGTGCACTTGAACTGGACTTGACTAGAAATAGTCTATCAATTGGACTATAGCTGATCTTTCAACACCGCGATGCGTGTAAGAATTAAGATATTGTAGATAGGAGGTAGCTAAAATTTCTGTCTCATTTGGCTGATGTCCTGATATTCACCACCGAATTCTTATGGCAAATAATAATAATAATAATAATAATAATAATAATTTCATATTTAATGAAATCACTAAATGCTTGCCTTCAATCATCGATCCACATTCCACAGTGATTCAACAATCTAGATATGGGGCTGATGATGGGTGACACAACTCACTCCCTATCCAACCAATGTCTACCGTCAGATTTTTATGATCGTACTTTATAAACAGTTAAAAAAGTTAACCCTATTTAAAATGTTAAATGTTGGTTGGATACGATGAGACTTTAGACTTTACACACCTTCCATCTGCAAGATCATCTAAGCATCCCACCTTTAACTCTTCTTAGGATGACCCATTTTGCTTTGGCTGTAGAAGTAGTCTTGTACCGGAATGCAATAATGATAGATGGACTAACTATGCTGATGGTTGGTTGTTACTCTTGGCAGAGGGTTGTTGGCTCTGATTCAGAAATCTTGTCTATGAAGTATGGACAGAGTACTTGTACGAATCTCCACAAAATTAGGGCTTAGGGTTTCCCCGCAGAGATAGTACCTGCAAACAAAATTATATTTCACACAAAAAATGACAGGAGATATACAGGTAGGGTGTTATATAACGTGTCAAAAACAACTTCAAAGGTTAGAACTAGAAATTGTGTTTGGGGAATCAAAGACCTGTTGATGTGGATCAATCTTTGGTTTGGTTTACTTTATATCCCGTGGCCACTAGGCCAATAAGGGAAAATAAAACTTTTGTTTGATTATCTTCCACCAAGTGAAATGCTAGCATGCATTAGAAAAGCCCTTGGGAGATAATAAATACGAGACACCCTTGGGATTGTTTGGATAAATGAGGAATTAAGTCAAGTGGAGTAGATTTTACAGGAAGATTGAAGTGGAGGAGAAGTGGGTTGTAGTTAAAGTAGATTACTTCACTTGATTATGTTTGGATGCTTGATGTAAAGTGAAATCTAAAAATATTTTGGAGTAAAATTGACTTTTACTTAAGGGAATTGAAGTGGGGCTGTTTGATAATTTCACCTCTAAGTAAGTTAAAATCATCTGTCATTTCAAAACATGATAAATTAAAAGAGTTAAATCAAAATATTACATTTCAAAAAAGTTCTTTAACCTTTTTACATCAAAAGTTAAAAAGCTACTTTCTCATCTCACTAACTGACAAAAAATATCTACTTTTAATACAAAAAATTACATTCTCTTTTCATTAAAAGATAAAATCTTATCATAGGATTGATTTAACCACTCTCTCTTTTTTATCTTTTGAAATGACCATTCACCTTATTTCACTCTTTAAGTTAAATTAACAAACAACCCTTGGGTTGAAGTTAAATGGAGTATACATGGGCTGACAACAATACTTCAAATTTTAGGCTAGATTTATCCAAATACGGTAAAGTTGAAAATTTAAGGCGTTAGGTCCCATTTAACTTCACTTTATTCTATTTTTTGCTTACTCAAATAGGCCTTTGCTAATTTATTGATAGAGTGAGATGGCCCACCTGGCAGTGTATTATGCATGAGCCCACCATTTGCTCCTCGAACACCTAAGGGGGCTAAGAGCTGAGAAAGCCTACACAAGTGGGAACAAGAGGAAAGTAGTATACCTAGGAACCAATATCTGGTTACCCAAGTGAGAAGTGAATTGCCAACCAACTGAACAAGCTTGAAAATACTTTCAATGTCTAGAAGTGGAGTCACTTGAACAAGGTTCTTAGGTTAAGAGTGCTGTAGGATAGTAATATTGGTAGGGCACATTTGAGTAGATGCTATGAAAAACTGATTCACCGAAAAATTTCCTCTTCCGCAGAAAAAAAATCGGAAACAAACCAACCCACCCCCCCCCCCCCCCCACCACCAACACACACACAAAAGAAATTATTTTGTGAGCATCATGAAAAGTTTAACATGAATTTATTGTAGCATGGAATTTAATTTCCACAATCCTAATGTGCCCTTAGGCATCCAACTAAGATTTCTATAGTGGGTTCCGGTTCCTCCCCGCACAATTACTTTATTATTTTGGAGGCCATCGCTCTAGCATCTTTCTAAGGTGCCGTTTGGTATCTCTTATTTTGAGGTCTAAACGTCTAAAAAAGGTTCCAAACAGACATTTAGGTAGCGTTTGGTTCGCTGGAATGATTGCTGTGAGGAATGGAATGGAGGCTGGAATGAGCCTGGAATGGAATGAGGCAGGAATGGTAATTCTTATTCCAACGTTTGGTTAGACAGAGGAATCATTCCAGTAATAGGACTCTCATTCCGATTCCTGTGTTTGGTATGATGGAATGATACCAGGAATGGAATAAAATTTATATTAAACTGACCAAATATAAAATTTATATTTTATTAAAATATTAAAAAATTAAAAAATTTAGCTTTTTAAAATAAAATTTAATTTTTTTATGTGACCAAACATTGTATATAATTTTATTCTTAAAATTTTGATATTTTAAATTTAATTTCAACTATGTTTATTTTATGATTTATATAATAATATTTATTTATATTTTATTAAAATATTAAAAAATTAATAAATTTAGCTTTTTCAAATAAAATTTAATTTTTTTATGTGACCAAACATTTTATTTAATTTTATTCTTAAAATTTTGATATTTTAAATTTAATTTCAACTATGTTTATTTTATGATTTATATAATAATATTTATTTATATTTTATTAAAATATTAAAAAATTAATAAATTTAGCTTTTTAAAATAAAATTTAATTTTTTTATGTGACCAAACATTGTATATAATTTTATTCTTAAAATTTTGATATTTTAAATTTAATTTCAACTATGTTTATTTTATGATTTATATAATAATATTTATTTATATTTTATTAAAATATTAAAAAATTAATAAATTTAGCTTTTTAAAATAAAATTCGTCAAAAATAAAATTGGGAAAGGAATGGAATGGCCATTCCTCCGCCCCCCGGTGGAATGGTGATTCCCTTGTATAAAGGAATGGTGATTCCTGAAGTAATGGTCATTCCGTCGTTTTTTCACGAACCAAACGTGGGAATGGTCATTCCAATGGAATGACCATTCCATTCCAGCCTTCATTACAGCGAACCAAACGCTACCTTAGGAATTTAGACCATTTTGCAGCATTTTGTGGATGTCTATTTAAAGGAGAGAAGTAGACATTTAATGTATTTGGGAAAAAGAAAGAAAAAGCTGGTTGTAGGAAATAAACCTTTGTGTCTAAAGTAAGAAGACGAATCCGCTACAGTGGTCTGACGGATGGACGGACGACTTGTCATTTGTTTTTCTTTTTTTCGTTTTTTATCATGGGCCACTTGGGGAAGATCTAGACCGATAGATATCTTCATGACGTCAAAAATGGTTGTACTATCAAATTTGAATTGTCGATCATACACAACTCTCCAAATATTTGTAAAAAACAACAAACATATAAATATGTATTTTTGGATTTTTGTGGAACCCTAGATCACAATTCGAACTATTGATCCTACTTAAAAAGTTAAAAATGGCCATGGGCTTAAATTTTAGACCTTAGTTCATAGCAAATCTCAAGATACGATAGAAAACATACACTAGTAGGGTTCTCATATGATGAGTTGGTAGTTCGTTGTTTTTTCCTTTTCAGGAAATTCTAGGCCACTTCAAAAAGATCTGAACCATTAGATTTATTTATAACCTTAGTAATGGATAGATTACTAAATTTGGACTATTGATCTTACACGAATCTCGAGAAATTTGTGAATAAGTCAGAACTTTAAATGTATTTTCATAAATTTCTATGAGCCCCAAGATTATGATCCAAACCATTGATCCTCTTAAGAAAGCTAATAACGGCTACAATTTAAAATTTTAGCCACTAAGTCCTTGTATTTCTCTAGAAACTTTGAAAAACCCCAAACCATCAGATTCAATAATGTCTATTACAAACAATCTTTATTGTCTTACCAAACACTAGATTTGTAAAATATATATATCATGTAGATCTATTCCGCATAGATCAATTCCATGCAGATCAGTTTGAAACAGTTAAAATTTGCCAAACAGGACCTAACTCTACAGATAGAAGATATACCAATACCAAGTGAGGCAAACTAGTGGCAATAGCTATTCAAGCCAAAAGTCATGTATGGTAATGCCTCCTCCATTAGCTTTAGGCATGCAGTTTATTTATTAGGCAACTTTTGGCTGCTCTATATTAATTAATGAATTTTAATTTTCACTTTTAATATTGCTGTTTGTTGACATATCAATCTTAAAATATTTTGTTGTTTAATTTTGCATTGCATTTTATGCCAAAGAAGAGAATTTAAATTTTAGTGTATTACCAATTCTACATCATAGGTGCTTGTTAGAATATTGAGAATTTTACAGAAAAAAACTATTCTTAAAGTGACTTTATACCAAAAAGGATTCCAAAGACATGATTCCATTATAATAGTCACGGTGGTCCTTTTTTGTTTAGGGCACATATACACCCTTTCCGTGGAAAGAGAAAATTGCTATATCAGTAAAGTCCATAGAACTGAATTTCATAGGAAAAGAGTTTCACGAAAGTATAAAAGTTGGCGTTTGGTGCAAAATATTTTTCCTTAGTAAATTACAGATAATATTATTTAGTGCGGTTGCGGAATATTTGGTGAAAACCATAAAAAGAGGGGACATAATAATGAGTGGAGAGTACAAAGAGGGGTAGGAAGTGTAAAAATAGGAAGAAATGGGAGAAGAATATTACTAGATAAAGAAGGAGAGCCTGGATATGGAATTGCAACCCACGATGAAATGTGAAGAGAGTGAACATTTTTATGAAAACGGAAGTATGATGATCCCCCATAGAAATTTCATTTCCGACCTTCTCACGGAAAAGTCTAATGTGATGGTGATGTGGTGGAAAAGTAGTTCTGAGGAATTATGCTGCACCAAACGCATTACTTTGAAGAAAAATCGTCCCCTTTTTTGCAGTAAAGTGTTACACAAACATGCCCTTAAGTTTTTGAAATCTGAGTTAAGCGGTTATATTCGCACACAGCCACATACATGAGCAGAGTTTGGTTTTTATATTAATAGAATTAATTTTCTTTTGAAAGTTAATAATTATCATATATTAAGTTGGTTGAGTTAAATTGTCAATTCCATGCCAATTTCATATTTGATTTTGACTGATCTACAATTTTTGACCTCCTACTAATATCAACACTACTAATGCCTCACTAAGGCCCCATTAATAGGAATACTTTAGTGGCCTATTAATGCTCCACTAATGAGTAATGACCCATTAATAAGAACAGTTTCATTTCCACTAAAACCTCTTCATTGCCTCTTCATTCCAATTCAAAGATGAAGGGTCATGTACCTCTTCATCTCCTCCTACTTTTCGTATTTGGTTCTCTAAAATGCAAAACTCAACCATTCCTGTAATGGCTGAAAATCATAAATAATTTGCATTCCTTATCATAGCTCTCTCCATAGATTTGAAACCCAACTCCAACATACGAGACCACTGTCCTGTCTCTTTTCCCTTCAAAGCTCAACTCACAACAGTCAATCAAATTTGGGATTCTTTCAAGTGGTCACTTAGATCATGTATTTTTTTTTAACTTCATTCTTCATCAATAGGTCACCGTGTTTTATTTTCTTTTGATTTGTTGTTTTTTTATTCTTGAGTATACGGTTTTTTTCCCACTTTTGTGACCATTTTTTGCTCCTTTTGACAATTGTAGTTTATAATATTTTCTTATTCTCCTAATTGAAGTAGTAAATTGAATTTTCACTATCATTGAACATAGCATGAGAGTGAACTTTTAATGTTGTTTCTCTAAAAAACATTTTATCTTTTTTCTCCCATTTCACTGCCTCTATTTGCATTGAAGATCTCATGTACTTTCTTTAATTTTATGCTTAAATCAAAATATCGATTATTTAACTTTTGTATTATTTTGTGTTTTTTAGGAAGAATTATCGATTCACAATATACGGAATCTGTGGTGGTGATTATTAAGAAGTCTCCGATTTTAGTATTTCAATTATTGGCTCACTACTTTTGTCAACATTAAATATTAGATTGGCCAAATTTTATTATTTGTGTTTAAATTACTACATGATTTTGTATGACTTCCATTTGCTCGTGCTTGGGTTATTTTGCTAGTAATACATTATGATGTTCTCTTGAAATTTTTATCTAATGAGTGTATTGAATTGCATTCCATTGTATATAGAGCAAAGATTTTGCGATGCAACCTACCATTGTTAACCACATCTAATTATTTTCATTCTTCACCTACTGATTAGTATTTTGTGGTATATGCTTTGCATTCATGTGTGCAAATGGTGTTTGAAAAAATTGCACAGTGAGCAGATGTATGTCCCTTTTCTTTTATTGTGTAATTTTCTATTTTTAAGTGTAACTTTCTTTTGGTGGCATTTACAATGATTCTCAACAATTTTTTTTCATATAGGAAAAGTCCTAAATTTTTCTGCTTTACAAACGACAACACCAAGCCAAGGATTTAGTAGACAACAGAAGCCTCCAAATTGTCTTATGGATTTTTTTTATTGGAAACATAAGTTTAACTCATAGATAATTTTCGATCGACTGTTGCATTGATGTTTAATGAACGATTTGTTAAGTATCATGAAACATTTCCAAATGTGCTCTTTCCCAACATCATTTTTATATTTCTGTGATATGGAAATATAGATTGTTGTCATATCTTTTCTCATGTGCAAGAGCCTGAAGTCTTGACATGAATAGGATGTTATGTTAAATATTTCTTACAATTCAAGCCATATCTTTTTAGGAGTCTATTTCCCATTAATGATAATAATTATTTTTCATATTTTTGCTCAAATTTTTAGGCTCTTATTCTTTGATAATTAAACTCATTGCATATATATGACATTGACATTCTTGGCAAAAATGCAATTTAAGATTTGAATTCTAGATCTTAAATGAATTTATCTTATACAAATGAGGAAAAAAGTTATAGTCCATGCTTTATATGGTTCCTAATATATTTTCGAATGGAGGTTTTAGATTACCATATGAAACTGTTATTTTTTTTCTTTATTTGCCTAAAACAAACTAATAAGAATAAACTACAAATCTTACTGTGCTACCCTTTATCCTCAGTACTACATCTCTACAAGCATCGCAAGCAACCTTCCTCTCCAGAGCATCTTTAGGTTGAGATCCTTTTACTTTACCCCATTAATGTCCTTTGTCATAAGCATGTGATTTAATCTTACATTTTCATCGAGTTAGAATAGACCGAATGGATGTTGAGATTTTTAACAAAGTTAAGAATGTCATTTTAAATAACTTAATCACACATAGACTCCTTTTAAGCCTGTTTGTTTGTTGGCTGGAGCAAAATAAAATAAAAAATGACAAAATCAAGAAGAAGATCAAGTGGAGGGTAAAAGAACTCATCTTTGTCATTTTGTGTTTTTTAGAGTACTTATTTTGTCTTTTTGTGCCTTTTTGCTGGGTTTTGTCTTGTATTTCAGTTTAGCCGGATCGATCATTTGATTTAGCCAGAACCGAAGTGCAAGGTTAAAGGTATTTTAGTCATGAAGGATGGGTTTTTTTGTTGGCCAAGAAAGCAGGAACTATATTATTGATGTACAATAACCTTACATCCTGAAGGAATTGAGATGAAATCATGATAGATGGGTTCTCTCCTTTATGAAAGTAGGTAAGGTTGCCGAACCACGTAAAACTACTGTGTCATGTGTGTGATTGCTTGATGATGTGCTTTTGTGTTCATCGTGGTTGATCCGTTGATCGTGGATAAGTTCCGCTGCCGCTTTTCCCAATAAGTGGTATCAGAGCGAGGTTGAGATTACTCGGGGCTTTTGTGATTGATAGATTGGATCTACGTGGAAGAAGAGGATTGATGGATCATGCTCGGATCCATCTTCCATTGGCCAGAGAAAAAAGGGGTGGTCCTGGTTGTTGCCGAAGATAGATCTAGAGAGTCAGTGATCAAGCCTGAGAGGGCCACTGATCACTCTCTGGAGGATACCCCTGTTGCAGAGAAGAAGACTGAGCAAAGCATAAGGTTGCCGCCTCTCAACAGAGGATTCTTCTTAGGTTTGGATCGGATCTGTTTCATCAGGGAACAGAGAAGGATATCAATCGTGTGATCTCAGCTTGGTTCACGGCTCTAGCTTGGTTGGTGTAGATCAAAAGAGGATTGCAAATTTTGAGAAGATTTGGTTTTCTAGGTTCGATTTTCTTAAAGTTGGCAGCGGATTGGAGAAGAAGGTGTGAGGATTCATTCCTCTCGCCATTGTTAGAAAAGGAGGTCATCACTGCCGATGAATACGACCTCTGCCATGCTAGAAACCATCTTCGTGGTCTAAGGTGAAAGGGATTCGAAGGCCTTGTTGATTTATTGAAGTCCAAAAAGATCTGGGTCTGTTGCCACCGGTTCTTGTTGCTCGACGTGCTTCAATCGTTGCTACCACCTCACCTCCCCACTGCCGGATCGGTTGACCGCCCGTCATCTGGTGCTCGTCGTTGTTAGTTGCTCCCTGAGGGGGAGAAAATGGCCAGGTTTTCTGGTTGCAAAACCCTCTGCAGAACGTGAAGGAAGGAGACGATCCATGCCTAGGTCAGGTCAAACCTAACCTGTTTGCAGCAGAACCTATCCACCAGCATCAGTTAAACAGGAGGTTTGACCAAATTAACGGCCAGAATTGTTTTACAAATTTCGAGGTCATCCGGACTCATATTCTTGTCCCATTTTGTTCTGTGAACTTGTTTCGAGGAGTTTTACATGTATGTGGAACAAGATGGGCAGTTCAATGGTAAAAAAGAAGGTTTGTACAGTTTGAGTGTAGAAAACTATTTATGCGATATCGAAGCCATCCGAAGTTGAATTTCAGTTCTATTTCTTTTAGCGTATTCGTGGTGATGAGATCTACGAGGCAGATAAAAGATATTGGTAGTTTGATGGGCAGAAATTTGGGGACTGAAGAAACTAATAGATTCACGATGATAGCAATGTATTCAAGCATCACAGGCCATATTGAAGTGTTTGATCGATAAATGACATCAGGGATTCGCAGGAAAGAGTGTTAGACTCCGTGGCACAACAATGATTGAAAAGTGTTACATGATGTCACAAATTGGAGATTACTCTAAGTACTTTGATGGAAAGCTTAGATCCACGTTGAAAGGATTGAGAAGGAGCAACATGCCAAAGTAGAATGAAAAGCAAAAGAATCAGAATCGGAAGGAGCTAGTGTGCAAGAAAGCTTTGATTCGGATAATGGGGAATCAGTTTTGGTCACTACAGGTATGGATCAAGTTAATGATTCATGGCTTTGGGATTCAGATTCCTCCTATCATGTGTTTGGGTAGAGATTGGTTGATGCAAATAACTCTTATTGTTGATAAATTTGTTTTTATGGGGGGAGAATGTAAATTAATGAGCATTTGAGGTAAGAACGGTAGAAATCCGGGTGTATGATATTGTTGTTTAAACCCTAATGAATGTAATATATGTTCTGGGTTTACGAAGAAATTGGATTTCTTTGGGTGCCTTAAACTTTAAAGGCTGTAAGTACACTGTAGTGGGTGGAGTTACGAAAGTGGAAAAAGGAACATTAGTCATCATTTAGGGTGAGATGGTCAGAAATATCTACAGATTGATAGGAGATGCTTTTTCAGGGGGAGCAGTGAAAGAGACATCAAATAACATGGGAGGAAATTTCTGGTTTAGGTGGAGTTAGATGTGATGGATCATTGGAAGATGAATTGATGGGTTTCGATAATATCATCTAGCGGAAATCCAGAAAGATCTGAATGGAGATGATTTTGTTTTAAAAAGGTAGTCTAGTTTAGATTAGAGTAAGCCAGTTTAGCATCGGATTATACCTAACCTGCGTGTATTGTGCCCAACCCACCAGAACGGGTTAGAATAGGACAGTTGTAGGTTTAATGGAAAGAATATTAGAATGGAGACAGAGGAAATGATTCACAAGGTACTAGTGAGATCTAGATTCGGGGAGGCCTTCAGTTTTATCTTGACAGATGGAAGTTAGGTTCATTGTGTTACAAAGATGCATGCATGTGGCAACAAATGGAAAGCACTTCAGAGGTTTAAGGCGGAGGTGTTGAGGTCCAAGGAGGCAACTGTGAGAAGCTTCAAGTCAGTTTAGACTTGATCGACACTAGACAATACTAAGATTGTCTGTGCATCTAGGCTAGAGGGTGCAAGTGCCGCATTTGGTAGTAGCATGTACGGAAGAATACCTTTCAGCAAGGTATGTGAAGTGCTAGTTTAACATGTTAGAGTGTTAAAGAGAAAAGACTGCGCCATCGGTATGTGAAGACATTACTGGGCATCTCAAAGTATGTGAAAACATTACCGGGCATCTCAAATTATGTGAAGGCATTACCGGGTATCTCAAAGTGGCTTTAAAGATTTACGGAATTTAAGCAAAGGTGGAGATTATTGGATTTTGTCTTGTATTACGGTTTACCCAGATTGGTCATCTGGTTTAGCAAGAACCGAGGTGCAGGGTTAGGGGTACTTTAGTCATTACGTATGTGTTTTCTCATTGCCAAGAAAGTGGTAATTATATATATTGATGTATTGTAACCCTAAATGATGAGGGGATTGAGATGAGATTATGATAAATGAGTTCTTTTCTCTGTGGACGTAGGCAAGGTTGCCGAATCACGTAAAACTATTGTGTCATGTGTGTGATTGTTTGATGGCGTGATTGTGTGTTCATCGTAGTTGCTCCATTGATTATGGGTAAGTTTCCTTGTGCTGCTTTTCTTGACACTTTTTAAGGGCAACTTTACTATCATTTGTGTAACTAAAAGTACCTGTTTCACATCTTGCGCTTTGACAACCAACTCCATCCATTTTCTTTTTCTTTTTTCTTTTTTATTTCTTGACTTGACACTATATTTTATTTCACTCTACTCTACCCCTGCAAACTTATTATGACATTCTTACATTCAATAGGAAAATTAAGTAAAATATTGGCAACTTTAAACTAAAGCTACATTTTTGTATATGTAAACTTATCATTTGAAAATTTTCTCTGGTTCTATAAGGCATATTTACTAGGTGCCCATAGTTTTTGGGTCTTGGTTATATAGTGTGGCCCGTTGTTTTTCTCTAATCATTTGGTTTTCATTGACACTATTACACTTGTGGTGACAAGACAACGATTTATAAATCGTTTACTTATTGCGCTGGTTGACTTGCAATTTGCATTCCAACTTTGAAGATTTGTTATGAAGACGATACATATTATCATAATATAGCAAAAACAAAAATTGTAATATTTGTAAAAAATTAAATCGGATATTGCCTCTACTCTTACTACATAACTGTGAATTTTTCTCTTTGGATTAATTCTATATTCTATATTTGCATTATCAATTTTAATAGTATGCGCTAAAATATACTGCTTTCTTGAGAGGCAAAATTCAATACTTGACAAATATTGCCACATTTTATAAATTTGACTACTTTCAATATTATGCACTTTTCTAATTGTGATATACTGTTTTCTTGAAGGAAGAAATTTAATACTAGACAAATATTGCCACAGATTTACAAAGTTAATAAAGGTTTTTGGGGGAGAGACCTTCTAAAATGGATTAATGCAATCAATCTTAATATTATGTATGCAAATAATCAACTATGCAGCGGAAATAAATCCAACAAAAGCACACACCTTAAGAAGACATAGATTTTATGTGGAAACTCAAATTGGGAAAAAACTATGAGTCCAACCTGGACTAATAATTAGGCACTATGAATTTTCATGTAGTTACAAGCCACTTACAAACATCCACATGACTCTGTAACATCAACCTCTTGTAAAGAATCACTCTACAACAACTTTCTGTCGTTGCCTGCTACAAATCCAATCAACTAGATGCCTTCTAGTTGTTAGCATAACTTCTTAGATTTTCTACGCTTAAAAGACGATCTTTTATTAGAGATGTAGAAGATAAGCATCTTTAGAGTAGAACTTCAGCCCTTCAACTCTCCAATGAAAAAACTCTAGAGGAGATGATCTCCAAAATATATTCTTCACTTAGAACAATAAGATCTCTATCTTAGGGTTGAAAGAGAACTCTTTTTTATAACATCAAATTTGTGCCTCATAAGTATATTTTAATCAGGAAAGGAGTTGGCATGAAATAAGCAAGTTTTTCTTCAAGTCGAATTAAAAAATCACAAGTTGACAAACTTTTCTGCACCTATCCGATCGGTTGAATTAATAGTCCAATTGGTTGGATTAAGCCTCTGCCCGGGTGACATTTCAGCACATTTTCTGTAAATTTTTGGATACCATAACTTTCTCATATTAGCTTCGATGGGGTGATTTGGACTCTACGGATATATATTCAAAACGAGCTTTTTAATGGTAGGTTGCTTGCCCATATTTGACATTTGGTTTATGAGATATGACCTTTTTAAAGCCATGTTATATGTAAAAAAAATCACTTCAATTTGTTGCTTTTTCTTCGATTTCTTCACTTTAGTGCATCCGGCGACTCAAACAATTGTCTATACTCAAAGATATATAAAATACAACACTAATGAACTTAAGTTTTATCCAACCCATGAATTAATCAATACAGAAATCCTTATAGTTAACTACTCTCAACATTATGTGTTTCCCTAACTGTACTCTAGCATCTTTTTATTAACAAAATGTCATATTTCTGAGACTATTTCTTTTTCTCTTTGCAAACATTACCGAAGTTTGAAAAGTTAAAAAGCATGCATTTTTTAGTACTAAATTGCCTTAAATTGTTTATTTTTTTCTTTATTTATCACTGCTATTGCCACTTCACCGTTCTTTACTGTATATGTGACATACTTTTCTCCTACTTTTGTGTCCATTCTCCTTAGAATATGCATCTTCAAGACTCTTCTTCTTTTAAAAAAATGCTATGTACATCTATTTTTGAATTTTGCATCTTTTCGTTGATTCTTAAATTTTGTTTACAATCTATAAGTTTCTACTATCTCAAACTTTGGCATGAATTCTACATGCTTTTGTGATTCTAGATTGGCTTGTATTCTTTGAATACAACTAAGAGAGTATATATTTGGATGTACAAATATTTAATATTAGAAATTGCTTTTCTTTTAAATGTAAAAACTTTAAGTACATATTGCCTCTTGCTTTCTACTTTAAGTGTGCAGGCAAGGCAATGAAATATCATTCTTTACTAGTGAAGAATCCAAACAAAAAGATAGTTGAATGAATGATGGGGGTGATGCCAATGGGAAAACCAGGATCATAGGTATTGGGATAACATTAGACAGTGGAATGAATCATGGGGGTGATGCCAATGGGAAAGCTAGGATCATAAGTATTAGGATAAAATTAGACTCATATTCATTATTCTGTTAGGGGTATAGTTATATCAACCCCATTACTTTGTTTGAAGTGTCATTCTAAGATCTATCACAAGGCATTTGTTTGATGATCCAAAGTTGGATTCATGAAATGTGGGCTCAATGAATTCTTTTTTGTGGTAGTATCATGGTTGTGATGTACTGATAAAAATGAATCATAATTGTGATACACTTGGTTATATGCACATTCATTGGTCATATTTAATGGCTGAGTCAGGATTGTCTTTCAGTAAGGGTAATCAATAGTTGACTAACAGTTACGAAGCTAAATTTATTATAGAGGGAATCGATAATGATTTTATATTTGTAATTTTTTTACTTATCATTTTAAAATATGTACTTATTTTTCATAGTTTTTCAATAGCGTCCAAAGAAGTAAGATCCTATTTGAAAATACCTAAGATTCTATTTGAAAATACCTAAATGTTTTTAAAGATATTTAGGATTAAGAATTGTATCTCACTTTAATTAAAGTAGGGCCCATGTAAGATTGATCACTTGTAAACAAATCCATCTATAATTTATAAAAAATTTTATTGGTTACTTATGATCATTTAATGTGCAACAATGCCTATTATGGATGTGAATGATTGAAAATCTGTTGAAATAGTATAAATGACTAAGAGCATACCATTAATAACCATTTGCTAATGTTATAAAAAAGATGCATAATCAAAATGTAATATCCATACTACTCAAAATAAATACCATCCTCTAAAGTAGTTTTCTCAAATTTTCCTCCAATAAGAGTTAGCCTTGGTCAATCATAAAATTGACTACATAATATTTTTAATCATATGGTTAATAAGGTGGGACCAACTCTCATTTAATTAAAATTTGGGGACAACCAAATTAAGGAGAATAACTGAATTTTTAGCAGTTTGAATTTCTATTGAGATTACCTTGGTAGCCCTTGATTGAAAAGCCATACAATTTCGCAGCCCCTTTGGACTCTTTGTGAATCAATTGTAGATAAGTGTTTGAAATTCAATCCAAAGAAGAAGCCAATGAAGGACTTCTCTAAAACTGTTGTGAAAGAAAAATGTTTAGGAGACAATGAGGGAGGAAAAAAGTTAATTGATTGATTGCAAGTTGCAACCACTACTTAAAATTTGGATAATGATTTATTTACTCTTTTTGCAACCAAGTTAAGGAAAAAATTCTCAAGTCCTCTTTAAATTCTCTCATTGTTTAAAAGAAAAAGCAAATGAGTGTTGGTAAAATTTTAAGGGACTATAAAATTCTACAAACTACTCCCATGAGTTCAAAAGGCCATCCAAAGTTGAGTGCGGGCAATTGCCCCCACTCGACTTAATCTCCCTCCGCCCTTGGTCCTATCCCCAAAACTCTTTATTGCATAAGAATGGCAATGGTGATATATTTTTAAATTGTTTTTCTCTCCTTTGCATTATCTGTTATTAAGAACTCTGCTGTTATTTGAGGCCATATATTATGTATGCACATCAACATTTCTGTGTAGACCTACTCGTGTTTGACTTTTTTAAAACTAATTTTAAAAATGTAAAAAGGTATTTCTAATGCTATTTGAAGTACCATTAATTAGTTAAAAATAATCCCACAAAATAAGTACGGGTTCAAACCTTGATAAACAAATATTTTTCTTCAATGTTTAAAATATATATATGTATGTATATTTAAAACGTGTTAGATCACTCTAACTTTTTACCAAAAATTTCCGAACTCAAAAATAATTATATCAAAACATATCCCATAACCTTTGTTTTTACTTTTTTCATTTACACCAAATGATGGAAAAAAGTTATTGTATACCAGTATTTTTAGTTTTCATATTTTTAGATGGGCGAGTGGCATAAGACCTATAAGACAACTTATTTGCTCAGGATTAATCACTGAGCAATTATGTGAGATTGAGATACTATTGCGAATGGGGCATCTCGTGTTTCACCGATTGTAGTTTCATTAATGAATAAATTGTGTTGTCCCCTTTTTTATATATGGGAATTGTTTGATTAGAAATTATTTATTTTAAAACTTTTTCCAGTCTACTTTAGAGGAAATTTTTGCCAGGAAAAACCGCAATTCTCTTCTTGTGAAGTTGAATAACCTCAAATCAAACACACCCACAAATTTGTGTTTTTAAGATTTGGGGAGAAACTATGCTTTGAAATTCAATTTTGTTCTTCTTTTAAGTGAATAGTTTCAAGTTTTTTTTTAAACCAACTAAGGGGCTAAAACCTTGAGATTTACACATAGGGCCTTGTGCATGCGAGGAGACACATACACAACTCATACATATGAGATGATAAGAACTCTTAAAAGGAGATATATATACAACTCACACGTGCAAAATAATGACAACTCGCACATGGGAGGAGATAAAGACACAGCTGACACATGCAAGGTGATTGGAACTCACATTGCATGAGATATTTACATAACACACATGTAAGATAATAAAAAGTCACAAATGCAATTGTTGGGGGGGGGGGGGGTGTCAAAATCTAGATCTTCTAATGAAAACATGCACTCCTTACTATTAAGGTAAAGAGCTATTCTTTACACGTGAAGTAAATGCCATCATAAGCTCTCTCACTCTCACTCTGCAGAAACTTGTAACATTTTTCAAACACCGTTTAATTGTCACACAGATTTTTTTTAAATAGACCACTAAGATAAATGTTATACCTATCTCTCTCGATCTTCTCTACTGATATGGTCAGTTTTGAATGTGGCATACTAGAAAGGTCAGGGAAAGTGACCTTTTTAATTCATAAATAACCTTTTGTGTGTGTATGTTTGAGAGAGAGAGTGAGAGAGAAATAGTTGTATGTGTCATGCAAAATCAAGTTTAAGATGGCTTATTTTGTCCCAGTGCATGTAAACTACCAATTTTACCACGTTGCCACCTTATCTATGCAAGTTGCACCTCTAATTACAAATGATAATTACTGATAATTAGAATCACAGGTAACCAAATGCAGCTCACTCAGTTGGAACGATCCAAAAGCAGTAAAAATTTGCTCAAATTCAGCCATCTGGCTCTAACCTTGTTTGATGCAAACCAACTTTTTGGAGCCCTCTGTCAATATCCAAAGGATCTGTCTTAAAATGTGCAGGGTTGCACACTTGGAAGACACAAATGGTCATGAACACCACATAGATAAGAGTGAAAATATCACCCAAATAAGAATAACAACCATATCAGGACCTCAACCTTCACACCTGTGAATGTAGGAGATTGAGATCCAACCGTTTGTCTTTATTTGAAGTGGGACCCATATTCAAATCTTTAAAAAACGGCAACAAAGTTGGATGTATTCCACACACTGAAATGGATCATTTATCTTTCTGTTGTGGATGGTGGGGTGAAGATTGGATTCATGAAAACAGAGACATGAAGGAAGAAAAAGGTGCGTAACCGTGTATTTACTCTTGTCCTTTCTATTAATGCCAAAACAACTACCATCTCCCGTGACCGGTTTCAACCAAGACGAGTCCACGACCTGAGTCAAATGGTAACCCAGACTCGGGGGTTTTTTGTTTTTTTCGAATATTCGGGCCTCTAAGTGTCAAGGAGAAATTATTATGTCCGGACTCTGAGATCCTACAAACGTACAAACGTGTGGGCCCCACTTCACAGTGATCCGGTGATCAGAGAAGAAAGTCGTGGGCCCATTGCAGATTGCAATCTATAAAATACATAAGAGATGTGTCAGAATAACAGCGATGCCTGCGCCGATCAGTCGCCTGGATCTTTGCTCTTTTGAATCCGGATCCTCCATGGCTTTGAAATCAAAGGAGTGAACCCCACAGCCGCCCCTCAAATTGAAAGGTCGCATTCCTGGCCGTGCTGTCCTCGCAAGCAGTTCTTGTCAACTCGTTTGTGGGCTCACTGTGGACCCATCAAAGGATGAGATTGGAGATGAAAAAAAATCGTACATGACCTCTATAGATATCATCATATCAAGTTTGATTTCCATCACATGTCCTTAACCTTTTTATCTGTGACCCACAAGTCCTGTTCATTCGGTGGGTATTGTTCAATCAATTTGGATGCATGCCAAATTTGGGGTCTATAATTATTATGGGTCCCTATTCAATTAAATATTTATATTGGATAATAGATGAGCCTACTCATAATTTTCGTGGAAAAAAAGGTGAGAGCAGTCCTCACTAGAATATTTCTTCAAATTAAAAATCCAAACCACTCAAATAAAAGCCCTCTCTATTAATAATATATTTCTAATTTTTTTTCCTAACAAAGTTGGTCTCCTACTAAGGTTAATCATTTATTAAAAATGTAGTTAATGAATATGCATGAGATTATGTTAATTACATCTTTATCAAATGATAATCATACACTAGATGCGACTCCTACATGGTAGAATTTGAGGGCATGTCTATTTTTTTAGTGCGTACGATGTTTAATAAGTAGATTCCATTGAATTAGCATACTAGTCAACAGTGAAACTATGAACCAAAAGACTCCGATGACACTACTAAACCATCAGCACATTGATCAGAGTACACTACTCAACCATAAGCATATTGACCGGAGTTTGAGGAGTAAAAGCCATCTTCCACTAATAAACCATCAGCACATTGACTAGCGTACACTACTCAACCATAAGCATATTAACCAGAGTTTGAGCAGTAAAAGCCATCTTCCCTTATCGGAAGGCTATCCCGCCTTATCCAAGGTGCACCTCCCTCCTCTCATAAGGCTCCCAGTACGAGCCCCATGAGGAGGTTGAAAAAAAACCATGGAGCATATTGACTTTGCTGTTTCAAATCAAGTATGGTGCCGTTTGGCAACTCTTATTCTGACGTATAAATGTCTTAAGAAGTATTTAAATAGACATCTAGAGTGTTTAAAACGTTGGCAAACTATTTTAAATTCTCTCTCAAACCTTATAAAGAGGCTTAAAGTACATTTCATGTAGCCCAAGAAATCAGAAGAATCATAATAGACACAAGTTTACGAATTGTGTGCACTTGCACAGCTACAGTAAAACATGCGTTAGTTTGACATCATCTTTTTTCTCATTTTTTATTCAAAATACGAGACAAAATACTAGACCCTACATGACGATACAAACTATTGGATATCTTAAAAAGGCCAAGAAAAGGCTAGCGGGTAAAATTTCAACCGTTGATCATGTCTAGAACTCAAGATACGTGCAAAAAGTTAAACCAGTGGATCTAAAGTTTTTTAATTTTGTGGGCTCCATAATCACGATATGAACCGTTAATCCTCTTTAAGAGATGAAAAATGGTTATAAAGTCAAAATTTAGGCTTTAATTCCTTGTAGATCTCAAGAAAACTCTTAAAAATGTAGATAGTTGATGTACCATATAATGTTGACAGGGTATAGGACGTCTCTACAGGCAGTTCATTTTTCATATTATTTTAAAAATATTTGGGGCCAAAAATCATGATCTAAATGGTTGGATATATTTATTGATATTCATGAATTTCAGCAGTTCGGTCATCGTATATTTTAAGATACTCACAAAAAACCTAAAACCGTTATATTTAATTTTTGAAGTTTGTGGGCCTCAATTGCAAGATCCAAACCATTAGTTCTCCGTATAAGACTAAGCACAACTATGAAATCAATTTTCAATGCATAATTCCTTGTGAATCTTAATAAATTTACAAAAAATCTTCAACCATGAACATAAAAAAAATTTGAAGAGCTGCTATGTGTACATCAACTTTCTCTTTTACTACATAGCCAAAAAAAAAAAAAAAATCAAAACTTTTCAAAATGCTCCCACCTTTTCTCCTTACACGCCTTCTACCCTCCTCTCTCCTCTCCTTCCCCACCTCCCCCTTCGGCCGGCGAAGGGGCTCTCTCTCCCTCTCCCTCTGTCTTTCCCTCTCCTCACTCTATTCTCTCCCCTCCCTCCTCGTCTTCCTCTCCCTCCCTCTATTCTCTCTCTTTTCCTCTCCCTCCCTCTTTCCTCCCATCACGCTTTCTCCCCCTCCCTGCCACAGGGAGATCATTAGTCTCCCTGCTACGAGGAGGCCAAAGGTAAGGATGGAGAGAAAGGGGGAAGGGAGGAAAGAGGGAGGGAGAGGAAAAGAGAGAGAATAGAGGGAGGGAGAGGAAGAGGAGGAGGGAGGGCAGAGAGAGAGAGCCCTTCTGCTAGTTGGTGCTCGTCGCCAACTGGAGGAGAGGTGGGGAAGATAAGGAGAGAGGAAGGAAGGAGAAGGTGTGTATAGAGAAAATGTGAGAGCATTTTGAGAAGTCTTGATTTTTTTTAATTGTTTAGGAAGAGAAAAAATTAGTGTACCCATAACAGCTCTAAATGTCTACTACAATTCATTTGTATGCATGTCCAAATAAATATATTTTAGAAACATTAGGACGATTAGATCCGCATTTCCCTGGGGCCAGCCCTTATTGTCAAATTCAAAAGTTCCAAGTGGTAACTGCTGACGTTCCTGCTCGTCATATTCAACGGCGTTGATCACTGATTGCGGGCCACACAAGTAGTAGAAGAAATGAAACAGGGATTTTTGCGAGGCAGATGACCCGGTAATTGCTCCTCTTTAAGAGCGACGGTGTCAGAAGTACTGGAGATTGCCATGTCCTTAGCTGGCAATTACTTATGGTTTTTATTTTGTTTTGTTTTTGTTTTTTGTTTCAAACCGTACAGAAAGGGTGGTCTGCAATTAACAGAAGAGTTGTACCACGACCAATTTTGTCTTTGGCTTTTTTTTTTTTTTGGGTAAAGAATTTTTGTCTTTGGTTGTAATGTGGTACCATTCAGACTGTTCAAACAGGCTATTTTATAAATAAATAAATGATGAGAGGAAAGATTATGACAAACTTAATTTTAAATTTTAAGTTTTAAAAGTTTTTGAATAAATTTTAGTGGCTTGTTAGTTTACATAATCGTAACTTTTAAAAGTTCTAATAAATGTATTTTAGAAGTGGTAAAAATTGGAAAAATGAAGGTGAAGAACCAAAAATGAACAAAATGTTCAGTAAAAATTGGAAAATTGAAGGTAAAGATAATGACAAAAAATGATCATTAAAATTGAAAAATGATCATTAAATGCATTCTAATGGCTTTTTTGTTTACCTTGCCATTAGTAATTGAAATCACAAGGAAGCAGGAACCATCTCTACCTTTACCTTATTTAAATATATTTCACACCTCACTTCTTTTAATTATCCTTGAAACCCATTTTAACATGAATTCCTACAAATTTCAGTAGCCCCCTTCCTGCCAACCACAAGTTCTTGCGGGACTTACTTGGGGATGAGACCAAGGGGGATCTAAAGATCTCACCCTACCAACTTATGAATACGAAGGTTTGAATTATCATCCTAATTACATTATCAACAATTGGCAAATTTTCACAATCAAAACAGGTACACAATCAATTCAATGGTCATTTAGATGAGTCTCAAACCCATAACTAGTGACGATTAGGGGATCTGTATTTTATGACCCACTCAAATGGATCATAGAGGTACTTAGGCAGTTGGTGCTCACCTTACCCTGATCATAAGTGTTCAACGAAGGTTTCTCCTTTAATATAATGCAAACAAACATGCCTAAGCATATTTTTGAAATCTAACTATTATTTTCAAATTTAATTTTTTTTATAAAATATTTTGATTTTATAGTTTATTTTACTTTTTTATAATATAATTACAACACATGTCATAGTTTGAGGAGAACAAATCATAAAATTAAGATACTTTAAAAACTCAACTTTTAAATTATAAAACATGAAAATTAAAATCTCATATGGATCCATGCTTGTAGGATTTTTAGTACTGGGTTCCCTATCGAATAAATGGTTATTAAATAGATATGTCTTTAAGAGTATGCTGAGCTATATTGGAGATGAATTATTTATGTTGTCAAAGTAAGTGCACATCAAAGATTCTAATGAAGCAAAAGTGTTAGCTATAATGGGAGCTTTAAGGATCTGTGTCTCAACTCATTTTCATAGCATAGTAGTGGAATGCGATTCTTTAAATGCGATTTCTTGGATGTCTTATTTGGAGAAGGGTCAATGAAAATTCCAATTCCCTTTCAATGAAATCAATACTTTGTCCTCATTTTTGAATATTTGATTTCATCATATCGGTCAGCAAATGACATGGCGAATGTTTAGCTAATTTGAGAGTAGAAAGAAATGTAGCTTTGTTTGCTCCTTCGTAACTTGTGTTTTGCTATTTTTGCATGGGTATTTAGCTCTAATACATTCGCTTGCTTTCTTTTTCTCCATTTTCTTGGATTGTACCTTTCTCAATTTTTTAAAATAAGTTATTGTAACCAATAAAAAAAGAAAAAGAAAAAAGAGTACTCTGAGCTTTAATGATTTGGAAGTCCAACCAGCTTTAACCACATCATCTTAAAATATATCCACTTGTATGCTCAAGAAATTTATTTTTAGCCATTTTGATTTAAGAACAATCACATGAGATCTATTATTTTTCTCAAGAACAAATCCTTTATTCACATGATGAAATTTTTTTAGTTCCATAGAATTTTCCAATAAATAGGCTTATCACACAAAAGTCTTAAGGGCATGTTTGTTTGTGTTAGGATACATAGAAATTAAATACATAGAATTCATGTCATACATAGTTAAAAAAAAAAGAACATTTGCCATTTTCCGGAAAAATGAGTATTAAATTAATTTTCATTTTATTGAAATTGAATCAGATTTTCATAAAAGGGAAGGGAAAGATACTTGATGCTTATTTTTAAAATTCACCTTTGGTGCTCATTTGAACTACTCATGGAATAAACCTAATGTATTCAATCCCAATGTATTCCAAACATAATCGTAATGACAGTAATAACTCGGCATATAAGCATGCAAATTCATTCTTTCCAAATCGTGGGCTAGTCGTGGAAGATTAAGTAGATCTAGTCCAACTATAATTGCAATCTATAATCATCATATAAATAATGTATCCTGTGAAAATGGCTAAACTTGATTTGGTATCACATAGTTTTGTGTGTTACTAAAATTAGCTTTTAGGTGGTGGTCCATCCATGACAAGGACCACAATTTGAACAACAGGACTGATTGGTGCTCCCATATAATAGTGGATCATTCTCCCTGGCACACTGACATGATGATTATATAGCTCATTTGTTTTTAAAACCCTAAATTCTGACTTGTTTTATACTCAGTTGAATCAAGTAATTCATATGTATATCAGACTCTTATCCAGGTAACAGGTGTCGGTTCTTCTCACTTGATTGCATGCCCATACATAGGTCCCATCTTTGGAGCCTAAAGCAATTAAATATTCTTCTTTGTTTTGGTATTTAGAAATCCTATTGGACTTAGAAACTAACAATTTGCTTCCTATTCAATTTATTAATAAGAGGAAAAATTCCAATTAAATTAAGAGTTTCATAATGAGAAATGAATTATCATAGAGATCTATAAATATATATATATATGGATCTAGGGTAACTTGTTTCACCTCAAAATATTATTGTTTAACTCTTTCATCACGGATTAAAAAGAAATAGATACTAGAATTCAAACTTCAGTAACCACCTTTCCTCACTCGAGAACACATTATGTCACAGATAGCTAGGGGTCCAAGCCCCTTAAGATTGGGGTAAGGAAAAAAAAAAGTAACTGACCCGACTATGTGGCAACTTTTGGGGTCAAACTTACTCAATTTGCTCCACCTAGTAGCATATTAAGTTTTGTCAACTTGGCCAAGTCAACGGAATTTGGGCGAGTTTTGTGTGGTGTTTATGGTGGCATATTCAAGATTCAAATTACCATGGATGAGTAGGTAAGAACTACTGCTACTTACCTCTTGGGTGAAAAGTTGTTCTGAAATTTTAAATGGTGTTATGTCTAATGATAAGGTTGCCACAATTACATTCAAGTCATCATTTTACGTACTTGTGATCACAGAGCAAGGGCCATCAGATCAAATTGAAATTTAAGCCATATGTTACAGCATTTGGCAATTCATATCCAACCATTTTCCATCCAGGCCACTTCAGCTGGACCTGGACCCCAGAGAATAACAGACCAACTTGGTTAAAATTGATCAATTTTCGTTTGTTATTTACTAATTAGTAGTTGGGTTGAAAACATACATTTGCAATAAACACGAGTACAAATGTACATACATGAATCATTATAAATTAACACTATTATAATTAGCTGATCATCCGCCATCTTCTACATAAAATAAGAGGTACGGTATTGGTTAATGATTGAAAGAATAACTTTAATGCATCATCATAAGACATTAGGTAAATATCCATCATTTCTAATCGGTCTACTCTGTACTAGAATGGTTTACTCCTTTCTTATGTTTTTTGTTTCTTTTGCCTTTCAATAAACTAGAAGCAGATCTATTGAAGGATCATTTCAGATTTGCATTTCTAAATTGCAGTTCAAATGGTATAGATTGGAATAAATAAACGAACTAGCAAATCAACCAATCAACCATACAAGCAATAGGCACACAATTTTAACGTGAAAAGTTCAAACAGAAAAAAAGAGAGTCTAAACTAGACCAACAATCAAGTATTATTAATCACACAATTACAAGAGCTATGCTCACAATCTTTATCTAGTTCTCATGTAACATAAGGACTGTAATTTTCTATTCACAGCTTTACATCGCAATGATTCTTTGCCGTCTACTGCGCCAGATTCAAGACGCACTTGATTCCTCAATCTTCTATGAAAAAAGATATTCTTCTACAAGAGATGTATAAGCAACAACTCTCCGGAACAGAGCGTCAGCCCAATCTTATCAATGGAAGCTTTAGGGAAGAAGGCGATCTCCAATGTTTAATTTCCACTCAAAATAATGAAATCCATCTATTAGAATTGAGAGAAACAGGCTTTAAATAACCTATAATATATGCCATAAGGTTAGAGTCCTTGTAGGATAGGAACTCGCAGTTCTTGCACAAACAAGAAATAATTTCATACCAGGAGTTTCTGTCCACAATACGTTCGAGCACGTGATGAAAACTTACAATTATCTTAAATCAGCGCAATTCCAGTCAGGCTGACTTGAGCGCGTAAGCATTCGGCTTGAGCACGTGTGCTTATATCTGCCTCCGCTCGAGTGTGCACGTATGTCTGCTTAACCGCTTGCCCTGTTTTCTAATCTCTTCACTTCAGCTCTTCTTGCGATGCAAGCTATAGTTTCTTTTAAAAGAAATATAAAACACAATCAATGGAGTCAGAGTTTTGTCTAAACCATGAATTAGTCAACATACAAAAAATCCTTACAATCTCCCCATTTGTGAATTCAAAGATAAAACTTCCTAAATATACAATCTATTAAAAATTAAAAAAAAAATTACATTGAGTAAATTGCATAAAAAAATTTCTTGTTGCCATCAGCTTGAACTCCATATGACTCCTATATAACTTCCCCCTGTTGCCTATAATTGAAAAAAATAATGATGTCAACATGCAACATATCTATCAATCAGGATCCAGCAGTAGTTTCCTCTCAATTTTGATTCCCCCTTAATTGTATCTACGTAGCAGATGGGGATAGGAGCTTGATCTTCTTGATTAGGGGCAATTGAACTTTGGTACCTCTATGTTTGAATTTGGAGCTTTCAAAATGCTGTGTACCAAATTATGAGGTAAGTTAGTTTTCCTCGCCCAAATGGTTCTAGTCTTGACCTTCATTGGAGCTAAAATTTTCCTCCATTTCTTGTTCATAGGCAAACCTTTTAGCTCATTGTAAAGGAGTTGAATGTGTCCTTTGATTCTACAATGATAATACGTGGCTGTGAATATATGATGTGATACATTCTTCTTCATTGAAGTACTCCCAACATGATTTGTATGTGCAGCATGCTGAGTAGAGGGTGTCTTAGAATTCAAAGTAAACCTTTTAACAAAAATAGTTTTACCTTTCGACTTCAAAGTGGACATACCATGATCATATTCGAGACTGCGTTTGTCATTGTGTAACTTTTGACTCCATAAGATGTCATCAAGTTTTTTTCGATCCAGTATTCATCTTGTTCAAAGAAGCTTTTATAACATTAAGCTCAGATAAAGCCCATCTTCAATTTGCCTTTTAAATAATCTTTCTCAGCTTGGCAAGTTTTCAATTCTTTCTTCAAGGTCTTGACCTCTTGTTCATAATTTTGACTCTCAGTAGTCAACTTATCAACAATAGAACCTTTTTGACCTTCTAAGAGATTGACTTTTGCAAATGCTTCTTCTAATTTTTTTTTTTGAGAGAAACAATATATTCTTCTGAAGCTTTTTACTTAATTGCAACTTTAAATGAGAACTTGGTCAGCTTGACATAATCACTATACAAAGTATTGTATTTGTCCTCTTGATTTGATTCTTCATATGACACTTCATCATTATCAGAATAACTATTAGACAAACATTGTGATGATCTAGCAAAAAAAGTAACAAGATTTTCTTTGCCAGTGACAAGAGTCTTATCCTCATATTTTTCTTCATTTTCTGCAGAAGATTCATCCAATGTTATATTAAGAGCCTATTTCTTCGGCTTCTTTTTCTTGTTCACACATTCAATAGTAAAGCGACCATAGCTTAGACATTCAAAGTACTTAACCCCTTTTGAAGACTTCTTCTCAAATTTTGGAATATTTGTATTAGTTCTTTTCTTCTTCATAAGTTTTTTGAACTTCTTCATGAACGGAACAACGTTTTGGGGATTTATATCCTCAGAATCTAAATCTGAATCACTTTCAACATCTTTGTTGATTTTTTGAAAACTTTAAAGGCAATCACTTTAAATGTAAATTTTCCCTTAACCTTATAGTTTGCCTTGAAAGTCTGAAGATTTCCAACTAACTAATCTACTTTTAGGGTGTCAAGATTTTTATTTTACTCAATGGTATTAGTCTTTGAATCAAACTTTTCAAGTAAAGACCTTAGAATCTTCTTGATAATTTTATTTTTAGAGATTGGTTCACTCAAATTGAAAGCAGAATTGAAAATATTTTTTAGTTTAGCATAAAACTCATCAAAGGTATCATCATCTTCCATTTTCAAGGTTTCAAAGGTAGTAGTCGATTTCTGGGGTTTAGACTATTTGACAGTATTTGTACCCTCTTGCACAGTCTGGAAGATATCCCATGCTTTTTTTGTAGTTTTACAAATAGATATTTTGTAAAAGTAAAAAACATTCACTCCATTGTAAAGAGCATTACTGCCTTATTATTGCAGTTGGAAGCATGTTTCTCATAATTAGTCCATTGTTTCTTATGTTTAGCAACATAATTTCCTTCAGTCACAACAATAGGTCTTGTATAGCTTTCCTCAACACAATCCCAAACACCATCATCAATGGACTTCAAATACCCCATCATTTTAACTTTCCAATAGGTATAGTTAAATCCATTAAGCAAAGGCGACTTTGTAGTAGATTTCCCTTCATTATTGTTGAATCCCATCCTAGAAATCTGTAAATCTACACAGTAGATTTGTGTACCCTCTCTAATACCAATTAAATGATCATTTCATATATGTATTTCTAGATTGTAGTTCAAATAGTATCCAACGGATGAAATAAACGAACTGGCAAATCAATCAATCAACCACACAAGCAAAAGGCACACAATTTTAATATGAAAAACTCAAACTGAAAAAAAAGAAAAAAAAACAATAAGTCCAACCTAGACAAAAATCAAACACTATGAAACACACAATTACAAAAGATATACTCACAATACTTATCCAGTTCTTGCGCAACTTAAAGACTGTAATTCTCTATGCATAGCTTCACATCGTAACGACTCCCTGCTGTCCACTGCACCAGATTTGAAAAGCACTTGATTCCTCAATATTCTATAAAAGAAGATGATCTTCTACTAGAGGTGTAGAAGCGGTTTAGAAGCAATAACTCTATAGAACAAAGCTTTAGCCCAATCTTTCTAATAAAAGCTCTTGAGAAGAAGGTGATCTCCAATATGTAATTTCCACTCAGAATAATGAGATTTGTTTATTACGGTTGAGGAAAACACCCTTTAAATAACCTACAATTCATGCCCTGGGATTGAAGTACTTATAGAATAGGAGCTAGTAGTCCTAGCACAAACATGAAACAACTCCTTACTAGGAAAGTAGGTTTTTGTCCCGCATGCGCTTGAGCCCGTGTGAGCCTCCGCTCAAGCATGTGATGAAAACTTACAGTTATTTGATGGGGGCATCAAACCAAAAAGGAAAGTGCGTAGCATGAGCTCAATTTGGATGGATTATCCTTTTCTAGGGTTAATTTATCTTGGATTATAAGATCCACCGTTGGATCATAGCCTCGATGAAGATCCATTGTTGGAGGGCTCCCAAGGCATGCAAGTAGAAGGCCCCATCTTGGGATGTGCCAAGGGAGAATAGAAGAGTTATTGAGAGTTATTGATGTTTTAATTTTGATGTTTTAATTTTAATAAGGGCCCCAAGTTGTGTTAGTTCAGTTATGTATTAAAAAAAGGGGTCCCAATAGTTGTAGTTTTATTTTAATGTTTGAGAGGGGGGGCCACAACTTAAATTCCAGCAATGGAATTCGTGCAAGGGGGATCAAATCCTCCCATTCGGCCACTTTGTGTTTCTTTTTTTGTTTATTTCTTTTATGTCTTTGTCTTAAGTGAAGTTACATCTTTCAATCTCAGCCATTGATTAATTAGGGCTGAGTTTTCCCTTCTTTAAATATGTAACTCCATCTTGGAGAAGCCATTATTGATGAATAAAAGAACTCTTCTCTTGCTGAAAGCTTCTCAAGTCTTCTTGAGAGATTTTGGATCTTCCTCGCCCTAGTTGGGGAGTTTGGCATGAGGCCAAGTACATCATCTTCTCTAAGGTATTCTTCCTCCTTCTTTTCTTTTGGTAAAGAACATCCAGCCTTCAGTCCAAGAAACCCTTCTTTTTTTCTTCTAAAACCAGCCCACTCTTGGGTTAAGAAGAGAAGTTATCCTACAGTCCCAGATCTGAGTTTCAGCCATCATAAGCCTTCCAGATCTGAATACCTTGGATAGATCTGAATACCTTGGACAGATTTGAATACCTTGGACAGATCTGAACATCTTGGACAGATCTGAGGAACCTTGGACAGATCTGAACTCTTAGACAGATCTGAAGATCACTTTGCCAACTGCTGCATCTCTGTATTCAGATCTGAATTTACAGCATTCAAATCTGAATAGAACCCCAAGAATACTGCTGTATCTCTGTATTCAGATCTGAATTTACAACTATCAGATCTGAAATTTGGCTGATTTAAAAATCCCTAGAATAGGTGGTAGTTCTCCCTCCGCAAGATCCATCTCCTGATTTGGGGAACATATTAGCGGGACCGATTTGTATGATGAATCAAACTAAATACCTATTGCTGAAATTAATATTGCTTTGTGCTGGTGCCAATCTATGCGATTTAATGTGCATGTTATTTTGATTTGATCTCTCTCTTTGCATATCATTCATTAATTGTTTAGGGTCCTGCATCATTATTTCAAATCAGCACAATTCCTATTAGGGTGACTTGAGCGCGTAAACATTCAAGTTGAGTGTGTATGCTTTTGTTTGCCTCTGCTTGAGTGTGAGTGTATGTCTGCTCGAACGCTTGCCCTATTTCTAATTTCTTTACTTCATCTCTTCTGGTGATGCGAACCATAGTTTATTCTAAAAAAATATGAAATATAACTCAATGGAGTCAGAGTTTTGTACAACCTATGAATTAACCAACATACTAAAAATCCTTAAATCCTTGAACCTAATGATTGGCCTAGCCAGCAGCAACAACTGATTCACTCCCTTTTATCAAAAAATAATGCCACGTCTTATGCGACGTGGGAGGATTGAGTGACCAACCATGAACCCACTTGAAAACATGACAATCAACAATATAATAGAGTTTTAAAAAATCTGTAAAGACTAACCTAAAATCTGTAAAGACTAACCTATCTGAAAAAAAATGAAGACATCTTATTATGAAAGATGTTAATCCAAAGGCTTTAAAAGTTGTCAAATCTTTAGCGTTAGATAAGCCTGGATGAGTGCCAAGATTTGCATAATGAATTGGAGGAGTAATGAATTTGACAACTATCAAATTTGAGCTGGTGGCAACTTAAATTGAGCGCAGTGCAAGTGAAGATTTGAGCTGTTGGCAATTTAAATTGAGCGCAGTGCATGTGAAGACTTAAATTGCCGTTTCTTTCATACAGAAAGACCACCTCTGTAAATTTTAAATGTATGATCATTGTAAAAGTGCATGGGCATGGCCTATCATTATTTTACAAGACCTGCAAACGAAATAAAATATATGTGGACAATCATTTACAAATGATTGTTTTGTAAAACCCATGCAACCACTACACTCACCATATGTGTCCATGTTTTTTTGAGTGACATAGTCCTCAGACCTGAAAATCAATTGTTAAGACTCGTTTTGATGCATGTACAGGATATGAAACTGAATTTCTGCTACATCCAATTTTTTGTCTGTCATTATTATTACCATACTCATTACTGTAGAAAAATAAAAGAAAGTGGGGACCATTAAAGCCAACTTTTAGAAACACATTTTTGGTGCTGAGTTCCAAAGCCAAAAATTGGATGGGTATTGTAGGATTCGGACATGTATTGTAGGAGCTAGAGCATAATATCCTCCTGTTACACTTTCTCCAATCTAAAGCCTTGCCACCCAGGTCAGTTGCCCACCACAGTGTTGGGACGTTGCTGAACTTTTTGGGTTAAAAATAAATCCAATCCAAATCCAACATGGGCCCAATTTTTTACATTACTATTTCATGGCTCTTAAAATAATTCCTAATATAACGCCCATATCCAATGTTTGACTGTTGTTTACATTTCAGAGTTTACTAGCATGTGCCAGTTATCACGTAACTCGGGATGAGAAATGTGAGCCAGTCATTAATCAGACCAAGGAATATAATTTGAAATGTCTTTTGCATGTATAAATAAAATCATGAGTAAATAACTCTTCAACCCTCAATCATTATCAAGAAATTACAAAAAGATCTCTACTTTTTATAAGAAAAGTCAAAAAGATTTCATTTCAAGTAACTAAAAATAAAAAGTTGTCATAACCCCATCATATACTATTTTTTCTTGATTTTGGGTTTACTTTACTCTATTTTACTCCACCCATAGACAAACAGGCCATAAGGATAAGGACTATACGAATGCCCTTTTAAACCCAACAATTGCCCCGACACGGTTGAGAGAAAAATAATTCACGCACAACGTTTTGGATTAGAAATGCACCCCATAAGTGATGATTTAACCCTTAAAACTTCTCGATATCCTATCGAACAGTGTGATATCTCAAATTTATAGGACATTGCATGGAATTTAGATTTTTCAACCTCTTCCATTTTACTAAAGAGGGCAAAAATAGGCATCTTCTTTTCCAATATACAAAGAAAAACATTATTTGCACAATAAAACCCCTTTCAAATTTTGGATATTACATTATTCGATATCTTATAGCTTTAAAATATCACAAGTTTTAAAGGTAAAATCATCATTTTAGGGGGTCCTTTCCTATACAAATAACTACGTACAAATTATCTTTTTTATTTTTTTCTGCCATTTTGGGGAATTGTTGGCTTTAAGGGCAGTTGTGTGATCATTATCCCGAAAAACTAAGAAAACAATGGAAGAGGGTCTCATACATTTAGTTTATGTATGTCTCTCTTTCTCCCTCTCTCTCTCTCTCTCTACATATATATATATTTGAAAACAAAAATGCTAATATATTTTGAAACCAGGACATAGAATGTCAAAAGGCACATGCAACTGTATCTTTCTTCTTTCCCTTTTTCTTATTTTGGAATTGAAAGAGAAAGCACTCTTTTTTTTTTCTTGATTTCCTTCCAGGATCATATTGTCATCATGTTGTGACCAATTATTGTTTCATTCCACCTTTAATTCTTTGGAGGATCCTTCAATATGGATGTGCATGTATCACAACCACAATCTTGATATCGAGAGGTAGACTTGTGATATCAAGAGTTAGGTATCAACATTTGAAATTCTAGAATATGTACAAACAAGGTCCATTGACCAATTTAAATTTCAATGTTTTTATTTTTGAGATCCATGATGGGTGTTGTGACTTATAGTTGTTTCGTTTGCTCCAATTCTGTGATAGATCCTCTATCTGATGTGTCATGGCGCATAGTCTTCATATCAATAGTTAGACTCATGATAACACCAGTCAAGTATCAAAATTTGAAATTCTAGGATGTGTACTTACAATGCGCTTTGATTGATTTAAACCATGCGCATATTTTTATGAAATACATGATAGGAGTTGTGACCCATAGTTATTTCATTGTGGATTTTTATGTCACATAACTCATTGATATGTGAGAGAATTGTGTGTTACCAAAGTGATAAGGAGTGGTTGTTCTCATTTGGCATCCAGAGTTTGAACCTATGCCATTTTTCCTGCGTGTGTAGGCTTTTTTGTGCATGGGTGGGCTCGCTTCCCTTCTACTTGAAGTAAGTAACCAAAACACAACATGATGACAAGATGATCATAGGAGGAAGTTGATGAGAAATATGAGTCATTTCTCTCTCAAGCCCAAGATAAGAAAAATGGATATAATAAAAATATGGAGCTATAGATATTTTTTTTATACTCCAACCAGGGGGGCTGGGACCCAAAAGAAAGGCCTACTCATATGGGAAAGGAGCTCGTACACATGTGAAGAGGTGGGTCTCCAGGTTTTAAACTCTAGACAGCTAGGTGATAACTGCCGCTCCTTACCATTAGGGTCAGGAGCTATTCTTGTTGCAGGTGCCTTTTGATATAACAAGGAGAACACAATATTGTAATATTAAGATAACTTGGTGATATCATAACATATGAGCATTTTGTCACAAAAAATGTACTGAATAAATGAGACGCTCTTCCGTTGTTTCTTAGTTTTTCATCCTTCTGCCAATGATTAAGGGTTTAAGAGTAATTTATTCATAAAAATCCCTAAAATCAAAGACATCCCCTACATATATAATATCAAAAAGTTACGAGTGCATGAAACTAGGAGAAGCAGGAGAACCATAAAATGCCTTCAATGACTAATGAAGAAAGCCTCAAAAAATTTCCTTTTTCATAAATGAAAGCCTCAACTTGTTATTGACTTTAAGAGAACTGACTTTCAATTAATTGACGGCCTTGGTGCCAAACTAATTTTATCATAATTTGCAACTAGCCTATTTTTTTAGAAAGTTATTATTATTGTTAATAATGTTGTTGTTGTTTTTAAAAATTTGAAGGACAGGGAATGTGATCACAACCACTGTCCTTGTGTCCCCAATATATGGCGGCAAATTCTCCTGTCATGTAACCAACAACTAAAAAATTTGATTAGCAAATACTTTTTGTGAATGATTTGATGCGTTTAGATACAAGGATCTCATAAGAAAGTTTTCTGAGTCAGCCTTTCTCTATCTTGTCTGAATAATTAGATGTTGTGCCTGCATTTTAACTTTTAAGTGGTCTTTCATCTTTGCCATCTATATTTAAGTGACTTGGTAGGATACCCACCTCATTAAAAGACAAGATACAGCAGCTGTTACCTGTTAGTTGTTATAGGCTGATGGTCAGGCTAGGTAATCATTCTCCCCAAAAAAACCAAAAGATGTCAGAGACGCCATTCGGCTCCTAGTGTCTTACTTTTACAGCAATGAAAGAGATGAGGATTCAAGAGCAAGACATCGACATGGAGTTGGAAGGAGTTCTATTCTTCACGGAATCGAGTCACAGATCTTTGATCTTTGACAAATGATGCAATGGAAAATAACCCACCATCAAAATGGAGCACGTGAAGCTGTACCGCTGAGGACTTTGCTCCACCTAATTGGAAATATTAAAAAGTTAATATGGTATCATACTTAATCATTCCTACCTCCTTAAGGTGTGATCAACTTTTTTGAGCTAACTGTTCATATCAAAATCAAGTGTTAATAAAGGCAATGAACATATTTTTAAATATTCCTTCTTGAGTGAAGCCTACTCATCAACACTTCCCTTGGATGGAACCTAATTGACATGCTTTTAGCGATACATATTTTTTCAGCGCCAAGTTGTTCCGCAGCGGATTTTAACTCACGACCAATTGATTTTGATATTATATTAACTTTTATTCTTCTAGGAACTTGACCTCACGGCCGATTAACTTTCATACCATATTAACTTTCTTTAGCTAATCATTCATATCAAAACCTCGAGGTATTAATAGATGCAGTAAAAATACTTTTCAATAGGGGCTAATATAAATGAGAGAGAATAATTATTTTATCATATATAGTGTCTCAACATATGTTAGTCCTACGAGGCCTGACAACATGGATTGATGTAACAAAATGCACCATTCAATAAGTTATTTTAGGCATTTTGTCCTTCTAAAATAATTAGTATTTGAAATGGGGATAGAGGTGTAGCATTTTGTTCTTAGAAAATAATTAGTGTCTCAAAAAATGTCAGTGCTAAAGGCTTGACAACAGGGATTGATGTCAACTAGCGTATGAATCATGAAAATATGTTGAATCAAAATTTTAGTCTACTTTCGTATGAAATGGTGAAAAACATTGAAGAAAAAACCTACAGCAAATGGAGAGAGAGAGAGAGAGAGAGAGAGAGAGAGAGTTCAATTTTTCTTTTTAGTCTTTGATCTAACACAATTAGTCTCCTTGGTGGCGCAGCTAAACCCATTGAAATGCACATTAGACAAATTTTGGTAGTTACGAACATAAGATAGGGATGCAAACTCACACTTTATGCCACTCTAACTCCTAGGTGCGTAGAGAGCAGTTCAATTCATTGTGTTCTATTTATTTTGTTTAAAGTAACTGCACTTGGTTAGAAATTCTTTGTGGCTATGATGTTTGTCAAAAGTCGCATTCATGTATTCGCCTTTTGACAAGCAACAATAAGCTCTTCTAGTTCACACTCCAAGCATCCTCCCTGGGCCTATCTACTCTTTGCAGACATATTCCCCTCCCAAGAAGTAATGTGATCTATAGATTGAGACATCTTGAATTTGCTTATAGAATAGGCACTTTTCAAAATCAAAAGCAACAATTCAGACATTATTCGAGTTTTACCTATACAATCCTTGAACCGAAATGCTAGGGTGGTACTTGGGTCGGGCCAACTACACTTTCTGTTGGACTTGGACTGAGCAGTTAGGTCCGCTCGTTGGCTGAAGCCCATTATTTGCTATCATTTTCTCTGGAATGTAGCTTTGAACACTTTCCATTGGCGTCAACCATGGTGAATGGGTAGGCTCTTGACCTGTTGATTTAAGGGCCCAGCTCAATGGCTTAGTCCAAACTAGAAACATAAATGTGGCTAACATTTTCTAATGTCATTTATTGGGCTTGATAACGGTGTGAGCTGGGCTGGACAACCTACCAATGGAACCCGTGAAAACCACATCATTAAAAGTTGGCTTTCAGCTATCTCCATTTTTGTTAGTGTGCTGAACCCCCAGTCTTTCGGCAAATCCCAAGTCCCTCACAAGACAAATTGAATAGTTTCATCTTTTTACTTTATGTAGAGCACTTGCCAAAGTTCCTCATCTTCACAGTAGAACCCATACCTTGATGTTAAGGACTGGCAAATGGTCCCCATCATCCCCAATAAACAAGGTAAATGGAGTGAGATACACTCATACTACTTTGGGTATCATTGTAACCTCTTTGTTTTTTTCATATGGTATGGTGTACTGATGTTTGCTTGTGCATCCTAGGACATCAACCAGTGGTACCTTGCTTTGAAGGAACATGGAACAGCGTATGGGGTGGACAAAATCACCTTGGCTCATGAAAATGTCAATAAAGGGGGAAATCCAACCTGCTTTGGACAATTGGCATCATGAATTCATGATCTATGGTCCCAATCATTCATTTTGTTACGATCTGTTGTTACAATTCCAATGGATTCGGCCATCCCACTGCAATAGTATGGAAAAGAGCCACCAAAAAAAAAAAAAAAACAACACACACACACACACACACAAATGAATCACTCCATGCGTCACAAGAGATCACAACGTTGTCCTTGAGAGCGCATGATGGATTGGTGGGACCCATCGGGTCCTTCCTGCTACTAATTAATGAATAAAATGTTGCATACACTTCATCACCAAAATCTTCCACGTCTATGTTTTATTTTTTTTTATTATCAGCTTCATTGAAAATTGCTCACTTGAGGAAAAAGAGGTCGAGTTGATTTACACCGAATAAGCAGGACATTCGGGCGGCTATAAGTGCATCTTCTAACAATGAATAACAATAGCCTACGTAATTACTCAAGACACATGCGCGCATGGGAATGGGTCATTTGTGGCAAGTATATATCTGAAGTTTTTGGATTAATATCTGACCCAAGGAGGCACTATGATATTTGAACTTACAGCAGTCAATGGTGGGGTCCAAAAATTGGTTCCTGACCCAGCCCTACCTAAAGGCAGTATAGCTCATTAGCAGGTTCTCTACTGCTATCCTGACTAACAGTAGTGATTGTAAGCCGTTCACTGGTTTCTGCATAGGCTCTACACTTCGATGAGAGCAGACATATTTAGCAGATATCCTAATCCACTAGCGTCTTTTGTATTATGAGCTCGAACGCACATTTATGATATCATGAGTCATATAGTTTATTCATCAGCAACCCCCAATATAATTGTAAATAACTTGAATCGGTTCAAAGGGCAGTTCAACCTAGCCCAGCCATCGTTAGGCTGGATTAGGCTTCCATGGGGCATGAACTGTCTCGTTGGCCCTCTGCCTAACTTCTTAAAGGCCTACGATAAAACTGGTCCGCCTGCCAAGATATTTAGCAACAGATGAAAATGGGTAGGGTCCACAATGGATCTATAGCGTTCCCAGACCCGACTATGGTGCAGGTCTCACAACTAGTAGTCGAATCTGAATTTAAATTAGGGGCCCAAACCCAGACTCGGATCTTCTTGAACAACTTGGACCCAGATTGAGGGCCAAATACTTGATATAGTTGGTATGTATCTGGCATCTGGGTTCTTGTCTCCGAAGTCATGGACCTGAACCCGACACAAATTAAAAATGGGTACAAATATTGGATCCATACCCGACTCTTTTTTTTTTTCACAATTAAAATGGGCCCTATGTACCTGGAAACCCATTTTCTGATATTGCCTAGTCATGGACTTAGGGAGTAAGTAACGGTTACCCAATTCAAACATCACAGCAAAACCTTCTCACTGCAGTTTCATATCACAGCAGAGAACTTTTCCATCGGGTAACCAGTCATTTTACCATGTAATTCAACACCGCCCAATTGGGAAGAAAGATCAGAGTCATCAGACCGTGGATGCCCTTGGCCTGCAGACCATTAACCTCAAAAGAGCATCCGAATCTTCGGTTGGAAAGTCTTAGACTAACATTAGATCCCTATCCTTTGGACAGTAGGGATCCAAAATTGTTCTAATCAGGCAGAATTGCCACTCTAGCTGTCTAAAGTTCAGATAAACTTTCATTTTCTACGTCTGTATTATTATGAATGCCTTACTATTCAATGTTTAAGGTTGATGACTAGCAGCAGGGGTACCAACCAGGGTTCAAATCAAAGTCTCAGACCTGCTTTGGCCACAGCAAAACCATTACATCGAAGGCAGCATGATGCCCCAAAAGTTTCTTCTCTTCCTTCTGTCACCTTTTTATTCTAAAACTTATTTTAAGAAAGGACTTTAATCATATAAAAAGTATTCTTACACACCTATCGTAAGAATTTTTAAGGGGCCCACTTGCGGGCCCTATTTGGAGATGAGATTAGGAGAGATGGAAAGATCTATATGAAACCACTCAAAATATCAAGTTTGGCCCCAATCATGTCTCTAACCCCTTCATCCATAGCTTACAAATTTAGTCTATTCAGATTGGTACACAGTCGATACAACAGTCCAGTAAATTCAGATTTGACCAAAATTTAGGGCATATGGCTATCAAGGGATCCTTGTGTATTGTAAGATTTGAATTGGGTGATAGATGACTCCACTTAGACTTCTCACAAAACAACTAATTAGAATTAGTTCTCATAGGATTATTTTCCTTTAAGAAAGGACCATAAAGTTCCTTTGTACTATAAAGTGTCCCTAACGTACTTAAAAGATAAGAATATTATATCCTACCAATAATATAATAGTTCCTCTGTATTTTATGCATTTTATGATTTAGGGCACGATATTCACAGAATAGGTGCTATTCAATGACAGGCGTCACAAGTATCATTCAGAATTACTTATGCAGCGGAAGAGATTCTTGTCTAATCATGTTAGCAGAGTGCCAATTCAGTGGCAGATGCCTTTTTAAATGACGCGTTAGTTGTAATAGTGTTTATTTTTTGATAACCCAGAGTATCTCCCACCTAGCCCAGCCAGCCTAGAAGCTTTTGACCCGGAGCCCGAGGGACACTCGATTCTTAACAGTTCAGGTCCCATTTTAGCTTCTGTTTTTTTATTTCTTGCATCTGTTCGGTACATGTTTCTTATGCTGTATGGTTTCATTATTTTTAATAAAAATTCAGTTACTAGTATAAGAGACACTACAGCACCGTAATTATAAAACTGATACGGGCAAAACCATTAAATATTGCCAGTCAATTTTTACCCGTGATGGCAAGCAAATGAACGGTGCAGATCACTAGCCACTCCACAAGTGTCTAGTTTTGGCAGGACTAGAAGTACTCTGTACAATATGCATTGCTTGAATTTTAGAGCTGTCTTCACAATAATAAGAGGGGATTTATTCTTCTACTGTCAACACCCAACCATTTAAACCTGCAAAACTTTACATCAATTATAAACTTATCGTAACTTCAGAGCAATCCACAAGTCATACTTGGTAGAATTTATAGGCAGTGCACTCCTTAACAAATGTAATTTCTAAATTAAAGAGGACATGTATAATAAATCTCAAAGGGTAAATGCAGTTTACTTTGTTTTTTTTTTTTTTTTAAACAACAGGAACTGAAAGCATTTTTTGTTCAAAAGCATCAGCAATTAAAATCATGCCAGTTATGGTTTTTCAAAACAAGGACACCCCAAAAACGGATCCGGCAGTGGTAGAACACTTTCACACACCAGTTATAGTTTCAAGACGAGGACACCCGAACACACCATGAAAAAGCTAAGTTGGTTACTCTGCTTGATTCCATCATTCAGTTCTCTTTATAGTGCTTCATATTGAACAACTGCAAGGAAATATGCAATTAAAAATGTTTAACAGGACCCCACAGGAATAACCAATTGCCAAATCAGAGAAATAATTCCACAAGCATATGAAAGGACAGAATCAAACAACTAATAAAAGATGCATTCAATTTATTGAATGTTATATTGGTGCTTCATTAAACATGAGTTCTTTCAGTTTTAAGCTCAACTGCAGCATATGTATATTACTGACCACAGGCAAAATAAAACGCATCTGAATCTTATTTCCCAAAAGAATTTCATTGACTTCATATCTTGATCACCACTATTGAGTGCATATCCAAACTGTGCAGATAAGACAAGTTCACACCAGAAAAGCCTAAATCAATACCCAACATAGAACCATATGATGTTGAATAAGAGCATACAAGACACCAATGCAACTGTCTAGGCTACTGTATTTATCACACTCTGCCCCCTACAAGAAACCCATGCAATCCCCAGTACCACTTCAACCCTCTTCAGCAAGTTATCCTAGAAACACTAAAACATAGGACAAAAGGAGACAAAATTATCTTGAAAAAAAATCCTATTATGCTCCTTCCAAATCCAAAGAAAATTCAGTTTGGAGAAAAACAGACCTCATGAATAACTTTTAAGTAACTCAGATGATTTCAGAATCAGAATGATGCCACAATGGACAAAAGACAGTTGTGATTCTCCTTATACTTCTTGCACATGATACATCTACTGGGTGTTGGGCGCGCGTAGGCGGAAACGTGCGCTAATAGCATGCGATCGACCATCAATCACTCCAACCACACAGAGAAAAGATACAATGTGGTTCACCCAATGAGGGCTACATCCACGGACACAAAGACAATATCATCTTGAAAGGCATATAGAGACTCACTCTCTCATTGTCTCTCTTACGTGGTGTGAAAACACCACGAGCAAGAGAGCACACTTTTTTTTTGCAAGATTTAGGGTTACAGATCATATGATATTTATAATTCCTGCTTTCTTGGCCCCTAAGAAAGCCACAGTACAATGATCAAAATACCTATGATCTTAATGCAAACGACCCGATTAATCTGGAATACAAGACATAAGCCTAATAATCTCCACCGTGGCTTGGATTTTGCAACTTGATTAGAGCAACTAGAAGATGAAACTAGCAAAGTCCTCACGTAACTCACTAACAAGTATGTCATTGCACCAATGGCACAATCTTCTTTAACATTCTGACGTGTTGAACCAACACTTGAACTTTGAGCAAAGTTCATTCTTTCGTCAAACTCCACCTTAAACTTAATGCTCAAATTCATCGATAAGTCCGAGTGATTTTTGGATCACTCACAATCCAGCCTTCAAACTGCTTTAATTTCAGTAACACTATGAAGATTTCATCATTAGGAACGTGCAACTAAAAATTGATGGGGAATTCGAGTCTAGATGACTCTACAATCACATAAACAAGTCTTTGCCCTCCAATCTATCAAAGTGGTCAAATATCTACCATTTTAATGCTCCTATGCTAAAGTTAGCATGATGACATCACCTGCTTACTTTTCTTCGTTGGATGGGCTTTTGCTAATAGTAGGTCCAGCTATGATGGCCAGATATGGCGTGGATACAACAAGGACACAGAATGGGCATGGATTTTACACATAAAAAGTAAAGTATTGGATATGATACGATCATGGATGTAAATATTGGCCGCTACGCGATATCTTCATAGTGGCCGATATATCGGCTGTAGCGCCCATGGGCGCTACGATAAATGGAAAAAATCACAGTTCACAAACATAGCGGCCGCTACATATCGCTGGAGGGGGAAAACCAACCCCCAACACCAACCCCCCCACCCCCCCCGCCGCGCCGATTTTTTTACCCTCTTTTTCATCTTTACTCTTCTATTCTCCACTTTTTACTGCTCCAAACTCCTTTCCTTGCCTCCATTTTTCAAATCTTCTCAAAAAATATTGAAATCATAAACAAAAACATCAAAACATCAAGATGGTATTCAAAATTCAAGCATCAAACTAAAAAAAGGTGAGTTTTTTGGCTTATTTTTTTTTTCTACTTTGAGCTTATTTCTCTCTTTTCTTCCATGAATCACTTGAAAATGAGTTGTTGTTGTTAGATCCATGTTCCCCTTTGATCAAGCCCCTCTTTTTTTATCACTTTCTTAATTTTTTTTATTTTGAATTTTATTTTTCAGATTATTTTATTATTTGAAAAAAGAAATCTATTTTATTAATGAAAACCAATAAAATGAGTTGAAAATGATTCCTAAATGTTAGGTTTATGTTTCCAATAGATCAATCCCACATATTTTTGTATTCTTCTAATTTTTTCATATTTTTTATTTGCAGATTTTTGTATTTTTTTTAAAATATTTTTTTATAGAAGTAAACTCAATCAAATGGGTTGAAAGTGGTCCTTAAATGTTAGATCTATGATTCCCATAAATCAATCCCATATATTTTTGTGTTCTTCTAATTTTTTCAAATTTTTTATTTTTGGATTGTTGTATTTTCTTAAAAAATATTTTTTATAGAAGTAAACTCAATCATATGGGTTAAAAGTGGTCCCTAAATGTTAGATCTATATTTCCCATAGATCAATCCCATATATTTTTGTGTTCTTCTAATTTTTTCATATTTTTTATTTTTGGATTTTTGTATTTTTTTTTAAAAATATTTTTTTATAGAAGTAAATTCAATCAAATGGGTTGAAAGTAGTCCCTAAATGTTAGATATATATTTCCCATAGATCAATTCCACATATTTTTGTATTCTTCTAATTTTTTCATATTTTTTATTTTTGAATTTTTGTATTGTTTTTTAAAAAATATTTTTTTATAGAAGTAAATTCAATCAAATGGGTTGAAAGTGGTTTCTAAATGTTAGATCCATGTTTCCCATAGTTCAATCCCATATATTTTTGTGTTCTTCTAATTTTTTCATATTTTTTATTTTCAGATTTTTGTATTTTTTTAAATAAAAATTTTTTATAAAAGAAACTCAATCAAATGGGTTGAAAATTGTCTCTAAATGTTAGATTTATGTTTCCCATATATCAATCCCACCCACGTAGTTGCGTGTTCTTCTAATTTTTTCATGTTTTTAAAATTTATTTAAAATTTAACCTATTATTTTTAAATCTTTTTTAGGTATTGTGACGTGAAAAAATACCGCGTGAGATAGATCTTGCATGGAGCTATGGTGAGGTAATTGAAAACAATCAGTTGAAGATTAAGTGCTAGTTTTGTCACAAAGTGACCAATGGAGGCATGACAAGATTTAAGCAACATTTGGCCCATGTAGAAGGCAATATTGCAGGGTGTCCTTAAGTGTCCAAAGAAGTTGGGAGCAAATGAAAAATTTATTGAATCAAACAAAATAGAGAAAAGTACAAATTAAAGAAAAGAAGTAGTAGGGTATTGATGCAGCACACCATGATGTATTTGGGGATGAAGGTCTTGGTGCTGTTTAGATGATGAGTTTGATGAACCAGAAATGATAGCTGCAGGTCGAGAGTCCCTTATGTCATGCCAAGAAGAAGTAGAGTGTCGAGTATATAGTCAATGTAGAAACTATGATGAAAATGGCCCATTTGGTGCAACAAACAAGGGCAAAGGCATTGCGGAGAAAATGCGTAGAGCATTTAGCACCCGACAACGGGATGATGATATAGAGATTATTTCTACTCGGATGGCTACACCTACACAAACTGAAAGAGGGGTTAGTTTTGTTAATCCTTTCGCACATAGATCGGAGGCAGCTAAGCAACAAAAAATCTTTACTGTTGTTAAGGGTGTTATGAAGGCTGCAAGAAATAGATTAGCCCAAGCTACAGCAAAATGGCTAATTTGTAAGAATATACCCCCCACCGCAATTGATTCTCCTTATTCTCAGATAGCTCCTGATGTTGCATCTCAAGCTGGGCAGGGTATTATGTTGCCATCCGTGTATGATATAGGCACCAAGTACCTTGAAGAAGAGTATAAAGAAATAAAAGGCTTGGGTGGAGATGTTTTGGCCCATGTGGGGGCAAAATGGGAGTCACTATTATGTGTGACGGGTGGACAAGCGGCACCCAAACACAATTAATTAATTTTTTGGTGTATAATGTCACTGAGACCGTCTTTGTGAAGTCCGTTGATGCATCTGAAGAGAAACGGACAGCAGATTATATTTATAGGCTTATGGATAAAGTTGTAGAAAGTGTTGGAAAGGAGAACATTGTCCAGATTGTGATAGAAAATGGAGCCAATTTTAAGAAGGCCGGTCAACTTTTAATAGAAAAAAGGACACATTTATTTTGGACTCCATGTGCAGCACATTGCATTGACCTTATAATGGAAGATATTGGAAAGAAGAAGATGTGGCCGCTGTGATCAAGGTATGTAGAGGCATTACAGGGTTCATATATGACCATTCATAGCTCTTAAGCTTGATGAAGATATTCACAAACAATCATGCCTTGGTGCGTACGGCATCCACTAGATTTGCTACTCATTTCATTACTATGGAAAGCCTAGTATATTGGAGAACGGAGCTAATTCAGATGTTTTCATCAGAAGAATGGATTCGTTCGAAATGAGGCAAATCAACATGTGGTCCGGAGTTCGACATCCCAATTCTAATAAGGGACAATAAATTTTGGGCCAAAGTAGAGAACATATTAAAGGTATATGAACCTTTAGTGAAAGTGTTGCGGCTTATAGATGGTGATGAAAAGCCGACAATGGGGTACATTTATGAAGCAATTGATCGGGCAAAGCAAGCCATTATAGAAAATTGCCGATATCATGATGATTATATAAAAATTATTGATGCGGTGGAACGATCAGCTACACCATCCATTGCATGCTGCAGGTTATTTTTTAAATCCTGAATTCTACTATTGCAATGCCCCACACCACACTGAAGTAATAGATACAAGATTGCGAGTAGGATTAAGGACAGTGTTGAAAAGAATTTTAAGTAAAGATGATCATATCAAAGCTATACAAGAGGTGAGCTAGTTAAGAAATTTATTTAATCTTTTAACTATATTTGACATAATTGTATTGATATGGTGTACTTATTTATTTCTAATTTCTTGCATTGTAGATTTCTACTTATACACATAAAAAAGGAACTTTCGCTGACCCTCTTATACAGCAGTGATTGGAAGATGTCCACTTGATTGGAAGATGTCCACTTGGTAGTTATACACAACTGACAATACATAGAAAAGGAACTTTCTATGATTTAAAGATGTCTAAATTTTTTTTATTTTGTATTCTGGCCGATTGGTGGGAGAGTTTTGGAGAGCGTACTCCACATTTAAGGAGAGTAGCCATTTGCATCCTTAGTCAAACAACAGCATCATCAAATTATGAAAGGAATTGGAGTACTTTCCCATGATCTATACAAAGCCCAGGAATTAGATAACCATGAGAAAACTCAACAAATTGGTATACTGCCATTATAATCTCAAGTTGATGAACAGAAATAGAGAGAGCAAGGCAAGGGATGATCCTATTTATTGTCCAATTAATTTGGATCATATATTCAGAGACGATGATCCCTTACTTCTATGGATAGCCGAGACTGAAGATCCATTGCTAGATTCAGATCCAGGCTTTCAACAAGAAGTGCAACGTTTAATTGTTGAAGATGTATAAATGTTAGGGGGACAGCCACCTCAGGGAGAAGGAAGTAGTGCAAGTGCAAGTGCAACATCTAAATGGAAGGAATTAGCTCGTACTATGTCATCTTTTGAAGATAGTAGTTTCACTGTTGCCTCTTCTAGTAGCCATGGTGGAGGTCCTGGAGGAGATGGAGGAGACAGCGGGACATGTGGTACTACTGAGTTCTATCCATATGATGAAGAAGAAAATGTCGTTCCTATTGAGACCATAGAGGAGTTTCCCTAACACTCAAGAATGGATTCGCAACGTGCTTATCAAAGGCGACAGAGAGTGTCATCACCCGCATACATAGATAAGCAAGGGAATATGGGTAGAAGTGGAAATGTAGGAGGGGAACAAACAGCATCTTGGAACCCTATTTATAATGTTCCACTTCCACATTTAGACTATAGGTCGTATCCTCATGAACCATCACAATATTGTCAGTATGTTTATGTGCAACAAGAAGAAGAACAACCTTTAGCTTTAGGGTCTTACTCATATGGTGACTATAATGATAGTCAACCTCAATATAGATATCCACCTCCTCCAAGCTCCTTTGATTTCTTCTTTGCATTCTAAGATCCCAATGCCCACCAATATCAAATTCAATTTGGTGAAAATGTGCAATATCGTAGGAGCATAACAAATGATGATGGAGATGATGACACTGACAGCAATGTGATTCCTGGAAGATATTCCCTTTAGAGATAATCAGCAAGGTATTCCTCCACTACAAAGTCTTTGCTCTTTAAGTAGATTAATATATTATTTTTTTATGAAGTTTGAACATAGTTTATCCTTTTTTCTTGAATGAATCTTGATGAAATTTTTTATAACATTTTTCTATAAGCCTTAAGTTAGTATTTAAGTTGACATAACTAAACAACATGAATCCATATAAAAAACATTGATCATTCCTATTTTTTTATATTGATACAACGAGACAGGACTTTATGCAATGAGAGGACCGCTACATGCCCATATACTAGTTACTTTTGCAAAACAAACATATATTCTATCATTTTCCAATATTCTGGATTTTCTTAAAATTTTTTGGATTTTTTGAAGACTTTTTCAGATTACACCGCTACGCCATTGTATTGCCGTTACTGCTACGTATCGCCTGCTACGTAGCGTTTTGGCAGCGGGCCACTACGCCCGCCGTAACCGCTATTTTCATCCTTGCTCCCCAAAACCTTTTTTTGCACTAAGCTCAACCAATTTGCATAATGATCGCTTAAATTTGTTAGTTCATCTTGATGGAGTAAGTGTTATGAAATTCATACACAAATTACTAGGTGATTGATTAACCGAGTACCTACTACTAGTTTTTTTGAGTTTACGTGTTTAGAAGAAATGGTTAGCTCAAAATTGTGGCTACATTCTGTAAAATTTGTGACATTTCAACTTATTTTAGGAAATACATGTAAATCTATTTAATTAATAATAAACTTTACACAATTTCATAAAAGACAATGATACATGATGTTACAATTAAGGGGGACCAATAATTTTCTTTATAGTGCTTGCTAATGGGAAAAAAATTTCCAAGGATTTTATAATATTACTGATTTTTTGAATATTTTTTTTAGATTTTTTGGGGAAAAATCACATTTACAATGGACCGCAAACCGCGACATGATGTTGTGTCATAACAATTTTCCGGTTTTCAAGGTTGGCCGCAATGGTGACCACGATTGTGATTTTGAATCATGGTACTGAATATTGATAGAATTTTAGAATTACAATTAGTAGATCTTTTCTTCCTATTCCCTAGGCAGCAATATATTTTACACAGAGAAACGCATTTAGATCTTTTGAACATCATAATAGAGAAAAAGTACCAATCGAAACATTTATTCACAATATTGATTTATGATGATGTCATTAATAAATCCAACTATTAAACAAAGTCGTCAACTAGATTTCATTCACATAGCCATATATGTATGTATGTATGTATGTATGTATGTACACACATATGTGAATAAAAAAATTTTATAATAATAAAAATGAATGATGCCATTTTCTAGCAAATTTGATGAATTTAACCGATCATGGTATATGTATTTTGCACATTCTAACATGACTAGTGTCCTAACTAGCCACATTTTAGAAAACCCTAGCCTAGTGACTGAACCCAGCAAATTCATTTTTTTAGAAAAGGGAAATTTTTTAAATAGATCCTTAGATTTTTGCGAGTTTTAAAAAAGGAACACCAAAAGTAGCTAATTCAAAACATTGTAAAGTTTTCCATGCTTATTTCAAATAGGTCTTTATATCCACAATTGAAGGTGTAGACCAATCTCTAGAATGATTAATCGAATCCAAAAAAGGATTTGGCGACTATGACACACTCATGATGAGTAAAAACCCCATAACTGAAAAAAAAAACTCTCATAACTCAAATGTTGCTCTCATAACTCAGATTTTATTAATAATAAGCATTTCATTATGACTGAGGCATGTCCTCTATATATAGGATTAACATCTTTCTTAGCTATCGACACTTTCCTAGCAATTAAAGAAACCCAGTTAAAAGAGGAAACGGGACTTGAGGGTTGGCTTGGTTGTAAGCAACCCATTTCCCATAACACCCACCAGGGATCGATCCCTGGTGGTTGTTTTGGAATTTGCCTCACCTGGTTATTGAGCCAGACCAGCCATAAAAAAAGGAAAATAAATCACTAATCTTGATTTACATCCCAAATCAAATAAACTCCTAATTTAAAGACTTCTAAATAAATAAAAATAATTAATTAAGGTTCCTAAACAACATAAACTTTTAATTAAATAGATGTTATGTTGGGCCAATGGATTAAGCCCAATGGGCTAGCCAACCCATGGTTTGGCCTGCATCAGGGTTGACTTCGTCACGAATAGCGTTTTCCTCAAAATTTTTAAATGACAAATATGACCTCGTTTAAAATAAGGGCTGAGGTGGAATAGCCTCGATCCACAATCGAATAGACAAGTACCTCAGATGGGGCTGATCAGATCCAGTGAAAGATTTAAGCATTAGGATATACTCATGACAATGGAAAACATTATCCTTAATAGAAACTTACGAGTGAGATATTATATATATTATAACAATACCACCTTTCGCGGGAGAGCGACACGTGGCGTATCATTTTTCACTAGGCGGCGAGACGTGGCGCAATCAAAGGATTCCATCTATATTAGTTAGACTCTATAAAGATTTTGCAAAGAATGAAATTGCTTAAAATAAGGAGTCCATCATCCAGAGAACATACACCAACATGAGTTGAGATAGCTAGCTTTAGAGAAGTTGTGCTCTCTGTGTTTGTATATACTCCCTTGGATTCTTGACTATCCAATATATATATTTGTCTGGGCATTTTGTTTTCTTATGGGATTTTCATGGATAGCTATGTTGGAACTTCGGTTTTTGGCTTCCATCAAGGGCCCACCTTTAATGTCAAGGGGCCTGCTTGATGCACAACGATGCATGATGAAAAGATCTACACGATTTTCTATGAGGAAGTTGATGCTTGGAGTTTGGATACAATTTATACTTCAATTGTCATCTGTTATGGTCAAAACCTTAATAATGAAGGCTTAAGTTTTTCTTATTTAAGCTAGATGATATATGTCATCAGTGAATGTTGTGACTTAAGTCTCACCTTGATCAAAATATTACCCACTAGATGGAAGAACTTTACTATCTCAAAGTACCTTATTTTTATTCTCAATTTTTTTTCTTCAAATTGTTATACGGCTCGGCCTAACCATTGGCCATAACCAATCATTAAATTGGGCATATAAAGATGAGTATAATTATAATAATAATGATAATAATAATTATTACTACTACTATAGCAGTAGTTAGAGCACTATATTATTATGGACCCACCTAATCAATTCAATTATTTTCCTTACTCTTTCCCTCTCACAGGCCTCTTGCACTAATATCCTTGGTCCTATATTCGCAATTAGTAAACAAAAAGTACCACATTATAACTCTTCAAAAGGTAAGTCAACATTGTAAGTCATATGAACATGCCTATGTTTTTATTTCTAAAGGTGTGCACCACATTGTAATTTCTAAAGGTGCTTATGTTTTCGTGAGAGAATGACATGTGGCGCTTCATTATCTCTCTCTTTCTAAAATCAATCTAACATTCTTATTTAAAGAATATGATATCTTAAAAATTTCAATGCAATCCCTTGCATGCAATCTCATTATAATCTACTATTAATATCCATAGCATATTTAATCTAAAAGAATACCATATAGTTAAAAGGAGGGTTTCTCATACATTTCAAATGAATTTTCATACCACTCATCATATTAATTAGGCAAATTACCTTTATATCATTTCACATACCATTAAATCCCACTATCCAAGTGTCAATTTGTGGGTCGACATGGTTTTCTATACGTGGGACGACGACACGTGGCGCTTCTTCTTTATAGGAGAACGACACATGACACACTTCGATTAAAGCCTTAAGATTCTCTCCCATTTCCCTTCTTTAAATCTTTCTCTTTACTATTTAATCTCCTAAAAATTCCACTTTCCGGTTTTTTACTTCATTTTAAATTAGTATTTCCAATTTGCATGGTTAGCAAATACGTTATAAATAGCAAATGCCCATGCATCATTGGCCATAACCTGTGCTTTATCAGTTGGATCATCAAACTCAAAAAGAAAAAGATTATCCCCAATGATCGGAGATTTCAACCCTTTTGACATACCCAATACACTCTTCAAATTGAACTTCATAGCCTCAATATTACAAGGGCGTGTAGTAAATAGACACTTCTGTCCTATATTCTTCATATTTGCAATAGAACATTGATTTCATATGTAAGTAAGCTTCAATTTGATTTGAATATCTTAGGTAGTTAAGAGGAAAGATAATTTAGAAATGAATAGACAACCAATCAATCATCTTTAGAAGCCTATGCTTTTACCAAGACTATTGGCGTGCAGAGAGGAGATGATTGAAGTGGGCCCCACCAGATGGGTGAGTTATAAATAGAATGTAACACTCCGACCCAACTTAATCTGGTTTAGCAACTAATTAATGTCATTTTGAGTTTCGTTTTGGGTCATGGATAGGTATTTGAGTTGAATTTAACCTGGATGAGTTAGAATGAGCCCTTTTTCGTAATTTTAGTTTTTATTAGATTTCGTCATTCTTGCATCATCTTGGTGTCATCACGTGTATCTCGTCAAGCTTGTTGATTTCTGTAACTGACTGGTTGGCAAACGACTTCGTTTGTTTCCGTTGAACGGTTATTTGACTTGAATTGTAATTATCTTTAACCCAGAGTACTTTCTTATAATTCATGCAATACTTATCTTATAAACAAAAGATGCATGCACCGACCTTGACTCAAATGACTCATTCTTCCTCTCTCTCAACGCCAGCTTCTTCTTCTTTCTCTTTTTTTGCTCTACGTCTCTTCCTCTCACCAATTTCTTCTTCGATTTTCTTTGTTTTTCGCTAACGAGATCCTTGCACCTACTCCACGGTTTATCTAAGGTAAGATCATGACAACATCTTCGAGTCTCGAATTCGTCTCATCCCCTACTACATGCACTCAACTCCTCTTTCTTCTTGCATGCATGATTGTTAGGGCTACGTGTAGATGTTCAATTTGAGTCAAAGGACAGCAATCCACTTGAAAAAGTTCATTTGAGGCAAGTATAAGCACGTTATGAATAAACACACGTTGATATATGATGATTGTGAATATTCTTCTTACTCTTGCATGTGGTTTGTGTTTTATAGCCCTTTCATATCCAATTATATACACTTGTTATTAATAATAAGCATTTGTTACAATGGGGCTCATATATAGAGGAGTAGGATTAATTGTTTCTCTCCTTCATTTTGAAGACAAAGACCTTATAATCCAAAAAAATCTTGACAAAAGAGGAAACTAAGATATTCTGTCAATCCTTAAATCACGGATGACATGATAACAACCCAATCAAATCATGATGAAAATGGCTGTTGGTCTTATTGGGCCTGTGGGCTGAATCAAATGGACCTGGTTGACCTATAGGTAAGTCGGTAGGTCTAGTTGATCCGGGCCTATCTCGTGCTACATCACGAGGGTTACTTTCCTCTGATTTCCACTGCTTCCTCTACTACCTGCAAGCGCTTAATTTCTGCCCTCAAGCACTTATTTTCTTATCAATTAAAGTAAGCATGGAAAACTTACATCTATTTGAAATTACCCCATTGAGAAAACCCTACCAACCCGTCTGCCCATCTTTCAATTCAGTTTGCACACTTCATATACAAATATAAACAGGGTTAGGATCATCTTCACAACATGATCTACATACAAAGCTCCAGCACATCGATCGAGGACAGGTCCTATCCATTGAACCTTATCCATAGAAAAAATGGGTGGACCCCACCGTATCAATCACCCATTTTACAAGAAGACAAGAATCACCCAATAGATAGATTCCAAAATTATCATTCCACCTTTTCCTCTCAGACACCATATAAAAAGCATCCAAAGAGACGAACCCAGACTCCAGAGTACCCCAAAATCTCATGTTCTGCACGCTCTTTTAGTTTTAACTTTTGTGGGTGACCTTCAAAAGTTATCTATGAAGAAAGAGAGATGCCAATGATGATATCATCATATCCATACCTCATTAGAAAATTGAGAGGGAATGTGATTGGGTAAAGCAAAGCAAAGAAAAGCAGAACAAATATCTCTACAACGGAATTTAGAAGTGCAGATGCTAAATATTAGATTAGAACAATGGTTAGGGTTTAAGGTTTCAAAAAGTTCATGTGTGAGAGAGAGAAGGCAGTTAGTACCTTGGCGCGCTTGGCCGATTCCGGACTTGGTTCGGTGAGGGATTTGGAATTGGAGGATCTTTCTCGGCCTTTTAAACAATAGGACACGTGGCATAATCGGTAGGATGGGGTTTGAGTTTCCTTGGATGTATGCCCTAAAATGAGACGGAGATGATCAAAATTGAAACTTTTGTGGCCCACCATTATATACTTCAAATCATGTCTGGCTGTTCAATTTTCTAAAAACTTTTCAAAAGTATATCTAATGAACTTGATTTTCATTATAGTAGGCTGTGTGTTTATAGTAATTGAGTTTCAAGAAATGCTAAGAGTTCTTTTTATTTTTTAAAGTCCGTTAAAAATGATGAAGAATAAAAAAGTTGAATATCCAAATATGACCATTAAATGAAATGAAGGTGTGTTTCAGCAATGAGAGGATTTTTGCTATGATATGGATGATGATGATAATAAAATTGTCTAATTTGAAGATGGATGAACTCTTTCCGTAAATGCATAAGTTTGGAGAATAATTTTCTAATTTTTCATAAAGAGGGACACAAGATATTTATAAAGTTCCTTGTCTTAAACATAGAAACTATTCTATCAATCACTAATCAATTGCCTAAAGCATGATATCAATTCATAATTAATTACCTTAAATTATGGATATCAATTACTAATCAATTACCTTAAGTCAAAGTAATCAATCAGCAATCAATTACTTAAATGAAGGTAATCAATTACAAATCATATTACATAAATCAATACAATCAATCATTATTTTATTATCTCCATGATATGGGCGATTGATTGATATGATCAAAGATTTGCAACCTAATGTTACTATTTTTACGTGAAGCAATCCAATGGAGTTGTCTAATCTCCTGTAGGTCCCTTAACTTGTATATCCTGTGCTTGGCCTTTGGTTCCTATTAATTCTCCTTTTTGGGGATTTTCATTTCCACGATAGAGAGGAAAATCAGTTCATTTGTTTTTGTGAGGAAAATGCATAACACCAAACACTCAAGGTAGAGCTACCATGGATTCCTATAGTTGTGCAAATACACTGCTAGGTGTGTGTGTAATGTTGTTTAAATGGAAATTCAAGGAGCCAGTGTCAGACTTGACTTTTCTCTCTCACAAGAAAAACTTATCCAAACAAATAGAGATGCTTTTGGAGAGTCATATGGACCCTATGATGAGAAAATATAAGGGCCATACAATTGATTGCTGACATGCTACTTCTCGAATTGACCTTCTCAACAGCGTGGCCTTCCATTCTATTTGTTTGAGTGGAATATAATGAATTCATTCATATCAAAAGCAGTTAAAAATGAGGGCAAGAAATTGAATATATAAAAATGACCATCAAATAACCTTCCTTTAGTGGTAATAGAATTAAAAAAAAGGATGAAAAATAAATACTTAGCCATCACCGTAGTAATTCAAGTCTTAAAAAAGTCAAAGTGCCATCGATGTTACTCCTTATATCCTCCACCCCAATCTCATATAATCACACCTCTTTAATAACCTATAAAACTTATTTGATCAAGAATTCCTATATATGTAAAAAAAAAATCCCATGTAATCTAATGCAAACTAGAAAGCCCTTTTAATGAAAAATAAATCAAAGGGGCATGTAAAATGAATACCCAACCGGTACATTAATGACTCAAAGTTTAGAAAACTTACAATTACATGTACATCTCTATTCTATATATTTCACTCCTTGCCTCCCATCAGCCCCTTTTAATTTGTCTTCTATTCTATCTCATGTTAAACAAACATGCCCTCAATGAAGCTCATTTGATCATGAATCCTACGTAGTGAGACATCTGGCTCTAACCAAAGTGTTAGGGATGGACCCTTGGCTCCTTAGAGTATGAGAAAAAATAAAATAAAAGAGAAGCCCTAAATGGCTAATAGAGAACACAATCCTGATACTGTGAATATCTAGCATATGGTTCTAAGGAAAATTTTAAATAAGGCCTTAAGTTTTTGCTTTGTTTAATAAAATGACACAAGTTTTAAAACTTTTCAAATTATACCCTAAATTTTTTGATAAATTCTCAATTAAGGACATGCGACAATTTAAAAGCACATCCTAGTGTCTTGTTCTCTCAACTTTAAATGCTAAAATTATCATGGTTTCAGCGGCTACTAAATATAGCAATTACCATGTGGATGTTAGTTGTCCTTGATAACGTAAGGATGCTAGAGAAAAAAATAAGGAGAATAAAGAGGAATTGAATGATGATTTTATTTCAATAAAGGGTAACGTGTAAATTTTAAAAAATTTGAGATAAAAATTGTCGACAAATAGCTATAAATGCACGTATGTCCTTAATTGAAAGCATTTTAAAAACTTATTGATTAATTTGAAAAGTTTTGAAACTTATATTTTGTTTTAAAATAAAGTAAAAACTGTGGGCCTTATTTGAAAATTTTTCTTTGTTCTATTTGAAGAATAAGATATCAATCTTTTCGTATTGGACTGGTGAAGGACAAGGACCCTTTGCCTAATCGTTGAACTCGTAGAACCAAAATTGAAATTTCACTGTCTCCGTCAACAAGGGTTTATACAAACTTAGCCAACCATGCTTTATACGTCAGGACTCACTAGGGCCATCTCGTGCAGGACTTCTGTTTGCCTGAAAAACTCAATTCTAAACATTCGAGCAATGGCTTTCTATCTCAGCCTTGATATAGGGTTTGGGTTTAGTTGGGTCTACATAATTCAAATACCCCATGTAATCACATGATTATAAAATAGAGAATTGTATTAATTATGATATATCTCTCTCTCTCTCTCTCTCTCTCTCTTTAACACAACTTGGCTTAAATCCCGATCCAACATCAAATTGAACCATTCTAAATGAATGCTGAATGCTGAATGCTCTTTTTGTATGAGAGGTCTCAAGCTTTTACTTTTAAGAGTTGGGTCTCGCCATAAAATTGAATGTGATTGCATTTCATCCTAAATTGAAGGATGAAACACACAGAGGATTCTAATAAATTAAAAGTGGTAGTTGGAATAGTTCTCATTGCCCCATCTAGAGAAAAAAGGGAAAAAAGAATAAAATATAAATGATTTAAATGCAAGCATTATCTAACAGTGGTGTGAGCTTGAACACATGGACATTTTCTTGGCAAGTGGTGCCAAGTAGATCACACAAGCCCCAACAAATGCCGAGTTCTTGTCAAGTGGATCATACTTTTTTTGGATACGAGTCTCATCCAATACTAGTGTCATTGTCAATTGGGTCATCATACTATATTCATTGTTCAGATACAACCCCCATTCACCCTGCTACTTTATTATTCTTCATGTTTTGCCTTTGTTTGTGGCCAGGCTTTCCAGGAATTCCATGGGGTCGGTTGCACGTTTATGCATGTGAAAGGAAAGTCTATTTGACATTCGCATGAGTAAATCCATAGGCATTAAATGCGTACGAATGTTTTGTATTTTTTTAAAATTCTTTTAAAATTTATGAAGACTTGAAATATAAATAAAATGTTTTGATGCTTATTGTTAATACGAGAATATTGAATAATTCAAATCATGAATTGAGGGTCCACAAAAGTACAAAAAACTAGATCTACAAGTTAGAATTTTTTTATTACATTTGCACTTATCATCAAAATCTATAAAGATTTAAGGTAATCAGCTTGAAAGTCATGGGGTTTATTAGTTCAGTGAACAAATTTTGTATGGTTTGGCTTATAAATATAGAGCTTGCAGGGATATAAAAATAAAAGTGCTTGATGGAATTTGATTCCACAACAAATTGCATAACCAAAGGCAATCACTGTGTGAAGCACGTTGCCCATGCCTTTCACAAGTGGGAGAGGTGAAAGAAGTTTCATGCCTAGGTGTGAAAATTTGGTGACAAATCACCTTATTTACCCAACATTTTTACATCTCATTTTATGCACCATATGTATAAATGAGCCAAATAAATTTAATTAAATAACTGTTATACTTGTGAATCATTTTAAATGAGTAAACAAATGACCCCTTCAGGCTAGAAGCAATTTTTATCATTTATTGGGGGATGGATGGGTCCTTTAAAAAAAAAAAAACTAAGGTATATCGATTAGTATGATGGCTGTATTGGTGCTGGTATCAGTCAAGTTGGCATTAAACAGAGCATCATACCCATGGTTTTAAACTTGGTTGAAGCCAAGTCATCCAATGAGTCAAGCTGCCTACCGTGTATGATTTTGATTTTATACGTTTATTCAAAAATTAAAAAATAGTAAAATTCTATTCTTCCCACTGTTATATTTTATTGTCATAAGACCCATTTCGTTGCAAGTATTGGGGGAAATCTCGTATGAGAGAAAGAATTTTGAATTTATCTTGCCACGGGCGTGTTTGTTTGCGAGGTAGAGTATACTAGAGTAAAATAAAGTTTTTGAAATTTAAATTTCCCCCACCTTTTTTTTAATTTCAAATTTTCCTCATCTTTTTTCAAAAAAAGTAAAAAAGTTATTACTAAATTACGAAAAAAAATCTGTATTTCTTGTACATAAAGTCAAAAAAAATTTCGTATGAAGCAACTAAAAACAAAAAGTCCTCATAATCCCATCATATATTATTCTTTCTTAATTTTAGATTTACTTTATACTATTTTACTCTACCCCACAAACAAACAAAGTGGAATTTCAAAATTCTCAAGCCTCTTTAGCATTCGAAGAATTAGAGTTTTGAGAATTTAAAAAGCTAAAAATGGATTATTGCAGTGTTCAAGGGACAATATCTAAAACCAATCTCAGAAGTTCCCAACAAATATAAGTCTCGTCCGAAATGCCTCTAACCTAGGTTGAACTAGGTTGTGTCATGTTGAACTATATGGTCTTGGTAGTAGGGCCTACTTGGAGCTTCACAATCATATGAAAGGAATCTACCAAAAGATAAAAAAAAAAGTCTACCAAAAAAAAAAAAAAAAAACTCATGCAAGAGGAGGGAGAGTGGGGGGCGCATTTGAAAGGTAGTCCCATGTTCGAACTCTATCACAGAAAAAAAAAAAAAAAAGAAGAAGAAATTCTCTGAACGAAGTTGGGTACTCTGTTGAGGGTCTCAATGTTGCTCAGATTTTAGTCATTAGATGAAGTTGGATGCTCGCTCAATTTACATAATGAATTGAAGGGCAGATAAACCTCGAATGAAAGGTAAATTTTGAATAAAGGCAGTTCTGACAGGAGAAAGGGTGTTTTTGAGTGTGTGGGCTTTGATCAATCATAAATAGGTGGCCAAATGAGCCCACATGCTAAACCGTTCTATGCTTAAATGCAATCTTGAAAATTTCATTCTATTAAAGCCTACAACGCACGATACCTAGAAACAATTAAAGAGGATTATTTTGCATTTTTTTCCGGTTTTATAGCTAAAGAGGATGAAAACAAACCAATATATCTATAAAGTACTAATATATCAGTCTGGACCTAAAAGGCTTCAACTTTGGCAGATACATAGAGTGAAATTGTATTCTTAAAATAATGACCACATCAACAGTTGATGGGAGAACTCTCTCCTGTGGGAGTTCTCACATGCGGGTGTGAGGTTTTTACCGTAGTAAGATGTGAGTTTTTTTTTTCTTTGGTAAAGCAGAATTCATTCGTTTCAGAAAAAAGAAAAAGAAAACAAAGAACAGACACCCTAAAAAAACGATATCAATAAAGCCACAAACAGTTAGACAAAAAAAAACCTCAATCAGTACCCTCTCCGTAGAAATAACAACGACTAAGGGGTTACCATAGTAGTGGTGAAACTAGGAATTTTACCTAGGTGGTTAGTGGTAATGTAATAAAAAAAACTACCATGAAAATGTGGTTTTTCAAAATTTCTGGGGCCATGGCCTCACTAGTTCCTCCCCTGCATGCTTTGTGCCTTCTAACTTGCCCCATGCCTCTTCTGACTATCCGATCGAAACACCCACATGGGAACGTTCGCGTAGGTGAAGGTTTCACTTAGTTCATATAACACCCCTGGAGCCAAATTTAAAACCAAGTTCTAATCCTGGAATTAAAATAAAAAGGAAAGGATCTTGGCTTATTGCTATCTTTTGGGGTATTGTCAGTGTATATATAATATGTCAACATAAAGAACAAAGTCATTGGATGAATCTTATGAAGTAGCTTGTTATGTCATTGAGGTTTAATCCATCAGCATAGCATACTGATGTAACAATTGCACACCACAGCTGGGCTATATCTGTTGATCATGACATTTATCTAAGTAATTGTGATGCCTGACGATGTTCTCACTCTCTCCACGTGAACATCACAAAATTACCATACACCTCACCACCATTCAATTTCTGTAGGTGTCACAAGGATCTGTCCAGGTTCATTAGAGCCTTGACTGGAAACTGTGTAGAGATAAACAATCAAATTAATGGTAGCTTTCTGGTGGCCTAACCCTTGTACTCTTGCATTAAATATACATCAACCTCCCACTCTCCACACGCCGCACTGGTTGGAAGATGGAATTCCGAGACCAACTTTTAAACAAGAACTCTAATCTCATCTGGGTTTTTACTTTTTGGCAAATATAAAATTTATTAAAGCAACTATTGGGTATAATTTGATCAGATTGGACTAAACAGTTGGCCCAAAAGGTGTTAATTTGAAAGTAGACAAGTTTTAACATATTGGAGTGACCCCCAGATAATGGCTCATAAAATTGCAGCTAAACCATAATAAGTAAAGCATTTACAACCCCTAAATGTTGGGACAACTTTGCCAAGGCAGGACCAGTGAAATGAGTATTTAACAACGCAATTGATCATGAGAGCTAGAGTTTCATTAGTGGGCAGGAGCCGGGATTAAAGAGTCTGCCCAAAATGCGACTCAAAACCAGGAAAGCCATAGGCACATTGAGCCTGAGCTTCTAAGAGGTTGCAACTATATAGTTCAATTTTTTTTTAAATATAACCTAGTGTATCTCCCACCTAGGGGCGTATACGGTTCGGATTGAATCGGATTGAGTTAAATCTATCACCAAACCATTACCTATGGATTGACGATTTTATAATCCGTCACCGATCTGTTGCCTTTTAAAATGGATCCGAATCGAACCGTGGATCAATGGTTTGGATCGGTTAAAACCGTTCAATCTGTTGATAGAGCCCATGATAGGAATTTTTTTTGAATAAAATAAAATAAAAATAAAAGTAAAAGTTGTAGATAACCTGTTGGTAAAACTTTATCATAGGTAGCCCGTCTCTATCCTTCCTACATGACCATTCTCAAATTATTAAATGAAGTTATTGTTAAGATTAACGGGTTGGACATGTTCATTTTATGAAATGTATTGAAGAGTCCAGATTTTGAAGAGGTTCAAAAGGGACACATTCAACCATCCTATGGGCTTCTCCAAGGTGATTATGGTATAAGATAAACAAGATGATTATGGTATAAAATAACTGCCACATCACTAGATATATAATATAGAATACAAGTAATAATTGAAAGATATACAAGTAGATACCCCAAATAAAATAATTAAATAAAAATCTAAATCTTGAGTACTTCAAAAGAATAAATGACTTGCTAACATATATCAAATTAGTTTTTTAATTGAATCTCACTCTTCTAACTCAAAAAGAATTGTATTACCAGTTTCATAAGGTTTTTAAAGGATCCTAACAGAAACTTACCAGGAGAATTTTAACAGAAGGATAAAACAAAACACAAAAAACACTTAAATCTTTTGAAAGATATTTTGCAATGGGTACCACAAAAAACACTTAAATCTTTTGGAAGAAATTATTGTCTTTTAATATTTTTTATATATAAATAAAAAAATATTTTTTCTTTCAATGGATTGGATCAGTTTAAATCCACGAATTATGGATAAAATCTGTCACCAATCTATTACTAACGGATTAGGATTTTTTTCAATCCATCACCAATCCTTTTACCATCGGATCAGTTAAAAAACCGCGGATCGGATTGAATTGGATTGGTTTGATGGATCAACGAATTTTTTATACACCCGTACTCTCACCTAGCTCAGCCTAGAAGTCTTTAGCTCTGAGTCTAAAGGACATTCAATTCTAAACAGGCAAGAACTAATTTCCTAGAGACATATGCAAATCCTCCTATCCACATGGAATAGATAAAATTATAGGTCACTTACAGAAGCGCAGAGTCCTTGGCCAATTTAGCTACCACTCATTGGTTGCAACTGTACAGTACAATAATATGGACAAGGGTTACATCGACCGGATGTTTCTAAAAAAAAAAAAAAATCGACAAGGGTGAAATGTCATACTTTACAGCTTGACCACTGTAGCTTTTTGCTGCTCTTACAAGTCCAACCAGAGATTTCCATGGACAGCCCAAATGGCCATCAAAATATTCCGGGTGCAAACAATGGTGAAATGGTGAAATGTTCTTACTTACCATAAGATTTGCCAAACTAAACAGAACTGATTCCCTATAGTGGCCGTACTTACTATATTATTCAAGCCATTGTTTCCTTCTTGACACTGTTTGGTGGATCCTGTTTTGTAGAAATGATGCAAAGTACAATGAGTTGGCTTGTTTGGAATTTTTGAAAAATTGACAAATTCCACGTGAAAGCTGGCTAGGTAGGTCATAGGAACAATATTGTAGTCTATGGTTTTTAAAATTATCATCGTAGCATTTTGAATTGTCCATCGCTCATTCATAATACGCATGTGATAATGTCAGCAAAAAGAAATACTTGTCTTGATTTGTTCAAATAGACTTAGAATGGAAAATATAAATAAAAAAGGGAATGAAGGAACAGAAATAGTCAGGGGCAATGCAAATAAACATATAACTTGATTGACCATCATCATCACTAGAGACTTGTTGGATTCAGGTGAGTTATACACATGATTCTGTTTTACCAATTTCTATTGCTTATTCTAAGTCTAAATAAAAGAGAAGAGTTGCGTAATTAGGTATGTTGGCGGCTAGCTTAAACTTTTATTACAACTCAAATAATATGACTTTATGTATTAATTTAAACATTATTAAAAAAGGGGCCCTTTTTTATGCATATGTCCCTCATGGACTTTTAGTGCACACTCTTTGGTGGGGCCCACTGTGGACTCTACCAAGGGATGAGACTGGGAGGATTGAAAAAATCTATGTGAAAGCACCATATGTATCAAATTTGGTCCCAATCACATATCCCTAATCCATTCATCCATGGCTCACAAATTCATTTCTTTCAGATTGGTGTATAGTCGATCCAACGGTCCAATAAATTCGGATTTGACCGAAAGTTGGGTTAAGTTTCTATTATGAGGTTCCATATGTGTCGCAAGGTTTGGATTGAGTGATAGATGGGTCTCACTTAGAGTTTTTTACGAAAAACAATGGTGAGAAACAGATGTGTATGAAGATTCTTCATTAAAAAATTAAAAAAAAATTGTAGTTTTAGTTCGTTATGTGTAACTTAGAATTTGTTAGAGTAATAAAGAACAATATAGACGGGACTTGAACGCATGTAGCAATGGTCTACTGTCACTTCTGTCCAATAAACTATAGCTTCATGAATGGAGATCAACAAGCACGCATTTTATTTTGGGAAGGATAAGGATCATTTTGTGGGCTTTACCTGGTATAAAGTAAGTTGAATCTTTATTTTATTGTGTGGTTGTTTTGTAGTACTAGATTCTTTCTTTTAGTTAGGCTAGCATGCATAGAGAGTCTAATAAATGAATTCAAAGTCAAGCCTCCTCACAACTGCAATGAGTTTGTCCTTCCAATCCGATTGGCCAACAAGCTCCAAACAAAGCAGTGGTGGGTCACACATCTAAAAAGCATGCATTTTGAAAACATTTTCTTAAATTTGGCATGTGGGTTATTTGAATTCTATGTGCACAAGCTACCTATAAAGTTTTGAAGGAGGGGCGAAGGGAGATGAACCCAGCAACCTTGTGGGGTTTTGCATCATGTGACATGGGCAAGTGAGGATGAGGCTCTTGGTTTCCTATTACTTTGTTTTTCCTATCCATCCTGTTTTGAGTAAACAAAAGGATATTCATGGGAATATTATAAGCATACCAAAGGGGTATACCAAAGGGTATTTGGATAACCACGAAATTCTCTATCACCCCATACTACTATTTCCAACAAAGTCCAATTGTTTTTTCCATCTTCCATGTCTTTCCCTCTTCTGTCTTTCATAACAAAGAGACCTCAGCAATCCCAACGACTCTTGACCTTAAGCACATATAACTCAAAACCCCCATTCAATACCGCCGTTGTAGCCTCCATAAATCTAGGAAAGTTCACCAACCATCTTATTTCAGCAAATCAATGGAGCCCATGACTCCATTAGCCTTCTTGGAGGTTTCAATTTGATCAAATAAAATAAGCTTCATGACCATCTTAAAATATGATAAAATGGACCAACATTTTATTAATCTTATCTCCATGTTGCTTTCTTAGGAATTCATCCTCTCACTAATCACGCTTCCATATCATAGTCATCACACCATTTCCACATCAGCAGGCGCGTGCCCCGCGTCTTCTTGGCTGGTACTAAAGCATTCCACATGTCGAGACGGATAATTAACACGTGTACTTCATAATGGAGATGATTAGCAAAGGATAATCACAAACATTATCCATCAGTTAGAACATTAATTATGGATGGATAGATGACACACTCACAGAGACCAAAAAACGAAGCTCATACCTACATTGTCAGATCAGGATTTGGCTGACTCATGTTCTGGTAGAAAGAGGCGCTAGAGCTTGCATGAGAGCTTTGACACAGTCATACCCGAAATAAGAGCATGACAAACGCTAATTCAACATCCATCCCCTTAAATCACCACCTAAGCCTTCAGTTGCCAAAGTCAGTAAGGCTAGGGACAGATCTACAATAAACTCCAACGTGGGTGTCACTTCTGGCTGGGCCCACTAGACATGGCACCGGGTGCGGTCGACACGTTACCCATGGTCCAGCTATACATTATTGGTTACTTTTGTAGTGGTGAAGAGGCCACGTGGACAGTTTCAACAAGGTTTGGGGAGGAATCAGGTCAAATTCCACGTTGGACTGATCTTGGCCAGGATTAGTGTGGAAGTTTGAAATTAAGGGCAAGGAAGAATCTGGTTTGGTGAAGACTCATTTAATAGATGACACCTGTGCCCGACCACCCGCACGTACGCTTGCATGCTGGTCTTCCACGTGTGATAAGACCCCAATCTAAGGTTGACGAGAGAAATTTTTCAAAATGATCCTTTCATATTATGAGAAAATTGTGGGAGAAAGGTCTTGTTTTTGCAACAGAATTAATGGAGATGTTATGGGCCACGGATATTCGCATCTAGCCCACTTTATCCTTTGAATTCAAACATGGGAGATAAGTCAATGGGCTTTGCAGAATCATGGGTTGTGTGAGTCATGGGGTTCGATTACTAGAGCTGGTCCGAGTCAAAAGTTCAACGACAGTGATTGGGTTAAGATTCTGTTGGATCGGGTTGAACTCGAATAGTTAGGCTTGGGTTTAGTCTCTGTGGATCTTTTCATGCATGCTTGGTCCTTTAGCCAGGGTAAGGAGCTCTCTATTAATTGGAGTTGGATTTGGGTTAAACATATTTGATCCAACTAGGATCACATATGCGCCAGGCTACATCAAGATGAAGCGTGCGAAGAACTTCCTATGAAGTTATGGGCTAATACTTAGGCTAAGTGGCAGTGTTAGATCCTCGAGTAGAAGCTGTTATGTATGGATGGCATAAATAGTAAAAACACGGAAAACATTACGGGCCTTTTGCCTTTAATGCATATCATAGGAAATCTATTCTCATGTATAAATGTTATACGTGTGAAACGCATTATCAAAATTATTATTATCCTCATTTTTAAATTAATAAATGAATATATTTAATGATTTTAGCTGTGTTTGAGTTTTTATATATTTTTTTACAAAATTTTCAAAATCTATGAAGATTTCAAATATGAAATTTTTTATGCTTATTATTAATAGTAGGCTATTGAACTATTTGGATAATAAATTGGGGCACCAAAAAAATTGTAAAAAGTCAGATCTATAGGAGAGATTTCTTGGATCTTTTCAAAACCTATGAAGACTTAATGTACCACCATTTTCAACTATTTACCACCTCCTCAGTTATGTGGATGAGGGGCTGAAAATGAAATTATTAACACATTATTTCCACACCTAATGCATAATGAGCTTAACCAAATGTGATCATGCATAATTATTACAAAAGATGCAAAATTAAAACTGTTAAATACTCTTTATTATGAAAAAAAAAAAGAAAAAGATCAAAAAACAAAAGAGTTGTAATAGACAAGGCACATTTATTACAGACCCACTTGGTTGGACCAATATACAGTTTGGCTAGCAGGACAACCAGCTTTTTAACCACAAGCCTATAAACCCAGCAAGAGGCTGCCCTAATCCATCCGGGCCCACCTGGCTCACCCAACTTGAAAACCCTAGGTCCGACCTGTCCAGTTAACAGTTTATTCCAAAAGTCACAAGTTTGAATTGTTAGATTCAAAGCCCAACAAAAAAAAAAAAAAATCAAAACAACATGTGTAAATTGCAAAAGTAAAAGAAAAAGAAAAAGGGAAAAGAAGAAATAAAGCTTGTACAAGTTTTGCCAACGGAAAATTCAAAGGCATCAGAAAAAGGAAGCCTCCTGATGAAAAAGATGTTCACAAAACAGTTGATGCAGACGGCTGGTATGTAATAGGGGACACCTGTCCTCTGCATTAATGCTAGTCTTTCACTATAGAGTCCAGATTTAAGTGGAATCCCCATGGTAATCAGTTGGCCTCCCACATCACCAATGGACAGCATAGCACAGGTGAATTGAGATTATATAAGCATTTGCGTGAGGATAACCATGGATGGACCACTCACGTCGCCCTCTTGCAGCTTGCCACTTGACGGTCACCATGGGTTTTCCCTCATATAATCTCAATTCTTCACCATACATGTCATGAAGACTGTCCCAAAGTGGCCATCACATTGAACGGCCCGTATTGGCGTGTGCCATTTGTAAAGTCAGGGTACGTAATCATGTTTGTGGTGGAAAACTAACACGGTAATGAGGTGTTGATTTTTGAAAGGTGGCGTCTTTTTTCAATCCTAAACTTCAATCACACCGTCATAGCTCTCTACTCACATACGTGGAAAAACGGAGTAATAATCAGATGCTTCGTTAAATGACCATATTGCCCTTAAAAATCTTTATTTACATCATGCCCCTCCGTCACTACACGACAAATCCCTGCATCCATAAAACAGCTTCCCCTCCTCTCTCCAAAAAATTTCAATCCTCCCTCTCCTTCTTCTTTTCCTCTGTTTGTGATCTCCTCCTTGTGACCATAATTTTTTTTATAGGTCTTGAGCATAGTTGTTAGCAGCTCAATTGAGAGCTAATACAACTATTGGAATTCTACTGCTAGTGATTCAAATTTCAAACCATGTCAAAAAACCCAGAATCATCACTACCACCGGGATTTAGATTCCACCCAACAGATGAAGAGCTGATTCTTCACTACTTGAAGAACAAGGCCACCTCCACACCATGCCCTGTCTCCATCATAGCAGAAGTAGATATTTACAAGTTTGATCCATGGGACCTTCCAGGTTTCTAATCTAAAAACTTGTTTCTTATTGCTTGTTATTAGATTGTGTATGTTGGTTAATGATTATTGTTTATATGAGCTTATGGTGATGTGGGGTTGTGGTTGTGGTGTTGTTTTGAACAGCTCTAGCTGCTTTTGGAGAGAAGGAGTGGTACTTCTTCACCCCCAGAGACAGGAAGTATCCGAATGGCGCCCGGCCCAATCGGGCGGCGGCGTCGGGTTACTGGAAGGCGACCGGGACCGACAAGCCGATACTATCAACAGTTGGGAAGGAGAACATAGGAGTGAAGAAGGCTTTGGTGTTCTACAAGGGGAGGCCTCCCAAGGGTGCGAAGACTAATTGGATCATGCATGAATATCGCCTTGCAGAAGCTCCAAACATGTCCAAGCCCATGAGACTGAAGGAGTCTTCAATGAGGGTGAGGAAAAGTCCTTCTAGCATTTTCTAAGAGGAAGATGCCAAAGCCACCATATCTTTTTATAAAACTAACCTTTGGATTGAGATGTGGTGGTGTTACATGGCCTCTTAGATTGTAGGAGAAAAGTAGTCTTATCTGTTTTTTAAACTTGCAAGAAAGACCAAAAGAGATTTTTGCCTCCAATCTTCATTTGTCAGTTTTTGAGATGAAGTCAAGCAATTGGGCCAGGTCCAGATTGTTCTGACGTTACTTTCAATGTTTTATCCTTTGGGTAGGCAGGAGTTTAAGTCGCATGTGCTGAGGGGTCTAGTTTATTTGGGTCGGGTGATATGGGTCCAGGACTCCAGTTGCAGTCCTCTCCTCTTTATCCAGACCCAAATTGATTTTATTTTACTGGGTCAATCTCAGGTCCAATCGTTACAGGCCTAAATCACAACATATTTTGAATTACAATGTTTGGGTCTGAGTCGGGCCCATCTAGATCTTATTTGGGTCACTTAGGTCTTGGCCCATTGACAAAGTGGACCCATAAGCTCATTACTTGGGCCACAGACTTCTCGGGTCGTGTCCAATTTGACCTTTCAGACTCCAACCATTAATGTCACGATCAAACTTCCTAAGGATCCAATAACCAGCCCATCCCAGCTCACTAAAAATCTATTATTCTAAGACTCCCCATGACTTTATAAGTGGCCTAGGCCTGAATTGCAATACTGCTAGGTGTTTGAACCTCTTTTTTCTAATTTTAAGAGTTTAAGAAATTGACTAAATACTAGGAATGGTAGGTATGACTATTTATTTTAGCCCAAGGAAATGCAGAGGCCCCTTGTTTTTCACTCACAACTTTAGGTAAACAAGGGGCTCTTTCAAACTGAAAGGTCCTCATTAAAGACAGCAGAAGGCTCTCTAATCGAAAGGAAATGCAGTGCTAAGATGACTGAACATTTCTAATCTATAGAATTTTCACTTCTACTGAGAAATTTAAAACTAGAGAACTCTGACCATTAAGAGACCTTCTAAGACCAAAAAAATTAGAGTATAACTGTGCAGTGCAATGCATGCATAGAAGAAAAACAAAATTTCTCTAGTATTCTAGCATATGGGACTTCTTTTTTCAGCTAACACACTCTGGTTTGTCCTGTGTTTTGTTTTTTCAGTTGGATGATTGGGTCCTCTGCCGAATTTACAAGAAGAACATCCCTCTTCAGATGGCGTCAATGATGAATCGAGAACAGGAAGAGCATTCGTTTGAAGATCAATCTGCAGCAATGTTTCCAAACATCACCAACCAAAGCACGCTTGATCTACCAAAATCTTCCTCCTTCTCAGACCTCCTGGCCTTCACCGACTTCTCGGTACTCAGTCGTCTCCTGGCCGACAACCCGCCCGACTCAGTGGGCAGTGAACCTGGTCCTGTTTACACCAATGCCAATCTCAACCAGCCCATGGTCAGCAGCAGCAGCAGCAGCTACTTACATCAAAAGCCACTCCAGCAAGAGTTATCCGCTCTTTCTTCGGAGAACCAGCTCAAGCGCCAGCGACCCATGGCTTTAAGCTCAGATGAAGGGGTTCTGCACCACACATCAAAGAAATTCAACAACAATTCATGCAACTTCACCAACATAACTAATCAGTTAGACACTCCACAATACAACTTACTCAATCAGTCATTCTTCAATCAGCAGATACTTTTGAATTCTCATCTTGAATTCCAATGAATTACACTTCCACTTTACTGGGAGCATTATGACAGCAGGAAACCAAGAGAAGTTTCGTTGTCATTGTTTTATGATCTGGGTCTAGTATGTACAGATAGAAGAAGAAGCAGTGTGTGTGTAGAATGTTGAAGGATACAGAGTAGTTTGGAAGCTTGAATGGTGTCAAAAACAGAGACATCATTCATAGTGCAGGTGAGAGAAACACAGGAAGGCAGAAGATGATAGGAGAAGGGTAACACAATTCTTTTTTAAAGAATGTGAAAGTTGAATTGGAAGATTAGTCATGTAAATATATCTGGTTTGAAATTTGAATAAGATGTGTGAACCTTTAATGTTTTTTTAATACTTCCAAGATTGTTTTCTCATGGGATTATACAACCTCATTTAGGGTTGGTCGTGGGCCAGGCCAGACCTAACTTGACTTCTAGCCGGTGAGCTGGATTTAAGGCTCTGGTTTTTACGCCTGTGGGGTGTACCTAGGCCTATTTTCTAGGCCAGATTGTCATATAGGTCGTCCTAGTCCTATCCATGCTCAAAGGCCACGCCCATGTTGACATATTTCACTCATAGGGTGTGCTGCTGAGTTTGCAAATGAGGTGTGGGACTGGGACTGATTTTGAGGCTTGTTGCCTGTTCCAGTCCTATTTATTAGGCCCACAAACTAACGGCCTAGGCATTGGGGAGCTTGCCTCTGCCATGAAACCGCTATGTTCATGCGCTCTCTCTCTCTCTCTCTCTCTCTCTCTCGTTTTTTCACGGGAATGGCCTTATCCTTTGCTGTTATTCTTGTTGTGCACTTGTATGCAAAATCGTGCTGTCGATAATCATTCAAATGATGTGAGAAGAGAAAAAGTCCTCAAAGATATTTATGTGGTTCGGTCATCTTGCTTATGTCCATTAAAAAAAAATTCTGCTTTCCTTTGGGCTCACTCTTTGCTTTTCAAGTTTAGAGTTATGGATTACATGAATATATAATCCAGTCATCTTGGTTATGTCCATGGAAAAAAAAAATTCTGCTTTCCTTTGGGCTTACTCTTTGCTTTTCAAATTTAGAGTTATGGATTACATGAATATATAATCCAGTCATCTTGCTTATATCCATGGAAAAAAAAAATTCTGCTTTCCTTTGGGCTTACTCTTTGCTTTTCAAGTTTAGAGTTATGGATTACATGAATATATAATCCACAATTTCTTGTCCCTCAATAAACCCTTTTTTAGCCCCCCAAAAAGCTCTTGTATAATTCATAGAATACCAATGATCCTGAAGTCGCTTGGTTTGTACCCTTGGACGACACTTCTAGAGCAACACTATACATTTGATGGTGTGCAAAAATGTTGTTTTTGGTCCCACTAGTATTAGTGATAAAAATGGGCCAGGATAGCCCATTGGACTAGGAGGGCTAACTTCAAAGGTTTTGGGCTTCTCTAACCCAAAACTACGAGGGCTAACTTCAAAATAGTGGCCTGAATTTTTACTTGTTCAAAAAGTGAGATTCAACTACTGCCATAGCCACCAAGAACACAAACAGTATAGAATAGTGCTTTGTAAAGCTCTTTTATAAAAAAATTACACTTCTAGAACGATTACAAATCTAACAAACTAAGCTTGAGCCTTGATCCTCTTAAGACTCAGAACTTTCTAGGAATTTTTGAGGTTTCTCTGCAGGCCACTTCTTGAAAGTTCAAACCAATTAAAATAAATAGAATTTTTTAATACAATTTTTTAACCCAGAAATCCGATTTAACTTGGATTTGATTTGGTTGGGTCCGGTTTGAGTTCTTCTTGAGCCAGGCTCATGTTACGATTTTGACTTGAGTATGAAAGCAAAGGTGTATCACAAAATCTTGGATCATGGACAATAAAGAGTAAAGGATAATATTCAAGTGCATACATTCCTCACAAAAATGGTAAGTGACACTCCATATTTGAAAAGTATTAATGTGGAAAAGAACAAAACTATCACACTCATGACACCTTTTTAACCTTGTTAGGTTTACAAAGGGGAGTGTCCCTCACCAAAATAGTAACGGTTGTATGCACATGAATATCTCCCAAGAGTAAAAAGGTGGGATGCAATTTTTTTGCAAGAGGATTGGAACTACTAGTCTATTACTACTTGATGCACGTTGTACATTATGTACTTTAAGTAGTTTCATGATCATCTTTAAAATGAGGAAACAATTGTAGAAAAAGAAGAATGATAATGGAATTTGCCCACTAGGATGAGAAAAGAGAGTATAGAAATAGCCTGAAGATTTTGAGAGTCTCGGATTTCTATATTAAAGTTCACTTTATGTATATACTACGAAAGAATATATGATCTAATAAATAAAAACAATTAACTACACAAAAGGAAGACAAGTAGATTTTTAACATAAAAAATTCAAATGGAAAAAACCACAAGCCCTTTCAAACTATCAAAATCAAGTACTAATTTTGAACAGTTACAAGATATGCTTACAACCCTTTTTAGTCACTCCCTTAACCTAATGACCGTAGATCTTCTTGCACAAATCCTTGCCACAATAGTCTGTAGCCGTGCACTGCTCTCCGCAGTTAATCAAACACCTTGAATCTACAACATGAATAATCTTCTACGAAGACATAGAAGTCATAAACTCTAGAACTTAAAGCTTCAGTACAGTCTCTCCAATAGAAGCTCTAGAGAAAGGAAGGAACCTCCAATGTAAAATCTCAACTTAGATTATGGAGATAGATATCTTAGGGTTGAGAGAGGAACTCCTCATAAAGATAGTTCTTGTAGAACTCAATTCACTAATCCTTGCACAAAAATGAAATAATTCCGTAAGGGGTAAGTGAGTTGTCTCTGACAGTGCACTTGAGAGCAGGTGAGTGCCTGCTCGAGTGCGGTCATCGCACATCCAGTTACTTTGTGATCCATCTGTCAAGCTTAGGTGCGGTCACTTCTGTCAAGGCCTGTTCGAGAGTGGTCTCTATTTTTTAATTCCTTCAATTCAAGTCGTCTGACGACGTAAACCATAGTCTATTCTAAAGAATATAAAATACAACTTAATGGATCCAAAGTTTTATTCAACTCATGAATTAGCCAACACTCATAATGCTTACCATCTTCTCCTTTGGTAACTCATGGACAAAACTCTCAAAAACAACACAAAATATTTTATCTAAAATAAAACCCAAAATAAATTGAATTTTGAATAGAAAAATATTTACGTTTACTTGTATTTTCTTTGTGTATCTTCAGTTTTGTCTCTTTTTAGTTCTGACTTCTACTGAATTTTTGAATCTTCTCTCTTTTGATTCTATATATCTCTCCCCTTTTTGTCCATAATTGAGAAACTTATAATTTAAGCATTGAGCATAACTGTCAACTAGAATCTAGCAGTAGCTCCCCCTTAGGTGTGACTCTCCTTTTATGATATCCTCAAAACAGCTGGGGGTGGGAGTTTGATCTTCTTGATGAGGGGCTTTTGGATTTTGATACTCACACTTGCGAATTTAGGAATTTTAACATAGTGTGTACCAATTCATTGGGTAAATCATATTTCTGGAGTCATATGGTTTTAGTTTTGATCTTTGGCTCAAATAATTACTTCCTCCATTGCTTTTTCTTTGGTAAAGCTCTTAGCTTATTACATTGAGTTTGAATGTATCATTTAATTCCACAATGATGATATGTGGGTGTAATTTTAGGACTTGACACATTCTTCTTCTTTGAACTACTCACCGCATTATTTGTACAAATAATAGACAGAGTAATTGGTGCCATAAAATTCAACGTAATACTTTGAACACAAATAGTTTTACATTTAGGCATTGAAATAAATGCACCATAATTAAAACCGATACCACGTTTGTCATCAGGTATTTTTTTATTGCGCCATATGTCATTAAGTGTTATTGAACTAGCGTTCACCTTGTTAAAATTTTCCTTTGATGCAGTTAGCTTTGATATTATCATTTTCAACTTGTCATTCAAATTAACATTCTCAGTTTGACAAGTTTACAACTTTTTTTTCAACTCTTTTGTCTCTTGATTAGTTTTCTTAAGATCAGTAATCAACAACTCATACTTTTGTTCTACAACGTCAACTTGTTGCACAAATTATTCTTATGATTATTGAAGAGTTGTACCTTATCATGAGCTTCAGTTAATTCAGCCTTCAATGAGGAAATTTATTCTTTTGCAGCTTGCCAATTGATTGCAACATTCTCATTTGTTTAACCTTCTTTATAGTTTGTCAAACAAAATTTGATATTATTCCTTCTAATCGTGTTCATCCTCTGACACCTTATTATTATCATCAGAATTAGCTTTAGAGGAGACCAATGAAGACATAGAATAGACCTGGCCATGAAAGCTATAAATTTCTCTTAGCTAGGAGCAAGATTGTTAGTTTTATGTTTGTCCTCCTCTCTATCAAAAGAATCATCATCCCATGTTAAATTGAAAGCCTTTTTCTTCTTTTTCTTGTTACCACAGTTACTTGCAACGTGTCAATACCCATGACACTCATAACACTGAATTCTTTTAGAAGATTTCTTTTTACAAGTTTTGGCATTTTCAAATAAATTTCCTTTCTCTTCATAAATTGTATGAATTGCATCATAAACTGGATAGCCACTTAGGGATCAATTTTCATAGAATTAAAATCTGAATCGCTTTCAACAGCTTTATCTAATTCTTTGGCAACTTTTAAGGCAACTCCTTTTAGCTTTTATTTTTAATCAACAATGAAGTTTACCTCAAAAGTTTGAAGGTTTCTTACTAAGTTATCAACCTTGAGAAGTTTCAATTTATGATTTTCAATAATTGCAACTACCTCAGTATAATAACTATCTGGAAGAGATCAAAGAATTTTCCTAACAATCTTATTTTCAGGAATTGGTTTCCCCAAATTGAAATATGAATTCACAATGTCATTTAGCTTGGCATAAAAATCATCGAACTTTTCATCATTAGCCATTCTAAGGGTTTCAAAGGTAGTAGTTATGCTTTGCAATTTAATCTCTTTAACCAAATCAATGCCCTCATGAACTCTTTGCAAGATGTCCTATGCCTCTTTTGTAGTTGTACAAGTAAAGATCTTACTAAATTTATATGGTGATATTCATTGTAAATTGAATTGATAGCCTTATTATTAGAATTGCAGGCATATTTTTCATCTTTAGACCATTTTCCAATCGATTTTTCACTAGATCTCCCATGAGCAACCACTGTGACTGAAGAGTAGCCATTAACAACAATATGCCAGACATCTTCATATATGGATCAAAGAAAACCAATCATTCTAACCTTCCAGTATACAAAATTACTTGATCCATCCAAAAGATTAGGCTTTGTTGTAAATGTGCCTTCCCAGTTGAATTCCATTCTAAAAATCTCAAAGGATCAACATAGTAAATTAGTGTATCTTACTCTAATACCAATTGAAGATTTTTGGGGGCCCCTAAATTTCTAGATTGTAGTTTAATTTATGTATATTCAGTAGAAGAATAAATAAACTAGCAAACAAAAACAATTAACCATACAAGAAGAAGACATATAGCTTTTAACGTAAAAAACTAAAACGGGCAAAACCATGACCCGTTTTCAGAGTAATGAAACCAGGTACTAATTTTGAACAATTACAAAATATACTTACAATCATTTTCAGTCACTCCCTCAACTTAAGGGCTATAGTTCTTCTTGCACAAATACTTGCCAAATCAATATGTCGTCGTGCACTACTCTATGCGCTTGATCCAATCATCTTAAAATCCACAAGATGAACAATTTTCTATGAAAAAGTAAAAGCTACAAACTTTAGAACTTAAAGCTTCGGCATAGTCTATCCAATTGAAGCTCTAGAGAAAGAAAGGAGCCTCCAATGTGAGATTTCAACTCAGATTATGGAGATGGATACCTTAGAGTTGTGAGAAAAACCCTTTAAATAACTTATAATTTGTGCCTTATAAGGATAGTCCTTATAGAACTTAACTTACTAATCCTGTACAAATAGAAAACAGTTCTTTAATAGGTAAGTGGGTTTTCTCCACCAACGTGCTTAAGCATGGTGTTTCGTATTTAGTTGTTTTGCGATCCATCTGTCAAGCTTGAGCGTGGTCGCTTCTGTCCAGTCCTGCTTGTGTGTGGTTTCTAATTTTTTATTTCTTTAATTTAGCTTTTCTGGTGATGCAAACCACAATCCATTCTAAGGAATATAAAATACAACTCAATGGACCCAAAGTTTTATCCAACATATAAATTGGCTAACACTCATTATGCGTATAAAGTCATCATAATTCTCTTTAAACTTATTACTCCCTACAAGCCCTCATTTCTAAACATGAAACCACTTCGAAATCTAGCACTATATTCTACTAAAAGAAATTGCAGTCAATCTTAGTATAAAAATGGATCGTTTAATCAAAACCACTTTAGTACCAATACTAATTTAGCATTGATACGTGATTCGAGAAAGAATTAAAACTTACTTCAAGAACTGTATTATTAGACTAAAGAAGAAGCTGTATATATATATTGTAACACTCCGACCCGATTTGATCCAGATTAGTGGGTAATTGCGTGCGATTTTATCGTTAAGTGTGTTTTGATTTTGCTTTTCTTTGGTTTTGAGTCTTGGAGAGATCGTTTAGGTCGAGTTTGCCCTGGTTTAGGTAGTTCGAGCCCTTTTTCGTAATTTTGGCTTTTGATTGACCTTGTCAGTTTTGCGTCATTCTGACGTCATCGCGTGTATTTCGTTGAGCTTGTCGATCTTCGTAACTGTCTTGGGTTTGACTGATTTCGTTTGCTCTCGTTGGATCGTCAGTTGACTTAAACTGACAATTGTGTTATATGTTTGGACTTATGTGTAAATTGGACTCATTTTAGTTTCTAAATATCCTACCTACTCTCCCTCTCTCTCGATCGTTCTCTGCTTGTCTCTCTCTCTCGTTTAGCTCTCTTTCTCTCTTTCCTTCTCTGTCTCTGTTTCGTGAGGGGTTTCGTGAGGGAAGGAGAGAGGAGCCAGATTTTGTGTGTTTCTAGTGGACTGAGCCAAGCAACGACCGTAGAGTGTGTGATTTCCGTCTGTGAGGCAAGTATAAGCACAAGTAGTATGAACACCGATCGGTATTATTTTGATTGTTTGTATCTTACTCTTTGTTATATGCATCAGTGTTAGACAGCCCTATTGAGTCAGTTTCGCTGTTATTTTTCTGTTTTTAGTTGAAAGGTTCGTTTTCTGTATGTCTGTAACTGTTGTAGGAAAATGACCCAGTGCACTCACGGCTAAACCGTGAAATGTGCTACGGCTGAGCCGTGAAATGGCTTACGGCTAAGCCGAGACCCAGCCATAACCCTAACCGTAGATCAATACATGGTGACATCTGAAATAACTGAGAGTTGGCAAAATGCTACTCTTCTACGGCCCAGCCTGATCTAAGCCGTACATTGTGCTACGGCTAAGCCGTGGACCAGGATACGGCTGAGCCGTAGAGTAAAATACGGCTGAGCCGTAAATGCGGATGAACAGTTTGGGGAACCTTGGCTCCGCTGCAGTGCAGATTTCGGCTAAGCCGTAAGATGCCTACGGCTAAGCCGTAAGGTTACTATGGCTACACCGTATCATCCTGAGAACTGAATAAAAGGACTAGGCTTAAGAAAGAGACCATATATGACTTTCATGTTAGAATGTAGCTAACCTGAACATGCCCAATGAAATGTCTGAATGACATGAATGATCTCGAGGGCTGCGAATCATTCATGCCCGTTATCCAGTTGTTTAACACCTTCCCATGGGTGTTGGGTTAAGGGACGTCGGTGCACATTCCAGATACACTGTAACACTAGACAATGGCGCATCGGATAACTTAAAACTACATTAGTATGCACGGTTAGAAACACGGGATAAATAGGTTAGGATTGGCTTGTAATTGACCTTGATTCGTAAAAGTACTCTGATTTGTATAGCATATTGACTTCGGTTATGCCCTCTTATGTGTTCTGCGCTGGACCTCTCGATTCTGTGGGAAATGCAGCAACCCCAGAGCGAAGCCCGGGCGGGACCATTCTATTACTGTGTTTTTATCGTTGCTCCGGTGGAGTACTTGAGTCAGTGATTATTTATTATTGGTACTCAATTGTCAGTGCTACCTACATTGTATCCAGTATCAGTATCCGTATCGGTATATGTGATGCACTTCCTATTGTTCGTTTAGTGTGATATGTGAGATCTGTATGTGATATGATTAATTGATTGAGGTGCATCATCCGCTTTGATTGTGATTGGTATATGGCACTACTGAGCCTCAGCCTTAGGATGCCCGACGGGGTTGACTTTGATTTAGTTTATGTGTTTTTCTCTGCAGAGTGTTCTGTCTTGGGACTCCGGACCCCGGGAACTAGAGACCCATGCGTACCCTGGCCCGGTCGCTGGTGTTCTCATTCCGACTGCTCTCGAAAGGGAGAATATGACCAATGTAGTAGCCACTTTGACTGTTATCTGTTTATGATTCCGATAGCATGCTTATTCATTTGCACAATTTGCTTAGTATACGAACATGCTTACTATGGATCTTGCATTGTGACTTTTGCTCGTTAATAGACACAATTCGTGTTATCTTCTTGTGGCTTATATTTTGCTAAGTCGTTGTACTTATGAGTTGTTATTGGTGTTGCAGGCTCAGATCCCTCTCCCGATCCTGCGTCGGTCGACCCGACTCCAGGAGAGGCGCCCGAGGCCCCCTCCGGCCTAGAGGAGTGGACTTGATCCATCCTCTAGAGTACTGTTTGCATCATTTTGTTTTCCCCATTCATTTGAGTCTGGGTCTAATTGGGGGATTTTTCTGTAACTTGTACCGTGGGCTTGATTGATATCTGTATTTTGATTTTTGGTAAACCCTCTTTCTTTTCATACGTTCTTGTAATTGTTCTTGTTCTCAGTTTATTGCTTTTGTAATCTATTATGTCTTTTGGTATGTTGTGGTATGTCTTGATACGTACAGCTTCCGCGTACATTTGTTTGCACGTGTGAATGATCCCTTGTGTGTGTATGCTTGGACGGGGTCTAAGTGTACATGCACGGGAGTACGTGTGTCATTGGTTAGACTTTCTTTGACCCCCGGTCCCTGGGCTTGAGTTGTGACATATATATATAAAGGCTGTTTGTTTGCATTGAAGATATAAGAATTCTTGTTGCAAGTGGCTAAAAATGAAGATTCAGGTGCATATACAAAAAATGGCCATGAAGTAACCTCCTCTTTAATGAAAGTGAATCAAGAGGATATAGGAAATGAATAGTATTTAGTCATTATGCGAATCAAGAGAATATTGAAAATGAATAGTATTTAGTCATTACCCTAATAATTCAAGGAAAGTTGGCATCCCATTTACTGATGTTACTATATATCCTTCACCTTTTACCTCATATCATTCACACCTCATGTGAATAATTCTTACCTAGAGCTCATTTGATAATGAATTCCTATGTAGTCTAATCAAATAAACAAGCCCTTGAAGTCTCTTTTCCACAATTATGTTCAAGAAGGGACAATTTGATTTCATTTTTGTGAAATTCTTTTTGCTCTATTAACTAATTTTGTTTTGAAACATGAGCGCACTAAGGTGTTGTAGAATGTCACACCCCCAATTTATAAATTAGGAATTAAGTGTGAAATTAGGGGCCAATTAAAATTTTTATAGGTAAATCATTCATGTGGTTATGGTCCTCCACAAAATCGTAGGTCCGCAGTGAATAAAATATTTAATGATCACCAATAATCTCAAGAATTATTCCATAACAGTTGGTACAATGATTAATTTAGAATATGCATGCAAAAAAATATATCATATTTAAGTTTCAAAGTTGAAGAAAATATATTAATTATAAATCCTAATTAATAAGCAGGCTACAAAATAATAATAAACCCCAAAATGCTGTATGAGTCACTATCGTCCTGGACCCGATGACTCGGAAGATGTCATCAGTACACCACTTATGCTCCTCATTTGGCTCAAGCGCTTGAAGTACTTTATCCACTACCTCCTCCTTGGCATATACTGGCTTGGTACTTATGCACCAAATTCAGCATCATTGGACTACGAATACTCGACAGGCAAATAGACATAAACCATAACAGATATATAATATCAAAGTGAGTAAAGACAACGAATCATGTGAGAACAATAAGCAATGGACATTGATAAAAAGTACAAAATCTTAAACTAATACACTACATACTAGGAGCAATCTACATAGCCCAATACATCGGTACATCTTGGTCCAAAATCACTGGAGGATCAATCTGGCATCGGGTGACTCACACCCTATCCACATTCATAAAGCACAAGGCTCCATCCAAAGCAACGATAGGTTAAAGTGGTAAAATCATCTGGATAATCCGGCATCAGGTGATAAACAACCTTGTTCAAAGTAACGGTGTACATCCGTTCAATATGGATCTGCGTAGTCATCCAAAAAACTTCGATTCGTCACATTAGTCTCTACACAAAGGTGCTCCTACTGTGCTACACTTAAAAATTTTGTGGTGCTCGATTAAAAAATCTTAAGTCAAATATTGATGGTTGGATTTCTTGTAGAAATAGGCCCAAATAGAAGAAGGATTACTTCCATTCAATATTATCAATACAAATTCAATAGCCAAATCAATACGAGTAGTCCTCCAGAATCCAATACAATGATTTGCTAAGCCACAATAACTCAGTTAATGTCAAAGGGGATCCTAAGTAGGTGTAACACTCTGATCCCAATTAAGCATGATTAATGATTAATTAAGTAAGTTATTAACTAATTAATATAGAATTAGCTTAAATAATAATGTTCAACATCTAATTAGGTTCGATTTAGTTATTTTTGTCCAATTGAGTCTAATGGATCAAGTTCGGATCATGGATTGGTAATTTGGGTCGGGTTTGACCTTAACTAGGTAGATGTGAGCCATTTCTTATAATTTTAGATTTTATGGTTTTATATCATACATTCATCATATTGAGATCATCGCGTTTATCTTGTTGAGCCCGTCAACTTTCGTGGTTGACTTGAACGCATTCGACTTCATCTAAATTAGTTGGACTCTCATTTGATTTAAAATGAAAATGCATTAGGAGGATAGATCTTCTTGTAAACTTCAAAAATTCTCATGTTTAAAAGAGGTAAGAACCCTCTCAGTTGAACCTTTCTCTTCTTCAGTCATAACAAGCCCTCTTCCTCTTCTATTCTTCTTCCTTCTAAGCACCATGAGTAAAGACCACCTTGCATGCATGATTTAAGGCTTCCATTCCATTATCTCACCTCTTCTCTATTTTCCTTCCTTCTCGAATAGAAGATAGTGGTTCACATCTCCCTGTGCAGCCATTTAGCAATTGTTTTAGTAAGATCCTTTACTCGTTTGCAGATTTATGGGTTGATGGAGTCAAGGAGAATCCTAGTTTAAGCATGCACTCATCCTCTTCATCATCTCTTGCATGCATGTCATTTTAGGGTCAAGAATTGGGTGTTCATTCTTAAGTTGAGCCAAAAGAAGGAGCAGTGATTTGAACACAAATCTAAGGCAAGTACAAGCTAATTATTGTTGAATGCATGTTGCTAAAACTGTGATTCTTGTAAATTTATTGAATGCCAAATGAAATTGTTATATTTTCACCCCTTATATCATTACTTTTTCTAAATTCTAATGCATGATGAGATCCTCTTAACGAATGATGAAATGTAAACTTAGAAATGTAGAATGACTTAATGTAGTAAGGAAACCATAGTGGAAACTAAGTTAAAAAGTTTCTGTAATGAACTGAACCCTGTACTGAATTAGCTTTAGAAAATCTGAAGCTCATAGCTAAGCCGTAAGTATATTACGGCTAGCTTTTTAGGGACTCAAAAAATCTGATTTTCTTTTACGACTAACCTCACTGCTAAGCTATGAAATGCACTACGCCGTGGCCACTTTACGGCCAAGCCGAAAATGAGAAAAATGTCTGCATCCTACTGCTGAGCCAAGATATACCTATGGCTAAGTCGTGAGACTTTCATGGCTAAGTTGAGAGATACCCAGCTAAGTTGTAAGAACCCTCAAAATCTAGAAAAATTAGGGACATTTGAGGAGACATTATAGGACCTAAATTCTTTGAAATCTTTTATTCAAATCATTTGACCAATAGAAAATTACTTAACATGAAGTGTTTTGAGGCCTGGGATTCATTTATGTAATGTTGTCCATTTGCTAAGCACCTCTCCATAGATGTTGATTTAAGAGACCTTGTGTAAACTCCGACTCAAGCCAAGCTTGATTAACAAGTAACTAATTAAGATAATTAACCGATTAAGGTCATTTTATCTTAAACAAGCTTATTTTAGTCTTGTGGAGTCCAGTGGGTTAAGTTCAGATCATGGATAGGTAATTGGGTCAGGTTTGACTTTAACTAGGTAGATGAAAGCCCTTTTTTATAATTTCAGAATGCATGGTTTCACATAATACATGCATCATATTAGCACCATCACAATTGCCTTGTTGAGTTTGTCAACTTTTGTACTTGGCTCGAACGCATTAATCTTCATTTGACTTAGTTGGAACCTTAAATGACTTTAATTGTAATAATCTTTTGTAAAAGGACTTTGTTATAAAACCTCAAGTTATATATATAACCCAGTACCCACTCTACTCGAACTCTTTTCTCCTCTCTTGTAACTACTCCACCTCTTCATTCCTCTGCACTTCATCTCTTTCTCACCATTTCTGTCTACAATTAAAGGTTTTACAGCCTGCATGTGTAATATGGACCTCTCCTCTCCCATTCTCATTATCTTCTAGCCCTCCCTGCACTATGAAGTGAATGATTCAAGCTTTTCTTCTTCCTAATCATTCATTAAGGTGAGACCACTTCCTAATATGTAAAGTTTTTGGGTTTAGGGAGTCAAGAAGACTTTTTTCTCAAACATGCACTCACTTTCTTCATTTCTCTTATATGCATGTTATTTTAGACCAAGAACAGTGGATTTTTCTTTTCAACTGAGTCAAGAGGAGGAGAAGTAGTGAAACTCAAAATCAAAGGTAAGTACAAGCTAATTTTGGTTGAATGTATGTTGGTATTTCACAAATGTAACAAGTCTATTTCATCCATAATGTGCATTCAGCCCACATCCCCCCGTTCTTCTAATCTTCTACTATAAGATGAAGTTTTCTTAATAGATGTTGAATTATGAATTAAAATGAGAGCTTGAGAATGAAAAATGAATGAAAATGATGGAAACTATAGTAGCATGGAGCTGCGGTAATTTTGTACTGAACTGTATACCAGTATAGAAGTAGCTTCAGAAATCTTGAAGTTTACGGCTAAACCGTAAAAACTTTACGGCTAACTTTCCAAAGAGCTAAAAGGCACATATTTCTTTTACGACTAAGCCACAGCTAAGCCGTGAAATATGCTACGGCTAAGTTATAACCTTACCGTGACTCAGCCGTAAACATCATATGGTTAAATCGTAGGCTATTCTACAGTATAGGTGTAGGTGAACAATATTGAAACTATGGCTCAGCCGTAGTGTAATCTACGTGCTAAGCCGTAGACAACTCACGGCTAAGCCATAAGCCATACGCGGCTAAGCTGAAATGACTGAAACTCCATGTTTAATTAGGGACATTCTAAAGACTTTGTAGGATCTTAGCTCTAGGATCTTTCTACCTTACTCACTGGCCTAATAGAGTAATCAAACACCATGAAAAGTCTTGAGGGCTGAACCTTATTCATATGTTGTTGTCCATTTATTTAGTACTTCTCCATGGGTGTTGATTTAAGAGACTTCAATATACCTTCTCGACACAATGTAACACCAAAATGAGATAATTGTGTATTGGATAATTTAAAACTACATCATCATGTATGGTTAGAAACAATGGATGACTATATTAGGGTTAGCTAGTAATATTACCTTGATCCCATTAAATTGAATTGAATTGCATAGCATATTGACTTATTGTTATTAACTTTTATTATTCCAATATTGATTTTGAATTGAATGATCATGTCTAAATTGATTCTATTCGAATTATTTTTTAATATACGTGTTATATTGACATTAATATTGAATTGGGTACGAATGAATTGAATGTATACGGTTTGGTATTGTTCTTACTTAATGAATGAATTGCATGATTGCCCAAGTTCAATTAGATAACAAATTAAAATAGTCTGGCTCTACTCAATTTCAACCTTATGATACCTGGCGAGGTTGACTTTGGTGTAATAATGTACGATACCCCTGCAGTGTGCCTTTGGAGCTTTCGAATTCTATATATGAAAAGACCCATTTGTACCTTGCCCCAGTCGATAGTGTTCTTAAGGTAAAGATCCCTAAAGGGAGGATATGTCAAATGTAGTAGCTAAATAGTATGTATTTCACTTATTGATCCTTATAGCATGCTTATTTCAAATGCATAACATACCCAGTTTACTGAATTGACTTCTATTAATAACTTGTCATTAATTCTTTAGATATAATACGTATTACCTTAATTGTGTTTATACTTCAAATGTAGTAGCTAAATAGTATGTATTTCACTTATTGATCCTTATAGCATGCTTATTTCAAATGCATAACATACCTAGTTTACTGAATTGACTTCTATTAATCACTTGTAATTAATTCTTTGGATATAATGCGTATTACCTTAATTGTGTTTATACTTTACTGAATAGTCTTATTCACTAGTTGTCTAATGATGTTAATAGGCCCAGATCCCGATCCTAGTTTGGCAGAGACTCAGGAGTAAGAAAAAGAGACCGCAGTAGTTCCTTCAGGTTTAACGTGTAGAAAGCAAAAGTTTACTACCTAATTCATATGCCGAGGGCGACTTACTATTATTTTAGGAATGTGTATTTTGGGACTTTTAGCGTTTGTATCCATATAGATTGTTACCTATATAGTCTAACCTTTCTACGAATGTCTTTTGGTTTCCGGTACTTTATTGTTTTACTTTCTCTAAATAAAATGTTTATCCATGGCATAAATGCATACATGTGCATATCATATTTTGTGTTATATAGGTGATGAGTAGAATTAATATAATAATTTTTTTGTTTTTTAAATGTTAAGATTTAAACTGTTTTATGGTTGTAATGATATTTTGAATTGTTCAATGAAAAGCGAAGAAAAAAAATTATAGGCGATATAGACAGGCTTTCACGTATTGAATGCTTTGACAGATTTTCCATTCAGCACGTCACACATATAAGCAAGTGAATATCCTTTTTGTAATTCCATTCAGACACCGGTCCGAGTGTGAATTGCACTAGAGTACGTGTATCACTATTTGAGTTTTAACCATAGTACCCTAATTTTGGGCTCAGGTTGTGACACCTTGATACACTCTCTCTTATAGAAAGTGACACTAAATAAAGACAACTATATATCAAATAACTCAAAACTACATTATCGTGCATAATTAAAAACAATGGATGACTAAACTAGAGTTGATTTGTCAATTACCATAATTTTACTAATTTTAATTGCATAAGTATATTGAATAATTGTCATTGCTCTCTATTATTCAAATGATTTAAAGTGATCATATTATGAATTGATTTTAGTTTTGAACTCGATTGATATATGGGTTTTATATTGCTAAGGTTAAATTGAGTAAGAATGAATCGAACGTGTAATGAATTGAAATGAATTGCACGATTACTCAAATTAAATCATATGAATTGAAATAGTTTGGCTGTACTTAACTTCAACCTAATGATATCAGGCGGAGTTGACTTTGGTGTAATAGATTGTTATGATGCCACTGCAGTGTGCCTCTAGAGCTTCCGGATTCCATAAACATAGAGACTCAATTGTACCTTTGGCCCTGTCATTGTTATTCTCTATGCAAAGATCTTTACAGAGAGGATATAGCAAATGTAGTAGGCAAATAGTAAGGTATTTCTTTTATTTGATTTTTATATCATACTTTATTAAATGCACAACATGCTTAGTATACTAAATTGACTTCTATCGATTTACTGTTAATGATTCTCTTAGATACAACACGTATTACTTTAATTATGCTTATATTTTATTGAATAATATTATTCATAAGTTATCTAATGGTGTTACAGACTCAGATCCTAGTCCCAATCTTACAAAGATCGAGGAGGCTTCAGAGGAAGCCAATGAGGTCCTCTCAGACCTAGATGAGTGGACATCATAAGAAATCTGACTGATCTACCTTCGGAGCATGACATGACTGTTTAGAATCTTCTTAATTTGGGTTGTGGATGTACTAGGGTTTCATAGCATGGCATTATTTTTATTTTGTTATGCACAGTCTATAATCTCTTGCATTTTGGGACATTTTATCTTTTGTAAATGTCTATAAAACTATATTTCTTTTTTGTATAGTCATATAAAACATATTTGGTACAAACTCTTATATGTACATGTCTTATAGTTATGTTTCTTTCTTTACTGCATCATAATGGTACGTACTATTTCAAGGAATGATACATTAGAAATGTTTAATTATTAGAGAAAATAAATTAACATGACAGGTTTCCGCTTGATTAATGCTTGGACAGATGTCCGTTAAAAGCACTTCACAAGTGTTAAGTAATGTGAATATCCCTTGTATAATTCTACTTAGACTATGGTACAATTGTGGATTACATGGGAGTACGTGCGTCACGCCTAGGGATTAACCCTAATACCCGAATTCTTAGGCTCAGGTTGTGACAGTACATTAATCTAAGTTCAAAGTGAGGGGTAAAGACATTAATCTAAGTACATTAATCTAGAACCTACAGAAATTGGGTTATATTTTTGTTCAAAAAGAGGTGTAAATACATCCCTTTTCCAACCCAGCCTGTATCAACACAAACATGAGGCCTAGCCCTCTCCATTAGCATACAAGCCAAGCATCTAAGCTCCTTCAGTTCATCCATTAATTCATTCCATTCATTATCAAACCTAATTCTAGCATTTATAATCCACTTACATCGAATGAGCAAAAGAAAGATCAAATGGTAGAAAACATGCTAGAATCATTTAAAAAAAAGTATATATTTAATGAGTAATGTGTATTCACTTGTCTTTTGATGAGAAATGCAAAAAAGAGTCAACCCTAGCTCACTGGAATGCTTAGAAGCTGAAAATAGTGAAAGACTGAAATTCCCACTCATGCAATTCTATAAAATGGAAGAAAAGGACCTAATGAGCTAATCCTACACATTTCTCAACTCAAAAACCATAAGGCCTAGCTAAAGAAGGTCTAGGAGCTTACCCAGGATTGAGTTGGAGGAGAGAAAGCTCGAGGATTGGTTTTTTAGGCTAGTGGCAATGAAAGGAAGGAGCTGGAGGTTGATGATGGTTGGGTGGTCTTGGTGGAATGCTTTGGCAGCAAGGGAGTGAGGGAGAGAGAACAAGAGACAACAAAGGAAGACGAGAAAAGAGGGAAGTGAATGGTCATTTGGGGATCAAAGGTTATAAGGGTGATAGGTTTCAAGTAATTACAATTAGGTCCATAGCTCACTTGGTAGGGTTTTGGAAGTCCTTTAAGGGTTGGGTTTGAGTTGAGGTAAAAAGGAAAAGTTAATGGTACTATGTTATCTATCCAATGATCCTAAAACCTCATAAATAAAAAATGATAAAAAAAGCCTTCCTAAATTTTCTAAAATTACAAATTACCCCTTGCTATGCTCAAACGAGCTCAGAACCGGACAAAACTTCGCACATAGGATATTAACAATAAATTGGACTTATTTAGACTCTAATCAAGCTTAATTAAATAATAGACAATTAATTAACACTAAAAACTAAATTAGAATACGAGATCTTACATAGAATTTTATGTTTTTGCAGCATCTTAGAAAATGGTCAGCTGAAGAATTAATCAATGGAGTCCTGTGAATCATCTATTGAGTATGAAATAAAGATAGCCATTCTAATTCAAGGGGAGGAAGCCCTCTAAATCGAGTCCAATGGAATAGTAGAAATTCAATTAATAATATTAAGAGGCTATTTTTTTATGCATTTGAGATCTGCTAACTAAATCACTTGAGAAAACTTGAGGTAATTTTCAAGGATTAGAAAATTCTTTTTTGTGTTATAGGCCATGCTTGTAAGAGTCATCCCTCTCTTAACTGACTTATATGCTACATTAATAATAAATAATTAGCCAATCGCCAGAGGCATGCATCAAATGTAGTGGTACTATTCATGGGAGCTTTGTTCAATCTCATACTATTAATTGTCAACCCTAACATTCAGGCTCAGGGCCACCCAATTGCAACTTCTATATATTGTTTTCAACTATAAAAAGAAAAAGAAAAAAAGAAACATCTATATATTCTTTTGTGTTACATACATCAAGCTAAACTTTCAAGCATTTTTAGTGAATGTAGTGCATATTTTATTATAGAAATAGTAGGAATAATTTGTTAGTGTTGGTTTTATATCTTATTTGGTAATTATACTAGGCTTTCTTAAACTTAGACTTAAAAGAGTGTGAGAAAGAAAGAAAGGGGCCTTTGTCTATGGACATAGGCATGTGAGGTTGTCTTATGTGATTTGATTGTCCATCGCATGTTTTTGCTTCTTCCCATGTGTAATACATGTAGAAATATGGATGAGTTTGTATGTTTGAATTTGAATGATTCTTGTCTCAATTACTGTCTCTTCTTGTATTAATTGAAGAGTTTTTATTGACAAAATTATGGTGAGGTTTCTCGAAAAGTTTAGTCTCTTTTAAAGAATTTTCATAGTATTAAGGCTACCAATTGTGATATTGTGATTGGATTCTTACACTTCTAAAATACTCTAATCATCAATTTTCTCTCCTAAATAAAAAAACAAAAATATTTCCTTATCCAAGAATTTATTCAAACCTAATGATTTTGTTATTTCATCGAGTTGCATAAAGATCATTTCTGAAATAATTTCAAAACAATATATCCAATCTAGTGGGTCCCTAGCACTGACAAACAAAAATTGAGCATGTTATAACAATGATGGACCATATAAGACATGATGGTTCTTAGAAAATGAAGATGTTTGTGCAAAATATTAGAGATTAAGGGTTTGTACAATTGTACTTCTTTTTTTTTTTTTTTTTTATGTTAACAATGGTAAGATCTTTTTTTGTGAAAGGACCATGTAATTGATGACGACATTTGAAAGATGGTAGAAATAATTGTTAGAGCTAAGGGTCAACTTTTATTAAGAAAGCCACAGATGTTATGGAAATCTATCATCCTTTAGAGTTTCTTAACATTTAACTACTAGTCTAAAACATTAGGCACAGGTCCAATACATTGTTGGTTGCCTCTGTATGTAGATTACGAATAATAGCCGCAAAATAACAAAATTGAGGAAAATGTTATAAATCACCAAAACCATTAGTAGCCAAATCACATCTTTGGAGATGCTTTTTCTAGGCAGATTTTGCCCCCACACAGATGCAGATGGACTCACGAACGTTTGCCTCAGAATAAGATGGCTTCCTTGATTGGAATCTCTAGAAATTATGCATTTGATTGGATGAAGAATATTCAAATCCCAAAGGGAACACTTTTCCTAACTCACAATAGTAGCAAATAAGAAAGACGAGAAACAACAAGAAAGAAAAAGATCAGAGAAGAAGCAGTAGATCTGTAAACTTAATAATAGGACTTAGCATAAACACAGGAAGATTCTTAATAAATCTAATAACGTTGCAGAGTCTTCTCATAGAAACAAAACTAGCAGACACAGGGCTCATGTAGAGGATTTGCAGATGTGATGAGAAGTTCACCCCGGAACCCTTTATATAGGGGTTCCTAGGTAAGCAGCCAAGAGGAAGTTCTGCAAATGTAATGAATGCGTGAAACAACTCCCAGCGCAATGTTCAATGTAACGTTAATGAATATTAATGCAAAAATGTTACACTAATAGCTATGTGCAACAGTTAGGAGAAAAGTGGGTTGCCAATAACTGGATCTAGTTCTGGATCTTCCTTCAGCCCAAAAATACACGTGTGAGGTTAAAGCCCAACCAGCAAGGAGGACCAAGCCCAGTCCACCCCCGTTGGTGCGCTGGCCCACAAGGCATGACCTAACAACGACGGGTAGGCCTGACTCGACCCATATTGCATGCATGGCCTAACACAACACAACATGGTATGGCCAGCCGGTGCGTGCGACTGTGGTTACCACCATATACACACTTGGAAGACAAATAATACAAGCATATGAGAAATCATTGATAAACCCCTTATAAAAAGCTCCACATAACCGATGTGATATTCTGCAAAATAAAGAGGAGTAACGGAGGAGGAAACCAAGTGCAATAAAGAGGGGATTTATGTGCTTTAATGCACACCCAAATCCAAAAATGCCCTACACATTAAAGTATAAGAGAAATAATAAAACAGAGGAAGAAAAAGATACTGCTACAAGTCATGCTTATGAGACCACGTATAAATGCAGATGAACGAATCTTAAATCTCCACTTAGGGTGAACTAGGATCTTGAACCAAGAGATTATTTGGTAAATCATACATTATACACTCATGGCCTCACTGTTTTAGGGATTCTTAACTGAACCATGTACATGAATGGCTGTATGTTATCTCGATATTTATGAGCACTCTAGAGAGAAGCCTATACTCTCATAGGAAATGGCCTGACTTCCACGCTTATATGGGTATTCTCTATTAATGATGTTCCTATACAACACTTTGATTATAAAAAAACATAGAGTTTTTACCAACTGTTTATATAGGATATGAATACTTCACATCATAGAAATGAGTACGTACACATGTGAGGTTTTTGAAATGTTTCTCTCGTGCCACCCAATGATAACTTCATTTTTCTCATTGAACCCGTCCTATGGGATCTCCAATGAAATGGGTTGGGTATCTTTTATTGGTGACTTATCCTTAATAGGCTTAAGTTTCATTCCCTTTAATACGGAAAGTATTTAATCTCTAGCGAGTCCTTTCATTAGTGGATCAACTAAATTTTTCATCGATCTCACAAAATGCAAAGTAATTACTCTTTTCCTAAGTAATTACTTCAACAAGTTATGCCTTAGACGTATATATTTGGATTTTCTACTGTAGGTTTTGTTGTTTACCTTACCAATTGCTAATTTGGAGTCTCTATGCAAAGTTATGGCTGGAATTGGTTTATTCTACAAAAGAATGTCTATTAACAGGATCTTAAGCCATTCAGCTTCTTCACGAGCCAATGCCATTCCAATTATCTTTGCATCCATCGTTGATCGAGAAATGCAAGATTGTTTCTTTGATTTTCAAGACACGATTGTATTATTAAGTGTAAATATATAACCGCGCGTGGACTTAGATTCTGCTGAATCCGACATTTAGTTAGGATTGTTATACCCTTCAAGTACCATGGGATATTTTTCATAAACCATAATTAATTATTCTCATCAAGTACTTGAATACCTTGATTACAACCGTCCGGTGCTCTTCATTAGGATTACTTGGGTACCTACTTAACTTGCTTATTGCATAGTAATGTTAGGTCTAGTGCAATTCATGATATACATTAGACATCCAATTGCCCTTGAATAATCTAATTGAGATACAGTTTCTCATTTGTTCTTATAAAGTTTGACATTTGAATCACAAGGCGTGGAAACGTTGTTTCCCTCATGTATATTAAATTTCTAAAGAACTTTCTGAACATAATAAGACTTAAATAACACAATGCTTTTAGAGTGTTTGTGTATTTTGATACCCAAAATCAAATTAGCCTCACCTATGTCTTTCATGTAAAATTTAAAATAAAGAAACCTCTTAGTATTCTTTACCGAATCAATGTTAGTCCCAAATATAAGCATATTATCTACATATAAGCATATTATAATGCAAGAGCTACTAAAATCTTTATCGTAAATACATTTTTCCAATTCATTAATTTTGAACTCTTCAAAAATTATCACTTGATCAAATTTCTCATGCCATTGCTTAAGGGCTTGCTTAGGCTATACATAGATTTAATTAATTTGCAAACTTTCTTTTCTTTCTATTTTCTTTCCATGTAACAAAAAAACTTTCAAGTTGTTTCATATATATTTCTTCTTCCAAGTCACCATTTAGGAATATAGCCTTTACATCCATTTGATGGATAATCATGTTGTTAATGGAAGCTATAGCAATTAAGACTCATGTGGTAGTGATCCTAGTTATAGGAGTATAAGTATCAAAGATGTCTACTCCTTCTTTTTGCTTAAATCCTTTTGCAACCAGTCTGGCTTTCAATTTTTTTATCGAACCATAAGTTCTTAATTTCTTTTTGAATATCCATTTACAACCCAATAGTTTGGTTCCTAGAGGGAGATTAACCAATTCCCATGTATGATTAACCTGTATAGATTTTATCTCATTGTTAAGAACCTCTTTCCAAAAAAACAACATCAAGAGAAATCATGATCTCCTGATAAGTTGTGGGGTTATTTTTCAGAATGTAAGTGTTGAAATTAGGGCCAAAGGTAGATTCCTTTCTAGGTCTCTTACTCATAAGGTTCTAGATCTTCAAGTTCAGAATCATCAATGGGGTTTGGTAGAACAACATCATTGTTGCAACTAGAATTTTAAAATTCAATTTTAAAAGAAAAATCTTTTTCAAAGAAAATGACATCTATAGATTCAATAATTGAATCTTTGTCTAAACCTAAGATTACAAGGAATTTATAAGCCTTACTATGCAAGATATATCCTAAAAACACACTCTCATGTGTTTTAAGTCCAAGTTTAGTCCTCTTAGGACTTAGAACTACAACATGAGCTAAACATCCTCACACTTTGAGGCATTTTAAGCTAGGGGTCCTACTTTTCGATTACTCATATGGAATTTTATTTGTCTTTTTTAACAGAAGTCTATTCAGAATGTGATAGCCTATAAGAAAAGCCTCCCCTCACAAATTCTTGGGGTAGTCCAGAACTATTTATCTTTGAATTAACCATTTTTATCAATGTTTTGTTCTTCCTTTTAGCTACACCATTATTCTTAAGGTGTTATAAGTTTCAATGAATTCAGTGGACAAATATTCACCTCATTGATCAAACCTCAAAGCTTAAGTCTAAAGATTTTAAACTTTTCAAGCAGGTTTATGTTTAAGTAAACACACACAACAAAAATTGAAAAAAATCATATATGAAGGTAATAAAATACTTTTTACCACCTTTAGTGATAATACCGCTTAATTTTCAAATGTCACTGTAAATTAAACATAATAGTTCTAAACATCTTTCAACACTTTTGAAAGGTTTTCTAGAATATCTTTTTTGAACACAAATCTCACAAGATTTTGGTTGAAAGTCATTTTTTGAAATCAAATCCAAATCCATCATGTTTTTCGTAGAAGAATAATTAATATGACCTAATCTAGTATGTTATAGATCAAAAGACTCAATAATATAAACAGAAGAAGAAGCATGCATTAAGCTTAAAAAGGCTTTCAACAACATAGCATTTTCTTATAAAAACTCCATTCTTGGTAATTGAAAGTTTATTTACTTCAAACACTACCTTGAAGCCATTCTTGCTTAACACGGAACTAGACGCCAAGTTCTTTTGCACATCAAGCATGTGAGGCATTTCGGTCAAAGTTAGAGACTTGCCGGATGAGTGGTGGTCGTAGAGAAGTTCCCCATGTAGAGTGCCGTAGGAGAAGAATGCACTTTTGTCACCATAGATGTGTCGGGTTGCACTAATGTCAACCCACCAATTTCTACAGTTGCTCATAAGATTCACTTCTGTTACTATCGTTATAAAGTTCTCCTCCACAGGACTGGCTTGATACTTTCTTTTGGTTCCCTTTCGTTGGTGGTATTCCTTTGCATAAAGGCCCTTTTTCCCATATACAAAGCATTCAACATCTTTTTTTTCTTGTGTTTACATCTTTACTAGACTAAAAAGCTTGGTTTTGGTTTCACCATTCTTAGCCTTGATCATGTTGGGTTTAGACCTTTTCTGTTCAATTTTAATCAATATAAGATTGGCCTCACGCATATGTTTGAGATCCTTACTCTTGGTGTCACGCTCTCGATGATGCTCTTGGATTTTGAGTTGGATGATAAGATATTTCAACTTCATTTCTTTCTTCTTGCGTTTTAGGGTAATGCCAAAGTCTTTCCATGATGGTGAGAGTTTATGGATAGTATGAACTTCATAGATTTTCTTTTGGAAGTCTCTCATTTGTGCTATCACAGATTTTCCTTTTTCCATTTAGAAGTCCAGAAATTATTCAATTGCATATTTCTTGGTATCTACATCCTTAGTGGCATATTCTTTTATTAGTGCTTCCCATAATCTCTTAGTGGTTTTATGCTTTGAGAATATGCCATTTAAGGAATTATTTAAATCATTGAGAATCTCATATTTGTAATTGAAATTATAAGATTTCCATTGATCTTTTTCATAGGTACCAGCAAGCCTATTTCCTTATAGTTTGGTGTATGCTTTGGTTAGCACATAGAAAATCTTTATGCTTTCAGAAGATATTTCATTTTCATTCTCCACATTTTGAAGTGTTGACCTTCAAAGTTGAATGCTTAGGGTAGTAATCTCTAGCAATCATTTTTCAATAGAAATTTTGACAATACTTTCCTTTGATAGAGAAGGAGGCCTAAGAGCCTGAAAAATGGGGTATAGTCAACTCTTGATCCCAACAGGCAACAAACTGCTTGCACAAAGATTAAAGATGAGCCTTCCATTCTGTGTAGAGCAAGCTTTGTATGAGACCTTAATGGAAGCAATGGGGCTAGGAGGTCGGTAGATAGATAAACCGTATTTTACCTAACTATTGGTTATCGATTTATGCGGATTGCTGATAGTAGCTATACCGAAACTAAGAAAAAAAAGTTAGAAATCACCAAAATAATTGGTAGCCAAATCACGTCTTTGGAGATGCTTTTTTTAGGCAGGTTTCGCCCCCACACAGATGTAGATAAACTCACAAATGTCTTCCCCAAAATAAGATGGCTTCCTTCGTTGGAATCTCCACCAATCGTATACTCAATTAGATGAAGAATATTCAAATCCCAAAGGAACCATTTTTAAATACTCAAGGAAACAACAAATTAAAAAGAAGGAAAACAACAAGAAAGAAAAAGATTAGAGAAGAAGTAGCAAATCTGTAGACTGAATAATAGAACTTTCTTAGAGTAAATGGAGGAAGATTCTTAACATATCTGACAGATTGATGAAGCTACAGAGACAGTGCTTTTAAAGAGGGTTTGCAGATGTGTTAAGAAGCTCACCGCGGAACCCTTGATATAGGGGTTTCCAACTAAGCAGCCAAGGGAGAGTTACACAAATGCAATGAATGTGCAAAATAACTCATTGTGCACGATCAACAAAATGCTAACACATATTAATGCGAAAATGTTGCACCAATGGCTACGAGCAGCAACTAAGAGAAAGAAGTTTGCCGATAAGTGGATTCGGATATAGATCCACCTCCGGTCCAAAAATACATGAGCGAGGTCAAGTCCCAACTTGCAAGGAGGACCAAGCCTAGTCCACCCCTATGGGTGAGCCAGCCCACAAGGCACGACCCAACAAGGACGGCGAGGCCCGACTCAACCCGCATGACCTGGCCTTGGCCCGCACGGTGGGCACGCGCTTACATGTGGTTACCACCACAATACCCACTTGAAAGACAAACATTGTAAATATATAAGGAATCATTAATAAACCCTTATAAAGAGTTCCACATAACAGAGGCGGGACTCTAAGAACTAAAAAGAAGCAAAGGAGAAGGAAACCAAGTGTAATAAAGAGGGGATTTATGTGCTTTAATGAACACCCAAATCCAACACACACAGACGCCTCAAACTCAGCCCATATCCACTCACCATGGGCTGGGCCCATTAGTAGGTCGATGGCTACCTTTTCACATTTTTATTGGAAATGAACACAACTATGTCTTTTTAAATGAAATCATGTAAAAGATTTTTGTTAGAGCACTGTATATTGAATCTTTTGGGGTACTTCCTAAACGGTAATCAGTGTGGAAGCTTTTTAATCCTTCCCTACAGTGAGTAGAAGCTTCTTCTGCTCACTGTTTTTAGTGGATTGGTTTGTTAGCGCCTTTGAGCTTTCAAAATCAGGGATTCTAAAATTCTAATAAAATGTATCATGTGGTGATTGTTAACAGATTAAAAGATCATTGAGTCACTTAAGCTTTATTCCACTGAAAAGTCTCTTTCGCTGTAGACTAGCAACAGGGGCAGATGCAAAGGTGTGACGCAGAATTCCATGTTCCCATTGGGAATTGTCAAATGCATAGCACAAAAGAATAAAAGAACTGTAAGTAGATAATTGTTTGGTTAAGAAGATAAACATGCAAGGTAATAGCTTAGTCAGCTGGATCTGGATTCCAGATAGTCCAAGCACACCAAGTGCACGTCATCCAAATGCAACACTAAAATTGAGTATCAAAGTCCGCGGAGAGATGGTGATAACATGAGTGAGGATTTTCTGGGAACAGCCAGTAGAAATTGATTCTCTAATCCCGTTATTACAAATCCAGTGGGAAATCTAAACCGCTAATGATCACTGTCTCTTCTTGTTCTATCATCGATTAAGTTCACCGGTAGATTGATCCTTTGTAAAATACGGGTGATATATGATTGTGACTTGTGATAGTATGAATTTCAAAGGTGGAGCCTACTTGGCATACAGCAATGGCCTGCATTCCTACCTTGACATTTGGATAGTCATGGGCTAGGCTGGCCTGAGCACTACCCGGGTCCAGCTTGCTTTTTCAAGGGCTTGTACCTTACGTATAAGTCATTGGCCCAGGCTTGGATTAAAAGTTTAGGCCCATTTGTTAAATGGGTCTGGCTTGGGCTAAGTGGTAGCAATCCCGAACCTGGACCGGCTTGAATAAGTAGATTAAGTTGCAACTTCCATTTCTTACGGTTCTTATGTTGCATACAAATCTGCCATGGTAGAAATTTTAAAATTTATTTATCAAAGAACACTATTTAAAAGGCATATAGTGTTCAATCTAATTAGTTTGTACTAGACAAAGATCTATTAGTTGCACTAACGCAGTCCTGTTTTGTTAATTAGTCATATAATTTTATAAAAAAAAGAAGCAACATCAACTCAAAGATCAAAAAAGATAACTTTATATGAAAATTGCAATTACTTTTAATATATATATATTTTTGTATTTTAGATATATGTATTTGGAGGTGACCATGTGTATAAATAGCAATTGGTATATGATAATCATGTTGGGCCCCACCATAGAGCAATTAAGGGTGCCTAATAATTAGGCCTGATTAATATATGGGCCGAGCTCCGGCTTAATAGATTTTATGTTGGTTGGGCCCGTGGCAGCCACTTGTGGCCCCAGTCGTGCTTGGGTCTGGCCTTGGCTTAAGGATTTTAAAGCCCAGGCTCGGCTCAGTTGTGCCCATGAGCACTGCCACCTTGACATAGAAAACTGAAATCCTCTTAATAAAAACAAAATCAATTCATTTTTCCATTTACCATTTTGAAACTAGGCCACACCAACTACTTGAAAAGGAGATGAATGGAAAGTTATAATAACTTTCCTCTCTACAGTGGATTCTTCTTATCGTGTAAGTGCACCCTTAGGGCACATTTATAGATATTCGTGGAAAACCAATGTCATGGACTTATTCCTCTTGAGCGAATCTTTTTTTTTTTTTTCCAAATAGCCTCTCTAGAAAAAGATTTTCTATAAAATCACAGAGTATTCTGCTCAGTTTTGTCCTTTTGCTTGTGGTAAAACAGCTTCGCTAAATATGAATTTTAAAAAGTGTTTCCACAATCCTCACTTTCTCTGCATAAATGTGCTTAGGGAATTTCTAAGTCCTGCCCTTCGAAAACTGGAGTTTCTATATAACATTACTACTACTATTATTATTATTATTATTATTAGTTTTTGCTGATTGAGTTAGTGGTATACTCTCTTGACAAACCGTCTGCCAAAGATCTATCTTGGGCAGCTATGTACGATTAGACCCCATTCCAAAATGGTGGCAACATCTATCCCACAGTAAGGTTAGATGAACGTCAAATTGGCATAATCTATCCAGCAGCCTACAAAAGTCAGATGATTCTTTCATTCGAGTAATTTGCGAACGGGTCCCAAACTATAGATCTTATTTTGATCCGAAATCATTCAATTTTCTTGTATTAATGAAGAATAAGATGCAGTTTTGTATCTTTGTTCTTCATGGATTTTGAAAAACTTGTGCAGAAGTCTAAAAATTTCAAGTAAATCTAAAACTGTTTGATATACTAATTTACTAATGTGAAAATGACTATTTTGACAAATATAATAATGTGATTGTTGATGTTTCATTTAAAGGGGGTGCTAATTTAAAGCGGTGGTAAGCATGAGGATTTTAGATTGTTCAGAGTAGATCAAGTGGGACTCACAAACCAGATGGAGCCCGCCCTATCAACAATACTGGTGTGCGCCAACCGAGTGTCAGGACATTGTACAAATTCTCATTCCCTTGGACCAGTGGGTTTGGCCAAAGCTTTGAACCCCGGCCCATTTTATTGGACCCAATAATCAGTCCCAGTCCCAGTCCACCTCCAGTTAGCAACCGCATGGGCGGTTTTTTTGTGCAATAATCAGATCAAGATCCCAATCCACTTGGGTATGTGAGTTAGCTCTGGATAGACTACTAGTATTGGGGAAAGTGGCAAAGCGGAAAATACCGGTGATCGACGGATTAACACCACGTTGAACAAAGACAATCATTTCATCAACAAGATTGCCTACATCTATGAGACAGTGAAATCTCATCTATAGTTTTTCCATCTCAATCCTAGGGAGTTAGCGTTACAATATATCATTATATATAGTTTTTGCTTTCTTGGTCCATCCGACATCTTTTCTTAGTCTTTAAGACAATTAGAGAAAATACCTTTGACCCTGAACCTCAGTCTTGACTAACCCATATGAACCGACCCACATAAAGTGGAATCTAAAATAATAACCCAACAAGTAGAATACCCTAATTGGAGTGAGATAAATATGTAATTAGTCTCAATCAAAACGCTACAAATGATGCAGGAATGGTAGCAGATCCATTTAGCCCTTCTCTCTATTTTATTTATTTATTTATTTATTTATTTTGCCTGTTTGGTAGTCAAGTTCAAATTTGGTTATTACATTAATTTGGGCCTTGTTGGGTACTGGTCCTGAATTAGTTGGGCCTGCACTTGGTCATGACTAATTTCATGACTAATTAACATTGCTCCTAAAAAATACCACTGAGCTGGCTGATCTATATTTTGTTCTCTCTCCTTTGTCATTCAGAGCTGGGTTTCATCCCTGATATGACTGTTCATGGACTAATTGGGCCTTGCTGTGCAGCAGCTGGTTGAACCCTAAGTACTTAGTTTTCAGGACAGGGACTTAAGCCCAGATCCCACCCCGAGAGGTTTAAAGTTAGGCATCCTCCCGTCCCGTTTATATTAAATATGTCGCGTGGGTAAAAACCTACATAGAGCCTTATTCATACACACATCGCTGGGGCCATCCCATATGTTAGCATTCCAGTAAATAGACCACATGTCCATTGTTGGTTGGACATGAGAACCCTGATCTCCCATTTAAATATTGGGACCCTTTTTTTTTATTTTATAGAATATGTAGGAATTGGATATATAGGAACTCATTCCCTGCGTGATTAAAAACAAAGATACAAGGTGACTATAGAAAAATTACCATGAAAAATGTTCTCCTATGAGGAGACTATATGTGCTCATATGCAGTGCAACTCCCTTCCCATGTATGAATTAGAAGAAGATACATGGAAAGTCCCCCAAGGATAAGAGAGAGCCAAAAAGGAATCAGTCCTATTAGATTATCATAGCCCTCAATTTAACAACCTTAAAATTTAGCTTTATATTAACTATAAATTCTTTTGAGATTCAATCAAAGAAGGCTAAATGAGTGTAGCATTAGCCTTTATGCTAGATTGGAATGACATATCAAAGGAGTGGTATTGATCAAAGATAAGCCCAAGTGGGCCCCATAGAGCAAGACTGCACATGCAATCTGCTCGTTGGAGAACATGCTCTAGGAAATTAATACCCAACCAACAAGGCCTGTTTGTTAGCATTAGATTAGATAAGACTTAATAGTCAAATGAACTTCACTGAATATTATTAAAGAAGTGAGGTGTGAATGATATAAGATGACAGGTGAAAGATATGAGGTCAGAGCAAGACTGCACATGCAATCTGCTATTTGGAGAACATGCTCTAAGAAATGAACACCTAGCCCACAAAGCCCATTTGTTAGTATTAGATTAGATAGGACCTAATAGTCAAATGAACTTCACCGAGGATTATTAAAAAGGTAAGGTGTGAATGATATAAGGTGAGGGTGAAAGATATGAGGTCAGAACTTTCCTAGGTATTTAATTACTAGGTTGATAGCTAGGTCATTTCACATCTTCCCTTACATCTTCCCTTCTAGATTTTGATCCATTAAAAGAGAGTTTCTTTGAAGGTCATTTTTAGATATTGACCTTTGCATTTGTTTTTAACCACTTATGTGTGATGATGATGATGATGATGATGTAAGGTTGGTCGACTCCACTCCATTTGGTTTTTTTTTTCATTTTTTAATATCATTAAATCATTTAGGTGGCTCTACCGCATATTCTTTCTCAGGAGTTGCCAAGTCCTGCTTTGATTTATTTTCAACAAAAAATATATGCAATTTTCTTACATGACCTTTAATTATTATTATTACAAAAAGTTCTACCCTTTTTTTCATTTTTTCAATAATGAACATTTTGAACTCCTAGAACCTACCTAGATTAGCTTGACTACCGGTAAAAGAATTCCAAGCCTTCTAACAAAAGCAGGAGCTTATATAATTAATTATTAATCTACCAGAGTTTCTTCATTTTATAATCAGTGAAAAACAAAGTAGGTGAAACTCGAATAAAAAAAACCTTTTCTTCCTGTAACAAACATTGCTCTTAAGCTTGTATCCAATCATATTAAACTCAATCATCAAGTATAAACTCAATGTCATTGGCAGATAGCCAACATGAAAACCATGGACAATGACCTCACTCCAATGGGCGAGCCTTGGGAATTACAAACCCTAAATCTCCATTTGACATGACATTAGCCAACAGAAGGCCTTTTAACCCAAAAAATCAACGTCCATGTGCTTCTAGGTCTTTCCTCAATCAGCTTCTTCTTATTCTTTTGTTAATCTTCTTTTGTCCTTTCATGTTTTGTATGATGGACCCTAATTTTGGAAATAATGCAAGCCAATCACACTCAAAATTACCTTAATTTTGGCAAATGATACAACCATGAACAACTCTTTAATTTAATTATCCAAATGAATACAAATCGTGTTAGATCTGGATCTAAGCTAAGCACAAATAATCACATACCACACAAGAAGGAGAACAAACAATCACACAGAAGACGGAAAGATTTACGTGGTTCGGCCAGATTATCTGCATCTATGGATATAAAGATTTCACTATTGAAAAAATCTCTCTCTCATACCCCCTTACAAGATCTCCTTCTAGCTTTTCTTTTCCCTGCTTACTATCTTGCTTACTTACAAAGAACAAACTCTAGAAGAGAATATGTAAGATTAGTCCTAATTAACTAGGCCCTAATGTAAACTACTCATAGGCTCAGTAAGGACCTTTTGAGCCAAACCCAACAATCTCCACCTTGGCGAAAAAATGTCCGACCCTTTAAAAAATTGTTGAAATGTGTTTATAACACATATATCTTGTGGGAATCCCATCCCACTACGATTGCACCCCAATGTAGATGAGGTGCACCTTCACTCTTTAATAAGAGAATAGATTGAGCAAGTCCAAGCAATGCTTGAACTTCTCTGTAGCAACTAGCTTGGTAAGCATATCAACTGAATTCTCATCTGTGTGAATCTTCTGGATGGAGATCTAACCTGTAGCAACCCAATCTCAAATTCTGTGATAGATAATAGTTATGTGTTTTGTCCTTGCATGATATATCTGATTCTTTGATAGGCATATTGCACTTTAACTGTCACGGTGTAACAAGATTGATTTCTACTTGATACCCCAGCTTTTCAGCCTTTCATCTCTCCTAATTTCCATGCCCAACATTTTTGTGACTGCCCCATGATCTTTCATGTCAATTCTTTTCTCAATTGGGATTTGAGTTCATCCACTTTTGACATTTTATTTCATGCAATTAGCATATTATCCATATAAAGCAGCAAAATAATAACAGAATTATTAGCTAGTATTCTGTAATAAACACAACAATCATACTCACATCATTTGTAGCCAATCTACAACATGTAGAGTCGAAGCGCTTGTACCATTGTCTTAGAGATTATTTCAGTCCGTACAATAATCTCTTCAATTTACACACATGATCGTCTCTTCCAACTTCTTCAAACCCTTCAAGTTGCTCCATGTAAAGTGTTTTCTTCAAGTCACCATGAAGGAAAGCTGTCTTTACATCTAGTATTTGAGCTCCATGTTGAACTGTGTTACCAATGCCAACAACATTCTGATAGAACTGTGTTTCACAACTGAGGAAATGATCTTATCATAATCAACCCCTTCCTTTTGCGGGTACTCCTTTGCTACTAGACGTGTCTTGAACCTTAGCTCTTTATTCTCTTGCAAAGTTTCTTTTCTCCTAAACTTCCATTTGTAGCTAACTATTGTCTTGTCAAATTTAGGAACTAACTCCCAGATTGAGTTCTTTTGAAGAGATTTCATCTCATCCATCATAACACCTATCCAACCTTATCTTTCACTGCTTTCCATAGCTTTTTAAAATGAGGTTGGATCACCACTGCTGGTGATAAGAGCAAAATGTACTTCATCCTTATCCCATTCAAACCTTTGAGGTGGCTTGATGGTTCTCTTTGCCCTTCCTTATATTAGACTTGAAGGTTCCCGTTGAACCTCATGTTGTTCCTCACCTCCAACATGCATCAACCTCTAATGAACTTTTATTTTATTCCTTCGTTGTATTCTCTGCAAGAAGAATAACTTTTGTGACTACTTTGTCAACACCATGCCCTTTGAATTCATTGTTATGTTCCCCATTCAGTAAAGAAGCTTCATCAAACACAATATTTCTGTTGCAGATGTTTTTCCAATTTTCTAGATCCCATAGTTTGTACCTCTTTACACTTTTCTCAACGCCTAGGAATATGCATTTGAGTGACTTGGAGTCTAACTTGGAATGTTCATCACTTGGAATGTATGTGTACGCTGGACAACCGAATACTTTTAGTGAAAAATAGCCTACCTTTTTACCTGTCCACACTTCTTCTGTAACTTTATAGTCAAGGGGTCTTGATAGTGACCGATTAACTACATAGCATGCGTGATTAATCGCTTCTGCCTAAAAACTTTTAGACACCCTACATGAAGTCTCATACTCATTGCTCTTTCTAAAAGTATCTTATTTATTCTTTCTGCAACTCCATTTTACTGAAGATTTTTTAGAATAGTGAAGTGCCTTTTGATACCTTCATCTTTGCTAAACTGTAGAAACCTGTCATTTCTGTATTCAACCCTATTATCTGATCTCAGATACTTGACTTTTTTACCTATATGATTTTTTTATTTTTGCCTTCCAATCTTTGAATTTGGTGAAGACTTCAGATTTCTCTTTCATAAAGTACACCCAAACCTTTCTTGAAAAATCATCAATGAATGTCACAAAGTAATATGCTCTACCTTTTGAAATAATCGGGGCTGGTCCCCACACATTGTAAGGTCCAAACCAGAGAAAATCATAATTTATAATAATTAATTTTGTTGTAGTTTGATTAATATGTGATTAGGTTAGTTTAACTCAAATCCCTAAGGGTTTGGGTCTTGGATAGGTAGTTGGGTCAGGTTCGAACTTTACTTAGGTTGTCAAGGCCTTTCTAATTTTAGAATTTCATAGTTTTGCATCATTAGGGCATCATATTAATTGCATCGAGTGTTTTTCATTTTGAGGGTCATCTTCGGATTTATCTATGCCCATTTAAGCCCAACTGACTCAACTTAAAAATCCAAGAAACCAATAGAGCTTATTTGTAATTCTAGAAAACCTATCATTTAAAAACCCACCATCGTCCCTCTTCTTCCTTCCTTCCTTCCTTCATTCTGTTGGAGCAAGAGTTTCGTCCCTCCTTTTTCCATGCTTCTCCTTCGTCTTGACTTCATTTTGGGCAATTGAAGTGTGCATGCAAAGGGGTTTGAGTTTCTCCTTCTTCCTCTTTGCTCTTCTTGTTCTCTTCTTTGGAAACTTCTTTGGAAACTAAGGCATCATCTCATTCCTCTTGCTTGTACAAGTCTTGAGGTAAGAAAGCCCCATCACTATTTCAGTTTTTGGGTTCAATAGGGTCAAGAGATTCAAGTTTCTAGCATGCATGTATCACATTTTCATTATTCTCAATGCATGTTTATATCCATCTCTAGTGAAGCCTTCTTCACCATCTAACCAAAGGGCAAATTGATTTGGGTGAAGCACTGAACCTAAGGTAAGTATAAGAGTGCATATTCTCTACATGTATGGTTGGTTCATTGATTCTTGTTGAGATCTTTACATATACCAAATTACAGCTCTTTATTCTTCTATTGAGGTTGTGTAAAATTGATTTAATTATTGATGATTGGGTTGTTGAATGAATGTTAAAAATGAATGGTAAGGAGACCCTAAAAATGCAGTATGAATGGTCCTTGTTGTGTTTGAATATAGGGGAATAGAATGAGCAAGAAGAGGATTCAGTTTGAAACTGAATTTCCTTGGGTAGAGTGCTTCAAGGCCGACCAGTCGGTCCTGAAGCCCGATTGGTCGGATTTCGGTTCTGGAAGGTGTCCGACCACCCGATTGGTTAGGCAACCCAGTGTTCAGTATAAAAAATTTTGTTTTACATATGGTTCTATGACTACCCATGGGCTATCCATAATCCATAGTGTGGCACAAGAAGGGGTTACACCTTTGACCCTTCATGAAGCCGAGGCGTTTTAAGCTTATCCTACCTTAGGATTATAAGTGTAATTGAAGACTATTTAGGGCCTTAGAAGTGGAACCTTTATCCCAAACGAATTAGCCCAACGGTAAAAATACATTAAGAAGGAAGAGTGTTGAGATGTCACTCATTCCCTCTTGACTTCTGGTTGTTTCCTGGCGTCACGTCATGGGTGTTGGCATAAGAAGAGGTGTCCATTACGTATATAATGTAACACTAAGATTTTGGTAACACATTGACACCGAACATTTTATGAATACGCCGTGTTGAATGACGAAGAGAAACACAGAATGTCTTAGCATAGGATTTGCTAGTAAATTTCTTTGTTAACTTCTCAATATATATGTATTAATATTGTTAAGTAAACATTGCCTTCAACATGATTTAATCTTGTAACCATTCCTCCTAGCGAACATTGAGGCAAAATCGGAGACAGAGCTTCTGTCACAACCCGAGCCCAGGAGATAGGGGGTTAGTAAAAGCCTAACCGATGACACACGTACTCACGTGCCTATACACTTAAACCCGGTCTAAATGCACATGCACAAAGAAAAATTCACACGTGTCATACATGTACGCGGAAGCTGTAGGTATCAAACATAACACAAGAAATACGAAAACAGAGTATATAAACAAGAGGTGACATATATAGATTAAAGGTTTTACAAAATGAAGCAAAATATACATATACAAATCATGAATGGATCCATCGTGACAAATCTCAAAATAAAGAAGACCCATATGCAAATGTGTCCATGACGCTCTTCGATGGAGTGACTACATCCACTCCTCTAGTCTGGATGGAACATCGGGGCCTCCCTAGGAGTCTGGTTGATCGACGAGGGCTAGGTCTAGGTATCTGAGCCTGCAACACCAAGGACAACTTATTAATACGACGATTCAGCAAAGTATAAGCAATAATAAGTTAACACATGTTGTATCTAATAGAAGCAATAACATGATGTAAATCATAGCATGTCAAGTTCGTATGCTAGGCAGTTGTTCATTAACTAAAGCATGCCATTTGAATCAAGGTATACGTGCTGTGTATATAACTAGTTGGCTGCTACATTTGCCATTTGCTCCCATAAGAGGGATCTTATATCCGTGCTGAGAACACCATCGACCGGGCTAGGGTATGAATGGGTCTCGGGTTCCTGGGGTTCGAATTCCCGAAGACGTGTCCTTACTGCATCAAGGCCATATAAACTACACTAAATTCACCCCATCGGGATCCTAAGGCTCAGGCTAAGTAGTGCCTGACCATACAAAGTCAATCATGTATTAACCCTTGAGTAGAGCGTGTATATCGTGACAAGCATATCATACGTGCATACTCAAGAACATATCTTATACGTGCAAGCTCAATAACATATGTGTATACTCAAGGTGCTGGAAACGTGCATACTCAAAGTGCTGGAAACGTGCATACTCAAAGTGCTGGAAACATATTAAGGAAGCCAACAATTCGATGTTAAATAAAACAATCAATCATGTTAAAGAGTGGAGATCAATGATCGTAATACAAGATGCCATGCAAGTAATTATCATCGTATCGAGTCAAGTTTATTTACTATCCAACCCTAAACTAATTATCTAGTGTTTCTAACCGTGCATGATGATGTAGTTTAAGTCATCGATGTACCGTTGTCTACTGTTGCATAACATCATCGGGTGCACCGAAGTTCCTTAAACCAACACCCATGGGGAGGTGTTTGACAGCTGGACAACGAATATGAATGATTCGCAGCCCTCGAGATCATTCACGCATGTTTATCATAATCCGTTGGGCAAGTCGAGGTTGCCTACCTTCTACTCCAAAGGTCCTACAAGGTCTCATTTCTTTCCTAGCTTCTTACTAGTTCAAGTCTCCCAGCTTAGCCGTGGGTGACCTTACGGCTTAGCCATGGCTGGGCCGTAGAAGAGTTGCAGATTTGCATACTCTCAGTTATTTTTAAGATACACTCTGTATTGATCTATGGCTGAGTTATGGTTGGGTTTACGGCTTAGCCGTAGAAGGCTTTACGGCTCAGCCGTAGGATATTTCACGGCTCAGCCGTGAATGCGCTGGGTCAATTTCTGAATCTGTTACAGAATCAGTGGAAACGTGCAATTATAATAAAATTGACATCAAATCAATGGAAATGAACATAATTTGGGCTATAACCATAGTTCCCATACACGAGCATCAAAATTAGTAAAAATCAAACACATACCAATATGGGTTCATGCAAATTATGCTTATACTTTCCTCAATTGAATTCTAACACACACAAACTGTTGTCCTTGGGCTCAATTCACGTCCAAACATGATTCAAAGCTATTATGCATGAGAAAGAGAGAGAGAACTCATGAGCACAGTCATGGAGAACGAGAAGAAGAAAGGAAAGAAGAAAACCAACACCCATGCATACCTTGAATTACATGAGGAAGAAGAGAAGACAAGATGATCTCAATCCACCTTCTAACTTGGCTTAATCAAGGAGAAGAGAAAAAGGAAAATCGAGAGAGAGAGAGAGATAGAGACGCCCACGTGAGAGAAGAGAAGAGAGTGAGAGAGAAGAGTCGGTGGAGGCTTACCTTATATTAGATAAGATGAAAGGAAGAATTACAAGAAAGTCCAATGCATAAAATAATTTACAGTTTGAGTCAAATCCGGTTCCAAAGGAAACATACGACATCTTTTGCAAATGACGTAGTTACAGAAGTTAACGAGCTCAACGAAAGACAAGTGTTGACATCAAGATGATGCGCGAATGACGATATCTTACAAAAGCTAAAATTATGAAAAAGGGCTTAGTCTATCTAACCCAGCTCAAACTCAACCCAACAACCTATCCAAGACCCGCAACAAAACTAAAACAAAAGCAAAACACAATTAACAGCTAAGGCAACATTAATTAGTTGCTAATCGGGGTTAAGTGGGATCGGAGCGTTACAGCTTCTACTGAGCGTGAGCCCGTGAGCCAAGATAGGTGTAACTAAGGTTGAGAGGGTTCGAGCTCTGATAGCTCATTTATATATGCATTATTGATTATTAGTTACTTCATTAATTCTGATTCTATGATTGCTTATGATCTCAAGACTGATATACGTTTCTGTATAAGTATGAGTCGATCGCTATGTATGATAAGTATAAATTCAGATCAGTCTTGATACAATGAGTCGGCACCACTTAACTTGTACTTATAGGAGGTTCGATGGGACTAATGAGGGTATTCAATATGTTACCTACTGTAGTAGTTATATGAAGAATTGGTCGACGCTCTTAGGGTAGCTAGATGGTCCTGGCCTGATTGCTAGTGATTTTCCACTGTCCAATACGCTCTCTTACTCGAAAGAAGATAGCCATATGGATGCCAATTAGTATAATGTTGTCTTTCATCTATGATTTTTTATTCATGCTTATTCACATGCATAACTTGCCTAGTTTTCTTTATTGCTCTCTTTAATCCTTATGTCATTTTAATTTCAATTGTTACATCATGATAGGTTTACGTACTCTTATATTTGCTTAACCGTCATGTTAATAGTGTCACTCTTGGTGTTACAGGTATGGAACCCAGCTTCGATACGACAATCGAAGCGGCCCCGGAGGAAACCACAGCAGTACTTCGGGATGTGAACAAATGGAACGAAGAGGATGTATTTTATTAGTCATCCTCTACAGCGCATAACAGGGTTCCTTTGGGGTTGTTGTGTAGCCATAGTTTGGCTTGTAGTTGGACTTGTCATTGCATTGTGTTGTGTTATGAAACTTTTGCATCATGTGCATGTGGATTGGGAAAATTAATAGACTTTATTTATATTAATGGAATAATTGAATATTTTATTAATGTTTATGATATATATCGGTGAATTCTCCAGGTTTCCGCTCAAATTTAGAAATGTTTGATACATGTTTACGGATCTTCTTTACACATACATGTGGAATCACCCTTGTGGCAATTCGTACGTGTCTTGATGCGGCACAGATTATCACAGGTTACGTGTGCCGCGCCTCGGGATCCACTATTAATCCCCAATTCTTGGGTTCGGGGCGTGACACACATCGAAGTGAATGTAATCTAAAATACCGTTGCTTCTACAACTATTACCCACAGTTTTGAATGAAACATTTTTCTACTTACCAAAAATACATTATTTACAAAAATCCAGCTTGCATGTTTTTACACCTTTTAACAACTATCTTTTGTGAAGTTCTAACATGCCTCTCTCACTCATATGCCCCAAACGCATGTGCCACAACTGAGATTTATCATCATTGGTTTTGTCATCTGTGGAGACTGGCACTCCACTTATAACTTTGTTCCCCATAAGTTTGTAAAGGTTGTTCCCCATTGTGGTACCTTTCATTAATACCAAAATACCTTTAGTTACTTTAAGCACACCATCATTTGCCATAAATGTGCACCCTTTGGATTTAAGTGAACCTAAAAAGATTAAGTTTTTCTTGAGTGTTGGCACATGCCCCACATCACCTAGAGTTCTCACAACTCCATCTGCCATTTTAATGTTAATGGTGTTAATTCCAATAGTCTTACGAGGTGCATCATTACCCATTAGAACAATACCACCACTACATTGTTCATAGGTATCAAATCAATCATGATTACGGCACATATGATAAGAACAACCGAAATCTAAAATCCAAACATCAGATAGATGGTTACCTTGCGAGACGGATAGGAGTTCCACTTCACTTTTTGAAACACCGCTGGCGGAGTCACTGTTGTCAGTTTTATTCCTAACTTTGTTCTTCCTATTTTAAGTCGCCTTAAATTTCCGGAAATCTTTTCTCCAGTATCTTTTCTTTTTGCAAAAAAAGCACTCTAAATTTTTCTTGCTTCTTGATTTTGATTTGGAGTTGTTTCTTCTTGACTTTCCCTTGTCATTGGACCTACCACGCTCACTAGAGCCTCCCTTCACTAGAAATCCATCTGCATGTGAACTAATTTTAGTGGGCTTTTTCCTGGAAACTGTAAGGTTCCGAATTCCACTAATCCTAATCTACGTTAATTAATCGCGTTCTATGTTAATTAAACCTTGTTAAGGTTAATTTAGTTTAAAAATGATTGGGTTTGGGTCTTGGACAGTGAGTTGAGCGGAATTTGAACTTTAACTCACTAGTTGAAGACCTTCTCATAAATTGTTCTTGCATCTTATGGGCACCTCGTCAATCCCTGCTTGTGTAATTTTTTGAGTAGATCATCTTTCGTGTTGGGCTTAATTTGATCCGAACTCATTCTGGGCCAAATGAGGTCCATTTGGCCAAAAATAGAATTTAATGGAAAAATGTGGACTTGCATGCAACTGCAGGAAAATTTATGTTTAAAAGAGGGGAACTCAACGTTCCTTCCTCTTTTCCTCCTTTTGTTTAGCTGCTGGAGCTGTTCTCTCTCTCTCTCTCTCTTCCTTAATCTTCATCTTCATTCCAAGATCTAGGGAACTACTAGGCTGGGGGGAAGTCTTGCATGTAATGGTGGGGATTCTTCTTCTTCCTCCTCCCCTTCCTTGTGCATTTCTCCCATTAGAGTATTTCCTCCTCCAAGTTGCAGCTACATAAGGTGAGGACTTACCTTCATTTCATTCATTTGGGTTTATTAGAGAGTTAAGGACCCAATTACATGACATGCATGCCATTCCATGTCCCATTCATCAATTGTATGTTTTACTTGTAGAGAACCCACTCTCATTTGGAGGTTTTCCCTTAGCCACACAACAAGAAGGACATAGGGAGGACAAACACTGTTAAGAGGCAAGTATTAGAGTTCATATATGATGCATGTGTGTTTAAGGCATTGATTCCTGGGTTGATTCTCTAAATTCTCAATTCACAACTCCTTTATCCCTTTGTTTAACTGTATACATATGTAGTATGTGGTGGGGAATAAGTTAGAAGGTAGAGAGAGAATAGGAGAGTGTGTGTGTACTGAATAACCATTAGAAGCATCTGATAAAGCTATGGAAACCCCTCTACAATCCTTTAAATCCAAACATTTTGCCTTTTAACTGAGCTACAGAAATGACTTAAGATTTTCTGAAGCGTACGGCGAAGCCACGGCTGAGCCATAAGTGGCTACGGCTCAAAGTCCCAAGAGCACCACAATCTGTTTTTATACTACAGCTTGCATACGACTGCACCGTAAAATGAACTACGGCTAAGCCGTGCCCAACCCGTACCCCAGCCGTAAGCCTTCTTACGAGGGATTTTCCAGAGAGCTCGAAAAACTCATTTCCTTCTACGGCTTGCACACGGTTACACCGTGAAATGCCTTACGGCTCAGCCGTAACCCCCCGTAATTTTGCCGTAGGCTAATATACGGCTAAGCCGTAAATACGCCTGAACTATTGGAGGAAACCTGAATTACTCGGCTAAGTCGTAGCGCTATATACGGCTAAGCCGTAAGAATCCAATGAAATCTAGGATATTAGAAACTCTCACTGACATTGGAGGACTTTAGTATTGGCACCTTTCCTACCATCACATTGGCCAACGGTAAGTATATGTTAAAGAGAATGAGAAATTCTTGAATGATCTCCTAATGTTAAGTCATGGATGTTGGCATAAAAGAAAAGGGGTGTCCTTTGTATACACAAGGTAATACCAAGGTGCGGTAACACAATGGCATCGGATGTTTTATGAGTACATCGAGTTGAATGACCTTGGGATCATGGAATTTTTTATCATTGGGGAGGCTAGTAATTCCTTTGACCCTTACTCAATTCAAATGCATTCATATTGTTAAATACCTTGCTTCAACATGATTGTTCATACATTCACTCTCTCTAGTTAAACCCTGAGGCAATTCAAACCTGAGCTTTTAATGAGTGCGTGTCTGACAAGACAGAGCTTCTAACAAGTGCGTGCTTGCTATCTAAAAAGGGGTATAGCTGAGGTTCGAGCCTTCGTAGCTCATATAAATATGCTTCATTTAATTGTTCGTCTGTATTCATGATTGATTTTATTTCCAGACTGATATTCCCTATGTATGTTATGGCAAATATGATATGAAGTATGAAAGAGGTGGATCTGAGTCGGCACCATTTAGCTTGCGCCCTTTTGAGTATTATATCACTACTGCAGTAGTTTACGGAGGAGTTGTCAGCACTCATCAGGGAGCTAGCTTGATCTCCTAGCGACCCATATGTATGTATGCTTCCTTTTGGGAGAATAAAGCCTCATGGATGCCAATTAGTGTGTACTATATTTTAATTTTGATTCCTCTCTTATTATTACTCATGCATATCAAGTCTAGTATACTATTATTACTCCTATACAGTGTATATTAATAAGTTCATTGGATATATTATGTTAGTTTCATATGCTCAATACTTGCTTAACCGTCGTGTTAACAGTGTTACCCTTGGTATTGCAGGTACGAAACTCAATCCTAACCCGAGTGTTGACGCGCCCTCGGAGGATACCCCAACGGTAGCTCGGGGTATAGATGAATGGAAGGATGGCGATGTCTTTTATTAGTCATCCTACGGAGTGCGCCAGTTCTGAAGATGTTATCATCAAACCTTTGGTTTACCCTTAGGAATGCGTAAATTGAACATTTTGTACCCAATTTCTTTTAGTAGCAGTTGGATTGTACAACATGTTATCTAAGTTTTAAGCACTGACATATATAACTTTATCTATCTATGAATATTTGAGGATACGTTTCTCTTGTCTTGGCTTTTGATCATTATAGAGTATTTCACAAGAGTTCGTTATGATGAGTTATATTCCTACGTGTGTTGGCATTCCTCACACGTTCCTGTGAAATCTCCTCTTTTGCAGGAATTCGTGCACAATTCTTCAGGGCACGGATTACTACGGGATTACGTATCCACGCCCTGGGGGCCCACTTAAACCCCCAATTTTCGGGATCGGGGCATGACAGAAACATTAAAGATGATGTCTTGCTTGACATCCTCAAAATTAAGTGTGCCCTTTCCATAAAGCAGGATAGTCACAAAATGGTCATATGAGGAAGGAAAAGAGTTCAGCAACAGTAAAGACTTATCATGATCATCGAATTTCACATCGAACGTCAACAAGTCATTAATCATTTTGTTAAAAGTGTTCATGTGCTCCAGCATATCACAACCTTCCTCCATCGTCAACTCATACAACTGCTTCTTAAGATGCAGCTTATTTGTGAGATTCTCTCTCATGTAAAGACTTTCTAACTTCTCCCATAGACCCTTTGTAGGCTCCTCTTCCTTGACGTTGTACATGACTTCGTTAGAGAGATAAAATTGAATAGAGTTTGCCGCCTTTTCATCAATTTCTACCTAATCATCATCTTTTATCTTTTTAGGCTTCTTTTCTTTGCCTAACAATGCCACCTTAATACCTTGTTGAATTAAAATATTTTTCATCTTCCACTACTATAAACCAAAGTTTATTCTTCCATCAAATTTCCCAATTTCAAATTTGATACATTCTACAGTAGAAGTTCCCTTTATGGCTATTACAAATTTGAAGATGTTTAAAAAAACTCACCCAAATATCTACTTGTTAAACTGTCAATCTACTCCGTTAACTTTGTAGATCTCCTTGCCACAAGTCCACGAAAAAAATGGAGTTCAATTCAAAGTCCGGATGACTTCGAAAGTTGCATTTGAATTCTAACCGTCAAACTGGTCAAACTAGCTGTTTTAACCTTCTGCTGATGTCAGTGATGATGTCACTGGCTTTTGTAGATTTCTCTAGGCTGGGCTTCTAGACTGGGTTAGGTCAGAACTGGCCTGACAACATCTGATACTACTGGGCTTCACAAAGAGTGGGTTGGGTTGAACCAAACCTGAACCTATACCCAACCCAAAAACTAGGTTATCTTCTTCTCTTCCTCTTTGCGTTTTCTGCAAACAGAGGCAAGGCCTCTACTTATGCTACAGGGATTGAAACCCCTGTTGTGTCTTTGGCGGCGATTGGAAATAAAGGCCGGCGATGTGTTTGTGGTGCTCCAACGACGGTGATGATCCAGAATCACATGGAAAAATCCGGATCCACTAGTCGTTTTGTTTCCGATTTCCGCAGAAATTGGAATACAACAGTAACCTTTGTTTTTGTTTTAATCTCCACTTGTCAACAAAAGACAAGATTTGACTTCCATTTGTCTTCACACAAAGACAAATGAAAGACCTCTTTTGGTGTTTCAATTTGCAGCACAGCACAAAGCATCGAAACACACCCGATCAATCACGAGGCCCACCTTCGATCAAAGCCGAAAAACAGTCTACTACTGTTCATGTTCCTCTGCAACGACAAAAGAATAGGCACCGTCTACGAGCCCTCTCAAGATTTGATCCGTCAAATCTCCACCAATCTCCACAAGCTCTGATATCAATTGTTAGATCTGGATCTAGGCTAAGTACATACAATTACACACCACATAAGAAAAAGAACAAGCAATTACACACAAAATGCAAAGATTTACGTGGTTTAACTAGATTGCCTTCGTCCACAGGTATGAAGACTTTATTATTAAAGAAATTTCTCTCTCACACTCCCCTTACAAGATCTCTCTCTAGTTTTTCTTTTCCCTACTTGCTATGGTGCTTACTTACAAAGAACAAACCTTAGAAGAGATTATATAAGATTAGCCCTTATTAACTGGGCCCTAATGTAAACCGCTTATAGACTTAGTAAGGACCTTTTAAGCCACAACCAATAAATCGAAAACCATTAAAATTTGAAGGCAAGCATTATCCAATTAAAGCGGTATTTGGCTCACTTCCTATCCTCAATAACCCCTGCTTCCACGTTAGCCCCACCAAGGGGTGCCCTCTTTTTAGGCTGCCTAATGCACGAGAAGCGGGTCCACAATATTCAGTCATACATTTCATCATTTATGAGGCGCCTACAAACAGAAGCCAGTCCCTGGTGAATTGCACATGTTCCAATTGGGCCCCACTAAGTGGTGCACTTTTTCGAGGCTGTTAGAAGGCCCCTAATTAGATGTGTGAACACTGAGAACTAAGAAGATTCTCGACCCCCAAACATCAAGGATTAATTAATAGTTTAGAAATTTTCAAAGATGGATGAGCTCAACACCTATGATGGGGTACTAATGAGGACCCTTCCAATCAACCTTTCATTGTTTATTCCAAGCAACTTCACCTAAAACCGTAATAACCTACCAACCTCAAAGTCGTTTTTGACTTTGATCACCTAGTTCCCAAATAAAACCTTATCTCCATTCATTCTCACTTCTAGGCTGTAGCTGCGGGGGTGTACCAGTTCCCTGTGTCCCGCGTACTGGTGTCATGTTGGATGGAATGAAATTCAACAGTTGCCGACGCCTGACCGGAGAGCTAAAGCCAAACGGCGTAATCATGTCATGGGTCCCACAGCAGCAGATGGGCCACGCGCCGCGTTTAACGGTCTGGATATTTTATATTAAAGCCTGCGTGTGCACGTGTCAGCCTGTTGTCCACACGTCTTGGGTATTGGAAATTAGATATTTGCCCCCACCCCCACAACCTCGCTCATTTTTAATTTGTAATTAATTCCTTACCTTGGCTCAATCCGGATCACCTACGCTCGGTGCACATTTGGGCTAGATAAGAACCTATCTGTGGGGCCCCTCAGAGGTGGGACCCAAATGGATCGAAGATCTGAGTGGGCACTCTCTCCCTACCAAGCTTGGCCGAACTTGATCCTTCTATCACTATCCTGGCCGTAAATTTGTTGGGTCTAGTTCACTCAGATGGGTGCAAAGCATATGGATCCATTCAATCCATTTGGAGTAGGCTCCATGCTATGATGCACACCTTTTGCCTGGTGCGCAGAGATGGCCATGGATGTACCTTGTGCAAGCGTCTATGTATTTGATCCTTAGCGTTGGCTACCAGAGGTTTTGGTTTAGAAAGACAGGAAGGAAAATCTGCTGTTGCCCGCCTAGATACATGGCAATTGGTTGATAAAAAAAAAAGACATAATAATGGTGATAAATGATATCAAATTGATCAAATAATCCCAACCACTAGTTTCAAGTTCGTAAATATCATAAGCTATTTATTGAGGAATTATTTTTATGACCATATCGAAAGTTAAATCATATTTGAAACTGAAAAAATTTGGGCTTGTACGAATTCATGAGGCTAGTATTTGTAAAAGATCTGGGTAAAGCCTGCACTATCAAAAACTGGATTGGAAAATAGGTGCATTTTAAAAGGGGCTGGGTTTTAAGGTTTCAATTAATCAATTTACTAAAAAAATGTTTTTATCTTTGACTTTCTAGATACTTACTAAAGAGTCTCGAATGACCAAGTGTCTTGAGCTAGCTAAACTGACCGTTTAAACAAACCTTATTATCCATAGACCCACTGTTTCACTCTTCACAAGTATCAATTTTAAAACCTTGTGCCAGCTGAATTTTTCTTTTCGATTGAGTTGGTCTTGGGATTGGTGTAGACAGAGTTTTAAGTAGGATTGATTGTGGTTGAACTAGTGTAAGAGATTGAAGGGTGTTTTTGGTGTCTGATAATTTCCTAGCAATTGAGGGTATAGTTGGATTGGTTGAGGTTGAATTAGTGTAAGAGATTGAAAGGTATTTTTGGTGATCGATAATTTCCTAGCAATTGAGGGTATTGAAGTTTCATTTAATGATTTTGACTTGGATTGGTATAGTCTGTAGGGTTATAAATGGGTCATCGATTCTCTAATTACCTGGATGTTTCGACTCGTTAATAATTAGGTTGGAGTCCTTATTTTAGACATGTCCGAGTCTAGATCCTATTTTTACACATATAACTTAAATGGTTCCGGCTTGGGTTTCGGCTCGTAGACTCGAGACCCGATATATTTTTTGAGCTTTTTAAATTTGTTTTTATGAAATTTAGCTTTTCTTTAAAGAATTCTCTACACGAACCCGAACTCGGAACTGAACCCACCCCATACACAGTTCTAGTTCTGATTCTGAATTTATCCACTCCTTGACGGTTCTGGTTTCGGATCTAGGAAATTGATTTCGAATCAATTCTAGTTCGGTTCCGTGTCCACCATCTCACCAAAGGTTCCAGTTCTGGGTCCACCATGGACCTACACCGAAACTGACCCATTTACAACTCTAATAGTTAGTTTTGGTCTAAAACATTAGGAACTAGTTACAATTTCTGAAATACTCATGGACAATATAGGGGAACATGTACATTTCAAATGTGGTCAAGCTTATTTATATGGACTGCCCGACAGCAGTATCGTTCTAGAAGGGTTAGGCAAAGAATTAGAATGTACAGTCAAATTATCCTTATCCTTCATTTAATGCCTTGAAAAAGCTTTTTACCCACTTCAAAATCTAATGGTTTTTTATTGACATAATTCTGTGAGATTCGGTCATACAATGAGTTAAGGTAGAATGAGTTTCAAATAGCGCCTGTTCCAATTCACATGGAGAGATAAAATTGAGTCTAAAGGGTGTAGATTGATTAATTAATAAATTACGAGCACTTCTCAAAAACCCATGGCGGAGCTAGAGGGGGCCCAGCAAGCCCCCCACCCCTACCCCCCAAGTTTTTTGAAAAAGCTCCTATATACTTTGAAAACCATATTTATTTTTTGTATGGGCCTTCTCAAAATATTTTTCTAAATAGTGGCCTCTCCAATGATCCCACATAATCTAACCCAATAAAGTGATAATCTTCCCAGTTTTAAAATGATCCAATCTTAAATATTTTTTACCTGAATTAGGTTAAAGAAACACACTTGTACAACTATAATGCTTTGATCTCCAAAATTAAAGATTAGGCTGATCTAATTAGACTGATTTTCATCTATCTCACAACTCACATAAAACCCTCTTGTGGGGCATTTCCAAACCAAATCCCCGCTTTTTACACATGCCCAAGGCATTAATAATAAATTTAAGATGAAGCATTAATAAATGATAAATAATGCATTTTCAACCCACTTGGTCAACGGCACAAGGCATGGGTTCACTCTCTACCCAGATTTAGCACGTGGAGGGGTGTTAAAGTTGGTGCATGTGTTTAGAGAAATAGTTGCATCTGAACAAATGCCTCGAAGATACCTTCATTAAAATATATATATATATATGCATTTACTTGGAAGCTTGAGTGCATGAGTTCAAGTCTAGAGTTCCATACAAAATAATAATAATAATAATAATAAATCCAATGTATTTTTTTTTTCCATCTAACAAAGAAGCTTCGAATTCGACCCTCATTAACATGGATAAGGATTGAATTTGATGCTGGGAATAATGGGAGAGTCAATAATAGCCATGGGTTTTGATGTAGGTTTTGGCTTGAGGCCTTCTCAAATGCATTTGATACAATCCCATCTCTAATAATGGAATCCACTTCGGTGTTTACTTTGTTTTATCAACTAAGTAAATCTTGACCTCCAACGTTTCAACATTTGGTCTTTCTTTTTTCTTTTTCTTTTTTATTGATAGATTAACACCTCTTGAGTCTTGTTAGATCATCTTTCCTTTGATCACAACTGGTGGTTCATTCTCTCCAGATAATTTTTATGCATTAAAAAACCAATGAAAAGATCCAACGAAACACAGAATCTTGTGATGAGGATGTGGGCATGGAGGCTCCAAGGACATCAGAGGCAGCGAATGGACGGGAAGCTAGATCGAGTAGAGAACGAGATATCTCTTTTCCACGATTTGCGATTTTTTTCTGGGGTAAGAGGATGAAAACAAGGCTGATTTATTTATGTATTTATTTTTGGTGGAGTAGATTTGGGGTGGCTAGGATGTGGACTCGTGGTGGCAATTTCTTGCAAAAGATGAATTTCTTGCAAAAGATGACTAAAGAAGATGGGGAAGAGGGTTGGGTTCTTTGCCTATGGGCTCCAATCGATGGACTTTTGGTGGAGCAAATTTGGGGGTAAGGAAGATCCAGACTCGCAATGATAAATTCTTTTTCCGAGAAGAGAATGGAAAGAGGAGATAAGATAGTTTGGAGGAGAGAGGTTCTTATTTCAAAAAATGAAGGGGGAAGTGAAAATGTTGGTCAGGCGGGAGAGAGAGAGAGAGAGAGAGAGAGACATGAAAGAGGAAGGAAGAAGAGGAAAGGTTTTTCTAAAAAAAATTTCTTTCATAAAAAGTGAAAAATCAAAATGTTAGGACGGCCACCTTACGAGATTGATATGGCTTAAATTATTAGAAATGAATTATATCATATGCATTTGAAAAGGTAACAAGTAGTTGGTATATTTTTACCTCACCGTTAAATATAAAAAAAGTATTGAAGTGGGTGCACCCACAGCGTAAGTGAGTTTTTTTTTGTTTTTGTCACTTAAGATGATTTTTTTTTTGTCACTTAAGATGATTTTATTTTTAAATCCTCTAAAAAATTTTAAAAAAAATATCTAATTTGGGTTTAAAAAAAGGAGGAAATGACGTCATGAGGCATTAGCCAATGAAGCTTCGTAAGGCGTTGGTCCAAAAGTCAACACTGGAGTTAGTTTAGGCCACTTGCTCTAAGCTTCCGTCAAACACCCATGTGGGGACCACGCGTTTGCTTTTTGCGTATTAATAGGTGAGCTGTCGAGCCAAGCCACTCACCACGTATCCACATCTCCCACCGTCTTCTCATTACCCATTTCGTCTACATCCAACGGTCCATACTGTAGACACGCGACAGCATGGGCCCCACATTCCGCACGAAGGGGAGAAGAACGGTGCGAAAAGATCGTAAAATCGGTAATTCTGTTCAGCGCGCCGCTTTCTCATGTCGGCTCTTCTCTTTTGCGTCACACCCTACGCGGTGGCCGTGTGGCTCTAGCTTGATGGCTCGGCCATCAAAACAATTCGGAGTAGGGAAGCCCTTTGTAAAATCAAAGGAAGTTTTTCTCCTTTCTTATTTTTCTTTCTCTTATTTTTACGTGATTAAAAAAGGAATAAGTAATTCTCAATTTATTTTGTTAAAATAGTTGAATGCATTAACCGTGGGCACCTATATAGTAGTAGTAAAAAGTTAATATCGACAAGCAAAATTCACAAAAGCAAGAATTTTAAAACCCTAAAAGTAAGTGAATCACCTCTGAGAGATTTATACTTGCCAAATATGATTTTTCATGATTTTGCGAAAAGCCATTGACAAATCCCCGAGGGTCTAATGGCTAAATGAGACCCAAAGGTTAAAGATGGCTTGGACCCAGGCCAAGCCAAGCTGACTCCATTGACATTTTCCTTCCATGTGCCTCCACCAAGGGAGAGTTTCTACACATTGAAAAAGATAATGGTGGTGAATTTTCTTTCGTTAGGTAATCCAGCTGCATGGATCTTTCCTCGAATTAAACTTTACTATATTCTCACCACTATTCTCCCTTGTATTTTCTAATGAGTTCGGTGCCAGAAGCATGTGTTCATAACGGAAACCACCTTTCCACAACTGTTTCAAAGCGCGCTGTAGCGATAGAAACCACACGAGAGAAAATATATTAAACAAACAACCTAGAGAAAAGACCAAGACAACAGAAGCCAGCAGTCCAGAAGGAAATAAATTGGAAAACAAGAGAGGCTTCTCTTGCAAGTGCCTTGGAAAACACGGATCTTAGGGCCTCAGAAACCTCTCTATTTAAGTGGGTTTCTTCTATCCTTTCTTCTTTCTTAATACCGCCTCTCTAGAGTCTATATCTCCTTAAAGGAGACAGCACCAGCATATTCTCTTTTTCTGGGGTTCCTCAGCTTTTCTGTATTAATTTTCTTCATTTGTTCTAACTCTTGTCATAGAGATTGTTCTGGTTTTCTTTTCTGGTTGTGATTTGCTTTTAGTCTTGTGCTTTGGAAAGTTGGGTTTCTGTGCCTTTTTAAGCCTTTGATTCTGTAAAGGAGGAGTTTTTGGCATCTGGGGTGCAAGTGCAACCATGGAAGAAGTTTCGGGGCTAACAATTGGAGAAGACTTCTTGGATTTGCCTCCTGGTTTTAGATTTCATCCCACTGATGAAGAAATTGTAACCTGCTATCTCTCAGAGAAGGTTGTGAATGACAGCTTCAGTTGTAGAGCCATAGGTGAAGTAGATTTGAACAAGTGTGAGCCATGGGATTTACCTGGTAAGACTTTATTTTTTTTTTCTCTCCTCTTAATTGCCTTTTTTATTTTTAAGAAATCAATGGCTTCGATTTTCTTATTTCTTTTCTTAATTTTATTTGAATGGTGGGTCTAATTTTTCCAGTTGTTGGTGTTGTTGTTGTTTTTTTAATTCCTTCCAGGCAAGGCAAAGATGGGAGAGAATGAATGGTACTTCTTCTGTCAGAGAGATAGAAAGTACCCAACAGGGATGAGGACCAATAGAGCCACAGAAGCTGGTTATTGGAAGGCCACAGGGAAGGACAAGGAGATTTACAAAGCAAAACGCTGTCTTGTTGGTATGAAAAAGACCCTTGTTTTCTACAAGGGAAGAGCACCCAAAGGAGAGAAAACCAACTGGGTAATGCATGAATACAGACTAGAAGCCAACCTTCCCAAACCTGCAAAGGTACTTGCCTTTTTACCCTCTTCATGTCTTTATCTTTCCATTAAAGTCATGGGTTCTCTCCCTTTTACCTTCCTTTGGCTCTTTAGGAATTTTTTATGTGTCCTTTTTCTTTCATACCCTTGCTTCTGTGAGAAGACTAAGAAGAATATTTGGTTTCATCATTGCAGGATGAATGGGTTGTTTGTAGGGTGTTTCATAAGAGCACAGGCCTCAAGAAGAGCCCTGCCACAAGCTTAGTGAGAATGAATTCTTTTGGAGAGAATCTGTTGGATTATTCTTCCCTTCCACCTCTCTGGGATCCTCCTCACTTCAATGATGATGGTGACCATGATTTCAACGGGAACACTAGTACTAGCACATCAAGAGGATTTGATGGTTATCAAACCTCCTATTTCTCCAATGGCATGGGGGGTCAAACAGATTACAAGAGCATTATTCCCAACCACCCCAACATCAACCATCAAGGCAATTTGATCAACCCACCTCAGAATTCAATCTTGGGACCTCAGATATCTCTCCCAAATCCTCCTTTGCCAGTTCCGGTGTCGGCAAATTTGGGTAATTACGTGCACCCATTCATGAACAGAAATACTGTTCCAAATTCTACGGGCCTTGGTTTCAATGGTGCTGATATGGCAATATTTAGAGCTCTGGCGGCTACCCATGAAACGTCCAGCTCAAACATGAAGTGCAAGCTAGAACAGCTCTCCAACCAGTCAATTGTATCGCAGGACACAGGACTGACTACTGATGTCAACACAGAGATTTCATCACAGCAATCCAAGAAGGAGATGTTCAACAATAATGGATGTTTTGAAGACTTGGAATGTTTGTTGAATTACTAAATAATTGGGCTCTCTTATTTTCAGGATTTGGTTTTCAAAAAGTTTATCCTAGTCTCTTGTTACATGAGAAAATGCCTCTAGTCCAGATATTCTGTATAGATATCATATGTGCAGTGTATGCATTATAGGTTTCACTGTTTTAGAGAACTAGGAAATGTCATGAATTTTAATGTACATGTATTCTTTTGAATTGATATATCTCATATTTGTGAATTTTAGTGTTCAAGCAAAAATTAACTTTGGGTAATTTTAGTGTATTTTTTATTTTTAATTTGCCCTCTCCATAGATTTTATTTTTATTTTTTTTCATTTTTATGATCTAGAGCATCTCTCGCTAGCCCAACTTATAGGCCTTTAATTCAGGGTAGCCCTCTCCATAGATAAAGATATTGAAATGATGGGTAATGGTTTCCGCCTCTATTGCCACATGTATTTGATTGAGTAGTTTGAGGAATGACAATGGTTCGGGCTAACTAAATCACCTGCCCAACTTGCTCTTGTTGGGGGCAACTTTAATCGTTGGTTGTTTTGGGCGGGGTAGCATTGCTTTGAGATCTTAATTCTAATTGGGTCGCAAGTTTGGGTTTTGGGTGCCTCTAACCACCCTGCTTTATTGTGACTAATTTACAATGATACACAAAGCTTGTGCAGCACATTTGGTAGTTGATATTTATAGAAGTACAAGTGGTTTTAAGATTTTTCTCAAGCTAAAAGTACTCAAAAGCCCATTAAGAAACAATAATTCTCATTTTTAGTGTTCTATGAAATCTTAGAATGTCTAGAAGGTTAGGAATAGAAATGGTTTAAGACGATCTTATGGACAATCAGATGGCAGCTATTAAAGATAAACACCGCTAAACATGTTATTTGGGGATGATTTTGTATTTATTGCTTAGACCAAAAACAAATAAATGATAAACTAGAGCTTTGGATGAAAACTCTTAAATTAGTAGAACGAAGACAAAACATGGAGTGCAAGTTTATTGCATCCAAGAGTAGGGAGAAACATAATGGGAATTGAGAAACACTAAGCATCTAACTAGATTAGGTTTGGAAACACGGCATAATTTAGGTTAAAATGGATTGCTGCTTGATGGTGGTATTGAAAGGTAGACAAAGTTAAAACAAGCTAGTGGAATATCATGTAATTGTGAAGTGCTATTTTGATTAAAGTACATCTTCAAAGGATTAACATTGTAGCAAGTAGTTGTGTCATGGACGATAAAATGAGGAAGTAGACAAATACAGTGTAACCTAGATAGCATACCATAGATCGACAAGCAAAGTAGAATTAAAATTAAGAACAATTGCATTTTGGTCCGAGAACGAGATGAGTGGACCAAGATACATGGGTAAAAATACTTAAATGACTACGGAATATATGTATAGATACAATGGTTTGAAAATTTGTATCTCAGCTACATAACAGTTTCATCCTTAATCATTACGGTCTAGAAGCAATGTTGTAAAACGATGTGCTATTTAAATTTCCATTTCAAGTTGCATGCACTTGTTTGGCCACTACTATTTATTTCTTGTACTAAACCACTTGAAAAATCTCATAAAATCTTCTTTCTATGTTATCTTTACAACCCAAAATTTATAGCACCTGGTCTCAAACAGTCCTTTGTTGAATTCAACCTTTTTCCAGCCAATACTACAATTGCTTTTATTATTTTTTGCTTTGATCGCTTGTGGAGTTCTTATCTTCCTGTAACGAATCAATTGACGAATCTTAGGATATGTTCTTTTCACACATATTGTAATAGCAATAGCACTCGTGGCATATAAATATAATAATGAAAGAAAGCTAAGGTTAAGGTTATCTCCTGCATCTAATTTCAGGTGCAACGGTTCTTTCCTTCTTTCATTTTTAAAATAATAAAAATAGAGAGATGGTATAAAAATATAAAGACTCTTATTCGGTCTCGATTCTAGAATAATAACCGCCTATGACCTCCTCGCACACACAAAGTTCATGGACCTCTCGGTATGTTCTTTGAACAGGACTGATGTTTTATATAGAACCCCTACTTTAGTCTCTCTCAGTATGTTCTTTGAACAGGACCGATGTTTTATATGGAACCCCTAGTTCAGTCTCTCTCTCTTTATATATGTATATATATATATATATGTGGCACATTAAAGATATTCATCATCCTTAAGTTGGGCCAACTGTATATGATCCAAGAAATCAAGACCAATCATCATGTGGGCCACATTGTACATAAAGAATTAATGGTCTTAAAGGAAACATAGTCAATGGTAGAATGGACCAAATTCGGCTTTAATCATGGCTCACATTAGGTTGGGTTGACACCTGCTGTACCAACTCAAGTTGAATATGACCCAATTAGTGATGGGGTTGGATATGTCACATCAAAACCTAATTTTATGAGTCCTATTTAGATAGGGGGTATTTTCTTTTCTTTTCTTTTCTTTTATTTTTTTTTTCAATGACATTCATGCACGCACTCACATACGTTATACAAACCTTTAACCAAGAGAGCAACAATTAGCGATTGATCTCTAGTGCTCTTTGTGGAAAGGAAGAATCATTACCACTGGATAATTAGTACGTTTGTATTAAGGTTCATGTTTTAAGTGCGAAATTTTGGGTTGGACGGGATTGATCAGGTTGGTACAACGAGATATATGAACTGAGCTCAGCCCAAAACAGTCTCATGGATTAATTGGGTTGGAAGTGTAATATCCATTGGGTCAAAATAGTCGCCTAAACTGTCATGCATCTTTATATATAGTCGTCCCCCCTAACTGAATGTCCTTCACTAAACATAAATTAGCCAGTTGGCCGTGAGCTAGACCTCATATTATCCTCTTCAGACTAAGAACATCAACCTTTTGAATCTTCATGCAATCTCATTTATGCTTTCCGAAACGGCTATATATGGAAAAGTTCTTTTAGTACCAATGTAATCCATCTCCTTCGTCCGTTTGCTTTCCATTCATCCATAACTCCATATCTTTTCCTCCCAGGGACAATATACAGATGGGTCTCAACCGAATTCCATGTCACACTACTTGTTACTATAATGTCCTCCTTTAGCTCCTTTTCAAAAAGTAAAAAAAAAAAAATGTTGAATGAATGATGCTATCCTTTTATGGAACAGAACCTCTCTCTTATTAGGAGCTGTAGTGCAGTTCTTTCTTGTCTTTCACCTATTTTAAAACGCCTATTTCAAATTTTTGCAACAGCTTGTTCTTGAATGAACCTCTCATCTCCTTAATTTAAAAATGCAAGTGGGTTATATAAAACAAAAAAAAAAAAGGTGTGGGTTTTAACAGAATGGAGAAGCAATTGGAGTTGCCGGTTGCTGCAAGTATTGTTTTAAAACAAACTCTCAAATCACTTCATGGGCCAAAGCCAAAACTATATCTGAAAGTTTCGAAACCCTAGTTTCGTTTTAAGATTCCAATCACAGAATGCAATATAAATTGCAGTAATATCATATTAATTACTCTAACTAATTAAGTAATCATACAAGAGATAAGAGGCACGACTTTTTACTTGGAAAACTCTACGCGGGAAAAACCATGAGTCACCTTGATCAAGTGTAACAAATACTATGTAGCTAAAGAAAAAAAAAACTCACAGATCCCCCCAGTTGTACCTCAACCTAAGGACTGCGACGATCTGCTAGCTGACTCCTTGCCATTTACCTTCACCGTACTTGAAACAACCAACTTGACAAGCTCTTCAAGTTGAATATACTGCATGAGAGATTAGATGAGGAAATCTAGAGCAAAGGCTTTAGTACTTCAAATTCTTCACAAGATGCTCTAAAGAATATACTTCAATCTTCAATGAATGCTTGATTATTCTTTAGGAAGATGGATAACCTAGATGGGAAGAGAATGACGCCATATATAAGCTTAGCTTCGTAGTTTAAGTCTCCCATGTACATAAATCATATTTTCTAAAAAGTAGGAAGAGAAAAAAAAAAGTTTGAAAATCTGGAAAACAAATTTGCCACTACGGGCTCGAGTGCTTTTCAAAGTGCTCATGAGCGCGCTAGTATAAACTTTGACATTTGGGCAATAGTGCACGAGCGCGATGCTGCGAACTTCTTATGCAATCATCTCGATCGGAAAAGCGCGCATGAGCGCGGTCTGAGTAAATAGAAAATTTTAGTTTAGTTAACTCGCGCAGTTCATTCTACAAAAATATATGATTAATAGTGAAGCACAGTTTTGTCCATATGCCAATGAATTTGCTAACATTCAAATTTCCTTACAGGTGATATCCAATTTGCTTTGAACTTTCATGACAAGAATTTTTTTCAAAATAGGAAAATGAAAATGTTCAATAATTTTATTTCCTTTTTGGGTTTTAGAGATAGAGAAAAAAAAATGGAACTAAAATTCCTATTAGCACCTGACCACTAATGAGTGGTGCCTATCTTTTCCTAATATTGTCCCGAATTTCACTCACAAATGAATGGATATACGCTAGAAAATATTCAGCTGAAAACCATCTACATGGTTCTTATGTATGATTCACTATATTTTCTGCCACCTAGCTCATCTATGATCGAGTTGCAACTCCTCCCACCTAACCATGCACCCACCTCCAAAACCATCATTAGCCCAAATTCAACACTAATACAAGCGTCATATAGTAAATTTTAGAGAATGACACCGCTAAAATTATTCAACCTAAGGGCTATAGATAAGGAGATTAAAATTATGTAATGGAGTTGATATTTTTTGGAATGTTAAATCTCACGAAAAATCTTCCATCTTTCCATCACCTCTGGCCATGATTGGCATGGCCTAATGCAGGCCCAATGGGATAGGTTCACATTGCATAATGTTAGATGGTGCCCACTAGAATACATCTCCACATACCAAGTTTCAAGTAAAATGTATCTTCTGTACACGTGATCAATTGAATTCACTCTGGTTGGAACATAACTTACACCACATTTTTCACAAATGGAGTGGATGCATCAAGCAATAGGTGAACCTAAATTAATCTCCATGATTAGGTGGCAGCACACAATTTACTGTCTAATCTCACCAAAAGTAATTGTTATTGGTCATGGCCCAAGGCCCCAGACATTGATATATTGAGCTATATTATACTCCTGCCAAAATTTGTAAAAACCACAATTACAAGAGAAGAAATGTTGGACTTCCCTCCATTCAAAGCAAAGCGTCCCCTCATGCTCTATGCTTGCAGCGAAATGACCTATTCCCTCTCTTTCCACTGGTCACGTGCAAGGAAGCACTCTACGTGATGATCACATCATCATGGCCTAACTCGCTTCCCCACAAAAGAAAAAAACAAGGTTTGAAAATATTCTTGATTCGACCAGAATACCCTCAATGTCCACTGCATGTGGCACCTCTTGGGCATAGATGATTAATATATTAAATATCGGCAGTTAATCATTACTACTAAAATTTAGTGGAATTAATAGAGTTCTCATAAATACTTCTCAATATTTTTTTTGGGTAATCCACTTGCACTTCTGACAACACTCATTTTGAAAAGTAGAGTCATTTCTTTCAAATTCAAATTCAAATTCAAAATCGGTTGGCCCTACTTTATATTAAAATTTTTCAACTAAATATTTCTACCAAACCCTAAGATATCAATACAGGCTATATAAAAACTTTATAACACTTCTATGTGGGTAGCACACTCAACACAAGATTATTACGGGGATAATGGTTGGTTAATAAACGGGTAAGTCAACATCTGACCAATATGAGCATGAAATGCTTACGGCTGTTAGGTATTATTGGTTTTCCTATGTCCACAAGGCATGATAGCCGCAAGATCTCTATCCAACGGCTGAGGATAATTTGTGGGGACTCAATGCCGTGTGGATGTCTAAAACCTCTCTGGCACAGAGAACCAACTGGAATGCCATTGTTGTACACCTTGCGTATTTGGATGTATTGTTCAGCAAAATCGTACGGTGGGCAATCTTAAAGGTGGACCAATGATGGGAAGTTTCAGAGGTTGGTCGGTTTTGCTACTTGGAGCTGCAGATATTTTCCCTTTGTTTAATCATGTATCTATGTATCTATACATGAGGATTTTCACCCAAGATGCATATGTCTTAAGGCAAGATTTCAACCCAATCAAATTATCTTTACCCTTCATTGAGTCATCTTAAAACAAGTCAAATAGCACCAGATTTCATAGTTTGCGGAATTCATTACAGTTTTTCCATGAATAACATATTCACTGCAAGTTTTGTCGGGTACAGTGTTCAGAGAGAAAAAATTTTAAGATGGTGAATTTTTGTTTCATGGATTTTCCATGCTTTAGACCTCTCACCGAGTGCAACGACTTTTAGCTTATTCTCGTAAGTACAACCCCCATCGGCAACGTTTTGTCATACTGACAAGAAGTTTGATTCATAAAGTGGTAAATTATGTTACTTTTATTTTAGATAAGATGAATGGAAATACAAACTAAACTTAATTTTCGAAGACTATATAACGGGGCAATGTGCCCTACCAAGGTTATCGATATATTAGGTGGAGATTTGCTTATTCTCCTAATAGCTTGCTTCCATGTTTTTTTTTTTTTTTGGATCATTTGCCTTTTAATCATATTATGGAAAAATGAGATTAGTAGATGTAAATGTTATATATGTAAAAAGGAATATTTATGTGCATATGTCCCTCACCAAGGGACCATGCATACTCTTCTATGGGTCCCATGGTGGACCTCACCCAGGAATGAGACCAGAGGGGATGAAAAGATCTATGCGAGACCACCTAGATATTAAGTTTGGCCACAATCACATGTCCCTATCCCCTTTATACATGACTCACAAATTCATTTCATTCAAATGGGTGTATAGTCGATCCAACAGTCTAATAAATTCAAATTTGACAAAAAATTAGTAAACAAGTTCAATTCAAGGGGATCGTATGTGTAGTCCATTTGGATGGACCATACAATGGGTCCCACTTAGAGTTCTCACAAAAAAATGATAAGGGACATATGCATATGAATATTCTCCATATACAAATATTACACTAGGTGAAATGCATTACCATTTTTGTTGAAATCATCATTTTCAAAAGTATAAATGATTACTTCTAACGACTTGAGATGTGTTAGCATTTTTGTGAATGTTTTTCACAAAATTTTTTGAAATTCAAGAAGATTTAAGATATTAAATAGATATGATAATAATTGTAGTTAATATGAGAACATTGAATGGTTCGGAACGGAGATTTAGTGCCCATAAAAGTTCAAGAAATCAGATCTACAAGTTGAGATTTCTTGGATGTTTTTAAAAAATTACTCAAACTATATGAGATTAAAGATAATATACTTAAAGCTCTTGGAGTTTTTTAGTTCAATAAAAAAAATGAAACAATTTAGATTACAAATACTGAGGGAAGGGGAAAAAAAAATTGGTTGATAAGATTAATTTGATCTCTTGACCAAATTGTGCAAGACCACGTGAAGCACGAATTGGGCTTTTCATAAGTGGGAGATGTGAAAGAGATTCAATACGTATTTACCCGTGAAAATTGCCTTGTTTTTCTCACATTTTGATGCTTTTTTGTTCACACATTCGATCCGTAAATGACCACTTTATACATGCCAATGAATGCAATCGGACGACCCTTGGACTTTTCGGTAGGAAATGGATCATTAAGCACATATTCTTTTTAGCAACACAGGTAGGCTGTGTTAGGTAAAACCGTAGTCCAAATCAATAGCATCATCGATGCCACATGACAGCACACAACCTCAATAAACGAAGGCATTACAGCCAAGTTCAAAATGATGTAATGGCCGGAGGATAACAACTACTAATTATCGGATAATCATTAGATTTTACATTTGCTACTCTCATTTGGTAATTGCCATACAGACACGAAAGCCACTTTTTATATCTAATTTTTGTAGGTTCAAACTTGTAGGATCATTTTTGCTTGTGACTAGGGATGTAAATTGGATTGGGAAAACCATGGAGTTTTTGGAACTGGATCCATTTTTCATATGACATCTGGATCCATTTAAATGATGGATCAGAATTCTAAACCTTTGTGTTGAATCTAAATCTTCCATTTTCGATTTGACTTCAACTAAAACCAGAATTTGGTTTTGATTCCATGAAAAAAGTGTGGCTAATACGAGTATCTATATTATGATGAATGGTCCTAATCTATGGAGAATTTATACATAGGAGCATACTTTATGTACAGTCCAACTTTATGGGGCGGCCCACTTGAACTAAATTATTATTTTCATTGTTACTCCTTTTACACTTGAATTCAATTATTATCATTGCAATCCACCCCCCACCACCCCCCACAACACAAACCAAAAAAAAAAAAAAATTGATACCATGCTTAATTTTATATGCTCATCAAGTCTTATTCACCCTTGAATTGAATTTCAAAATGAATTTATGGTTAAAAAATTATATTTTAAGGCAATTATATAAAGGATGAGGATAATCTGATAACTTTGATCTTTTGCATGGCCTTTTTTTTTTTTTTTAAGAAAGAACTTTCCAACTATCCTAACCTCATAGAAAAAATGCATCAAAGAGGGCGCAGTAGCTGGACCCCATAAGTACATGCAAGTGCCAGCTTTTAAAAAGGGCAATGAGACATGAACTGGTCAACGTGGACTAAAGCCAAACCTCGTGGACTGGACCGCATAACTACATGCAAGTGCCGTTGTTTGAATTATGGCTGTAGTTAGTTTTGGATCTGATAAGAGTCCAGATTTGCATCTGGATTCAAGATTTTGCAAATCTACATGCATAGATTCAGCTTTAGTTCCAACTTTCTTCTAGACCCAAAAATAGTTAGTTTTGGATCTGATAGAGTCCAGATGTGCATCTGGATTCAAGATTTTGCAAATCTACATGCATAGTTGCAGATTTAGTTCCAACTTTCTTCTAAACCCAAAAACAAGTTCCATACCTCCCTCATGGACCAAGGATATTCAAATAATTGGATACTCATATATATATATATATATATCCAAATCGCAATGCCAATAGCTAATACTCAACTTAATCATGTGTTCAGCATACCGAATTTGTTTGATCAACTCACTGACATGATCACATTTCTCTGTATCCATAGAAAAATCTCTCTATGCACATGAATTATTGTTATTGTTATTTTGAAATAATAAATCAAGTAGATTGTTTGAAAAATGCTCCTTCAAAACTTCAATTCCTTTTCAATAAAATTCAAGATCTTACATTCTTTTATAAATGTAGGTTTTCATCACATGCATGACAAGTGTTTTGGCGAAGTTGAGGTAAATAGAGATCATGTTTCTTTTCTTTCTTTTTTATAATCCGCCACTTTTACGCTTAGACATTTAGCTATTATACGTTCGCTTGCTTTTCTCTTTTGTTTTATCTTCAATGATCTATTAAAAAGATTTAATCTAATCCACCAATACAATTTCAAAAAAACACTCGTTCATAAAATCATTTCTCTATAGATGGGCCAGTTTGACATGGGTGGGTTTGATCATAGAAAGATGAGACCTACAGGTTTCAATACAGGTTTCATCACTTGGATAGCTTATCACATGGTCCTATCAAAGTTGACGAAATTGCAAGGACTGGTTGTTAGTTGTTACCTAAGTCACGTGGTTATATCGTTCCCAGAAGAGTTGACGCTAAAACCAAAAGTTGTTGATGAGTCGACTTCGTTAAGCTACAGATGACATTTGTACCCAGTCAAAACTCCAACATGGGTGGAGTTTGCGGTACACGAATTGGCCCATTTTAGATAAGACATGTGAGTTTTAGATCCAAACATCCATATTTAATGCTTCTAGTGAATTATTGATTTATTCTTCTTTTTTTTTTTAGAAAGAAAACAAAGATAGAGTCCTTACGTTTTTAGATAGATGATGCCTACACGGAGCTCTCATTACTTGATTTTAATAATTGTTCAGAGGATTTTTGAGAATTTTCTATCTATGATATATCCTAAAATTTGTAAATGCTGTCTCTCAAGGAAGATTAGTACATGATCAAAGATTTTATGAATGTTTTGAAGGCTCCGTGTCTATCTGATATCATTTCTAGTATGAGAATAGGCCTTTTGTTACAAACAACTACTATGTAATTTGTTTTTTGTACCTTTGGAGGGACCGTGAAAGTGCTCTTTCAGATCAATGCCTAACAAGCCCTAAATATCTTAAGAATTTGTAGAATTTTCTAGGCTAAAAATACTAGCCTAAAAGATCGTATATTAAAAACTCACTCTAAACAAATATATCCAAATGTATGACGGGATAACAACTAGTATGCTATAAGAATATGCGAACATAAGTTTTGCAAATAAACACCCCCTTTACTTTAGAATAGACCAACAGTACATAATGTCACTATTGTTGTTGTTTTTATTTTTTCTTTATGATGTCGTTAGTTTGTTGGGGCCTGGTAGTCCATATCACTAGTTAACTAATAGCGAGTAGATGTCATATCAATGAATTCAGTGAGATAAAGTTTTTGGTAAACTAATATGTACTTTTTTTGTATTAGATAAAGTAATGTTGCAGAGAGAAAGAAAGAATTATAGAATTGTAGAGTAGGTACTAAAGAAATACTTTTTCATTTGATTTTGCGAGCAAAACATGGTTGAGCTAAAACGGATGTAGCCTGTGAAATTAATTTAACACATACATACGAACAAACAAAGTCAAGTCATTGCATCTAATGTATATTTTATATTTGTTTTGCATTTGTTTGTTGCCTTAAATTCTCAAAAAATAATTATTTCTCAATTGCATTTTCTTTATAAGTTTTTGAAACACCTTTAATCTAAAATTTTCACATATTATATATATGGAAAGACTACTATACATCCATCCCTCACCTTGTGGTGAGGGACAATACCCTTTTTAAACTTAACAAGGTCAAAAAGGTATTATGAAGGTGATGATTTTTTTTTTTTTGCACATCAATACTTTCCATATATAGAAGTGTCCCTCACCGCAAGGTAAATGATAGATGCATAGTAATTTTGTTCATATATATAGTGCATATATCCCTCACCATTTTAGTAAGAGGCACTTCCTTTTTTAGACCTATCAAGGTAAAAAATGTGTGGGATTTTACCTTTTACATATTAATACTTTTCAAAAAAGAAGTGTCCCTACTACTAAAATAGTGAGGTACATATACACATGAATATTGTCCACATATATACATATATAGAACTAATTCTCACCTTTATTTTGTGATAATTCTAAGTGGAGCCCATCTATCACCCAATCCAAATCTTGTAATACACGGGGGCAACCCGATAGTAACACTCTCCAAGTTTTGGTCAAATTCAAAATTATTGGACCGTGATCAACTGCGTACCAATATGAATGGATTGGTTTTGTGGCTTATAGATGAAAGAGTTAGGGATATGTGATTGGGGCCAAACTTAATATTTGCAGTGATCCCACATAGATCTTTCCATCCCATTGATTCCATCTCCAAATGGGGCCCACAAAGTTCTCACCTTAGGTGCATGAGAATAATTCTCTTAAGATCAAAGCCCATATATATATAAAGAAATAATCTTATGAGAATTAGTTCTCACAAGTTTTTTGTGAGAAGTTTAGGTGGGGTCCATCTATCATGTAATCCAAATCTTGTAGTATACATGGACCCCTTTGATAGTCACATGCACCTAAGTTTCGGTCAAATTAGAATTTACTAAACTATTGGATCGATTGTGCACCAATTCAGATGGATTGGATTTGTGGGCTACGGATAAAGCGGTTAGAGAAATGTGATTGGGGTCAAACTTGACATTTGAGGTCATCCCACATAAATCTTTTCATCCTCTGGTCTTATCCTCAAATGGGACCCACAAGTGGGCCCATAAAAAATTCTCACAAAGGTGTGTGAGAACACTCTTATAAGATTAAAGCCCATATATATATGGGAAATAATCTTGTGAAAATTAGTTCTCACCATTTTCACCATTTTTTCATAAGAACTCTAAGTGAGATCCATTTATTACCTAATCAAAACCATGCAAAACATAGGGACCCTCTGGTAGTCACACACCCTAAGTTCCGATTAAATCCGAATTTATTAGACCGTTGGATTAATTGTCATCAATCCAAATAGGGTAGATTTGTAAACCACGGATAAAGGGGTTAAGGACATGTGATTAGGGTCAAATTTGATATTTAGGGAAGTCCAACATAGATCTTTCCATCCCCCTTTATCCTATCCCCAAATGGGACCCACTTGTGGGTCCCATAAAAAGTTTTCATGGTAAGTGAGCGAGAACAGTTCTTTCAAGTAAGAATAGTTTTAACGGAATTTTTCGTGAGAACTCTAAGTGGGACCCATCTATCACCCAATCCAAACTTTGCAATATACATGGTAGCCACTAATAGTCGCATGCCCCAAGTTTCGGTCAATTTCGAATTTAGTGGACCTTTGGATTGACTGTACACCAATTAAAATAATTTGTGGGTTACAGATGAAGCGGTTAGAGATATGTGATTAGAGCCAGATTTGATATATGGGGTGGTTTCACATAGATTTTTCCATCTCCCTGATCCCATCCCCAAATAAAACCCACAAAGTGAGCCCCATAAAAAGTTCTCACTTGAACTCCATAAGAACTATTCTCACCTTAATATTACCCTATATATATATATGTATAACTTTAGTCCTATCAGAAGTGTTCTCACACATTTACAGTGATAACTTTTACGGGACCTACTTATGGATCCCATTTAGGAATTGGACCAAGGATGATGGAAAGATCTATGTCTAATTACATATGCCTAAACCCTTCATCCATGACCTACAAATCAAGTCTATTCGGATTAGTACACAATCAATCTAACGATCCAATAAATTCAGATTTGATAAAAACTCGGGGCGTATGACTATCAGGGTGATATTTGTGTATTGCAATATTTGGATTGGATGATAAATGAGCCCTACCTAAACTTCTCACAAAATAGTGGTGAGAACTAGTTCTCACAGGATTATTTTCCATATATAGGGGAGTGTTCATATGCATACGTCCCTCACATGGGACCATGCATACTCCCCCATAGGGCCCACTGTGGACTCCACCAAGGGATGAGATTGGTGGAGATGAAAAGATCTAAGAAGAACCATTGTAGATATCATGTTTAGCCCGAATCATAAGTCCCTAACCCCTACATCCACGGAACACAAATTCATTCCTCAATCACATGTCTTTAATTCCTTCATCCATGGACCACAAATTCATTCCATTTGGATTTGTGCATTGTCAATCTCACGGTCCAGTAAATTCGGATTTAACTGAAACTTGGTGCGTGTGATTATCAAGAGATCCCTTATACATTGCAAGGTTTGGATTGCATGATAGATGGGCCAACCTAGCATTTTCAAGAAAAAAAATAGTGAGAGACATATGCATATATATATGAGAAATATTAGTATGCATTTATCCCTTATATAGGGTGAGAGATGCTTACATGGCATTACTTACTTGTACATGAGCATTTCTCTTTTTCATATACTTTTTTATCTTTTGCGCGTGAATATTTCAAATTGTGTAAATGTCTCTCACCCTACGATAAGGGTTGTTTGTTTTTTGTCATATATATATGTAAACATTACTCATGTAAAATAGTTTCACACATTTATGTTTGTTTTTACATTTTACACATGTAGTGTGTAAATGCCGTATGATTTTGGTGTGTAAATAGCATGCAAAAGGAGTTGAAACTTTTCACACCTCAAAAGGTGTAAAAGGTTTTGCACCCAGCACACAAATGGCACTGGTACAAGGGTGACCAGTGCTTCACGCCTAGTCTTTTTTATTTTTTTAATTTTTTTGGCTACCAAAATCATAATCAGAACTGTCCAACTTATTTGGAATGCCAAAAAAGGCTGTGGTGCAAAAAATTAGCCGTTGGATCATCTTAAATTATGAGATCATTATGAAAAAAATAAGGCCATTGATCTTCAATTCTAGGATTTTGTGGGCCCTGTTAGAACAATCCAAGCTGTTAATCTCATTCAAAATGTCATTTTCAGCTAAGTAACCAAATTTCAGATCTTCATTCATCATAGATCTTGAGATATCTTAAAAAGAATGTTTCAGCCAGTAGATGCATACTACCAATCCGTTTTTTTTTTTAATTTTTGCATCTTGTATGCTTCAAATGCAAGATCTAAATCGTCCAAAATGTTTGAGATGATGATAACGGCCATGGTACAAAATTTCAATCGTTGGATCATCTTACGTTGTAAGATATTTATGAAACAATTCAGGCCGTTGACCTTAATTTCTAGGATTTTGTGGGCTCCATTTTTATGATCCGAACTGTTAATATTGTTCAAAAGGTCACTTTCAGCTAGAAGATTAAATTTCAAGTGTTAATTCAACATGGATATTGAGATCTTTTTAAAATACATATCAACCATTGGTGTAATTAGATTGACATTTGAAAGAGTGTAAAAATAATAAATAAAAATTGTATTTCACATGTTAGTCATTTGCATATATAAATGACTCACATGTGAGTCATTTACATATGTATATCATTTTCACATCACATATGAAATTAACAAACAACCCGTAAAGGATGGATAAATACTAATATTCTCATATATATATATATATGGGGATATTCATGCGCATATCCCCCATATATATTTTTTTTGGGGGGGGGGGGGGGGGGTGATATTCAGGTGTATATCCCCTATATATATCAGGGGATATGCACATATATATATATATATATATTTATCTATCTATCTATATGGGGGATATCATGTGCATATATCCCTCACCATACACTTGGTTTTTTAAACCTAACAAGGTCAAAAAAGTGTGAGGTTTTGTCCTTTGTACATTAATACTTTTCAAAAAAGAGTATTTTTCACCAAAATGGTGATGGACATATGCACATGAATAATGTCCTATATGGAGAATACTACTGCGTATCTATCTCGCACACTATGGTGATAGACACTTCCATATTTTTACATATTAATGTGTAGAAAACAACAAAACTATATGAAAAAGTAGAATGCTTTTTTACTTTTACACATTAATATGTCTAAATATGAAAGTGTTCCTCACCATAATGTGAGGGATTGATACATACTAGCACTTTCCTATGTGAAAAATTCTCAAGAATGCCCCATTTAAAAATGGGCGTTTCTGCCATCTTTCTATCCTCCAATGAGAGATAAGTCATGTGGTAACTTTTTCTCTTTTTTAAAAATAATATTAATTGCTTCTCCACATTCCTCATCTCCTATTCATTATAAAAAGAAAATGGTGTTTTTACTTTAAAAATGCCCAGACTCCATCTAGCACTCCTTTAGAGAGATATATATATATTTGAGGAATTATAAAAAACTCTCCATTTAGAAAAGAGAAGTTTATGCCCCTTTCAACGTGTCGAATAAAAATTTATTACCTCACTAGTGTAAAGTAACAAATAAGGAATAGCTAATTTTAAGAAGATGTTGATGACAAGTATTATAATATTATATGTTAAAAAGGGATATTTTTTTGTAAAAAAATGTTCATAGTGTTTTGTAGCGTGACCCCATATATATATATATACGTGCAAGCATGGGAGAGAGTGCATTATTTGACTCCAGCTCAAGCCGATCTAAACCAAGCCGAGCTGATAAATAGGGAGAAGAAAGGAAAGCGTAAGAGTGGGACCACGAAGGGAAATAAATGGAAAACCGTCACAACCCCTCCAATGAGGTTCCGTTACAAGTGCGTCAGCTGACGTCATTCTGCCTATCCTGTCCTTCTTGCCACGTCACCTTGTCAGGCACACGTAGATGCTGACGTGGTGGGCCCAATTCTGTTCTTACTTTATTCTCTGTAGTGGGCCCCACACGTAAGAAATCATCATCGGACCCGACCGATAATTGCTCCTAGATAGATGGGTACTCTTCAAACATAGATGGGTACTCTTCATACGTGGAAAAGGAAAGATTCTTCCATATCCTTTCTCTCTCCCTCTCTCTCTCTCTAAAAATCTTTTAATTGAAATGACATGATGGGGATGGTGATTGGTGTGCCCAAAGCCATGAGATATCAATCCCTTTTTAAGGACATTGACATAAAATTTGATGTGGTGATCCTAGATTACTCTCTTGCATCATTAACAATGATGCTAATGGAGAGATCCACATTTTCTTAATCTTGGGTTTCACAGTTCACACACATTTATGCATCAGTTTGCGCTCTTTTGAATTTTGATGTTGATCCATTCATTATTTATGTTAGACTTAGTTTCTGTGTGGAAAATCTAAGCATTTAATGGTTTAAACGGTTTAAAAAACACTTATGTGAATGTTTGATTTGATCCATTTTAAGATTTTGTTTATCTCTTTCTAAAAAATAAGAGAAATTTTTTTTAATGATAATGAATGTCTATAGCAATCAAACATTGATGTTTTCTTACATTGATTTGATAGGAGTACTCTTTGCCTAAGTTTTAAACAACATAGTTATTGAAAATATTGTTTTGAGAAAATCCAAAGATGTTTTAAAAATATAAGAGAATGTCACTCAGATTTTGGATTCATTTATGATTTTATTTAAAGAATATCATAAAAATAAATTATTTATAAATTATAAATTGAAAATTTGATTAGCTAGAATCATTATCTTAGGGTTTTCATTTTTCTCGTTTTTAATTTGAATTACCATAAGTTTCAATGAGATTTTTTATTTAAATCACCATCATCTTCGTCATCAGTATCATCATCATCAAAGTTTTAGTATAATTATGTTGGATTATCTACATGAATTATATTTTTCATTGTTCCATTCTATCCTAGGAAAAATCCTTAGGTGTGTTGAATTGTTATAATTGTTGGTTTTAACAATGGATAAAGAATGAGGGTTGTGTCAAGTACATTAATTAAAATCGATGCAAACCTTTTGTTACAGCTACAAAATTTGAAGACAAATCGTCACCCTAAATTGTTGTGATTGTTGGTATTATCTGAATAAGGAATTAGGGTTGTGTCAAGTACTTTAAAATTGATGTAAAACTTTTGTTACAACTACAATATTTGAATTGAAGATAGTTTGAAAGTATATATCTTAAAATTAATGGGTAAAAATATATTTAGATAATTATAGTGATATTATTGGGTTATTTTTAAAATGCATTTGGGACAATCATCCATGTCACCGCCTCCTTTTCTCTTATGTTGTCATGCATCTAAGTAGGCTTAGGCTTAATTCCAATTGTGGAGGGCACTTTTAGAGGCTAAATTGGATTTGTTTTTAATATTTCCTTATATTCTTATGTTAAAAAGAAGAGATGAATGAAAAATGGATTGAATATAATTTGAGTAGTTAAAATGAGGCATTTGATGAAGTTTGTGATGTCCGTTTACCTACCAAATATAATGGGGGTTTAGGATCTTACCATAGATGAAAATTAAGTTTACCTAATGCTATAAAATGAAGTTGAGTCCGAATCATTTAAGGCTTCTTTTCAAGGTGACCGTGAATCGACCAATCATGATCCACCAAGTCATCGAAGGAATGCATGCCATTCATGTGGGAATGTTGTCCCATCCAAAGTAGCCCCCTTCCAAGGTGATGTAGCAGACTGTGATTAGAGGTGCACATGTGCTAAACCAACTCGAGCCTGATCGAGGCCCAGCCCACATTCTTCTGGGCTTGGATTAAGTGATATAAAGCAAAAAGCTTAGACCGCCTCCTATAAGGATGCATGCAATTTAATGCAATTAGTCCATACAATTGCTTGAATGCCCACAAAATCGATAAAAACCTGGTTTCGTCCAACCCGATTGATTAAATGGGCGGGTTTAGGCTTAATTTTTACGACCCGTGTCAGGGCTTAAGCTGGGCCTAGGTCAATATTTCTAAAGTTTAGTAGGGCTTGGATATGCCTTAGCCCGGCCCAGCCAATGAACATCCCTAACCATAATTGGTACACTCATGCTTATCACGCGTCAAAGGCCTTAGAGAACCCCAATTCGATGAAGTTATTATTTTAGCATTAATCCATTTTACATCTTAAGATTAGATGATAGACAACATAGATTGCACCTAACCTTTTTTAGATGGCTTGACCCAAAGCCTCTAGTATCTAGTAGACTATTTTTAGAGAATTTAAATGTGTGACATTCAAATGCCAGTATGCTAACTAGGCCCTCTAAAAGAATAAAAAAAGAAAAAAAGAAATACATGAAACAAAGAGGTTACTCCTTCTAAAGAAGGGAATATCAAGGTGTAGAGAGAGTGCCATGCGGCATGCACCATTCTATTTGCATCACATCTGATGACCTCGTGACAACTAAGGAATGTGAGGGATGAATAGTTTGATCATGGTTAAAAGATGGATCCAAGCAGTCAAATCAAACCAAATGATGAACCATTGGGGCCGCTTGTTTGCACTCATTCAAATTGACAACAAAGAAATTAATGGTCGAATGAGACAGGAAAAGATTATCAAAGACGTGAGGATTGACAGATATGAGGTGAAAGGGTGATAAATATGAGGTGAAAGACTAATGACGCAATGACGTATATAAGATGAGACTTTTCTAGAATTTGAATTATGCCATGATAATAAAATACTTATTTTTCATCTTCCCCTCATTCAATTTTTGTCAAATATGAGATTACTTGATCTCATTTTTTATATACTAGCCTTTGATTCTTCAGTTTTAACTAGCTATAGAAATGGATATAAATCCTATTACATGAAGCCCTTAATTCTAGGGGCTTAAAGTTTAATGATTTCATAAAATACAAATTATACGTTTTATTAAATTAGAGTGTGGATAACAGTCTTGTTAATGTTATCGTTAACAATCATAAGGATGTGTATCGATAATTGAACAAAACCAAAAAGATCCATTAGGTAAGGTGGGTCATTTGAAGAATCTTCAGAGATATTTATGTAGAGAAACCAAATGAAATGTGGATATGGAATATGCTTTATTAACAGTAAAGAATAAGACGAGATTCTTTGAATGTGTATGTGTTAAAGAACCATTGCTTAGTCTTAAAGCTAGTCGTGGGATGCAAGAAAATGAGATCATGGGATGGATAGGTACTGTCACTCTTTCTAGGTCTTTTTCATATAAGATAAGGTTTGGCTTTTAAAAAGATTCTAAACCTAGCATTTTTTTCAATCAATTGAGAGTTGGGTCATGAAGAAGACTCTTAGAATCATGAATCCCAGATAGGACCATTCCTGACAAGTACAACTGCCTTCTAGTTTCAGGCCCCCACATGGAGATGGTCCTGACCAGTACAACTGCTTTGTTTCTAAGAATTTCTATTTTGGACCGAGTATTCTCTGCAACCCCATTAGGCCCAGACAGGAATTCTGGATGTTGGTTACTTCTAGTCATGTCGGTTTGGCGAGTCAATTCAATTCTCAGTGAAGGATTTACAGAAAAGCTTCTCAGTTACTGGTCTTAACCGCGTCAAATTAGCTGGCCCGATTTAAAGCACAACAGTGGAAAATATTACTTTGCAAGTGGAATTTGTGTAGGGTTGCATATGTATTGAATGTGGCCCAGCTGAAGATGGTCCAAGCCCAATCCATTTAAATTAATCACTGGGCATTAGGGGAAAAGGAAGTTGGCCCTGGGATGCAAGTATGGTGCAACTGATATGGGTCCATTTTCTACCAAATGGACCTGGATTTGGCATCACTAATAAAGTCTTAAGCTCCAGGTTTAGGTCAGGATCTAAGACAAAAAGTGGGGGTCATAAAAGTATATTTGGACCAATACAGCTCATAAAGGCGTACAAGTGGGACTCTTAGAACATATGTTATTTGGATCAATAGGGCAGTGAGTCTCTCTAATGGAGCCTTCAATACATCGGCCCCTAGCCCAGCATAGTCGACTGAAACCTCAGCCACAGACTGAGCCCAGAGGCTTAGACATCAGCCTTATGCAGCTTATGTGCTGGGCTTAGACAACACCAAGTCCCAGAACTAACTTTGAATTTGAGCTTGCAAGCATCAATGATAAATACTGGTTTCTTTGATAATAATAATAATAAGAAGAAGATAAATACTGATTTCTTTTTATTTTTGTTTTTTGTTTTTTTAACTAGGCATAACATTTGCTTCGCTGGCAAATTTTCTTTTCTGTTTTACTTAGACACAAAAGTTTGGACCCCCGTTACCAAGTTTTCTCTTTCTCATGACAAAGCAGTGCCTTATCATTGCTCTAACAATGGGTAAAGCCGGTTACCAAAACAAGAGTCATGTTAGCCATACTTTCGATCGTACAACTCATATCACAATCGTCCTATGTGGTACTTTCCCTCTGCCTCATTTCTACAATGTTAAAAAATAAATAAATAAATAAAGCCTGCCACACAAGATAATTGTGAGAAGGGCTAGCATTATTCAAAAAACAAAGGGCTGAGTGCGAAAAGTAGAAAGGTACTAAAAGTCCATTTACAAACTTCACCCATGAGAAACTTTCGGACATGTGGACTGAGTACAGATCCTAACATGAACCCCACCAAAAAATGGGTGGGACATAAAAAAAATAAAAAAGAAAATGTAAAAGGGGACAAAGATTAACAAATCAATGTGACTAGGTGGTAAGATGGAACGAGTTGGGTTAAATGGGCAAGCAACGATTCCAACTTGTAAGAGCTGCTTTGGCAGAGGTTGGCAACAAGAAGTTAAAGATTTCAACCGTAGCCGGGTTCCAACTTCCAACAACCTTTTAACCCTTCCATGACCTGAGAATTGGACAACCCATACCAAACCCTGATATGACTTTTTTCCTTTGGTCTGTGTCTTTATTTGTTTCTTTGACTGTAGTTGGTTTCACATTAACGTATCTTGATCTCTTTATTGTTTAATAATAATTGATGAGTCATATATGAGGTCGGATTGGCGTGGGTCAAGTTAGGCATGAGTGTGTTCTATCAATCGTGGTGCTCGATTCGACATTGAAGATGAGAAATGACGAAATGTGGGCTAGTTGAAACATACCTACTCCACATACCAACCAAGCTTGAGGCTTCATAAGATGAGGAGTTTTTCCAACTTAATGGCTGCAAATAAAGTGTTCAGCTGACAAGCACCTCTGGAATTGGCCACAGCCTAAAATCCGAACGTATCACTCGGACACCATATTAGGGGTGATTGCATTATATATTTTTCATCCTTGTTTAAGGATGTTGTGGATGTTATAAAAATTTTATGTAGTCGCGTGTCAATCTAATACAACCTTGGGCCTTTATCCGGACTTGAATCTATAGTAAACTGAGTTATGAATAAATGATAAAGGTGTAAATAAGGTATCATGTCCTTATTTTAAACCAATTTCTTGAAAGGTTAATAATGACTAATATTGTAATACCAGCCAACATCAATGTAATAGCAGCCAAATTTAATACCACCTCCAGGGCCGACATTTAAAGATCAAACTGAGCATGATCAGTATACTTTCGTATATAGGGCTCATCCAAATTTCACTTCGATCACAGTAGGGTACATTCCTAGATTGGCCATATATAAAAGAAAAAAATGTGTTAATGAGGTGTAAACCCACTATTTGGATAGAATTGTATAATGGCGTTTTTGTTAAGGAGTGGGCTCCAACTGAGATAGAGTATTGAAAAATAATTACGCAGCTTAAAGATCTTACCAATAATCAACCGTAAGGGGGGTGGGCGGTTTCTCATAGCAAAAAAAAAATTACAATGTTCCATTAACATTTTAAGATTTTGGTATGGAAGGTTAGCTAAGAAAATTTAATTTGGTATTAAAGTCAACCAGTCCCGAGTTTGTATGGCGGGAGGATTTTTAATAGAGAAGTTCTCCAAAATTTCTATAGTCACTCTCCTGTGATTTGGTATGACACTTTTTTCACATTGGAAAGAGAAAAAGAATTCCTTTCAAAAAAGGAAAAAAAGATGAATTCATTTCCCTTTGTGGAAAGGATTACAATTTCATATGAAAAGGTAAGAATGTATGGTTCTTCTCTACCACTAACGCACAAAATTGTGAAATGCAAAATTCTCTTGGCTAGATATGGCAACCGGACAGGTTTGAGTTTAGGTCAACCAAACATTTATACTTCAAACCTATTTTGTGACCCTTCGCCGGCATACTTTCTATAGTACCAAGTTCAACCCATTGCAGCTTTATTCTTTATAATACTGAAGCTGCCCTTTGAGAGTTCTAGGTTGAGCAGAGGTTTGATACTATCAATTTTTCATCTTGACTTTAAAAAAAAAAAGGCATTCCGTGCGTGCTAAGTGCATGGTTCTATCCTATGATCTCATATTCACATAAAGTACATATTACTGGTTTCTGTAAAATAAAATAAAAAAACTCATAAATATATGTGCGTACATGCGTACATGGGCTGTATGTTGGGGTGTGCATGTGTGCTTGTGTAAGGTGTATAATTAAGTAACCTAAGTCAAGTATACCTAAAACCTAAAATCATCTTGAACTTAACTCGAGAGGTAGCCTGTAAACCCATATCTAACCTAAACCCAATAGACTCACTACCAAACTTTCCTCTAATAAGGGCAATCAAGGTAAGTAGCTTGCTTTCATCCGACCCATTGCCATCTCTACTTTGGTCGTTCAAATTACACCCTTTGTACAACACTTAGGATTCTTACTATCATAAAAAAAAAAGAATTTAATTTTATATGCTTACTACTTATGTCACCTTTTTTTTAGGATTGTAAACAGGATGGTTCCGGTCTGGGTTTATAGCGGAATCGGAACAAGAACCAAAAATGGAACCATCATTTTGAGGTAGGATTTGAAATCAAAACCATTTCGATTCCATTTTACTGTATCCAGAACCAGTTCTGATAATACGACTGGTTTCGGTTCCAAAACTGGGACCAATTTGGCATTTCATCAAATAAATTGTTCTTATGAGCATAACCATTGGTCAATATACTGGTGTCAATGCAAGCCCACAAATCCTCAATTCCCCCACTTGCAAACAGATTCAACCAGAACCCATACCTACAACTCATCTAGATCCACAAGCGACGGCACTACATGACCCAAAAAAAGAAAACCAACACACACCAAGAGAGAACATCGAAAGGCACAGAATCAAACAAAAATTATATGAGATTCCAATGCAACAACTGAAAAATTAAAATCATAACGGATAAAGGAGAATCTGAAAAGAATGTGTTGGAGATGTGAAAAGAGAATGGGAGTGAGAAGAGAAAGGGAGGCAAGACAGAAAAATCCTTTGGAAGCGCCCAAGGGATTACATGGACTGCTGGAAAAAGAACCCCCTAGGCATCGCAACGCAGCAGCAACATCAAGGTTTTGGGCATTATCATCCATCGGATGAATGTTTTATGTTTATATATATGACTTTAAGGGTTGGGTCCACGGGTCTGAGCCTAGTGGATGTGGAACTGGATTCCTTTTGCTTTTAGGTAAAAAAAAAAAAAAGACTTATACCCAATTTTAAGCTGGTCAAAATCGTCGGGTAATTGGAGAATCGGGAACCCATTTACAGCCATACCTTTTTCTATCTTGCCAAGGACACTACGAGTTTGGGACCCATTAGATATCCCTTCTCATAGTAATAATATTTTTAAGTGTTAGGCACTAAACACAGCCACTCATTTATGCCTGTACTTGCACAAATGGGTGCCTATGCTTTGGTGCCCAGCACCTCCTGAAAACCACTCCTTATAGTGAGAAACTCTATCTTCTAATAGAGATGATATCCGCTTCTATGGCTTACCTAGAGTTCGATCCTCGATACTAGGGTAGGAAGAGCAGCTTAAAAAAAAAAAAAAAAGCAGCACTTGACCAGGCCCTAAAAACCCCTTGACCAGGGCAGGCCCTAAAAGGTCCCTGACCAGGCCATGCCTTTGACCCTCTAAAGGAACCCAGCAATAGCTTTTGGGCCTGTAGCCATTTTCCTTGCCCTCGCTCTTGCCCCTCTCTTCTCTCTCTCGTTCTCAATTTTTTACTCGATTTACTGCAAGTTCTTCCATCTCCAGCTCTACTGAGAAAAGGTGTGGTTTTCTTCTTTTTCTCCTCTTCCTTGTTCTTTCGTCAAAAACGGTCGAATCCATGTCATCTCCTCAAATGTCCTTTTCGATTGGTGGGGTTGTTTTATTTTTGGTATTAGAAAGTGGGGTGCATGTGTTTTTTGATTTAGAGGGTGTTTGAGTATATGATTCTCTCTGCAGTATCTGTAGATTTTAACATTGATAGAATCCATTTGCTCAGAAGCAAGAACACAGTACTATCATGTCTTTGATGATTGGTTCTTGGATCAGATTTCAACAGATTTTGAACTGTTGTGTTTGGCAGTTTTTTCACACTGTAGGAGTTTATGATATGGTTATGCAATATGTTTGATTGAAAAGGGGCTATCCCAACTGAAATGCTTTGAAGCAATATATGAGAATTGAAATAAATTCACTGTTTTTGAAGTAACATGAAATTATCAAATAAGAAATAAAAGAGCACATAAAATTGGGGTTTATGGAAAATATAGGAAGGGGAAGCTCTATGTTTTGAAGCAGTGAAAAATCCAAAAATAGGGGTATGAAAAGAAAATATGTGCAATGAGAAGAGAGCTTCATAAAAAAACTTAGGGGTTGATTGGATGTGAAGAAAGCAGGCCGAGAAAATTGTCAAATTCTGAACTATCTGCGGGATGAGTGGAAAAGGTGGAGAAAAACTCTCAGAGTAGAAGTTCATTCCAAAAGTAGTGTCAAATTTATGATGACAATTACAATTTTTTCACATGTATGACTAATGACTTATCTATCAACTTCGTTGTTAATCGATATTTTCTAATTTTCGGTTAACCTTATTCTTATATATGTTCCTTATATTCAGTGGTTATTGTCAAATAAAATTTTCCAAAGGGTTCAACTAATCATTGATTCGGATCAAATCATGAAATAAAACACATTATAGGCAGGGAGAAACAGCAGTGTAAAAAGTGATATGTCATTTGAGGAAAGGTTGTTCAATACCTACCAAATGGTTGCCAATACCTTTTACAATTGGACTATTAGCGGGTTATCATGTTACTCAAATAGATTGTAATATCCATGACTACTTTTGAGTCTTACTCAATTTACCACGACAAAATATAGTATGCTCTGAGTTGGCACAGCTCTGGATATGTACACAGAATTAAAAGCTTAGAAATCATAGAGAAAAGAATGTGTAGGATGTATCTAGACAAAATAAGGAAATTTACTAAAAGTTATTTTCTTATTTTTGTCAGTTAGAGCATCAAAAGTCAGGCAAGTATACATGCATGTTTCACATTGGAAGTTGGATGCAATGCTGTCATTTTTTGTTTCCATTTGTGATGGAGACGGTATTATATTTTTCTCAAGAGGTGATAATAAAAAGGTGCAGATATTGTCTCCTGTTGATGGACAGATGTGAAGATGATAATTCTCCTCTCAAGGGCTAGAGGAAGAAAAGTTATATAACATTGAATGTGATGGACATGAGATAATATTGTGGCTCATGAAATAAAATATTTCTTTCCTTGGTGCACTTTCTTATTCATTACTTTCCAAAATAGGATAAAATGCTATATTATATGCATGCGCTTGCATATGATGCAAGCAACACATGTTAGAGATGAATTAATACTTAGTTGTTGGCTGTGGAAGAGCACATTGTATCCCACCTTCTATACTTTTGTACTTGCACGAGGAAATTTGTATTTCAACTGATCTTTGAGACAGATGAAGAAACATCTATCCTTTTGTTGGGTTTCATCTATAAGAATTATACTTTGGATTTTGTTTTTCTCCTTGAAGTATCGATTATAAGGCTTTTGAAGAGCATTGGGTTTGAATTTCCCAAAAAAGGATAAAAAATTTTCCGGGGCAGTAGAGAGAAAATGGTCAGATTCAAGTGCACTTTGTGTAAATTTTCTTGGGCATTATTTATTTTTAAATTTCTCAATTTGTCATTTTGTTATTTTATTTGTATCTACTTTGTTGTAATGAATTATGACAATGCTTTGCTATTCAAAAAATATATATATGAAAATGCTTTGGACTGGTCATTCCAGCACTCTGAAAAGAAGAAGTCATGTCTAAGTCTTGCAAAGGCCTTGCGATGGAACTTGTCAAATGCCTTAGTGAATCGGATTGTGTTAAGGTACCCATCTCTAAGACTCTAAACATCTTTATGTATTCCTGATTTGGGTATCTTTCTTTCTTTTTTGTAATGTTAAAAAATCTATTTGATTTTATTCCTGTTCATTCCTTTTTTCATTCTGATGTCCTCAGGATTTATATATAATGCAGATCTTTTCCTTGTTTTCCACATCTGATAGTAATGGAGGCACAATACCTTGGGTGAAAGAGGGGAGAGAGACGGTTTGCTGTGTGAGAGCATTTCTGTATATTAACACATTCAGAAATACATCTCAATCAAGTTCACTTCCTAATTAAGGGTCGTTATGATCTAATTACTGCCACGCTTAATTTGATGAAGCTCGGTTGTCTTTGTTATCTACGATGGAAAAGAAGCCAGACCTCTTATCTTATTGTTTATGTTCTTCTTCTTTTTCTTCCTCTTCTGTCCTTTTACAAAGATGGTTAAGAAAGGATACAACAATGGTCCAAAAGGAACAATGACCAGCACAGCATAATGGCTATGTTATTTTGGACACCATTCAGTGGGGTCCAAGTGATGAGATCTGCATGCTTGGAGAACCCATAGGGGATTCAGCCGGTAGACCCCACCAATTGTGCAAGAAAGTCTCTAGTGTTTTTCATGTTTCACAATGGTCAAATTTAGTCAAGAGCCTTGCTTTTTGATTATTTTGCTGTTTTTCTGTAAGTCTAAATAACAGATTTGAAGTTGTTGCTAAGAAAAGTAGCAAGTAATAATTAAGTCAAAATCTTATATGGCTGATATCTACAGCTTTTATTGATTCAGCTGGGAAACTAGTCTAGATAGTCAATTACTTATAATTGGGATCAATTCCCTTTCATATGTCCAAGGCATCTTTTATATATATATATATGCATCCTTCTCTCACCATAGCATGAGGGATGCTTACATGGCTTACCGCATTTGTACTTGAGCATTTCTCTTTTTCATATAACTTTTTGTCTTTTGCACATTAATATAGCCAAATATGGAAATGTCCCTCACCTTATGGTGAGAGATGGATATATACTAATATTCTCCATATATATGTGAGGAGCACTACACAGCGCCCGGGCGTTTTTTAAGAAAAAACGGCTCCTCTTGGTTGTGGCTCACTTAGATGCATGATGATCATAGAAGTCCATTTGATGTGAAGATCCATATGAGGCCTACCTATATGAAAAATCTTGAGTCTATATGATCATCCTATTTTTTTAAATCCTTGGCCCTAAAATTTAATGGTTTAGAAGTATCATTCTATTATGATTTCAATCCAACAGTGAAATAAAATTGGATTAGTGTCAAATTTGGACATGTGACCATACATACGAGGGTAGTGTGTATGAAAAGACTAGATTGACTCAACATGGGCCCCATGACCAAAAAATTGAGGGGTGGAAAAAGGGGCGTTTTTAAAGTGGGATGTTTTTTAGAATTTTCATATATATATATATGAGTCAAAACCAACAAAGAAAAACATAGGCCCACATGGTGGCTATTTCTAAAAATTGATGAACTAGAAATTGCTGGAGCTCGCGATCCCATTATAGGATGTGTATTCTTCTTGTTGAAAGCAGTATTGTACTGTCAGTGTGCTATATTCTAGGATTTTTTTGTTCACAAGAGAAAAAAAAAACTTTTTTGGTTCACAATATGATACATTCTCCTCTATTAAGTAAAAGACAACTTTGGTGTTTTTTACTCAACTGTTTATTTTCTCTTCTTCTGTTTTCCCCTTTCCTGTCCTTGTAGGATCATTTCTTTAGTTGGTGATAGAGTTTACCTTTATTTTTATATTGGTTTCTTGTTTCAATGGGTGTAGTAGAGCTTTTATTGAAGAAAAAATAGAATAGAAACAAAGTTATGAAAGGGGAAGGAGCAGAAGACACTGTATGGACTCCTCCCTCTTTGCTTGCGAAGCAAATTAGCCTCACTAGGGGTTTTCTTAAAAGAAAGAACAATGACAAGAAATGGTATGGTCACTGTATGCAGTGAATATCAAAATTTTCCCACCCATATGGTAATCTTCAATATTTAGTCCAGCTCATAACATTACCCAAGTCACCTTCAACTTCAAACACCTTTCTCCCCCTGAATCGTTAAGTGACAAACCTCTGAGTTTGCACCTTCACCTGAATCACATCGTTGGTTCCTACTGGGGCTAAAAGTGCTAACTTAACATTGTCATCCAAGTCTCCAAATCTTGGATCTTGGATAACCCTACTTTTTCTGCCCGACTCCGATTTTGCTGAAGAACCACCATCAAAGCTTATTTTTATTTTATGATTCCCAAATGAAGGCTCCAAGCTTATCTTGTGCTTTTGATCACTGTACAGATTAAAGAGGCCTTGTTGCCTATCTTAATTCCGTATCATACAAATCAATTATCAGATTTATAGTTTTTGAGTTCTTCAATAATGAAAGGTTCTCTATAGAAACTCTTAGTGCTTTCATTTCCATTTATCTGTATCACTGACACTAGGATTTGATTGTCCGTGCTGAAGCTTGAAGAACATGACTAAGACTCATCACCATCACCTTTTTTTTTTTTTTTTTGGATTGTCCACCGACATTATCACATGTTCAAAATGGAAAAATAAAGCTATAATTGAATGAATGTAAACAAAGAGAATACATCAATATATAGATGCTTTCGTCATCCAACCCTAACAAAGAACCCAAACTAGGATTCTAGAATTTCTTAACTTAGTTTAGTTGAATCTTCTACTTGCAACTAGGACTCCATATTCTTTCAAATGGAACCCTTGACCATGAATCAAAATAGCGAGTGGCCGCTATATCAGGCGTAGCGGTCTTGATTGAATTTATCACCGCTCTCATCCTTAGTGGCTACTGCGGTTTGCTATAGACCACTGTGGGTCCACTATAAGGTCACTATGAAGTGTGATTGATAGCTACTTTTCAAAATTTGTCAAAATACATGGAAAGGCTTATTTCTTTCATTCTTCTCTCCAAACAACATTGTTACGCAACTCTTCTACCCTTTTATACTTTAAAAAAAACACCAAATTACATACGATATTACTGAATTGAAGACCATGCAGATGGTTACTCTCAAGGGCTCCTCTCTAAGTAATGTCCTAACAAACACCTCCTTTGATATAGGCAGTCTTTTCTCTACTCTCAACAAATGTTCATTGTTTGTTTTGATGAAACTTTTTTAAGTAGCGCTTTATAATTTATAAATCCTCTGTTATGTATAGTTGTGCTAAATTAATTATTTGAATTACAAATTTAAAAATGCATAATAACTTAGTATAGCTAACCGACATAAATGCATAGGAAAAATTAGATCAATACTCTTATAGTCTTATTTAATAATCATTCAGTAACAGAGAACTTCTATGCACTGAATGGACTGCTACATCTCCGTTCTTAGTTATTATAGGAAAGAGCATCAAAATTTAACATTTTTCAATATTCTGAATTTTTTGGATATTTTTTTAAAAATTTTCTGACAACTTTTTTGAGTTACACTGTTGCATAGCATTTTGGCCACTGTTTGTTACACCACCGCAACCACTATTTTGATCCTTGCTTTTGACAACTTTGGGAATGAAATAACTACTGAAAGAGGAAACCATGGATCCCCCTTTCTAATTAAATGTGATAAAAATAATTACTTGACCACAATTTGGAGCCTAGCTTGCATCAGTCATGTTATAATTATAATTATGATTTATGTGAAAACATTTAGCAGTTGTTATTTTTGGAAAGATATTGGTTTGGACTAGACAGGGCTGACTGATCTGTTACCTCACTTCTTGGTGATTAGCTGCTACTAAAGTTTGTGAAATTTCAATTTGAATTTTTTTTCTTCTTTTCATTTCATTCCATCATTTTCCCAGTTTTCTATGATTTTATGTATCTAGACAACTCACTGAGATGCAATTTTTAGGTTCAGAAGCGATCATACAGGGAATGTGCAGGAGAAAAGAGCCCATGTATATCAAGTGAGTGTGTGGGTCTAAGGGAGACATATTTCAATTGCAAGAGAGGCCAGGTATGTCTTTGCTACGTTCCTCTTCATTTTGCATGTTTTGAAAATCAAAGTTATATGTATTATAGATGCATGTTGATTCTGCAGTAGACTAGAAGTTGAATAGCAAGTAAGCTTTCCCATCTCTCTGGTAGGATGGTACAGGGTTTTGCTTCTGGAAAATGCAACTTATTGCCATTTGTTTATTTAGTGTCACCACAACACAGTCATTTAGGACTGCTGTTTAGGCTTAGCTGCTAATCTTGTGAAATTGTGTCATGATGGTTCAGTAAATTGGATATTTTTGGCTAAGTTGTTGTAAACATTGGAATTGTTTTTTTTTTTTTTTAGGAACTTGTATATGTGAACTAGGGTCAAAATTTGTCAAAAATGAACTTTTCAGAATGCTTTTAGCTCTCTTTTTTTTCCCATTTTGTTCCATAATGTTTTCGGAAAGAAATATATTCAAAATCATGCTTTTATGAAAACTCTTTCGTCCCACATTGAATAGGAAAAATAGAGTCGCATATAAATACATTTGCACCCCTTCCTCCTCTCCAATTATATTGTGGAGGGAGCCCCATGTCTTGTATCGAGCAAAACTAGCACAGCAAAATAATATGTTGATCAAGCCCAACAAGGGGTCACTCAAATCAGACCTGAGAAAATTCCCCTATGGCCAAGGTCTACAAGAAGGCCCCAAAACCTTGTTCAAACAGTTGAGAGGTGGACCACACTAGATAATTTGAGTGATTTAATTACACAATTGAATATTGCCTCCTCAACATCAAAACCTTGTCCCAACTACGTTGGAGTAGGCTCCATGAATTTTGTTTCTCCATTCCGATCTATCCTTAATTAAATCCTTGAATAGGTGTACTTTAAAACTGTTCTTACTACTCCCATCCAATCCTCATCAGCCTACTGCTTTTCCTTCATCAATGGCACCTTTGCTGGTTGGCATTGGACATGTCCAAACCATCTCAAACAAGTTCTTAATTTATCACCTATTGATGCTACCCCTAAATGCTCTAAGAAAGCACTCATTTCCGAATCTATCTTTCCTAGTTTTATCACACATCCATTTCAACTTCGTCATCTCTATGGCATTCATTTTGTGCATGTGTTGCATCTTGATTGGCCAACATTTTGTTCCATAGGTCATAATTGGTCTAATCGTTGTTGTGTTTTTCCTTCAACAATAGAAGTGCCTAACAAAAATCACTCTACAAGCAAGTTTTAACTTCAACCATCTTGCTTTTATTGTATGTACGACATCTTCTTCATTCTCTCCATTCTTACTAATTATTGAGCCAAGGTATCTGAAGAATCTCTTTGTGGTATTTCAGTTCTTATAGGAGTTTCAGCTCTTTTCACATCCCCATTGAAGTTGCAATTTACATACTCTGTCTCTATACAACTTATTTTTAAGCCATTGGATTCCAAAGCATCCTACCATCTTTCTAGTTTTGAATTCAGGCCATCTCTCAATCCATCCACCAACACATATCAAGTGCAAAAGAATTGGCACATGTCTAATTACAAATCATGTTGGGAGCGTGAAGAGTCCAAATATCCCATGTTTTTCAGAGATGGGTACAGCTTTAGCATTGAACAGTGTATGGTTGACATGAAATTAGGTTCATCTGATGGAATAATTCCTAGCTGTCAAATGGGTACAAGATTGTACATGTCTGATGTGTTTTGAAGCAGTTGTGGCTTGTGTTTTGATAGGGAACAATCCAAATCCGAGTTTGTGTCCTGTTTGAATTGGTTATGAGTTTGTTCTTAGATGAAGAGCCCCTCTTTAGTAATTGTTTTCAGGAAGTCTTTTGTTTAGAGCATAGTTGCCTAATTCATTGTCGTGGGTGTTGAATCCCAAACAGTTCATTCAAATTGCTATTCAATTCAATAGGGTTTGAAAATCTTGAAATCCCTGATTCGATACGATTCGGTGCCTTAGTTGAAGAAGAGGAAATAACTTTCTCCATCAATCCACTAAGTCTCTAGTTTGGTGCAGTCATACTTGCAGTAGATTTTCATCTGAAACAGCGCTTCAGATCTCCAATCCCTGCATATCCTCTTCCGATGGAAAGTTTCTGAGTATCCTCTCTCTCTGTGGATTGAAGAAAACGGGTGATATGCGAAAGATATAAAAAAAAAAAACCCTTGTTTTTTTAGAAGAATGACAACACTGCCATTCATATTTCACAAGGAGTCATCTCTTTTGTAGTGTATTCATCCATGGCCCACTTTGGAAATGCAATGGGATTGCAGCATCAAGTCTCTCTCTCTCTCTCTCTCTCTCTCTCTCTCTCTCTCTCAAATGTTTAGGCCATTGACTCTTGGTTAGAGTCATTGTTACCTTCAAATTAACCATGTGGAAATGAGATTTTAACCACAGTTGTCAAATCGCGACTTGTATCGCGAATCGTTCAAGAGGTTGAATCAAATCAAATCGCGAATCGAATCGTGAATCATAGGATATTTTCTACTTTTCTCAATATAGATAAGAAAATTCTAAAAAAATATTAAAAAAATAGGAAGGATAATAGAAGTCCACAATTATCTATTTTACATCCATGTCAACATCAATGCATGACAAATATTAGTTTCTTCATATTTTTGAAAATCGGAATCATATTGCAAATTGTTCATGCCCTTGAATTGAATTGAATCCTAAAATGTATTGTGATTTGTAGGATTTTTTTTATTTTTCTTATAAAAATGAACAATAGTTAAAAATTAAAAGAAAAAAATTATTCATTCCTATGAATACTCATCCATTTTCACATTTATAGCAGTAAAAATGCAATGAAAAATAACTGAATAAGTCTATCATGCAATCATGTCAAGAACATCATGACATATATTAATAAATAATAAATATATGTGTAAATAGTTAAATAAGTTTCGGGTATTTATATATATCGTTGTCGTTAAATCAAAATACAAGAGTAAAAATAAAATTCAAACCATGAATCGTATACAATAGGATACTTTTAAAGTTAAGAAAGTGTTTATAAGGAAAGAAAAAAACCAAACAAGGTTTAAATGAATGATATAGACAAACACTAAATGTATAGTTTAATGCTTTAATTAAATCTATATTCTTTTTACATGTCTAAAACCTCCCCAAAGAGATTTAGTTGACAACTAAATAAACTTTCAAAAGTAAAATACGCCAAAAGAAAGAAAGAACAAAGAAGGAAAAGGTAAAAGATTGTTCGTATTAACTTATAGTTGTATCTATTCTTTGTCAGCCGAATCGCTTGAATTGTAAATTCGATGAAATGAGTATCAAGTCGTAAGATTCACGCTTGAATCCTAAGATGCACCTTAAAATGAGATTCGTTGAAAGATACGAATCGTTTTCTTTAAGTTCGGGATACGAATTGGGATTCGGGATACGAATTGTAGGATTCTGATAACTATGATTTAACCTTTTTTAATCACATATTTTTACCTAATGTATTTAGTGGAAGATATATTGGGAGTACACCATCATCCCTTAGTTAGAGATATTCTCATTGTTAGATTAACTCCGTGTAGAAATGTGATTTTAACCTTTTTTTTAATTTTTACCTAATGTATTCAATGGAAGATACTACCATGATTGAAGTGAAATCTAAATCACAATAGAAAGTGCGTCAATGTGTATGATACATGCTCAATATTATAGTGGGGCCAACAACTATCGGAGTAAAATTTAATGATATTGCATCCTAGAGTTGGGCGTTGATTTGGAGGCATTCAGATTTTCGAAAGGCTGGCCCAACTGCAGAATTTCACTTTTCTCACTCAAGATCAATACTCATAGTTGAATATCTGTCTGTGCCAGCTACAAAAGGAAAAACACATAAGGGGTGATTGAACTGAATTTAAATTTATTTATTCATTATTTATAATTTCATGAATTGCATTTCTTATATACATTTTGCAGCATTTAAGAACTTTTGCAATATATATTATATATATCTGTATTTATTTATTTATTTTCCAACCTTATTGAATTATATATCCGAATTAGTGCATTGAATTTGTCAAAGTCGAACTACGAATTAAGCAAATCGAAAAATGAATTAAATGAGTCTACTCCATCAAAGTTTCAAATTGGACTAAGTGCCAAACTGTGAACTACAAACTCATCAATCAAGCTGCAAATCAGGCAACTATGGTTTAGAGCTAAGAAGCACGGACACTTTTAAGAAAGTGACGTGTCCGTGTCGGACACGTGTCGGACACCGACACTCCTCGGACACTCTCAGACACGTGTCCGATACTATTTAGCCGTGTCCATAATTAAAAACTAAAAATCTTAATTTTGGACACTTGCTCGACACTCTTTTTGTAATGTATTTCACAATTCTTAGCCCGTGTCTATGACTAAAAAATAAATATGTAGCTGATATCTCTTGAACACTTTGTTAACATGTAATTATTAAAACTTGTAAACTTGATATATGACAATTTTGTACCATGGAAAAATGTATGATTGTAAATATTAATCATATCACGAGCTAAAGACAAATAAATATTTCACTAAAGAATAAGCCTCAAGATAGGCTTCTTTTTTGCTTTTTTTTTTTAGGGAGGGGAAAATGATGATCCGCCCTTTTCTTTATATGGATTTTATGAAACTATGGATATTTCATGTTTAATGATTACGAATTATGTTTTAGTATTGTATTGATATTTGATAATTTGATATGTTTGTTAGTTGGTACTAGAATTTTTATTTTTTGATTGCTAAATTGATTTAAAAAGTTAAAATGATATTATTTTTTTAGTAGATAATTATATATATTAATATATATTATTGACGTGTCCCTCGACGTGTCCGTGTCCTACTTTTTTGAGAAATACCGTGTCGGCGTATCCGTGTCGTGTCGTATCTGTGTCCCGTGTCTGTGTCCGTGCTTCTTAGGTTTAGAGTTACATAAGGGGTTTGAGTCTTGGAGTTTTCTTTGAAAGTAATGAATTCCAAATCAATGGCTACAAGGGGGTCATTCCAGTCTTCTCCTTAAATAAAGATGTATACTTTCAATTTTAGCTACTGATTAATACATTGATTTCAGAATTTTCCTTTGGTTTGTGTTAGGTTCTCCATGTTGGATACTCCATTGAATTGCCTGTGTTGCAGCTTCGGCTTGGGAAGTGAAGCCTTGTCCAATCCTTCTCTATCATATGCACTTGGCACCAATGACATAGTCATTTGCTGTCCAAACTCCCAAGCACATCGGATGTTACCTTAGCTCCCAGAACCAGATCATATATTATAGATAAAAAAGAAGAAATAAATAAGAGAGGGAGTTAATGATTCTTCATAACATGAAACGACAAAATTATTTTTCTCGCAATAATAGTTTAACTACTTTTGGGTGGTTCAGTTATGAACATCGCATTCACCCGCACTGTCCTTTCTTTTGCCATTAGCTTGTAACCTTTGATTCTTCCAAATGTTTGAGCATAGTATCCCTTCGAACGACCCTACTATTAATTTTGTTATTTATTATTTAAATTTATTATTTTTCATTTTCAAGAAAAGTAAAAAATCCTACTATTCAGAATACAATTTGATTCAACCCCTTGAATGATTCGATTATCAGAATAATGTCTAATATAAAAGTGTGGAACAATTTTGTTCTCCTACTTAATTTTCTGCATGTGTTTTGTATTAGAACACCAATTGCCCATTCTATCTCAATCACATTTTAAGAAGAAGAGCTGAGTCATGTATTACATAAAATTTTATAATGTGCTGAAAGATCCTAATCACTGGAGGTGCATTCATCTCATACACAGTTTGTTCAATTTTTACTGGATACCATAATTGAAGATTCATAGACTGAGTTAGTTCAGTAGCACCAAGAGTCCAGTCAATTGAGTCTTGGGTGGAGTCATATAAGTGAAAAACTTGGTATGAGAGTTATATGTAAATGTGTTTTTAATAGGTTTTCTCGAGTCATGCTGAATTGTGTCCCGAGTCTAGAACAAGTCACCTGAGTATTGACCAAGTTGTGAAAGTTTCAGGTTTTACATCAAGCCTCTTCACATTTCGTCAAGTTGGGTATGACTCTTGAGGCTGAGGAAGAATGAGTTTCTAAACATTGGCAAATATGCCTTCATGGGATTGAGATGTGCTCGATTGGTTCTAATACAATGTGATTAATCTTTAAATTTCAGCCATAATGGTGTGATCTATCTTAAATCTTCAGTTTTATCCAGTACCAAATACATTCAAAGCTTTTTTCGGCAAGAAGTATGTGTGGATCACAAATCCTCAAAGTGGGTAGGGAGGGGAAAGTAGATGGTGCAAGTAATTATATGAGCATCCAGTATCCTTAGAGAGTTTAATCTGCAAACCTTGCTGATTTTTTCTGGTTGCAAGTGAAGTATTTTAAACCACAATATAACTATTATAGGAAATATTTATTAATGTTATGTTGCAAGTAAAACTGTGACAACTATGATCACGGTGACAACAAACATGCACTCATGGCTGAGTGGCTATCTTACATCTGCTTTTTTTTTCCCTTGCAATTATGTCCTGTTTCCTCCATATGATGTATGTCTTGTTTTCTCCATATGATGTGCCTTCTTTTTCTCATAGGTTGACATGAGGGCTCGGATACGTGGGAACAAGGGATACTAGGCAAAGTTCATGTACAGAGAAATGCACTAAGGCACAACCCCAAATGGTTTGCTTGCTCAATTTTGATGTACAGACAGATACTATTAACTCTAGCATGTGCTACTAAAAACAAAATGGGTTACTGATTACTTTTGGGTTTTGAGAAACATTGTTTAGTAATGATATCTGCATACAAGCATAAGTTTGCTTGATTCAAGAGGCAGAAAAACTCATTGGGTACTTTTTTAATCCTTATGAAAGAAAAAGGATCTCATATTGATTAATTTCTAAAAATTTTATTTAAACATTGGTTCCTGGTGGGATAATTGTGAACAATGCCACTAGCTTTTATAGGTTGCCTGCCGTTAATGCCACTAAACACATTAAATGAACAATTCTAGTCATGATAATCAAAATCAGAAAATGTACTGCATAAACATTCACCCCCGCAAATCCCATGCAGTTTTCAGACATTTGCATACTTGTAACATAGGAAGTCACTTCAGGGAAGTTAAATGTAATCTGCAACTCATACAGCATGTTTGTGGACACAATTTTCTGCAGCAGTGTTTGATTTCCATGAAAAATGAAACTTAAGACATTATTTTTTAGGCAGCTTTGTTTGTGGTGTAATTCTTTTTCTTAATCTTAAATTTATCTGACTTTATACTGATAACAAATATTAAAATGCCTTTAATTTTAACCATTTTTGCTGCTGCAAAGCATTTTTCATGGTGTGATTGTTGTAGTTGCTTGTGAGGACGGCAAAAGTTGGTTTCCAATGTCACAAACTGGCAACTGCAGAAAATGTTAAACATGGACAAACAGAAAATTATTCATAAGCACCTTTGACATCTTATGTTGGTGCCACATTTTTTCATCCAATCTGATCTAGTCATACCTCCCTATGTGTAGGCATGGATCCATAATTTCTCTAATCAAATTATTTTTCACGTGTGACATAATTTACTTATTCTATTTTCGGAGTTGATCACTTTTTTAGACATGATTAATTAAACATTGGTCTTCACTCTGATTTGTAATAAAATTTGGGGCCACTGCTAATATTATGGTAACAGTTTTTTTGTGAATGATTTGGATTAAAAATAGGCTCCATTCATTGGTTGAGAAGGATGTAAATGGTGGTATAGACTTGGTTCACTCTATTTACATTTGCAGCAAGGAATATCATTCCTATCAAAATGATGTCAGGTCCTATTTTATGGGAAGAATTTATTTCAAGAATATAGGCGCCCGTCTGGCATCCTTGTGTTATTTCTAATTATATGCTCAGATCGGGTTGTGTGGAAGCTATGTTGTGTAAAACAATATTATGTTAAATATTTTGTTCAAAATATGTTGTACCGAACTTGTTTGGTAATATTATAAAATTCTCATTCTAAGAAGACAAAGCAAGAGAATTATAAGATTTATACAGTGGGATCCACCTTTTAATTATTTGTGACACGATTATTATTAGAAATTACAACATGTGGCCTAGATTCATAAGATTTATAATTATGGGCCCATCTTTTGTGATTGTAATCATGTGACCCACATTTAGAAATTATAAAGTGGGGGCCATGTTTTTTGTGTTTTTTGAGTACGGAACCCACGTTTAGAAATTAAAATATAGTACCCACCTTTAAGAATTAGTACGTAAGGCCCACATTTATAGGATTTACAATATAGGTCTATCTTTATAGGGTTTATAATGTGGGGCCACCTTTTTGGTGATTGTGAATATAAGATCTCCTTTAGAAATTACAACATGGTGACTACTTTTAGCAATTAGGATATGGCTTCACATTTATATTTTTATAATATAATGTGGGTTCAACTTTTATGATTGTTACCATTTAATCCATCTTTAGGAATTATAAGGTGCGATCACTTTTTCTGTGAATTACTCCATGATGCCCACTATTGGAAATTAAAACATAGGGCTCACTTTCATAAGATTTATAATGTGGGTTCACCATTTGTGATTATAATTATGTGACCTACCTTTAGAAATTACATAGTGGGCCTCCTTTGAGATTGTGAACACAATGCCTATGGCCTACCATTAGGATGAGTGATAGATAGGACTTGGAGTCCTCTCTAAATAGGCTTGTGTAGATGATAGGAGATAAGTACGTAACAAAAAAAATATAGTTTTCTTTTTCAACTTTTCTATTTTAGAGAGATAAGATTTCAGAATTACTTCCAATGATATCAAAATTAGGAGTAGTGATTTACACGTACTAAATATGTTTTCTGCAATCTCGTCTTATGGAAATATGGGAACACACATCCAAATGGCATGATGTTGAACGCATCCTAGGATTTTCCATAATTTCAAATGCAACACAAATTCCTTTAGCAGGAAACCTTCATTTGATTGCAAAATTTCCATGTAAGGGGTTTACAAATTCGTGCTGACAGACTGACTTCTGAATTGTGAAATGCTTAAGAATTTTGAGCAGTTGGAGTATAAAAGAGCTTCAAATACTCAATAATAATAATAATAATAATAATAATAACAATAATAATAAACTGAAGCTCTTTATACTTAGAACCCTATAACTAGTGGTGAAACTTGGGCGCGGCCCAATTATAGACATCAAATTAAAAATTGGAGCTGGGCTTGCTTCAAATTTTGCTGTAGAATGGGCCTGAATTTTAAAGCCAAATGGCATGCAAACTTTGTTCAGGCCTTCGGTGCCTAAAATGGGCTCCGTTACCTGAATTACATAAATGTGATGCTTATGCATAGAACATTGCTGGAGGCTGGGCTCAGAATTAGGCAATGTGATTTTCTTTTCATCCAGCAATTCCTAACCCGAACCACCAACAGAACCTGAGTATTTCAGGGTTTCCGGTTGACCCTTTCTGCTTTGAGTTTGGTTTGGGTTACCATATCTGAACCAATTCATATATGGGTTGGATTGGGGTTGAGTTCATTCTTGCTAATCAACCCACTGCCACACCCAACCCTGCTATTTGCATGAGGACCTGCCAATCCAACTTGATCTGGACCTCTTAATTAAGGTTTTGGATTGACCCTCTTAACTTCAACTCAATTAACTACTTGGGTTGCATTTGGGATGAGCCTAGAGGTGTTATCTACGTACTCAACCTGATCCAGGTTCAAGCAGGGTGCTTGGGCTTATCCAAATGCAATGGAATCCAGGTTTTGGTTAGGTCAGAACCAGCCCAATCTGTCCGAGTTGCACCCCCTAACTGGGCTAGGCTTGGGTCCACAAACTGTCATGGGGATGCTTCAAGAACACATTTTTGTTTCCTGTACCTTATACATCTCTACTCTCTAAAGTGTGTTTGTGCAATGAGCAGATTCCTAACCATTTGTGTCAGAGAGAAATGACGCATTTTTAGCTCTACTCTTCATATTGAAAATTAAGTTCTTTCTGTGGAGCTCCTCTCCATCCCCAAAACCCAAGTCTTCTATGAATTACATCAGTAATCTCCATGCCCACCTCATCAAAACCAGAGTCCACTAAGACCCATCTTCCAATTCCCACTATTCTCATCTCCTATGCACTGCCCCTTTCTCATCAGAACCAAATGATAAGAATGTATTGGGTTGTTGGCAACCATTAAATGACCATGCAAATGGGACCCATGATGATCTAGAAGTTGAAACATGCTGGTTATGTTCTGTCTTTAGGGCCTACTTTACAGCACACCAATTCCCTCCAGAAACATTTTATTCTTCTCCAACTACTCATGATTCATGAATTTTTTATTTCTTTCTTTCCTTCTATATCTATATGCTTCAACTCTGGTTGAGATGGTTCAATCTATCAATAACAAAGATTAGATAGTTTAATCTTAGATTCAACAGTTTACCATCTTAGAAGGTGAACTCAACAATTTTGGTTTTTGTTGCATTCGACTGTGCCATTAAAGATGATTCCTTCGCAATACCTGGGGCCTTTGCACGTGTGTGTTTAAAAAGAAGAGTAAACATTAGACTAGGAACAATAAAAACTTGACAACACAAATTTTAAGAGACCATTTGGGTCCGGATACAAAAAAAACAAGCAGAGAAAGATATGTCAGTAATACAAACTTGAACAGTTGAATTGTAAAACATTTTCTTATCCACCCATTTTTTTTTTCCCACCATCTCTTCCATGCAACTGAACCCCAAGTGGTCAAGTCTACATACATACAAAAGTAGCACATGATCAGCCGAAATATTTGGAACCTGAGTTTTAGCTGATACAATATAGAATTACAATATATAAAGTCAGAAGGGAAGTGATCGAAATCATGTTCCTAGAAATACCATTATGAAACCATTCTCAACTCTTTTTCAGCAATTTTTTTATATGTTCATCTCAAACTGCATGTGACTACCTCACCCAAAATGAATTGAGCCTTGTGCGTCAATCATTCAAATTAGATATTTCGGGCCAGTTAACGTAGGATAAGGTATGGTTGGAAGATCTAGGAACCTTACTCGATTCTGACTAGACTCTGACTCCACCCTCCATAAATTAATATGAATGGCCTGCTCAAACACATATATTATAATGCTAAAATAATCTTTTGGGATCTCCAAGGAAAACAATTAATCGATTGTTGGGCCACAAGAGTTACTAAAAAAAGATCAGATCAGATAAGGATTTTTCAACATCAAGAGAGGTCCAGACGTGCTCCTAATTATAATTCCATAGACATACCTAAATGAAAATTAAAAGAATAAGAAATAATCTACACTACTGTAATTATTGATCATAAATGGAAAATTCTCTCGTAACCCACTTTCTATTCTCTTTTCAGAATTTCAACGGACTCATGTTTGATCAATCTAATTCCTTCACACACATTCACCACCCGAATTAATTTTTATCATAATATCCTTTTATAATATATATCCTTCACTATTTGAGGGTGTAAAATAGCTGATTTGTAGTTCATTTGATCGACCATATATCTTGTATTCTCCTAATTCCTGTCCTCGTGTTGCATTTTTTTAAAAAAAAATTTATTACGTGGGTATTCTCCAGGTCTTTGACCCAACAAGACTAATCTATGTCCTTCTATTATCATGAGTACAAGAGGGCTTCACTGAAAATGGCATCCTTTAGAAAAAGTGTGGTCAATAAAATAAAAGGAAATGAGATTTTTTTTCAAGTCAATATACTTTTATTTAAGCATAGTTTCCATCAGCCTCTATTCTGTATGATAGAACTCACATTTGTCCAAGCCATTTACACTCATCTGCTACACATGAGTAATAAGTTGACACTAGTCTCAATTTGACACCAGTTCATGCCATAAATTACTACATTGAACTCAATTACAAAAGTGCAATTAGAAAACCATTTAATTTTAAGGCTTTTGAATTGAGTTTTTAGGATTATCTAGTTAAAGTAATGTTTGGCTCATCCTCAAATCCTTTATGTCCCCTGCTACCTGGTGAATTAAATGTGTGCAAACTAGCTTCAAACAAAAAGAAGCGCATTTCAAAATGTACACCCAGATTTATTAGAAAATACACCTAAAAAATACTTGTGAATTATTTTTTTTGTTTATTTTACCTGATTATTTATTGGCCCATGGTTTTTTTTTAATTTTGTATTTGCCCTTAGTTTTTGGAACATGGTTTTGGACAGGCATCAGCCGAAGCCAAATGGTATTGGTTCTTTTTGCCCTTTCCTGAAAAAAATAAGTTAAAGAATAGATATAAAAAAAATTATTGCAATGTCCATTTTTATTGCTTTTAGGGTGTTTTGGATGCAAAGAAATAATAAAATAAAATATAATTCAGGTGAGGACAAAGCTTCAAGCATTTTAGATTTGAGCGGAATACACATAAAATAGGTATATGAAATGTCATCACCAAAACACTCATTTGAACAACATGCACAGTAACAATGGCCTCTTATTATCAGGCTGCATAGTATTCGAATGTGAAAGTCCTCTTTCCTCAACCGAGGGTAGCACTATCTCTTCCCAAATCTCTTCTCTCACCCAGCAGCTACGTACTCCGCTTATCAGAGGGCTAGGAGACCCAGCCGAAAAAAAAAAAGAAGAAGAAAAAAAAATGCAGAGTTCTGTTTAATCCATGTACATCCTTCAATTATCTCGGTCTTAGTGGAAGTTTAAATTTAAAGACCAATAATTCTGTTAACTGCTAACTTGGCCTTTATGGATTTGAAATACGCTCAAAACCCAACGGCCAAAAACAGCGCCATTTGCAATGTTCTTTTTTTTCGAATCGAGAAATTAGTGAGGCTCATCAAGGAAGCCTACTAACGAGAATCAAAACTAGTCTAAAAATAAATTAGGGTTCCCCATTAAATTTCACTCCAATCATGTTTGTTTCACTGTTATATTATAAAAAAAATTCTCAAATTTGAAAGCCTTGACATATTCAACCCTACTGGGGAACATGCATCATAGGGCTTCTTCTTCTTTGGTTTGGATGGAGATGGCACCTCCTCAGATACAGGCTTTTTGCTAGCTAGCAGTCGCGTCAAAAGTTTTCACAGTTGATAATCTTAAAAGAAGAGGTCTGTATTCAACTAATATCTTAGACATTTGAGCGATGTGTTACAAGGAAGTGGAGACTATCAACCATCTATTCCTTCACCGTGAGGTAACGGCTACTACTTGGGGTCATTTTATTGGAAGATGAGGGCTTGCTTGGTATTTCCCAAGGACTACGGAGGAAGTGACAAAGTCTTGGTTGAGAGGGCATTTAGTTGGGTATGGTCACATTTTATGGAGATTGGTTTTTTTTACTATTTTACGCTCTATTTGGAGAGAAAGAAATGACAAAATTTTTAAAGGTTTCTTGCTCTTCTATTATTAATTTGATTAATTTTTAAAGGTTTCTTGCTCTTCTATTATTAATTTGATTACCACTATAAACCAAAGGATTGCAACGTGGGCTTTGCTTAGGAAAGAGATTTTTAATTTTAGTTTTAGTGATATCATTTTTTATTGGGAAGCTAATATGAATTTTAGCCCTAGTAAGTTGAAGAGGCCCGTTTTTGGTCCCCCTCACCCCCGGGTGATTTGCTTAACTTCAATGTTGATGGTATTACTAGAGGTAAGCCAAGGCCAGCAGGTATTGATGGAGTGCTTCATAACTACAAAGGCAAAGTTCTCTTCATGTTTTGAAAGCATGTTAGTAAGTGTGATTCTAATGAAGCTGAGGTGCTAATTATTTTAAAAGCTCTCCATTGTTTTCAAACGATGTTATATGAGTGATTAACCAAAAGGCATTTCCTTAAAAATACCAATTTCACTTTAACGAAATTCTTGTGTTATCTTCTTCTACCATTATTGCAATTCAATATCTATTCGGATCGGCAAATTTCATAGTAGATGCATTATCTAAACAGGAGAGTATTACCTTGGGAGGGTTTTTGTATGTAATTGTTTCAATTGGTAGGGTACAATGCTATTGTACTTCTTTTTCTCTCTTGTTGTTCTTTGAATGAATTTTTTGTTACTGATCAGAAAAAATATTCAAGTGCTTTATATTAGTCAAATCTAACATTGGTACACTGCTACTAGGGACTGAGATTTAGTGATACAAGATAGGTCCATTTCTTTTTATTGGTTTCGATCTTTTATAATAATTCTCTACCTTCACAAATTTATGGTTAGTCACAAAAGAGATTATAACCATGTTTGGATATTCTAAGTAGGGGCATTTTCTTGTGCATACGTCCCTCATGGACTTTTCATGCCCACTCTTTGGTGGGGCCCATTGTGGACCCCACCTAGGGATGAGACTGGGGGTTTGGAAAGATCTATGTAAAAGCACCCTACATATCAAACTTGATCCCAATCACATATCCCTAACCCATTCATCCATGACTCACAAATTTATTCCGTTTGGATTGGTGTATAGTCAATCCAACGGTCCAATAAATTCAGATTCGACCGAAAGTTGGGGTGAGTTGCTATCATGGATCCCATGTGTGTTGCAAGGTTTGGATTGAATGATAGATGGGCCCCACCTAGAGTTCTCAGGAAAAAAATGGTGAGGGACGGATGCATATGAAGATTCTCCTTCTAAGTATACCTTCAGAATTTAAAACAGTCATCTTTGCTTTCATCCCTGAAGGCTTAACAAGATGGCCCATTTTTGTGGAAAAATATATTATTCTTTAGGCTGCCATGATGTGATTAGTCTTTAGCTTTGTAGCTTTAGTGGGTTTTGTTTGGTTTGTTTCTGTCTTTCTCGTTATTTGGTTGTGTTCAGTGTTCTGGTCCTTGTTTTTTATTATTGGTTATTGTTTTGTCCCTCCTTTTTAATTATTGATTTTTCTTAACAAAAAACAAAAAAAAACCATGTCATTTTCTTTATTACCAAATTTGAAGTTTCACAATTGACCTATGTTCCTTAATTCTCAAAAGGATGATTTGATGTTGTCATCAAAGGGGCCTACTTATAAAAAAAAATCCAAAGCAATAAAAGTAAAGATCTTCATCTTTATTAGGGAGACCAACTCCTACTAACTGAAATTCGGTGAGGGCTCCAAATCACGCCCTTCTCTTTGTGACGGACCAGATCCACTCCGGTGGCTCATACTTCATATTTATTTGATGGGAAAATTTTAAAGAAGGACTCATATTTTTGCCTTATTTCAAAAAAGGACTCAAGTTTCAAAATTTTTCAAAGGAGTCCTTAAGTTTTTCAAAAATTTTTCAATTAAGGATATCCATCTATATAAAGTTATTTTTTGATAACGTATTCCCTTCTTTTTTTTAAAATATGTAGATTACCCTTTATTAAATTAAATTCCTCATTTAATTTCTCTATTTTCCTTATTTCCTTCTCTGGCATCCTCATGATGATCAAAGAAAATTAGCATCCCCACAGTGCTCAGCTGCATGTAATGTTTGTTAAACCATTTCATGGCTTTAAATGATTGGTAATTTTGGCATCTTAAGAAAATTGAGGGAAAAAGTCGTTAAAAAGTATCTTTAAAATTGATAAATGTCCTTAACTAAAAATCTACTAGAAAACTTAGGGACTAATATAAAAAGTTTTAAAAATCATGTCCCCTTTTTCAAATAAGTTAAAACCTTAAGGCCCACCTGCTTTGATTGGCTGGAGTTCTTCATAAGTTGGACTCACTGGGGGAATCCCACTAATTTTCATTGAGTTCAAAAAAAAAAAAAAAAAACAAACAAACAAACAAACAAATGTTTGTTGCTATTGGATTTTCAGTGAAATTCAAAGGGGTTAGGCTACGGGTTGTTAGATGCCTTACTTTCCTTCAATATCACATTGTTTGTACGTATATCTGTATATATACACTAAATGCAAATAATGCTATACACACCACTCAGTGAAGCTCGCCTGATCACCAATTTGAATGGACCATCTATCCCCCTCCCTCCTATTTGTTACTAATCCCATGGAACTTCCGTTGATCCGTTGGGACTAAGGTCCTATTTGGATGTACAAGAAAATGTTAGAACATATTGGATGAGGGTAAAATCGTTAAATTTGTGGGCCATGGATCAAAAATTAGGATAATCTAATGAGCCCAAAATTTTACAAAGAGGCAGGGGTAATCAAGAATTTTTGATCCCCCACCTTCCCCTTGATTGGTGGGATCAGATATGGCCCCCATCAAGTGGTGAGCACATGGCATGCTGGTGATCGGTAAATGTCTCTCATAGGCCTACTACGTGAACGTTCATGTGTGGCCCGCCTAAGGCTCCATCAATCACTGGGTTGGTGTGGGATTGAAAGATCTAGAGGTGACCCACCTATGTGAAAAACTATAGATTCATCATATCATCCTAACTGCTAGATTCGTGGCCCTCAGTTTTAACGATTTTGTAAGGGACCAATTTTGTATGATTTCAATCCAACGATCAGTCCCATTTGAATGGGTGTCAAATGCATAGGACCTTGGACAATATTCGAGGGGGTTAAAGAAGTACGAGGGATTGGAATGGATGGATCATAAGGGACCCCAGGTGGACCCCACATGGTTGTTCGGACAATAGGTGCAAAGAAGAAACGGGTCCCTAATGAACCTTTATGCTGAAATCTACAGACCTGCAGTTTGTGGGTCAGGCACATTACATGTTTCCTTTATAAGAAAAAAAAAATTAAAGATGAAAAATTAAGTGCATGAATAAATTCCTCCATATGTAAGGCTAAAAAAATTTTAAAAAAAAATCATCCTCATGAAATAGAAGGCCACTTTATATAGAGCTACCAAAACGTAAGTCCACGGACTTCATCTTTTCTATAGAATAGATCTATTGAAAACAGTTTTCGTGGAATCAGAAAAAATTGCCTTGTTCTTTTATATTTGCATTAAAAAAAATAATAAAAGATAATAATAAAAAATTCTCTCTATGAAAAATTGTCCCACTTTTATAATTTATTTTCATAGAAAGGTGGTCAAACAAACATGCCCTATTGAGGATTAACAATGCCATCTATTTAGTGTCAACTCTTTCGGTAATTTACTTTAAAAAAAAAAGACTTCTTAGATTACATGAACTGTAATTTGCAGTTGAATTGTGTCAGTCTACAAGGGTCCAAGGTAAAGATAACAATTAATCCGTTTGGATTACTTCTTTTTTCTTTCTCCTTTTGGATATCAACATTTTATGCTAAAAATCGTCCTAAATTTTTTAGATGTGTGTTTGTATGATATTAGTAAGTGTCAAAAAAAATTAATTCTATTGGTGTTAAAAATCTCATGAATGTCAACATCATCAAAAATAAATAAATAAAAAGAGATTCTTCGGTGTTCTAGCTTTAAGACTTTTAAGTTGTTGATATGATTAGATTGAGGCTTCATTAGTCATAATCCAAATGGTTTTTGGATTCTAAGCCAAAAATTGAATCTTGGATAACTTGAGTCCCTTCTGGAGGCCCATGTGCCCCATAGCCGTGTGCCATGTGTTCTAAGCTATCACTTTCTATAGTCTAGGTTCTGATGATGTCGTTTACAACCAGCAACTGAATTGTGGCAAGATCATCACAGTCCACGTGGGTATCAAGTAAACAGATCAAGTAGGGCCACAAGTTTCAATGGCTGGATAGGTGTGCAGCTGCCAACCCGTTTGAGCTGTATTGTACAACTGAATCAATTATTAAAATTTGCAAAACCCACACGCGTTAACAAGGAATCAATCAAGACGTCATACCAGGGGAAACAGAAAGTTTGAATGTTTGATGGCACGTTTGTATGTACACTATTTTCGGAAAAAACCCGAAATTATCATGTTAGCAATTTTTGTAGTAATTGAAAACATAAAAAAAAGGAGTTTTGCGAAAATATAAAACTCATGTTTGATGCGAATTTTTTTTAATGAAATGATGCAAATGTTGTTTGGTGTAACTATGGATTTCTTAAAGAAAACTAGTTGCTTTTTTTTTTATGAAAATGAATTAGGAAGTAAAATTATAAAAAGGTATCAACTTTTTCCGTAGAAATGAAAGTCTGATGGCCTCCATAAGAATTTCATTTTCAATTTTCACAACAAAAAGTCTAATGTAACAGTGACATAATAGAAAAGTGATTTCGAAGAATTATGCTACACCAAACACCTTAAAAATGGATTTTTTGAAGAAAACTATTTCCTTTTTCGAAGAAGTGGTTACACAAACATGCCCATATTAAGACTTGTATTTTTACATATTGTAAACATTGAAGAAAAAGTGAATGTTTAAAATCATTAGATAATTTATGAGGATTTTATCCAAGAAATCACTTTAAATCGACACTAAACCAAAAAGGCTTCCTAGTTTTATAAACACCAAAGCAATCACATGGGACTACTTCAATTTTTTTTTTTTAAATTCAAATCGGAACGAGTGTCAAAGACCCTCTTGTGTTATACTTTATATCACAAAAAGCCTTCCTTTTTCTTTTCTTCCACCCTTCAACGACAAATCCAACTGCCTTGCTTGTCCAACTCTGGAATCTTCGTACTAAGGCATCCAAGGTGCTTCTCTATTGTTTTATTTAGTCCCCACAAACATTTATATTTCATTTTCGAAATGTTGTTGAAGATGATGTTTCTGAAAATGATGTTTTTCCCCATTCATCTTCTCAACCACCCATGTTAGAGTTTGTGTGGTAGCATTTTTTATTTCTCGTCAACTTTCTTTCGATATTGCACACCTACCATAAAAACATTTATGAGGCCCACTTGTGGGTCCCATTTGAGAATGAGAACAAAGGGGACATAAAAATTTATATAAGGCCACTCCAAACATCAAGTTTGGCCCAAATAACATGTCCCTAACCCTTTCATCCGTAACCCACAAAACAAATCTATTTGAATTAGTACAAAGTCAATAAAACGATCCAATAAACTCAAATTTGATCGAACTTGGGGCGTATAACTATCAAGGGAGTCCTTATGTATTGCAAGGTTTGGATTAAGTAATAAATAGGACCCACTTAGACTTCTCACGAAAAGTTGTGAAAATTAATTCTCATAGGATTATTTCCTCACCATAAGGTGAGGGATGGATGCACACTAATATTCTCATATATATAGGGAGATATTTATGTGCATACATCCTTCAACATTTTAGTGAATGACACTTCCTATTTTAGACCAAACAAGGTCAAAAAAGTGTCATGATGTGTGATTCTTTTGTCCTTTTGCACATTATTACGTTTCAAAAAAGGAGTGTCCCTCACAATTTTGGCGAAGGATGTATGCACTTGAATATTACCCACATATATGAGAAACAGTCCTGTAAGGATAGTCATTAAGGACTATTTCTCATCGTTTTAGATAGTGTTGCCTACGTTACGAGCCATCCAAATGAGTCGCACATATTATCCCGGTGAATTGCACACTTCTACTAATTTTGAGTCTCATCCAAATAGATTGCATCGTTAGATCGATTGCATACATATATATATATATTTAGAAAATGTGACCTATGTTCCAAGCCATCCAAATGAATCACACACATTACCCCTGTAAATTGCATACGTCCACCAATTTTGAGTCTCATTTAAATAGATTGGACCATTAGATCAATTGCACACATATATATAAAGATAAATATTATAAAGTTTATTCGGATGAATGTCTAGTCAGTCCAATAGTCCAATCTATTCAAATGGAACTCAAAATTGGTAGACGTGTGCATTTCACGGGGGTAATGTGTATGATCCATTTGGATGGCTTGCAACATGGACCGCACTATCCAAAATGGTGAAAAATGATCTGTTAGGACCATTTTTACAGGACCGTTTCCTTACATATATATATATATATATATCTCCTAAGCATAAGCTTAGAATTAGGTAAGCTTAAGTGTGCGGCTTAAGCCTATGGGGCCCACCTAGGGACCTACATGGGGATGGAGATGCGGGGGATTCAAAGGACTCCTCCCTAAGACCCTTCTATTTGCAAAAAATCAACTCCAACCATGGTTTCTATCATCTCTATTTGGGCTTTAAAAATTTAATAGTCAACCATTCATTGGGATCAATGCACAATTAATCCAACAGTCCAGTAAATTTAAATTTTACGAAAAATTGGTGAACATGTGCAATTCAAAAGGTTGTGTGTTTGGTCAATTTGGATGGACCAAAGGTGGGCCCCAAGGACTCAGGCTTATAGAATCTCTTATATAAGCTTAGCTTAGGAGAGGCTTGCCATATATATATATATATATATAAAAGGTTATGCTACAAACTCTGTTACAAACTCCCCATGCATTTTTCACAAAAAAAAGGCCCTTTTCTTAACCTATCAGATTTTAACACATGTTATCAACATCTCCTTACAATTAGCTATTCCTTATTTTTTGTATTTCACTTGTGAGGTGGCAAATTTTTATTGGATATGTCGAAAGAGACATAAACTCCCTTTTTTTTAATGGGAAGTTTTTGAAAATTCCTCATATATATGAATGTATGTATGGATGTATGTTCAATAGTTGTGAATAAAATGAATTAGAATGTTTCTAACATGGAATGAAACGTTCAATTGTATTGGAATGAAATGATATTTCTATCATTGGACTACCATTTTTAAAAAAAATGAAGGCACCAACATCAAATTTGATGTACATTTTTTTACCTCTATCTGGCACTAGCATCAAATTCAAAACTTGGTCCCACTACGTTTAAAAAAAAAAACCAAAGTGGTCCTATGTGAGCACTTTGGTGCCTATAAAACTATGGGGGCCATTTATGTTTAGTGCCAACCAAAAGTGATTTTTTTGGAAAAAAATTCTCATAATCTTTTTTTTAATGAAAGATAAATCAATGAGTGATGGAAAAATGATTACCTAATCTAATATTTCAAATACCCAAAAAATTAATTTTTTTAGCAGTACATAATACACTAATATGTCTTTATACATTAGGATATAAAAATCATATGGATCTTTATGTATGCATGCAACAAGACACCGTCATCACTACCATTGCAAACCGTACCGTGCACCATTGGTCCAGATGATGATGCCTGATGGTGACACGCTTGACCTTGCATCATAGCAATAACATTTGATTATAGATTGTTGAGATGAACAATTGTGATCAAATGAGGCTCTCTACTTACTCCCTCCTTAACCTTACCTAATGCGTGAATAGTGATAAAATGTCACACTTATGTGTTGGTTGGAGAGAGTGGCCGAGAGCCAACATGACTCTACGTTTCCTCTTTTAGTTTAATTGGGTTCAATGCAAATGCAATTTGGATTCATTGAATTCATGTAGGTTATTGCAAACTGAAGAAGAGGAAACCAATGAAGATCAATGGTCATTCCTCTTGATTTTCTCAACTAATGAATGTTTTCAACATTTTCATCTTTTTTTTTACCTTGTATCTTTCAACTCTCCAACCTATTTAATAATAGCTTTTATTTTTTTTTTTTTGGTACAGCTCTTTAATAATAGGTTGGAACTCATTTCACCATCAAATTTTATAAGAGATTTTCTCTGACCGGTGTCATTAACTAGACATTAACTTGACCTCCACATGAAATTCGATGCCGTTCTTTATTGCGATGAGAGCATCTTTGCATAAAAGGTATAAATAATGTTTCCCTGGCGCAACTTTATGAAGTCATAGGAGAAAAACTTGGCAATTTATATATATTCATGTTTACGAAAAACAAATGGATACTTATTGTCCTTTCCTTTTTATTTTTAGATCCACATAAGATCAATGACATTTTAAAAGATGGCTTAGGGATGTATAGATAACCATCGAATAATCTCTCATTTAATAGAAATTTTACCTCTCTAATAACCATTTTGAAACTCATTCTAGTATGAATTCATAGGAATTTAATTTCACCCAAATAAGTGGCATTGGCAATTTAATATTTGATAGCCTAAAATTAAGAGCTATAATCGTTTAATCATATTAGAATGTGCTCACCCCGAATGTAGGCCCCACCTATATTACTCTTGATCACATGGTGGGCCCCACATGAGGCGGGACAATTTAGCATGAGGTTGACATTATAAATAGTAAAAAGATAAATGATTAGAGCAGAATAATAAAAGTGGGACCAGATCGAAGAGCAACACGGCTTTCTTTATCCAAAGTACATCCATTTCTCTCTCTTCCGCGATCCTTCCTTCTCTCCTTGTGCCACGTTCCATGTCCATCCACCGTTCAACTGCCTTAATAGTCCCTGCAATATCCACCATCTATTGCCCACAGATAAGAAAAACATGCCGACAAAACCGAAATAACGGAAAATTGTTTAAAAAAGGAGGTTTGATACGTGGAACTAACACAGCTTTTATATACCAACCAAATGTGTGAGACAGAGAGAGAGAGAGAGAGAGAGAGAGAGAGAGAGAGAGGGAGATGGGTGTACCGTGGTCCACATCAAGTAAAACTCGGCCTTGTGGAGTTGTGGGCCCTTGCGGGGTGGGCCATGCTGGGGTATCGACCTGTGATCCGATATAGGACAAGGGATAAGAAACTGGATCTTTTAGTGGGGCCCACTTGTCTGATATATGGATTTAGTGCCATCAATCAATTTATTTTCGTAAGATGAATGGACCATAAAATAGAACAAATGGATACAAATTAGAAAGTGATTTGAGTTTAAAAAGACCAAATAGTGAGGGCCCACATTTTTTTATACCTCGTCTTAGGGGGTTTGGGGCCAACCCTTCAGTGAAGGGAGTAACCACAAGTGAGATGAGGGAGCCCTCCGGTCGAGGTTCCACTTATATGCATGCCATTCATTAATAAAGAAGTCAAATATGATGTATTAAATTTAGAGCTTTAATCATATATCAACTCTATCAAATCTTCTTAACCATTGAAGATATTCTGTATCAAAATGAGAAAGGATGTGTTGTCCAGCCCTATGGAGCCAATTTGGGCCCCACCGTTGATGGATACAGCCCCTTTAATATTCTTGTCATCACCGAAATTGACATATGACCCAATTTTACATGAATTATGGAACCCTCACTCACAATTAGATTGAATCTAGACAAGACTTATGATTAAAATTCTCTTAAACGTTAAAGTTGTTAAATTAAAGGCTAGAATAATATGGAACAGCTAAATTTTCAATTATCCCCTTTCTATAAAGAGACATTTTCATCTGCCCTTGTCTTCATTAGTGGGGATACATTTAAGTGGGCCACACAAGCTAGATTGCATATAGTCAATTAGCAGTCTTACTCATAGGAAAATATTCTCTCTTAATCTTTAAATTTTTAGCTTCAAAGTTAAATATATCCTTAAATATATTTCCATCATGATCCAATTTAACCATTAATGATAATATAATTAGAGCACATTTGTGCCACACAATAATGAGAAAAAAGATATAATTTTGTAATCTGCTGTGGTTGTTTGTTTATATATTTATTTGCATAAAACGAGAAGAATAAATGATTTTTCCTAAATATGTAACAAATCAATTTCTATCAGAAAGAAGTCCATACTCCCTTTGAACAATGCTCAAGCTATGTTGTTGCCTATTTTTAAAGCCCTCATTGAAAATGGCTTTTTACCTTTAAAAAAAATCAGTGACTAAAACCCAATGTTGCATTGGCAAATATGTTAACATCAGTCCTAGGGCTTAATGCTAAAAACTATAATTTCTTTTTGTTTTTCTACAAAAGTAGTGTATGAAAGGGCTTGAATTAATCATAACCTCCAGGTGAGCCCCATTGTAGAGAATAGAAAAGAGCTTAAAAATCATAACAAGGATTGGTTAGTTTCTCAAAAACTTGAAATAGACCGTTGTGGGTTCCACAATCCACTATAAATTGTTGGGGGAGAAAATAGAAAAGAGATATAAAAATCATAAAAAGCATTGGTTAGTTTCTCCCAAGTTTGAAATAGAACATTTTGGGTCTCACAATTCACTATAAATATATTGTTGGGGTAGAAGTAGAAATAGAAACAGGCTTGCTTGGTGTTTCCCAAGGCCTACAGAGAAAGTGACAAAGTCTTGATTGGGAAGGCATTTAGTTGGGTGTGGTCACATTTTATGGAGATTGGTTTCTTTTCCAGTTTTACAGTCTATTTGGAGAGAAAGAAGTGACAAAATCTTCAAAGGTTCTTGCTCTTCTATTGTTGATTTGATTACTACTATAGGCAGAGGATTGCAGAGTCGTTTTTTCTTAGGAAGGAGTTTTTTAATTTCAATTTTAGTGATATCATTTTTAATTGAAAAATTAGTATGAATTGTGGCCCTATTAGGTTGAGGAGGTCCGTTTTTTGGCACCATGGATAATGGTGGAGTGATTCATAATTACAAAAGCGAAGTTCTCTTCATGTTTTGAAAGCATATTAGTAAATAGTAAGTGTAATTCTAATGAAGAAGAGGTGCTAATTATTTTAAAAGCTCTCCATTGTTTTTCGAGAAATTTTGTTCGTACTTTAATAGTGGAGAGTAATTCTTTAAACATTGTTATAGGTGACTAACCAAAAGGCATTTCCTTAAAGACACCAATTTCACTTTAATGAAATTCTAGTGTTATCTTCTTCTATTAATATTGCAATTCAACATCCATTTAGATCGGCAAATTTCATGGTAGATGCATTAGCTAAACAGGAGAGTATTACCTTAGGAGGGTTTTTGTATGTAATTATTTTTATTGATGGCGCACAATGCTCTTGTACTTCTTTTTCTCTCTTGTTGTTCTTTTCCTCTTTTAATAAATTTTTGTTACTGATCAGAAAAAAAAAATCATGTGCTTTATATTAGTTAAATTTGACAAATGGCACACTGCTATTGGAGTGAGATTTAGTGATACAAGATAGGTCCATTTCTTTTATTGGTTTCGATCTTTCATAATAAGGCTCTCCCTTCAGAAATTTATGCTTAATCACAAAAGAGATTATAACCATGTTTGGATATTCTAAGTTTATCTTCAGAATTTAAAACAGTCATCTTTGTTTTCATCCCTGAAGGCTTAACAAGATGGCCCATTTCTTTGGAAAAATATATTATTCTTTAGGCCGTAATGAGATCAGTCTTTAGCCTTGTAACTTTAGCGGGTTTTGTTTGACTTGTTTCTGTCTTTCTCGTTATTTGATTGTGTTTGGTGATCTGGTTCTTATTTCTCATTGTTGGTCATTGTTTTGTTCCTCCTTTTTAATGATTGATTTTTCTTAACCAAAAAAAAAAAAAAACACCATGTCATTTTCTTTATTACCAAATTTGAAGTATCACAATTGATCTATGTTCCTTAATCTTCAAAAGGATGATTTGATGTTGTCATCAAAGGGGCCTACTTATAAAAAAATCCAAAGCAATAAAAGTAAAGATCCTCATCTTTATTAGTGACACCAACTCCTACTAACTAAACTCGGTGGGGGCCCTGAATCAGGGCCTTCCTCTTCGTGACGGACCAAATCCACTCCTATGGCCCATACTTTATATTTATTTGAAGGGAAATATTTAAATAAGGACTTAAGTTTTTGCCTTATTTCAAAAAAGTTGACTCAAGTTTCAAAACTTTTCAAAGGAGTCCTTAAGTTTTTCAAAAAGTTTTCAATTATGGATATCTATCTATTTAAAGTTATTTTCTAATAACTTTTTTCCTTATTTTTTTATATACGTAGATTACCCTTTATTAAAATAAATTTCTCATTTAATTCTTTTATATTTTCCTTATTTCCTTCTTTTGTATCCTCATGATGATCAAGGACAACTAGCGTCCCCACAGTACTTAGCTGCATGTAATGTTTGTTAAACTATTACATGGCTTTAAATGATTGGTAATTTTGGTATTTTAAGAAAATTGAGGGAAAAAGTCGCTAAGAAATACCTTTAAATTTGATGAATGTCCTTAACTAAAAATTTTCTAGAAAACTTAGGACTAATATTAAAAGTTTTAAATTTTGTGTCCTTTTTTAAAATTAGTCAAAAACTTAAGGCCCATCTACTTTGATTGGTTTGAGTTCCTTTTTTTGAAAATTTCCTTAATTTATTGGAATGACCAAGTCTTACAACAGCAAAATTTGGTAAGGGACCATAAAAGATGGGCCCATCTTCTTTGATTGGTTTGAGTTCTTCATAAGTTGGACTGATTGGGGGAGCCCCACTAATTTTCATTGAGTTCAAATAAAAAAAAAAGGAAAAAGAAGACAGACAAACAAACAAATGGTTGTTGCTATCGGATTTTCTGTGAAATTAAAAGGGGTTAGGCTTCAATATCACATCGTTCGAACGTATGACTATATGTCTACACTATATGCAAATAATCCTATACACAACACTCAGTGAAGCTCACCTGATCACCAATTTGAATGGACCATCCATCCCCCTCCCTCCCATGTGTTACTAATCCCTTCAAACTTCCATTGATCCATTGGGACTAAGCGCCTATTTGGATGCACAAAAAAAAAATGTAAGAACATATTGGATGAAGGTAAAATCATTAAATTTGGGGACCATCGATCAAGAATTGGGATGATCTAATGAGCCCAAAATTTTTCAAAGAGACAGAGGTAATCAAGAAGATTTGAGCCCCCACCTTCCCCATGATTGGTGGGATCGGATATGGCCCCCATCAAGTGGTGAGCACATGGCACGCTGGTGATCGGCAAATATCTCCCATAGGCCTACTGTGTGAACGTTTATGTGTGGCCCACCTAAGGCTCCATCAATCGCTGGGTTTGTGTGGGATTGAAAGATCTGGAGGTGACCCACCTATGTGAAAAACTATAGATTCATCAAATCATCCTAGCTGCAAGATTCGTAGCCCTCAATTCAACGATTTTATAAGGTACCAATTTTGTATGATTTTAATCCAACGATCAGTCCCATTTGAAAGGGTGTCAAATGCATAGGACCCTGGACAATATTCGAGGGGGTTAAAGAAGTACGAGGGATTGGAATGGATGGATCATAGGGGACCCCAAGTGGACCCCACATGGTTGTTCGGACAAAAGGTGCAAAGAAGAAACGGGTCCCGAGTGAACCTTTATGCTGGGATCTACAGACCTGCAGTTTGTGGGTCAGGCACATTACATGTTTCCTTTATAAGAAAAAAAAATTAAAGATAAAAAATTAAGTGCATGAATAAAATCCTCCATTTGTAAGGCTAAACAAATTAAAAAAAAAAAAAAACATCCTCGTGAAATAGAAGGCCACTTTATGTAGCTCTACCAAAGCGTAAGTTCATAGACTTCATCTTTTCTATAGAATGGATACACTGAAAACAGTTTTTGTGGAATCATAAAAAATTGCCTTGTTCTTTTATTTTCTGCATTTATAAAAAATAATAAAAAATATAATAATTAAAAAATTCTCTCTATGGAAAATTGTCCCCCTGTACTATTTATTTTCATAGAAAGGCGGTCACACAAACATGCCCTATTGAGGATTAACAATGCCATCTATCTAGTTTCAACTCCTTCGGTAATTTACTTTAAAAAAAATTCCTTGAATTACATAGATTATAATTTGCAGTTGATTTGTCTCATTTTACAAGGGTCCAAGGTAGAGGTAACAGTTGATCCATTTGGATTACTTCTTTTTTCTTTCTCCTTTTGGATATGAACATTTAATGCTAAATATTGTCCTAAATTTGTTAGATGTGTGTTTGAATGGTATTAGTAAGTGTCAAAAAAATAATAATAATAATAACCTCATGACTATCAACATCATCAAAAAATAAATAAAAAGAAATTCTTCTGCGTTCTAGATTTAAGACTTTTAAGTCGTTGATATGATTAGATTGAGGCTTCATTAGCCATAATCCAAATGGTTTTTAGATTCAAAGCCAAAAATTGAATCTTGGATAACTTGAGTCCCTTCTGGGGGCCCATGTGCCCCATAGCCATGTGCCATGTGTTCTAAGCTATCGCTTTCTATAGTCTAGGTTCTGATTTCGTTTACCACCAGCAACTGAATTGTGGCAAGATCATCACAGTCCACGTGGGTATCAAGCAACAGATCCAGTGGGGCCACAATTTTCAATGGCTGGATAGGTGTGCAGCTGCCACCCCGTTTGAGTTGATTTGTACAACTGAATCAATTATTAAAATTTGCAAACCCCACACGCGTTGACAAGGAATCAGACGTCATACCAGGGGAGTCGGAAAGTTTGAAGGTTAGGTGGCACGTTTGTATGTTCACTATTTCGAAAAGAGGTCGAAATTATCACGTTAGCAATTTTTATAATAATTAAAAATATAAAAAAAAGGGAGTTTGTGAAAATATAAAACTCATGTTTGATGTGAATTGATTTTTTTTTTATGAAATGATACAAATGTTGTTTGGTGTAACGGTGGGTTTCTTATAGAAAACAAGCAGTTTTTCTTTTTTTTTTTTTGGTGGTATAAAAAGGCGTCAACTTTTTTCATAGAAATGGAAGTCCAATGGCCCCTCATGAAAATTTCATTTTTAATTTTCACAAGAAAAAGTTTAATGTAACGGTGACATAATAGAAAAATGATTTCGAAAAATTGTGCTACACTAAACACATTAAAAATGGATTTTTTGAAGAAACTATTTTCTTTTTCGAAGAAAATGGTTACAGAAATATGCCTATAAGCATTAAGACTTGCATTTTTACATATTGTAAACATTGACGAAAAAGTGAATGTTTAAAATAACTATTATATAATTTATAAGGACTTTATTCGAAAAATCACCTTAAATCCACACTAAACCAAAAAGGACTCCTAGTTTTATAAGCACCAAAGCGATCACATGGGACCACTTTCATTTTTTTTTAATTCAAATGCAAACAAGTGTCTAAGACCCTCCTGTGTTACTCTTTATATCACAATAAACCTTCATTTTTCTTTTTCTTCCACAAATCCGACCGCCTTGCTTCTCCAACTTTAGAATCTTTGTACTAAGGCATCCAAGGTGCTTCTCTATTGCTTTATTTGGTCCCCACAAACATTTATATTTCATTTTCTAAATATTGTTGAAAATGATGTTTTTCCCTTTTCATTTTCTCTATCCACCCATGTTTGAGTTTGTTTGGTAGAGTTTTTTCTTTCTCGTCAATATTTTTTCGATATCACACACCTATCATCAAAACTTTTTATGCGGCCCACTTGTAGGTCCCATTTGGGAATGAGACCAAGGGGGATAGAAAGATCTATATGAGATCACCCTAAATATCAAGTTTTGCCCAAATCACATATCCTAACTCCTTCATTCGTAGACCACAAATCTAGTCTATTTGAATTGGTACAAAGTCAATCTAACGATACAGTAAATTCGAATTTGATTGAACTTGGGGTGTGTGACTATTAGAGGATCCCTCTGAATTGCAAGATTTGAATTAAGTGATAAATAATCTCACTTAGACTTCTTATGAAAAGTGGTGAAAACTACTTCTTATAGGATTATTTCCTCACCATAGAGTAAGGGATGGATGCACATTAATATTCTCATATATATAGGGAGATATTTATATGCATACATCTCTTAATATTTTAGTGAGGAACACTCCATTTTTTAAACCTAACAAGGTTTGAAAGGTATCATAATGTGTGATAGTTTATCCTTTTACATATTATTACGTTACAAAAAAGGAGTGTCCTTCATCATTTTTGTGAAAGATGTATATACTTAAATATTATCTATATATATGAGAAACGGTCTTATAAGGATGGTCCTAAAAGACCATTGCTCATTCTTTTAGATATTGTGGCCTACGTTACAAGCTATCCAAATATATCCAACACATTACCCCCGTAAATTGCATACGTCTACAAATTTTTTTTCTCATCTGAATAAATTGAACCGTTGAATCAACTGCATACTCATATACATTTAAATAGTATGGCCTATGTTACGAGCCATCCAAATAGATCAAATATATTACCCCTGTGAAGTGCAAACGTCTATCAATTTTAATCTCATCCAAATAGTCTATTCGGATGGACGTGCAGTCGGTCTAATAATCCAATCTATTCAAATGGGTCCGAAAAGTGGTGGACATATGCATTTCAATTATATTGGAATAAAATGATATTGCTATCATTGGACTACCATTTTCCAAAAAAAAAAAAAAAATGAAGGCACCAACGTCAAGTTTGACGTAGGTTTTTTGCCTCAGTCTGGCACAAGCGTCAAATTCAAAGCTTGGTCCCACTACATTTGAAAAAAAAAACTAAAGTGGTCCTATGTGACCACTTCGGTACTTATTAAACGATGGAGGCCCTTTTTGCTTAGTGCCAACTTAAAATAATTTTTTTGGAAAAGATTATCGTAATCAATTTTTTTTATAATGAAAGATAAATCAATGAAAGATGGAAAAATGATTCCCTAATCTAATATTTCAAATACCAAAAAAATTAATTTTTTAGCAGTACATAATACACTAATTTGTCTTTATACATTCGGATATAAAAATCATATGGATCTTTACGTATGCATGCAACAAGACTCCGTCATCACTACCATTGGAAAGCGTACCGTGCACCATCGGTCCAGATGATGATGCCTGATGGTGACACGCTTGACCTTGCATCATGGCAATAACCTTTGATTACAGATGTTCAAGATGAACAATTGTAATCAAATGAGGCTCTCTACGTACTCCCTCCTTAACCTTACTTAATGCGTGAATAGTGATAAAATGTCACACTTATGTGTTGTTGGAGAGAGTGACCGAGAGGCAACGTGACTCTAGGTTTCCTCAATGCAACTGCAATTAGAACCCATTGAATTCAGGTCAATTATTGAAAACTGAAGAAAAAGAAACCAATGAAGATCAATGGTCATTCCTCTCGATTTTGTCAAATAATGAATGTGGTCGTGTGGACCTCGTTAATATATAATATTTCAACATTTTTATTTTTTTTTTTACCTTGTATCTTTCAACTCTCCAACCATTTTAATAATAGGTTTTTTTTATTTGGTAGAGCTCTTTAATTATTGGAGCTTATTTCACCATCAATTTTTAGAAGAGATTTTCTATGACCGGTGTCATTAACTAAGACATTAACTTGACCTGCACATGAAATTCGATGTCGTTCTTTATTGCGACGAGGTCATCTTTGCATGAAAGGTATAAATAATGTTTCACTGGTGCAACTTTATGAGGACATAGGAGAAAAACTTGGCTATTTATATTTATTCATGTTTACGAAAAACAAATGAATCCTTATTGTCTTTTCCTTTTTATTTTTAGATCCACTTAAGATCAATGAAATCTTAAAAGATCGTTTAAGGATGCATAGATAACCATCGAATAATCTCTCATTTAATGAAAACTTTTCATTTTGAAACCCATTTTCGCATAAATTCATAGGAATTCAATTCCACCCAAATAAGTGGTCTTGGCAATTTAATATTTGATAGCCTAAAGTTAATTGGGAAAGTCATTTATTTAATCATATTAGAATGTGCTCACCCCAAATCTAGGCCCCACCTATATTACTCTTGATCCACATGGTGGGCCCCACATGAGGCGGGACAATTTAAATAAGAGAATGCCCTGTCTACAGCCTGATGAAAATGGTAATAAATGGTGTTTAGCATAAGGTTGACATTGTAAATATTAAAAAGATATGTGATTAGAGCACAATAATAAAAGTGGAACCGGAAGAACGACACGGCTTTCTTTAATCTTTATCCAAAGCATATCCATTTGTCTCTCTTCTTCCATCCTTCCTTCTCTCCTTTTGCCACGTTCCATGTCCATCCACCGTTCAACTGCCTTAACTGTCCCTGCAATATCCACCATCTGTTGGCCACAGAAAAGAATACATGCCGACAAAACCGAAATAACAGAAAATTTTTTAAAGGAGGAGGTTTGATACGCGGAACTGACAGAGCTTATATATACCAACCATATGTGTGTGTGTGTGTGTGAGAGAGAGAGAGAGAGAGAGATGGGTGTACTGTGGCCAACATCAAGTAAAACTCGGCCTTGTGGAGTTGTGGGCCCTTGCGGGGTGGGCCATGCTGGGGTATCGACCCGTGATCCGATATAGGACAAGGGATAAGAAACTGGATCTTTTAGTGGGGCCCACTTGTCTGATATATGGATTTAGTGCCATCAATCAATTTATTTTCGTAAGATGAATGGACCATAAAATAGAACAAATGGATACAAATTAGAAAGTGATTTGAGTTAAAAAAGACCAAATAGTGAGGGCCCACATTTTTTTATACCTCGTCTTAGGGTGTTTGGGGCCAACCCTTCAGTGAAGGGAGTACCACAAGTGAGATGAGGGAGACCGCCGGTCAAGATTCCACTTATATGCATGCCATTCATTAATAAAGAAGTCAAATACGATGTATTAAATTTAGAGCTTTAATTAGTTATCAATTCTATTAAATCTTCTTAACCATTGAAGATATTCTGTATCAAAATGAGAAGGATGTGTTGTCCAGCCCTATGGAGCCAATTTGGGCCCCACTGTTGATGGATACAGCCCCTTTAATACTCTTGTCATCTCAGGAATTGACATATGACCCAATTTTACATGAATTATCGAACCCTCACTTACAATTAGATTGAGTCTAAGCAAGTCTTATGATTACAATTCTTTTAACCTTAAAGTTGTTAATTCAAAGGCTAGAATAATATAGAATAATTGATTTTTCAATTTCCCCCTTTCTATAAAGAAACATTTTCATCAGCCCTTGTTCACATTAGTGGGGATACATTTAAGTGGGCCACACAAGCTAGATTGCACATCGTCAATTAGCAGTCTTACTCATAGGAAAATATTCTCCCTTAATCTTTAAATTTTTAGCTTCAAAGTTAAATATATCCTTAAATATATTTCCATCATGATCCAATTTAACCATGAATGATAATATAATTAGAGCACATTTGTGCCACACAATAATGAGAAAGAAGATATATTTTGTAATTTGCTGTGGTTGTTTGTTTGTATATTTTTTTTGCATAAAACGAGAAGAATAAATGATTTTTCCTAAATTTGTGACAAATCAATTTCTATCAGAAAGAAGTCCATATTCCCTTTGAACAATGCTCAAGCTATGTTGTTGCCCATTTTTAAAGCCCTCATTGAAAATGCCTTTTTACCATTAAAAAAAAATCAGTGACTAAAACCCAATGTTGCATTGGCAAATATGTTAACATCAATCCTAGGGCTTAATGCTAAAAACTATAATTTCTTTTTGTTTTTCTACAAAATTAGTGTATGAAAGGGCTTTGATTAATCATAACCTCCAGGTGAGCCCCATTGTAGAGAATAGAAAAGAGATTAAGAAATCATAACAAGGATTGGTTAGTTTCTCACAAACTTGAAATAGACCATTGTCGGTTCCACAATCCACTATAAATTGTTGGGGGAGAAAATAGAAAAGAGATGTAAAAATCATAAAAAGGATTGGTAAGTTTCTCCCAAATTTGAAATAGAACATTGTGGGTCTCACAGTCCACTATAAATAAATTGTTGGGGTAGAAGTAGAAATAGAAATAGAGAAGGGTTTTGAAAAGCAAAGATTGATTGGTGAGCTAGCTATTGCCAAATGTTGAAATGGAACAGGGTAGGTACCACAATCCACTGGAAATTTTTGTGGGGCAAGGGCAAGGGCAAGGCAATCCCAAAAGTTAAGGTGATACACAGATATCATCCTGTGTGTTCTTATCCACTTAAAATTTCATTTCTAAACGGTGGTGGTTTATAAAGGGACCAGACTTGTGTTTCTTGGTCTATGTCCATTTCTGACTGTTATCCCGGAATTTCCGAAATCTCTGCTCTTCATCCCTTCAAAAGAGGAACCGAGAGGAGAAAAGAAAAAAAGCTGCGATTTTTCGCATCCATGGCTGATCTTCTGAGCAAAAGCAATCTATTTTCTCCATACCCGCATCTCTGTCCCTCTGTTTCCCCCAAGAATTCCTCACCTCTTGCTGGGTTTCCTTCTCTGCAGTTCCAGTCTCTGAAATCTTCTACCAATAGAGATTTACTGGGAAGAAATATGGTTCTGCCTGAAGGGCAGTTGCAATACAAGAGAGGAAGCCTCCTACATACACAGGTGTGTGGTTTGTCATCTCCTATTATCTGTTGTCATGGACAACAAGGTGATTTTGATATTGGATTTTGTTGGGGTTCCTTTGTTGTGACCTTTATGAATTTTGCTGGGATTTTTATGAAGCTTGCAGCTGTCAAAAGAAGATTTTTTGGGCTTTTTTGTGATTTTTGGCAGAGGTGGGTTCTTTTTTTTTTTTTCTTGTGAATATTACTTTGATTTTGCAGAAGTTTGGATATGTCGAAATGAGATTTTTATGGGCTTTTTTGTTTTTAAAAATTATGCTGTCTGGAAAATTTTGAAAAAAAAATTCATGATCTGATTCTTTGGGGCTTTTTTGGAAATCTTCGTGTTTGTATACGTATACTAGAGTTTATGATTTGTAGGTCTTGTTCTTCTGATTGTTTATAAGGTTGTATATCTGTTTCATAGGATCAGATGATAACCTGATAGCAGAGAAATAGTTTGGGGGACATATGAGGAACATAACTAGGAAGCCAAGAACAACACATCTTAAATATTCGTAATTTCCTAGGATTGCTGATATGTTGAGATCCTCTAAACAGTTTTGGTCATTGAATTCTTTTGCAAGATTAGAACTTTATGATGAGTTCCATGTGTTATTTTGTTTCTCAATATATAGAGCTTTTCATGGAATTGCAGGTAGGCCTTACCATTGGGAAATCAATGAAATGGTGGGAGAAGGGGCTTCAACCCAACATGAAAGAGATCCAATCTGCCCAAGATCTTGTTGATTCCTTGTTAAATTCAGATAACAAACTAGTCATTCTAGATTTCTTCTCACCTGGTTGTGGAGGCTGCAGAGCCCTACATCCAAAGGTATGCCTAAAAGATCACTCTAATTTAAAAAAATGGGACTGGTTTTCCTTTAGTTTGTAATTTCCTTCTAGAGAAGATGGGAAAGATATAATCTTTATCCATTTAAAGAAAGATCTGATCTTTATCCATTTTTGCACGCTTTCATTTTCAGATCTGTCAAATTGCTGAGCAGAATACAGATGTTCAGTTCCTCCAAGTGAATTATGAGGAGCATAAATCCATGTGCTATAGCTTAAATGTCCATGTTCTTCCCTTCTTCCGTTTCTATAGAGGAGCCCAAGGTCGCCTATGCAGCTTCAGCTGCACAAATGCTACAGTGAGTCTCCTTTTTCAGAGAAAAATCTTCTTTCCTTTTGTGCAGTGTCTCATGTTTCTGTGTCTGTGTTTTTTCACAGAAACCAACTTGGAATATAAGGTTTTCTTAGGTCTTCCATTCAAAATATTTTTGGGCTTCCTGTTGAAATTTTTTGCCAAATCCTTTCATAGGCAGATGGGTTTCCTTCTCTTCTTCACACCTTTTTCAAAACGGACATTGCTTTTTCCTAGTTCTGAAACTTCTGTAGTTCAGTTGGGAATTTTTGTATATTATACCAGGTTTTAATCTGCTTTGCTTTGTCTAGGGAACTGATTTTTAAGCCCACTTTTTGTGATATCAAAGATCCAGTCTTCCATTGAAAATCTATTTAGAGTTTGGGTTTTTTGTTGAAGTTTTTATGATTATTATAATTATCAAATCCTTCTAGTGGTTATTTTTGTCAAATCCATTCATAGGGAAATGGGTTTTCCTTTTCTTCACATCTTTCTCAAAACCCATATGGCCTTTACCTAATTTTGTTATTTCTGAAGTTCAGTTGGGAATTTTTAGATATTTTACTATATCTTATTTCTCTTTCCTTTCTATAGGCAACTGATTATTGAGTCCCTTTTTTGATGTCACAGATCAAAAAATTTAAAGATGCATTGGCAAAGCACAGCACAGATCGTTGCAGCCTTGGGCCACCAAAAGGCCTAGAGGAAACAGAGCTCTTAGCTTTGGCTGGAAACAGAGATCTTTCATTCAACTACACAGCAAAACCAGTACCTGCTCCTGCCCATGAGATGGCTGAAGCAGCTCCCTCAAGCCTTATGCTCCCACTCCCTTTAATCCGAAAGGCCATCACCACTCAAGAATCTCAAGACAAGGCCCTTGTACCAGCAGGGAGATGAGGAGGAAACACATTCTACCATCTTTCTGTACATAATAAGTATGTGAGAGAGAATACAAGTTCTGTAATTTGTACATAATAGTTATACAATAGTTGCAGGCTTTGGTTTTTTTTTTCCTCTTATTAGCCTGCAGTTGTTGGTAGTTGTAGAGAGAGAGAGAGAGAGAGAGAGAGAGATCCATCTTTATTATTATTATTTTTTGCTTTGTGGGTATTGGGTGGTCTGCTCATGTGATTGTATACAGTGGAAGATGATCCTTTTGTGTCATTCAGGCTCCTCTTTTGATGGGAAAAGGTTATTCTTTACTGATGGAGAAGACCCATGTATGATTTCAGCTTTTCATCCAAGTTCAGATGGGGGACTTGAATGAAATGAAGCTAGTGGAAACAATAGGAGTTTGCTTTTTCGCTTTTTCTTTTTCACTTTCTCTTTTGTCCAGAAGATAAAGATTGAGAGATCTTCTATTGTGATCCTGATAAGGTTGTATACTTTTGTACCGTCCTATAAGACCCTTTCATTTGGGAAATCCAGTTTTCCATGTACTAGTGGTTGATTTTTCATCTAATGAAATGAGTGGCGCTTTTATTTTACATTTGCTTTTGTTTGAATGGAAAAGTAGACGTGGAATGGATAGAGGTGGTTGCTTAAGGGTTAAGATATGGAGGAGGAATCGATGGAAAGTGGATGAGGTTTGCGTGTTTTGTGAGGCATGAACGTGGCAAAAGTGCAATGGAAGGAGGAAAAATAGCTGTTTCGGTGGCCCTGGATGGTGCCATGGACTCATGGTACATCTTTTGGAATTTTTCTCTTTGGAAGTTTTCAAAGGTGCGTGTTATTGCCGGGCTAAAAGCCCTTTAAAAGTACAAAACGGGCCAGAAGAATTGGATTACAATATCATGATAGTGTAGGCCTTTGGCCTTTTTCCAAGGACTTCTCTTCGGGCAAGATTGGCAATCAAATGCCCTCAAGTAAAGGAGTTGTCCATAAAATAATGGAAAGCTCATGTTTTACAATTATAAATTTCTAACATTTAAACCAATATTTTTATTTTCGAGGATCTTTATATCTGTCCTCCTTAATAAGATTTGGAAATCTCCACTTTCGTAGATTTGCACATTGAAATGAATTTTTCTTAATGGAATGCATTGATATAAAGAAATATCAATGGAAATTCTTAGTTATACATAAGGAATCCTCATATTTGCAGTTTCATCACCTTTGAAGCGTTGTTATGAAATAGCACCATCTGAAGCCAAGGTTTTGGTGATCAAACCAGTCACCAGGTGTGGCTTTCTCATGGTGGACAATATTCCAAAGAGTCCGGATCCTCAGCAAAAAATCGCACGGTGGTGGGGCTAATCAGATCTTGTCACATCACTGGTGTGATCTTGTCACACCATTGGTGATCAAACCAGTCACCAGGTGTGGCTTTCTCACGGTGGACAATATTCCTAAGAGTCTGGATCCTCAACAAAAAATCGCGTGGTGGTGGGACTAATCAGATCTTATCATATCATTGGTGGGCAATCTATCATGTCAATGTGCTCGCGTATCTGTAAGGTTTATCTCACTGATTCTCAATTTTATTCCAAAATAACAGCTGTTTGGTTTGAAACAAACTTGAATAGGGGACCCAGAAAGAGCACCTTTGGTTTGGGCATTGTAATGGGGCAATTGCTTTACATAGATTTAAACTGTTGGACCTGTCAGAAAATAGATGGAATCACCTCCATATTAGTTCCAGACAAACTTGAGCTTGGCCTTTGTTGGATGGGGTCACCCTGAAATTTCCTCCAGATGGACGAATAGTATTCTCCTTTTGATGTATTATTTTGGCCATGAAGCAGGAAGTTGGCACCTGTCATGTGGTGATCTATTGTAGGGGTAGACACAAAGGGTAGCATGTATGAGCCTAATCTGGCCTGACCCATTGACTTGTCTATTGGGTCTGGGTTTTGGTGAAGGTATAAGTCGTGTGGACGCGTCACGCTCAGAAGATGCTCAGAAGATGTTAATGGCTTATAAAGCTAAGCATTGACCAAATCTGAATGCAACATGTTTATGATTGAGGATGAAAGCGTCAACCCATGCCCTAAAATCCCGGGCAATCTAGATTTTTATTCCCTGCCTCTTTCTACCTGCCCATGAAAACATGTGGTTGCCTTCACAAAAACAAGGCACAAAAACAAGGATTATACTTTAGAGTTCATATTTAGGTTTGTTAGTGTCAAGCTAGCATTTAGATCTTAAACACTGATTTGAGCTCCCATTCATACCAAAGGGCCGGGACCCCACCCCCCCCCCCCCCCCCCCCCCCCCCCACACCCAACAACACAAAAAATAAAAAATAAAAAATAAAAAAACTGCCCATTCACATGAGGAAGGCATAAGTCAAATAGGGACTATTTTAAACAATACTCACCAAAATAAATTAATAAGATAGACGTTGGTTTTAATCTAAAGTTTCACATGTCATCTGGACATCAAAGGATGAGAAATGGTCCCATTTTTTGGGACAACAACGATGATGGACCATTATCAGCCAATTTAATATTTGTGGGGTTCACTTTTATATGATCGAACAGACCATCCAAACACAAAATGATACCTCCAAAGACAATCCTATGCACCCATGAATTGAACTCTACATCACATATGATGATAAGCCCAATGATGCATGCTGAAATCCGGTATGAGGGAGATGAAATGAAAATTTGGGGCCTTCCACGTTGAGCTGATTTTGGGTCTATTCAACTAACTATTCATCAATCAATGAAATGTCAACTTTCTCTAACCCTAGAACAAAATTCAATTGATCATTCAAGCCTTAGGCTCATTTCCCAAGCCAGTCCACTAGGACATAACAAGGAAAAGGTCATATGTGAACCACCAAATTCAAGACACTTCATTTCTACAAATTATTATATGTTGAAGCCTCCTTTTCATTGTTCAGGACTTCATGGTAATGTAGCACTTTTAGACTTTGATAAGTTAAATATTTGATTATTATTTTTTTAATGATAGCTTCGGTTAAAAAAATTAAGAGCCTCCATGCATCTTGCATTTTATGCTTTTAAAACACCCTCTAATCAGGAACAAAGAGGGTGGGTTTGTCATTTTGCTATTGACATCTCTCTATGGCCATCCTCCACGTATGAGGGAATCGGTGGTGAGATAAAAGATGGCCATTTGTCAGCAAAAATGGGTTTATGAAATGACAGGTATTGGGTTCAACATCTCATAATCGACCACCAGTGAGGTCCAAACTTTCCTTAATAAATAAATGTTCAATTCCATCTCTATCTGGTTTCAGACCGCTCAGGTTTTATGTAACTTGTGAGATATCAGAGTACCAGTCCATTAAGAGTGTAGTTTCTAAAATTTTACAGTTTTTAAATGATAAATCTAATCCAATGAAGTATTCATTGCATCAATAAAGTGGAAAGCCTAATTGCAATTAAGTAGAGCCAAAGAATAATTGGTTTGAGCATGTACGGTGTCATTGGGTAGTCAAATCAATGGAGTGTCTGTACATCACAAACTCTTCCCATTGGACGGCGGGCGATATGGATTCATTAAAATCTTCAATTGTTTTTTTTTGATGGTAGGGAGGTCGTTGAGATGCTGAATTAGAAAAGCTGTAGTAAAAGGAATTGATCTATCCTTTCCTTGGCCCTCACATTATTTTAGGCTTCTAAATTTTATCTCATTCGCTTTCAGTTATATGTAGAACTTTTAATCATGTAGCGGATTGCATAGCCCAATGGGCTGTAAAGGGTTCTATCTTTTCTGTGTAATTTGATATCCCTTTTGAGTTGGTGGAATATTTTCTCCTATGAGTGCAACTCCATGTGGCCACCTTTTGTGATAGTTTTACTTGTTGCGGAAATGCAATTAGAACAACGTTGGCTTTGGAGCAAGTGTAGGGATTCGTGACTATCTATAAGAGATTGGTCATGTAAGATTTACTCTTCACCATCCAAAAGTAAAAATAAACACCCTTAATGTGGAAGATGATAATGAATGATTTAAGCCTAGTAATATGTATGCACTCCGATATCTATTTATAGGCTTTGGCTTATTGGGTGATAAACTCAAAATCAAATTAGATAGAGACTTGGATCAAGTTCTCTTAATCTGAATTTGATTAGAGAAATGTGTATTATGATAGGCTCCTGTTATGATTTTGATATCACATGTTGTGCAAATATATGAATTCCAAGATCAATAAAGAATCAACCACACATAGGAAGAGACACAGAGATTTACGTGGTTTACCCAAATATGGCTATATTCATAGCACAGAGACGATCATCTTCACTATGACAAGTAAAGCATACAGAGACTCACATTCTTTCATATTGTCTCTCATACGTGGTGTGGGAACACCACGGGTAAGAAAGCTCTCACCTCTCTTTAATTATAAGATTTAAGGTTACATACTATACACATATATAATTTCCGCTTTCTTGATCATAAAAAAACTCCGATATAATTGCTAAAATACCATTGACCTTAAACTGGTCACTGGCTAACCCAGTGGACTGATCCAGCTAAACCGCAATACAAGAAATAAACCCAACAATCTCCACCTTGACTTAGATTCCATACAACTCGAGCTACCAAGAGATAAAACTAGTAATGTCTCCACATACTTAGTTGAGTGGTATGTCACTGCACCTACGATGCAGTCTTCTTCCTTCAACACTTTCACATATTGAACCAGCACATGAACTTTTAGCAGAGTTTATCTTCTCGCCACACCTCGAACTTAAAGATCGAATCCATTGACGAATCTGAGTGATATCGATATCTAAATCACTCATTATCTTGTCTCATCTTCAAGATTACTATGAAAATCCAATCACCAGAGGCATGCAAGCAAAACAAATTAGGACTATGAATCCAGATGACTTCATAATTGCAGAACCACTTCTGCTTCCGAGCAGTCAAACACTCTATTTAACCTGGCCTTCGATCAATCAAACACATGTGCGACAATTGCTGATGCATCAGCTCCTCCTTGCTACTTCTTCATTGTCTTGGCTTTGGCGAAATGAATGGCATCACATTTGATCTAGAAACATATGAATCTCAAACGAACAACTTCGTTTTAATCTGCAAACCCTTTGCAACTAAGCCGATGACTCCTATTATTGGGTTTGCAATTACAACCAAGTTGAGTCGACCCGATTATGATCTGAACCCACATCTGTTCAGATCTTCTCTACTATACAAATCTAGATTTCTCTAGTTTTAGGCTAGTCGGGAGCAACAATCTTCTTTTTCAAGTTTTCTGCACCAAGTTGTAGATTTCGTCACAACGAGCATGCTGGAAGAAATGGATTTGAAATCCGACTACGGATGGTTCCAATATTGCAAAAATAGTTTTATGCGACCCTAATTTGGTCAAACTTCTTGTTGACCGTCAAATAACCAATCTTCTTCCACAAACACATAGATTTACTCGAAATGAATCCATAGGTGCAAACGGATCTCCGATCAGATGTCGTATGATCAAGATATTAAAAAAAAAAAAACAAAAAACAAACAAACTTCTGTCGTCGATCCAGTCAAGTCTACCTTTGACCGTACGATCCACTGATGTGGGATGGCATCAGGGCTCTGCTAGCGGGCTGGACTACTGACAGGTCAGACTAACCCAACCTAGAACTGACCCAACTGAAAGTCTGCCTGGACTTCTATTCTACGGGTCAAGTCTGAACGACCTAAGCCAAACCCGACCTACCGAAATCCCTTCTGCCTCCTTCCCGGTTCTACAATAGGGATAGAATAACTCGCTGAAACCCTCTTCTTGGTAACGTCAGACAGGGACGGCGACCAGCGGTAGTTTCGCGGCTAGTCCGGAGACCGCCCTCACGGACGACACTCTATGACTGGCGGCAGCAGCTAGCGAGGACGAGGACGGCAGGGAGTAGCCGTTTTTTTTTTTTTTTTTTTACAGTGTAGCTGGACAAAACCCTTCTTTGGGCTTCTTCCTCAAGAGATCTGGTAGCCAAACCCGAGAACCCCAAAGACTCTTTTTCTTCTTCTCCAGTTTGCAAGCGGCAAAGCTGTGGCCCACAGAGATCAAATAGCTGATCTCCTCCTTTTTGTTTCCGTATGAACCAGATTCAAATTGCCCAAAGACGATTCTCCATTGATCTTCGTGCTCACAACCTCCAAGCTCTAGGAAACCCTAGCTATGCTTTGATACCACTTGTTATGATTTTGACATCACATGTTATGCATGTATATAAATCCTAAGATCAACAAAGAACCAACCACACACAGGAAGAGATACAAAGATTTATGTGGTTCACCCAAATAGGGCTACATCCATGGCACATAGACGATCATCTTTACTATCATAAGCAAAGCATACAGAGACTCTCACTCTTTCACATTGTCTCTCTTACATGGTGTGGAAATACCACGGGCAAGAGAGCTCTCACCTCTTTTCAACTGCAAGATTTAGGGTTATAGACTATACACATATATAATCTCCGCTTTCTTGGCCACGAAGAAAGCCCTGGTACAATTACTAAAATACCATTAACATTAAACCGGTCACTAGTTAACCCAGTGGACCCATCCAGCTAAACCAAAATACAAGGCATAAACCCAGCAGCCCCATGGGGAAGGGCATCTAATTTTCTTTTGATTGGGAATGTCCAAAATAGAGTCTAAAATAGGAGTAAGACTCTAGATCCTCTACCATGGGTGTCTTACAAAAGCTTTTCTTAGTGGAGGGGGTGGTAACTCCAAAGTTTTGCCACATAGTGATTTGCTTAAAACGTATGTATGCACTTCTAGTATTATATGAGTTTATGTCAAATTTTACTCTAATATAAATTATTCTCATTAATTATATTAATCAATTATATATTTATATTTTTGGAAGACCAACTCTTAATGGAGTAAAATCTAGAAATATTCCGTTCTCAAAGTAGGGTGTTCATTTTTGGTGACTTGGATTTTCTATAATCAAGCTCCACTCAAGCTACCCTGTGAGACACCAATAGATCTGGACCCCGAAATATGTTGAGGCTCCACTCAAGCCCACATGTAAATGCATCCCATTTGTTCTGATTTGATGTGCAAGGGTATTGCTTGGACTTCCAACAGTGGTAAAGGTCAAATTTTACTCTATACATGTGGGCTTATTTGGAATAATCCAAATAGTTAATCTGAAGGGCGATGCACAGGTTATCATGACTGTCACCAATATTCTTCTGTCATGCATATGGAGACTCAAACTCACACCATCACTAATATTAAAAAGAAAGCCAAACAAAAAAAAATAACACATAAGAGGCGTAGGAAACACATCCATCCGGAAAACAATAACAGTTATTGGTTGAACATTTGAATCCATCTTGTCAGCTCGTCTTGTGGATATCGATTTTGCAAACCAATGATGCAGGGTTCCCTAAAACCTAACCCTTAACCTAAGCTTTGTATCTCAATTCCCAAGCTATTGACCTTGGTCACAAAAAAGAAAGGGTCATAAAAGAAAAACCATGGTCAAAAGACCATGGGTATTCTTCTCAAAGCATTAGGGCTCCTTTTACTTGTTCAAGACTACATGCTATTATAGCTCTCGTGACTTTGGGTCATTAAAGCTTTGATTAGAAACTAAAAGCAGCCTCCATCATGCATCTTAGGCTTTCCAAAGAATCCAAACAACCTTTAATTAAAAACGAGGAAAGTGGGTTTGTCACCCACTTCCGACATCTCCCTCTGGCCATCTTCCATGTATAAAAGAGGGTGGGATTCGGTGGGAGGGCAAAAGATAGGCATATGTCAACTGTTGGGTCAGGTAATGACAGGTATTGGATTCAACATATCTCATAATCAACCACATGTGAGGTCCAAAACTTCTCTTATGAAAGAAATGAGCCGATTTCAAGCAGACAACAATTTCATTTTCTTATACGACACCTTTTTGAGATTATTATGACCCTTCTTTTTTTTTAACAAAAATCTTTTTATGACTTGTGAGCCATGGTCTGTGGTCTCCAAAATGCTGTATATTTCTCTAAAAATAAAGTATGTTTTGAGATTGTCCTATTTTGGTGATCAAACCAACCACTTGGTGGGGCTTTTTTATTATTGAATTTTGTCTTGTATTCCTGTTTAACCGAATTGATCATCTGGGTTAGCCAAAACCGACGTTTAGGGTTAGGGGTATTTTAATTATTAATATGGGTTTTTGTATTGACTAAGAAAGCAGAAATTATATATATTAATAAATTGCAACCCTTAATCCTAGAAGATGGAAATGAGATCATTATAGATGAGTTCTCTCCTCCGTAGATGCAGGTAAAATTGCCGAACCACGTAAAATTATTGTGTTTATGTATATTATTGCTTGATGGTATAATTGTGTGTATTCATAGTGATTGATCCATAAATCATAGGTAGTTTCGCTGTGCCACTTTTTCCAACACTTATGTTGGACAATATTAAAAAAAAACAGCTCAATTTGGTTTGACAAACTTATGGATCAAGGGTCCAAAGAGAGCACTGCTGGTTTGTGCATGGCGCAGGGGCCAATTTCTTTACAAAGATTTAAAACATTGGACCTTTAAGAATGTAGATGGAAATAGCTCAATATATATTAGTTTTTGTTTTTTGGTAACCCCTGGGACCATGAGACTTGCATGTGAGGTGATGGAAATTTGTGCATGCAAGGAGATACAAACACAATTCGCAGATGTGAGGTAAAGAGAACTTGCACATATGATGAGACACCAATATAACCTCACACATGCAAGATGATGGAAGCTCACAAGTCCCAGGAGATAAAGGCACAAATCACACGTAATGAAATAAAAACTCACATGTGTAAGGGCAGAAGAGGTTAGGTTTGAAATCTGAAACCTAGCCCTCTCAGTGAAATCATACACTCCTTACTACTAGGTGAGGAGCCATTCCTTGGCTCAACATTAGTTCGAGACAAAGTTAAGCTAGTCCTTTGTCCGATTGTGTCACCTGAGAAATTCCTCCTAATGAAAGGCTACTATTCTCTTGAAGTGTTTTTTAACCAAGAAGCAGGAAGTTGGCACCTGTTTGGTTTTCATGTTGTGGTCTACCCTAGGGGTAGACACGTGTTTGGACCTAATCTGGCCTGACCCATTTACTCAACTACTATTGGGTCTGGCTTTTGGTTATGGCATAAGTATTATGGTTGGCTCAGGCTCAGACGATTGGCTCAGTGGATTACAGAGCTAAGCATTGACCAAATCTGAATCCACCATGTTCTCTGTTTTTTGGTAAGACTGAATCCAAGATGTTCATTATTGAGGTTGAGAGTGTCCGTTTATGCCCTAGAACCCCAGGCAATCTACATTTGTATTGCCTTGCCACATGTGGTTGCCTTCACCAAAACAAGGAATATATGTGCTCTATAGTTCACATTTAGGTTTGTTAGTGTGTTAGGCCCTGGTCACTTGGAGAGCATTTGGATCTTAATCATGGATTTGAGCTCCTCATTCACATGAGGAAGGCCAAGTGAAATATGGGACAGGTCTCTGTCTTAATCATTACTCACAAAAATAAATAAGTAAAGGATGATTCACATTTGTTTTAATCTAGTTCCATTTGTCATCTGGACATCAAAGGACTGAAAATGTTCCCATGCTGCTATCAATGCATCAGTTGTTAGGTTTATGTCTTGTATTCCGGTTTAGCCGGATGAGTCACTGGGTTAGCCAGGGACTGGTTTAAGGTCAAGGGTATTTTGGTAATTGTACCGGGGCTTTCTTGGTGGCCAAGAAAGCGGAGATTATATATATGGATAGTCTGTAACCCTAGATCTTGCAGCAGCAGCGGCGGCGGCATTAGTTGCCCGTGGTGCTCCCACACCACGTAGGAGAGATGAGGTGAGAGTGTGGGAATCTCTTGTATGCTTTACTTGTCATAGTGAAGATGTTCGTCCTCCTGTGCCCGTGGATGTAGCCCGGTTTGGGTGAACCACGTAAATCTCGGTGTCTCTTCTTGTGTGTGGTTGATTGTTGATCTTGTGTTCCGTGGATGCGCACAACGGGTGATTGTCAAAAAATCACAACAATTGGTATCAGAGCCAAGGTTGGTGTTCCTCGAGGTTTCTGAGCGAGGTGGAGATCGCTCAGTGGCTTGGAGGTTGTGCGCATGAAGATTAACTGAGATCAGGTTCGTGATTTCTGGTTAGGCCACCATCGGAGAAGAAGTAGACGAGATTGGGTTCTCCGGTCTCGCTGGATCGGAAGAAAAAGGATTCACACTGTTTCAGATCTGGAGTTAAACTGCTGTGGTTGTTGTCTGATCACAGATGGTAAAGGAGAAGACCGGCGCATGTTGATCTGTGATGAGCCATTGGAGAAACAAGCTTTTCTTTGTTACAGTAACAGAGAACTGGGAATGAAGAAGACGGGAAGAACAAAACAGTAACAGAGAAGAACTGGGAATGAAGAAGACCGGAAGAGAAAACAAAAAAAAAAAAACGCTGCAGATAATCCGGAAGCAGAGAGAGAAATTGCAGAGAATTTCTCGGTCCTGATGCTGCGGAGAAGAGAAAAACCGGGAAGAAAAAAAAAAAACACTCACCGAGATTTTCGCCGGAAAGCTCGCCGTCTCCGTCGCCCTCGCCGGATCCCTGCATCACCGGACTGGCCGCTGCAACCGCCGCCGTTCTTGCCAACTCGCCCCTGCCGCTACTGCCGTTCTGCCGCGCGCGCGCCCCTGTCCGGAGTCATCAGGCCCAGCGCAGTCGCTGCCGCCGGTCGCAGGCGCCAGACGCCGATCGGTGGTCGTCATCGCTGCTGTACCTCGCCGCCGGGCCCACGCCGCTCGACTCCGGACTGTCGCCGCGGACGAAGAAGACAGAGTGCCCTGGTCTCTGTTGCAGAAACAGAGGAAGGAAGAAGGAGAAGAAAGTGGTCGGGTCCAGATCCGGGTCAGGTCAGGTGCAACCTGACCCGACTGCAGTCCAGTCCAGAGGCAGTAACAGCGGGTTCGGGTCAGGTCAGGTGCGACCCGACCCGATTTCAGTCTAGCCCAGCAGTTCCGAGGTAGTTTGGATCCAGGTCAAGTCAGGTCCGACCCGACCCATTATCAGCAGGTCCAGCCCAGTCAGCAAGTTCAGGCCGGGTCAGGTCAGGTCCAACCCGACCTGTCTGCAGTCGGCCCAGCCCAGCGCAAACGGACAGTTCAGTTCCGGGTCAGGTGAACCCGACCCGGGTTCGCTCCAGAAGCCCAGCAGACAGTGCAGTGACGTCAGCAGTGACGTCAGCAACGGTCAACAGGCAGGTTTGACCAGATTAACGGCTGAAATTGTTTCTGTGATATCTTGATCGTCCGATGTCCGATCAGAGATCCGTTTGTGCCTACGGACTCGTTTCGAGCAGATCTACGCAGTGGAAGAGGTTGATTGGCTGTTTGATAGTCAAGGAGGAGGTTTGATCGATTGGAGCGTAGAAACTTGTTTTTACGTTATCGGAGCCATCCTGAGTCGGATTTCAGATCCGTTTCTTCCAGCGTGCTCGTGGTGACGAGATCTATAACTTGATGCAGAAATTTGGAGGAGATCTGAACAGATGTGGATTCAGGCTTGAATCGGGTCTACTCGACCTGGTTGTTGTTGCAAACCCAATAATAGGAGTCGCCGGCCTAGTTGCAAAGGGTTTGCTGATTCAAACGAAGTTGTTCGTTTGGGGTTCACATGATCACATGTGATGATATTCATCTTGCCAGAGCCAAGCCGGAAAAGCAGCAAGGAGGAGCTGATGTATCAGCAGTTGATCGGAGGCCCAGTCAAATGGAGTTTTTGACTGCTCGGAGGCAGAGGTTGTTCTGCAATGGAGTCATCTGGACTTGTATTCCCGATCTGTTTGCTTGCATGCTTGTGGCGATTGGATCTTCACAGTGATGTTGAAGATGGGGCAAGATGGTGAGTGATTCAGATATCACTCAGATTCGTCAATGGTTTCGAGCTTCTAGTTCGAGGTGGAGTTTGACGAGGGTATGAACTTTGCTCAAAGTTCATGTGCTGGTTCAACATGTCAAAGTGTTGAAGAAGACTGCATCCCTGGTGCAGTGACGTGCCATTCAGCAGGGTACGTGAAGACATTGCCGGTTTTATCTCCTAGTAGCTCGAGTTGTACGGAGTTGTACGGAATTCAAGCCAAGGTGGAGATTGTTAGGTTTATGTCTTGTATTCCGGTTTAGCCGGATGAGTCACTGGGTTAGCCAGGGACTAGTTTAAGGTCAAGGGTATTTTGGTAATTGTACCGGGGCTTTCTTGGTGGCCAAGAAAGCGGAGATTATATATATGGATAGTCTGTAACCCTAGATCTTGCAGCAGCAGCGGCGGCGGCATTAGTTGCCCGTGGTGCTCCCACACCACGTAGGAGAGATGAGGTGAGAGTGTGGGAATCTCTTGTATGCTTTGCTTGTCATAGTGAAGATGTTCGTCCTCCTGTGCCCGTGGATGTAGCCCGGTTTGGGTGAACCACGTAAATCTCGGTGTCATAGTGAAGATGTTCGTCCTCCTGTGCCCGTGGATGTAGCCCGGTTTGGGTGAACCACGTAAATCTCGGTGTATCTTCTTGTGTGTGGTTGATTGTTGATCTTGTGTTCCGTGGATGCGCACAACGGGTGATTGTCAGAAAATCACAACATCAGTGCTAAGTGGATGGTTATCTACTGATTCAACATTTGTGAGGTTCACTGTTGTATGATCAAATAGATCTTTTGAACAAGAAGTGGTTTGAAAATGGCTCCAAACACAATGCTATACGCTCATGAATTCAACTCTACATCACACGTGATGATGGCTCCAATGATGCGTAGGCTGAAATCTGATATGAGTGAGATGAAATGAAAATTCTGGGCCTCGCGCTAACTCATTTTGGGTCATCCTAAAATGATGAGTGACCATTAACTCTTTTTGGGTCATCCTAAACTCATGAGTGACCATTCTCACTATTCAACCGTAGCTGAGTAATTATCAATCAATGAAAGGTCAACTTTCTCTAGTCCTAGAAGAAAATCCAATTGATAATTCAAGCCTTTGGCTAAATTCCCAAGCCATTCTACTCGGCCATAACAAGGAAAAGGTCATTTAAGAACAACCAAGTTCAAAATATTCTTAATTCAACACATTATTATTGTATGTTTTTTTTTTGGGTGCACATTCATTAGAGAGAAAATAAAAGAACAACTAGAAAAAGCAGCTAATTAGTCTCCAGACAATAAAACAGAAGCCCTTTCCCAACTAACATCCTATCTAATAAAGTAAAAAATTAGGAAGCATATGAGCCTGCTCATTCAAGATCTTAGGAATATAATCAAAGTCAACATCACAAAATAAAAAAACTAAAGGCTTTAATATCTAGAATGATGGGATTTATGGACCAGTCACGATCTCCCTTTAGAGCTTGCATCACCTCTTTGGTATCCAACAAAACATACGCCTTGTCAAAACCATTTCTCATTGCCTTTTTTAATGCGGTTAAAACCACCCTCGCTTTAGCCTATTTTGAAGAGGCAAATTTGGGCCATTGGATAGCACCTGCATCCACAATAGTATCATTTAACATCAAAACATATCCAAAGGTAGAGTTCCCTTCCTTGGCCTCATAGGCCGCATCCAAGAATGTTACAAGTTCTTTTTGTTAGAAATCACTCTAGGGACCTCATCAAGTTTTTTATCTTTTAGTGAGAAATGATCACTACATTGGCTAGTGGGATATTCAAGCAGCTTGTGTGCTAATCCAATGATCTCATAGGGATCTAGCAATCGACCACTATGAAGGAAGTCAATTCTACCTTTTCAAATTGTTCATCACGTGGAAAGAACTTACATTTTTTAGTAATCATCACTAAGAGGAGGATTTGGGCAGTCTATGATGGATCCGGATGAGGAGACTCCGTCACGTGGCCGGATATCTATGTGCGTTCCGGTGATGGGAAGCTCCGTGGAACTCTTCGCCTCTTATCTTTCCTACGGGAATGGAAAGAATAATGATGTTCATCCCAAACCCTAGGGCTCCCTTATCCTTATATAGACAAGTCCCGAAGAGTCACACTTACTAGAGATATCTTCTACCAGAAGCCCACATCCACTGATCCTATTGGGAGTCTTATTATGGGGCCCATATCAAGTCTTACACTAAAGTGGGATTGCATCTCTGTTGGCATCTGCCCTGCTTGATCTGACGTGGGACCCGTGGCATGCGGGCCACACGATTTCCTACAATTTCCCACTTGGCACGAATGCCATGTACATCAAATATTTCTTAGTCTCATACGCATCACATGCCTTGCAAAAACCTCTGCAGGCAAAGCCTTGGTGAGAGCATCAGCCATCAATTCTTCTGAAGGCACATAGAAAATTTCTATATCATTCTTTTCAGCCTTCTCTCTAACAAAGTGATATTTTATTTCAACATGTTTTGATCGGCTATTAATCCTTTGCTTATTCACCATAGAAATGGTCGACGTACTGTCTATGCTCATTGGGACAGGTTCCTTCTCATTTATTACCTCCAAATCACACAGGAAGTATTTTAACCAAAGAGCCTCCTGGACTGCTGTACTGCAAGCTATATACTCTGCTTCGGCTATTGACATAGTCGTGGAGGTCTGTTTCTTGCTACCCCAAGAAATTGCACCTCCTCCGAGGGTAAGCACATAGCCGGTTGTTGACTTTCTCTAGTCTAAATCACAGGCCCAATCAGCATCTGAGAAGCCGCGCAGTTCCAGGACTTCACCTTGATAACATAGGCGAAGATTCACTGTTCCTTTGATGTACCGCAGAATCCTCTTAACTGCATACCAATGCGGTAATCCTGGGTTACTTAGGAATCTGCTTACGAGACCCACGGCGAATGCAAGATCTGGTCTCGTACACAGCATCGCATACATGATGCTGCCCACAATTTGAGCATAAGGTTTTGATCTCATCATTTCCCTATCCTGCTCATTTGTGGGTCCTTAATCGCTTGACAATTTTGTGCTCCTGCAGATGGGAGTATCAATTGGTTTACAGTTAGCCATATCAAACCTTTTTAACACAGCTTCCAAATAGGATCTCTGTGATAAAGTCAATATCCTATTCGGACGATCACGGGTTATTTCAATGCCAATGACATACTCTGCCTCACCCATGTCTTTCATCTCTAATCTTGACTTTAACCATTGTTTGATTTCATTTATGGCTTCCAATTTATTACTGGCGATCAAAATGTCATCCACATATAATGACAAATATAAATAACTACTCCCACTGCGTTTAATATAGAAACATGTGTCTGCATTATTGGGGACAAATCCTATTTCACATATGGCCTGATGAAATTTTTTATACCATTGTCTTGAGGCCTGTTTTAATCCATATAATGCCCTATTAAGTTTGTATACTTTGTCCTCATGACCTTGCACCACAAAACCCTCGGGTTGTTTCATACAAATTTCTTCTTCTAATTCGCCGTTCAAGAATGCTGTTTTTACATCCATTTGGTGCAATTCAAGGTCACGACATGCTACCAATGCTACTAAGGTTCGTATGGATTGGAATTTTACAACCGGAGAAAATATCTCCTCGTAATCTATTCCTTCCACTTATGTGAATCCCTTAGCAACTAACCATGCTTTATATTTATCCAAGGATCCATCCTTTTTAAATTTCTTTCGAAGAACCAATTTACATCCAATGGCTTTCCGATCTTTAGGTAGATCTACCAATTGCCATACTTGGTTCTTTTCAATTGATTCCATCTCCTCTCTCATAGCCTCTAGCCAACACTGCGCATCCTACGCTTTGACCGCTTGAGAGTAGGAGGTTGGATCCAAATCTTACACGGTTTCTAATAAACTGCAATAATCACCTAGATATACCGGTTGTTTCCTCGCCCGAATCGGTTTGCCAACTGGCTCATCAGGTTGTTCAATCACCTCAAGTGGGCCCTGGCCAAGAATTTTAGGTCCAACGTTCTCTTCGTCGGAACCCCCACTTGCTTGAACCCCCTTGCACATAGAGATTTCATATAATTCCACACTCTGTGGTCTTACTCTAGGACTGACCGTCGGATCCTCAAGGAAAAACACATCTCGGCATTCCATGATTATCCTATTATCGTGATCATACACACGATATCCTTTAGAATGTAATGGGTAGCCAACAAAAGAACAATTTTTCTTCGTTTTTGCTTGCAGTTTATGCCTTTCCTGTGGTGGTAGCAGGACGTGTACAGGGCAGCCCCAAACTCTCACATGTTCTAATTTTGGTTTGGTACCAGTCCATAACTCATATGGGGTCTTGGGCACACTCTTAGAGGGTACTCTGTTTAAAATATATTGTGCAGTATTTAATGCTTCTCCCCACAAATACAGCGGAAGACTCACATGGCTGATCATTGACCTTACCATATCCATTAAGGTCCTATTCCTCCTCTCGGCCATGCCATTTTGCTGTGGGGTATATGGGATTGAATATTCATGAATGATTCCCTCACGTGCACAATATTCTTTAAACAGTTCGGAAGTGTATTCACCCCCTCTATCAGACCTAATCCTCTTTATTTTCTTGCACTTTTGATTTTGGACCTCAGCAGCATATGTTTGGAACATTTTTAATGCCTCATGTTTATGTTTAATGAGATACACATACCCATATCTGCTGTAATCATCAATGAATGTAATGAAATAGTCCACTCCGGTTCTATTGTGTACGTTCAATGGTCCACATATATCTGAATGAATTATGGTCAATATTTCAGAACTTCGAGTTCCTTTTGGAAATGGTTTCTTGACCATCTTCCCACTTATGCATGGTTCACATATAGGATACTCAATTTTACCTAGGTCTGGTAAAAGTCCATCTTTAACCATTCTACTGATTCTGTTTTTATTAATGTGGCCCAATCTCAAATGCCATAACATTGCCAAACTATTCATGCATACATTCACACACACAGAATAATTAGAAGTGGACTTTATTTCATTATGAATAATATCCAGCAAATACAAATTTTCAGAAAAAAAACCATTGACTAAAACTTTACCGCGCATTCCAATAGTAACCCCATTATCTTTGAATCTAATTTCAAATCCATTCCTTGCCAACTGGCTCACAGAGATGATGCTCCTCCTCATTGGGGGAACAAAGAAGACATTGGAGAGATAAAGGGATTTGCCGGTTAGTAAGGGAATTTTGACTTTCCCTATCCCCAACACATCACAGAATGTTTCATTCCCCATGTATATATTTTGTTCTCCGGGTTTCATCTCTTTGAATTCGATAAATACAACATTGGTCCTTGATATGTGTCTGGTGGCTCTAGAGTCAATCCATCAATTCTTGTCATTGGTGTCCACCATCATGGACTCAGTGACCATCTCAACATAATCTCTGTGTTCTTTGGTTACTTTACCTTGCTGGCTATTCTCACCCTTTTTCTTTCTGCATTAAAAACTAAAGTGTCCAGGCTTCCCACAATTAAAGCAAACACCATTTTTAAGCCCTTTCCGTTTTGGATTGCCTTGAAATTTCTTTTTATTTTTCACATTGGTGGTTAACGCACCGCTATAACTCTTAGTTTTAGCAACCATAGCAGAATTTGTAGGTGTTATACCACGGGCAGCCTGCCTTTGTCCTTCAGTAAGTAATTTTGCTTCAACCTCACTAAGGGTTACACCCTTTTGAAGGCTAAGGGTTTGAGATACATTCTCCCACGAAGGTGGAAGACTCATCAGCAAGTACATGATTTGAAAATCTTCGTCCATTTCTTTTCCCAAAGCTGCAAGGTTACTATGTTGGACCGACATTTTATCAATGTGATCCCTTATAGATGACCCCTCTGGCATCTTATAATTGACATATGCGCTAAATGCCTCCATCAAATGTGATTTGGAGGTTTCATCATACTTGTCCATGGCATAGTCCCAGATTTCTTTTGCTGTGGTGAAGTGCTCAAACTGTTTCACCAACTCACTGGATATGAATCCGATCAATAAATGCCTTGCTGATTTGTTATCAAAGACCCATTGCTCATGTAATTCATGGTCCCCCTTAGAGGCATCATCAGCGGGCTTAGGGACCGGATCGGATTCAATCACATAAGTTAATCCGTCAAAATGCAGCAACGCTTCCATCCGACGCTTCCACACGGCTAAGTTCTTGCCGTTAAAAATATCAGCCTTTGCAAGATCATGCAGGGCTGATTTGGAAGACATGATTTCTATTTATTTTTAATTAAAGGATGGGTTAGATACCACTGACCATATGAGGAGAAAATACCACCCTTTTATTTGAATCACTGGATCGTCTTCCTTTTGATGCCAATGCGTAGATCTGCTCGCAAGGATTCCGTAGAAGCAAACGGATCGTGGATTTGACTCCGGACGATCGAGATATCGCAGAAACAATTTCAGCCACAAATCTGGTCAAACCTGCCTATTGACCGATGCTGACATCACTGCTGACGTCACTGCACTGTCTGCTGGGCTTCTGGAGCGGACCCGGGTCTGGTTCACCTGACCCGGAACTAAACTGCAATATGCACTGGGCTGGACCGTCTGCAAACAGGTCGGGTCGAACCTGACCTGACCTGAACTGAACCCGTTGTTGCTCTCTGGGCTGCGCTGCAATCGGGTCGGGTGGAACTTGACCTGACCCGGCCCGAATCCCCTGTCTTCTTCCTTTTTCACTCGTTCTCTGGTTCTGCAACAGAGAAACTGTCCGAGTTCTTCGTCCTCGGCGACGATCAGGCGGGGGTGGCAGGGGTGGACGGCACCCACTCCGGCGACACTGCACGGCAGGGCGAACGACGGCGGCGACGGCGGCCGCGGGAGACGAACGCAGCGAGCGAAAAGAAAGGAACGGGGCTCTGCCCGATTTTCCGGACGGGGATCCGCGGCGGAACGATGGCCTCTCCGACGACGTTGTACAGCAGCGGCAAGCTGCAATCGACGACGGGAGACCGGCAGCGGTTGGCGATGGAGATCCGGTTACAGCAGAGGCAACAGTCGCGAAACCCCTCTTTTTGTTGGTTTTCTTTTCCGGTGACGGCGTGCGACGGCGATGCGCGGGGTTGGTTCTGATTTCTGCAACCCGTAGATCCGAGGATACTCCTCGAGATTTAATCCCACAAATCTTTCCACGATCCCACGATCCTACCGAATCTTGCTTTGATACCAATTGATTGATCCGGATGAGGAGACTCCGTCACGTGGCTGGAGATCTATGTGCGTTCCGGTGATGGGAAGCTCCGTAGATCTCTTCGCCTCTTATCTTTCCTACGGGAATGGAGAGAATAATGATGTTCATCCCAAACCCTAGGGCTCCCTTATCCTTATATAGACAAGTCCCGAAGAGTCACACTTACTAGAGACATCTTCCACCAAAAGCCCACATCCACTGATCCTATTGGGAGTCTTATTATGGGGCCCAGATCAAGTCTTACACTAAAGTGGGATTGCATCTCTGTTGGCATCTGCTCTGCTTGATCTAACGTGGGACCCGTGGCATGCGGACCACATGATTTCCTACAGTCTACTTCTTATATTTTCTTCCACCATTCCACTAGCTTCATAGGTCCCAGAGAGTCATGCTTAAGGCCCCACTGGAAACCAAACCAACTTGCCCTAGCCAATCACATAGCATGAGGGGATGTTATACCGAGTCCTCCTCTTTACCACAAATAGGACATTTATCCACTATTGAATTAATTCGTTGTTTAACAATATGACACTGCTTATTGTATGTTGAAGTCTCCTTTTCATGGTTCATGACTTTGTGCTAATGTAGCAGTTTTAGACTTTCATGCGTTAAATCTTTGATTATTATTTTTTGAATGACAGCTTCAATTGAAAAATTAGAAGCTTCACTGTTACATTTTAAGCCCTCAAAACACCATTTGTTTAGGAACAAAGAAGGTAGGTTTGTCATTTGCTTTTGAAATCTCTCTATGGCCACCTTCCATGTGTAAAGAATCCGTGGTGAGGAAAAAGATAGGCATGTATATCAGCTATTGGTTCATGCAATGACAGATATTGGGTTCAATACCTCATAATCAACCACCTGTGAGGTCCAAACCTTCCTTATGAAATAAATGTCCAATTCCATTTTTATCTGGTTCTGAACTTTTGAAGTTTGATATAACTTTTCAGATAGCAAATGTTAGAATTATGAGTGTTGGCTTATTCACGGGTTGGACAAAGGTCGGGGTCCAATTAAGTTGTAATTTTTATTTTTTAGATTGTATTATTACATGCTTCATCGGATTGCTTAAATAAAGGTGTTTAGAGAAAAATGTCATATCTCAGACCATGAATTGTGGCAAGTTACCTACCATTGCAAAACTCATTTTGAGTAAATATCCGTAGATTCGAAAATTGTGTCAATAAGAACTAAAATAACAAAGTTATGACCTTGAAAAATTTGCAGAATTGTGTTGTTTTTGGAAGTTCGAACGCTCAAGATAGAATGCATTTTTCAGGCTGTTTTTTCTAAGCAGAATTTTTATTTGGGAGTGCAGGCGTTCGAATACCCCTGGAAACGTTCAAATGCCCATAACGTTTGTAGAGTTGTTTATTTAAAGCAAGTTTTCTCAAAAGAAACTTGAGGCACAAACTGTAGAGGAAACCTATGAACTAGAAACTTGACAAAAGAGTTCTACCTCTTTGCAAATCATCTCTCCCTATGCTATTCACAAGAAATTAATAAAAGAGATTCATCATTTTCTCTAGAGCATTCAGAAGAGAGTTTGTGTTGAAGTTGTTACTCTAGTATCTCAGATCTACTCCTCTAAGTAGATTCATCTTGAATAGCAGTTGAATCAAGTATAGTAAAGGTGTACGACGAGGTGCTGGCAAAGTCATCACTGTCTGTAAGTTGAGTTCCAACTAGAGGATTGTTTTGTCAGTTCTTGTCACTTTTGATCAATAGTGCTTGGTTGTCTGTGATTTAGACAATAAGACCCGTGGCTTTTTCCAAATAGGATTTCCCACGTTAAAAATTGTGCATCTCCTCTTTGTGGTTTGTTTGATTAGTTACTTGCTAGGATAGTGCATTTAGTTGGATCCATTGAAATCTAAAAGGAAAGTCTTAGTAAGGGACCTTAACCCATTTTAGGGTTTAAATCGTATTTTCTCACAAAAATATCAGACTTTTGGGGTTTTCTATTGACTGGAATTTTAAATTTTCAAACAGAATGAAGATCTATCAAGAATTCTAATAAAGAAACAAGGCCTAAGAATGTACTTTCTAAGATCTTACACTTCTTAAATGAATCTAATCCAATAAAAGCATTCAATCCATAAAGAGGCAACATTAATTGCGATTAAGTTGTGTCCTTAGGATATAAATTGGATTGAGCTAGGTATGTACGGTTTCATATGGAAGTTTAAGGGATTGATCCATCCTTTTCCATCACATTATTTAGACTCGTCAGAATCTTGTCACATTTGTTTTCGGTAAATATTATTTAGAGCTCTGAAACATGCTTTGTTATGCCTTCGAGATGGTTGCTCATTAGTATTTTTCACTATTGGTAGGAAGTTTCTTGGAGCTGAGAATCACAAGAAACAAAAAAGACGGACCACGAGGACCAAACAGGATAAACGTGGTCCAACTGTCCAACTCACAGTGTCATGAGCCCACTGAGTACAAGAGCATCCTATTTTTTATTGCCAATGTCCAAAATGGGAGTCTAATCCTGTCCCCCTGACTTCTGAGTATCTCGCACTGCCATTTTCTTTGTCCAAGGAGTGGCAGTCCATGGTTCAAAATGTATGCACTACGTCTGTATGTATTATCTCCAAATTTTACAGTGAGACTAATTCTTATTCTAGTAAAATTTAAGTTTTTTCTTTTTTTTATTTTTGTGTGTTCTAAGTGGTGCAAATTCATAATAAATAGGCTCTACTGTAGTTCTTCACTCCTTCCACTTCTGTTAAAGTAAAATGTGAGGATATCTCTTTCAGAGGTTAGGTATTTATATTTTTCATTTTGAGTGGCTCAAACTTACTGTAAGTATCCCCACCTAGGGTTCCACTCCTTCCACTCAAAGGAAGACAAAGTGAGATACTCTGGGCTAAAAATTGAAGGTAACGGTACGTACTATGGTGTGACCGGGTCTCATTTGTGTTGATTTGATATATAAGAATATTACTACTTCTGGACTCCCTGCAGTGATAAAGATAAATCCTTAATCTATACATATGGGCCCACTTGGAATGATCCAAACTACTAATTTGAAGGCCACACATGGCTTATCAGAACCCTTGCCCATAATCATCAGTTGGCATACACAGAGAGGCCCTGGGATAGCAATCGCATGTATTACATAATGGAAGTTCTTTGTTATTATTTTCTTTTTCCTATGCGTGCACGTACTATCTTTGATGCACTCATGTCCCTAATCAGCTAAACTACTAATGGGAGTAATTAATTAAACATTTGTATCCATCTAATTGCATCACCCATTGAATGTGGATTTTGCAATCGAATGATGCAGGATTCTCTAAACCCTAAACTCGACCTTGTATTTCAATTCCCCAAGCTACTCCCCTTGGTCACTACAACGGTCATAAAAGAGCAACCATGTTCAAAACACTATTGGCATTCTCAATTCTGAGCATTAGTCCCTTTTGTTTCTTTTCTTCCTTTTTCTAGGAGAGTATTATTCGTTTTACCTGTTCAAGACTTTGTGGTAAAGCAGCTCTTTTTGACTTGGGGTTGTTAAAGCAATTGATTCAAGTGCGTTTGTCATCTGCTTCTCTTTTCTGTCACCATTCCACCTTCTTAAAGGTGGAAGATGCCGGAGGAAGATGTCAAAAGCAAATGACAAAAAAAGTGGGCATACGTCAGATACTGAGTCATCGAATGAGAAGTTTTGGATTCAACATCTCATAATCAAAACCGTCTGTGAGTCCGAACTTCTCTTACCAGAAAAAATTGATCCACTTCCAGAAAGACAACAACTCCATTTCCTTCTACTACCAGACTTTATTATTATTTTATTTTTCTAATGTTTTTTTGACTTGAGAGCCAAGGAATTCTGTGGTCTCCAGATTTCTGCCTAGGGTTTTTGAAGTACAGTAGTATCGGCCGATTAGGGTCTATATTTTATTTTTTACACAAACCCAATTGGCGGACTTTGAAGGGTGCAAACCCAAAGAAACTTTTGTATTCCGAGAACAAATATAAAATTTTTGTTTGATTTTGAGGATGGACGTATAATTTTTATATAATTTTTTGAAGTAACATCAGAATTTTTACTATATGGTTTTAAAAGCTGACCGAGATTCAACATGTACATCCGCCCTTACATAGATGTATGTAGGTCCACCCGATGTCCCACCAAGAGTCATGTTAGGGTTTCATTTGGGTTGAATTAAGATGCTAGTCCACATACATACTATTTAGGTTGGGTTAGGCTTGGATTGAGTAAATATTTGAGCCTACCGCACGGGATGTGCATTGTTTCTCCCCCACCCAATAATACTAGGTCCGATGAGTATGGGTGGTAAACAAGCCAGGTCGGCTAAAAATGGGTCAAGTTGACCTGGGTGCTCTACTGTTGAAATGCCAATCCATATCTAACTCATTGATAGAATAGCTTACGTAAATCCAACATGAATCCAATGAACCCGGCTTGCATAACCTACAACTAAAATAGTTCAATTCATTATACACAACCTGACCCAACCCAACCCAACTCGAAGTTTGGATTGCCCCATTCCATTTCAAAGTATTTAGCTTACATTTGAGTTTGGTTGCACAAAAACAAAATTAAAAGGGAAAGATCCGAAGTATATAAATTTAAACACCAAACTATTCAAATCAATTTAGACACGCAAGACGACCATAATCCAAACCCCATCTTAACCCCTCGGATGAACAATATAATATAATCATTGATTGTAGCCCATGTTTCTCATTATTTATATTAAAGTTCGAAGGGGCAGCAAGCTGGGCCTAAGGCAGGCCCAAAGCCTTGGGAAGGCCTGCACTAACTAGGCTCTTACTTGATCCTTGTGGGCCTGGCCATAGAGGTAATGATCAATGGGGGCACTCGCTCTTGAGGTACTTGAAAACGCCCAACGGGGCCTACGGGCAAGAGGCAGCCGTCGCCTGCTCAAACAACAAAATAATGAAGAAAATATCAATATGGTCATCATCAACCTCTCTTAAATGAAAATCCTAGGTTCACTTTAGTTCATAGATCAGGGCAAGCTCAAGGTTGAAGAGGAGAATTATGTTTTAGCTTTCCTACACTGTTAATAATCAATTTTTACTGTATACTACCACTGGGTGTTTAGTATAGAAATCTTACCTTGAACCTCCTTTATCACAGTTTGGGACCATCAATGCATTACAAAAGCCAATACGACGGTAGATGGAAATCTCACTTAATTACAATTTGATTTAGTAGGGCAATAGCTAGGCAATCATTTATGATCTCATAGAAGACTATATAATGGCATTAGTGAATGTTATCTTTTACCTCATCAATTTTAGGCCATTGATCGAATGCAAATGTACTGAATTCTCATTATTTAGATATTGAAAAAACAATTGGAGTCTATATAAAAATATAAAAAAAAAATTCTCTTAATTTCCTCCCATGCATCCAATTAGGATTTTGTAGCACTTTATTCTTCAGCCTATGACCCATGAAATAGGTGGGCCATTGGAGTTGAATTGTCATATGGGGCTAAAGATTAGACTCAATAATTAAAGAGAAGTTCCTATAAAAAATAATAAAAATAATTAAAGAGAAGTGATCTCATGCACTTGAAGCCCACATAAGAATCTTGCTTAAATAAATCATACATACACCCAAATAAATCCACATGTACAACAAGCTATAAATGTATGAGAAGCTATTTCCAAGGAAAATAAAGAATCATGTATATCTTATTAACATGAAAATCCCATACGAATTAAATAAAAATCACATAATAATAATAATGCTCTAACGAGCCCACATATATGCTCAAATAGCTCCACTTATATAAACTATAAAAATAAAAATAAGAAGGTTGGGCCGCGGATAACCATTCTGTATTATCCAAGTCGGGCCCTCGAATTGTGGGGCTTGAAAAAGTTTTGTCCAAGCCAACAGAAGCCCCCCCTTTGTGAGTTTTTTTTTAGGGTTCGGCCGAGCTCGGTACCCTCTTAAGTTGGCCCAATCAATTGCCCTTATTCCACTCCTTCCGCACAGGGGTAGTGACAGTGAGACACTGAGATGACCGGACTCTAACAGAGCGTAAATATATCAGCTACTTGTGAATCTTTATCTGTATACATATGAGTCCAGTTGGAGTGATCCAAACTGTTCGTCTGAGGGCCCACGCACAGGTTATCGTAACTGTCACCGATACAATTAGGGCATGAAAATGCCTTCTTACCTTAGTGCTAAGGAGTGTTTGTTCTCACCTTCCAAATTCAAACATGGCCTCCCCCCTTTATCACCTCACTTGTGTGAGTTGTATTTGTATCTTTACGTGTGTAAGTCTCCATTGTTGGTATAAATGCATTAAACCACAAGCTTTTCCCACACTAGTTTTTTTCTCATTTACTCGTTTTTATTTCTCTTTGTCCTACATCGGTTATTTTGTACTCTTTATAAGGGTTTATTAATGATTTCTAATATGCTTTCATTGTTTGTTTTCCAAGTGGGCATTATGGTGGTAACTACACACGTGCGAGCACAATGAGGCAGGAGGGCCTAAACCTGGGCCGTTCATGCACTGCCAGTCGAGTTAGGCTTGCTTGTTGAGTCACCTGTGGGGGTGGACTGGGCCTAGTCCTCCTTGCGGGTTGGGCCATGCCTCATTTTTGTTCCATAAGTGGCTTTGGATCTAGATCCACTTATTTGTAGCCCACTTTCTCCTAGCCGTTGTGGGTGACCATTGCGTAGGGAGTTACTCCTGCATTTATTGCATTTGCGTAACTCCCTCTTGGCCGCTTACTCAGCAACCTCTAGATAAAGGGTTCCAGGGAAAGCTTGTCTTTACATCTGCAAATTCCTTGCAAGAGAGCAACTTACAAAAAGGTTTTCTGTCTATAAGCAACTTTTACGAATTTGAGTGCCTTTGATAAATATCTCCCTGCATTTCTGCTAAGAAAGTTCTATTGTTTTCTTTCTTCTTTCTTTCTACTTTCTTCTTTTTGATTTGTTGCTGTAGTGAGTCTGCAAAAGTGGTCCCTTTGGGATTCGAATATTTTTCAGCTAATCGAGTGCACGATTGCTAGAGGTTTCAATCAAGGAAGCCGTCTTATCCTTGGGCAAACATGCGTGAGTCCATCTGTATCTATGTGGGGCAAAATATGCTTAAAGAAAGTGCCTCCAAAAATGTGATTTGGCTACCAATTGTTTTGGCTATTTCTAACCTTTTTACCTAATTTTGTTATTTTGCAACTATTATCAATAATCCTCATACACCAAAATCCAACAATTTAGGCAAATTTCGGTTTATTGTTTTCCAGCCCCATTCGCTTTGCTACACAAAAGTCCTATACAAATCTTTTCTTAGTGTAAGTGATTTATTACTTAGCGAGAGATTATGAGTTGAGTATCCCACTATCCCCTATCATTAGGCTCTTAGGCCTTCTTCTCTATTGAGTGGAAATGCTACTGAGATTTCGGTAGGTTTTAAGAATTACTAAAAATGGCAGAAGAGATTATTACCTTAAGGTTTTCAACTTTGATGGTTAATATTTTAAAATATGGTTGATGAAAATAGAATATCTTCTTAAAGTTATGAAGATTCTCTATGTGCTAATTAAAGCGTACCTCAAACCACGTGGAGATGGGCCCATTGGTACCTATGAAAAAGATCAGTAGAAATATGATGATTTTGATTGTAAAAATGAGATTTTCAATCATTTAGATAATTCCTTATATGGTATATTCTCAAAATATAAAACCTTTAAGAAATTGTTGGAAGCACTAATCAAGAAGTATGCCATTGAGGATATGTGTACCAAAAAATATACTATAAAATAATATTTAGACTTTCAAATGGAAGAATGAAAATCTGTGATAGCACAAATGAGAGACTATCAAAAGATAATCCATGAAATCCAAACTGAGGGAATGGATTTACTAGAACAATTTGTAGTTGCTAGTACTCTCTATAAATTCCCATCATCTTTGAAAGACTTTGGCATTCCCCTAAAACACAAAAAGAAAGAAATGAAGTTGGAAGATCTTATCACCCAACTTAGAATCCAAGAGTATCACTGGAAATATAACTCGAAAAGTGAAGATTCTGAACATGTAGATAAGGCCAATGCAAAGGAATGCTGCCAACAGAAAGGAACCAAAGGAAAGGATCAAGCAAATCTCGTAGAGGAGAACTTTGTGGCGGTAGTGATAAAGGTGAATCTTATGAGCAACTATAAAGATTGGTGGGTTGACACTGATGCAACTTGGAATATCTGTAGTGACAAAAGTACATTCATCTCCTACGAGTAGAAAGGAGATGGTTACGAACTCTGCATTGGAAACTCCTCAACGACCAAAGTAATTGGTAAGGGGAAAGTAGTTTTACACCTTTCATCCAAAAAGTCTCTGACTTTGACTGAAGTGCTACATGTGCCTGATGTGAGAAATAACTTGGTGTCAGATTCCATGCTGAGCAACAATGGTTTCAAGATGGTGTTTGAGGCAAAAAAAAAAAAAAAAACACTTGTAATTATCAAAAATGGAGTTTTTATAGGAAAAGGCTATATTGCTAAAGATCTTTTCAAACTGAATGTAAAGACTAGCGGTAACAAAGCTTCAACTTTTACTTATATTTTTGAATCTTATGAATTATAACATGCTAGATTAGGTCATGTGAAATATATTTTTTTTTTTTAAATATGATGGATTTAGGATTAATTTCTAAAAATAATTTTCAATCAAAATCTTGTGAGATTTGTGTCTAGTCAAAATATTCTAGAAAACCTTTTAAAAGAGTTAAAAGATGTTCTGAACTATTAGATTTGATTTACAGTGACATTTGTAAATTAAACAGTATTATCAAAACAGGTGGTAAAAAGTATTTTATTACTTTAATAGATGATTTTTTTAGAATTTATTATGTATATATACTTAAACATAAATTTGAAGCCCTTGAAAATATTAACCTCTTTAGACTTGAAGTTGAAAATTAACTAGGCAAACAGATTAAGAATTTGAGCTCTGATCGATGAAGTGAATACTTGTCTAGTGAATTCATTGAGACTTGTAACACATTAGGGATAATTCATAAAGTGACAACACTCTACTCCTTGCAACAAAATGATATAACTGAAAAGAAGAACAGAATGTTAGTAGAAATAGTTAATTTAATATTAAACAGTTCTAGACTACGAAAAACTTTTTTGTGGGGGGGGGGGGGGCCTTTTTGATAGCCTATCCAATCAACCTATCCCATCCTAAATAGAATTCCCTTCAAAAAGACAAATAAAACTCCATATGATTTATGGAAAGGAAAGACCCCCAACTTGGAATACCTCAAAATGTGGGGTGCTTAGCCCATGTTGCATTTTCAAGTCCCAAAAAGACAAAACGGGGACCTAAAACATATGAGAGTGTTTTTAGAGTCTGCCTTGCATAGTAAAGCTTATAGATTCCTTGTAATCTCAGGTTGATGAAGATTCAATCATTAATCTAGAGATGCTATTTTCTTTGAAAATTATTTTTCTTCAAAAATTGGATTTTCAAATCTAATAGCAACAATGATGTTGTTCCACCACCACCCCCACTGGTGATTCTAAACCTAAAGATATAGAACCACATAGGAGTAAAAGACATAAAAAGGAATCTACATTTGGCCCTGATTTCATCATTTATATTATGGAAAATGTACTCCCAACTTATCCGGAGGCCATGCTTTCTTGTGATGCTATTTTTTGGAAGAAGGCTCTTAATAGTGAAATAGAGTCTATACTGACCAATCACACATGGGAATTGGTTGATCTCCTTCTGAGAACCAAACCATTGGGTTGTAAATGGATATTCAAAAAAAATTTAAGAACTAATGGTTCGATCAAGAAATTTAAAGCTAAACTGGTTGCAAAAATATTTAAACAAAAAAAAAAATTTTTTGATACATATGCTCTTGTAACCAAGATCATTACCATCAAAGTCCTAATTGTTGTAACTTCCATTCACGACATGATCATCCATCAAATAGATGTAAAAATCTTATTTCTAAATTAATGATTTAGAAGAATAAATATATATGAAGCAACCCAAATGTTTTGCAGTACCAGGGAAGGAGGGAAGGAAAAAGAAGTTTACAAACTAATTAAATCCCTGTATAGCCTAAAGTAAGCTCCTAAGCAATGGCATGAGAAGTTTAACCCAATGATGATCGTTGAAAGTTTCAAAATAAATAAATCAAACAAGTGTGTTTACTATATAGATTCTGGTAGTTCTTGTATTATAATATATGTATGTGTTGATGATATATTCATATTTAAGACTAACATTGCTTCAATAGAGAACACTAAGAGATTTCTTTTTTTTTTAATTTAACATGAAATACATGGGTGAGGCTGATGAGATATTAGGTATCAAAATATATAAACACTCTAAAGACATTGCATATGCAGTAAGTAAATTGAGCAAGTATACAAGTGATCTTAATGACGAGAATTGGACGACTGTGATCCAGGTATTCAAATACTTGACGAGAACCGTTGATTATAGTTTGCACTATGAAAAATATCCGGTTGTATTTGAAGCGTCTAGTGATTCTAATTGGATATTGGATTCGGCAGAATTCAAGTCCACGAGCGACTATGTATTTACCCTCAATAATGCAATAATCTCTTGAACATTGAAAAAGCAATCTTGTATTTCTCGATGCACCATAGATGCGGAGATAACTAAAATGGTAATGGTAGGTTAAGAATCTGAATGGTTGAAGAACTTGTTGATAGGCATTTCTTTATTGTATAAACTTGTTCTAGCCATAACTTTGTATGAAGACTCTAAATCATCAATTGACAAGGTGAACAACAAAACCTACATTATAAAATTCAGATATATACGTATGAGGCATAATTTGCTAAGACAATTACTCAAATAAGAAGTAATTACTTTGCATTTTGTGAAATTGATAGATAATTTAGCCAATCCACTAAGGAAAGGACTTGCTAGAGATCGAGTACTTTTTACATCGAAGGAAATGAGACTTAAGCCTATTAAGAACAAGTCACCAATAATAGATACCCAACAAGTTTGATTGGAGTTCCCATGAGACGAGTTCAATGGAAAAAACGAAATTATCATTAGGTGGCACTGGAGTAACACTTCAAGACTCTCACATGTGTACATATCCATTCCTATGATGTGAAGTGTTCATATCCTATATCATGGTTGGTAAAAAAAAAAAAGAAAAAACTTTATGTCTTTTATAAGCGAGGTGTTGTATAGGGGCATCCATAATAAAGTATACCTATGTGAGTGTAAAAGTTGGGCCACTTCCTATGAGAGTATAAGTTGTTCTCTAGAGCATTTATAAATACTGGGATAGCACAAGACCATTAATGTACACAATTTAGTCAGAAATTCCTAAAACCTTGAGGCCATGTGTGTATTATGTTTGATTTATCGGATAAACTCTTGGTTCAAGATCGTAATTCACTATACAGGTTTGATACTTCAAACATAACTATACTAAATGAAGGTTCAAGACACATTCACCTTTATTTATGCGTAGTCTCATAAGCATAACTTATAGCAACATCTTTTTCTTCCTCTGTTTTATTCTTGCTCTTATGCTTGTATCCTTACTAGTTTCCTTCTCATTTACTCCTCTTTATTTCTCTTTATCCCACATTGGTTATTTGTACTCTTTATGAGGGGTTTATTAATGATTCATCATATACTTTTATTATTTGCCTTCCAAGTGGGTATTGTGATGGTAACCACACATGTGCGCTCGTGCGGGACAGACAATTGCATGCGCGTGAGCGGGTGTGGTGGGCAGGTCTAGGTCATGCTTAGTATGTCATTGGCCTCCCTGCAGCAACGAGATCATCTGCTGTGAGAAGGGAAGAGAGAGGGAGGGAGCAAAGGATGGAGAGGAAGAGCCCCCTATGCCTCCGGAGCTCATCACTGGCCAAAGGGAGAGGTGGGGAAGGAGAGGAGAGAGGAGGGAGGGAGAAGGAAGGGGTGGGGTCATTTTGGTATTTTTGGGTTTTCTTTTTTTCTTTTTGCCGTGTAAAATGAGCAAAATTTGGTGTATGTTTAGCAACTCCCTAAATAAATGGTGCAATTCCATTTCTTTCTCTACTTTCCAACTAGGGGTGTCAATTACCCTTCATTTTACATGTGTGTGTGTGTGTGTGAATATATTTTAGCAAATACGCAGGTAATTCCTTTGAGTATGATCTTTATGTGCATTCTTAGTAGATTCTAGTAATAACTTTTTACATGATTCTTATTTGATTATCATGTGATTTTATGTGGATAAGTCATGCATCGCTCTTATGTGATTTTTTTTTTCAATGATTATTTACGTATAGTTATTGTATCTATCAATTTATTGATTGTCTAAAATATATATATAGAGAGAGAGAGAAAGAGAGAGGAGCGCTAGATAGCGCCCCAGCATTTTTACAAGTGAAAATGCCCTTTTTGCAATGAATAGGAGGTTAGGAATGTGGAAAAGCAATTATTGTTACTTTTAAAAAGGAGAAAAGGTTTTAGGAGGATAGAAAGAGGGCAGAAATGCCCTTTTTCAAATGGGGCACTCCTGAGATTTTTCATATGTATATATATCTATGTATATAACTATTTGAACAAATATGTGGGTTAAATTAGCTTTGGATCACTTCTGGTTAAATTAGCATTCGATCACTTCTGTTTAGTTATTGGGTCTAAAGTTTAGCTTCATGTCCAGATTCTAACTCCAGTGGTCCATCTCTCAAAGGAGCCACAACCTCAAAAACAGGATGCTACAAAATCCCAATGGCAATGCTGCAGAAGAAATTATGAGACAATTATTTTCTCTTTTTTTTATATATAGGGTGCATTTTTTTGGATATTTTACTTATGAGAATTATACAATGTATTATATCATGGGCGTAAAACTGATAAAATTTTTTTTTTGAAGCAATAACATATATTTTATTAAAATAATGAAAGGAACATAAGGCGCAAAACTACAAAGGTACAAGAAAGGTGTACCCACTCCAATTACAAAACAATACCCTCCCAAGGAAATAACTTATCAACCCCTTATTTGGCTAAATCATCTGCCATAAAGTTGGCAGATCTTAACTCGTGATAAAAAAAACATCCAATGTATAAGACAATTCATGGATCTCATTAGCGTAAAATTGAAATTTCCAAATCAAAACCTTCAGATTTGTTACCCAAGTAATGGCATTAGAAGAGTCACTCCCCACTATAAAAAATAAGATTCACTAATATCACCAAATATTATTCTCTTGGATAGTAAATGATTGCTTAACCATGACCTGAAATCAGATTATAATAAATTCTTATCTACTGTATTTTTTTACCCCAGTAAAAGGGGTTGGGATCCAACAGAAAGCAGGCACACGCAAAAATAAAGCCCACACAAGTGGAAAAGAAGCCCCTACATGTGAGAAGAAAGTCCCTACACACGAGAAGAAAAGTGGCACACCGAAGGTTCAAATTCTAGATAGCCAGGTATGAACCATCCCGCTTTACCACTTGGTAAGCGCTATGTTCATTATTGTATTGCATTACCAGTCCTAAGCTCACAATAAATGGAGGTTAACATCAGGTTTACACTTGGTACCCGGTGGCATTTTATTAATTTTCTTCTATTTAGGTTCTGGGCCTGCCATTGGCCATGATGGCTGGGAAGCCGTTGGAGGGCATGAACCTAACTTGAGCCCTCCCAGTTCTACGTTGGACAATCCTGACCCCAGCGCAGCCCTCTGATCACCCTATTTCAGACTTCTTTCATTTTTTGTAGAACTATTTCAGACTTTTGAGGTTAATATAACATGATAGCCAGGAATTAATTGTGGTCTCCCGAAGCTGTTTATGGGCTATACGTATTAGAGTAACAGTTAATTAAGAGTGTAATTTTTAAAAAGTTTTACCATTTTAATGATAAATCCAATCCAATATAGTATTCAATCAATAAACAGGTAATTCTAATTGCAATTAAGTAGAGAGATTACAAACTAAATTCGTTTGAAGTTTGTTGTGTACGGTTTTCATTTGTGTCAAATTAGGATTTTAGATTGCTATGTGTAGTTTCAGTTGGATCGAGCTTGGATTGACCCAATATTGTTTTGAATGACAAATTTTATAAACCCAGAAAAAAAGAAAAATGAAGCCCAATGACATACTAAGTTCTTTTCTTGAAGTTTTCATGAGGCACTATATCATCATCACTATCATCATCAAAGCCTTATTCCAATCATGAGGCACTATATGTAAGACATAATTCTACGCAGGCATATTTAAAAGTTACAAGGTTTTAAAAAGCCAAAAGACAAAATAGTACTTGGGGAAAGCCTGTGATTGCCTCCGGTGGAGCCTATGCATGATTCTAATGATTCATGCTAGCTCAGATGAAAATCTGTTAGATTTCAGAGATTGGTGATGGCCAGAAAAGAGGGTAAAGCATTAATGGTTTTTATCTCTCAACCGTTTAAATGTTTTGAGAAATGTGGTCAAATCAACAGTGTACATCACTTACATACAATGGGCCCACTAATTGTTATTTAAAAATATCATTTTTCTGCCAATTTAACTTTAATATGATCAGTTGGTCTCACCTTAGTATATGATTAACAATTTAATTAATACAATATTATGCAATATTAATTATATTCATTTAGAGTGAGATTTTAGAACATCTCATACATGGGTAAGACATTAATTTTGAGCCGCTTAAATTTTCTACATGTGGCCTGTCTGTGGGGTTCCAATCCTTCCACTCAAGCATAGTACAAGTGAGATTCTGAGAGGATTTGTACTCGAAAATAAGGGGGGAATGTATTGATTATGATGCAAATAGGTCCCAATTGTGAAGGTTATCATGACAGTCACTAATGTCATCCATGGCATGTATTTGGAAGGCTTTCCCGTGTGTGCATGAACCATGGTCTATGCCAATGGCCTTGGTATGGAAATCATTGATTAAACATTTGGATTCATCCATTTACTTAACCCATTAAATGGGGATTTTGCAAATTAAAGATGCAGGGTTCACCTTAAACCCTAAACACTAAACCTTTTAAGACTTTAAGCCTGCCCGCTGGAATTATTGGAATGTATACCACTTGTTGTGCATGTGTGTGCAAAGGCAACCAAAATCAAACAATTACCACACAAGAAGACAAGAAGATTTACGTGGTTCAGCAAAGATGCATACGTCTACGGGAAATTAATTTCCACTAGGTTCTCCTTCAATCCGTGAAAACACAGCCTTGAAATCTCAGCCACTCTTTCAACCTCTTTTTTAGGATTACAGATTACATCATATATATATATAACCATTACATTCTTATCCCCCAAGAACTCTATCTCAAGAAAAAAGGAAAGTCCTAACCTATTAGAAAACTACTGTTTGACAAAACAGAAAATTTATAATATCATTAGGGAAACCACCCCAGATGCTAAATCCACTAATGGTCTGGACCCACATGGCCAACATGTAGGCATAAGACTTGAGTTTACTTCTCAAGATCTTGTGTTTTAATCCCAATCCCAATTTTACCGGAAGATATTAGTATAGGAGCACTCCTCCTAGACAAATAGTCCTATCGGGTAAATGAAAATAATACGAGAACAACCATGGTCAACATTCTCGATTTCTGAGCATTATTATTTGTTCAGGTCTCCTTTTACTAGTTCATGACTTCATGGTAATGTAGCCTTTTAGAATTACATTACTTAAAGCTTTTATTATAAAAGCTAAAAGCAGCCATCATTTACATCTGCCTAGAACACCCTTAAATCAGAAGCAAAGAAAGTGGGTTGTCAATTGCTTTTGACAACCCTCTGTAGCCATGTATTTTTCCACCCATAGTACAGGGTGGGATCAGTGGTGAGGAAAAAAGGATAAGCATATGTCAGTTGTTGGGTCATTGAATGGCAGTTAAAGGATTGAGAAGCAACAACCACCTGTCGGGGCCAAACTTCCCTCGTGAACAAATGAGCCAAATCCAAGCAAGACAACAATTCCATTTCTTTCTACTTTCCAGACCTTTCTGAGGCCTTTATGACCTGTGAAGCCAGGAATTCTGTGGTCTCCATGATTGCTGCCCTGCCGATATTTTTCACGTATAGGAGTTTCGGCTGAATAGGGATCTTTTTAAATTACACAAACCCAATAGGATGTCCCACCAACACAGTCTTTGTTTTTTCCCCACTTTGGGTAGAAACCAATCGAGTCATGTTGGGGGTTTCATTTGGGTTAAATTAGGGTTCTGGTCTACTTACGTACAATTTGGGTTGGGTCACGAATGAATTGAGCCAATATTCGAGCCAACTTTGATGACTAGGGGCGGCAAACTGGTTGGGTCAGGTCAAACTGTCAGCTAGACTTGGGTTCTCTACAAGTTGAAGGCCAATCCATATCCTACTCGTTTCCAAAATGGGTGGGTAACCCAAACACGCACCCAATGTGTTAAATCTGAGCCATCTACCAAACCCGCATCCAAAATGGGTAAGGTCAATCCATTTATTGGATATATTCCCATCATTTGTCATTATTATTATTATTGCTATTATTATTATTATAAATTCATCTAATCCACAATTGACCTATAAAGAACACAGGTTGGGTTATATGAGTCACATGCAATCAAATACGAGTCGAGTTAGAGGGTCATGTTATTTTTATTTTAAAGGGTTTTTTTAAAAGATTTTTTTTTATGGTTCTCATGATTCATTTATATTGTAGTTCGGATGGAAATGTAGAAGATTTGAAAGATTGGTGGCCTGAAAAGAAAGGTGGGTTTTATGGTTTTGATCTCTCAACCATTTAACATTTATGGGATATATGTTGTCAAATCAATGGCGCAGATCACGTTTACACAAGGGGCCCATTAAATTCTTTTTTCCCTCTTTAATCCGGTGGAAGAAGTTTCCAGGAGTTTAGAATCACAACAAACATACAAAATGGACCACGAGGACTCTTTTTCGTATATCAAAACAAGAGGATTATACATGGTCCAAAACTTCCAGGTCGCATCAATATCATCCTATGTTTGATAGAGTGTATCCAAAATAAGGGTGAGTCAAGTAGCACTATCTCAAGTGGCAGCTTGTGGAACACTCATTGTGACAAAAAGCCAAGTCTTTATACATGTGCGCCCACCTGGAGTGATAGAAAATTGTTCATGTGAACCCCGTATTAACGGGGGCCCCACTTGTTTGAATACTCCCTTTTTTTACATTTTTATCCAAGCTTGGCAGTTGGCCCTGGCCCTCTTACCACTATGGCATAAGGCCGTTCTTCACTTGTTTGTATAGTTTTGTATGACAGTATGGAATTCATTGATTAAAAAACTGTATCTATCCAATTACATGTTTTGTTGAAAGTGGGTTTTGTGAACCATTGATGTGAGACCCACTTGATGCATCCAAATCACCACTAAGGCTTGCATTAAAAGAACGAAATAGTAGATTACTCAAAAATTGAGATCAATTTTCTTCTCCATTATAGCACCCACCATCCTCCAATTCAAGTAGTGAGCAGCAAACTTAGTGGTTACGGGTAACAACGTCTGTCAATCCATCCCTATGATGGGGAGGCTCTGTACAGTCCAACTTGGCCCAGCCCACAAAAACCTTCCTCTTTTCAGCCTGCCGGAGGTGTTGGGCTAGGACAAGACCCGGCTTGGCCAAGCCCGGTCCTTCGACAGCTTCGTTATGGCTAACCAAAGATCCAAACTCGAAGATTGGACAGTTTGATCTACTAAATCTAAAACATACATATCCGATTGAAAATTATTGACTGAGCTCGAGATTCTAGTATTGGAGATATCCCCATCATTTGTTCATAAGGAAAGAAAATGAGACATCAGTTAACTCCTCATTCACAAGAAAGAAGTTTCATAGTCTTTAGACTTTAGACAAGGACAAACATGAAATCGTGTAAAATTTCAAGCCTCTGATACGAATTCCTCCACCGACAGCCACTTGAAAAGACTACAATTACTATCTGCTAGTCCTGTCAGCTAATGGATTACGTATATAGGAAATATTTTGACAAATTGGGATATATCTATATATGGGAAATGGTCTTTACAGATAGTTTTAGACACTTTCGCTCATATTGCAAGTCATTTAAATAAATTACACACATGACTCCCTTAAATTGTACACGTCCACCAATTTTGGATCTCATCCAAATAGGCTGGACCATTGGAACGACTGCACTCATATATATCTATAAGGGTGCACAATCGATCCAACGGTCCAATCTATTCAAATGGTATCCAAAATTGATAGACGTGTGAAATTCAAATGAGGGTCGTGTGTGTAATCCATTTGAATGGCTCGCAACATGGACCTCACTATGCAAAATGATATAAACTAACCATAAGACAGGACCATCTCTCTCTCTCTATATATATATTTATAAGGACAAAACTACTATATATAATATGAAAATGCTAGTATGCATCGTTTCCTTACTATAAGGTGAGGGAGATTTGTACAAAAGACAAAAATGATATATGAAAAAAGGAATGCTCATGTATAAATAAGAGAAGTCATATAAGCATTCCTCACTCTATGGTGAAAGAAAGATGCATACTAACATTTCCCATATATATATTTAAAAAATAATTTTTTTTTGATAATACAAAGATATTTTAAAGTATAATTTAAAAAATAAGAAAAATCATGATAAATATCGGAAATAATTAGATAATGGTATTTGTGACTAGTTTCAAATTAAGTGTCAGTAAACCAACAAAAACCCAAAGCATACAAACATATTTATCCTTTGGATGCCCTAGAAAATGCAGCTGGGAACCCCTGCATTAAATGCTTTGGACAAAAACCTGTACGGTAGTCATGTGGGTGTTGAAACTCTCTCATAGAAGAGAATTCCTCAAAACCTTTGATCATAACCATATACGAAAGTGAGACCCCAATTGCACTAAAGGGTCGTTTGTCATTTTCATATGAGATATGAAAATGACCCACATATGTAAATGATCCACACAAGTCATTTTCATATACAAATGACTCACATACAAAACATAAATCCATATTTGTCATTTGCACACGTCATCATATGTGAATATGAATGCATCCAACAGTTGGGCATTTTTCTACAAAAATTCTCATCATTTTTTACAAATTTATTAAAATATATGATGAATAAATGCATGACACTTGACCCCTAGCCAAAAATGACCATTTTAAATATGATCAATGGCTCAAATCATGAATACGGGACCCGAAAAATTTATAATTATAGATTTTTAGATCTGAACTTTTTTACCAATATCTACAAATATGTGAAGAATTGAAATAAAAATTTTGGTGCCATAGCCTTTTTTATAATTTTAAAGAATTTGAATGGTTCAGATCATGCTTGTGGGGCCCACACATACATAAAAAACTTAAAAAAGTGGATTGGGTTCAAGGGACTGAATATAATGTATAAAAACCACTAATACATCCAACGGTTGTGTTTGTTTTGGAAATATCTCAACATCCATGAGGACTTAAGGAATCAAATTTGGTCTCATAGCCATAATTGGACTTCTAAAAGCTTTGAACTATTCAGATTTCATGCTTTTAACTTTTCACAAATATCTCACAACCTAGAGAGAATCAACGGTTGAAATTTGGTATTGTAGCTATAATGGGCCTTTTGAAGAGGATAGACAGTTTATATTTGAATTGCAGGTCCCAGGTAACTGTAAAAATGCTAAAGAAAAAAAAAAGTGATGGGCTATGATAAAGCCTAAAACACTGTTCACCCGCCTTATAACAATGACATGTGAAGCCATTTACCACCTATTGAGGTGTGTAAAATCAAACTAAAAACTATGCCATTTTCACTCCTTTTACACACCCATTTTACATCATGCGTAAATCAACCCAAACATGATCATGTGTAACCATCACGTATCCACACCATTTACATATATAAATTGTAGCAAATAAACGACCTCTAAAGGATTCGATTGAATTTTATGAACAGAAAATTATCCCCTACAAATGAGTACAGCAAAGGTACAGTCCAGAAGAGTGAATCCTACTGAAGAAAATTCCCACGTTAGAGCGAGAGTCAAACATTTTAAGCCGAAGAAAGTAGACAAATATTAGGTGCAGTGTTAAACCCAGGGACTAGGGAGGGTAATGCCCAATGGCCACCCAAAAAATTTGAAAATGTCTTTAAATGCTTAGCCATCTGATAAAGTGGGCTCCTATAAATATTTTTTAATTAATAAATTGGCCCCCTGAATAAAAAACTGGGCCGATGACATGAGGGGTATAACTCTCTCTGTCTTGAAAAACTAATGCATTATGACATGCAACCATCCCTTCAGATGTCTGATCAGAGATCAGACAACTGGTCTCAATCACATTGTTGAGAAAATGATAAAACTCCCAAGTCAGCTTTAAACAAGGTGCAGAATCCACTCATAACCATTTAAATGTTCTCAAATTAACATTTGTTATCGTTGCTTAAATAAATGCAATCAACTTTAGTGAGTTTGAACCCTTCTTTGATGTGGCAATGTCCGCCACTACTCTAATGAAAATTGAAAAAGAAATTAAAACAGACTATATGTTTCACACTTTTTAGGAGGGCATTTATTCAATAAGCCAATACAGAGAAAATTCACGGGTACATGAACCACAATGGACTGACAAACAGGCAACGTAGAGAGAGAGAAAGAGAGAGAGAGAGAGAGAGAGAACAATATTAATAATAACATGCTCCACAAGATGTCGGCTTTGTGAGTTTCACTACTTCCATTGGCCCCGATTAGGTGTCACTTTTCATTAACTCAACAAAAGACCAGCATCATTTGTAAAGTCTTTTCTCAAGTTCAACAAAGGCCTTCGCTGGTCTCCCTCTTTTTACGTGTTACCTGGACTGTCTGGTCTTCTATGTGCTGTGCGTACCTGTGTACCATTTCAAAGTGACTCGCCTTGATTGTCTCTTCTACTGGTGCAACTTAATATAAGTTTCATAATTGCATGATTTAAGATGATTGTGCGAGGTAGTCTTGTTAGGTGCAGCTGTCCAATAAAATGATCTTACCTAATGGGGAAGGGTGGAGGATTTCCACGCAAGCTTATCAGATAAATGGTTCATGATTTCAGTCAGAATGCAACATACTAATTTACTCGAGAAAATGCCCATATTTTACACCTTTGGCACCCAATCAATCTGCTCAGGTCCCTCATTAGTCCCACATTTCCCACTTTTCATCCCATATGGCTTCAATCACCTATTCTTGCACTTCTTGCATGCCTTGCAAGCAGTTCCCCAGCCGGTCACAGACATTTCTATTCAACCTTCTGGGGTTAATTTGAAATACTCACAGAACTCACCATTTCAAATCTACCCCAACGGGAAAACCATCCTGTGAGCCAAAGAGGCCCACAACTAAACATACGGTGTGTTCTGGTCAATCAAATGTACAATAACTCTCGTAGAACCACCAGTAGTTGATTGAATACACCTTCTCAAGATTGCTCAAAATTAATTTTAACTCAAATATACCAGAGAGGTGCACATGCCGAAGGAATGCAATTATGTGTTTTCCCGGAATATACATACATTATACACATTAACAAAAGCATGAAGAAAAAGACAAACTATGCAAAGGAACCACACACATCGTTTATTTTTCTTACTGCAGCAAAGAAATTATATTTATGAAAAGGAAGCTCCAAAGTACCTCACAAATTTGAAACTGTTTCCCCCGTCTAATGCATCCAAGTGGACTGTGAAAACAAAACAAGGAGCTGATTTTCATAACTACATACCATGCAGGTAAAAAATGGAAAACAATGCCATTGGATCAATCTACAGTTCAGAGGCAATTTGCGTGACCACTGGCTTATAGCAAGTTTCTTACGGATGCCAGAATTACAGGATTTCATCTTCTCACTCAGAAGACAGCTTAGGAACCTCTCTGATTTCTCCGGCATCAAATAGAGAAATGAGATTATTTCTATTGAAACAAAAGAAAAGAAGAAAAGAACAGGAACATAGCACACTACAGAAATGCATTCTAACAAGCAAAACACATAGCTCTACCAAACATTAACAGAATTGATAACTAACCAAATCCAACCAAGTCAACTCATCTCTGTGATGGCTCAATCGTTCGGACATTTGCGCCTCCCATTCCTTCAATTCGATCTTTGGTGATCTCCACAAAATGACCTACCATTTCGTGAAACTGCTTCAGCCCAGACAAGGGCAGAATGATGGAAGAGCGATCTGGCCCCGCCACCTGCAACAAAAAGTTTACGAGGTAGGTAAACTAAGACTAAGTATTCATTAAAGTGATACTAGACCAATATGCATTCATTGAAATGATAATAAACAAACATTTGAAAAACAATAATTGAACTTTATGATAGCCAAAGAAATCCTCAAACAACCGAAAACTCGATCAATATATGTTTCAGTCAATCTTTATGCAGGTTAACAGGAAAACAGGTCAACTCAGTTCATTTACGCAAGTCTTAATTGGTTTGATTGAGTACAGAATCTGGTTCAAATAGGACGATAATATTCCATGGTCTTTCCACCATTTTTTTAAAAAAACTTATTCTCTATGGCCCATCCATTGGTTTATCAATTTGTATAAAGATTCCCTCTACGTCAGCCACACCAGTTTATAACCTTCGGCAAGATCTAGGCTGGGAACAAAGTTACTCAAATCACAAGAAGAAATACCTTGCCAAAATAAATAATAATAAAAAGAACCTTGCAAACAAATCACAAGAAGAAATGACAGTTTAATGATTGTTTTATGTCAATCTATGAGATATGTAAGGAATATAGCATCTGAGAGGAGTTCTAACATAAAAGAGAAAGTGGATTCATGACTTCATACAAACCCAATTAGATAATCAAAAACTATACCAAAGATTGGGTTTGGATATAAATAAAATAAAATATTTTGATTCAAATCATTATCTAACCATGATCTTGTAATTCTAAATCCCGATGCTCTGGTATCAAATGTTAGAAAATAAGCAAGACCATGGATTTATTAGAGTTGCATCAATCAATAGTCAGACATACAGTGTTGCCAAGATGAAACTAAATGAGCGGTCTGGATCTTTGATCCAACACTTAGCCAAATAACTCACATCTATTCCTCCCTTAGGCTCTGGCAGTGAACCTTCTGTGTTTTGTATTAGGCTAGAGGGACCTTGAGTTCCTTTAAATAATACCAGTTGGATTTCTTTCGGTCAAAGAAATCCCAACTTAGTAGAAAACTAATCTTACCTTCAAGAATGTAAATCCTAAATGGGTCTATATTCAATTAACCAAGGACTTTGCTATTTTCACTAGGAAAAAATCAAGGGATTTGTTGCATGGCCACCTCATGTGAGATTCTAACATTCTCCCACTTGGCCCACAGCAAATCATATTACCTTTATTTTGGAAAACTCTTTCTTAATAAAATTATACATAAAAAAATGCTTTCTCAGTTCAACAATTTGAAAACTTAACAAGTTCAATCCGATTTTATAAAACTAACTCATAATTCCATTTCGTTGAAGTTCAACCCAATTTTATAAAACCAACACATATTTCCATTTGGTTGAAGTTCAATTCGATTTTATAAAACCAACTCATATTTCCATTTGGTTGAAGTTCAATTTGATTTTATAAAACCAACTCATAGTTCCATGTGGTTGAACCTTACACTTGTCAAATGAGACCACTATACATGAATCAACGTGGTCAGATAATCTTATCTTTCAAAGTCCTTAATTCATAGCTTTTGTGCAGATAAACATACTTTATTGGAGTTCTTAAATCTATCCAATGGTCCGCTTTCCTTTAAACTGTACTTATAAATTGAACATGCACAATTAAGTAGGAAAACAAAATAAGGAACATCTCTTTCGTAGACACTTTAGTGCATAACAAATTAGGCCCATATGGTTTAGATGATGTTTATGCATAGTTGACGCCAATGCCTTGGTCAATTGTTCCGCTATCATCAATTTTGCATTGATGTTTTCCATTGACACTACTGTTTCTTTACCTTCCTTAGTCATGAAGCTTGTGTCATGGCATCATAGCATGCCATGGACAGTGCCTTCATGGTGGTGCATACAAGTGGCTGCTTTGCACTCACTCCATGAGATAGCCCCTCCAGCCAACACAAAAATATAACAAGAAATCTACTTTCAGTTGTCCGAGTTTGAATGACTAATCACCTCAAGTTGGTCGATCCGTCTGCATGTGAGCATTAAATCCTTTTTCCCTTTATCTTAAAGTGCTAGTCAAAAAAGGGTTGATGGGCCAAACCTGTTCTTGAAGATCACCTGATTGTGATTATGTCTGCTTGTTACCAATAGTATGCATTCATACAAAAGATTTGAATTGAAGATTCAACTATGAAATCAAAGCTTGTAGGGCCGGCAAAAAAAACTGCTTTGGCCGCCTGAAGGTCTAAAAGCTCTTCGAAGAGTCTTTTTAGGATTGTGAAGGGTTGTTCATGCATTGCTTTGATTATTTGAGAATCACAGCAGGAGAGCTTCCAAAACTTTCTAATGCAAGCTTTTGTCACAATATTTTGTGAAGTATAAGGTTCACGTTGGCCTTATATATGCTAACTCAGACCTCTATGTGCTTGGCTTGGCAGTGCTGATTTTTTATCGTATGATCAAATGAACCTATTGGAGGCTATACAGAAAAAATGAAGAGACCTTATTTGAGTTATTTTATGGATTATTACATTGATTTTTATTAAGTGCCAGTGAAATTGGTGGCTATACAGAAACAATGAAGAGACATTATTTGATTTATTTTATGGATTATTACATTGATTTTTATTAAGTGCCAGTGAAAAGTCTTCTTTAGAATTGTTGTGGATGAGTATTCATCCTTCTATTGCAAGATCAAGGAGTTGAGTAAGTGTCCTTGATTGATCAAGCCTCTGTTTGGCAGGTCTATCTTTTCCCTCTATTTCTCTAAAGCGGGCCGAGGTTTAGAAAAATAAAGCGTTTGGCACCTTTTTTCTAGCCTCTGCCCACTTTAGAGAACTAGAGGCATTCGGAGAAGTAGAGGCAATGCCTCTTTTTTCTACATCCCCCTTCATGAGGTGCTTGAGAAATAGAAGTAAAATTTAGAGGTGGTGCTACAGTAGATTGGGGTTAATCACGCCTAGGTTTTTTTTTTTAATCCAAAGGGTAAATCAAGATCCAAACCATTGGATATGTTCAGAAGATCAAACCAGCTATTTCTGCAAACTTCTGCCATTGGATATTAATGGCATCACCAATCTCGAGATATATGAAAAAAAAGTGAGCCATTGGATATTATTTTTTTGAATTTTGTAGAGCCCAAACACAAAATCCAAACCGTTGGAAATGTTTGGAAGGTTTTAAATGGCTATGGGGTCAATTTTCAAGGCTTCATGCCTTGTGGATCACGAGAAATTTGTGAAAATCTTTCAACCATTAATGCAACATGCTCGATTTTGGATTGGTCCACAAGTAGTCCGTTTTTTTTCCTTTTTTATTATTATTTCTAGGACAAATCACTATCCAAACTATTAAAAATGTTTATAAGGTCAATGATCACTATGAGACCAAATTTCAAACGTTGGATCATCACCAATCTTGAGATATTTACAATTTTTTGAAATTTGTGGGCCCCAGACACAAGTATCTAAAAAAATTTTTGTGGGCCCCGAACACAAGATCCAAACCATTAAATATCTTTGGAAGGATGAAGATGATTATGGGGTCAAATTTCAAGGCTTAATACCTTGTAGATCTTGAGAAATTTGTAAAAAACTTTCAACCAGTTATTTAAAAAAGTCTATTCAAAATAGATCTTTGCATTACCAAACAAATTTTGATTCTAGCCTGTTTTTTTTATTGCACTTTTTTTAATAGCCGTATTTTGGATGGGTCTATAAGAAAAAGAGTAAAGATACCAAACATGCTTTGCCTTGAGTTGCTTAACGGTAAAAAATGGGGCTGCTTGCTTAACTGCTCTGCTGCTCAAAGTTTATGGAAGGCGATAATGGGGTGGTTTCACTACTGTTGGCCTCTTCCTCAGTCTCTTCAAGCTCCATTCAAGTTTTGGAGGATCGGGGTGGGACCAAAAAGAGGTAGGATCATGTGGAAGCTATCTTTTGTGGCGGCTATTTGGACAATTTGGAAAGAAAGGAATGCTAGATGCTTTGAAAGTCAATCTTCCGATGGGGTAGCGTTACATGACAAAGTTGAGCTCCTAGCAGCGTAGTGGGTCTCTCCTCTTCCCACTTTCAAGGGCATCAGCTTGAACTCCTTAATCCTCAATTCAAAAGAGATCACCTATTCTAAGCCTTACAGTCCGAGCATCAGGCCTACTTGGTGTCACCCACCCTTAGGTGTGCTGAAACTAAACTTTGCTGGAAGTGCTCTCGGAAACCGGGGTAGGGTAGGGCTGGGGGGGTGCTAATTAGAAATGAAGACAGTCTTGTCCTTCTCCAATACTTGGGGCTTACTAGTTGCTGTTCTGTCAACAAGGCTAAGCTCATGGCCCTGAATGTTGGGCTACATGAAGCTGTCTACCTAAATCCCCCTCGTCTGTTGGTTGAAGGTGACTCCAGTTGTCTCATTCAGTGGGCTTCTAATCTATGAAGCACAGACACGGACATGGGACACGAAAACAACACGATATGGACACGCCAACACTACATTTTTTTAAAAAGTAGGGTACAGACACGTTGGGGACACGTTAATAATATATATTTATTTATATATATAACCAATCAAAAAATAAATATTGCCAACAGAACTAGCGCTAGAGCTAGAGCAACCAATGGAACTCATATTGCCAAATTCCAAATCTATATCATATAACAGCAAATTAGCACTAGCATTAACAACAAATTAACAGAACATAGCATCAAATTAACAACATACAACAGTTAAAAAAAAAAAAAAAAAGCAGGCAAAGGAAGGAAGAAAGCTTCCAACATTAATTAAAAAAAAAAGGTATAGTGCACAGCAAGAAGAAAAAAGCTACATACAGGCAAAGGCAGGCAAGGCAAAGGTAAAGGCAGGCAAGCCTTTCAACAGCATTTCATAAAAAAAAATGATGGCAGCAAAATAAAATGATATTGCACAACAAACAAGAATGATATTGCACAGCAAAATAAAATGATATTGCACAGCAGCAAAATAAAAATGAACAGAAATGATTTCATAGATAAGAGTATCGAGGAGGAGTTATAAAAAATAAAAAATAAAAATAAAAAAAACAAAGGCAAGAGTACTGAGCTACAGAGCAAGAGATATAAAAAAAAATCAAAAGCAAGAGCACCCAGCAGGAGATATAAAAAAATAAAAAAAAAACACACACCAAACACTGCATTGAAGAAACAGAGCAAAAATCAATTTCATCATCCCTATATTTTGCCCAAACAAAGCAAAAATCAATTCCTGGAGATGGTGGGTGTTTCTCTGTAGTGAGCTGGAGCGAGAGAAAGCAAGAGAACAGTGGGTGCTTTTTTTTTTCTTTCCCTCTCTTCTTCTTCTTCTCCTTCTCCTTCTTCTCCTTCCCGCAAACGGTGGGTGTTTCTCTGCAGACAGTGGGTCTTCTTCTTCTACTGCTGCTTCTTCTTCTTCTTCTTTTTCTCCTTCTCTGCTTAGATCCAACCTCCAGGTTCCCTCTGCTTGTCAACAGCCTCGGACGATGATGGTGTTTCACCGACGGTTCCTGGGTTTCGCAGACGGGATGGAGCTTCGATGGGCTCTACGATCTCGCCGGCGGGATGGGGTCTCGCTGGCAGTATGGATTTTCGCTGCGAGATTGGGTTTCGGCACCAAGAGGGAGAATGGGTTTCGAGGGAGAAATTTGGGGAAATTTCAAAAGAGGGAGAATGGGTTTGGCGATCAAAGGCATGGGTTATATTACTTTCAAATTTCATTTAACCCCCTCTTCATTTTTTGCTTTCTAATTTCAATGCAAAAAGGAGTGGGTTATATGAATTTAAAATTTCATTTAACCCCCTCTTCATTTTTTTTTTCTAATTTTAATGCAAAAGGCGTGGGGTGCTCAGATTTTTTGGGCCCGCTCTGTCGAAGCCTTGTCGCGCTGTGTCCTGCCGTGTCGGAGCCATGTCCATAATTTAAAAAATAAATTTTAAAAAAACAGGACACTTTTCGCGTGTCCTGGACGTGTTCGAGCGTGTCCGGGGTGTGTCCATGTCCCAAACATGTCGGACACTGACATGCCGGCCCCAGAGAGGTGTCCGTGCTTCCTAGCTTCTAATCCATCTACTTGGTTCTTGGCTAACTTAATGGAAGAGACGCATCACTTCTCTACGATGTTGAATACTTCATTTTCTCATATTAGGTGGTCAGTGAATGTGGTTGCCCATGGTCTTGCTAAAGAGGGAGTTTCCAAGCCGTCGGTCGACGGTCATTGTCTTTATGCTAATTTGTTCTCATCTTGGGGATCCTGCCCTCTTTTTTTGGGGCGTCGGTCCTTTTATCTGCTCTTCTTGTTTGCTCTCCCCTCCTTTTTCTAGGGTGTTTTTGTTTTCACTATAGTTCTTTTATATTGTAAAGTTATTTCGATCATTCAATATAATCACTATTTAAAAAACTAAAAAATAAAAAAAAGGGGGCTGGTTTCATGACTTTGAGCTGCCAATTAAAATTTTCAGGGTTCCCTGTGGAGTCCAAAGTAAGTAGTGTTGCTAACAGATACAGATCAAACTGTATAACATCTTGTGTTTTAGGGGGGAAAAAGTGCAATACATGTACTACACCTTACTGCTCCCGTGTTTCAAAGTTTCTGGATGTGTGGGTTTTGTACTCATTCCAAAGCCACAATGAGATAAGCTAGCTCCTGAGGCCCTAAAGTGTAAATTTGTTATAAGTAGACAGTAAGAAGGAAAAGGTTAAAGAAGTACTGTTTCTCATGCATCAAACTTAATAACATCAAGTGTTTTTAGGAGGGAAAAGTTCAATACATGTATTACACATTACTACTACAGTGTTTCCAGTCCAGCTCAAAAAATTTTTGGTTGTGCGGATTTTGTACACATTACAAAGCAACAATGAGATGCGCTAGCTCATAAGACGGTTAAGTGTAATACTCCAGCAATTGTTAAAGAAAGTGTCCCAGAAGACTAGATTCAAAAAAAAAAAAAAAACTCAAGAAAAAGAAGTCATTAGAAAATCCAAAACAGCAACAGCAAGTGTATTTTAGCAAGAAACAGGAGAAAAGGCAATTGCTCTCACTAGGCATTTCATCAATGGAAGTCCTAGACTCAAACAAACCCTGCAGACAACCCAACTCAACCTGCTTCAAACCTTGATCTTCCCATTGCATCACATTAAGGGTACACGGTTTTGTGTTACCCAACATCCTATACAGAATTTTGTTTAATATGAACTTTTCTCCTCTTCATTTCATGCTTTTGTTACCTAGTTGTCATCTGAACACATACCTACACATGTTTCTGAGGCATTAACAGACCCTAGGATGCAACGTTGGCACCTAAAAAGACAAAAAGGTGTTTGGTAGTTGGTTAATCTTCTGCGAGGGAAGCATACAGTAGACTTCAAGTGGATCTTTATGCTCACGCATAACCCAGATGATTCAATTCAAAGGTAGAAGGTAAGACTAGTGACAAAGGGATTCACACATTCCTACAGTGTAGACTCTTGGGAGAGGTTCTCTCTGGCTGCAAAGTTAAGCTCAATCATAGTACTATTCTCTCTGGTAGCTAATTTAGCAAAGCCTGCATATCGGCTAGATGTCAAAAATGTTTTCATATAAAACAATTTATAAAGAAGCATATATGGACCTACCACTAGGTTTGGCAGCGCCGTAGCGGGTCAGAGAGGAAAAGTAAGCTGGCCTAAGATAGCTCTATAATGACTGAACCAATTTCCTCGTGCCTGGTTCAACAGATTTAGTCAGGTAGCTTTTCGCTATGGGTACAAGAGATGTCATGCAGATCAAACAGTTTTCATGAAGAGGAGTGGGGATAAAGTTACAATGTTGGTTATGCATGTTGATCATATAATAATCACTGAAAATGATGAAAAAGGGCTCAAGGATCTGAAAATCTATCTCATAAAGATAAGGGAATTTGAAATGGACTTATGAGAACTAAAGTACTTTCTTATGATTGAAATTGCAAGGTCCAGAAAGGCATTTTTATCTCAGTGCAGGTATACATTGGACCTACATGGGGAAATGGGAAAGTTGGATGCTAAATCGATAGATATTCGTATTCCAATTAAGTAAAAATTCCAATTAAGTAAAATCATGGCTTACATTCTGAAAGTGGTGAGCTAATTCATCATTGGAAGGCATATCAAAGATTAGAAGGGAGGTTGATTTATTTGACTATCACATGACAATGAATCAAAATAGTGGCTGCCGCTACGCTATTTGAGTGTTAGCGCCGCTACATAGTGGCTGAGTTATAAAATTCAACTGATGACTTCAAAGGGTCTCCTTTTTCTCTTTTTAGTTTTTACATCCCTTCTTCCATTTTTATCATAGTTTGCTCCAAGTTGGGGCCCTAACATCACTTCTTCCAATCTAAAGCTAGAAGAGACAGGAAAAACACACACAGACACATACACACAGACACAAAAATAAGGGAACTGCTATGCCCCCCTCTTAATTACAATTGAAAAAAAAATTAGCTTTTTACAATATTCTGAATTTTTTGAATTTTTTTTGGATTTTTTGACAATTTTTTTGAATTACTGCTACCTGCTACATCGTACCACTATCACCATGTAGCACCCACTACGTAGTGTTTCAGCAAGCAGCCGCTACGCCAACTGCTACAACTATTTTTATCTTTGCAAATGACCAAATATCTCATATGCCGTTCACATGGCAAGTCAATTCATGCATGCACCTTACACTAAGCATAAGGCTACAGTTCATAGAATCGTTTGATACTTGAAAGAAGCCCTAGGACAAGGTATTTTTTATACTTGCCATGGACATTTAGATATAGATGCCTATACTAATGCCAATTGGGCAGGATCCAATTTAAATAAACGGTCCACTACAGGGTGTCATATGCTTGTTGGTGGGAACCTAGTTTCATGGAAGAGCAAGAAGCAAGTGGTAGTTGCTAGATCAATGTCGAGGCTGAATATTGATGAATGGTGCATGGAAGCTACAAATTACTATGGCTGAAGATTTGTTAAGTGAAATGGTCATAAAAAATAAGACATGCACAAATATTGACAGTAAACAAGCTAAAATATTGTCAATAATCCAGTTCATCACGAGCGTAGAATGCATATGGAAGTTGATTGTCAATTTGTCAGAGAGAAGGTTAAGAGAAAAGAGATCAACTTAGTACGTGAGTACTAATGATTAACTAGCAGATTTTTTAATACATCAGAGGACTAATGATTAAGAAGCAGATTTTCTCACAAAAGCAGTAACAAAGAAGCAATTAAGTGATGTTTTGTCCAAGCTAGGCATAGCAAACATATGTGCACCAGACTGAGGGGGACTGTTAAGATAGAGTTGGGCTCTTCTGTTAATCCTAAAAAGTAAGGGACTGTTTGTTTAATTTTCTGAAGTTCACAAGGGGTTTTGTACCTAGTGAAAACTCTAAAATAAAAAAGTGTATATATAATATATATGGCTGGTTGTCCAACCCTAGGAAACACAACTATGTTAATATTTCCCCCAAATTATTGTTCCTTATTTTTCCTCTTGCTCTCTAACAAGTGTTTTTCAAAATTTAAACATTCTCATAAAACCCAAGATTAATTCGAGTGTTGAAAATAATTGGAATCAATGGAATCAATTAAGCACTGTGAGCCTAAAAAGTGCATGGTCAAGTTTAAAATTATCAAGAAAATGGAGGCATAAACCGTAATAGAACTAAAACTTGAGAGTTACCTCAGAGATCCTCAAGAAATGGCCCCTGTTGTTGCTTCCCAGATCAAAGAAAAACCTCTTTTGATCGGCTCTGATTACTTTGGAAACCCCAAGGCCACCAATTTCATCCTGTGGGGGCAATTCAACCTGCCTGTCAACATTCAAATCAGATGCTAGGGCAGATTGAGTACTGTGGCCTGATATGAACCCAGCACCCACATCGTCTGAAAGCCCTGCAAATCGTTCTGAAGAATTTTGCTGTTTCAATACAAAATGAAAATAGCTCACTAAATGAGAACAGATGAGGCTCTAAAATGGAAACTAATAAAAAAACAAAATCCACAAAATAAAACACCTGACTGGGTAGGATGAGATGTTGTGAAGCATCATTGATCTCTGCCAAGATGTTCCTAAATGCAGCCCATCCTTCATCACGAGCACTTCCAGCGGGAACAATTATTGTACTGCGGTTTCTGCTAACCGATGCTTCTGAAATCTGGTGAATTTTGAACTAAATCAACAATCCTACTAATGCTTAGCAAATCAGGTCGTAGTTAAAAATGGAATCTTTTAAGCATCATCTGCCCATGCAAAGATACAAACACCAAATGAAAAGGCAAAGGCATCTAGTTAACAGTTCTAAGGAGGTGGATCCAAACACAAATCATCAGCATTCGAATTTATGATGTCCATAATATTATCTACCTAGGCTACAGAACTCTAACAGGGCAGGTTACGTTGCATGCATGGTTGGTTAGCCCTTTTCCACCTAAGAAGGACTAAAATGAATTATCAGGCCCTCAATAAGTTACACTCCCTTCAAAATTAAAAATGTACCAGAAGTTCAGATGCACAATGAAGGAATTTGCAAGTTTCATAAGTAGTGTACATTGAGTTCTTCGAGAAAGCAATCTAGTTGAATCAACATTCACTGGATTTTAACTGTCAAACAAAAGTTTCCATAATATCAACATTTTATTATTTTTTCTATTTATTTATTTATTCTCATGCTATTTTTTCAAAATGGTTACGTAACTTTTGTTGGTAAGAGCCAAAAGTATAAGAGGAATAATACTGAAAAGCCCAATAGCCAAAAGGGACAATATCATAATCAATGAGCTTGCCTTTTTTTTCTTTAATTTTTTTTACTACAATTCTGTGAATATAATATTCATTAGCCAATAAAGCAAGAGAAAGCTTTGAAACTAGTGTATTGACATAACATGTTGGAAGCTGATTTGATTATGAAAATATCTTTAGTCATCTTAATAATGTTTTAAGTTGCAGGAATGAAGACAAAAGAAATTGGACAAAGACTGCACCTGGGAATCCACAACAAGGTCATGCTATTCAGCCCTCTGCCCATCTACAGAGGAGGTCCAAACAGCTGCAATGATTTGGAAAGGCATTGCCCCATCAAGGTTTGAGGATTTTGTTGGCTGGCCATTTCCTCGAAAGTACTTACAATAGATAAATTGGTAAGGATTGAGGAGAAAGATTATTAGAAGGGATGACAAATACAATTCAATTGGTGTCCCCTTATCCCTTCGCCCTTTACGTAAAGTGCTAAGGAGAGTTGTGTGCTACCTTTTTCTACGCTATGACTTTCAATGGAGTATTTGGTCCGTTTTATTCAGTTACGTAGATGTCAGCACGTTTGGGGCCATCATTAAAATTAGGGATCTGGCCCTTCCAAAGAAATGGTCGAATGATGTAGAAGGCTAATCTAATGGCAATCCTGTGGTCCATGTGACAGGAAAGAAACAGATGCATCTTTGAAAATAAGGAGAGGCCAACTAAAAGCATTCTTGATTAAGTATTGCTCCGTGGCTACAAGTGAAGGATGATTTAAAGCTTCTCTGTAACAGACTTTATGCATAAATGGAGCGATGGTTGGAGACAATGAAATATTAAAAGAACCGTAATGGAACAATGGTCATTACCACCAGGGGTTATTTGAGAATTTTATGCAGATAGTGTAACTACGGGCAAACACAGACCTGCAGGGATGTGTGTCATTTTGCACGATAATAATGACATTTTAGCAACCATCATTTTCAAGTCAAATGGATATAACAAAAGACTCAAATGAAACTGAAATCTGGGCAATCTAGCAAGCAACCAAGATTTTTGTTGCACATTTTTCAGCCCTTTGATTGTGGAAGGAGACTCCAAAAATGCAATCATATAGATGAATGGTTCATCATTAGTACCGTGGAAAAAAAAAGGCAAAAATCATTAGGTCAAAAAAAAAAAAAAAAGGATTTAGAAGGATCGAGGCAAATGACTTCAAGGGAAAATTTCAAAATGGGGCCCAAGTTCTTGGACATAACAAAAAAGGACAAAATGAAGAACATATTTCAAAATGGGCCTTAAGCTGTCCAATCTTCTTTCAAAACAGGACATCTGGCCACAATAACCAACATCCGGACACAACCACAAGGCTACTCCAAAGTACTTCTCTTCCCTCCCTCCCTCTTAGCCCGTCTTCCCTTTTTGCTCTCCCCCTTCCCTCTTTCTCCTTTAAGCATGCCAAACAGAATTGGTCCTTGCTGCTGCCCTTCACCGGTGACTGCTGGTGGCCACGGGATGCCACCAGCAGCTCGACCTAGCAAAACATAGCCCGATCCGGCCCGACCCTTTTTTGACCTACCAAACCCAACCCGTTCAAAATATGGGTCGGTCACGGGTCAAGTATTAACAACCCATAAAAATACAGGCTAGGTTAGAGTTGACCCCGCCTAACCCGCTCAACCCGATTAGGTTTCCCTCATTTTTAGAGTCAAAACCGTGTTGAACATGTGACTTTATGACTCTTTGTCTTCCTCTTCACTGTTTCAATACTGTCTTGAAAGTTGAATCTTCATGCATTACATTTTTTTTTCTAATTCAGTCTTTGCTCTCCCATCTCTACTAGGCTCTACAAATCTTAGATCTTGATATTGCAACCATAGTTATCAGAATCCTACGATTCATATCCCAACTCAATTCGTAGCCCGAATCTTAAGGAAAACAATTCGTATCTTTCAACGAATCCCACTTTAAGGTGAATCTTAGGATTCAAGCATGAATCTTATGATTTGATACTCATTTCATCAAGTCTTACGATTCAAGAAATGCGGTTGACTAAGAATAGATATAATTAATAAGTAAATACTAACAGTCTTTTCCCTTTTTCCTTCTTTATTCTTTCTTTCTTTTAGCATTTTTACTTTTAACCTCTTTCGAATTTCACCTCTTTAGGAAAGTTTTAGACATAAATAAAGAACATGGATTTAATTAAAGCGTGAGACTATACATTTGGTGCTTAACTCCACCAGTTTTTGCTGCCGGTCCCAAGCCCGGATAAAGGAGGAGGGTTGCATTAGGTAGGTGACAGCCATCATAAAACTTTATCACAACCCAAACATGAATTCTAAGAAAATGATAACAGAATGGAGAAATAAAATTCATGTAACCGACCCCAACATTGTTAGGATAAGGCTTTGATGATGATGATGATGACGACTATACATTTGGTGCTTGTTTATATCTTTCTTTTAAACCTTTTTTGTTTTTTTTTTTTCTTCATGAACACTTTCATAACTTCAAAAGATATCTTATTGTATACCATTCATGGTTTAAATTTTCTTTTTACTTTTATATTTTGATTTAACGACAACAATATATATTTAAATACCTAAAACTTATTTAACTATCAACACATACATTTATTAATATATGTCATGATGTTCTTGATACAATTGTATGATTTTGCATGATAAACTTATTAAGTTATTTTTCGTTGTATTTTTACGGCTATAAATGGTAAAATGGATGAGTATTTATATGAATAAATGCTTTTTATTTTGTTTACTTTTTAACTATTGTTCATTTTTACTAGAAAAATGAAAAAAATTCTATGATTCACAATACGTTTAAGGATCAATTCAATTCATTGCATGAACAATTTGCGACACAATTTCGATTTTCAAAACTATGAAGAAGCTAATATTTGTCATGCATTGATGTCAATACAGATGAAAAATAGATAGATTGTGGACTTCTATAATCTTTCCTATTTTTTCAATATTTTTTCTATTTTTCTTATCTATATTAATAAAAGTAAAAAATATCCTACGATTCACGATTCGATTCGCAATTTGATTCGATTCAACCTCTTGAACAATTCGTGATACGATTCGCGATTTGACAACTATGATTGCAACTTTGATAGATTGCTGGTTGAAGATCTTCACTCTCCCTACAAAAACACTTCATCTTCAACAACTTTGTGTTGCAAGCCTGCAAGTAAGTTTTTAGTTTTTTTAACAAGTTATTCTCTTTGTTCTTCAATGTTTTGCAAGTAACCTTTTACATTCCACCATTGAAAGAACTTTATTAGCCTCATGGCCCTCATCTCCCTCCGTCAAGACCATTCATTCACATCCTAAATACCATAATCTCCATTAACCCAAGCCTCACCTGCAACTTATCCCAGCCACTTCCACTCCATCATCTATTCCCAATCTCACATGCCTTGTAATACAGGCTACAACTAAGCTCTTTTTTGGCTCCCCCTTTTCATAAGGATAAGGAGAGTAGGAGACCCTTTCTTCTGCCTTCTAAGAGACTAAGATTTGATAAATATGCATCTAGATTCCAAGTGGGGCTAAAGGTCGTCAGCAAGTAGGAGAACATTCTCTCCCACAGGCCTCATCTATCACTAATCAACCAACAAAAAAACTTCTTGTCTTCCCAGACGAGTTACTTGAACATTAATCTCAGGACATGCAATTGCAAGTGTCCCATAATCAGGTCATGGCGGGCTAACCCAACCCAACCCGCACCAAATTCGGGTAGGGTCAGGTTAACCAGCCACAGGCACAAATCGGCTATTTCCAACCCGTTTCTGAAACGGGCTGGGTTAGGTTTGGCGACAAAAAAAAAAAAACGTTTGGGCTGACCCGACCCGTTTGCCAAGTCTACCAACAGCAGGTTCAAAATGAGATCAGCTACTTTCATTGTAATAACCGGGTCATCACAAAATGGAATGTTCAAAACGCATAGGCCTCAATGAAAGTGAAGGTGATGTAAAACATACCCCAGATGATCCTAAGGGTAATGAAAGTGAGGAATTGGGGGTAGTAGGTCTCCTAGAGGGTCTTGAAACTCTCATGGTCATAACAATAATGCTAGCTACACTCCTCATCTCACAACTCATCTCACAACCATCCTATGTAGCAGGCCTAATTAATTTGTTTTGCTTTTAACATTATAGAGATGAGGGAGAGAGAAACTACCACATAGGACGGTTGTGAGATGAGCTGTGAGATAGGATGTGTAGCTAACATTATTATGGTCATAAAAGGAGGCTCTACCAACTGTTTAGAAGAAATGGTTGCGTAAAAATATTTTTCGCTCAACAAGTACAGTACATGGGAAAACTTGCACAGTTGTAGTTGACAGCAAGAGTTGCAAAAATATGATCTTTCAAGCTCTTGTTGATCTCCTGAGGTGGAAGTTTACAAGCATAATCGCCCCTATTTTTGTCAAAGTGGTGATGACAGGTGATGAAGCTCAAGTACGACATACGTGTAAGGTTACCTTTGCCATTGGTGAGGATTACAAAGATACAATTCGGTATGATGTGTTACCTATGGATAGTGATAACATTTTGTTGGGTCATCCATGGATGTATGACAAAAATGACACTCATGGTATGCGCAACAACACATACATTCATTTACACGGGAAAGCAAGTAGCACTCTTATCCAAAGAAACCTATCTCGCCACAGAAGAGAGCAAGATCTAATGCCACAAAGAAAGAACTTCATGTCCACCACGCTTATCGAGGTAGACTCCAGTTGAAATACGAACTCTTCTTTCAAACTGGGGGGGAATGATACAGAATAAACCCACAAGTGACCCCCACCATAATTAACTACTTCGGTAGAGATGCCCTCAAATTTCGTACAGTGAAAATCGAACAATACACTGTTCGATTCTGTCAATTCAGGGTTTTAAAATTTTTTTTAGTTCACAGCAGTTCGTTTAGATGAAAAAGAGAAAAAGAGCCCATCATTCATACATGTAGGCATTTAAGATGCTACAGTCATCCATACGTGGGAGAAGAGAGCCTTTGGTCTCTTAACAGTACCCATTGGTTTTTTACTCTCTTTCCTTTGGTTACTTTTATGCACTGTACCATCTTAGTTTGACCCTACCTCTCTGTTGAATTGAATAAAGTCATTGGTGGGATCCAGGATGGTAATAAATGAAGGAATGCATTGTACCAACTTTCATTTTCCATATCTGGCCCTTGACGTAACTAAAGTGGAGGAGCTGTATCCGTGGCCTATCAATCATAAATCTAAATAAAATATAATCTGTCTTCCATTTTTATGGGATGGGGCCACCAAAAGATTAGGCACTCATAAATATATAATTATTATAATGTATAAAAATTTATGTGAAGTAGATGTGGTGGCAGCCAAATATTACATTTTGTGCTACCTTATTGAATTATATAATAGATATAATTATCACCATTAGTTTAGAATTAGAGCCCATTTACAAAATCTAAATCAGTAAAAAAAAAAAAAATTCCAAAACTGAGGCCAAAATTCATAAAATATGAGTTTGCACAACCATTAAATTAATGAAATGTAATTTGACTAATTTATTCTTGTGTAATTTAATCATGTGAACAACAATGCTCAATTTAATGGTGGATTTTAGTCCGATTAAACTTAAATTTATTCCACAGCATATGTGAGATGAAGAGTGGTTAAGATCACATAAATAAGCCCTAATGATAATCAAAGAGGGGTCTCGTGTAAAGTATTCCAAATTAATACATCGAACTCGAATTGCAAATCAAACGAATTGAAAAGTGAATTTAGTAAACCTACCCTAAAAAAATTTGTGAATTGAGGTAAGTTTCAAATCACGAACTACAAACTCAAATGCAAATTAGATGAACTGAGAATCAGGTTACTATAATCCCTGCTCGATTTTTTTATTTTAATTACTATATTTCTAATTGAATTGTAATTAGATCAGTTTCTATTTTTGGTGTAGGTTTTCTTAGGCCCTAAGTTTGCTTTTCTTATGTATATTGCATTCTAGTAGATTATTTTTCAGACTTAGTTATTGAATAAAATTGTGGGTTTTGTCCCTAGAGAGGTGCATCCACAGGTTGAAGTCTTCTTGGAGACGATATGAAGTGTCTTTGCACACATGCTTCAGCACATCCCGCAAGCCCTAACCCTCAGGCCTACATCAGTGACTTGAGCCAATTCCTTGATGAAACAGCAGAGGAGATGAAGAATGGATTTTTCCAAGCTTTTGGCATGCCATCTGAACATGACAGGGAAGTGTCATTCGTCATTCAGTTGAAGAAAACCAGCAGATGGGTTCGAGAAAGAAGCTACCAAGCAAAAACTCAAATCATAATATACTGAATTTTATAGGAAGGTTATAGATGTTTGAAAACTTCTTACTCTGTTCAGATAGTCTATGATTTGTTCAGGGAGTCTCTTGCTGAGATGGTAATTGGAGTTGCACGAATTGATATGTGGGATGTATGTGTTTATTCTCTAAAGTATCTTAGCAGCAGTCCCAGTCTCTACCGTCAGAGACTAGACTAAATAAGCCTGAGCAAAGCTAGATCGCAGATAATCCTCCATTCAAAATCTCTAAGATAAGGATAAGAGCCTAGCCAATGACATAATGTTATCTTAGGGCCAGGGGTCATCAACAGATTCTACTTGTGAAGTGTGTTATATGAACAGAGATAAACAATAAGACTATGATCATGATCACATGGCTTGATTTACTTTTATATTTTGATTTAACGACAACAATATATATAAATACCTACAACTTATTTAACTATTTATACATACATTTATTATTTATTAATATATGTCATGATGTTGTTGATATGATTGCATGATAAACTTATTCAATTATTTGTCATTGTATTTTTACTACTATAAATGGGAAAAAAGATTATGAATGAATATTTTTTTTTCTTTTAATTTTTAACTATTGTTCATTTTTATTAGAAAAATAAAAAAATCCCACAAATCACAATACATTTTAGGATTCAATTCGATTCATGAGCATGAACAATATGCGATATGATTCCAATTTTCAAAACTATGAAGAAGCTAATATTTGTAATGCATTGATGTTGATATGGATGAAAAATATATACATTGTGGACTTCTATTATGTTTCCTATTTTTTTAATATTTTTTTTACATTTTTCTTATCTATATTAAGAAAAGTAAAAAATATCCTACGATTCACGATTCGATTCAATTCAACCTCTTGAACGATTCACGATACAAGTTGATATTTGACAACTATGTTTGTAGGCAACATGAAGATTGTATTAAAGGCATAAACAAATAAAAGTTGTACAGAGAGAGCCAAGCATCAGTGTAGCAGAAAAAGTTCTACACAGCCCACAAGATGAAGTGATGCAGGCCGAACCATGAGTCATCCAACCCATTGAGCCCAGTCCATAGGCCCAATGGGACATCCATGTAATTAGAAATCTTATTTCGATAGTTGGTTTATTTAGAAGTATTTAAAATTAAGAGTTATTTAATTTAGATTGTTAAGCAAGTCTAGTGATTTAGTTTCTTTGATTGTTTAGGAAAGTTACGCTGTAGAGAGGACTAATCGTGACATATATATATATATGGACATCCTCATTGTAATTCATGCTTATTATTAATTAATCAAAGAATTCTAAGTTTCTCTTCAATTATGGTGTTTTCCATTGTATTAGTGTACGCTAGTAGCCAAATCCATCCTTAGATTAGATCAAACCCATTGGAGATCGGTCTAGTCACAACAACCAACCCTGCACACCCCAACCCCAAAACAAAACAAAACAAAAAAAAATAGAAAAAGAAAAAAAACCAGCAAAAAGCTAATAAGCCGTTTTGCTCCTTGTCAGCTAACCAGTCCGCAACTTCATTTGCTTCTTGGTGTACATGAACAAAGCAAACATCCAACAGCAGGCAACACAATCTTGTTCCTAGGGAAGTAACGCACCAACACATTTGTTATATCAATGTATACATATATATATATATATGAAGAATTCTACGAAATGCCCCCTTCAAAAGTGGGCATTTTTGCCGCCAGTGTTTCTGCCCCTATCTAAGTCCACTGAGAAAAGAGTTGACAGAGACTTTTTCTCCTACTTTAAAGCAAAGTTGATTATCATTTTTACCAGGAGAAATGAGCATTTAAATCTTCCATCTACTAGTTAAGATGGAGAGAGAGAGAGAGAGAGAGAGAGAGAGAGAGAGAGATCTAAATCTCCAGGGTATTTAAAATGTCAGCAATGCAGGCCTTAGGGTTAAGGCTGCGTAGGGGTGCCGAAGCACGTATTCGATGACACTTCAAATCGTCAAGAAAACTTCACACATGAGGCCACACCTCTAGGATAAAATCCACAAATCTATTAATCAATAAAAAGTCTAAGAATTTCTTCTCTACAATACCATATACATAATAAAAGCAAACCTAATGCCTAAGCAAAGCCTAATCTATTAACGGAAACTTCCCTAATAATGCAATTAGAAAGCTACTAATAATCATAGTCCTAATCTAATTTGAAAAGGCACCATTTATGGGGGCCCATATTGCCACATCCTTCCAGGTTGAACGAAGAGTTTGTCCTTAAACTCGAGTCTGCTTTGGATTACCTTCGTAAATGTGGTTAACATAAAGAACTTCCTTTGTTGCAATTGCCCAAAAACGCTTCTTCGGCAACACCATATTTGCAGGATAGAGTATGACTTGCTTTCCACCATGCAAGAATAAATATATGTTATCGTGCATTCTATGAGTCCCATTTTTGTCATACATCCATAGGTGACCTAATAAAATATCACCACTATCCATAAGTAACACATCACGCCAAATTATATCTTGGTAAGCCTCACCAATGGCAAAAGTAACTTTGCAAGTATGCCGAACATGCGCTTAATCACCAGTCATCATCCATTTGACAAAATAAGGGCGGTTGTGCTTGTAAACTTTCAACTTGAGGAGATCAACAACAGCTCGAAAGATGAAATTTTCACAACTTCCGCCATCAATAACAATAGCGCAATTTTGTCCATAAATTATATCCACGGAACGGAAGATATTTTTTCTCAACCATTTATTCTAAACAGCTGATGGAGCCTCTTTAATGACGATGAGAGCTTCACCTATGGTATTTGCGTATATTTCATCAATTTTCTCATTTTCAATACCCTAAATCTTAGTCAAGATTATTAATTAGTGGATCTCGTTGATTTCGAATATTTTTTCTCATCATTTCGATTGTGATTCACATGCTAATTATTTTCCAAAGTTGTCACCCTAGTGTCTAGTTGTTGCAAGGTGGTTTGCACGTTGTTAACTATGACAGTTAAATTTCTAATGGCACCAACCAAATCTTCAATTGAAAAATATGAAAATTTCACGTCAACTTGCCTTTTAGAAGGCATTTTTTTAATGAAAAATTAAAATTTGACTAACTTGATGAGTAGATTTGATCTCTAGAAACACACTGGCGAAGATGGCTCGAAAATCTAATGTAAGATGGCATCGGAATCGCAAGAACAAATTCTACTCATTGATCTCAGGGTGTTGTGCGGGCTTTTATTTTACTAGATCAGACTTGACCCAGAGTCAACCCAAATCAATCCTGGTATAAAGAACAGGTATGAGGCCTGTTATGAACTGTAGCTACACAGTGGAATGGTCAGGTCCAACCTAGCCTGAGATAAATTAGGCAATTACTTTCTACCTTGACAATGCTACCCTAAGAAGCACAGACACTTTTAAGAAAGTAAAGTATGCATGTCTGACACCGACACTCCTCGGACACTCTCGGACACGTGTTCGAAACTATTTTAGCCATGTTCATAATTAAGAACTAAAAATCTTAACTCTGGACATTTGTAACACTCTTTTTGTGACGTATCCCACAATTTCTAGCAAGTGTCTATAACTAAAAAATAAACATGTGGCTGATATTTCTTGGACTCTCAGTTAACATGTGATTACTAAAACTTGTAAACTTAATATATGACAATTTTATACAATGGAAAAATGTATGATTTTTAATATTAATCATATCACAAGCAAACGACAAATATATCTTTCACTAAAGAATATGCCTCACGATTGGCTTTTTTTTTTGCTCTTTTTTTTATGGGCGAAAGAGATGATCTTCCCTTTTCTTTGTGTAGATTTTATAAAACTATGAATATTTCATATTACATGATTATGAATTATGTTTTAGTGTGGCATTGATATTTGATAATTTAATATATTTGTTAGTTGGTACTTGAATTTTTATGTTTTGATTGCTAAATTGAATAAAAAGTTAAAATGACATGATTTTTTAGTATATGATTATATATATAAATTAATATATATTATTAACGTGTCCCCCAGCAAATCAGTGTCTTACTTTTCTAAAAAATGCAGTGTCGGTGCGTCAACGTCGCATCGTATCTGTGTCTGTGTTTCTTTGATGGTGCCAAAGGAAAAATAAAATAGTATAAGAGGGTTGTTATTCCTATATTGTGCTGGAGAAGAAACAACAAAATTCCTCTATTGTTCGCCTTCAACAAAGAAGGTGGGAAAGGAGACCTATGTCAATTTGGCAACATCAACAGATGGCAAGATCTCCAAATTAGCGATGCAAACCAACGGAAGTGCTACTTGCTACTACTATGATCGAGGTATGGTAGATCGACATTGATGGTAGCGGTGGATGGCGATGGTGACCCAAGCACATTCACAACACAAGATGATGCGTGCGGTCTTCTAACAATGACAACCAGCGACGATGGTGCCAGGTACGCTATCAACCTTGCTCTACTTTCTTTTTCTTTTTTTCTGCGGTTTGGGGTGCAATGGAAATAGGAGTTGGGGCGATAGGTGGCTAGGATATGGGAAGAGGGATTTGGGGATTCGATTATGGTATGTGTGTGTGTGTGTGTGTTTTTTTTTTCTCGCTGTTTGGGTGGGGTTGCAGGGATTTCGGCAAGGTTTTAGGGAGGCAACGGATGGGGTGTTGACTATCAAGAAAGTGTGCCAGGGTTTCTTCGATTGGAATGCAGAAAGGGTTTGTATGGACAGAATGGGGTATTGGTGAATGGTTTGAGTGGATGATGGTTCTTGGCAGCGGGAGGTCTGATAGTGGGGTTGGGAAAGATGCGCAGGTTGGTAGAGATGGGATGGGCGGGGTAAATATGCTCTGACCGGTGACCGGAGGGCGATCGGAGCGGCGTGGATCTTCGCTTTGATACCAAACTGATGCAGGCCTTTGGGTTAGGGCTCCGTAGGAGTGCCAAAGTACATGTTCGAGGACTCCTCGAATCTTTAAGAGGACTTCACACACGAGGACGCACCTCCAGGATAAAATCCACAAATCTATTAATCAATCAAAAGTCTAAGAATTTCTTCTCTATAATACCATATATATATATATATAATAAAAGCAAACCTAATGCCTAAGGAAAGCCTAATCTATTAACAGAAACTTCCCTAATAATGCAATTAGAAAGCTACTAATAATCATAGTCCTAATCTAATTTGAAAGGGGACCATTTATGGGGCCCATATTGCATCAATTAGACATGCAAGTTTTAATTGCATGGCTTGCCGTTTGCAACTTCTTTTCTTAGTCAACTTAAAACATTAAAAGGGCCCCACTGAACTTGATTTCCCAACCAATCTTCGACTCCCTCTAGATTTAAGCATAAAATAAGGGGCCCCTATTTACATGGAGGAAAAATTGTGAAGTGTTAAAACTACCAATAGAGTATTAATCTTGAATGGTTTGTTTAAAGAAAGAGAAAAAATAGTGATTAGTTGCTTCTTGAATGGTTTGTTTAAAAAAAATTAAAAAAAAAATGGGGATTAGTTGCGTTTTCACGAGAGAAAGTAGGAATTTAACTTACCATAAGTTTCCTTCCTAAAAGCTAGTGCAGGAGAATCACTCATCCAATTAAAAAATGTAGCCAACCAACATCATTAAAAATGTAGCCAACCAACATCATTTATGATAACTCCACGTCTAGCACTATGCCACGTCAAGCACAATATCAAAATCACATATTCTCTTATTCGTCCGTTTCAAATAGGGCCAACCAACATCAATTATGATAACTCCACGTCAAGCACAATATCAAAATCACATATTCTCTTATTCATTCATTTCAAATAGGGGCCACACACACACACACACACACAGACATAGACAGACACACAGACACAGACACGACAGACACAAACACAGACGCACACATAGACACAGACAAAGACCAAGACACACACACACACACACACACACACACACACACACACACACGCACGCACGCACGCACGCATATACTATATATAAGTCACCAATACACTTATTAGGTAGGAATAAGGTGTCACAACTGGGGCATGAGCATCAAAGATGTGAAAAGTCCAAAATGGTCCAAGTTGCTAGTGATAACCTTAATCGTCACTTACTTTAGAGTCACTTGTAAAATATTAAAATGACATTGTAAAGACATAAAGCCTATCTGAAAGTCCATCAAAACACATTCCAAACGAGCCTAAGCAAACCAGCTCTGACATGAGTGCCGAAGAAACTAAAAAGGTGTCAATAATAACTCTTTCTGATGAGTGAGGATCTAAGCAGTAGTCAATGTGCAGACAAAATTGCCAGTGGTAACACTGTTCCTCGCATGTATTTCCATGTCACTCTTCAAATGTAAAATGACATTGTAAGACATGAAAACCTACTTAGAAATATATCAAAGTAACCTCTAAATGAGTCCAACAGCTCATCAAATTTAGACGTGATGGTGGTTAAAACAGAAAAAGTACATTAGGGTTGCTAAAACAGAAAAGGTACGAGGTACTGAGTGGCTCACCGCATTTTAGTTATTATCATTCACTAAAATAGATGGTTCAGATTAAATCATATAAGTGGATAGTTAGAAATAGACAATGATTTCTTTTGCTTGATGAAATGCATAAGGTTTTCGCATTTATTTTAGTTTGATGAATGTGAAATAGACTTTGACCAAAACGACTTCAATTTGTCCGGAGTTTCTAAAAAAGTAATTATTCGCTCTTTTGATAAATGACTTTATTGTGTTCTCTGGGAGTTTCTCAAAAGTAATTTGTCAACTTACAACTCCTCCCACAACACCACCACCACCACCACCACACACACACACACAACATAGAGAGAGAGAGAGAGAGAGAGAGAGAGCAGTAAGTGCACTAGAACTAGGAAAGAGGTAACAACAAAAGGTGTTGGAGGCCTATAATGAGATAACACATAGCAATCAAGAACGTAAGAGAAAGCGCCAATTACAAACTATAATGCATGGATACTTCAAGATAGGCAACATATTGTGTCACATTGTATCCAAAACTTCACTTTTTTGTGTACAATCCGTGTCCCTGCCATATTCATGATATTCATGATATATCTGGGCATCATGAAAGGAGGAAGGGGGGCACACATACAGTTTATGATACCCTAATACTTGTACAAGCCCGACGCATCTACGCATATTGATACCCATACTGCACCAATACTTCTAGGGTACAAATTTGACATATCCTACTCACCAAATCCATTATTACATATAGTTCTTTAAATTTTTCTTACTTCTCGACACAAAAAATGTTAGAAAGGAACATCAACTCTGATATTTAGATTAATTCATAAAAATATATAGGAAAAATTAGGATGCCCATATCCATATCGATATCCTAGATTCTTAAATGTGCAGAGTCGTATCCTCTATCCCCGTAACCGAATATGGGCATCGTAGCATACAATTTTTCTCTGTCAATGCTAGCCTTAACCAATGTGTCAACCACTATAGTGGGCTCCCTCAAAACATCATGAAAAGATTGCTTTTTCATAAAAATAAAAATAAAAAGAAGAAAGCGCCCCCCGGGGGGTGGGAATGATACTTCTTGCTTCTTTTCTTTGTTTCTTTTTGAATAATATTGCCCTCTCAAACATATTTTATTATATCACAAACACATTCACACATCCCGGTCTCACACAAATAAACATCCAACACCATTTTTTTTTTAATTAAAGACGCATTTGCAAAGAGAGTGCCACGGAAATAGTAAGGAAAGGTGCCAAATTTTTGGGCCTCATCCTCGCGCTTACATTTGGTGCAACACTGTTTCACTGATGAAAATGACATTTTAACACCTTTTTTACACTTATGAGGATTTGTCATCCCCACCTCCCAGATCACACTCTAGACACCATGAAAGAGGAAACCAATGTCCTAATTGCATCAAAGGAGAGGAAACATCTATTTGTGTAATCCTCCTAGAGGATAAGAACAGGTATGATCTGTCTTATGCCCCAACTCCTTTCTCTTAGCTATATAATCCTAAATGACGACTAATATAGATAACTTTCACCAAGGACCAAAATAATAGCGCTTGTGGAGGGCATAGCGGCTGGTGGCCAAAACATTATATAGCAGCAATATGAAATGGGAGCATTGATACATAGAGACATAGTGGTGTGAATTGAAGAGTGGTCAAAAAATCTTGAAAAAAAATATCCCAAAAACCGATAATATTGGAATATATTAGAATTTGATGACTTTTCTTGTAGTAACTAAGATAGGAGGTGTAGCGGTTCCTTCAATGCATAGGTATTCTCTATCATTGAATGATTAATAAATAACAATATAGATATTCTTTTGTTCACATGTATTCATGTTGGTTACCTACACTACATTAGAAACTCTTACACATTTCCTAAATTCATGAATTTTTTTATAGTTTTTTTTTTGAATGGTATAAATTCATGATTCAAATAAGCAATTTAGCACAATTGCATATAACATAGGATATATATATTATATATTCATGCTTAAATAAAGTTCAAAGTTCAAACCAAACGCAAATTAACTTTCATAAAAAAAAATAATGAACTTTTGTTTAGAGTAGAAAAAGAATACTACTAATAATATCCAAGGGGATCTACCAGGATATTTCAGCAAGATTTTTTTTTTTTTTTTGTGGTCTTCTTTTAAGCATAGAAGGGTAGAACCGTAGAAGAGTTGCCTATAAAGGTTGTTTGGAGAGATGGAAGAGAAGAAAAAATCCCTCTTGTGTGTTTTAGAAAAATGATGGAAAGTAGTTTTTTAGTCTCATTCCGTAGCGGCCCATGGCAGCCATCGCAAACCGTAGTTGCCGCTATTATAAAAGCGGCACTAAATTGCATTTAGCATAGAACTCTTGGCCGCGACGCCTATTTTAATCTCAATTCACCTATCCTTCTCCATCAAGGAATCTCAAGATATCAACCACAAACTAAATAATCTAAATAAGATCCTTATTTATTCAAGATTTTAAAGATAGCAATAAAGAGAAAAAAATAAAAATGCCCCTTGCACAATCAAATAGAAGATAATTTTAGTTTGCATTATTTTCCTGTACCATGACCCTTGTGCTAATTTGGGTAATTCACTTGTAAAGTAAATTGAAATGAAGACTCAAATTAAAAGACACAAAATAGAAGCGAGATCAAATAAAAAAGTACTAATTTCAAAATTCACCTTCTTGATTTTTTGTCATTTTGTGGCTTGAGAGTTGAGAAGGTACCCTTTTGTAGTTTTTTGGATTAAAAAAAAGAGGGCTTTTTGTCATTTAGTAAAATGTGGGAATAGCATTTTGACTTAGGTGGTTTTTGAAACTTAGTAGTATTTATATGTGACCCCTCTTCTTTTTTTTATCTCACTTCACTTCACTTTACAAGTGAATTACCCAAACAGAATCCAAGATATATATAAATACATATATATATGGATGTTATCTAGAATAATTAATTGATTGTTACTATGTTCTTAATCATTGATTGACGAGGTTGGTAAAAGTTATTTAGTTAAATTTAGGATGTTATAGCTAAGGAGTGGAAGGATAAATGACTATTATCCCAAGGCCATATAAATGAAAGTTTCTTCTCCCCTCAATCAATAAATAAATAATATTGTTCTCCCTCAACAATTTGGTGTTGATTGTGTTTATGCTGTAACCTTCAGCTTGGAGATTAATTGTTGGTTACTTTCTCCTCCCTTGTTGCGTCACTAACTCAACTTTAGAATGATTATTTTTCCCATACATATGTTGAAGTTTGAACTGTAGAAGAAGAAAATCCCAGGCATGTTACAGCATATAAAACTGCGACCAGTACTGTTATGGAAGGCCAAGCAAAATCACAAGTGTTTTCAACAGAAGCATTGGCAATAGCAAATAGTAGGAATAGACATTAAAAGGCAGCTCCCAGTTTTTACGTATTTTCCTTCTATGACACAGAAAATGACAAATTAAACAGTCCTTGAGGCACAGCATTGACAATTTCATGATCTGTGACTTCTACTAAAGCAGAAAACTGACAGGTTAAACAACCTTTTCTGAGGTGGTGCATTGACAATCAGTTTCCTAGTTTCCTGATCTATGAAAGGGATACAATGCTGGCTCTTTTCACAGTAATTGTGCGAAACCGTAACCACCATTATTCCAAAGAATTCAACCCTCCCAAATTCTATTTTCAATCAAAAGATTGAAGGAAAGACCACAAGACAATTCATTTGAACAACATGGATTCCTACAAAATGTGCCCATTTTCCCCAATCAATCTAAACTGTCATCATAACTGTTTTTTTATAAATCACCACTCTGCTGCCAAAACCCAAATGAACAATCATAACTGTTAACTAAACAAGTCTCCCTTCCCAAAACAACAAAAGAAAGAAAAGGGGCAATTCAATTACCTTCAAAAAGCGCCCCCTTTTGTTCTCGCCAATGTCAAAGTAAAAGACCTGCAATTGCAAAGCAATTCAATCAAATTCCCCAGATCCAGATCCAATAAAAACCCAATCTTTCATCACCAAAAGACAAGAGATGTGAAAATTTCAGCATCACTCACAGCAAAACCCCCCCAAAACCAGACAAAGATTGAATCTTTTACCACTATTCCCCAATACCTTGGTGTCAAGCTGCAATTCCTTGCTGAAGACTTCCTGATCCTCATTGTTGACGTAGTAATTGAACAGATCCAAGAACCAAACGATCCCATTGACCGGGACGATGATCGTGGAGCGCGTCGCCGACGTCTTCTCGGAGATCTTGAGGTACCTCCCGCGGGGATTCTCCTTGAGATCGAAATAGAAGAGCTTGTGCTCCACCTGCAGCGTCTTGCAGAGCAGCTCCACGTCGTTCCCGCCGCCAGATCCGCCACCTCCGCCTTCCATTGCCGCCCACTTCCCCCACCAGCAGAAGGAAGGGAACAACCCCTAACCCTAACCCTAGATTTGGGAGCGAATTAGCGTTTCGAAAAAGGTGGCCGTTTTGGCTCGGTTTCGCTTCGTCTTGATTGGGTGTCGGGGGTCTGGAAACTAGGGTTAGGGTTTGGCGGGTTTGACCGCGAGCAGTGGTCATGGCCTCCTTTTAAATGCGCTTCGTCTCTCCTCTCCTAACAATTCGCGGGATTTTTTTACCTCGCGCAGGGGGGGGTTTATCTTAACTTTACTGGTGCTCTCGACTGTTGTGGTAAAATTATCGGAAGTTCTAACGTGCGCCTGCTGTGTTCGAGAGGCCGAGAGCTCGTGAGCTGCGTTCTGTCCGCAGGTGGAGAGATCCATTGATTCAAGCTGGCATGGCTCACGTTAGCGCGAGCAGTAAAATGAATTTGGACAGTTTAAAATTTGGGTCACGTGGGGGATGTTTAAATGGATGGTTGGATACTGCTGAGGAATAATTTTGTCTGCACAACCGTTTAAGATTTGACATTTGCTCATTAACATTGAATTTTTACTAAATTCTCACAAATATTTTGTTGGTCGGTAAATGGCAGGTCTAAAGGTAAAGTAATGTGTGTTGAACATCCGCAGAGTTGAAGTACAATTTTAGTGCTTTCTATTTACCATTTTCATTATTTAAAGTGATTATGGGAGTTTGGAATTTTGCATATGCAACTGCTAGAGACCTCATATTCTGGCATTAAACGTTGTAGTTCAATAAATTCCACCAGAGTTGTCTACTATTGGCATGCAAATGCCAGGTCTAAAAGCAGCTATACATTGAATATCTATTTTTTCTTTATTCTAACATATCAATATTAGAAGGAAAAAACAAATGAGAATGACATGCGAGAATGATAACATCTCCAATTGTTTGATATCTATTAGTCGCATAAACAACTAAGAATCAATTCCTATTTATAGTATTGATGTAAAGAACTTACAGTAGGGTGGGTGGATGGATGTGAGTGCAGGAGCATTTTTAGAGAGTGGAGTTAGAAAAAATTTTGATAATTTCATTATAGCATTAAAATGTATTTTGTTAGGATTTTTGTAATCGACTAATTCATGAGTTGAACAAAACTCTCGTTCCATTGAATTGTTTTTTATAATTTATTAAAACTGGATTGTGGTCGTGTTGCCAGAAAAGCTGAATGCAAAAAACAGGAAAATTTGTCATACGCACATGAGTGAACCTGCATGCGCGCTCGAGCAGATGGTTACAAAAGCTCACACACTCAAGTTAAAAGTTTATGAACTCAAGCGTGCTTGACACGAGTTGCACTAAATTGAATAATTGTAAGCTTTCATCACGAGATTTAGCGCACATCGAAGAAAACCCCCCCCCCCCCCCCCCCCCCCAACCTGATTTGGAGTTGTTTCCTTTTTGTATTATAACTGCCATTTTGTTTTCTACACAAACCTGAGGCCCTGTTCTTTTCCTAAAATTCCTAGAATTCATGTATAAGGAATTATGAAATTTCTATACGTAGTGGAATTCCTAAATGCTCATTTATACTTGAATATCTAAAATTTTTCAGTAAAAGGTAAAGAAAGTGGAATTCTGAAATTCTCAAAGACTAATTGAGTACTTTCAATAAGCTATAATTCATAAAATCCTGTAAATGAATATGGCAGTTAAAAATACCAGAAGACAAGCCATCACATCATGTCCCATAAGCCTCCAACACTTAAATTCTTATAAAAGAACATGCCATAAGTCTAAGTAACGAAATTGGATTTATAAATAAGGGTTCTCTCTCAGCTATAAGGTAAGGATCTCATTATTATAAGTGGAGATTTCTCATTGGAGATCATACTTTTCTCTAGAGCATCCATTAAAGAGAGTTGGTTGCCTTGTTTAATAGAGTTATTGCTTTATATCTTTTGTAGAAGATTATCTTCGTTTGAAGAAGATTGGTAGGGTCAAGTACGGAGAGCAATGAGTGGCGAGGAAGTTGTTGCAACAGAAAGTTATACAAGAAAAACTATAGTATCATTAGCGTGAGGGAGATTAGAAAGGGTTTATGAGTATACCTTATAACTATTCGTGATTAGTGCTTGATTTTTGCGGGTCCGATGAGGACTCATGTTTTTTAATTTTTCTTTTTCCGATTAAGGTTTTTCACGTAAAAATCGTGTGCTTCTTATCTCTTGTTTGCTTGATTGATTATTTACTAGTTTTTTTATTCTTCCACTGCATATATTCATATAAATTGAACTAGAATCTATAATCATACTGGGGACCAAATATTTCACTCTTCAGAAAATAATGAGGATAATTGTGTTTAAATCCTTGTTATAGATTTTTCAAAAGTTAAAGAGTAATATCTCCTTAAAGAGTGAACATTACAGGTGGCAGCTCTCATGCATGGTTTACATCAGTGCTGCAGGTAAATCAGTGTAGATAGTTCAATATGTGGCACAGTTGGATGAGTCTATGCCATTTGGAACCTGATTGAACCAACAAAATCAAAACCCAGATTCCTGTGGAGCTTTCTGGTTTTAGACTGGTTCAAGACTGAGCCATTAAATCAGTTGACTCCTTTGCGAATTTGGAACTTGGAAGAGTCACAAATAGTATGGCCCTACCATCCAGTTTGTGGACCCCGTTATTCGGATGTCAATCTTTCTCCAATCAGATTAATTTGCAGTCATCAGTGGGTCTCCTGGGGTCCACGCGCATTAATATGAATAGAGTACTGAGACCGGATTGTTCACCCATGTGTAAGGAGGACTGATGTCATGTTGTCGATTTATCAAAATTATACTGGCGTCTTGGGCCCAGTCAATCATAAACCTAAACTGCATGATGGGTCTTAAATTTTAAAGTAAGTTGGTGTGCGTGATACATCACAATTCGCTCAACTTGTAAAACCTTTCTTTCATTGGCAGTATTTAGTCTTTAAATTATATATCTATACATGATGATGTTACATTGGCGGGGCTATTGACTCTTCCAGTTTCTTCATCGACAAGGCCTAACACTGTTGGAATCTAGTATTGACTCCTCCTGTTTCTTCGTTGACAAGACCTTGTAAGGCTTGGGTGGTTGGACTTCAGTACAGAGACAATAATTAGTACACCTTGAAAGGATTCTAGCGTTAACAGGATAAGGCCTACTTTGGTATGTACATAAATAGGCAATTAAATCTAAGTTAAATAACAATCATCGTATAAGAGATAGATATGTAATTTTTAAGTGAAAAACCTAAATGAGAAAAACTACGGGATCAACCACTGGTCCAAAAAGAACAAATACTATGCAAAAGAGGTTACAAGATCTACTTATTATATTTTTTCCAATTGCAGACAACGTAAATGATTAGAAGTTCTTCTTGCTAACGCACACGTCGTTAGCCTTTTTCACGCTTGATCTACACGCCGTGAAGCCCCTCAAGGCAAATCTCTAGGATGGAAGAAGAAGTTAAATCTCAAAAACTCAATACGTAGCACAGCAATGAGAGAAAAGCTCCAGAGAAGAATAAAGGATCTCTCAAAGAATTTATAGAGTTTAAAACTGTGAGAGAGGTATCTTGGACAAAGAGAGATGGTTAATATATAACTCAATATTCATAGAATGCTCTTAAAGATGGTTTCCAATTGAACTAAGATAGTTTGATTTGCAAATGAAAGAGATACGAATTTTCAGATATCAGTCTATCGCCCAACTGACCGGTCGGATGAATGTCCGACCGATTGGGCATAGGTCCGATTGGTCGGGCACCCCATCCGACCGGTTGGTTTTATCTTTTGTCTGGATGTGTTTTGCTGCTGTCAATCTGGCTGGTCTATCATTAATCCAACCGGTCTATCATTAATCCGGCCGATTCAACATTGAAAAAGTCCGATTTTAACATTTAAATTCTAGTTCTTGATCTACAACTTTGGCTAACACTTCAATCTATTAGAAAGTAAAATCACAACTCAATCATGCCGAGATTTATCCAACTAATGAATTAGCTAACATTGCATTTCTTACACACCTTGAATAGCTTCTTGGTCTTTTTTCTAACGTCACATTGATCGTAGTTTTAGCTTAGTATAAAATGCCTCTAATGTGCAGTTTTAGCCTTTTAGGTAGGGGGTGGTTAGATGGGTTGGCTGTTTAACTATTGAATTAACTCCAAAGTCACCTTGCTTTGTTAAATTAGAGGACAAAATTGCATCGTCTCATATGCATGCCATTGGAAGCACAGGACCATAATTTCCGAGAGAGAGAGAGAGAGCAATAATAAAAACCAGACAAGCTATTTAAGTTTGCAAATGTCCTAAGAAAGGAGAGATTATTTCATTTTCTTGTTAAGTTATCATAATAAGCACATAATGGAAAAGCATGCATATAGTTGGTCACAAAAGGCATCAAATGAAAGGAAGAAAAAGAAAACTATAATTTGCTTGTACAACAATGTATTGAAAGAATAAAATGTTTTGATTCATGATCATTTGATCTGTAATGGATGAAGCTTTCCTGTTTATTACCAATGGAAACTGCCAATACTTTCTTGGGAGGCACCACTGAGGGATAATTATAGATTGCCTTATCAGAGTGAATATTTTGCCATCGTTGATTTGTGGTTAAGAAAAGTAGATGAATGGCCCAGATCATGCGATGCTGTAAATGTAAGCCTTTGGCATTATCGAATAGAGATAAATTGGACATTAAAACATGAAGATAATGTGTATAGTGTTTGATCAAGCACCCATTATGAAGATAGAAGAATAACTACTAGAGATTAGGCTCCCTGTATCCTTGCTATCCGAATCTAGGATAGTGTAGAACTAGAAGATAGATGGCTTGGATCTACCTAGGATAATTGGTTCCCTTGGTTTCCAGCTTCAATGCTTCTCTTTTCTCTTTCTTCTTCCAATGTCAATAAATTAGGAAACTATTTTAAAAAGGCATATTAGGATCTAAACATAGTTGGGAAATCTAATAATCATAGAAATCATAAATGAGGGGCTCATTGCTATCACTTGGAGTTGGGGCCCACCCCACTTTGGCTCATGTTACGGATGCTAATACTATGTGCCAAAAGGAATGATCAAATAAGCTAGTGGCAAGGTGGAGGATGGATTGGGGGCACACCACAAATACAAATTGCATGTGGGTAAATTTTCTCTCTAATTAAATTGATTTTCATAGCCATCTAACCGATGGCCTTTGAAATAGACGATCATAAAGCTCTGACCATCATGTACAAGTATTTGAATTAATGTCTTTAACAGTTCGAGTTGAATTCAGGAAAGAAGAGAAAAACGCAGAAAGCATTTTAGAGTTGAATTTAAAACCTAGAGAACGCACCACGTCATTAGCTTTTGAATCAATAGAATATTTATATCTGGTGTTTAGTGGAACCAAGAAGCTTGTTGGTCAAGGCTGTAGATGGAGGTGCATGTTGGTGGTTTCGTGCAGTATAGCATATGTTATCTATCTATCTATTTATTTATTTATTTATTTATTTATATGTTTTGGACTTTTATAGGTCTAGGCCCACTTCTTTCCATCTAACCCGGCTCATTTTTTTATAGCTGTTGTGGAGTTACGATACTAGCCATTGTACAGTTATGAGGCGTGACCGTTTTATCATTATGAGACTGTCCGTTATGGAGTTATGGGGCTTGAACTTCATCAGCCCGTATTAGTGGTACATTACCATTACCACCAATGGCTATGAGCCATAATATGTAATAAACTATGATGTATGTATATTTTAAAATGGGCAACGTATTGCATTGTATCATTTTTGATACTCCACTTCTTATATATATAATCTTGTCTTTGCCATGTCCACAACATATGCTTATTACATCCATGTCGCATTTGGGCATCACAGGTAATAAATAATATTACAGTTAGGACTCCTTTATATAATAGAGTTCGCAGGTTAATGTTTCACACATAGTACACACAACATAACTCCTTTTTCTTGCTCTCTATTTTCTTTTTCATTTTCTATTATGCTGCTACAAGAAAGTTTGGAATAGTGGTATGAGGTTCGAGTTCTTCATCCATTTGAGTGTATGAGTGGCGGAGATTGTTTAATTAGAAAGCTGTTGTATTATGAGGCAGATACCTACAAGTCTACTGCATAATTGTGGGGGTGAAATTTGTTTAAAGAAAGTGTCTTTATGACATGCCTAAGCTGTGTTCGGTTATTTCTTTCTTTTCTATTATAATATGCTATTTATTTATTTTATTTACAATTTCTGCAACCCAGTTTTTTTAACAGTGCACAGAACTCATGAAAAGCCGCTAACCTTCACTAACATACCACTACACATCGATCTAAAATCACAAAATTGATCAAGTTTCTTCTCTCTAGGTATTCTGCTTTCTTGTGTTTTTATTTTAGGTGAAATCCTTTATTGTGTGAGATTAGGCCTGTATATATACTCTCCCTTCCTTTGTGTCATTAGACCTGAATTATACACCTATAGTATGAATTTTAGACTTGACATTATTATTCAAAGCTAAATGGTTAAATGAGCTCGACTTGACCCATGTTTTTTTTTTAAGGATTTGATTTAGTTCTAACCTTGAAGGGCATGCAGGGTTTTACGTAGGGCTGTAAGCCACAAAGTTATGCGTAGTCTTCCAAGGGGTGGGATTCATATGTCATTAAATTTGGCTCATCTTGCCAATCCACTCAAGGTTGAATGGTGTTGACACCTAGTATCACTGCATGTTCAGACCCCAGCGATCATTCCACTAAACCTTAAAATATCACTCCGGACCAATAGTGCAACTTATAAAAAAAGGGCTTACCTCTATTGTCTTTAATGGACCAAGTTTTATATGTTGGCTGCGAGATCCAAGTGATCAGCGAGGTGGACCCATTGTAGAAATGCCCTGGGTCAAAACTTATAAAAGTGGGACAGTGCATGTAAACACCCATCCAGTGTGATTTTTATTGACCATCACCCATCCATTGTATTGCCAGGGTGGACGGTCTAGATTATCCGAAACTGATCCCGCTTACGACAAGGATAATTGTTCTAACTAGGGCCCACCTTAGGTCAATCCAAAATCTCTACTCTCATCTCCACCATGGATCCTGGCAATGGCCCAAATCATTACGGTCAAACTGAATCAACCGTTAAAGTTTACACCTCTAAATCCGACCCTTTCAAAATTATTGTCTGTCATCATCCAACAGGCAATAACTTTTGACCAAAAAATCTCATTTCAGATAAGACCTTCAATCCAAGCACCTCTAATTGTGATAGATGATGATCGCAAGTGGCCCACCAAAGATCATCTACACCCTTCTTAGAATGCGGTCTGCTTGCACCATTTCAAGCTCCTCTGATGATCCCATGTGGATTCCATCTAACAAAGCCTAATCATATACTACAAGGGACCCAATTGTAGAGGGAGATTCTGGACGTTAGTCTATGGGACCCACTACCAACATGCAGCAATCTAATACATTCTTGTGCATGTATCAGCAGAAGAGGCTAACTGCTATATTTGGTGGCAGTCAATGTGACCGACCTTTAATCTGTGCCGTCAATCTGGCTCATTTCAAAGTTCACATGTGACTGATCAACTGTAGCGGGCCATCCTAGTGGCCATTGATAGAAGAAAGTCAGCATGTTGATGGTTACAACTTAGAAGAAGAACCATTGGTTGGTGCTTCTGGAGTTGTGCGTAAGATACGAGCCACAAGAGTCCCACATCGAACGATAAAAAGAAACGAAGCCAAACAGAGTTGGTTTTAACGGAGTGAAGGGAACTCCATTCAAGCACGCAGCCGCGTGGTGAGCACAGAGCGAACTATTCTTTCGCCTTTTACTAAAGAATACCGTGTGCTCGCCACTTACAGCGGCATACGCCAATTTTTGGAGGGCTTTATTCCTTTTGGTTGAAGCCCTACCAGTACAAGGTGGCAAATATTTTGTTATATCATTCTTGCTCTCTATCATTGGGTCCATGGGATAATGGTCCCATTGTGAAGTATTTGTACACAGGAAAAAGCACCTCTAGGCCCGGGTTTGAGGGTATGCTTCTGGGGTGTCCACTGTGTATCTTACCTATGGAAGGTTAAAAGCAGCACTTACAGAGATGAAATAATGCTATCATTTTATGATGATCCACCAGTTATCTCTAGATAATGATTTCTGTGATTGTAGTAATTAGTAGAAGTACACATGGAGCCACCAATTAAGTTGAAATTTCAATTAAAATCCTCAGATCCATTTATAAAGTCATTTTGAAAATCTATTTTGCTGATTCGATTGTTTCAATTAGAAATACAGACTATTTAAAAATGTTATATAGTAAAAGTAATATAGGTAAACTCATCATATGGTAAACGTTGGTTTGAGAAGAAAAGAGGTCTCACTGCTTTAGGCAGCAATGATGTCTGTTCAAAAATTAGTTGCCCCAAAAGGTTTTAAAGCTGATTTAATCAAAGCTTCACATAACTTTCCGAAAGAAATAAAGCACACAACCATCTGTTTGAATGAGTTTTAAGTCAAATAAACAGAAGAAGGATTTGTAGACCAATCCTGCCACCACTACAAGGTGGGGAACTCTTCTACTCTAAGAAAATTGATTCCGTAGGGATACATTGCCGAAGGCAGCAGGCACCATTCACTTGCCGAAGCCTGTCTAGTGTAGCCTACATAACTTGACTCCACAGGAGAAATATGGTATAAAAAATCTTGAGGCTCGTGAATACTGATTAGGAGAACCCCTTTTTCTAATCTAACTGTAATATGAACATATGTTGATCTCACCCATCTACATTCCACACATTACAGGTCGGAAGCATCATGATAGCATGCACTACAAGTGCATTCTTCATAATTAGCTATTTAACATTGTTCAATTCAATAAATACATATTACCATGACCATTGGAACTCCCCCATAATGCTTAAGATGCTGAATTACATACATGGTTTAAGGGAACTTAATAAATATTTTGCATTTGAAGTGAACTTACAAAGACAGATTGTCATGATGGCTGCTCCTCTTCCACTGATGATTAAGAAGCTAGGCTCAGCTCGAATGATAACAAGTCAGTCTTTTGAGCACAGCTTACCCTCGACAAGAAACAAATAAAGCTGATGATCATGGCATTAAAATAAGTTCAAAACTGTAGTCTTCCATGGTGTTGCATGGCAATTTTATACTTCAAAGCATCAGTCCATGGAAGAAGTCATGACCAAGCCCAATGCTTTGGACTCCCATTCCTAGAAGGGCACCTGTGTATAAGACCTGAACTCTGTCTCCAACCATACGACATATCCCTGGTCGAAGGAAAAATTGTAAGCTAGTATTACATAGAGAAACTTATTTTGATGGATTTTTATGAATTCAAACCACTCTCTTGAAAACTCTTCAGATTTCACCAGTAAATAGTTATTGATTTGTAGTGTTTACCAGAATTTAGTGCTATCCTAAATACTCATAATGCATTGAATATTTTGGCTGAATGGAGGATCCTTTTCTGCTATGTATTCATGGTCTGTAAACCAGAAACCATATAGTAAGGACATGGTTATCTCCTTTTCCAGGTACGAGTCAAAAACCATAGAAACAGTAGGCCAAAATATGATTCTGCTGCCTCCAAAGTGAAGAACAGATGACCACTCAATCTGCCAAAATATCAAACTTTCTGCTACTGAGTGTATCCAAACACATTTAATGTAAACAGAATATCGTATATAACTGACACCAAGGGCCCATTTTTTTTGCGTTGGATTGAACTCCCTATGAATTCTAAGAAATTCCTGAAAGTGGCTAAAACTGAAAAAATTAAGGTGATGATCCATAAATAACAATGATATAATCTCCCCTTTGGAAAATGAAAATAGGGGAGATGGAAAATGAATACATAACCATCACCATAGTAATTCAAATTCGAGGAAAGTCGAGATCCCATCTAATCTCACCTTGTGTCCTTCACCCCTCACCTCTTTGATAACCATGAATTCATATGTACTCAATTCCATGCAAACAAACAGTCCCTAAAAAATTCCACATTACATATTTTAGTCTGAGTCAATTATAGGTTATTATTGGTTACCTCTATTTTGGTTTATCTCTGGAGATTCATTGACAGGCATGTTAGAAGTATTACAAGCAGTCTCAGTCGCCACAAAATTGTTGGCCATGAATAAAGCTCTCCGAGATCTCATCGAATGCAAGGGAGGTTTTACTACATCCTCAAATTGTTGTAGAGAACCACATAAATATTCATCACCATTGTTTTCTTTCATCACTGTTCTGTTTGATGCAATTGCTTCATTTTGGCCTGCTTGATGACTTTCTCCAGAAATTTCATTTCTTAATTCAGGTTCATAGAGCCCTTCTCTTTCCTTAACAGTTTCAGTGTTCAAGACCATGAGATGAATATCTGTGTTTAGGGTGGTAAGCTTACTCACTACATTGGAAGCAGAAATTTGATCGCAGCCATTGTCATTGATATCAACTGCATTTGTCGAACTTGATGTTAGAGAACTTTCACTCCTCCCACAGGCAGCGAATTTCTCAGTCATGTAATGGTCACAAAGTTCCTTCTCAAACTCACTACCTTGTGACATCTTATTGACTGTATCTGCATGACTTGGATGATGTAATATCTCTCCCTTACTATCTATAGTTTCATGCTTATGTTTGTCCTGTTTGTGCTTCTTCTGTGGCAAGGGAATAGCAAGCACTCGTTTATTTCCATGAATGTGTGTACTGGTTGGTTCATCCTTCTGAAGACGAAGCCAGTTGTCAACTGACAAGTGTTTCTCAGGTTCAGCCTTGTCTGTCCATCGACTTTCTGATTCACTGGTGCTGTCATGACTACAAACCGAAATCGAACAAACTGAATTCCCAGAGGATTTTTCAGGTTCTGGTAAAATAACCATTTTGATGTCACATTCTGACACCTCAAGACTGCATTCACTTCCATAACCTGTTCTATGTCTCCAAGTAAAACCTGATGCATCTGATCTGCATTCTGACTGTGATCTATTTAATGGGAAAGTCACAGACTCAGCACGAACAGATGAAGCCCTTCTTCTTCTTCTAGGGATTGGCTCTTTCTTCCTTGCAATTTCAGAAGATTTGTGTTCACCAGTTTTCTGTTGACTGCAAAAGGTTGGCCTCATAAACCGAGGAAGCCGTGATGATAAAGCTTCTATGAAATTTCCGACATTCTGTTTCTTCCTCTGTACCCTAGATTGTGTCTTGTCATGAGATAGATGTGGATCTTCTAAGTTTTCATCAAGCAATTTATCAGTCTTGGTTATATGCTTCAACTTCTCATTAAGCTTACCAATGTCCCTTCTAACATTTTGGCGGGCATATTCAATATTCTTTACCTTATGTAACAAGTCATTCATTGCAACTTCCTTCTCTGCCTTTGCTTCCTGGTTGGCCAACAAATTCACTTTGAACGTTGATGGTTGGTAGTGTATGAAAGTTTTATTAAAGTGTACAGCAATGATCAAAATAAATATTAGAAAAAATTTTGAACACGTCTCAAACCATGATGCCTGGATACTTCAAAATGGAGAACGTATTGTGACGTATCGTATCCGATACTTCACTGTTTATGTGTCAAATCCGTGCCCTTGCCATGTCCATGACGTGTCCTAGCCATATCCATGCCGTATCTGGGCATCATAGGTCTCAATGGGTCAATGTATGTCATGTTGAAGGACATCAAACATTCAAACATGATACTGTGGAGAACCAGTGTCTAAAATGTGCATACAGTTAGACTATTGTAGAGATTTTATTTTTTAGTGTAACAAGTTGAAGGAACTACTAGGATACAGGGAAAGTTAATTCAAGCTTCACATGATGTAATAAGAAAAGAAAGAAAAGATATGTTAAAGATTCTGGAGTGACAGAACATGACTTTGCAAAATGATGATGATACATTTTAATTAGTAGAGCACATGAAGTAAGGGAAATAAATAAAACAGTGTATCTAGAATCATAGGGGAAGAGCAAGAAATTAAACCTATCACCGCCGTAGATGTCAAAACCCAACTGATTGGGGTAAGCCATCTCCTTTATTGTCATGTTCGTTACATATGTAAATTATATGCCCAACATGGACATTTTCTTCTCCTTTAAAAATGGTTGTTCTGTTGCAGTCTTCAGGGCAATGAAGAGAGGTATTTCTAGTTCACGCATGCAGTTTTACTTGTTTTCTTCATGTCTTTTTTTCACCACTAACCACAGGAGTTCCTTCAAACAAAGAATTTTGAAATTGATGATAATCAAATAGAAGCGACAAATATTTATACCCACAAATTTTAATAGATACATCCTTACTTTCTATTATTGTATTAGAAAGGTAGGCTGGGCTACTTTAATACCAAACTAGAAAGAAATGGATTTAGAAGAAAATAAGGCACAGATATCTTTCTGTAGAGAAGGTGGATAGTGTAGGACTAGAAATTAAGATGTAGTCACCAAGAAGAAACCAAGACAAATAATGTTGGTGATGATAAATGCAATTAAATAAACCATGAGATCATTTTTACACAGTAATGCAAGTGCACACCAAGCCCATGACATACTTCCAAGAAGATAAAATTATTGATAACCATTCATAATATAAAGTTTGAAACTTACAGTTGATTCCTCACACCCCAGGTGAACACTTCTCACTCTAGATGCAAAACCCAAGGAACAAACTGTCTCGCACAAGTCATCTTCTTTCGGGCTGACATGAACAAGCATTATGGTTTTTGAATCCTCTCCTGTGAACAAAAAGCACAACATTTAGATTTGGTATATATCAACGCTTAAGAACATCGGTCTAAGTCAGCCTGTAAATGACACAAATGAAGAGTGACAGGGAGAAAGAAAAGTAACAAATTACCCAGAGAATCCCGAAGAATCTGTGTCAGCTTACTATTCCTGTCAAGAGAAGAAGCCCATAGCTTAATAAATATACAAGACATCAAATAGAAGGACATGAACATCCCATTCAATTGAAAAAAAATTCTCAAACATCCCGATTATTTAGTCATGTCTATGAATGTACAATTGACGCTTATTGCAAGAAACTGAAATCAAATGATCATAACATTTTTCCCCAACATAAAAGCATTAGGCATCTTGGTAAATCAATTTCTTTCTAAAATTCCAACTTGATATTACTTCTATTATTTATCATTGCACTATTTAGAGGATTAATCCAATCTCATGGTTGTAGCCTAATTACTGAAGTTGCCATCATTTTTCTCTTCTGTTGTTATACCCAAAGTCAGCAGGAATTATTTACAATGAACTTGGCCCATATACTATCATGGAAACACAATATGGTGTTAGTTCTTGCTATAGTTACCTGTAAGGCACATGAGATCTTTTTCTTTGGAGTGCATTGATGACATCTCCTAGAGCAGAAAGTGATAGATTGATGGCTTTCCCTTCTTCAAGTCTTCTCCCTCTGGCCTTTGTCTTTAGCAGGCGTTCACTTCCACCTAGATCAACCATCCATACCTTATTTGTTTCCCTCCGTCTTTCAGGTGCATCAAAGCAAGTCACAGAGATTCGGATTAAACTGTTCTGAGCAAAGAACAGTCAATTGTATAACCAAGAATAGTTTCATTTCATTCACAGATCATTATGTCAAAAAGATCATCAAGCTTAGTCATTTACCAATGAGATCTGCTTGAGGTTACATTGGAGTTGGTAGAAGCAGTTGATCTTAACCGACTGCCTAACTTATATAGTTTCCTCGCTTGATTGAAATCGCTTACTGTGATGGCAACAAGGTTGTCAATCTCGACTCCACCATGGGGGTCCATTTTGATTGGAAGGCTATTAAAAAATTTGAATTTATCAGGAGGTAATACGTATAAAATATGTAACTGATGAAAACTAAATAGAATCATATTTCAGCAATTGAAAATCAACTGCTCTTTTAACATAGAGTTCTAGCCTGTACGGAGTGATACACACTCACACAGAGGAGACTGTGCATTGTAGCATGGACGCAAGCACACATGAATACACTCAAGAGGAAATTTCTAGAGCAGCCAGGCCGCTAATAAGCAATTAACGAAATGTGGGACCCACTTGGATGCACGCTGATCGAGGACAAAAAAGAGGATGGAGAGATCCATGAATGCCCTGAGGGTGTGCAAAAAAGGGAAGAACCATCTAATCATTCTAGCCCTTGATGAAGTGCACATTTTTTGTGCTATTTGGATACTCAATCCAATGGTAAATATATATTGGATGAGTGCCAAATTGGGGTGTTCGCCAATTCATGGAAGTAGTAAGTGTGAAAGGGTAGGGTTGATCATAAGCTGGCCTCATAAGCAAGGCCATGAATTACAAAATAGTGACCTGGCTGCTGTAGATAATTCCACTAAAGATTTTTTTATTGATATAGACACACAAACATATATATTTTCTTTGTCTTATGTCTTTCAATAAAAAAGTATTATTTCAAATACCACATCAACTACATTTGGACATGTAGTGATGGGTCTTTTTGACACCCCATGTCTTAACAGTGTGCACTTTGGATTTTAGCCAATGAAACATGTAACCATGTGACTGCTGGACAAGGAAATGAGATGCTATCACAAGCAGCCTGTGAAACTCAGTGGTCCCAGAGTCCTGCAATGATATTGAAAATTTTATATATGTTTAGTACATAGTGCATAGCATATAAAATGTGTTTATGCTTACTGAAATGATCTAAAATATAATAATTGTTTTTACAGAATATACTGAGGGTTGAATGGAAGAAATGCAACTCATAAAGCTGATGGCAAGAAGATTGAATAAGGCTTTAATGATGATGATGACGGCTGTAAGGGAACAAGAGCTGACATAAGGCCCTACTGTATGGAATATTCATATTACATGGGTCTGGTATCTCAGATCCAGGACTAATGTGGACATGTTATAGTTGACTTCATACTCACCATTGTGTAGTAGGATCAGTCCGCTTTGCAGTCTGAGGAACCAGCAAATCTTTGAGACTGCCCATGTAAATCTCAAGCATGCTGCAAGTGAAAAGGAACTTATGATTTGTATCTAGTGCTTGCTTAAACAATGCCTCCATTGCACGGGGAATAACACCTGGACAGTCTGGTTTGCCTTCCTACAAATGAAGAATGGGCATGATCATAGAGTTTATATTTTCTATGAGCTTGCTTGATAGCAATAAGAGTAAGATAAATTAATCATAATTCTAAATCTATCAGAGAAATCTCACCATTGTGAAAGTCTTCCCGGTACCCGTCTGTCCGTATGCAAAGATGCATACATTGTAGCCATCCAGTGCAGACTTGATCACTGGCTCAACTTCAGAGAAGACTTCATCTGAAAGTTTTTGGCTTATCCAACTTCATGATATAACATCTAGAAGAAGCTAGCAACTTACATTCATGATAAAGAAACAAGGAATTATATGACCTCAACTGAGAATATCATAGTATCCTTGGGCATTGTTTCATTGTTCTGAACTTTTGCTAGGTTTGAATTCAGATGGATGGATCCATTGGTCTGAACTTTTGCTATATTTGAACCCAGATGGATATATCAGTGCCCTCCAAAAATTTCATAGATTGGACAATCTCATCTGAATCCTTCAGATTGACCGCATGCAAATAAACAGGCACAACACTGGAACCAGATTTGAAAACTGAGGTATCCGATCAGGTTTATTTGAAAATTAGATTGAGAATGTGGAGTTGCAGAGAACATCGATTGAATGGGGTAGAGTACATAGTTTTATTCCCCTGATTGGTAACATGTCTTGAGCCTGCAATCTCATGGCAGTCACAATGAACACCTTCAGAGCCCCAGATAGATGGGGATCATAGTTTTCCAGCCCAGTGGCTCAACTAGACTTTCTAGTTACTAGGTTGAGTTGATCAGAAGACTAGGAGGCTTGAAGAGGCAAATGATCAAAATGAAGAAGAACATGTACAAAACTAGAAAATTCTAGATAAATTCCATATTTTCTAATGCATATTCAGGTATTAATAGAGAAAAAGTTGCAAAAAATAATGAAGAACAACTGGAAAACAAGATTACAGAAAGCTTTGCCAAATACAAAACTATAAAAGCCAATCATATTAATAGAAAGAACTTTCATTTTGCAGACTGCAAATTTCACTTCAGTGCCGCTTGAAAATAATGGGCAACATTTGAGAACAAATGAAAATAATAACAATAAAACAGAAAGCATCATAATGACATAGCCCCATGCATGAAAACGAAAGGCAAAGATTACCATCACTCAAAAAAATAAAAAAATATAAAGACTAGGAAGATGAGAGTAAATCAAAGGAAATTGATGAATCACATTGAAATTTAGTGTGCAATACTTCATATAAAGAAGTAGGACTCCAACCTCAGACTTGGCTAATAGTTACTAAGAATAGTAAAAAAGACTATTAGGCTCCAAACAACAATAGACTAGGTGTAACATAGCGACTCCAATTCAACTCAAGAAACAAGAAATCCAAAACAACTATAGCTTGTAAGTTTTACTGATAAAATTTTAGATTTGATGGCCTGATGATGCAGTTTAGGCCCCACAAGCAGTCCCTCTTCAAATTAGATTAGGATTATATTATTTTTATTTGTAGATTTCTAATTACATTGTTATTAGGGAAGTTTCTATTAATAGCTTAGAGTTTGAATAAGCATTAAGTTTGCTTTTATTATATATATGGCATTGTAGAGAAGAGATTCCCAGACTTTGAGTGATTAATAGATTTGTGGATTTTATCCTAGAGGTGGGTCCTCGTGTGTAAAGTCTTCTCGACGTTTCGAAGTGTCCTCGGACACGTGCTTCGGCATCCCTACGCAAGCCCTAACCCTAGGGCCTGCATCACCTAAACAAAGAAATATCACCATGAAAATGACTATAGTTTCTTTTGTACAGACTGATCTAGCAGTTCAACATGTTGATATCCTGATTAAGAGTTTTCCATGGATATATGGAGCAAAAAAAAAAAAGAATGATAGAAGAGTTTGGTTCCACTCTGATCCCATAAAAGAGAGGGGAAAGAAAGATTGCTAAAATGTTTTGGGACACAAGTAGCAAAAGATACTGACTGATGGTCGAGTTCCTGATATAAGTCAAAATTTAAAACTATTCACTTGAGCCATAAATTGACTCAGTCAACTAGTCTCACCATGCCAAGTTGACAAAGTTCCTAGTTGACCTGGCAGGTCAACCAGGTTTAGGGCAAAATTCTCTCCAACTGGGACATACCCTACCAAGTCACCAAGTTAGGACTGGGCCTACTTGACTCTGCCGAGTTCCTGGTCGACTTGCCTGGTTGAAAAACTATGGCCCAAATATACAACCCATGGTACAAGGATACTGTATCTTCAGGTTGAGGATAATATAATTTCTCTAAGGAATATTTGCAAATACAAACATATAATATAGTCATTTCAACCACCTTGTGAAGATCCTGGATGGAAAACCTTGTCAAAACTGTAATGCTTCCTCTTATTTTCTGCAAATTTCAGAAGCAGATTACTCGAATCCAGTGCTACAACAGTTCTTGAATATCCACATTTCTCATCTGCAAGTATGGGCCTTATGCGACAGAATACTCGAATGTTCCCTGCAATGACAAGAATTATGTGTGTATTGTCTCATAGATTAATGCATTTCATTCAAGATCACTTGAAGGTACATTATTGAATTTCATTCAAAATCACTTGAAGGTTTGTAGGCTATGACTATGGCATACCTGTTAACAACTAAATCTGTTAATATTCATTTCAGTTTTAAGAGGCAAACACATTTGACTTCGTTATAGATATTGTAATATAAATGTCAGTCTACGGAATCTTACAGTTTGTAACTTGCCTGAGTCAGCTATGTATTGGCATTCCATCATATGTCTATCCCATGGAATGGTAGGAGAGATTGCACCAGATAGACAGACAGCCGAGTTTTTTATTTTGCAAAAGCTTTGTATTGATTTTTACTTCAAGAACAAAACCTAAATGCTCTTAAATAAAAATACGAACTTTTATGTGATGCAGAGCAGCTATGAGTCCCTGGATTCTTAAATTATTTTCTGTATGAATATCCTTAGCAAGGTCAAATTATTACCTACTCAAGCAAAAAACACACTAAAGATAAAAAAAATACCTTTCAAATCTAGAAAATCATTCAGTGCCTTCCTCCTCTGTAAGTTCAGCTGGTTCAGATGTGCATTTAGAGCGGTAATATCATCTGTTAACATGTACCATAAGCAGGTTAGAGCTGCAAATTTAGAATCTTAAATAAATGGGTTCTGAATACCAAAACAGAAAATGTACCTTGAATCTTTGAAATATCAGCAGTCACTTCAGTATCTTTTCCCTCAGAAGAATCCACCTCATTGTGGCCAGTAGAAGGCTTCTCAGATGGCAATTCCTTGATAATTTTACAGACAGAATCAACCCAGCTTGGGGTTAGATGTGTCTTGAATCCTAGAAGTGATCGGATAGTTTCCGAAAGGCTCTGAATGGGCTTTCTCGAGTGATTGCTTTCAAAGGACTCTTCCATATTCACAAGAACAGCACTGGTACTGAAACTTTCTGAAAATTAAACCAAAACAGCTAGCCCTCTGCAGCAACTGCACTTAGCGATATACACCCATTGTGATACTTTTAATGGAATGCAACATTCTTTGAACCACAACCATAGAGCATGAATTGATTCATCCAACCAGAAAAAGTGGGCTAATATCTTCTAGGAAGAGGGACATCTCTGTAGTCATCCCTCTCTATTCAATTTATGCTCTAGTTCATTTCCATACCCTGCTCCAAATTGTAGATGAGTTTTCCTTAGGCATTGTGAGACAAGGGAATTGGAGCAGGAATGTAGAAAACAAATGGCAATAATTAAAATTTTTGTTTTTGCTTAAGAGTATTGAACTATTCTAACATGCAAAGGAAAAAAAGGAAATCACCAAAGAAATGAAATTTTATTGATGAAACAAAAAAAAATCATGAAATGCAACTATTAGAACTGACTAGTGGGGTGCTATTATAAAGGGGTGAAAAATTAAAATCAATTTGGGGTTGATACTATAACCTCCATTTCCTGAATATAACTATTTTAGATGGAAGTACAAAGAAATAGAGAATGGGTGTCTTCAAGGAAATGAAAACAAGTCCACAGCAGAAAATATTGATTTGTGCTTCATGTATTGAGTGATTTCAGCTCAGATTGCAGAGAAATGACAAACCATTCAATGGAAATGCAACTCAATAGTCCTGACATGTTGCTACAAAAGGAGAAGGAAGAGATGGCAAGTTTAAGGAAGCAATATCAAGCCTTTTTCCTTTTAGCATTTTCCTGAACTGATTTATTCCACTATGAGAGTAGAAGCAAAATGGAAAACTCATCAACCAAGTGAAAAGAGTATCCTACCTGCCAAAAAATGCATAGAAAACATCCATTCTAACACAAGCTACCCTCCACTATGGCCTCCCAAGAAGCTCATAAATCTGCAGAGAAAAGGTCATATTCTATTCTGAGACATCCCACCAATACTTTTTACTTTTGTTCACTGGTTTTCCTTCCAAATGAATGCAAAGAGAAAGAAATAGGTGTCGATGAAGGTAAGGTTAAAACATCACACATGGATTTACGTTGAAGACAAATTGGTAATGTAGCAATCACTAACTGCCATTGGGACACGTAGGAAAAAAGCCTGCAGTCATCTTTCAACCTTTTATTATGATATTTCCTCAAAACACCATGTGTAAGGTTCAATAAAAAAACATGAGACATTCCAAAACTCTGAAAATACCCCCTCTTCTATGTGCCAATTTGACCAGACCAGCTTAGAGGGAAGGACTTACATGACATTGGATTTGAGGATGTATTGGAAAGAAGCCCACAAGGCACACTCCTAGAGAGAGAGAGAGAGAGAGAGATGGGTCAGAATAATGTAGTTGAGGCTCTAAAAAAATTAAATTTTGGTGAGAGAAACCCAGAAAGCATACAAGGAGTTTTTGTGACGTGGAGTGGGAATGCATCAAAAGGCTGTCAGCTATGCAATGAAAACATCAATTTTAGTGAGAAAGAGAGAGACCCATTGAGGACTACTTTGAATATGAGAGGGAGATTCCTGCAGCCTGAGGGAGACATGAAGACACTTGTTATTAGATATGATGAAGAGTCATGATGTGGGAATGCATGCAAGGGATTGATTTCAAGGGAGGTGATGGTGTTGTGTAGCAATCTGCCAATGATTTTCCACCACTGATGGTTTCCTTGGCACTCACCAACAACAAAATATTTTTTTTTCCTTCCATTTGTCTCCTCTCATTTTTCAATTTTGGCAGCAGCCTTTTTTGTCATCCACCCACAAATGAGAAGAAAACTCCATCCCAACTACCAATATGGTTCAAACATTACCACTTTAGTCGCCATTAAAATGAGGGGGTAGTAGGAAATAATACTAATCTGATGTGCCAATTGGCAGTCTAGGTAATACTGACCTGGAGAGGTGCATGTGTGGTAAAGGGATACTGACTTGGAGAGGTGCATGTGCTGTAAAAGTAATGATAAAATAAAAAATGAGTACTTTTGTAAAATTATTAGGTTAAATTTAGGAAAACACATTTGAGATGATTTAATCAAATCTAAATACAGGCTATTTAATGACGCAACGAGGAAAGGGGTAGGCTGAAAAGGATAGGTAAAATGTATTTACAAAAGTGCAACTTATTTGAGGAGGGTTGAGAAAGATCGAAAGGGTAAAAATAGAATTTAGCTCGAGATAAATTGGAAGAGATAAATAAAATTCATGCAGCGACTCCAGCATGGCTGTGACAATACTTTAATGATGATAATGATGAGAATGCAAGAGGATAATATCTCAACAGGTATGTAAGAGAAATTGAGAATCAATGATATTTTAAACCATCAAATTTAAAATTTTTAAGTTTTTACCAAAAATGTAAAACTTTAAGTAAAGATTTGATAAAAAGTTAAGAGTAAATGGTGGAAAATTAGGATTATGAGTTTATTACTAGTCACTTTATATTTTTGTTCTGCCGGTGTATTTTACGTGACAGTAGTACGTTCAAACCATATATTTCTGATAAACATATGGTTGATGGTTGGTGCAGCACCAATCCACAGTGTGGCCCATCAGATGTACCATTCAGATCATTCATGAGTCAGGGTGGAGCTTAGAGGAGGTTAGAGTGGTCCATGCGCCAAAAATCATCCCTATTCATAGGATCCGCTGTTCACGGAGAGGTCCCACCAGCAGTTTCAGCCAATTCCATCCATAACATTATTGTATGGAGATAAAAAGTGGGCCATGTGTCCTTCACACCCACATGTCATCTTTGGAGTTATCTGTTTTGATTCATTTATTCTGTATTTATGCACCAGCACATTCATAAATTTTGTAGTAAAAGTAGTGTGTAAATAAGAAATACCATTTTCCATACCCAGTACCCTGTGTATATCAGTGTAATTCAGCATGTGGGACCTAATAAAATTTTGAGAGGGGGTCTCACCTTTGTTATACTCCTACAGTGGTGTGAAAAGAAGACAAAATTTTTTTTTCAAAGATTAATAATAGGCCTGGCAAACTCAACTTGTCTGGCATATATATATATATATATATCCACGACCCGGAAGGTCCTCAACACATCAGATCATCATCATGTACAGCCCCCTAGCATAGCCCATGTAGCAATAATCATCCCAGTTCATAGGCCTGAGCGGTTCACGGGAGGTCCCTTCAGTTTCAACATATGGATATGAGGTGGTCAAAATCCACGTAAAATTGTGGATATACCCTCCAAACTCAAGAGTGAAATTTTAGATTTGGCCCTTCAAAATAAAAATCTTAGGTTTGCCTGAACTTTCAAGCCAACATTAGGGATGAAGTCCTGATTCGTGGCAGGACCAATCAACCGTATCACTAGGTTATCCGCCGGTGATGTGGCAGAACTAAGGTCACTAAGAGGGTTTTCCTTACTTAATCTCATTTCTTAGGGATAGAATTAAAGCAGATTATGTGTTTTCTCAGCTAGGAGATTTTTTTTTACCATGTCTATTGGAAGAGACGTAACATTTGTCCATCAATGATTGAAGTTTAACAAAATTTTTGTAGAGCTTTTCGTACAATAAATGGGCTAATTAAAAAAGAAAAGTTGTGCAATATTTTATAAATGAAAGATATCGGATAATGCGATTTTGCACTGACTTAGAATATATTATATAAATAGCTCTATGTGAATTTCTAACCTTCAACCATTGATGGGCAATTGTTAAGTCTTAGGCTTGCTATACGGTCGAACTCCCTCCATTTTTCCAATTAGCCTAGCGGCAACAAGATCTTAATTGGGCACGTTGTCTTTAGAGGTAGTCCCATGTTACCCGCTAAGGAGATCATTTACGGTACATTCGTTTGCACTCATTTACTGTGTGATATCTACACAGTAGTATATGCACTGATTTGGTATAAAAATGGTGTGTAAATGTTTAAGTGGGGCCATTTTTACACACACGCACACACACACACAAAAGTCACACCTCTCCAAGCATGCAATAGTTATGCCTTACATCTCAAAGGGTGCAAGTACAATTTCCGCCAAAGAGAATTCAAGGTATCAAACCCATTGCACTCTTTAAAAAAAAATCATGTGGGCCCTAGATTTCTAATCCAAACGTTCAAATTTTTTTATTGATCTATTAAATTCTAAAGCATTTAGTTTCATGTTTTAATATTTATACATTTTGAACTATATGAGAATTTAACATATATAATTTGAACAATTACTTGCTTATTTGAATTAAAATACATAGGAATTGAATACATGGTGTGGTTAAAAATGAAGCTCAAAGATGAATTTCTAGAAAATGAGCATCAAATAGCGTCTTTTTTTATTCTATTTTTCTAATAAAAATGATATTTGATGTTCAGTTTTGGATATTCATTTTTAATTTAAATATTTAACTACCCTACGTATTTAGCTCTTTATATTTATTAATTACATAGCTTAAAGCAAACTGGAGGGAGGCCATAGAGGATGCCACCTCAGTAGCATAAGAGTTCTCCTTTCAAAAAAATATGTATAAGAAATATAGAATGATTTAAAGTTCCATGTCACTTTTGGGCTATAGATCTAATCTTTCTCTCCTAAAATCACTTTTATTTAAAGTGTCAACCTTTCATCTAAAATCTCCCTCATTAACGTAACATCTCTATATCTTCAAATCACATCAACTCTCATACTCCGCTAAATCAAAACTCAATAATTTAAGCTAGAGAAATCATGTGCTTTCTCCAATGTGGGACTTGCCTATTTAAAATATGAACAAAATGAAAAAAACTAACATGTTTTATCCACTATGGCTATGTGAAATATACACTTGAATCAAATCACGTGGTTTATCTATTGTGGGACCTACCTATTCAAAGAATGAATCAATTGCATTTTTTTTACAAATGCATGTTCAATTATATGTCTAGTAACCACAAGTAACCACACATACATTTCTTTAATCCAAACTATTAGTAACTTCTTAATTTGGCAAAAAGTAGAGGCCCGGGCAGCATGGGCCTCAACATGTTTTGTTATTAATTTATTTTTATTAAGTAAACTTTATTATATTTTTAAGTTAAGTTTGCTATAAAATTTAAATAGTTTTAGTTTCTTTTCCAAACCAATCAAATATGATTGAAATTTGAAGTTAAATCTTATTTGTATTACTAAGCTTGGGCTTACGGGTGTTTGTTGCTAGTATGTACTCTAATGCAAACAACCAAGTCATATATGCTTGCATATGTGAAAATATGTAGCACTCCCAAACAAACATGAAGCTAAGTTTCACATTATATATATTAAAGCTCTAAGAATAGAGGCATTTGAAGGATGCCACATTAGCAACCCTTATTTTTCTTTTTTCTTATAGCGTCACGTCAGCATCCTAAAAAATCTCTCTCCTAACCGTTTTTGCATTATCCCCTAAAATCTCTCATTCTACCCTCCTCTCTCTAATCTATTCCATTTATTGCCCAAAAATTTTTCCTACTATAATAAACACATATGTACACCAAAATCCATCCTTCAAACGAGAGAGAAAAAAAAAAAAAAACAAAAACAAAAACCAAAAGCAGACAAGACGAAACAAATAGGTTCTTTCATTCTTTCAGACAATAGATGGCTCAGATCAAAATGCTCATCGAACATTTAGGGTTAATTTCAGCAGCGATGTTGTAGCCAAGCTTCGAGATCAAGTGAAATACAAGTTGCAAGAATTCATGGGGGATTACACTGACGATACTCTTGTTGTAACGTTTCTGTGCCCCTCTCTCTCTCTCTCTCTCTCTATACATCGATACATGTGTTTTTGGATTGGATCTTCTATTGTTTGTAAGACGTGACTTGAACATCTCCAATAATCTGGAAGCAGCTCTAAACCTAAATCATGGATGAAGATATCAACTTTATGACTTGATTTTTTTTGAAGTTAGATTTTTTTGTGTTTTGTTTCTACAATTAATGACTCTTGTAGGTGGTGGTGCTGTTTTTAACTTTTATGTTTGCTTATTTCTTGTGCTAATGATTCATGCCTGACTTGTGAAACATGGAGTTCATCTTTTGAATTTCAGAGGTTGTGCATAAATAATTAAATGTACTTTTTCTTTGAAGTTGTTTTTTTTTATTGAATTATTTCATGACATTCTTCATTGCTTTGATCATCTACTTTTTTATGTTCTCACTTATTAATATTTATGTACTTTATTTGCCATTCTCATTGACAAAAGAATTTATAGATTTTTTGAATTCACTTTGTGCATTTTGTTCAAATTTCATATTTTTATTGATTGTAATACTTCTTATTATTATTTATTTTAATTTATTCTTAATAGAAATATTGCTCATTATTATTTTTCAAAAGAGTATCATTCTTTTGGTGTAATGATTTTAGATCTTTCACCACGCCTGCAACATTTATTTGAAGATTATAATAAAGCCCAAGCATAGAATACTATGGTATAAGTAAAGCTTTATATAAGTAGATAAATATCCATTTAACCTTACATTTTGTCCTCTAAAATTAGACACTTGAATGGAGTATGCAATATTCAAAAGTTTTGATGTTACAATCAATAATAGTAATTAGAAGTCAAGGAAATGGTTTAGATCATTAGGATTTACCTTTTTTTTAATTAAGATTTAATTTCATGCCTTTAAATTTGAAATAATAATAATAATAATAATAATAATAATAATTCTTAAATAAAGTATATAAACTCATTTGTTATTCTTTTACATTAACTTAGTTACATTTAAAAATTCTTTCATATTATATTAATAGAATATTATTTATGTACAAATGTTGTTGTGTCCCTGTTTTTATAGCTTTTGGAATGTTGACTCTTATCATAGGGCCCGGGTTAAGCATGGGCCTTTGTTGCTAGTATTATATATGTAAATTCCACTTTCATACCACATGTGTGAAAGAAAAATGACCCTTACACTATTTAGCCTCATTAGACATAAACTATAAGATTTAATTCATAATTGCAAATAATTCTCTTCTCTTTACCTTTTTACTCTACATTTATGGGATGTTACATTTTTTATGGATGGCTAATCTATCAAAACCTTATATATATATATATATATAAAGGCTTATTAAGCTGCACCTACATGTAATTTATTGTGCTATCAACATGCTGCCTTAATTAAAAGTAGTGATTATTCTAGCAGGACTTATCAATTAGAATTCTAGGACTTGAATAATCCAAAGCACCATTTTGATTTGGCAAACAGCGGGGGAAACAGCAGACTTTTGGCTTGTTTCTTTTCTTTTGTATACAATATACAAATTGTTTAAGAATAAAGAAAATAAAAGATTTAACTGTAAAAGAGCAATATTTTTAGATAAAATATACGGGTAATTTTCAAAATGGTTCCAAGTACTTGGCTAAATTCAAGGAAAGGTCCTATAAATCTTGAATATCGCTTATATCCAAATTATTTGAGAACTTCCTATTTTACTTGCTTCTTGCAGTGAAATTCTTCTCATTTCTTCCTTATCTGGTCCTTCCTCATCCATTTCCTTCCCTTCATCTCCATTCTACCCTTCTTTATCCAGTCCCTTATTCTCTAACCAGCTGAGCAAAAGTTGGCAAAATGACATAGTGACGAATTCTAGTCATTCCATGTCATTTGATTTTTATTGAAGGTTGGCTGTGTGAACTACTGATTGGGCCTACGCAAATGACATCGTATTTTCAAAGGTAAGATCTCATAACACATTTCTGTCGTTGACATTCCATTGGAAGCATATTTATACGTATAGGTGGATGTCATTTTACTTTAAAGGAACTGAAATGGATTAGTAGTGAACTTAGCCATCACCTTAAAAGTTGGTACGAGTTTTGTAGTTACATATTCTAGGAAAAATGAGGCCCATTATGCCACAAGGCCTGCACACAAATTAACCATTAATTGGATGAGACCCAACTGGGTTTAGTGACTATGTTTTCAATCTTATCCACGGACATGGGCCCTGAAAAAAAGAGCATTTAAATGAATTGATAAAGAAAAACACAAAGCCCAGTAAGCTCCATATGCCCAATTCTATTAAAAATAGATTAGCTTAAAATCTTACTTGTCGTACGCTCAGGCCCACCCTTGTCCATAATTAGAAAGATGAAGAGAAGTTTTATGCCACTTGGATCTTTTCTTCACCACCCACCCCCTACACACACCCCTCTTTCATGATTTATGGTATCCCAAGTAGGCCCCACTAGGTGACTTGTACAATAAGACTAATAGAAGTTTGTAATGCCCAATTTAATCGCACAGGTGAGGGTTGCCTGAAATTTTAACAAGGGCATCCACTATTTTAACTTGACTTTGCCCACTAAAATTGAAATTATGGGCCCAGGGGTTACCTATTTGGGTCGTGCACGAGATCTTAAAGAGCTCGCAAGGGACTCTTGCGATCACAGTCTTTTAAAATGCACAAAGTTGCAAGAGAGACAACCCAGACGAGACCCATATAGGACTATCGAATTTTATTGAGTGTAATCCAATGGTGGCCTATGTTTGGCTAATGGAAAACATTCAAGCACAATCACAAGTGAGATATGTTATAGGTCAATGAAATGGGATATGATCAGCTACCGGTTAAATTAATGAGACTTTCTGTAGGTATATGCAAGTGTAACTTTACATTATTGGTTACACTTAGAAGCACCAATGTAGCCCCTGGTTTATTAAAGATCATATTATAGGTTAATGTAGAGGAATGCGATGAACTTATTATTCTGGTAGGAGACAAGGTCTCATTTGGCAAGTTTTCAGGTCTCTTTACTATTCTTGTAATGAAATCCTTGGTGACCGTGGCAGATCCAAAATTTCCACTTCAAATTGAAAAAGTCGGACATTTTTTTGTTGTACCTTCTTCATATTAACAATAGCAAAATAGAAAATTAAAACCTATTTTGTAAAATTTTCATGTAAGTTGGTGAGGTGTTCCTATATGGGGGCGATGAGGAATACTTGAATCTGCAAAGTCTTCAACTATTACTAAATCTGTCCTAAATGTTTGGGCTCTGGTGGAGAATATAAATGCAACAGTGCTAATATAAAAAACAACAGTATTTAGTAACACTACATGAACTGTTATGCAAAACCAAATATATTTCAAAATAGAAAGAGAAAATGATGTGGTATTCTAACGAAACAAAAACTGTAACAAAGATCAAGGGTCGAATGTGGTGAATGGGGAATCTGTTTCAGGGAATCTAATTAATATAGGATTTAATTGATTCTATGTTAACGAAAAGAGAAGCCAACTGATAATGATTTTGTGTGTGTGTGTGTGTGACAACAAAAATTAGTGTAACCCTTTCACGGTCATTTCATCATTCAAGTTATTGTCAGCTAGTTAATTTAATCCAAAAGGGCCTAATTGTAAGAAGTCTTATAACATTAGGACTCAGATAATGCTTGTGATGCAAATTACCCTTCTTTGTAATTAATTAGCCGAAATCTAGGAACTATTTTGAAATTTTGGTTATGAAAGGGCCTACTTGTGATTCCCTCATACATTTGGCAATCTTTTTTCAAAAAATGTAAGATTTCATTGTGTATGCCAAAGGCTTTGAGGGAATTGGCGGAGGCTTAGAGGTTGGGTCTTTTCAAAGGTGTTGGCTTAATTTTATGGAGGTTGATTCTTTTTTCTATCCTTTGGTCGATTTGGAAGAAAAGGAATAATAGAATCTTCAATGATAACTCAAAGGATAGAGAGGATATTTTTTTAAAGATTATTCTTAAAGTAGCTAAATGGGCAAGTATTAAAAAAGAGTTGGAGCACTTAAGCATGGATAATATCTTAAATAATTGGGAAGCCTGTTTAGAAAGCAGATATGTTTAAAAAAAAACCTTTAATCACTTGATCTCTCCCTTCTCCGAATGTTCTTAATGTGGATGGTGAGACAACTAAAAACATCAGGACATGTAAATATAGGTGGCGTCTTAAGGAACTACAAGGGAGATGTATTTTTATATTCTCAAAGTATATAGGCATAAAATATTCTAATGAAGTGGAAATGTTGGCTATATTGGAAACTTTAAGGATTTATGCTTCAAGTAATTTTCATAGCATAGTGGTAGAAAGTAATTATTTAAATGTGATTTCTTAGATGTCTTGTTTGGAGAAAGGTCCATGAAAATTTCAATTTCTTTTCAATTAAATCTAGACTTGGTCTTCATCTTTGAATTTTCTCCTTTCTGATTTATTATTTTTGCATGGGTACTAATTAGCTCTAATGCCTTCACATGCTTTCTTTTTTTCTGTTTTTTGTGCTTGTACCTTTTGTAAGTCTTTACTATAATTTACCGTTACCGATTAAAGACAATTTTCCTTTTAAAATGAAAAACTAGTATTAGAAAGGCTTTAAGAAGAATGGGATTAAGGATTTGAGTTATATAAAAGAGGGGTTTTTGGATTAACCATTTCATAAAGAATCAATCTTATCTTTCTAGTTGTCTGATCAATCATTGTGATTGCGAAGTGTTCATCAATTCTTTTTTTGCCTTTTATTGAATAACAATCAATTGTTGATATTCTGGAGATGCCTAATACATTTCTTTAATCCCTCTTTCTTAAATAGTATGACAAATATATCCCACCACTAGGGTCGGAACTACATACAGGCGAGGGTGCCCATGGTATCCTTTGTAATTTCTCATTACACATGTAAACCATTAAAATTACAAGCATATGAAAATAAATGAAGGGAAAGAAATTAGTTGTTCCAATTGTAGAAGTCAATATACAGAAAAATAAGTTGTAAGAATATTAATCAAACGAAGGGCTTCACCTTATAAAAACCGAAGTAAGAAACTGAAAAGAACACAAAAAGTAAGAAGATCTAAGAAAGAAGCATTCCCATTCGTGAGCAAAGTTAATGAAAACAAATAAATATAGACCATCTACATCGGGACTAAAGGGTTGTCTTGGTGGACAGAGTTGGAAATTGTGTGGCCAGCACACCATGGGTACCACATTAGATTAAGTCAGGTAGATGTTAACAGAGAATATAATCCCACTTAATGTAAGACTTGATCTGGCCTCACAGTAAGGCTCTCAATATGGTCTATGGATGCCGGTTTCTGGTGGAAGAAGTCTTTAATAAGTGTGACTCTTTGGGACCTGTCTATATAAGCATAAGGGAGCCCTAGGGATGGGGTTCTCCATTCCCGTAAGAAAGACAAGAGATGAAAAGATTCATGGAACTTCTCAATCACTGGAATGCATATAGATCTCCACATTTATGCCTGAGACCATCTATGAGAAGTTATAAGACTTATGCCAAATCTAAATTTAGGGATATGTTGTACACTTACCATTGCAACCACAAGAAAATAAAAATTAGAAATGAGAATAAAGAGTCTTTCCTCGTTAGAATTTTCCAAAGAAATATCGTGTTTGTAATCACTATAATTGAATGATGAATGAATGTTGGAATAGTTACTTCCAAATGGATCCCAAAGCAAGCATTAAGATGAGCCACAATGTCTCATGAGGATGATGGATGTTGAGGTCAGTAGGAATTTTCGACATAGATGACGTTGAATATGTAAATCCTGGCCAGGGTTCACTTGACAAGAGACAACCCGTATGATCTGGGAATCTTAGGAATGATAACATTCGACAAAAGTGGCAAACTGCTTTACGTTTATGGAAATCGTAAATGAATTGGATCTAACAGTCTACTCTCAAACAGTGAATGCGCAAGTTGCATAGAACTGACTAGAGGCTATAAGAGAGGAAATAGAACTATTGACGAGAATAGCAAATGACAGGTGATCGATCTAGTATAACATCGAGGTCATAATTTCTCAAGTGGGGGAAGCTTGAGTTGGATTGATCTTTGAATAAATATAGGACACAGTTGGCAGTTAAAGGATTCAAAAGTGAAAGGAATAGATCATGAAGAGATATTTTCTCCAGTCGTAAGATTCCTATCAATAGAAATCCTAGTGGCAAAGGTAGTTGATGATGACCAGTAGTTGCACCGTATGAATGCAAATGTTACGTTTTTCCTAAAAGGATGATTAGGAAGAGCTTCACAAATAACCTATGGGTTTTACGGTGCAAGGTCACATTGATGGAAGTGTACAAATTTTTTGATGATATTGGCTATATATTCAGAATCCACGAGATAGTGCCATAACAATGTCATGAAGTAATATGTAATAATTACTTAATCCCTAAATAGTAACATGTGTTTATGTCAATGCAATGGAAGTAGTTTTGTTATCCACATAGAATGACATTGTGATTGTTGGTGACAAATTGGAATCCATTAATAAAATTGAGCAGTAGATAAAGTAAAGATTTGAGATGGAAGACATGGGTAGGGCATAGTGAGTGCTTGGCATAAAGGTAACCTGTGATCTGCCGAATCAGATATTGACTTTATCATAAGAGACCCTATTTGAAATATATGGAAACTGTTTGATAATGTTAATGACAAGCCAATCGACCCTCCCATTTGTATGTATAGAAAATTGTCCAACAAATAGAGTCTTAATAGTGCAACAAGGGCAAGCTGTTGGCAATGAATAGGCCTTGCACAAAGATGGTGAGAAAAGCATCGTGTATAAGATGCTAAGTGATCGGATTTACGAGACCAATATTTGTAATCGCCATGGATTCGTATCAGATTCCGAAGCAATCTGGATATGTCAGTTTGGCACCAGTATGGCAAGTGAATAAGAAAAATAAGTAAATAAGAGGAATCTGATGTACATCAAAACATTTGCTATGCTATTTATGTCTTAATTGTTAACTTGGAACTACATAGTTGTAAGAATGCCAGTTGATGTAGAATCTTGGACAAGAGGCGTCAATGTCCTTAGACAAGTACTGTTTTTCTAAGAAAAGAAACAAATTGATCTTGGAAGCTCTGTCATGAGCAGGAGTTGAGTACACAACCAGGAAATGTAGTAGTAGTTAAAGTGGTCATAAGATTGTAGCTCTTCATGGATAATCGAAGTTAGTGAGAACTGATTAGTCAGTGCAAATGCTAAAGTCCACTATCACACCAGTGAAATGAAACATTAATTCCATAATTTCCTAATTGAACTAAGATATCAGAGTATCTGAGATATGGACCAGAAATAATGGGATTATCATCTCCGGTGTCCCACTTGTAGAATTGACTATTGGTTTATACTAGGTTATTGCATAGATAGTCAGACATATGATATGTATTGAGACGGAGGAGGAATAGTTTATGTACGTGGCACTCGTGCCAAATGGGAGATTGTAAAATTCCTGTAGCCCTCATGCTATAGGTCACACGCAAATCAAGCAGAGTAGAAGCCAACAAAGAATACAATCTCACTTAGTGTAAGACTTGATCTGACCCCACAATAAGACTCCTAATAGAATCAGCGGATGTGGGTTTCTCTGGAAGAAGTCTCCAGTAAATGTGACTCTTTGGGATTTGTCTATATAAGCATAAGGGAGCCCGAGGGATAGGATTCTCTATTCCCATAGGAAAGATAAGAGGTGTAAAGATTTGCAGAACTTTTCAATCATCAAAATGCATATAGATCTCTAGCTACGTGTCGGATTTTCCCCATCCAAATCCATAAGATAGGACGCATGTTCCCATAGTGCCCACCACAGTTGAATACCTAGTGGACGCCCTATCGTTTTCCACTCTCAACCACTGTGCCAAGTTAGTAGAAAAAAGACCATCTACATCTTTTAAAAAAATAATAATAAAGGAAGCAAAATAATAGTTTTTAACCCTAAAATAAGAAAAGGAAAACCAGAAGGAGAAAAAAAAACTATAAAGAAGAAATTAAGAGAATAAAGAAGGGAAAAACTCACTATAACCTAAGAGAATAGAGTTCATAGAGGCCACCAAACTACAAGCAAACACATACTTGTTCATTTCTTCTTTTTACATGGAAGAACCATATTGTCTGCTGAGTTAGTAGTAGAAGAAGCAACTAACTTGGATGGATCAAAAGCAAAAGAAGAAAAAGATGTAGAAGCAATTTTTGGTCTCTTCTCAGCGATCTTCATAGAATTCTGCAAGTGTTTCTGATGGGTGAGTAAAAGCAAAATAAAAAACCGTCCAATAGGGTTGGATAGAATTTTATAGGAGACATATCCAGATACGAAACAGTTTCGTCTAAAGAGAACGACGACCTTTTGTAGGGAGAGACACCCACGGCCTCTCTTTACAGAGAGACATGTGGGATAATATTAATAGGATAGATATCCTATTGGATAAATCAGATCTTGATAGCTATTATCTAAAGACCTAGTTTGAATGTAAAAAGGATTTTTTTTATAGAATCGTATTTTGAAAGGTATACAAGTGGGCCCCTTGGACTGTTATGTCTTTCAATCAATTTCTTGTGTATTAAAAAAGAGCAATTTTTTTACTAGATACACCACTCATCATATTATGGGCAACATAGTAAAGCCTACTTTATGATCCATTGGAACTATCTATGTACACTTAACGCCTTAAATTACACTGGATCAATCGAGTTTTCACTTATCAGAATGTAATGGATAACTGAAAGAAGGTCGACTTTTCTTTAATATAAAATCTTTAAATTTATGGGTTAAAGGGTTTACAAACATGAAATTGACTCAATACTTGATATCTTGGCCAATCCAAGATTACTCTTTTCAATCCCTCTTGGGACCCCATCAAGGTACCTCTTACCATACTAAGAGGTGCTTCCACAGGAACATTGCCATGTACCTAAATTATTTTTTTGATGGTAGAGGTAGAAGTTGTCGTTGAATGTCTGTCTATGCATATACAAAGTATGGATGAAAAGATTTGAATTATACACCACTTATGAGATATCAAAGTCAATCAAATAATGTTAGGATTTAATTTAGATTATCAAGATTTTTCTTATAAAATGAAGAACTAGTTTTAGAAAGATTTTAAGAAGAATGGGATTATGGATTTGAATTATATAAAAGAGGGGTTTTTGGAGTAATGATTTCATAAAAAATCAATCTTATATTTCTAGCTGTTTGATCAATGATTGTTTTTTTTTTCTTCCATTGACAAACAATCATTTGTTGATATTCTATAGATGGCCAATACATTCTTTTGATCCTCTTTCTTAAATAGTATGACCAATGTATCCCACCACCAGGGCTGGAACTAGATATGGGCCCACCAACTAATTAGGGGTGTAAACGGTTTGGATTGGTACGGATTGAGCACAATTTGCCATCAAACCGTCATTAATGGTTTTTCAATTTTGCAATATGTAATCAAACCGTTGACTATTCAAAACCGAACTAAACGGAACCGCAAATAAACAGATTGGGTCGGTTAAAAACCAAATAATTTGCATTTTGTATGGAAAAAGAATAAAAAATTTTAGAAAGAATAAAAAATTTTAGACTTGAAATAATTACAAGGTCTATACTAAGAACTAACACAATAAAGCTCCAATGCAAAGCACATTGCCGGGCTTTGCACTTAACCCATTGCGAAGAGGGGATTGACTTTACTGAAGATGAGAAAAATATGTTTTTATCATCAACCAATGTGGGATAAGGTACCTTCCTATTTATAACTTAACATAATGTTAGGCATTTCAAAAATCCCACGTCGAGTGTGTGAAAACTTCTCTTACCTTCTTTTGTCCTCTATAATTATATTTCACCATACTTTGTCAATCAAATACAAAAATTACAATATATGTAATGTTTAACCAACCAACAATATATGTCTATATAAATATATTCTATGTTAATAGTTCGGTTCAATTTAAATCCATAGGCAAAGGATAAAATGCATCATTGAACCATTACTAATGGATTGGGATTTTTTCAATCCATGATTAAACCATTAACCATTGATTCAGTTAAAAATTTACGGATCAGATTGGTTTTATTTGATTTTACAGATTGAAAGATTTTTGGTACACCCCTACGGCTAATATATTACTTTGATCCCTCTTCACATGCTTTCTTAAATAGAATGACGAATGTATCCCTCCCACCCATCACTATGTAAACCCTTGTGCTCCCTTTATGTAATTCCTTTTTCTTTTTAACCCTACAATAGCTTCAAGTAAAACTTTAAATTATGCTGCAACAGTAGTAAGTGGAGATGATAAGTTGTACCAACAAAAATGATTACCAATTTAGATTTGAAAAGGAGTACTACAAAACATCCGAGCATTTTAAAAAGTAGAAATGCCTTGATGTTCAACGAATAAAAGAAGAAGTGATTTTTTTTTTAAATAATGGAGGGTGTCTTAACCATTTTAGTCAGACTAATCCCTTCAGGCCCAAGGAGAGCCGGGTAAAATTCTCTGTGACCCTAATGTGGTCGTGCAACTCAAACCCGCAACCTTCGAGAGCAAACTGTGGTCTGAGGCTGGTTGAGCTACCCCTTGGGGTTAAAAGAAGCAATGATATGAAAGTTGTTGCTCAAATGAAGTTGTCATTGAAGACAATGACATTTGTTTCATACTTCCTCTTTAAATGACTTGAATGCCTTTCTACTTTTCTAAAAAAAGTTCTTAAAAAAAAAAGAAAGCTTTTTATCTCCAAATAAAATAGACAGTAAGACTCCATGGGTAGAGCTTTTTCATACAAATCAAGTAGTAGGCTTAATTTTGATTGAAGTGAAACCTGGACTGATGCAAATCCAAATTAAGACTTTAGGGATTGTCCAAGAATTATTGATGGGAATTCATTAGATGATGTGACGGCTTGTTCTCTTGCCATTTGAAATGCCATGTTTCTTTGCAAGATTTCCAATTTCCAACTATTTGAAAAGTCTTACATTAGACGTGAATTCTAGTAAAAGAAAAGGCCCTTAATCTTGAACGGTACAAATTTTATGAGGGCTCCACTATTTATTATAACATTACTGATAAAAAAAATTATTTTTTGCCTAACATAACTGTCTCTCTAATAGTCAAAACATCGACTCATATCACCAATAAGAAAGGGATGTATCAAATTTTGGCACAAGAAAGGGATGTTGGCACAAGAAATACAAAATCCAATACTAATAATTGAACCTCCCGTCTGAACTTACGGATAGCAATTGTTGGGTTACATGGCTGACTCTCTTTCTTTTTTTGTTTTTTGGTAAGGGGCTAGATTGCATACAAACGCCTAAATCAACTCACACATACGAGGTAATGGGGACTTGCACATGTGAGGGACATACATAACTCACACATGCGGGATAAAGGGACCACATGCATGCGGGGGACACACAAGACTCACACATGTGGGATAAGGGCCCACACACATGTGAGGGATATACACAACTCACACATGCAAGGAAATTGAGACTCGCATGTGTGAGAAAATACAACAAACTCGCACATGTAAGGTGAGAAAACTCACATATGCAAAAAAGGGGGACACACATAACTCACACATGTGGGATAAGGGCCCACACACATGTGAGGGATATACACAACTCACACATGCGAGGAAATTGAGACTCGCATGTGTGAGAAAACACAACAAACTCGTACATGTAAGGTGATAAAACTCACATATGCAAAAAGAGAGGAGGTGAGGATTGAACCTAAGACCTCCCGATAAGAACCAACACTCCTTACCACTAGGATAACGAGTTGTTTTTTCTCTAACTCAACTTTCTTAGGTAGTTTGGCAGTGATTTTATTGGGTTCTAGCTAGGGATGGAAACAAGGGGGCAATCTGTGGCCACGGACCCAATGAAAAAATTAATATATTTTTTTATAAAGCCTTTCACAGGTCCAAGGCCAAAATAAATATATAGATTTTGATAGGAGTCGAGTTTGAGAGAGTTCATATATTTTGGCTACCCCATCTACTTTACAATTAATTAACATTTTTTTAATTATTAGTTGGACTATTTGCATGGAGTGATACCTCTAACTTGGAGGCCCAAAGATTCTCTGGACATGTGTGTTATATCAAAGGGCCAACACCTGAATTGTGTTGGCAACTAATTAACATAGTTGTTAATGGAACATAAGAGATGAAATTCACCTTGGCTGGGGATCATTGAGGGCACTTGTACGAGTAGGATGAGAGCAATCGCACAAGCGGGGAGGGAGGACCCACAAATGAAAGGAGGAACCCTACGATCAATATCTGGACATCCGAGTGAGAGGTGAGGTTCCAACTGGACACCCTACTTTCTCACTTATTGAATTCGCTCCCAAAACATTTAGAAGTGCGGGATTGTGGAGTTCCATGTTTCAACCTCTCGCTAGTGCAAGAGGTACATATTTCTTAAAATTTAAAACCATCAATACTAAGGGGTCGTTTGTTTGTGACTATTTACATATGTAAATGAATCACGTCGGTAACGATTACGCATAAATCATATTTGTTTGGTGTGAATCCAATGCACATGTGTAAAACTCATGTGTAAATGATGTGAAAAACAACTCACAAAAAGGCTCTTCATTTTCCCATCTCATCAGATGGTCAATCGTTACACACTGCACTGTAGCCGCGCGCTGCTACAGTACCGCGGACGTCCAAACAGGGGTTACCGGGTTTTTGATTTTTTTCACTATTACGGGACCCAAAACAATAATCTGAACCGTTAATAATGTTCATAAGGCTAAAAACGGCTGCCATACCAGATTTGAACCGTTGGATCGTCCTAGATTGTGAGATATTTGGCAAAAAATACAGACCATTAGATCTATAATCTGGATTTCTGTGGGCCCCCTTTGCAAGATCCGAACCGTTTATTAGCTCTAAAATGGCGAGAACGGCTAGGAAGTCAAATCTCAGATCACAAATCCTCATGATCTGTGAGAAAATAGTGATAAACATTTATGACCGTTGATATCCCTCTTTTAGCCTGACATGATTTATGTGTACACTGCCCAGTCCCCTCTTTTTGTTTTTTTAATTTATATGGCCTTTTATTTCAAGATTTGAACCTTTTATCTTTTTTAAAATATCCAAAATGGCTCTTAAATCAAATTTCAGCCGTTGGATCGTCCTACATTGTGAGATATTTGGCAATCAATTCAAACCATAGATCTAAAATATGGGTTTCTGTGGGGCCGCTTTTCAGGATCTGAACCGTTCATCATCCTTGAAATACCGAGAATAGCTAGGTAGTGAAATTTCATATCATAATTCTTCAAAACCTTGGAGGAAATTGTGAAAACCTTTATAACCGTTGATATACTTTAAATTCACATGTGTAAACTGGTGAAATTGACAAACAATGAAATTTGAATCACATGTGAATCCTTTGCATGTGCAATTAATTCACATGTGATTCATTTACTCATGTGAATCATTTTCACACAAAACAAACGACCCCTAAATTTAACTCATGCTTGTTATGAGGAAGGTTTGGTATCACTCATTGTAAATTCATTATAACTTAGAAACCAAATATAATGTGCCTTGTTGTTGGCAGGCGGAGGTTGCGGGGCTTTTTGTGGGTGTGTTCAGTCTGTCTCGCCCTTTCATCCCGATATGACCTCCAAATTTCAATTTTCAGAGGTAAACATTTTCAAAGGTAAACAATTGGTTTTGATGATTTTTTAGACCATAAGAGTGAGAGTTCCAAGTTCCAACGTGCAGCCTTTTACAATAAATGATGAGAGTTGCATTGAATACAGTGACAAGGGTCTCCCACCAAATGTATCACCGAAAACTGGGAAGGTTTTATTAATTTTAAAGATGCAAATTCAATCATACTCTACTAGTTGAAAGAATGAGTTAAAGAGCAATGGACCCCATTTCATGAGATCCCAAAGATATATAGTATGGCGCTTGTTTTGTATACAGGGCTCTAGAGCAATCTAGTCTGATCCAAGCTATTCAGGTCCATATTTATTTACCTAAAGAACCCAAACAGGTACCTGTAACTGAATATTAAGGTGGTCAATTTACCCCTTGTTTGGGCAATTGGTTAACTGGATTTGGATGTGAATAGACTGGGATCACATTAATTAGTCAGGCAGCTCAATAACCATGTACCAAATCAAGGGCCATCCAATTATTTTTGGGATGTTAGGTAATTGGGTCCAATGGGGGGTCCATTGCTATTCTGAAATAATGTAATCATGATCATAGAGTGAAATGTGTATCTTGAGAATCTGTACCCTACCAGTTGGGGAAACAAACATTTTGGTGGGAAACTCTTGTCATTTATTCAATACTACTCCTAGGTTTATAAAATTAGTTTCAGAAGGAATTATAGGTTGGAATCTTAGGTCCGTGGTTCAAGAAGCTCAGTGAAATTGATTGAGCAAAATTAGTTTTGGAGTTCAGATATGTATCAAATTGGCTGAGAATAGAGTCAACATATAAAAGTAAATTGGATCAATGGGCAATCAGTTGCTCCAGGCCTCTAAAACTTAATGGGAACCCACCGTTTACTCCCTTGCAATGTATGAACCCACCCATAATCTTTGCCAGCTCCAACCTCAATCACATGAAGACAACAGGGGGTTGTGAAGTTAGTTGGGAGCCCTGCAAGTCACCGAGTTGTAAAGAGATTGACTCCCAGGTCTATTACTCTTTTAACTTTGTGACATTTTCCTTTCCACTTGTGTTGACCGAAAGTTTTGGATGGGCCTCTAGAATGTATCAATGCGATCAATCTCAATAATATTTGTATAAACAGTCAATCACACAGCAAAAAAAAAATCAAATTAACATAAAAGCATATAGCATAAGAAGACATTATTTTTACGTGAAAACCCAAGAGGAGAAAAACCACGAGTTCAAAATGGACTAACAATTAAACTACAAATTTTGCAATTACAAGATATTAGCATATCACTCCCTAGAAAATCACTGCCTAGACAATAGTTATCTCTTGTGTAGCTTCATACCTCAACAACTTTACAGCATTGACTGCAACAAACTCAACCAGGTAGATACCTTCTAGTTTTTATGCTTAACTTCTAAGATAATCGTCTATAAAAAGATGTAGAAAACTAGAATTTCTAAAACACAGCTTCAGCACTTCAACTCTCAATTAAAGTTATAAAAAAAATGATCTCCAAATTATAATCTTTACTTAGAATATTGAGATATGTATTACTATAATTAGAGTTTTGTCAAATTCATGAATTTAGTTAACATACAAAAATCCTTAGATAGACTTTTTGGATGTGTTTTGAAGTAGGATAAAGGGGGGTAAGTAGGGGATAAGCAGCCTTTTGCATTATATCACACTTAACCTTTATTTTGTTGCATTTTTAGTGCCTGAGATTATATTATCCTAATCGCGATACTATAGTGAATTAATATTTAGTATGAGGGCTTAGATAATCCCACTTGGGAGGTGGGATAACTTGGGTTGGCTTTGGGATTGTATTTTTTAAAGTCTTTTTATCCTTTGTCCCCTATTTATCCGGACGTAACTAAACATGAGGTTTGATTCATCATGAATCTCATACCATGCAATAATACCATTGGATGAGCTTGGAAGGTGTTAACTATAAAAAAAAAAGAAAAAAAAACTACCAAGTTCTAAAAGCATAAAAGATCTTCAGCTATCAAAAAAAAAAAAAAAAAGAAAAAAAAACTACCAAGTTCTAAAAGCATAAAAGATCTTCATGTGGCAAAAAAATTTTTTTTTACCAGCTCTACCAAAATACAAGAGTTCAGAAGACACATAAAGGATTAAATCGATCACTGGATGAACCAAGTGGGTCTTAGAGGTCTCCACCATACTCACGTCTCTCTCTAGAAGAAGTATGATCAATCCAATCAAACTTTCACCTGCAACTCCAATTGATTCAACTTGCAAAAATTACCTAACTTCATAGCCCTCATATCAAGGGTTTGATTATCTGGCCAAGCCATTTTTTCGCAGTCTAATTTGCTTGAGGTGACCTTTCCATTTCCTTGACCCCTATAAAAGGGCCTAACCCCAAGAGGTAGCTCAACTAGCCTAGGACTACAGTTTGCTCTTGAAGGTTAAGGGTTTATTGGGGCCATGGGGGATTTACCCGGCTCCCCCTGTGCCCAAATAGATTAATCCAGCTCAAAGGGTAGGGACACTCTCCATTAAGAAAAAAATAAATAAGTAAACATAAGTGCCTGATATTTATAGTCTTAAAATTTAAAGGTTTAGCTCCGATGAATATAATAGGTTGGAGAAGAAAAATGTCAAAAGAATAAAAGAGAAAGTGTTGCAAAGCCAATATACATAAAGTTGCACTGATAACCCATAGAAGCTATCTTCTCACTGCATGCTTAGACAATTGTTGAATAAGTACCAAAAAATTTTCATATGGTCTAATTTTCATGGTTTCATGTATGTAATTGCAGATAATATGGTATTAGGAAAAAAAATGAAATTAGTGTTCAGTTATGAATGAAAGATGATATATTAAAGATAAAACTTGGGATATGGTGGGAGACTTTACAATTTAAAATTTTAAAATAAATCCAATCCAATTCCTGATTATGGAGTGGCACATGGTACAATGAGGTGGCATTTATCATACATGATTCATGGGCCATGGCCCAGACTCTTAAGAAGTAATGAGAATGTACGGATGCTTGAGTTGGCAGAAACGAAGGTGGGCCATCATCAGTAGTCCTCAGTGGCAGCAGCTCTTGAATTTTTTTCAGAATCATTGGTTCTGAAATGGGTTGGTGTCCTGGTGAGCTTTGATTGTGCCAGCGGTAAATTTCACTTGGCGTTCCAAAGCTTTCCCGGGAAGGACGGTAGGTGGGCCTTTAATGAGGTGGTTTCGTGTTGGTCTCCACAAATCCGGTATTGACCGAATTTGGGTGGATTTGATAACCTAAAAATCACTTTAAGGAAACTGGCGTATTTGGGCCGTACCATTAATTAATGCTACCTACAGACACATCATGTGTGTAACATATAACTGTTTTTTTTACCCATGAAGGGCTGGTATACATACCTCTTGAGCCACTATCAACACAATGGCCATTCACGCCGGCGGTGCCGAGTTTTGCGCGTTTGGTGTCTATGTTGTGAAGTATTCCGGATTCTATGTCACCATGTTGAGCTCAGAACAAGCTTATAATATGCATCTGGTTAACTAAAGGAATCTAAGGTCATCTACCACATTCATATATAATCCACTATCCTAACAAGTTACTAGAGTCTAAGGCCATAATCCTAAGATTATGGTTTTTTATTATCCAAAAGCCAAACTTTTGGATTTAGAGCCAGGGACAACCCTATGTGGAGCACATTCACCTGTGGGGTTGAATCACATTAGGGAGGGTTCTCTCCTCTGATTGGGCTCAACAAAGGAGCCCGCTCAATCGTAGGAGGTACCCCGCTCAAGTGCGCTTGGCAAAAGGGTCCCCGCTCAAGCGTTCCTCTTAGACACTGAGTTTTTAATAATTTAACTAAATGCAGATGGATGCCCGTTCAAGCGCACGCCCACCTCAACAGATACTCAATCACCTCAATACTTACTTAACTTACACATACAAGGTAATAAGGACTCGTAAATGTGAAGACAGTCACAACTTACATATGTGGGGTAATGGGGACCTACACATGTGAAAAGACAAAATATAACTCACACATGCAAGGTAATGGAGACCCACACATGTGAAGGGCAAGACACAACTCACACATATGGGGTAATAGAGATCACACATGTAAAGGGCAAGACACAACTTATGCATATATGGTAATGTGACCAACACATATAATAAGACAAGACACACTCACACATGTAGGGTAATGGGAACTCACACATGTGAGGGAATAAAATAAAAGTCACGCATGTGAGGTAATCAAAACTCAATCCTTGCCTTCCCAATGAGAAGGCGAACTCCTTACCACTAGGTAAGGAGCTGTTCTTATTTTACTTAATGGGTTAGAACTTAGACGTGCCACTTGCTTTTTGGTAAGCTTTTTGTTCTGTTTGGTTGACAAATTCAATCCATTTATTAGTTTCTTTTTCTATATTTTTTTATGGAATATCAATTGAAAATCACCTATGATCTTAAAAGGACCACTGGCCTTTTATTTTACTTTTCTTAAGTTGGGCTATTGGTCAATATTGATACGTCTTATTGACAAGCAGATGTGGGGATTGATCCCACATGAAGGTAATACTAAGATGCAACACAACTCAACCATGAGTGTGTTGGCAAGTAAGAGCCCTTTGGAAACTCTAGTATAATCTAATAATAATAATTAGTTGAAATTATTTTTAAAACAAATAGCTCTAAATTTTTTATTATATAAGATAGGTTTTTTACTCTTTTTTTTTTGGGTGGAAGCTAAATTGTTACTTCAAAATATAATACTTGATAAACATACAAATAAGAGATTATTAGAGAGATTTTTTTGTCATTTTGAAAAATATAATTTTAACTAGAAAACAGGTTTATAGAGAGAGCAATTAGATTGGAATAAGGGTTGGGTTTTAGGTGGATATCTGCTTGGAAAGTACTGAATACATTAAAAATAATGCAAAATTTACAGCCAGAGTTGGAGATGAATAAAGAAAAATCATATCAATTAAATCTAAAGGTTATGAAATACCCTAAGATGTAAATAAAATATAAAACTCAATTAAGTTCTTGGGACATATTTGTTTTCATTATAATACATAAAAATTTAATACTACAAAAAGTGACCCTTAGCTGCTGATGAGGTTTGATTAGGTGACAATATTTTTCTGCCTCTAGAAGTCATATTTTGTGACCGTTTAATTTTTCCGTAGGTGATAGGTGAGGGGCATAACACAGTAGATTTTGCGGTGGAAAAAATTTTCCCTTTTTTGCCTAATCCAATCGCATCCGCGAAAGGTCACTTTTTTAGTATGGGGTAATTGAAAATGAAGACCAAAGGTAAACTTTCAAAAACAATCATAAATATCATTTTCTTTTAATAGAAAACATTTTATTTTTTCATTTTTGAAACTTCACTTTTGATCTTCTTTTTTAACTAGCCTATGTATTTAATTTCTATATATTTTAATGCAAGCGAATGGGCTTTAGAGTTTTCAAGATTGGTGGATCAAAGTGCACTGAGTCAACTCAAACTCATCCCCGTGTATTAATTCAGTTCTAGCTCAGCTTGGCATTGTAAACAAGCAGCATGAGCTAAACTCAACTATGTAGGTAGGCACCTTACCCTTTCCCTGTCTTGAGAGCTGTGTTACCTTGTCCGAATGCATCACCTCTTCAAGGTTTGCTACCCTCTCCCGTCCCAACTCTACAGCTAGGATGCCAAAAAAAAATAAAAAATGTCAACTCAAACAATGAATCAGTTTCCAATAGTTGGCAGGTTAGGCCAAGATTCTTCACCCCTGTCAAATTTGGCCCATCATTCGGGACTGTAGCAAAATGCAATGATCTCTTGGAATGATCATAGTGACCAAAAGTGGCAAATTTTGGCCTCTCCTTACATACTTTTTTTACACGTGACAGGACTGCTTAACAAACAGGCCCGCAGTTTCAACAAAATATTAGCTGATCTCTTTGGCTCATGGTCCATCCTGACCTAGTAGCCAATTGATCTGGGAATGATCAAATCTCCGCAAAAAGCCCCAAGCAGCTAGAAAATGTCCACATCATGGGTGGCCCACCTGAATTCTTGGGAATTTAAGGAATATGTAAACAGAATTGAATGTGAGCAAGGGATAAGGGAGTGTGCCTAAATATTAGTAGGAACAAATTTATCCCAACTCTTAATCTAAATACTTCCTGATGGCTTAAAGTAGCACGAATTTTTGGTGATCAAATCAAATGCTGAATAACACTTAAATTAGTAGCAAATTGGCAACAATGGTAATTAGCAATGGGGATTGATCGATCGTAAGGTTAATTTTTCATCTCTATTAGCTAGAGAAGTGGGCTACGGACCTGTCCAATCAAGGAATGAACCAGCCCCACTTTTCGGACTAGAGAAGATGATCCCATCTAGGGGTAGTGGAAATAGAGGTTCCCAGATTGGCTAAGTAGTCGTACTGGAAAATTTTGTCTCCATGAGTGTTTGCCATCTCCCTTGCATACACACACATGAATCACTTCCACTGACAGTGTACTACAAAAGGAATGCGGGGTCACTGTAAATCAATTGGAAGGCAGTGCCTGAGAAACCAAAAAGACTTACATCCATACCATTTTGATGGTGATTTGATGAACACAGGTCTCAGAAAGGGTCTGCAACTTTGAGAGCTTTGCCATTTTTTGTCTAGCCCTCACATGGCCAAGATTCTAGTTTTTGATATATTCCATGCTAGAATTCATACCTTAGCGAGTTGCAGTCAACCAATTATAGCAGTGTGGATTTGAAGCATTTTAAATCAAATTAATGAAAAAAAATCGAGCTCCCAATTACATGAAGTAATACAAGGAATTATACGCCAGTGCTTTTATATGTGAAAGTAGACTGGAACAAGGTAAGATCCAAATGAACCAAGTCTCTACAATTGCCCTTGAGACAGCAAACTTCATAAACTAGTAATATTGTCAGCATTCAACAATGAGTGAGGTTATTGTTTCTCCGGTATTACTGTTGGTAAAAGCCTGTTTGGTTATTTGAAGTTCTGATCTTGGCTTTCAGTTACATTGTATCAAGTGTAAGGCCCCATAAATGGCCCAGTTGTTAGATTCAAAGCATGCATATAGTCTGATAATACTAGAAAACCAATGAAAGCATTACCTTACAAAATTTTAACCAATACCCATGTGAAAAAAGCAATCTATGCCCAACTTTCTAATATGTAGAGAGATAAAATGATAAGAGAAGAGCTTGCAAAATGAAAAAAGAGAGAGGCATCTATCAAGATCTTTACCTACCAAGTTATAAGCACATGATGGCATACCAACATATTAATGCTTAATTTTATAGATAAAAAGAGATCTATGTATATTGTATTGAAACCACCTACAGCTAGTTGTTAAAGGTTTGCTCAATTTAATTGAACCCCAAAAACACATGTCCTTAATAAAGAGCTTCATGGACCACCAACAAAAAGTAAATTATAACTTAATTTCATTAAGCTTAAATAAAATGACACTAGCATCCACTTTAAATGGCCCTCCATTTGGGCTCTATATGCTCTATGTACAGTTCCTCTAGCCAACAATAATAAAAACAGAAGATACTATAAAATACCAATATACAATGACTAGATCCAAATCTGTGATAGAAAATGCAGCAAGCAAGGAGATAAGGTAGAAAATACCTTACCAAGGTTTTAAATATCCACACCAACTAATAGAGCTCCAGTGGAAAAAATCATTAGAACCCAGAAATTGCATGAACTTAAACCATTCTTTTTTACCTTTATTTTTTTAATAATTGAAGAATATCATCAGATGCCTAGCATGAGAAACAAAAAGAAAGATGTAGCCAAAGACGACTTGCCAACATCCTTTCTGCAGCTCCTTTTCAAAGGAGTGAGCCATTTGGTGGAGTCGGCAAGTCATCCTTGGCTGCACTTATCTTTCTGTTCCAATATGCAAGGCCACGGATGAGAGGATAGATGAAGCTGCAAAAGCTATAATTTTTCTTCAGTACTGAGAGGACTAGAGATGAATGAAAAAAGAGGGGGTTGGGCACAGAGAGAGTACACATATGGGTAATGAAGGAGAAGCAGTTGGAAAAGAAGGGAGACCCATTAGTCTTATATAGAGTTGGAGTGGATGGTAGTGATGTATTGTGGAGATTTTGGTGGAGTACTGCATTCTGAGGCATTATCCTCAATCGAGGAGATGAGGACAGGTCCCGAATTGATGTAATTTTGGCCCAACATGCTACATGATAAGGTCGTTGTCCATTTTCAAATAAACGAAACTGTTTTAAACTTGGGATTTGACACTGAATTTTCTCTATAATTAGAGAGTAAACTGTCATTTCAACTAAAAAAATTAGCTGCACTTAACTAAAAAGTAGCAGCCTAGAGTTTTCCAAAATGTTTTAGTATATTTTCGCTAAGAAAGATGGGGTCATTTAATTGGTTTTAACTGTTTTAAACATGGTTAAGTTATTGTTATCAACTAGATCATGACCAGGCTTCAATTTTGAATTTCAAACCTGTAGTTATCAGATATGAAAGCAACTCGATCTTGAGAGTCAAGAAGGTTCTAGGAAGTTGGTTTAAGCTGTTAGAACTCAACTATAGAAGTACATGGCCCAGGTTGGACCCAAACCCGCTCAACCTGATGAAAGAGTCGCAGGCCTCAATCCAACTTAAAACATGGTGGGTCAGGTCAAGACCTGATGGACCTGAATTGTATGAGGATACAATATGCAACAACCTCGAATTAATGCTTTTGGATTAGTGTGCTAATTTCTCTGTCATTCAGGTTATGATCATGGATCAAAATCAGAATTCGGCAGATTTCATTGATTCTGGGTGGCATGAATCTTAGGAATGGGACCCGGGCCTCATAGGAGCTGGGAGTTCGCGGTGAACCAAAATGAACCCAACTTAAAGCACTCATCTGAAAAATTACTACAAAACAGTACTCGTGTTCTCCCAGGGAAAGTCATTAAATAGATATCTTTTCTTGTCCTCCAGTCCCAGCCAGCATTAGCTGGATTCATACTTTGTTTTGTGCCGGTGGGCTGGTCACCTAGATATGCTTATAGGCTCGACTATTGCGCCGGCTCCCCAGCATTTTTCACACCAGCATATATCACGTAGAAGGGTCAAAAACTTTTGCAAATAGGGGGTCCTTTGACACTGTTCAAGTGGTGAGATACGCATGTGATTTAATTTACGGAAGGATCAAAATTGATCAACATAAATCTCAAAGGGTTCCTAGGAATCTTCAAGAACCAGGGTGATTTTTTTGTTTAGGTTGTAATAAGTTTTCTATTCTTTATTAATTTCATCATCCCCACTGGACGCCCATTGCATAATAGTTACTGCAAAAACCTATAATAGGGTGGCAAACATCACAGGCATCACAGAGGTGTCACTGCTGAATTTCCTTTTGGAAAGTATCACCCATGTCCTTGTACAGCCCACTGTCTTTACCCTCATGTTCCCTTAAATCACAGTTTCTGTGATGGTTTGCACATTTACCTTGCTTTTCAAATTTCAACACCACCTGTCTTCTGTTAACACCTTATCCTTGCCACTGGAGCTTTGTATCTTATTGTCTATTTTCAACATTTCATAGGACAACAAGCCCCACATTTTTCTCTTTTGTTTTTACTCTTCCTTAGTTACAAACTTAATATTGATTCCTACTCTCCATCACTGATACCTTGAGAATTGCAGAATCATCATAATCAAGTCTAATCAGCATACCTGCAGTTTCGCGGAGATGGCCAATCCCTGTTATTTTGGCTTTAATCACTCCTTGGCCAGTGGCGGAAGAAAATCTAATCTGCATAACCAGACTCAACCACAGTGCTAGTAGAGTCCACCCTTAAAAAATACAAACCAATTTACTTATAGCAGGTCTAATACTGATCATACCCAAGAAAATTGATATCAACATATTAAAGAAACATGTGATTAAAGCACTCGCTAATGATAATAAATTCATTTTTCTTGTAATGGGCCCAGAGTTTGGAGATCTGGACTGCTGATGAGATGCCTACGTTTTTCAGATGTGAGTTTATGAAATCTCAGTCCTCTCACAAGTTCCTTGACGTTGTGTTAGGGCTTGTTTGTCAAGCAAGAGGATTTCATGCTCCATAAATTTCTATATTCACAGGAGAGGAATTCTATATTCTATCCATCCCACAGTAAATCAAAATCCTTTCATGGGGATCAGTACGGTTTTTTATTTCTTTTTCCACAAAGAAGATGTGCCGCATCAAACAACCAAATAGTGAGCTGCAAAGTAAATCTTAACAGTTTTTCTCTTAATCGTAGAATCCTCTCATTGCATAAATGCACCCTTAAACAAAATCAATTTAACTATATTTTTATACATCTCTTGGTCTAACGGTAAATCTTGCTCGAGTTGACATGAAATAAAGGGCATGCAGGAGAGGTTTTCCAAGTTAAATGAGCTTCATTCAATGAAAAACTTAGTGATATTTAGAAAGCATTATTATCTATGAGATTTAACCACCTTAATGAAATGGATCCAATAAAAATTGTGATCACTGACCATAGATAGACACATCTGTTGAATGATTTAGATTTTCACAAAGCAGGTGGTCCATATATTGATTTAATTGATCTTTATTTGATCAGATTGTAAAGTCGGCCTTATATAGTCACTTCATAAATCCTGTCTAAGATTTGGGTGACATTTGGCTTCACTATCCTTGCATTGTCTTCATGCATCCTGTCAGTTGCACTATGTGGATGGTTAAACAGAGCCCAGACATCAAGGGGGTTTTAGTGATCACTGTGATTGTGTTGGCTTTTGTACCTATGAACCCTATAAAGGGGTAAACTTCTTATTTTGTATTATTTTGCTTTTTGGCAAAAAAAAATATATGAAATAGAGAAGATAGGGTCATCAATTGCGTTAGATAGGTGTCAATTTCAATGGCGATAATGTGGGTAGTGTGTACAGCAGCGCAGGTCTATAATTCTCTGCAACTTTGTAGTATCCCTAGAGCTTCCCCCGGACACAAGAACGGGAAAAAAAAAATTGAAACTGAAGGGCTGAATGGAATATTTACAAGAAATGTGCTTTTCAAGTTACATCCCCTAGAATAAGGGAAATTCTGTTTTAGGTATCAGACATTTTACAATTTTTTATCAGAATATCACATTATACTAACTAAAAGAAACAGGACACTGAAGCTTTTGCAAAGACCCTTTTCTTTTCTAGCGAAAATGAATGGACTAGAAGAAGCTGTGTAAATATATAGGCATTTGTATAGAATTTTGTGCTCATAAGAACCCTTGCATATGGTGTTTCTTAATGATTTTTTCTTACCCAGCTTATGGGCGTAGTAAACTCCCGGTGAAGTGAGAGAGCCCTCTGTTGAGAGAAAACTTCGAATCAGATAGAACAAACCTCTCGAGAAGGTAGGTGGCTACCTAATTTCAAATCATAATCAATTAATCAGATAAGAACTACAACTCCTTACCAATGAGGAGAGAGGTCACTCTTGCATATGCTGTTAAATAGACTCATCTATGATTGAACCTCGAGAATGTCAATCATGACAGAGGTGGGGCCACAAATTTAAAGAGGCTTAGAAATCTACAGAACGTCGTCCCCATTAGATTATTTTAATCCCTTCACCTGTGCCTCTCGATTTTAATTTATAGAACGTATCATTTCCTGGATTTGAATCAGTAGTGTGTAATATTTGGACAGCATCGAATTTGAGCTTAGGTGGCATAGAAAATGAGGTGAGCTGCACACTAGAACTATAGAACAACCCCAAAAGAAAGATGATGTGAATTTAATTCAGTAACTGCAAGTGTACAGTTGTTAGTATGTAGACAATGTCAAGAATGGATCGAACCCACAACGAGCCGCAACAAGTTATCACAAACTGAAATTTAACTAATAAACTAGGAATCAAGCAATCTTAATAGATTTAACATTCAAATGAAAGAAAAACAACTAGTGCAAATTAGATTAATGCCATTGAAAGTAAACTAAATCTGATATGTGATAGATCAGAGCGTTAGAAATCCACTAAGCAATCAAATCATTTAATTTATAAAGTTGTTCTAACTTCGTCTGAAAATATAATTTAGATCGTAAGCAAATCAATGTTTTTGATCCAGAAGATGTATCTTTTGGTAAAAATATTTTTTTTAATTCAAATAAAACTTCAATTAGCCAAGACCTCCTTCACTTCAATATATAATAAAAATCCTAAACATTACCTTTACAAAATAAGTATAATCTGTCGAAGAAAGCTAGTTTTAAGCACGGCCTATCAAATCTAAGCATTGGTAATCAAAATCTTTTTATTTTTTAAAAATAAAAAAACCAAAGTTCCCCTTTAGCATGTAGACAAGCCGATTATTCTATTTAAAACAATTAAAGAAGAGATAAAGAAAGAACATCAAGCGTAAAATTGAAATAATAAACTACTTAGCTTCATCTCTTACTCCGATAAAAAAACTCAACCCGCCATTGTAATTAACTTCATATAGATCTTTATCGATAACATGCTCTTTACAATAATCTCTCTCAAAAACTTTCTTTCTAAAATCTCAGTGTTCTTTAACAAAGTTCAAGAATACCTTACAAAAATTTTTAAAAAAATTAGGAAAAGATGGGAGAGGAAGAAGTGGAGGAGAGAGAGAGAGAGAGGGGGAGGGATAATTCACCCCCCCCTCCCCCCACTCTCCCAAAAAAAAAGAAAGACAAAAAAAGGGTCTCTTTTTCAATTTTTGTCCTCCTGTGTTTGCTTAGATTTAGACTACTCTCTTGTGGATGAGACTCCATGTAACAATCCGCTTCGCACCATCGAGGTATTGTCCGCTTTGGACACCCATCTTGAAATTGTTCTGACTTGAGCACGCTTAACTTTATAGTTTTTATGGAAGTCCTCACGTTTTGTCCCCAAAAGGGCACCTCACCATGTGAGGTTTTATGGAAGTCCTCACGGTTTTGTCCGTAAAATGGCGCCTCACTACGTGAGGTATTGTTCCACCTAACTGATCATACAAAGTGGGCAGAGGACGCTGTCTTACCCTCAGAGTACGCAGCGGGGATTTTGTCCTTGGTGAGACTCGAACCCTGGTCAGAAAACACTGGGAGTCTTAACCAGTGAGCCACCCAAGCGCGCCTCGATAGTTTAGAACAAATTATTACTTATATTTTTTCATTCAAATGTACTTTGGGACTGGGTCATTACAGGCCCACCAGCTTCCGCCGGATATGTCCCCATATCTACATATCTCGAATAATGTTGGACCGAAGACGGCCTCATAAGGGATGTGGGACTTCGTTCCTCCTCCGTCGTTTCCCCCCTTTTGTGGAGGGCAGGATTCGAGAGGGAAGCAGGATTCAAAAGGTCCTCTCCCACCACTCAGAGGAGAGTCATCCTCTGCTCTGATACCATCTGCAACAATCCGCTCCACACCATCGAGGTATTGTCCTCTTTGGACTTTCCAGAAGGTCACCCATCCTGAAATTGCTTTGACTCGAGCACGCTTAACTTTATAGTTTTTATGGAAGTCCTCACAGTTTTGTCCCTAAAAGGCGCCTCACCATGTGAGGTATTGTTCCACCTAACTGATCATAAAGAGCGGGCAGAGGACGCTGTCTTACTCTCAGAGTACGTAGCAGGGATTTTGTCCTTGGTGAGACTTGAACTCTGGTCAGAGGACACTGGGAGTCTTAACCAGTGAGCCACCCAAGCGCGCCTCGATAGTTTAGAACAATTATTACTTATATTCTTTCATTCAAATGTACTTTGGGACTGGGTCGTTACACTCCTACAACTGTGACTTGGTGGCGAAGTTAGAGACAGATTGGATTAGCTTTGGATTTTGTGAGATAGAGGTCTTTTCTAACAAGGAGAGCTCTATTGATTGGTCTTTAGATGTGCTCCTATAAAAGATGTGCCAAAATAATTTTGAACAATGAAGATCTTCAAATACTGCATGTAGTGGGCCCGAGAAGTGTGTAACAGTGAAGTGGGGTCCAAAAGTTGTGCAATAATGAGGGTTGGACCCACCTTCGTTGTACAAAATTGGAGAAAACTTTCAATTTGTTTGCAATCTCATCTAAAAATGTATAGTTAACTTCCCAAGGCCATAACCTTTTCAATTCAACTTCGATTGGTGCAATCTTGAACTATACGGATATCTACTCAAAAATACCTTTCCAAAGGTAAGTAGATTACCCCAATCCGATTTCAATTTGAAAGTTGTGATCATTTTAAACTATATTCTCCTGAGAAAAATGAAATTAATTAACTTTAATCTTTCCTCATTTTGGAGTCTATGTTTGGTTTATCTTTCTATTTCCCTCTTAATTGAATTCCCATCTCTGCAACCAATTAGAATTGGAATCCCGGGAGAGATGGTGAGTTTGTCTCTCATTCAACTTCGTTGGCAATTATCTCTTCCTCTGTTAAAATTATCTTCCACCAAAATTATCTTCTTTGAATTATCCAAGAGATAGTTCAAAGTAATTCAAACTGCAGCTAATGTGGACCCTGCTATGTAAGACATCACTTTTGCTTGAATGGTGGGCCCCATGAGGTGTTCTACTTTAACTAGGACTCTTTACAAAATTTTTTTTTAAGCTTTGTGGGTCCCAAGATTTTCATTTCTTGCAAAAATAACCTCTACTTAAGAATGTGTAAGGAATCCTGATGTAACTGGGATTTCTTGAAATCTTAAGGAGTCCTGGTCCAGTTAGGATTCCTTGAATTTTTAAAAAATTACATGGGATCATAAAATTATGTAGAAAATTGTATGATTTGCTTGAAATTCAGAATTTGGAAGTGAAAGTGCATAAAATCATGAAATTAGTGAAAAATAGTGCATTTAACCCAATTAAGTCTATAATTCTATATGAAGTGATGGATTTATGATGCAAACTTATGGACTTAACAAAAGACATAAACTTATCATAGGCCATGCATTTCCTTATCAGTTTTTTCTCCTTAACATTGGGTGTTTCTCATGCTACCATAAGGGATGTGGAACTCCACAATGAGGACCACCTAGTAAGAGTTGGCCCTTTCATAAGATTGAGCGCATATGATGGGATCCAATCTTATTGGATATAAAGAAAACCAATAAGGGAGGGATCTTATTTTGAGTGGTTTAGATATTTAATAAGTGGACTTCACTTTGGAGTTCCACGCCCCTCATGGGAAGCATGAGTGAGGCACTGGCGGATCCAAACCCTTAACTTCACATTGTTAGATCATTTATATCTCCAACTTTTCATTTTTATGAATTGATGAATGGGTTTTAATGTTGCCCTCTCAACCATTCATTCATAATACCAAATTGTGGTCTATCAAATAATAAAAAATAACCACTCACTACACCAAAAATCGCATTTTTGAGCGGTTGCAAAACCCCTCTTTAAAAGGAAGTTCCTAATTATCAAGGATGGTTATAAACCTTTCCAAAAGCATAAATTTGGAATGGTTCAAAACTGTTTCAAATTTATATTATTGGAATAGTGTTAAACTGTTCTTCATGTTTGTTGGAACAGTTAACCGTTTCTAATTAAACCAATTAGGAATGATGTTATGTTATTTAGATTGGAAAAGAATGATTACAATGGGACACAATTCACCCATTCACATTAATACACATTCATATTAAAGAATTTCATCAATAGTAAATTTTATTTATCATGAGCATTAAACTATGACAAAGTTGTAAATAACATATTGTTTATTAAATAAAAACAATCATTAAAAAATAAACCCGTCCCAACAAAATAATTGGTATAAAATGAACCCAACCCTACAAAAAAATACAAATATAAAACAACACTATATAGCAGAAGCAAAATCCCAAGTGTGGTGAAAGTTGCTTGTATAAGTCTGCTCATCATGACCCAAAAGTTAGTCTTAGCACTCTAGATCTGAAAATAGAAAGGAAAAATATTAGTAAATGACACCAATTAATTCTCCTTATTCATAAATTTACTAACAGAAAACTACCATTTGATTCCCTTTATTAAAAAAAAAAATCAATGTAAAGCTCTTTGTCCCGGTTGATGTTTGAATTTCAAGGTTTAGAACTAGGAAGGTGTAACCAACTTTGACGAAATCCTACTAAAGGATTGTTTTATGGTTGCTCGAGGTGATCTTGGTATGGAGATTCCTGTTGAAAAGATCTTCCTTGCCCAGAAGATGATCTACAAATGCGACCTTGTGGGCAAGCCTGTCGTTGCTGCCACTCAGATGCTTAAGTCCGTGATGAAGTCGTCCAACTCGTGCTTAGGCCACCGATTTGCCAATGCCATTCTCATGTGACTTGGGTGGATTATTTTCATGTGATCAAAACGAGGTCCTACATTGAGTCGCATGAGATGCAATTCTTAGAGTTAAAACTTTGAGATAAAATGATTGTTTTGAGCAATTACAATTCATCATCGTGAACCCTACTACTTCTGTAGTTTAGCTACCCTCACAAAGTTTTGAGAAGCAATGTCTTGTAAAAAGTGAGCTATTATCAAATTTAGCATTTTTCCAGATATTATTAAAAACTTAAAATATATATATTTAAAATAATTAGTCAATCAACTGTCACTTGCCCCTCTACATAGAAAAATCTAGCTCCACTGTTGCTCACTACTTTCTCTGTAAAAACCTTACAAATGTCTAGGTGTCTCTGATTGAGCCATTCTTCTTATTAGATGCTTTACTATTTGTTAGCATTGAAAAGTTTTACTTGAATAGTACACACCAATAGATTGATCACAGCTAAATCTACTTCACATAGACACATACCTTTAATTCAATGGTGAATATCATATTGGCTAGTGTAACATTTCGATCATATCTCCAACATGAGAGAGCATGTAATATCTTCTTTGGTACGAGAGAGAACATGTAATATTATAAGACTGGAGAGGGCAGTTCTTGACTATAATCAAGTCTAATTAGGAGCTTAATTGATTTAATTGTCCCAACATCTTGTTCATATGTTTTTAACTCCTATAGATAGATATATGTGATATAGTAAAGTTAGTATTATTGATCAGATCAAGTTAACTAAAGTTGCACACATGCTCTCTCGGGGCATCTTGTGAAGATCCAATGAAAGCTAACCTTGATCTGTGTTCAGGCTTCAGTTTGATCAGTGCCAGCGAATTAGGCATATTATTAAAAGATTATTATTGAATCCCAGTCTATGATTGTCGTAAAAAGCTTGAATCTTTTGTTCAATGAAGGGCTTCCTTATGCACATCTAAGCCATCCATTAAAATTTTCAACCCTGGTTTGATGGATGCTTACTATTTCGTTTAATGATAAATGTCAACCATTTGATTGGAAGTACTATAAATAAAAAGAAAATTCAAATGATGGATGAAGCGATAGCAAATACCACCCAATCTAAAAGGACACCATTCGATGATGGATGGCAAACTACCAATTGAATGGAAGCTTTGGATCTTTAGTAATGGACGTTTATCATATAGAAAGTCATGATTTATTAAAAATAATCATTTATTGTTAGTTTGATTATGATTTTTCTCACTCTGATGGTGAATGTCACACTAAAGAAATTAAGTATCACGTCCATTTGATAAACAAATATTTGTTGAAGTAGCTCATGAACAATTTAGATATTTAAAGATGGCTCACCATGCACATATTTAAGTCATCAACTTTTAGGAAGATTTTAAAATAGGGCTTAAGTTTTTCCGATGTTCCAATTCAGGATAAAAAAAGACTTGCATTTCAAATCAGGACTTAAGTTTTTCATTTATATTTGAAATATCGACATCCTACGAGAAATTGAGTTTTTCAGCAACGTTTTCTCCTATTTTTTCAAAATACCCAAAATGTGCTAACCCTTTTCTCCTTCCTTCCTCCCTCCCAGCCACCTTAAGCTGGCCCTGCGCCCGTCCTTCGACGGACAACAGATGGGCGGCTGCGGATCAACAGACATACTGGAGGAGGAAGAGTCTTGGGCAGGATGGTTGAGGTTGGGGTTGGGGTTGGGGTTTGGGGAAGTTACTGGTTTGGTTTATTTATGTGTGTCTGTGCTTCAGTTTTATTTACGTGTGTCTCTGCTCCAGTTTCTAATGCCTAGGAGATTTTTGCCTTGCAAGTTGCAACCCTATGTGGCATTGGCTGTTGCTTTTCTACTCTGAAAACGCTGCTGATTCCTTTCCATCCATTGATTGAAAAAGTCCATATTCCTTGGTATGCCAAAAAGGGCAGACACCCTTCTTTTTGTTCCCACAGGTTTCCCTTTATCACAACTCGGCATCACATAATTGCCAGCATAGACGAAAGATTTACATTCTCTTTTTATTGCTTTCCCAAACATTCACTAAAAAAGTATTGTCCTTATAAAAGACTTTCCATGTATGAGAAACAGTTGAAACAAAAACAAAGTGAAAGAAAGGAACCGTTCCTTCTCTAGCATTAGCAACTCAAGAAACTCATGTGTACCTAATTTGTAACTTGGGCTTTGTTCTGCCTGACCCACCTCAAGAACACCACTACAAGAATTGCTGCTCGTCCCAATTTAAGAACTTTTTAAACGTTTTTGGTTAAAAGAGAGACTAATTTAGACAGGCAGGTCTTTTCTCTGTTGTGTTCACAGAGGGGGAGGTGGAAAAGAATCCAACTTTACATGATTAATTTTCAAAACCTATGGGTTGCTTTTGGAATCCAACCGACACATCTCTAGGAAGCATCATTTGGACATGAAAAAGGCACTTTCTTTTGCTCTTTTGATGGCAAAAGAGATCTGGGTGAGATCAGTTTCAATGGAATTTTATAATGTGAAAGCAAGCAGGTGAATTTTAAATCAATAGCTATTACAGAGAGGATCTGAGGAAATTCTGATTTTGAGCAAAGATATGTTGCTTTGTGTAGTCTTATTGAGGTGAGGGAGCGAGATTGCAAACCCACTATGATTAACAGTCAGAGCTAGCACCTCATGAAATAGGTTTTAAAACCCATCGAAAAATCTCTAGGAACTTTATTTTTTGCAGACTACAAAAACTGCTTTAGTGGGAACGTTCATTCATTTCACAGAGAGATCTAATAACTTCCAGGACTTAACGCTCATAACAGAGCCAGGGAGAAATATTTTTCATATGGGTTGAGCCTTGATCAAACTTTCAGCCCAAGGTTTCACTATTTATCATTGGATCGGATTTAAATGAGAACAACCCCGAGCTGCTCCGATTAGGAACAGGTTGGTTGGCACGAGGGTTGGTTTGGGATTGGTATATTTGTCCCACTCCCCTTGTGCCGTCTTTTTATTTTATACATAACCTACACCTTTGTAGGTCTTTTCACACAAGATTGTAGTAGCATTGGTGATGATGGATAAGCTTTAGATCGTGAAATCAAGAGCTAATTGGCTGTGCTTGGATAAACTTTGTGTGATGATCCAAACGGTTGATTTGACAGATCAACCTTCAAATCTAGTGCCGGTGGGAGGATCCATATCCCAAAGCTTTAAATGCAGGCCATGTGACAATTCCAGATCCTACTCTTTCCTATCTAACCCTATCACCCCCCCTATCGACCCTTAACGCCCTAATCTGGCGTGATTAGCTCAGTTCAATTTGTCGGAGCCACAGTGGAGCTGAAACATAGTTATAGACTGGTAGTCAGGGTGGACCTAGGAAGGGAAACCATTTCTTAAAAAAAAGTTCAAAAATACCCTTAGAGTTTTTGAGAATTATTATTCTTTTTAACTTTTGCACACTTTTCAATATTTTCTTTTACATTGAGCCCCTCCTAAGAAAATTTTCTGGATTCAACCCCAGTAGTAGTAGAGTCGGGATCATAGGCTGACCATAGAAAGTTTTTACACATACACGTCATGGGTGACTCAAATGTGCTACACTTTTGCTTGATTTGAAGCATTCCAGTCACAAGCTCTCTTCTAAACTAATATTTAGCTAAATATTTAAAGTGATATTCATTATTAAATTGATGGGTATACAAAACCAAGGACTTAGATTAATGTGTAATTTTTGTTTTCTACTGCATATATCAATCAATGTAACGATAGATGGATGAAGTGAATCTAGAGCTGCTACAGAATATTGATGTATATAAAATGAATGACTTGGATCAAATGAAAAAAGAACACCAATAAGCTTACATAAATCATTGGCATGGTAGTAGTCCTAATAATACAAGGTCAAAACTTTGGAGCCCCTAAATCGGAAACAATACTAAGTATATTTTGACCACTTAATCCACACAAATTGGTAAGCAATACTATTTAACTATTGGTATGCTTCCAAGCACGTCCTTCTTTCTAAAAAAAAAAATATTCAACCACTCAGCTATTGAAAAATCTCTCAAGATTGGGTATGAAAGCTTTCAGAATGTGCCCATCTTGTCAATAGCAAGGAGCTTCCGGTCACTTGAACACGCTCCTTCAAAGACCAAACTTAAAACCAAAACACCACAATTCTCCTTCAAGAAAACGGCATTTGCTTATATAGATGTGTAGTCTACCTCATGAGGCTCAGCTAGATACAAGTTTATTAATGGAAGGAGGACAAATGAAAATATCATCTCAAAGACAAAGGAGATCCAAAAATTTAACTCCAGTAGAATATCTTATCCTTTGATTTAACAACATTAAAGTTTAATGGCATCTTAACACAGATTTTCTCAAAATTCAATCTTATAGTAAGTAATGGTTCAATGAGTATAAAATTAGGCATGATGTTAGATCATGTATCGAAAGGGCCGCCATCAAGGTAGTCGCTCAATTGGTTTGAGCCTTTATTTGTTTCCCAAGATCTCAGATTCGACTCTTGGCCCTTGCGTGATCTGGATATTATATATGCAATCATATATGTACCCGTTCAAATTAGATAAATCCCCGGGCCAAATATCTAAAGGCTGGATTAGCAAGGAATACCCCAGGTCTTAAAAAAACAAAGAAAAAAATTATATCGAAAGGGCTCCTTTGATGAAAGGTAGGCCCAAGTGGCCCTTCATTGAGTCAGTGCTGGACTGCACTTGAAGAACATTTTCCATCCAGATATATCGTTAAACTTCCTATATTAGAAGAAAATAATGTCCTTTTTCTTTCAACCCACACCATGGTTTTGAGCCTCATTTTGATTCACTTGGAAGTTGGAACCGGGCTGACTGGACGTAACCCAGTAGGTCACTTAGTCAAGCAACCTTATCCACACACAGACAATATGCAGTCTGTGGAAAAGGGCAATTCATAGTTCATAGAAGAAAGCGGGCTACAACATCAATCAAATTTAGAGATAAGGCATCTCCACCATCCATACTGACTTTTCTTTCTGCTACATGAAGGGCTAACCAATCTTATGTCACCAACTAGCTGAGATTTCGGTGGCATGAGCTAGCTGAGACAAGAAGGCAATTCATTTGCCCACTCAGCAACTCAAGTTGAACCACGCTACAAATTCAAGGCTCAAGCTGATCCTATCTCCCTGTTAAGTTTGGTTGGCATTGTACCGGACTCCATTGTGCCATTCAACCTGCCAACCCAACCTATACTGTCTAGCTCTATTGTGAACCACCAATCTGATCCATACGCCTCATATTGATTAAGGATTTGCTTTAACCCGTTAGACTTCCAATTTGTATCAAATTGAAAATTTTGACTCTATTAACATATGAACCTGACCTAGGTTGTGCCATGTCATATAATTTCCAACCTGACCTGAACCCAACTCACTGACAACCTAGGTTAGGGTCTATTTGGATCTTTGTAAACGGAGTTAAGGCAGTTTCATGGTTTGAATATTTCAAGCTAACTGTAGGTAGCCCTTTGACTTGTTCTTTCACAGAAGCAATTAGATTTCATGGTTGAGCGGTGTTCAGACTTTAGTTTTACACTATGTGCAATGATTGAGCCCTGGTTGCTAAAATGAAAGTTTCACTCCTAGAAAGTAGCCCAACGTAGAAAGTAAAAATAAAAATAAACTACACTGTGAGTGTGGGTTGTTCACTAGTTCCTGCTTCTAATAAGCTAAAATTTCATAGCATGCCTACAACAGGTTAGGGGTAAAAATAAAAAGATTAAAAATGGACTAGCATGGTTTTTTGTTGGGAATTTTCTGACTAAATCATTGCATCTTCCTTTAATTCCCTATAAGCAATATTTAGTCAGTTAGAAAGGAAGCTAAACAAGGGTCTCTTATCTATGATTTTTAATTTATATACAAAAACTTAGAGGTACAGAATAAAAGCTGGACCAACTATAGCAGATGGGGTAAAATGTTGATCAATAAAAAGGCGACGCATCAAATAAGTGCAACAGAGAAGAGAACATTGAGATTGCTATGTCATAAACTATAGAAGATAGAACAAACAATGAGAGTTTGCTGGAGCCTTCATTGTAGCATCAATATGTGACAAGAGAGACATATTTGAGATGATTTGGAAATCTTCAACAAAGGCCAATTACAACATTGTTGAGAAAAAGTTTTTCTATACAAGTTGAAAGCTCCCAATCTAAGAAAAATTGAGGGCTGAAGAGGATTGGACTGAAATAATAAGAATAGATTTGAAAAAGAACAACATATCCAAGACTTTGGCTCAAGATGGATTGGATTAATAAAACAAAATTAATGTGGTCAACCTCAACATAGACAATCAAGGCTTTGATGAAATGAGAGGCCAGAGCACCGTTACCTTAAAATGGGAGGATTTTACGCCAAGAATGTTGCTGAAGGCAGACTTCGCTTATGACTTCTTCACCAAAAATGCAATTTGATTATTTAGCAAACTTGTTTCCTTGAAAGAAAGTATGGCTCTTCACCAGAACTTGCAATAGCTTGATTAATTCATGGAGTTTGAAAAAAAAAAATGATAGAGCTCTTAGAGATTTCTGTGGAGTGATAAAAGGCATAGTTCTCATTTAATAATAAATATATATGGAATAATAAATGTTGACCTAACCCTACCATAATGGGAAAATGAAACAACACTCGGGCCAGTTCGTTTACATAGAATACATAGGAATTAATGCCATAAGTAATTAAAAATGAAGATCCAAAGTGAATATACAAAAACAACCATCGAGTCACCTCCCCTTTAGGGGAAAGTGAATTAAAAAACAATGAGAAATGAGTACTCAGCCAACACCTAGTAACTCAAATCCTAGGAAAGCCAAGGTCCCATCTACATTGATACCTAATATACTTCACCCCCACTTCACATCAGTCACACTTCACCTCTCTAATAATCCTTCCGTGGAGCTCATTTGACTGAAGTCATATGCATTCAATTCCTATGCAATCTAAGGGCCTGTTGGCTTCATATAATGGAATACATAACAATTGTAAGACTTGCTAGAACGACCATCAGACTGTCCCCTCTAATGGAAAATGAATCAAAGGGAGGTGGGAAATGAATACCCAAACACCACCCTAGCAATTCAAATTCTAGGAAAGTGAGGATTGCATCTACATCGCTACCTTGTATCATTCACCTCTAACCTCTCCAACAAACCCTTCAATGGAATTCATTTGACAATGACTACCTATGTATTCTATACAAACAAACAAGCCCTAGGTAAAAACAGAAATGTGAATCAGATTAAAATGAGAAATGTCAAATGGCTATCTTCACCATATGTATTTCTCAGGGGTTCTTCTTGGTGATTTTCAGTTGGTGGCTTGGTGCCCTTGATTCAGGGTGGTCCACTTCTATGGACAGCAGGGATTGAAAATCCCCAACAATTGTGTGTACTCCGTTAGGAGAAAGTTTTGCCCTCCATAATACAAAGTGAAAGGAAAAAATAAACTCAAACCACTGAAAAAATCATGTCACACCCTCACAAGATGAATGCAACGTCACCAGGTTCATGATAATGCATACCATAAATATCTAGGAGATGAATATAATTCACATGATGAAAATAGAGATAACATGGATGATGAAAGTGGTGAGAAGACGTGCAGAAAACATTAAAAAGTCAACATGACAAGCAGCCCATGTTCAAATCTGAAGGCACAAGATTAAAGTATTGGTGGTGTAGACAATGGTAGGACCATGAAAAATGACACTCTCATAAATATAGAACATCATCTGGTGGTTGGTCATTGGGTAGAAATGTAGAGGCCATTGACAACAAAATTACTGACATATGATTACATTTCCACCCATTTAACTACAATACTGAACTGCTCACCAGTTTTTGGAAGACTCAATATCATCAGAAGTTACATCGTTCCGAGGAAACAATTCTTGTGAACATATCAGGATTCTTGTGGAGTCTCAAACCTTGTAGGAGTGTCGATGCCCATCATACAGCATAGACCTGACAGTAAGATTATAAGGAGCACAATCCCCTGAAAGCCATATGTGCATTAACAAAGTTAGAATTTTACAGCAATATTAAAATACAATTAAGCGAAATAAACAGAGTAATAGACGAGTCAAAACATTCAGAAAGACTGTTTCTCCTTTACATAAAAAATTGAATGATTCTCACATACCAGAAACCTTTCACCAGATAGTATACCCAACCATATATATATTGTGGGGCCTTTAGTATACCCAACCATATATATATTGTGGGGCCTCTTTCTATGCATATTTATTAATTATTATACCAAAACAAAAGACAAAGCTGCCAAGCATCTGCTTCTTTATGAATTAAGGGCAAACTGATTACCAGCCTCATCCCCAAGCATATCTTGAAGGAAACTGTTGATAAAATTCTTCCTTGTAGAAGCGGGGTGCGTTTGATGCAGATTGGGGTTAACCCAAACAAGCCCCACCTCACATTTAAGTAATCCAAACACCACCTACCCACCATTCAAAAAAAAAACCAACCTACCCTGTGACCGGTCACGGTATGAGCCAGGTCAGATTTGGTTACGAGTCTGAAAAAAAAAATGCAGCTGATGAGTAGAACATCTGATCTCTCCCTTGCTCCCAATGCTCAGTGTCAGCCAAGCTACGTGAAACCTAATTACTGCAGTAGTAAAAAAATATATATATATATAAATAACCATATGTAGGGGCAGGGAAGCCAAAACCCAAACCAGTCCTGAACACAACCTAGATATATGCCCTTATATCCATACACATCCCAATCCTCTACCCAACCCACCCCTAATAGAAGCTAGACAAGGCAAGTTCCCCTTTAAACCGGACCCATCACCATTCCTACTTGTAATTGGCTGCATGCTTGAAATTTGAATATCACTCTCAACTGAGAGATATTGTTGGATTGAGCAGTATTGATTATGTGATTACTATATTCTACATTGGATGTCAATCTAATTGAAGAGATATTTGGCATGCCTACAATTATGGTTCAAAATAGCGGCCGCTATTGGCTGTAGCGGTTGAGGCTATGTTAAGATATTTTAAAAATAGCAACACTACGGTCTAAAACCTAATAAAGCCAAGCAATTTTAATTTATAACACTATTTTTCCTATTTCTCCTCCTCAATAGCCTTTCCTATAGTTATCTCTATCCTTATATGGTTCCAAATCACCAAAAAACACAAGATTTGCTGCTATACAAAATTTAAATTTTTTTACCACTTAAAAAATTCACACTGCTATGCTGCTATATATCACCCGCTACATAGCACCTTAGCCACTAGCCTCTACACCCACCATAACCGCTATTTTTATCCTTGCCTACTATCATAGGATGAGCAAGGGTGCTCCACAATAGATGATAGACGGAAATCATGAGCAAATTATGTTCTAGTACGCAGATACTTTCATTTTCCAGTTGGCACAGAAGAAATGGTATAGAGTATTAGTTAATCATTAAAGAAATGGAAAATTATTAGTAACTTTCGTCAAACAAGGTCTCAAGTGTAGTAGTAGCTTACAACAAAGACTCCTTCCAGAAGTGATGATTTAATCTGGCATACTCGATCACAACGGGTTGAATTGGCAAAGGCATTTCCAGCTGTGTCTTCAGCAAGGAATCGCTTCATTGCCAGATGGGAAGAGTACTGAAGTGACCTATATGGATCCGAAGCATACAGCACAGCATACTTTGCACCAGACTGCTTCAGAAGATCGATAAGTTGGGCGAGAATCTCACCTACACATCACATCAAACAAATTAGAACACTGTTATTTTGTAAATGGAAATCATTAGGCCATATAAGGATATTCAGACTCACCTTCCACATTTTTTTGTTCAAATTCTTTAGAAGGCTGAGAGTGTCCATCACAGAACACAATCATATCCGTCCGTCCCTGCCTCTTTTTTTGCACCCTAGAACCCACATACTCCTGTATAATTTTAAGCATCAATAAGATCTTGGAGACACTTAAGTAGGATTCACAACACTGAATGTGGTATACTTCAAGTTACATTACATGGACTGCATGCAAGCTGGCAAGTTTTGTTAGACCTGGACCCTTTATGGAGCATGAACCCATGAAAGCAACAGCATTTACTCGTAAGTGATTCTCACAATTCTCAGTAAACCCAGAGATCAAGGAATTCTCGATCGTTTCTGTTTCCTCAGATACAGAGACGTATGGAAATGCCATTGAAAAATTTGAAGTTGTGAAAGAGTCCTGGAGAAAAACATAAAATAGGAAACCATTGAGAACTAACAAACACAGAACAAATGAATAGAATAAAATAAAGAAGTTTTCCTTTCTTTCATGGATATGTTATATAAAAATGATAAGAAAAATGATTAAGTAATAAAAAGGAGCTACCTTAAGCAAGTTCATAAGATCTCGATCCACATCTTTATTCTTAGAAATATCTGAAGATTGTAACTGCAGATAGAGAAAGGAGCATGTTAGCAGCACGAGGATTGAAATGTAAATCACAATCCAGCACATCACATATTCACATGCTTAACTGGCTGATTTGAGCATCTGGGTAAAACCACATGCATGTGCACCGTAGTAAAGAAACAACACAAATTACATCGGGAAGGCCAAGGTACAGGTATGAAAGTACAAATATTAGTTTTGGCCTTGATTAAGACTCAAAAACCTTAGCAGCAGGTGAAGCATACGCTGTAATGGCATGTACAAATTATAAGGCAGCAGCAGCCCTCAAAAAAGTTGAACTTCAAGCTGTAGCTTATTAAGTGAGTGTGTGTGTGTGTGTGTGTGTGTGAGAGAGAGAGAGAGAGAGAGAGAGAGAGAGAGAGAGAGAGAGATCCTCCTAGTTCTGACAACAGCAGAGATTTCTAGAACTCATATCAAAGATAAGAGCCAGACAAAAGCACAGGCAATGATGATTCCATACCTTCCTGCCAATGAAAACAAGCGCAATATCCAGAGACTGCTGAAGATTATCCCTGGAGCACTAAGTAAAGAAACCAATACAAGAAATTAGATAATGATCTATTAAGCATTTGAGCGCTTGTTTTGTATTCAAGAAGAGACCAAGGACACATGAACCAATTTTTCTAAAATATAAAAAATGATCATGAATCCTTGAAACAAATTACCACCAAGTTCGACCAGCCCCCTTTAGAAAGAACAGTCTCAGCCAAATCCTTAGGGGAGATGGTACGGTAATCAATAATGTCCTTAACACCATAATCTGATGATCTGCACAAAGAGTATAGCTAGATGAAATGAGAAACAAGCTATAGTTCCATCTAATAACCTGACCATCTGCCAGATCAAGTGTGAACATTCAACAAAAGAAACCAAGTACTCGAGAGCACAGGATGACCAAATTCCACATATAAGCATCACTGATGTTATCACAATCAAGGATGAATGAATAAATATAAGTAATATGTTAAAGTGCCATACCTTGTGAGTGCTTCAAGTGTCATACCTTGTGAGTGCTGCACTAGGGTAGGCAAAGTTGTGCAAAGAAGTTGACCATTATTAGAGAATTAGTGGGCAGTATGCAGAGATAATACAAAAGAACAGGGAGGAATAAAACTGGGCGGTGTAAGGAACACAGGGACATTTCAAAAGTTGGGAAGGAAGACAATATGATAGGACAATTAAGTTGGGGAACATGATTTTCCCATGGGAAATTGTACCACAATTCTCTCCTGAAAGAATCTATGGTTAGGGGGATTTGTGTCTATTTGATTGTTTTCCAGGATTTGTCCAGTGCAAGGGAGTAAGAGACAATGGTTAGTGGTGGCAGAGACTGGGAGGAACAGTATCGATCATTACTTTCCAAGAGAAACAATGACTTAAAAATCCGAATGGTAGAAAAGCCCGTTAATGCTCTCAATAAGGTTTTCATTGTTCTTGATCAATAATTTTTTCAGGTCAGATTATTGCAAGTATTATGATATGATGAATCCACACATTTCAATATTGAAATGTTTATTAATTGAATTGTTGAACTGGACATCTTCTTGTGCTTATTACTTCAAGCTACATCTACTTGAATTGTATTACTGAGATAGCTTAACTCACATTGGTTCCACCCAGAGCCTATCTCTAAGGGCAAGTAACATCTATCCAAGTCTACTTTTTTTTGTTGGATAATACTGCCCAGCCTACTTGTAGCACTTGTTGAATTATCTAACTAACCAAAGATTCCACTAATTTCAGCTGCAAGTTTTTAATTTCCTCCATTTAGGTACTTAAAGTAGTTCGACAAAACAAGAGTTTACCAGATTAAGACACCTTCTTTCAAGTACGGAACTACTAGTACTGTTTCCAAATAGTTGGCTAAGGCTAAGCTCCCACTTCAAGAAGAAAATCATTTTTCAATCAAGCATTAAGGGCATTGGATACTTACAAAATGTTGTGAGGAACATGTCAAACAAAGAAAAAACAACCCCTCATAATCTTGAGAAGAGTACCATCAAATGTACAGACTCAAGTCTCATGACTTGCAAATGCTCGTTCGGATCTATTTCCCAGAACAGTTTGATAAAGAGACTCTTCATATCGTTTTTAAGGATATAAAGGATTTGTGTACATGACAAAGAACATTCTAGATTTATGATAGATGATAACAATCAGGAGGAAATTATTTGTAAAAGAAAAAATACTAAGCAGAAACTAAAGCAAAAAAAGAGACAGTTGTTTTGATATGCAAGGAAGAAATTGAAGCATAAATATTGGGAAAAAATGGCTGGTTTATGGCATGGATTTTTTATTCAACTACGTGTAGTGTTGGGTGGGTGAAAATAAGGGCACATAGGCTTTCAGTTAAATATTTGATACGATAGAACAGGGTTATGGTATTAGGTTTAGACATGAACACACCATTAGGTTTAGACATGAACACACCATTCAAACTGGTGTGCAAGTCACAGCAAACACATGGCAGCTCAACAAAGAGCATGACTTCATTTCAATCAATAGGAAAATAAATAGGTCCAAATGGATCTGATATGCATAACTTCCGAAAATACCATGGTTGAAAGTAATGGGGTGCATCAGATGCTAAACAACAGGGTAATGGTGTGTACTGTTTTGATAAATTAATATGAAACAAGATCCATCTAAATGCACATCTATCAACTGATATAGCCAGTGTTATGGACCCATACAGCTCATGTGAGGAAATATGGACAAATATACATTGATATGTCACACTTTGACTGATTCTGAGTGACAGCTATTCACTTCTTCAATTGATTTCTGTGGTGTTTCAAAAGAAGAGTTTTGGGAATGCATCTTTAGCATGTATAAGGTCAAACATGAAAATTACAAACATGTGTACAAGCTCGAATTGGTTGATCTACGCAGTTTGATTACACTCTAATATGTTCCAATGCTCAAAAAGCTTTCATTTTGAGTTAATGATTATTTTACACTGCGATAGGTAACATGTCTAGTATTCCTAAGTCTCCAACTTTTGAGTTAGGATTCACTCATCATAATAACTTCATATGCCTACTTCCCAAGTCCATATCTCATTATCTACCTGACTTGTCCATTTCAACTTTCATAATTTATTTACATAAAAAAAAATTCATACCCGAGTCTCATTCTGGTATGATTTTTTATTCCCTAATTCATGAACAAAATGAAATAGCACATTAATTACAAATTTTCGTAACTTCAACTTGCATAACTTTTAGCCGATTGCATTAAAAAAAATACTAAACCCAAAAAGATTCAATGCTTTAGGATCAAACAATGATAAAAACCCACATGACATTTTGGGGTGCAATGCGTAACCATATAATACATGGAGATGCAAATAGTAAAGATCTAGATAGTTCGTATTATTCTATACCATTCAGATATTTTGGAGCCTATAAAATCACATCACTACAGACCACTGCTGAAAATAATGGTACATTACACTTTCTGACAAGCTGAAACATCCCCCAACAACTTTATATTAAATCATGCTAAATAAAAAATTTATGATGGAAAACTATAAAGTTATCTTAATCTATGTTAAGATATCAGTTTTTGAGCCAGCTAATAGACCACCTAATCAAGCTATTCAAAACCATATTAAGCATAAAGCTAACTAAAGGAATACTCAATAGAAAGAGGGCACAAACTTTCACCTTCAAGCATACAGTTCAATGAAAAGAATCATCATCATCATCATCATCGAAGCCTTATCCCAACCATGTTGGGGTCGGCTACATGAATTCTGTTTCTCCAATCAGTTCAATGAAAAGAATAACAATATATATCTACTCAAATATAGAACAGCAAAGAAGAGTCATTCACCATGAGGAGAAATCGAGGAAGAAAGGCCAAAAATATAGAACAGCAAAGAAGAGTCATGAAAGAGATATTGATAGGTCACACATTAATTAAAGGAGTAGAGAGTTGATTTTTTTTTTTAATTATTTTGAAGATCATATTTCATGTGTCAAATAGTGTCCAAAACACAAAAAATTGATTGTGTTTGAAGGGAATTTATGATCCATTTTACAAAAGGCTAAAATTGCGTTACGTATTTAGGGTACTTTTGGTGTTCTAAAATGATTAGAAAGTGTGGTAGATAGGAGTTTTAAGTCAAAGGAAACTTTATGAAATTGTGTTTCAATTAGAAGTTTAGGTTATAAGTGCTTTGAGGAATTTTTTAGATTAGAAGAGTTTACAAAAACTAGAAGCTGTGGCTTATAACACGTAAAATTCCTAGAGCTCATAGCATGGAAATACACTTGATGTTGTTCTGTTTCTCTAACTACTAGATGTCATCCTACTAGTTTTGTTCGGGTGATATTGATTCTGTCAAATCCTATCCTTATTTTTCCTCTTTAAAGAATCAGTTTGACCACCGATTCGCTTGTCCACTGCCAGTTAAATCTCCTCCTCACAAAAGAGGGGGGAAAACCTCATTACAGTTGATATAACACTAATGGAAAACAAAGATGACACCCAGATTTGTCACAGTAATATCCAGAATAAAAAGAAACAAGCAGTCACAGACAGAGACAATTGTAGAATTCTTCTTTGCAATGTTACAATGACATAACTCATAAGACCAAATGAGAATGCAATAGCTACCTACCCAAGGTGGTGAGGAGACCATAGAAATGCAGGACCCGTAATCAGTGTCGCAAAACCAGACGGAAATTGTGCCAGAGCAAACAAAAGCATCATGGAAAGGGCCACAGCAAACCCCATATCTTCCTAAAACAAACACAAAAAATGGAGCAATGATATGAATCTGGCAAAACATAGGAATGACAACACAGAGTTTTGTACACAGAAACACACCCTTCATATTCCAATAATCATAGGCAAATCGCAAAATTATCGAATTTGGACATATCAATTTAAACAGAACAAAGAATTGACAAATAAGAAACACTGAAAGCTGCAATGTGATGCCAGATTCAATCAAATGCACACAAAACAGAACAAGAAAAAAATGGCAAATGAATCAAATCAAAAGATCTACAAACACAAATTAAATGCAAAGTCCCCCAAACCCAAAAACAAGATTTTTAAAATCTGGGCGAAGGAGTTTCAAACTTTTGATCTTTCTATCCATCCCAAAGTAGAAAACTCACATACAACAGATCTTCGAAATCTGGGGAACAAAACCCAGCAGCGATTTCACAAGATGAGGGATAAAAACCGAGTTTTTACAATCTTTCGATCAAACTCGAAGAAGAAATCTCACAAACAGATCCGAATTCCATGGGAAATTGTTCCAATCGATCTACAAACAACAAAAGGGAGAAAAAGCAAAGCATGTTGGAAAGATCTGGGAGGTAATCGAGATAAAGAAGAGATGTAGGAATTGATCTCCATCTGAAATCTAGAAAGAGAAGGGGGTTTTTTTCATTCTTGCTTCTCTGATTTACCTGAAGAAGAAGAAGAAGAGCTGAGGATGTCTAGGGTTAGGGTTTCTGATGATGAGATCGAACAGAAGCAGATCGAGAGAGCTGTGTGTGTGTGGGAATTGTGGGAATTGGGGTTGATGTATTTATCAGACTGACGATGAAACGAGAGTGACGAGTTAAAACAATTGGGCAGTCGTTTGTGCCCATCTTTTATTTGTGGGTGTTGCTGAGACACAAATTAACTCTAGGGGGGCTTTTATAAATACAAAAAATAAGAGAAAACAGAAAAAAACTTTGATACCTAGTTTACAAAAAAGGTCCCAATAGATATGTGTCAATGTAGCCCTGTGGGTCAGTTTTGTAAGCCTCGATATCGATGCTCTTTTACGTTTTTTTACTTTGGAGTGGAGCATCGACCTTCGTGAGATATGTCTCCTTCACTCGGTGTATCTCTCATTTGTAGCTCTGCTTTCTTCGTTAACATGATGCAAAATTCCGAATCAGCAGCCTGCTCCTGGCAAAAGTTGAGGTGGCTGGAGAAGAAGGCAAAGTGGATGTTGGAGAAGATGATGGTATGTTTGCGAGAGGAGAGGATGCGATGATTGTGTGAAGGTTCTAATGAAGATGATGGGCTTGTGTTTTGTAATGGAAGCAGGTTTGATGGGCTCTTTTAGATCGTGAGAAGAAAAGTAGAAAGACGATAGAGATTGTGAAGACGGATTATGGGGTTGGATGAAGAAGATGTAGGAGTTGGTTTGAGTTAAATAAAGATTTGGGATGAAATGATAGAGATGAAGATTGGCGTTTGGTGGTATTACGAATGAATTGAGGATGGTGGGTTGGGTGAAAATTGGAGTGGGGAGGAGTAAGAAGAGGAAAAGAGGAATAAGGAGACACAAGCATCAATACTGATGATCAACTAAGTCGCAAACCCAAGGGCGAACCTTGGAAATTCAAAGTGGCGGAGGGGGTAGGTGCTCCTTGTGAAATAAATTTTGAAAAAAGGGATTAATTTTCAAAAATTATAAGGGGTTTTTTACAGTTTTAGAAAATGGGTGAGGCTTCAGCCCTAAGCCGAGCCCCAGCCCCATGTACTTGAGTCCACTCCTGCGCAAACTATATTGAGCATTGGTATTGTTGCTTAGCTAAAAATAATATTATAATGAGTGCCGATATTAGTGCCCCCATATTTAGAGATATTAACAGTCAGGAAAGGCCAAAAATAAAAGGTCAAAATGGCCTTTTTTGTTTATGAAGAACTGTTAGGGCCTTTTTGGCACACAAAACATTTAATGTGTCTTTTCCGTTAAATTCCTCAAGAAGAAAAAAGAAAACGAACTCTAGGGTGCAAGTGGGCCCACCTTTGATCATGAGATCACACTCCTTAACCATGCAATGATCACCAGACATAATTTACATACAGATTTAGGCTCAAATAAGATTTTAGAGGTCCATTGTTGGTAGTCCATTACACATTTTACTTATTCCCATGTGTAATGACTGTACATAATCATGTTTGTCCACAATCATATACGCATATAATGTGTAAATAGTGTGTTAAATAGTGTGTTAAGTAAGGTCATTTACACACCAAGATTTTACACCTCCTTCGAAAAGTGTTGTAACCAAAGAATGAAGAGGGCCTTAGTCACAGTTGATAAGATTTAAAAAGAATACACGATTAAAAGACTATTAAATATCAGGATAGCCTAATAAGTTGTGATTTGTCTTTTGTCGCTGTTGCTTATGATGACCTCTTTTAATTTTCTTATTCTCGTTTATACTCATAAATTTATTTTCCTAGTTTGAGATGGACAATTTGCTTATCCTTTTTTGCTGAAAAGGGTGATTATATTGAGAGCCAAAAGACTACAGCGCAAGCAAAAACCAACACAGCCCTAAAGACTAAACCAAACTACACCCGACAATCCGACACATAAAGACCAAACAACATAACAACAACAACTGCGGACCTAAACGGACCCAAGACTACACATAGAAACCAAAACAATATTTGACCCCTGGATGCTTGGCTCACCCATCACAGATAATTGCTAATAGGGGGCACATGTGAGGTGGATCCCTCTGCCGAAATGGTTAGCTTGCCCATTCTATTGATATAATCTAATGTCTGAATTGAAGAGGGGCAACTGTAATATTTGTTGGACATTGAAAGAGACTGCGATAGGTTGCTAATGTGTGGAGATCTTGGAGGTACTATTCATGGGTGTGAAGAGGAAGAAAAGTAGGGAATAATGTTGGTGTTGGGACATCCAACACCATAAATAGCTTCTACCATAGGAAATAGAAATTAGATTTCAACAAAAAAAAAAACAAAAAAAAGAAAGGATTTTATCTAAAAAATCATGTAAGGTGCTCCCAAACTATAAAACTCACCTAAGGTGTGATTGCGCGGGTCATGTCACGTAAACACTTCGATTTTTTTTTTCTTTTTGCATCTAGTATGAGAACATCGGACTCACCAAAAGTATTTTACACCAACGGTGAGTTCCATGCTCCACTCTTGTCTATTTTCATCTTCTTCCCCCATGCATCATCTTCTTCTTCATACCAACCAACCAACATTCTGCAAAACACTTTGTCGATGAACTTCCACTCCCACACACTCTTTCTTTCCATGAGTGCACCTTCATCTTCTTCTCTTCTTTACTTCCTTTTTGTTCTTCTTCTTTAATTTACTTTTCACTTCTGTTTACGTGCTACTAGCAGTCCAAATTGTTTGTTGTCACTTATCTTCTTTTTCATGCAGAGTATCAAGTTCAATTCCTATCGCCTCATCCATCAGCCCCTATTTTGCTGGACCAAATCAAGCCTCATCTCCACCTTTTTCCCCAGTTTCTGGTCAGTGCGCTCTTGTATTCAATCCCAGCTCTGTTTCTCCTTTTGCACACCACCATATCCTCCTAACCAAACAGCGCAAACTCATCATCTTTCCACTAGTTTCAGCCATTGCATTGCCACCATCTTCTCCCTCCTCTACATCTGCAAACTGAACTCATCCCTTGTCCACCCTACCATGCCTACTTCTCTCATCTCTTTTCTTTCTTCCTCAAACCACATCTATACCAATGGCACTGCACAACTAGGCATCAAACTCATCCCATTGGATGTGGGGTTTTTCGGGTTTTAGATGCAAAATAAAAAATACTGTGACTATTTCGGTGTACCCACACCTCAGGTGAGTTTTATGGATTGGGGATCCTCTTACAAGATTTTTTTGGTAAAATCCTAAAAAAAAAAATTTCTGGTCATGTAGGCCCATAAATCCTAGTTTTCTGTGGTCAAGGTCTCTTGTCTAATGGGGCATGATTGTGACAATGAAAATACCTTATAGCAAGAATGATTATAACCGTCAAGATTATAACCTTTCATAAAGGCCAATGAATCAAAAGGCTCTCATAGTTTCTCTGTAATAGTAAAAGTTATCCTACAAATATTTGCTTTTATTTGACCGATGATATCGTTGCTTGTTTCATTTGTGTGACGTTATTGCCGTCTGTCTCTTCATTTCCCTCTTTTTTCCTTCTCTTCTTGCTCCATTATCTCCATCTCCTCGAGCTTTTGGGGTTTTGGGTGAGGATAGAAAAGTGTGTGCCATCCTAGGAGACTTGGCAAGCAAGAGCAAGGCCAATGCTATTGGAGCTGCTATTGATAAATACATGGCGGCCTATGATTGAGATTTTGATAGGCTGGGGAAACAAGGAAGTAAAGTAGGACATGGGGAAGGAGGAGGAGGGGACAAACAAGGAAGAGTGGCGTCATTAATGGAGGTTTTTTAGATTTGGTGAGTTGAAATAGGCTAAAAATGAGGGATGTTGTAAAAATGGAGTGGGTGAGATGGAGAAAAAGGAGGGACAATCGGAAGAAAGAAGAGGAAGAAGTAGAGGCGGGCAATGACTTTGTTGCTCAAATGAAAGTGAAAATTGGCGGCAGAGCCTTTACAGCTAAAAAGGAAACTATGAGAGCCTTTTTAGTGCAATAGACATTTAAGATGATTTTTCTTATAGTTTTATATTTTTTTATTGGAAAGAGATGTTAGTCTGTTTAGCCACTTGAAAGCAAGACAATGATCATGCCAAATTTTTTAAATGCTCAAAGAAGAATAAATTATTTTATAATTCGTATTTTCTCATTTAATTAATTATCAATATCTTCAATAAAAATAATTATTTTATATATTGCTGAATTATAAAAGCCTTTGGTCTAATTAATAAAAAAAGAAAATGTTATAATTATTATTTTGATAGAAAACAAAGAAAATGTAATTATGAGGTGAAAGCTATATGACCTTTTTTTCAGCTAGGACATGATGTATGATTGATTTAACAAGCAAATTCAAGGTCCAAGATGGCAATTTTCACAAATGAAGTAAGGCCTATTTGGCCGGAGCAAAATCTTCTCGTGCGAGGCATGTGCCTCATGCCGAATTTTCACCTACTAGAGTCCACATGAGGGGTGTTGTAGTGTGAGCCTTGGGTGGTTGTAGGAGAGAGTCTCTCATGTGTCTTGCTCAATATATGCTTCAAGTATGATGCAACTTTAAATCTCCTCTTAGGAATATATTGCAATTTCTCCACATTTGAGGATTGAAAATCCCACATTGTATATCGGTAGGAGTCCCGTGGATGCTACATCGGCAGGGTTTTGACAAGAAATGCTACATCCCACAATGAAAATGCCTCTCTATTAACCAATCCATTCACTTGATTGTAAGTATTGCAATTATAAGGTATCATGTAGTCAAATTATAAGTTATTACAATTGAACTTTTTTTATTTAAATTTAAAATTTCATTTTTTATGACTTGGGTTAGTGGGTTTGTGAGCTGTTTGGGGTTTTGATAGAGTGAACGATCATTGGCTGAGGACTACATAAGTGCAGTGGCAACCATTGCTCTACCTTTCTCTAAAAAAAGAACATAATACAAGAGGAGACCATTCAATGAGATTAGTGAAGATAATGTATGTTTAGATCCTTCACTTCACATGAAATGGCCGTCAAAACAGGACATTTCGGATGTTAGTGGGATCTAAAAATAAACACCAATTTGGGGGTTAGCCAAGTAAATTTCATTATTATTATTATTATTGTTGTAGTTTTTTTAGTACCGCAGCCAAAAGGGTTTTGTCCATTCGTTGAAGCCCACACACATGGAAAATATGGCATATTTAGGGTTTGAATTCTGGATAGCTAGATTAGAATTGTCGCTCCTTACCACTTGGTTAATGAGCCGTTCTCTTCTTGTTGTTTTATCTATGGTTGTTAACCATTACATGAAAGACAATTCAAATGCAGGAAGCAGGAAAATGTTCTCTTACAATCAACTTCAAGTGTAGTCTAGCACTGTGGGGGTCATTTGGGCCCATCTTTCATTAGTGCAACTCTTTTAATAATCCTTTTATCCTATGATTTGGCATTAGCCTCAACTCTACATTCACTAAACCACTCAGCTTTTGATTGAATTTAAAAAAATTATAAATGTGAGAGGCTATTAAAACAAGGACTGCAGGGATGATTTTTGAATCCTCTTCTTCCACTGATACCATTTCATAGAAAATTCTGTATTTAAATGGGCTCCACAAGTTAGCCATAGCAGGAGAACTTTCTCCCGTAAAAGCAGTGTAAATTTTGAAATAACTACTACTACTAATAATAATAATAATAAAAGGATTTTGCTTCTAAAAACTCTTTAGGTGGACCTTGAACCGAAACAACACTATATAATTTGCTCTCCAAAGTGATTCCATAGGACTCCTTTAGTTTTTTTTTTCTTTTTTATGCTTGTAAACAGCAATGTCCAATTCAACACATGATTTTTATATCAATGTCCAATTACAAACTGCTCTGCTGTGCTCCTTTCTACCAAGAGCGTGGATGGAGCCTTCGCCGGCAAAGACAAAGATGAGGGTAGATATGAATTCTGACGGCGCAACACGCATAGAGTCCGGGTGTGACGCCTTTCCCGCTCGGCCCAAGCATACCCATGTACCGGCATAGATGTTGTATGCAAGCAAGGGAGTAGAAATAGACAAGTGGATGGTGTCGTAAGCAGAGATGTTGTGAGACATGGTACGTAGAGACGTGCTGTGTACTGGACATAAAGCAACTTCGGGTGGGAAGCAGAGGATTGATGTGGGTGTTGCGACTAGGAGTAGTGTGGGCGCTTCAACGATGAGTGGCGTGGGCACTGCAACGAGCTTGGCGTCATCGACTACGCTGTGAGGAAAATCGTCCGCCAGAGTGGGGGACACTCTCCGCTGCCTCTCATCCTAAAAGCTCTTCAATCTACGCTTTTTTTTTTTAATTAATGCTTGGGTCAATGTGGTCTACCCGATCAAAGATTAGAACCCCACATCACGTAAGACATTGATAGACAATTCTTAGTGGGTCTCCTTAAGGGTTGGGCTGTTAAATCTCAACTATACTAAAAAGTCCCTAATTAAAAATATAGCTACCCAGAAGATTTCATCCACTTAAAAGGGGAATATGACACTAGCATAAAAATTCAGTGCCAAGTTTAACAATACTGAAGGGCTTTTTTATGTTAAATATTGGTTTTTACCAGTAAAATCTTCTAATAATAGTGAAAATAATAATAGAACTAAATTCTTTACCATGGGCATGCTGTATCATCAGATGCCTTAGTAATGAAAGGGTATAAGTCATGAGCTCCTCAATTCGCAGAAGGATCACAAGTTTTTATCTTTCATTTTTGAGCTGACATGTTTTTAACTGTTACCAGTTTAATTCTCTAAAATTTCTACAATAGAACGTTGAAAATTTTTGAGCACTTGAGGAAAGCGACAAACACCCCTATACAGTAGTGATAATCTTTTTTAACTTTCTGCAGAGTGCATGAGTGCTTTTCCGTATACACAGGCACTGTTGGGAAGACCCTCTTTCTACGCACCCCGCGCACGCTATTCTTTTTCAGCGCATAATAGAGCTTTGGTCTCAGTGACCCAAATAAAAGAACGTTTCTTTTACGCACTCCCTCATTTGAGAGAGGAGAGAAAGGAAGGAACAAAACAGAGCTAGGGTTTTCTTGTTCTGACCCAAATACCCTCACATCAGACCCTAGAAATCCACCCCATATTGGAAAGGTGCGTTCTTTTTATCATCATCTTATTTTTCCTATGCGTTTTCTTCAATCTTCGTTGTTGTTAGTTTATTTTCTCTTACCCCCTATGTCTTTGTCTTATTTCTCCTCTTTTTTAATGAGAACCATGCCGTTTTTTTTGTTAGGAATCATGTACGGTAGGATTTTATGTATCTGGGTTTTTTTTTTGTTTTTTTTTTTCGGGTTGATATATTTTTTTTGGAAAGATTCAATTTTTATGGATTTTTTTGTAGTAATTTTATATGGGTTGTAGTAGTTGTTGATTTTTTTTTTTTTGAAAAGATTCAATTTTTATGGATTTTGTATAGTAAATTTATATGGGTTGTAGTAGTTGTTGATATTTTTTCTTTTGAAAAGATTCAATTTTTATGGATTTTGTATAGTAATTTTATATGGGTTGTAGTAGTTGTTTTCTGGGGTTGTGTGGATGTGTCTCAAATTGCTATTAGTTGGATGGTTTTGGCAGAATGGCTGGCTTTTGTTTTGCCAGACACCTTGAGTGTGCTTTGGTTTGGGAAGTCATCTGTGATTGTTGAAGGTTCTAGTGTAGGGATAAATTCTGATGAGTTTTGAGTAGAGGGTATCTTTGGCATGCTATGAGAAGCAAGATCAAGTGTGTCATTGCTGTGAGCCAATGAATCTTGGGCACTGTAAGAACATGGTGTGTTACTGTGTTTCATTAGGTGGGATTGAATTTTATGCCTATGACAAGAGAGGGGAGCTACAACAAAATGGTAAATACTGTAGAGAGATGTGCCATTGTATAGAGCAAGGCACAAAATAGTGGTTGTGGTGGGCATATTGGCCATTGGCAAAAACCATATGCAGCAGATGATGTGTAACGTTTGCATCTATACATAGTGACATGGCAGTGTGAATAAAAAATGAGGTGAAATTTGAAAAAATATCCAGACAATATAGAATGTTAGAAATTATTAGAATTTAATTATTTTATTAGTAAGTAAGCAAGGGGGCATAGCAGACACCTCATTGACCATTGAGCACGGTTCCTATATTGTTTTATGATTTTAAAATAAACGTAGTGATCTAGTTGTCTTTATATATTCATGTTAGTCAACAATATTAAGTGAGAAACTAATAAAATGATAATAATTAAACAGTGCTATAAAACCTATTATGCATTTCTAAATTCTAAATTCAAACAAGCAATTTAGCATAGCTGCACAGAACACATGATGTATAAAGTAATATTTAAAGTTCAAATACAAATGACAAAACATCTTTCATCAATGGAACAATGTACTTTTGTTGAGACTTGAGAGAAGATCATATCTATCAATATCAAAGGGAGTGTTAGCCAGGATATATGTCATCGTTGTTCATATTTGCATCGTTGTTGGTAGTGGTAGCACCATACTGCTTGTGCCCTCCATATCCGTCTTGGTGGTCATGATAAGATCCTAGGATGCGATGAAGTCATATTGATAAGGATTTGGGTAGGCATATTCATTGTATGAGGCTAATTCTGATGATTGTTGTTGCGCTTTTGCATGCCGAGGGTATATGATCATACTAACCATATCTCCTCATCGTTGCTTCTTGCCCTCCATCATCTCCAGACCTTTTCCTTTGGTTACCAGAGTCACCAACATGAGATGGCAAGGCAACGAGGGTTTACATCTTACGCACACAATCGGGATCAACATTGGATGCATTTGGGAATTCCTGCACAATCTTGTAGCCAACAACGTCTCCTTCATCATGGTGATACTCATAACTCACCACTAGCCCCACTATTTCCGAATGGAGAGTGACTACTCTAAGCCGTCTTCGAACCACTTGGGTCATTAGTTTTTGACCTGGAAGGCACTGCTTGACTCTCCTTTGCTTCTTTAATGCTTGACCTTGCTTGTGTCCTTTCGTAAACTTTGGTGGATTCAGAGGCCCAAATGATTGACCCGGATCCCCCTCTTCTTCTATCAATTCATGAATTGTCCGCTGAGCTCTTGATCTGCATCTAACAATGGTTCTACTACTTCAGCTATCCATGGAAGTAACGGATCATTCTCTTCGAAGATATGATCCAAATATATACGGTAGTAGTCATGATCATCCTTTTGCTTTCTCCCAAATTCAAATTAAAATGACCATAACCTAACTTGTTGAGCCTTTGCATGGTTGGCCGATTTCTTGGTTTTGTGGGGATATGAGAGAATGTGCTTCAATTTTTGTTTGATAGAGAATGTGAAGAACCATTTCCTTAGATTTGGAGCACTTTCTCCAAAAATGATCCACCAATCAATTAATTATTTTTTAAAATGAAAATTGGAAACCTGCAAAGCATAATATAGAGCTGTAGATTACAATGTTAAAATCTTACTCGTCTACTTGACTATTTGTGCTGGGAAAACATCTATCAATTGATCTTTCCACCAATGGGTTTGCAAAAATCCCGCTCCTCATTGTATATCTAGAAATCTATAACATGCTAACATGTAAAGGAGAAAATCAACAATAATTCCCAATTTGTCTTAAATATGTTTAATAGATCAAAATGGCTAAATCACTTCGTTAAGTGCTTTGGCTTGCTCATTTTGTATCCCTGAACATTCTTTTCAATACTTCCCCTAATATTATTCATAATTCAGCATCCATTGCTTTTGTATGAACGTGTCCATTGTGATCGTAGAATTGAGAGTTCATGAAATAACATATGTTGAAGAATGAAGAATATGCGTATGACACTATTCAGTAAAAATTAACAATTGAAGTTTCATAAATAAAATGTTAAATAAGTATATTACCTGCATCATGTACAGGATGATGTAATTGATCTTTCCATCGGGCATCTGTTATCCTCAAGTACTCTTCGGTATCTGCAATTTATTTGATGCCTAGTTTTGCTTGATTCATAGACTCATAAATACAACCCTCATTGTTGGCTTACATTGCTATCTACTAGTCACAACACTTTGACTAAGGTCTCAAAGACCTTCAAGATCTTTTCCACTTTAGCCCATTTAATTATCTCTAATTAGAATGGGGACATCAAAGTGGGGACCACTTTGTTGCCTTCCACCATTCTGCGATGAGAACTCTAAATAAGCTTTGTTCAATGCTTTGCTACACTCTCCAGTGCAAAGAAGTGGGTTGAAAATCTAGTCACTCACAGTCCTCAATGTATTGCGGTCTGATTCAAGGCTATCGATCATGTGTGATCAAATATAAATCGTGTGATGGTTTTAGAATAACAAATTGCATGTTGCACATTTTTCCAGATGCCCTCCAACATTAGGTTATGCAATGCGCAATGCATGGGGCCCAAAATAAATGCTTTCTTTTATTCATCAACATCTCTTCAGCTACCTTAAAGTTGGCACCATTATTTATAACAATTTGCACAACAATTGTCTTACCGATTCTCTGCGCAACTTTATGCATAAGGCCAAATGTGTATTTTGCTGTCTCTTTGATTTTCGATTGTCACACCTTGAATTCCGAGATCCTCAGGACCCTCGGTCCCAAACTCTCAGTTGCAAATTAGGGGTTGATCCATTTAATTGAATCATTTGATAAACATATCATGGAAAATCAGAATCAACTAATTAAATTTATGCATCAGTAATTAAACTACTTTTAACAGGAATGGTTAATAGTCTATAAATCAATATTCTTAAAATTATCCAAAGAAAATATAATACAAACCAACTAAATCATCTTATTAGAAATGCTAGCTAAAATGCTAAATAGTGATTCGCTACTCAAATCTCGCTTGTCCCTGTAGGCAAGCTATGGTTTCTTGTTATTAGAGTCAAGTTTACCTCAAAATCTTAACGAGAATGAGAATAGCACTCCTATGAGCATAAAGCCCCACAAGTAAACAAGCTATGAAACTATAGCTAATGGTTATTCGATCAAATGATAGCAATTGTGCACAGTGTCTGAGTACAGACAATTTAAGAAAATTACAAGAAATTGTAATACTAAGGATTTGAGGTGACAACTTGAACAATAGTAACGAAATCAATTTTTGTGGTGATTTATGAGTATTGTCACAGATTATAGATCAACTATTATGTTCTAAGAAAAAGGCATATCCTCGGTAAATTACGCAAAAATGTGCTCGCAAGAATTAGGCCTTGATCAATGATCAAGCATGGGTACCCACCAGAATTAAGCCTTGACCATGTATGTAATTAATCATTTCAGCATCACATATAATTGGCACAAGGACAGCGTTAGCTGATGGAATCATGCCTATTTTGGTAGCTTACATCAAACCAATACCAAGGGGCTAGTTGCAATTTAGTTATAACAAATAAAGGAGTTCCCAATCCCCAATGTCATGCCCAAAAAGGAGGTGAGAATCCACATGTGAGCATCCAACGTTGCATTGCTTATCCATCGGATAATGCCTGCGTGTTTGGCACTTTATTAGAGTAGAGTAGAGTGAAGTGGAGCCTTCATTTAAGAGACATGAAAAGATGTGTGGGTCATATTAAAAGTACAAAACTCAAAATTTCCCCCTTCTTTAAAAAAAAAGGGGGTAAAAAAACAACATTCTCAAGCCACTAAATGAAAAAAAAAAAAAAGATTCCTTCTCAAGTCTCACTAAAGACAAAAATCACATTATGATTAGACCCCATCATATTTATTCTCTCTTGATTTAAGGTTTTCCCTCACTTTACTTTGCTTACTAAAGAACAAAAGAGGCCATCGTTCAAAGGTTTAAATACTATAAAATTCAGACTCTATGGTACATGGACTCGGCATTTGTATCAAATGCTGGTGCGCCTCAAGAAAGTATGTCAAATACCTTAGAAATGAAGTATCGGCATGAGTATCAGGTGCAGGTGTATCATGGTTTTAGGTGAGTCAATGTTTCATGGCTCAGAATTTCGTTCTCCTAGCATGGTATGGTTTGGAACACTTAGCAACATAAATGGGATCCTAACTTGAAGTTCCAAGCATTAAGTAGAACATGAAACAGCGGTTTTCAGCAATGGTTCACATCAAAAGATCAATATCTTATGATAGCATCGAATGTACATAGGTACAAATTCTACATTTAAGATTGTGTCACTGATGAGTCTATATAGTATTTCATATGATACAATCATTTAAAAAAAAGAAAAGGCCCTAAACGAGCTAAATGCTAGGACCGGGCTCTTTTGTCTGCATCCCCTCATGGAAGAGAAAGGAAATAAACATCAATCCTAAAATTGAGCATATTGGAGCCAAGAATTAGAAAACTGTAAATACTAAAGAGTCATAGTAAGATTACTTGCCTTAATGAACAGTGGATGCTGGAGTTGATTGACTTGTCCCACCCTGGAATAAGCTCCTTGGTGATGTGGTGTGGGCCCTTGTTAATGATGGTTTTCTGTTTTCAAGTGGTCAGCAAATGGGTTGAGTATGTGGGCAAGGACATGAGCCATTTGGGTTTGGGCTAAAAATGAGAGATAGGTTGGTGCGTTTTTGGGCCGGGTCTGAACTAGTAGATTTTGCAAGTGGGCTACCAGGTGTTTAGCTAATGGGTGGATTTATCTTATTAGTGTAGGTGTTGGCAACAGGTGATTTGGGTGGAGTGCAGGTAAGTGAATTGAGTTGGACTGCAAGGTCTTGTCATGTTATTTGGTGAGGCTGCACAAGAGGGTCCAAAACTGGACCCGGCTCTGAATTATGATGGATTGATGGATTTTCTTCAATTGAGGACTTTTTAGTTGAATTTGGATGTGATTTGGTGTGTTAAATGTGATTTCGTTGAATATGTTAAAAAAATTCCCAAAAATTCGAAAATAAATAACGTAAAAAAAAGAAAAACCGTCAAACCTTTGGGATTGATCTATGAGAAACATAGATCTACAAGTTACAAGTTCAAGTGATACACGAAAAAGAAAAATAATAAAACAACAAAAAGAAAAAAAAGATGAAAATCGGAAATTTTCATATATAGAGAATAGAGATCCTTCTTAACATTGTGTATCAGCTTAGATCTGTCAATTATTATTTATTTATTTATTAATTTAAAGGTTTGAATTTTGAGAGGTAACTTCCTTGGAGTGGAGAAGGGATTAAAAAACCCTACAATTGTGTTTTAAGGGGAATTGATCACACTGTCAGTTGGCTGGTACTGGGCGGTCAATATATATCGGTATGTATTGGCCACTACGACGAACTAGAGGCCAATGCGGGCCATCACAAATGTGAGCAGCAATAAATACAAAAAAAAAAAAAAGAAAAAGAAAAAAAACCCCATAGCCTGATAATGTGGGCTGCTGATGTGGCCACTGCATCTGTGAGCAGGCAATAAATGCAAAAAAGGTAGCTATGCCTGATAATGTGGCCGATCTGCATTTTTAATCCCTGATTCAAGAGTAATGAGTTAATGATCAAATCTGGGCCTGGTACACAAAATTATGTGGATGGTTGACTAATGATGGAAGAACCTTTGCTTGCCTGCTTGCTGTAATTGCAAATGTAAACTGAAACTGAGAACTGATGTACCATTTAAGAAAAAAGAAAAGATTAGTTCATGAATAATTTGATATAAGCATCTAGCTCGGTAGTCCACATTAACTTCTGGTGGGATTGGAACACCACAAGCCCATTCGCACGTGGGGAGAAGGATGATGTAGTAGTTGGTTAACACTATGGAGATAAAGACCCAACATTAATAACAAACTATCCGTTGAACAAAGTTCCATTCAATCAGCCTATTCAACAATTCAAAGTAATCAATTTGATTTTTAACTTGTACTAGCTATATACCTTTTTCTTAAGACTGGATAAAGGAGGGTTGTGTCTGGTAGGTTGACAGCCGGTGTGTATAACTTTTGTCACAACTACAATATGAATTTTGAAATTGAACCCATCATAGTTGGACTTTTGAAATTTTGATGATGATGATCATCTATGCCTTTTTCCCCGAAAATGCTTAGTAGTTTGAGTTCTACTTCAAGCAAAATAGATTCAGAATTCTGTTTGGGAGGTTTTTATGATGCCAAACCCCCTTTTTCTCAGCTTTTAGGATCAATGCATCTTGTGGATCAACAATATGGTGCAGGAACTATATGAAGCAGGTCATCCGTATAATGCAACAAAATGAGGCATACGAGGGGACAAGGGTCACAGGACAATGCAATGCTCACATACTATTTGCTTGGAGAAAGATTCCATTGAATAAGGGACCATTGAAGAAGAGGCCATCCTTTTAAGGAAATAAGATGAATGGACCACTAAGGGACCATCAAGAAGGGGCTAAAGGACTCTCAAATACATGGCCATACTTAATTTATTCATGTGCATCACTGATTAGATGATGGGGTATTTGGCTAATTTGTTGACTATCTAACAAATGATTCAATTCTCAAGTAGTTAGTGGAAATTTTAATGGATAAATGGCAGTTATATAACCGTATATGACATGATACACAGCATTTGATGGACATTTGATATGGTCTTGTTCTGTAAGGAAAATGAGATTGTTTTTTGCACTGCATTTTTTTGGTTGGTGATGCAGTAAATACTTGGTCAACTATGATGAAGTGCTTAATGGGAAAGTGTATTTAGTGATGTTTGTATATAAAGTGCAATCTGGAAACCAGTTTTTACTGAGGTCAAATACTGAAGTAGCCCTAATTAATTATAAAAAAAACTCATGATTCTATATGTTTGAAGTACCAATAAAATTCTGGGTTCTGGTACTACTCTAGACATTTAGTAGGGACCTGCCAATGTTGTTGAGTACAGTGGTGCTGCAAACTTGGGTAAAAGGTGAGTATAAACAGTAAAAGTTTTTGTTTTAGATGAGAGAAAAAAAACTTTTTTCATATCTATATTTTATCGTTACTGATAAGAAAAACACTTTAGTTGCAAAATAAAATTTTCAGAGCATGTCCATGTTATTTGGATATCACTTTACCTGATGAATTTTCAATTTAAATCTCTCTTCTGAGATCTATGATGGAACTATTTCTATGGTCCTTTGTTTGGACTTCGGACCTCAAAATGTGGTTTGATGTTTAAAGTCAGCATGAGAGTTTATAGGATTGTTCATTTTCTGTTGAGTGCGTTGAGATTACAAGGAGAGGCTGACATTACAAGAAAGTGGATGCTTAGAAACACACAAAAAGGTGATTGTTCAGACTTAATCTTATGAATGTATTAACTTAACCTTATGATAAGGTCAAGTCAGATTTATAGTATGGGACTTGCTTCTCATCATGTCACACGTTTAGAGCTTAACCTACATTATGAATGTGTGATAAATGATGGACTTGAAAATCACTCAAATAGGAGTGATATCACTCTTTGAATCACTCCACAGTTGGATTTCAATCATGCTTCAATTAGGGGTGTACGCAGGTTGGGCTGGTGAATGTGGACCTGATTCCCATGAACCCAACTGGATCTGAAGTCAACTCTGGGCCCTAATTATATCTGTATTCACTTCTTTAACTTTATGGAAACACTCTTAGCTTGGACCTGATGGTTCTTGAGTACTCAGGTTTGTTAAAAATGCGCTATATGAGGTTTAATGCAGCCATTTGCAAAGTGCTTGGCACTGGTATATGGTGTTTAATATTCCTGTGAATGTGATACACTAGGTACATTCAAGTGCTTTTAGATTCTCTGTAAGCATGCGGGGAAGTTGAATGCATTGGCAGCATGCATCTGCACTTTGGTGCTTTGAGTTGATATGTCCATAACATATGCAGAGGGAGAGGGCTAGATGCATGTTGGTATGTCTGTATATTTCTATGAATGATGGTGAGATCATTTCTGGGAGGATAGTGGATAGAGTTGCTGTGAGAATGCTATTTAGCATATCATAATGGCTACGAGCCCAGTTTAGTGGGAGAACTTGATGCTCTTGCTTCATGCCCATCTTGGATGGCACCTCGATGTTGGCTCTTTGCCACCTGGGGCTGTAGTATGTTCCAATGGTTGGGCTGTTCGCCCATTAAAGCGGTACATGAGCTGGGTCCAGAACGTCATGAGACAGTTCAATCCATATCTGGTGTGGGCATTTGGAAAGGAAGATGTGCTGATGATGATGAGGTGGAGGTGTGGAGCAGGTGCTAAATTTGGGGTTCTGTGCAGGCATCAACTTGTGGATGATGATATGATGTGGATTAGGGGTAATGCATGCTGAATTTGGAGTTGTTTGTGTACCCTAACCTTCATATGTGTGTATGAGGGAGGGAGGGGGCAGTCGCAATCATGCCTTTGGGCCACCTCACAGCATCAACCATCAGTGATTGGTTCTCATTCAAAGTTCATGTTATGAACTATGAAGTCATAATTAGATCCCTTGCTGTTCAATATAATAGAGTGTGTTTCATTTCCCGAAATGAATGCGTGTGAGAGAGGAAAGGAGGGTTCCCCGCTTAGCATAAAAATCTAGTTTCCATATGTACTTGGTTTGTGGTAAAAGCTATCTACTTGGTTTATGGTAAAAGCTTGGAAGTGGTTCAAATTCTTGTTTTATTGTTTATCGCTGGCTTTAGGAGCGATACTTTTGCATAGCTGAGGAGTGCTTTCTCAGATCTGTGGGGTTCCATGCTAACATTATACGTGTTGGTATCATGAGGTAGGGAGGGAGGGGAGGGAGAGTTCTCCTCCAAGCATAAAAATTTAGTTTTCATATGAGCTTGGTTTAGGGTAACAGCGTGAGATTGTTTCAATTCTTGTTTTATTTTTATCGTTGGCTTTAGGAGTGGTACGTGCACATAGCTGATGAGTCTTTCTGAGGTCACTGGGGTTCCACACTAACATTATACATGTTGGTAGTAGGGGTTTACATAAAAATAACCTCATTTACATGCTATTTTCACACTCCAAACACCTCATTAACAAATGATGTGTAAACACGCATTGACAAATGCGACCATGCATAATAGCTATGCATATATATCATTTACATATGGTGCAAGCATATGACGCCTAAAATATTTTAAAATGATTACATATGGTGCAAACAAATGACCCTAATAAGATAGATTTTTTTTTTAAGAGTTTTTTAGGCAGAGACTTTTTTCTTAAGAGTATTTAGACAACTTGGAGGCTCTCAATGCTTATAAGAGGTGAACCCCTTACCCGTGTTGATGCTTTAAAGTGGGCTCTACATGCAACACAGCATGGCCATTCAAAAAAAAAAAAAATGTGACTCATTCATTTAGAACTAACCTCATTTTTTGGTAAAAGTTTATAACTGCTTTAAAAAGGAATTAAATAGAATTACAATTAGTAAATACTTGATTTATACAAATAAGATACAGAAACATGTATACTTGCATCCATCTCATTTTTCTACCTTCTCCCCCGTCTTTCTTGTCTCCCTCCAGCTATAGCCATCTTCCTTTTTCTCTTATGCACATATCATTACTCCTGGTTTTGCTTTTACATACAAGGTGCCCTATATGCCCCCACAAGCAGCCAATAGCCACCATGACTTATGGTGGAAGGAGGATAAAAGGTCTTTTGACTAATTGTGATGGGTTCAGAGTTTAAACCACTCAAAAATATCATTTAACCATAGTCGACCAGCACAACTTACCTTTCATTTTATTTAATACTGAAAACAAATTACGGTGGCTTAAGTATGGTAATACATCCTATCAATGCTAGTTATTTCAAGAATAAAACAATTTTTTGGTATTTTAGCATGAGATCTTCTAACAATAGTCAATTGACTATATTATTTGACTCCACTAGAAGAACAAGATTGATTGTTAGATACTCGAACATAGATTGTTGCATGGAGAATTCAAAGGCAGAGGTAGTTGTTTCTAAATTTGAGAAATTATAGGTGTTTATAAGTGAGAGTGGAAAGTCAACCATTAGTTGTTCATGAGTACCTGTTTGTGCAATCGGAAAAGCCTATCATTCTCCATTATTGTACTTTTTTGGAGTGTTTTTCATACTGAAGTTCCACTAGTGTTGTACAAACATGTCCTTATCATCCTTTGTACTTTCGAGTCTCTTCACAAAAATAGCAAAGTTTTCTTGTTTGCTGAAGAGAACATGGCGTGAAAGGTACAGATAATAATGCTCTTCTCGTCATGTTTTCTTGGGCAAACAAGGAAACCTTGGTTTTTTGTTAAGAGACGTGAAAGGTAAGGAGACTATATTATTTGACTACCTCTGCCTTTGACTTCTCCATGCACAACCTATGTTCCAAGTATCTGACAATCAATCTTGTTCTTTTAGTGGAGTTAGATAATATAGTCAATTGACTGTTGTTTGAAGATCTCCTGCTAAAATACAAAAAAACTGTTTTATCCTTGATCTAACTAGAGTTAACAGGATGTATTACCATACTTAGGCCACCTTAATTTGTTTTCAGTATTAAATAAAACCTAAGGTAAGTTGTGCTGCTCAACTATGGTTAAATGATATTTTGAGTGGTTTAAACTCTGAACCCATCACAATTGGTCAAAAGACCTTTTGTCCTCCTTCCACCATAAGTCATGGTGGCTGCTTGTGGGTGAATATAGGGCACTTTGTATGTAAAAAACAAAAATAGATGTAATAGAGAAAAAGGAAGATGGCTATATGGAAGATTGAGTGTGAGTGGGCGAATCGCACTGAGCCACATATGCATTTAATCCATGTCCGTGCCTACTCACTCACCATTCACCCGTTCCATTACACCTGTGATTTGATTTAAAATAAAGACTTATGCTACGGGGTTTCTCATAAATAAGAAAATATTTATCTCCAAAATAGATGGCCGACCAGAACCCTAGTTCTCCTCTTTCCGAAATCTACTACGCCCAATCTGCTCCTGAACTCCACGACCATCATCACCTCCTCCTTCGGCATCAGGTTTCTGGCCCTCTATGCTTCTGTCATCTTCGCTACCGACTTTGGCCTCCTCTCCATGGCCGTGGAGCTTGCCATCGCCATCCCCACCAATGTCATCACGTGGGTTACCATCCTCATCCTCCTTGCCTTTTACAGTCGTCCGCTGCGCTTGCTGGTGCCCGAGGGCGAAGGATTATGGTTGATGTAACCTGCTTTGCTATGAAGGTCGTGATCAAGGAATGGAGCCTTGTCCGAGCTGCCTGCATGATTCTCAACTATTTCTCCCTCAGTAAGAGGGAAGATAACTGATGCATGGCTGAAATTAGGTGATGATGTGGGAATTTGTTGTAATTTTCATTAATGAGGGTTTGGGGAATTTATACCGTTTGAATGATTTTCTTGGCAGTCACTCAAGTAAATAGTTCATGAAAAATTTTCAATCTCAAGTACAAATTTACCGTATAAACCATGAACTGCTCAGCAACGTGTGAAAATTTCAGTTTGTTTAAAGGTCTATAATATTTGTTAAGTTTTTATTTGACTTAGTGTAAGAGGGGTTGGAAGAGAAGAGAAATGAAGGGTCGTGGGGAAGGTGGGGAGGAAAGGGGCTGTGGTGATGTATATTTTCTTTGGCGGAACTGTGGTTTTTGCCGCTGTAAGCCAGCACCTTCCCACCCATGATCACCCAAGTCTTTTGCAAACATATAACATTCACTACATGGACTATTACATAGTCGATGTGCTGAGAAAATGTGAGGTATCCATCTGTCCAGACATGAGTAATCTCTTTGTTGTTTTTCCATAATGGACTGGAAAATGTGAGGTATCCATAATGGACTGGAAATCGTTAGTGCAATTCAATTTGTTGTTTTTCCTTTGACGTGTTATAATTGTTGTGTTAAAGGAGAGTAATTGGTACATGTGGTGACCATCTCTAATCTCCTTGGTTGGCCTAGGGTTTAGTCATTAGATCAGCTTCATTATGCAGAAATAAAGCATCACTACCTGCGTTTTATGTAATAGTACACATGCTCGGAGAAAATGTGAGGTATATTGTGCATTTAACCACATATGAATAATCCCATTCAATAATGGACAGGAAGTGGTTAGTGCCATTCAATTTGTTGTTTTGCTTGACATGTTATAGTAGTTATGTTGGGAAACTTTGTCAGCTTACTGCTTTGTGTTTTGTAGGGGGGGAGTTGATTTTACATTTACCAGCATTAGGATTTTGGTCTTTTCCTTCAGTTAATTTCTTATATTTTCACAGTATGAACCAAAATGCTTCTTTCTGCAGAACAAAGGGGCTTCCATGATTAATGTGTCACAAAGAGGCGTAGCCATTCAGGAAGATCAAGCTTGGAGTTGGATGTTAGGGAAGTAGCAAATGCAACAAGTGAATTCTGAATTCTAACTGCAAGTATTGCTTGTACTGTTGATGAGGAAATGATCCTGTTGTTTTGATTTGATACATTTTTGTGGGGAAGATGTGAATTTCGGAAATTGCATGCCCATGTTTATGATGGGACATTGAATATTGCTAAGTCCATGTTTTTTGAAGCTTCAAATGCCTGGAAGATGGATTATCACTCTCGTTCCCAGTTCCATTAATAATCTTGCACTATAGTGTTGTATATCTCTTCATTAGAGTTGTGCCACAAATACTCCATGTGGCACCTCATGATTTTATGAAGAATTCATGAGTGAGACGGCCTCGGGAGCCTATACAATCTAAACTGCTGCCATTTTCCTTTTTTATGCGATCATAAAAATAGCTAAGACGGGTGCGCTTTGTTGTGTGGCCGCAAGGCCACATGGAACAAAGTCAAATACGAACAGTGGAGATTATTCTATGGATCCTAATGAACCCAATTGGAGAACAAACTCAAGCTTTTCCCCTACGCTTTCAGGGAGATGGGATTTTAGATTCCATTCTGATGGATATGGAGCTCCTCCATGTGGGTCATCAACAATATCCTCGAGTAGTAAGGGAAGCAGGAGCAGGGTGAGAAGTGACAGGTTCCCCAATCATCACTATTCTGTGTCTGATGATGCGCTTTCTTATTTTGGAAGCCCATCGAACAGTGTCCAGGCCCCTCGGTGGACTCCACCTGTGCAAAAATACAATGTTCCTGAGTTTGCTACCCCATCTATCGGAGGTAATTAAAGCCAGCCTGTTATCCTTTAATTAGATATAACAAAGTCGTTAATATTAAGCTCCAACTACATGTCTAGTGCCTAGTGTTATTTTTATGTTAAGTACACTCAAGAATGTGCTTGCATGTCTCTCTCTCTCTCTCTCTCTCTCTCTCTCACGCACATTACACATTTAAATTTATTTTTTAACCTTCAACTTCATGGTTGTTATCAAAAAGGAAGAAAAAACCCTGCAACTTCATGGTGGAGACAATGGGCACCAATTGTGCTAGGCTCTTGTCATCTGTTTCTATGCTTGGGACATGATATTAAGCATATTTATGTTCACTGCACAGCAAGGTTCTATTACTTTCAGAAGTTCTTTTGCACTCTGGTTTCTGTCGCCATAATCTGCCTTCAAATTTTACCACTGCTAATAGTTTGGCTTTGATTCTTTGGACACCTTTGTGCATTGCCAAGAAATCCTTGGTAACAAGGAAAAGCCTTGGATTTTCTGCGCTTGCCCAATTCTCTGCTGTTAAGTGCATCGCTCTTCTGCATGAAAAGAGAAAAAAATTGAACGGTTTTTCCTCAGCTATGCGGAAAACCATTTCTGATGGGTGGGGATAAGTATCTTTTCCGAAGCCACAGAAATTTAGTGTCACACAAGCACATCCTTTTAGTGGATTTCCACTGCCATGATTTGTAGGATTTGCTTTTGGAGAAGTGCCTTTGGTTTAACATTGAAACATGTCTGAACAGGATGAGGTGTGGAAGTATCTTGGAAACAGTTTTTAGTAGTTTTATTAAAACCCTTTGGTAGTTTGGTGCATGTTTTCCTTTGCTTTGAATTGATACTTCATTGGAAATTTACTGAGGTTTTGTGATTTCATTTTCTTTTTTCCTGCTGTTGGTAGAAACACTGACTCAAGATAAGTGGGATAAGACCTTCTGTGATGGTTCATTGCTGATGGTTCATTGCACTTTATAGAAAGCACTGAGACAAGCGCAACATCTGTATTTTAACTGCTTTCACTACTGAAATTTATGCAATCCGCTTAATATCACTTGTCGGAGCCTTATCCCATCAATCTGGGTCTTTATATGTGTTATACTATATTACACTAAAAAGCAATTGCCATATATTTTTTTTAACTTTGTTACATGAAAGTGAGCTCTCTCTCTGATGTAGGTTAGATCCATGATTGGCCAGCCCATTGGGCTTAAGTCCAACTAGGCCCAGAAGTGAAGATCAATTTTTATTATTAGTAGGAGTCTTAAATTTTTATTATGGAAATTAGTATTATGATTGAGTCAAAACTCTTAATTTGTATTATTTTCCAAAAATAGATTAGGGTATGAGTCTAAATAAAGATGTAATCCCTCCTCATGGGATACAGAACATTGATATTGATAAAGAATTTGAGTTTATTTCTCAATTGAGAGTTGATTTGTTGTCTTTGGTGAGGCATCTAGATATCCTATCTTTAAGCCTTTTGGCTTGGAGATTAGCCTGTTGGTTATTCTTTTTCCTTGCACTGCTTCAATTGGTATCGAAGTATAGATCCGATCTTGGATCGCTGTTCGTTCTAATTGCCGATTCGAGATAATGTATCCCATCCCTGTTTTTTGTTTTTGCCACTCATCCCCCGTCTCTGCGACCCCCATCTCTACCCACCGAATCCCTAAGCCAACCCAGCTCTTTCCCTAATCCCGAAATCCCTTTCCTAGCACCCTCATCCCTTTCTGCAGCCACACCCCAAACCCATCCGAACCCAAATCCCCATCACGAGACCATCCATCTGAACCTCACCCTTCCCAAACCACCGGTGACTTCCAAACCCCCCCTCATAGAACACCAATCTATCAACACCGCCTCTACCAGAAATCTAGACCCCTATCCTGACTACGAGACCCTCGAAACCCCATTGTAGTACTGGGACCAACCCGACCCTCAACCCATTAGACAATCGCATCCCCCCCCCGGCTTTTCAAACCCCTTGAGCCGAAGCAAGCCTCACTCCCCTCTTTCGAACTTCCAATCCCCAAAAACCTAGTAGAGGAGAGAGAGAGAGAGAGAGAGAGAGAGAGAGAGAGAGAGAGAGAGAGATGAAGAACTACCATGCACTGATGACATTCGGCGACTACATGGCGACTTGTAGTCGATTGCTAGAAACCAGCATCGCCAGCCTAGCGCCTCCTCCTCCTGCCTTCACCGTCGCTAGCCTTTGCAGTAGCCAACATAACCGTTTGCAACCATCGCACGTAGCCCTTCGTCGCCGTCACTGTTGCCTACCAACTGCACTGGCACCATCATCTAAGCGGTAGTGCACTTTCCCTCTTCGCCATCCGTTCGATGCCAACGACAGGTGACGAAAACCAAAAGAGCCTTTGAACCCTTTTCTTCCTTTTGCTGCATTGACTTCGAGAAAGGCCTCACACATGATGCAAGCCAAGCCCACTTTCTGGGCCACCATTCCTCAAGCCAAGCCCACTTTCCGGGCCCCCAATCAGGTCAAATCCGACCAAGTTAGTTGAGTAACGATACAAGTGGACCCAACTGATAAGGAGTCAAGCCCAGCCAAAGCACATATTTTCCGATTGGTTAATCTCATCGGTTGATTCTCAAAAGGAGTGATATTTTGGCTATCTAAGCTCAAATTCACGATCCGTCTTGCCGTGCATATTTCTGCAGATCAAGCTATCAGGTCAGTCCATTTTTGAAAATTTTGTGTTCTTACATCAAAGTCAATATGCAAATCTTTGGACCATCCGATGAATTTCAAAGCATGTTATATGAGTATAAATATGGAGATTGGTATTATGCAAATAAGGTGTTCCTTGAGTAGTTACTCAATCTTAGATAGGCAGATTCAATAATTTGTGAATATTTAAATCAAAATTTGATACTGTACCAACTTTTTCACTTAGAAGAGAATGAGCAGTATGATTTGACACGCTTTATTAGAGGATTAAAGCCAACCATTCTTGAGAAGATGAAACCTAGCAACAATGTTCATGAAGCATACAAGGAAGCTCTTATTGTTGAGCACATGTTTTGCCGGTCTCACCTGCAATAAGTTAAGTCTTTAAAAGAACATTATCAATAACACGCAACCTTTTCATCTACCTCATCGCCGTCAATTGAAGAGTCAAAAGATGAATACGAAGACGAAAAAAATTCCAATGGTGATGTTGAGAAGCCCGTTTAAGGAAAGAATGATCTCATATTCTCATGACAACTTCAAGTGAGAAGCAAGAGGTAAAGCGAGATGATGTACAAGCGGACATTAATCATCCAGTGGATCTGATTGCCACATTGGGTGACAAATCAATTGCTCTAGTGGTTTCACAAGAAGATGTGTCACGTTGATTGAAGTATTGATTTCATCTTCAGAAATCAACTAGCTAATCATCAATTATGCTATATTGTTACAGAGTCTACAATTAAAACATCTAATGGTCAGATCACATAGTCAAGATACAAGCAGTCATCCGAAGATGCAACACCTCCAACCTACTTTTGAGTGTCATAGAAATATCGATTTTGCTTTCAAGGCATATCCTCAACATGACGCTCAACTAGCGATACGGAAGTTTATTTGAATGATTTTCGACCTAGGTGGATATTTACCGAACTCGAGGACAAGATCTCCAACAAGAATTGATGCAGGCCAGATACATGATTGGCCAGCCCATTGGGCATAAGTCCAGCAAGGCTCAGTAGTGAAGATTAGTTTTTATTATTAGTAGGAGTCTTAAATTTTTATTATGAAAATTAGTATTATGATTAAGTTAGAACTCTTAATTAGGATAATTCTCCAAAAATAGATTAGGGTATGAGTCTAAATAAAGATGTAATGCCTCATGGGATATAGAACATTGATATTGAATAAGAGTTTGCGTCTATTTCTCAATTGAGAATTGATGTGTTGTCTTTGGTGAGGCACTTGTATTATATCATTAAGTCTTTTAGCTTGGAGATTAGCCTGTTGGCTATTTTTCTTCCTTGCGCTGCTTCACTCTCTCTCTCTCTCTCTCTCACACACACACACACACACACACACAAACAATCTAAATGAAAAATCAGATGATATATAATATCCTTTTTTTTGTTTCCTAAATGAATAATCAATAATATATAGTATCCATTTTTTTCATTATTAATACTTTTACATTTCTTCTTTTTCCTATATTATGCTTTTGTTCTTTATGTTCCACTTTCATGCATTTATCTTTGTTCGCTTTTTTCCCCTGCAATCAGAATCAAAGATCGAGACTACTCTATTTCCTGAGAGTACTGAGGTAACTTCCTTTAGTTTTATGGGGTTGATTAGCTGTTCCCTGAATTTTGTTTGTAAAACTCCCTTTTGTTTTTCTTCCTCTTACTGTAGAGGCGCTTCACTGCTGGAGTTTCTGCCGCGTCGAACAGTTTCCAGTCTCCATCACCAATTTCTGAGTCTAGTCCATGGGAATCCTCAAGCAATCGGCCCATCTCCTTTCCACAGCGCAACTTCTCTGGCAGGCGCTCTTTCATGTCAAAGCCTGTTTACCCACTCTGGTTTCGGAATCCCGTTTCAGATACTGAAGGTGGGTTGGCTGATATGGCTAGTGGTAGCAGATTGACGACTGGTGATAATAGGACCTCTCCTTTTTGGTATCAGAGCACTTCCAGCCTTGATGTTAAGTTCCATAGAACTCTCACTGAACTCCAGAAGATGGAAGCTTCTCCAGATCCTAGCACAAGTTCTAGAAGAGAAGGATTCAGGTGGAGCAATGCAAGCAGTTATGATATAGGATTTGATGGAGAAGGCATTGATATGTCAGGGCAAGTTGATCTAGAGAGCTTAAGGCCACCTTATTCTTCTATTAACAATCAGAAATGCGGCTACTGTGGGAGGCTTCTGTGGCAGAAGTCCCCATGGAGTTCTTACCGGATTGTCAAAAGTGGTGATATGCCTGTTGCTGGAGTACTCTCTTGCAGCCATGTTTTTCACGCGGAGTGCTTGGAGCAGACAACACCCAAAACACAAATTCATGATCCTCCTTGCCCTGTGTGTTTGAAAATTGCCGGGGAGGCTGAAGCAACCTCTGCAGTTTCCAAACAGTTTCAAATGGCCTTAGGATCAGCTTGTGGTAACCAGGGAGTCAACGTTGCAGATGATGGCATAGGGAACAATGACGATGAACCTTCAGATCAAACAGAGAGTGAATTGAGGAGAAACCGATCTATTTCCATGTCAAGACGAGGCGGCAATTCCATGATAAAGAATCATATCAAGAAGCATTTCTCATTCAAGGGGAAGACAGGAAAGGATATATTTGGTGCAAGTGTATTCTGCCGAACTGGGTCATCCTCATCGGATCCACGTGCGACCAAGAACTCAATCGGATGCTCAAGAACAACAGGTCATTCCCCCAAATAGTGTAGTTGTCTTCAGGTGATGGTAGTTGCTTGCAACATTACTGATTGATCTATTGTCCATTTTCTTTTCCCATTCTGGACCTGCAGCAGAGGGCTAGTGTATGTTGTCTGTTCATGAATATAAATTTGGCCTCATTCACAGCGATACTATAATTTGATGTGATTGGAGTTTGTGTATACTATCTGCACAAGAATCTGAGATTGGCATTTTTTTCTCTCTCCCCCAAAATGGAACTTAAGTTTGATTTTGTTAATAGGCTTACCAAAAACAGAAGTGCTTCCTATTTATGCCTATGCTGATGAAACTCTTTCAAGGAATCATAATATGTGATTTATTCAAGCAGAATATGTGATATGATGGCCTGTGTCCTTTTACCTGTTTTGCAGTGTATTTGGGGTGGGTGGTAAATACACACCTTTTCCTTGAGTTTTATTTTCCGTTCCAATTTCGAACCCATGCCAGTGGGAGAGCCCTTGGGTGAGGGAAGGTGGCCTACCTGGGGTTTGAACCCTACACGGCTAGGTGAGAGCTGCCACACCTTACCACTGGGGTAAGGCACCAATCTTGTTTCTTTGAGGTTTTGCACCGAAATCTTATCTATGCTTGATTGCTGATGTCATAACCGGAAATGATGAATCTATGCTTGGGGTTGTTACTTATTGAAACACGATGTCATGTAAGATGGTTTTTGATTCACAGTATACTCTAATGGTATGTGCTTTTCCATTTCTTTGATCTCTTGTATGAATTTTTTAGGGAACACTTTTTTTGGCTGTGGAACTGCTTTTCTAAGATCTACGGATGTCTTCTTTCCTAGAAAAGAGATTCCAAACCCACGGGACACAAGAAAATGCACAGATGATATTTGCTTTTTGCAAAACTTCTGTCTCCACCAAATTTGGAGAAAGTGACGTACTATGGAAAAGTGATTCTTTCTCCTCAGGCACAGTGCTACACAAACGTGCCCTTCAATTGCTTGCAATTTAGGGTGCATCCGTCTGATAGAAGTGCAAGAGGAAAGTTTTGATTTTAGTTTGTTTGGCATAATACAGTTTTCTTTTGAAAAAGGAAAAAACATGAATTGATTTCTGTGGTCAGAGGGTCTTCCCATGGAAATGGGGGCACGTTTGTGTTGACTGTAGAAAATCATTTTTGCAGAATTTCTTTTTTCATTTTTCATGGAAAACCATTTCTGACCTTTTCCTGTTGGAAGTGATTTTATCACAAATCATGGAAAAGTTAATTCATTTTGTAGGTTTTTTCTTGCGAAAAAGCGATCACGCCAAGTATGGAATTTTAAAAACTGTAGAAAGGCATTTCCACTTTTCATGTATTTTGTGCAGAAAAGTGCCGCACAAACATGCACTAATCCACAAAATAGTGGAATACTATTGTTCCACAAAATCTACGCCTACTAGTAAAGACATCTAATGCTTTCTGAACATGACAAGTCCCAAGTGAGACTTGAATTGTTTGTGTACTACATCCAGATGTGCTAATAATTGCTAGCCTGGTACCAAACAAAAGGGCAAACATAAAATAATAGTTGGCAAGGACTCACTTCTGTTGCTTGTATGTTCAAAATTCCTCGACATATTTTTGCTTTGGCTCAAGGGGTTCATTTGCTCTACAACTTCTCTCTCTCTCTCTCTCTCTCTCTCTCTCTCTCTCTCTCTCCTTTTTTATTACCTAGTGTATCTTTTACTAGCCTAGCCTTTGTGTTTTTAACCTTCGGCTTGGGGGTTACTCGATTCTGACGAGCGATGACTATTCTCTAGGGGTTACATATATGGCCACACACATAGTACTCAGATAACATTAGGTGTGAGGGTCGAACTTGAAACTTTGGCGAGCAAACCCACGTCTCAAATCAATTGAGCTACTTTTATGACTTTTCTTTCAAGTACCTTACTACATTGATAAGATCAACTTACTGTTTTAGAACCTTTCCTCAGAGTGCACCGGTCCACAGTGTTCAGTAACTTCTTCCTAGCATCAAGAGCCATTTACGCCTTTATTTTATATTTTTTTTGCTGATTTGGCCCAGAGGCCGGGAGTGGGAAACTCTAGTGGGTGCTATGGGAATAGGTGTCTTATCTACCACAACAACCCTTTAGTCCCGCCATTTATGCCCTTCTACCATATGGGCATCAGTGCAAATGATAAGAGTTATTGATTTAGTCCTAATCATATTATACTCTGGACAAGTGCCATGGCAAAGTGGAAGGCCTCTCTATAGCACGGAGGACGGGTTCAAGTCATGTTGTCAATTAAAAAAAATGCTCTTCTAAAATAAAAGGGAAGCTCATTGCTGGGGCTATCAAAGGGTAGGGCCCAGGCCGGGCCGGGGTTAGCCCTCATCCTACCCTGTATATGCGGATCAGGCTTAAGTCGAATTAAAGCCTTCAAGACCCTCAGTGGGCCTACAATACTAAAGCCCGTACCTTACCCTCAAAGGCTAGGGCTGCAAGAAATATTTTTTAAATATTATAATATACAATAATTTTTTTAAACCACAATTCTAACTATCCTTTGTTCAAGCCAAGAACTTGTGCAATATAAAAGTCAGTCTTTTGTGCCAATTTAAAAAAATGCACGAAACAAGTTTGTCCTCATATAATTTTTTTATTTATGATTAAATGAAAGAAGGTAATTTGATTGTATTATGATGTGGAAGACACTATTTAAGTAATGTGCCCAAATTTATTTATCGTTAGTCCATTAGTAAGATTGTTATGGTTTAAGTTCTAATAGTTAAAACCTTAATTTTTTTATTAGTGCATGTACTACAATTTTTTTTATAAAGCAATGATATAGACCATCAAAGCTTATTTGACCAGTTGCCTCTGATTCAATTAGATTTATTTCAAATAAGAATTAGCCCTTTTCCAAATAAATTATTTAATATGTGTGGTTCAAACAAACATTTGACCACTTTTGAATTAGCACTAACCAAAACTTGTAATTCTTTGAAATATCACCATTGGGTTTCATAATAAAATAATTAAACTTTGACGACCTAAGATGGATAATGAAGATGATTTGACCCACTACAACAGGGATTGTCTTAGGCGACGAAAACTTTTGTCGCCTAAATTCCAAATTTCGTCGCCTTTAGTATAGGCGACGAAAAATATTCGTCGCCAATGTCCCCGCCATAGATTCGTCGACAATGCTGTTTGGCAACAAAAGATTAATTGCGTCGCTACTTAGCGACGAAATTTTAATGTCGTCGCAATTTGGCGACAACACGATTTCGTCGCTAATTTGTCGCCTAAAACCTAACTTTCCGTCGCCAAATTTATTTGAGCTGGGACTTTTTAGCGACGAAAAAATACCATAGGCGACGAAACATTTCGTCGCCTATTTCCCAATACGTCTCATCCCTTACATATGAGGATCAAATTTCCACTACCGGCCCTACATTGGACCGGCTGTGAACAAAAAAGGCTAATGGTGGTCCTTCTGTAGCCTTGGCCCATTTCATGGTCCATTTGGCCATTGAAAACAACACCACCAATCACTTGAAGCCCTTCCAATTTACTAGGAATAGATGGGTGAAGCTAGTCGTCATAACCACAAAGTGAAATTAAACGGGCTCCAAACTGGGATCTTTCTCAATGCAGATGCCAGATGGTCCATGAAGTGGTGCAAGACTAAGAACTAGACTGGTTGTGGTTCCCACTTTTGCATTATTGTTGCGCCAGCAACAAAACCGGTTCCCTCTAAGAGCGTTAAGTAGTAGGCCCCGCAGACAACCATCTTTCAGTCCATTGACAAAATCATTCATTGTAAGTTTCAATTCAAAATTACTCAAGAAAAGGCACTTGGGATTTTTCTAAAAGATAATCCACAGTGGGTAGATCATAGCAAAGGACACTGTTCATCTGCAAAAGAGTCCCGTCACAGATGAGCCATGGATCAAGTATTATACAATGGGAAACCTTTGAAACTCGAGAAGATGGTCCAGAGTCCAGACACTCCATAAACAATTCAGGGGCGGAACCGTTGCGCCTCAAGATTTTCAAACCCACATCACGATGGGAAGTGGGGGGCCGATCTGCACGTGCCAAGTTGGGCTGGCAACGAAGATATGATCCCAGCACCAATCCAAGTGTCCAACGCATAATGTAACAAATTGCCAAACTTTTGGGCAGTGGCCAGTCCATCACTCTACAGCAGCCCCCAACAAAACCAACAAAACATTTCGTCGTATACTCCTCCGCTCTCCTCATGTCATCTCATTGCTACTTCATCGGCCACCTTCCATTCCTCCTCCTCGAAGAAGAAGAAGAAGAAGAAGGAAAGAAAGATCTGTACGCAACCGGTACGCCAATCCTCTAAAAAGTGATAAATCCAAACCATAACACATCATCTTTCTAAAATATATGATTTGGACACAAAATATATGTTGTCATATTATTCTTACAAAATAGCTCTATTCGATTCAGTTACGTACACAGCAATTAGAGAAAATATCCTTGGCTCAAATAGCTACGTGTCCTTGTATCTCTTCTCAGTTTCTTCCAAAACCTGAACATCCTTGTAATACTTGCAAATGCGATAGGCAAACCTGAGAACAGTACACAGGATATTCTAAGCATGGAAATTGGAGAGTTCTACCACATCTGGTGTTCCTGGAAAATAAAGATGCCAAAAATTTACCATCTGGAGAAGGCAGGCAGCAGTGCAGAAAATTACATTCTTTCGAGCTTTGTAAATCTGCAGAGAATCTTAATTGTGAGCACATGGCTCTGGAGGATGACATGAAAACCAGGAAATAAATGAAACAAATTGTATTTGAATAAAATGGCAAATACAACAGCAAGAAAGTACAAAATAGCAATAATAAATGGAAGACGACAGCATCTTAATGTTAAATGATTATTTAGAGAAACAATGAACTGTGGAGAATCATACAACCAAAGATAAACTGAAACAGGAATTCTATGGCAACCCGTGACTGAGCAAAGATAGCTACATTCTCCTCATTTCCATTACCAAAGCGCAGCAGCGTAAATCAATGAAGGCAAATAATTTTCTATTCGGAATCTGTTCACACAAGTAGCACCAAAAAGGGGAAAAAATGATTTGCTCAGCACTAGAATGCTTCTTAAGCAATAACATACAAAACAAACAATTGAAATTTATAACAAGGGTGTACTACAGCATCCAAAAGATATCTGACCTAAGACAAATGGATGCGGAGACGGTAAAGTGGTATACATCACATGGTCTTTGTTTTCATTTTTTGCTTCTCTGTTTTCATGTTTGTTGGTGTTCTTGTTCTTCCCTTTCTTCCATTTCAAAATGTTTGTTTCTTAGAAGTGTTATTGGCTTCTTAAATCCCTGTTAATCAGCTTTTATGTTTTTCCCTATTTGTAAGGTTAAACTAGTTCTTATAAAGTCAACTTTTTACTCTCGCACCTTGCCACGCTCGCTCATGTGATCAATCAAAGCCCTTCACCTATCCTTGCATGGCATTCGTCCAAATTTTGCCATTTCATTGGCCATTAGCTAATCTGTAATTCATATGATGGTTGAATAGAGAGGACCCTACTTTTCTCAGCTTCCCTCCTTCCTTTCTCAGCCTTTTCATTGTCCTTTAGCTCTCTCATGTTGATGGATGCTTTCCCTCTCTTCTCTGTCAACAATTCTAGCTGGTAACAAAGAGATTGGGACCAACAGTGATTGGGACATTGATCTTTCAGAACACCATATGGATGGCTATTTTGTTGGTTGTTTTTCTCTTCTAATGATATTCCCTTTCTACCAAAAACAAATTGCTGAATTTTGCCATTTCATTGGAACTGTTAAATGCATGCTTTAACAAGACACATTGCAAGAATAAAAAAATAAATAAATAAATAAACCACTAGAGTCCTGGATTGCAACTGGCTAGTCGGAAAACTCAATCGAGTTGCTGGAATTGTTGATATATCTTCAGAGTTAAATCAAATCTCTAGGTTCTTTTAACATTGTGCTGAAGTGATCTCCCAAACTGGGTAAGCCTTGGCCAGAATCATCTAACATGGAAGGTAAGGTTCAAGCCTTAAAGTTCTGTGAGCCCTTTCCAAGTGGTAACACCAATTAAGAATCTGACCCTGCTTTAATCAATTCACTAAGCCCAAGTTTATCTAACTCAAAGAACCTACAAATTGTTTTTTATCAAGCTTTGCCACTATCCGTTTGTCTACACATTCATTTGGTTGGAGTGCTCAATATTGTGGTTTTCATAGTTGTTAGGCCAGTCCATGACTCAAACATATTTTTTTAGGCTAATGTCTTGCTCATTCTAATTTTCCTGCTAATATATAAGCCAACTGGTTCATTACAATGATATTTGTCAAGGTATCAAATATCAGGGTTTTAAATGTTTTTGACAGATTTCTCAGAGAACCAAATGTCAATAGCCACATTCCTTGCACATGAATGTATCCAAAAGTATCATATGTTTTCTTGTGGACAGTTGTGTACGTTAGCTGTTTGGGAAAATGCAGCTACGTTGGTAAAGATCAACAAAGAAACAATCATGTAAAGGAAAAGACACAGAGATTTACGTGGTTTAACTTCAATTCCATTGGGACAGCTAAAAAAATAGAAAATTTCTAAAATTGGCTTAATTTCTACCTGTCCACTATTCACATGAAAGGAGCAAAAAAGGCCTGTTACTCACGGATTTAATTGTGCTATATAGCAGTAGCATACATGCACTTGTGAGCTAATCCTCATTCTTGTAGCTTGAAATCAAATGACATCGACCATACACACAAGAAACAATCTCAAGGGCCATATATTTGAATTGACATATAAAAGTTTTTCATATCACACTAATCAAATTGATCATCTGTAGGAATAGGAATTGAAATATATAACGTACAGCATCCAAAATTGGCATAAACGGTGTCTAATTTGTCTTTTAAGACCAGTGGTAGTGTCACCACGTGTCTATGTACTAATACCACCCAGCTGATGATCCTACACTAAATTAGTCCAATTCACACAGCAACAAACAAATGCAAACATATATATTGTGCTGCAACCAAGCATCAAATTAGAGGGCAACATGACTTCCTCCATGCCTCCAGTCAATCACTCCGCAAGGCATATTGAAAACAGCTTCAGGCAAAAAATAAACACTACACAGATGAGCACGGCAGGGTTTGGTTCTGGGTTTGGGGAATTGAAAATGGACTTGGGTATCCCTGCCAACCACAATAATTTACAAAGGGTCTTTCCCAAATGGGTCGGCAGTCGGTGGTGAGGTTTCTCGGTTGAGTAAGTTGTGTGATTGTGATGACAATACTATAAAGGATGAAAATTTTGGAGGATTTTATCAGAAAAATTCTTTTAAAGTCAATCTATACCAAAAGGACACCGAGAATATGATTTCACTATTAATCCCAAGGATCCTTCTTTGTTTAAGTTTATGGGATCTGAATTGGGCGGGAGTATCTTTGGTTACCTATACACACGAGCAGGGATATTCCCACTCCCCTCTCAATTTTTCTTCTTTTTCTTCTTTGCCTTCATCCTTCCTCTTTCGTCCTCAGTAAACAAAATCCGTCACTGCGTTGGAGATTTGGACTCATCCGTCACCATCATCTTTTGTGTAAACTAAATCACCTAGTCTCTACGTTCATATGCTAATTGGTTGAAAATTAATTAGTAGGAGTATAAAGGCGGTCCTAATTCCTAACAAATTGTCGTTGATTGATTTTGTCTATGGAATTCCCTTGCTTGGATCTCAAATCTCTAATAATGAAATGAGCTTCTGTAGTGACTTACATTCCAACAATAAATACATCTAAGATCCTCGGCAACCTGCCCAAATTTCTCACCAAAAAGAAGAAATTGCATCAAATTTGACTTACATTCCAACAATAAATACATCTAAGATCCTCGGCAACCTGCCCAAATTTGACTACATCAAATTGCATGCATGACAAAAAAGTTTTAATGATATAGGCAACAATTTTGTCAAACATGCTACATGAATTACTTGTACTTCTTGCAGTTCAAAAGGCATTGTTCTCAGTACATACTTTTATATATTCAGTACATACTTTTATATATTCAGTACATATTTTTAAAAAGTACCCTGACCCACCCAAGTTTGATTTGGCAAATCACTGGTGGGAGAGTTAAATGAATTTGCCAGTGTCTTACTTTGTCAAATTCGCCCCAGTAATTCAGCCTGGTGCTAATTCCCGACCCAAAGTGAACCCAGTAATTTCATGTCTACGTGAACATTTATGGTCTAATTGTTGAACTAGTCACAGAGCAATTGCACTTCAATCTCACCAACCCAACCTGTGTTATAGTGTTTGGGTTGACGTTTCCAACCTGATCACTAAATGGGTCAGGCGTGGGTCAAGCAGATACTTATTACAGCTCAACCAGCGCACAACCCTTCTATTGCCACCCCTATTTGAAGGGCATTTAATGAGAAACTCATGCAGACCTATTTAGTGCCTTTACTCTGTTTGACATTCATAAAAATCATTCAGGCATATTTAGGAAAGAGCATCTAAAACATATAACAACTCATCCATTATTCACAAGAATCATTCAAACTTTCATAATACAAACTATTGCATCATCCTTAACAATATTTTAAAATGGTCCATTTGGTATGATTTTTTAAGGTCCATCAAACCTAACGAATTTTTTTTTTCCAAGTTCAATACTCAACAAACTAATTTATCTTCGACCAAGATTTTGATTTCAGAGTTGCAAATTCACTGACATCTGAAATAACCTAATTTGATAGCAGGGGCAAATGATCCCAAGTGTAGTGTATGTTGTTTGAAATTGCGGGTCTGGTTTCGGTCTTGTTTCTTTCACAATCTCATCTTGTGAAACAAGTTGTTCTGGTTCAGAGTAATGAAGGATTTTTTATTTTTCGGGTTATGACCTTTGTAGAGGCGAACTTAAGACACAGGAAACACATTTTTAAGTGTGGTTGTCTGTATTGTTCTTTATGTTGGCTCCTTCGACATTACACGATTTATTTTTAGTACAGATCAATCAATTTGGTCAACATTACATTTGATTTTATAGCTGTAAAAGAAAAAGGAAAAAATGAATAAAACAAACTGACTAAAACAAGCAAACATAAAACTAATAAAAGGAGGCAACATGCCATCATAAAATAAAAAGGATTCATCATCACAAAGTGTAAGGTGAAGGATATAACTTCTTAGGACTTGAATTATGGACATAGTAGATAAAGAAGAAAGAAAATACTAACCAGGCTATAAGACCAGCACCAGCTGAGCCATCAGGGGGCGGAGAAGGCCCCTGGTAACCCATCTTCCTCATAAACTCCATGATCGTCTCCGTTTGGCTTGCCTGTGAGGAGAGGAGCTGTCGTGCCTCATCCAATTGCTTCTGCTGCTCCTCGACCACGCTTTGTAGGCGGACCACCTCCGGATTCGGTCCTTGATAGGAGGTGGCAGTGGTCCGAAGAGAGGAAGAGGGCCTCATGCCGATGCCCTTGACGTAGCCAGACCTCGGCTTCAGGACCTTCACTGACAGCTCCTCTACTGTCAGTGGGATCGCATCAGGCTGCAAGCAATGCAAATCTTGCGTTCCCACAAGCTCATCCTGTCATTTTTTAGAGGAAGCAAACAATTAATTATAAACTTGAAGTTGGTGTCATTTATCATTTAAAATCAAAGTACAATTGGTATACATACATATATACGCTCGCACAACGCAGCTGCCCACTTTCCCGTCTTCTTATTGAAGTGAGTGTCTTTGTAGAACTCAGGAAACTCAGGCAGCCGACCCTCATTGGCTTGCATCTGAGATTAGCAATTCTATACGTGAAATCAATGATAACAACGATTACACTAAAATATTACAAATAAAATATGACACACACCGCATCAGTGGCCCTGACAGGGAGCGACCTGGAGCCGCATGCATGGTTGGTCTTCAGCTGCCGTCGGTTCCCTTTGTTGGTCTCTGATTGTTTCTAGTTAAATCAATGAAATTATAGAATTATTAAAAAAATTAATACAAAAACTTACATGAGCATTAGAAGTATGAATTACCAAGAACTTCTCGGTTTTCCACTTCTTGTCGATGAGACCAATCCACTTATCTAATGACTGGCATCGCTTCGGTGGGTGGCTCCGGGCATACTCCTCTCCAAAATTTGGTAACAAGTTGCTGATAATCCTTGTATAGCTTGTGGTTGTTGTCGCTAAGCCTCCAAGCACATTTTGTATTTGTGACTGTCTCAATAACGATCGGATCACCCTGCAAGTCAAACTTGCTCTGCAAAAAAATATATATATGCATTTTATGAAAATCATATTAAACAGTAAAAATGAACAATACTCGAATATTCTTCAGAATAGACATAAAAGCAATAACCCTCAGGGATGCGATGATCGGTGCTCTGGTATCCTTCGGAATGGCAGACCAACGCTCAGTAAATAGGTCTGCCAGATCGGTCCGAACCCGTACTCCTGCCTCGGATGCAAATTTGTTGGCATAACGCCCTACAGGAGCATAGAACTCTGTGGGGATGGGCACTGGGAGCTTGGCGTTCTCTCCATGAATAAGCTCCGAAAGCTATACACCCCGCGTCGGGCCACGGGTACGCCTACTAGCGGCTGAACCTATAAGTTAAAATATAACATTCATTTAGTCAATATAAAAAATCTATATCCATTATAGTAACAATGTACATCGATTTGGAAATGTACCTGCATTGCTTGTACTGCTCCCGTCCCCCCTAGCCGAATTATCCACCAAAGTATTCTGTGTGGACCCGCCCCCTTCCTCAGCATGTGATGTGGAGGGCTCCCCTTCATCCTGGCCACGTCCGGATGCGCTTGTGCGGGTCATCGCACGCGGTGGCATCTCCGAGACCTAACAAAACATAATTGAGTATTAGTGCACATAACATGACATCGTTACTACACATATGCATATGTAATGAAACTAACAACAATAAATGATAAATAATTTCAAATATCTCGATACTTTTGCAAATCACTCCGATCGTCAAGATATTAAGCACACCTGACACACAAATTGGACATATTACCTCTTCTGATGGAGAGCTGGAATCATCATGATCTGATGGTATGTAAGCATCATCCCCATCTCTATTTCGCCTACCCTTATTCATCCCATGCCTTAACTTAGCGGAGGGCTCCCCCATGGAAAAAGCAATATGCCCCAACCCCAGGGCATCAAATCTCTTTTTGTTCTCCATAATTCTTTTTGCCCTGACATTCTCGTATCTTGTTGTTACATGGCCAGGTTTGACATATCGTTTTCCACCCTTAGGCATTGTTTGTGATGCTATAAAGATTGAATTCACTTAGATTGTAAGACATGCTATGCATAATCATTGTAAAACATACATGGCATAATCATTTACCTTCACGTACGGAACGTAAATTCACAAAAAAAAAAACATATAACACAAATATATGAAATAGCAAACACATACATAATATCATCATCCATATCATCAGCATACATGGCATAGAAATTAATTTTGTCCTGTACAAAGCATGAAAAAAAAAACTACATATCATAATCAATATCATCATCCATATCATAAGCATCAACATGCTCCTCATCTTGTTCCTCATCTGTCCCATCTTCCATCCCAGCTTCATCCGTATCAGCATCATCATCACCGATGTTATCCTGGCTCCTTGCCCGGATAATCATATCACCTGCAATGACCTCGCCTTGCACTCCATCCCTGTGATTAGGAACATCAATATCTTCATCGACCACTTGGATAGTCATGGTGTTGATTTCTTTTTGAAACACACCATCACCAAGCCCATATGAGCTACTGGGTTCCATATCACCCATCACTGGGAAATCATACAAGCCCCTAGTCTGGACACGTTGCACGACTCGCCAGTGCTCACCCAACTTAGTATCGTTAAGGTAAAACACTTGCTTCGCCTGACTAGGCAAGATGAAAGGGTCATTTTCATACCACCGACTCCTAATATCAATGCTTGTGCAGTGTGGTTCCTTTTGTATAGTTGCCCTTCTGCCGGTTACGTTACCAGTATTGTACCAGGCACACTTGAAAATCACAACCGTATGCCGACACATGTACTCGAGTTCCCATACATTGCACAGGTGACCGTAGAACTCGTGCGTCAACTCATCCCCGTGTGGTCCTTCGACAAGCACACCACTATTCTGGGTTGTACGGCGGTCGTCCAGGTCACGTGTGTGGAATCTCACACCATTAACTATACAACCAGAATATTTTTTCACCAACTGTTGTGGACCATTTGCTAATGACCATAGTTGATCATCTACCTCATGTGAACGGGCATGATGTAATGCATTAATCTACAAACACAGAAAGCATGAAGTACAAGTGACTTATGTTACTAAAAGGTAAATTAGTAAAAAAGAAAAATAAGTATTGCAAAGTTGTATATGCCTTACACGCTGCTTAAACCACTTGGGAAATTTCTGTTGTTGTATCTGGTTGATGTCATTTCCGAAAGGAACATGTAAGGCTCTTTTGTGTTCCTTAATCACAAAGTACAAGTGATGACTTAGCATTATACACTTATTAAGAAGCAAATTGATTGAATAACAAGAACCAATGGGCCAAATCACGTACTCTAGATATGGTTCCACCTCAGGGCTATTGAGTAGTAAGGACCAATGGGCCACATCCCGCATTGACTTTGATAAGTCGCCGTCCCGCGTGATTAGACCTATTGGACGGGCCATCTCTGTGAAGACTACCAGACCCAAGGGCCGTTTGCCCCAATCTACATTCCGCTCAACTCGATCAAATACGGTTTCGATCCCATCAAGATACAATGAGCAAAAATTGATGCACTCTTTGACAATGTATGCTTCAGCGATTGATCCTTCCGGACGAGCTCGATTTGAAACGTATCCCTTAAGGGTTCCAAGAAACCTTCAAATAAACATCATACTAGTTTAGAGTTATGTTGCATGTACTCAAGAAAACTAAGAATGCAAAGCATAGCATTCAACCATACTCAAGTGGACCACGAGTTACCTTTCAATCGGATACATCCACCGATACTGCACCGGTCCTCCAAGCATAGCCTCACGGGGTAAGTGAACGGCAAGATGGACCATGACATCGAAGAAAGCCTGAGGAAAGATCTTCTCAAATTTGCATAGTATCCGGACTATCCCTTTCTCTAGCTGCTCTAGGTCGCTGAGTCTTCGAGCATAGATTCTCGAAGAAGTTGCCCAACTCAAACAACGCCGTGCCAATCTCCTTGTTCACATAACCACGCATCCCGATTGGAAGAATCCGTTGTATAAGTACGTGACAGTCGTGGCTTTTGAGGCCCAACAATTTACCATTTCGCGTATTCACCGACTTTGATATGTTCCCTGCATATCCATCAGGGTACTTAACCGACTTCAAAAAATTATAGAAACCCTCTCTCTCCGCCAGAGACAACGAAAAACTTGCCCGAGGCTTCTCATAAGATCCGTCAGCATGCTGCTTCATATGCAACTCTTTCCTTATTCCCCAATCTTCTAAGTCCAATCGTGCATTATTTGTATCCTTATTCTTTTTATCGAGTCCCAAGTGAATTCCGCATAAGCTTTCGCAGATATTCTTCTCTACATGCATGACATCAATGTTGTGCCTGAGTTTCTTTTTTTTCCAGTACGGCAACTCATACAATATGCTCACCTTTGTCCAGTTCAGTATATACATGTCACGGGGTCCCTTCTTGTTGTTTGGACCCTTTCCTAACCTAATTTTTGGCATGCGCTCCAACTGATCTAGTACCTTCTGACCTGGTAACTCCAGCGATTTCACCCGGCGCTCACACTTCCCGTTGTAGGCCTTATAATTGTTCCGGCAAGGGTGGTTCTTTGGCAAGTAGCATCGATGGTTGAGGAACCCAATCTTATTTTTCAGACATACCGAAACAGGGCTATCATTGCAGGTGGGACAAGCTAGATAACCTTTTGTACTCCACCCAGATAAGTCGCCATATGCTGGAAAATCATGTATGGTCCACATCACGGCGGCCCGCATCCGAAAAGTCTGCTCAGTCGAGGCATCGTATGTTAATGCACTATTTTCCCACAAATCTTTCAATTCGTCCACCAAGGGTCTCAAGTAAACATCAAGCTCTCTCCCCGGTGGAATTGGTCCAGGAATAAGTAGAGACATCATGAAGAATGGCTCCTTCATACACATCCATGGTGGCAGGTTGTATGGCATGAGTATGACGGGCCACATGCTGTATGAGGTGCTCATATTCCCAAAAGGGTTAAAACCATCGGTTGCCAGGCCCAGCCTTACATTCCGAGGCTCTATGGCGAACTCTGGATGCTGTATGTCAAATTCCTTCCACTCCAAGCTATCGGACGGATGCTTTGACAAACCGCCATCCATGTGCTTCTGACCACTGTGCCATCTCATCCGCTCGGCTATCTTCCTTGACATGAACAGTCTCTGCAACCTCGGTAGCAATGGGAACCAACGCAGGACCTTATGAGTAATCTTCTTACCCCGACCATGATTGTGCTTATATCTTGACTCCTTGCATACCGGGCATGTATCTAGGCCTGCATTCTCTTTCCAAAACAAGGCACATTGATTATTACATACATCAATGGCCTTGTATCCCATGCCCAACTCACACAATACCTTCTTGGCTTCATAAGTTGACCTTGGGACCAAATTTTCTTTCGGTAACAGTTTCTGTAGCACGTCAAGAAACATGTTGAAAGACTTATTGCTCCATTTGTTCATCACCTTCACATTAAGCATTGTAATGACAAACTTCAACAGACTGAACTCCGTACACCCAGGATACAACTCACACTGGACATGCTCCAACAATTTGTGAAACTTTCGCACCTCATCCCTCTGCGTCGTATCAGCTGATTCCCCTGCCTCGTCACCATTAATATTTTCTGCTCTTATCCGGTCTTCCACCAAAGCATTAATACCACTCAATTCATCGTCCCCGTCATCTACCATTTCAATATCACCCTGAACATCCACCTTGTCCACCGATGTACGAGTTTCACCATGATACACCCAGTTAGTGTAAGATGGGATAATTCCATTCTGAATCAGATGACCTCCCACAATATTACCGGGATGCCGGTAAAGTTCACACACTTCTTACAAGGGCACCTAATCTTTCCTTCCCGGTCGGCAACCCCCATTACAAACTGAACAAATGCTTTCACCCCTTCCATATATCTCGAATTAATTCTACCAATAGCTGTCCCGGCCAGTGTCATCCAACTCTTATCCATGAGTACTGATCACCTGCAATATACAATTCAACCCAAACCGATATATTGCGACAATATATTATAATCCATGGAACCAAAAGAAGCCACATGAGCATTATAAGTGACTATTGGTTTCATCGGTCACTAGCACCTGTTTTTAACTTTACAATGTTAAAAACAAAACAAATGACTTTGGCTTGCTACATAGGACGGTTGTGAGATAGGTTGCGAGATGGAGAGTGTATATAACATTATTCTTTGCATATATACTAATGTAGAAGTGTGCTTATGTATAGGCTATCAAAACTTGAATGTAATGCTTATCTGTTGTTATCTCTCTGAGTTTTTCCTTTTCTTTCTCTCTTCTTAAATTTTCACCCTCCATGATTTAAAAAGGATAACACTACATCTACATAAATTTCTACTCTATTTTTTGGGTAAGTAGGGAAGTGTACTTATCCATTGTTACCTAATCTATGGGGCGAAACTCTGGGTGTTTCAAGCAGAAACTTAGAAAAGACATGCAAGAGGCTTTAGATGCATAGGTTGCTATCTCTAATATTACAAAGGAAAAAAAAATCTTGCTCGTTGAGATTTTAGCCATATAACTTGGCTCATTGATTTCGTTTCTTGTGATGAATGTGTACTGAGGTTGTTTCTTCATAGTTTTGACCAATATTAGCTCTAATTTGGAAGCAACATGGATGGGTTCATGAGTTGGATAGTTTTAGAGTTGCAGGTGATTTGAGTATAGGAAATTAAGATGTGATGGGGGATGGAAAGATAACTGTAATTTTAAGCTTAATGCACTATCTTTATTCATAACTCACTAGATATCACACTATAAAATTCCTTACTAAAAAACTACCAAACTAAACTATACAACATCCAGATAATCTGAGCAACTCAGTTGATGGTCCGCTGGTTGATGCTAACCAAAATTTTATTATATTTTCACTGGATTTTCTCTGCTCTCCCTACTTGACTGTTCTTTCTTGACCCATTTGTATCCCATTTAATCAGATGGCTAAGATCATCTAATTAGAGTTAAATCTGCACCATGAGATAGATGTTTGGTTTTTACATCAATTCACATCCAACTCACGACACCTCACACATCCACAAAAACCATACATATCCAACAACAACAACCAGTCATCTAACAAAATTTTAGAAACCCCAACATCCACATGAATTAAACATGATCATAAAATAAATATAAGCACAATCCAACTGAAAAAAAGCACAATCCAACTGAACATGGTTATAAAATATTTCAAGTCATTCCATGCCATTAAAATGAAAATCAATAATCAAATGATCAACTAAGCAAATTTTGTGAATCAAAACTAAAACTAAATCTTCCTAAAATGATTACAATGTGGGAAAGGTGAGAATGTAAAGTTCCTAAAAATTAAAATGACCAATGTATGACACATGTGATGTGGTGCTAGTGCATGACATGCAAAATGTATGTAGACTACCCCTAATGCAAAGCCAAAACTCAATGTGCATGGAACTAATGTTTACTGTTGAAATTGGTGGCCTAATATGTATGAATTAAGATGATAACAACCACAAAACACTAGGTGAGCATGCAAACTAACGTGAATGGATGAATCAGGGGTGCACTATTTAAGAAGCATGACCTATGTGGCTGCCAAAACTATTCAGAAATCATGCACGTTTTAGAATTGAACCCCCATTAATTTAAGTGGATAAAATCCTTTTACCCCAGTCAAACTCAGCAGCTCTTTCCTCACTATTCAATGAATCAGTTAAACTCCCCCTTTCCATATACTCATAGATTAGAAAGGAACATTGCGCATGCAAACAAAATCCATAGAGCTTAACAATGTTGCGATGGCGAATTTCTGTTAGCACCTTGATCTCATTTGTAAAACTTTTTTGATCAACAATCTCATCATCCTCCAACGGGTGAAGCTTTTTCACAGCCACTACCAGACCTGTTGATAAAGCAGCTTTATAAACTCTCCCATAGCCTCCAACCCCAATGCAATATTTTTCATCAAAATTTTCAGTTGCCTCAATAATGTCAGAGTACTGTATGTTCATATCATTGTTCCATACTAAAAGTTGCCCTTTATTGTGCATCTCTTGATTCTCATTCTTAGCATTTCTCCTTTTGCTATGAAGAAAGAAACCAACTCCAGCAAATAGATACAGGAGGATGAATGATGCAGGCCATCATAATGGGCCCCGATTGAAAGTCTACACCCGCAGGCCCAAAACACAGTAGACTTGTAGTAGGACTATATTAATAGTAGTTGTTTTGATATTTGGCAAGTCCAGTTGGATTTGACTTAGGACTTCTTATTTGTTTAGAATTAGTTCTTTCCTTTCTTAGAGAATGTTTTAGTTATAAATAAAGGTTGTAATCTCTTCAAGAGATATAGATTTTCATATTGAATAAAGCTTTGGGCATTGGTTCTCAGTTGAGAGAGTTAGTTGTCTTTGGTGAGACACCTAGACAATTTTATCCATAAGCCTTTTGGCTTGGAGATTAGCCCGTTGGCTAATCTTCTTCCCCTGCGCTGCTTCAATTGGTATCAGAGACAGGTGAATGTGTGTTGATAGCCGAGCAATTAATAAAATTACCATCAAATATCGGTTTCCGATTCCTCGAGTGGATGACATGCTTGATATGATGTCTGGATCTTCTGTCTTTTCCAAGATTGATCTCAGGAGCGGATATCACCAACTTCGTATTAGGCCCGGAGATGAATGGAAAACAGCATTCAAAACCAAAGATGGACTATACGAATGGTTAGTCATGCCGTTCGGTCTAACGAATGCTCCCAGCACTTTTATGAGAGTAATGACTCAGTTTCTACGGCCTTTTCTTGGCAAATTTGTTGTGGTATATTTTGATGATATTTTAATCTTCAGCAAATCAAAGGAAGATCATCTCGATCATCTAAGGTATGTCATGCGTGCACTTCGAAAAGAAAAGTTTTACATTAATTTGAAGAAGTGTACATTTTTGAATTCCACAGTCGTATTTTTGGGCTTTGTTGTCTCGGCCCGCGGAGTTGAACCTGATCCAGCTAAAGTCAAAGCAATCCATGATTGGCCTATTCCCACTACTATACATGAGGTACGCAGCTTTCATGGTTTGGCTACCTTTTACAGGAGATTCATTTGTAATTTCAGTACCATTATGGCTCCTATAACTGACTGCATGAAAAAAGGAGAGTTCACTTGGACCAATGCTGCCTCTCGAGCATTTGAGCAAATTAAGAAGAAAATGACTGAGGCACCAGTTCTAAAACTTCCGGACTTTGACAAAGTCTTCGAAGTTAGTTGTGATGCTTTCCATGTAGGTATTGGCGGAGTCTTAAGTCAAGACGGTCATTCAGTTGCTTATTTCAGTGAGAAATTAAATGACTCCCGTAAGAAGTACACTGTTTATGATCTGGAATATTATGCAGTAGTTCAAGCTCTTCGTTATTGGCGTCATTATCTCATTGGAAAAGAATTTGTCTTATACTCTGACCATGAAGCCTTGCAACACCTGAATTCTCAAAAGAAAATGAGCGCCAATCGTGTTAAATGGAGTGCATACCTACAGGAGTTTTCTTTTGTTCTGCGTCATAAATCTGGCACGGAAAATAAAGTCGCAGATGCATTAAGCCGTCGAACTCACATTCTTACGACAATTTCCGTCAATGTTCCTGGCTTTGAAGAAATACGCAGAGAATATGCAGCTGATAATGACTTTGGTCACATTTATACAGCCCTTCTAAATGGTGAAGGTTCAGAACATCCAAAGTTTTCTCTTCATGATGGATATCTCTTCCGTGGAAATCAATTATGTCTGCCTGCTACATCTATCCGTGAATTTATGATACGTGAATTACATAGTGGCGGATGTAGTGGACATTTTGGGCGTGATAAAACATTGGCCCTTGTGGAAGATCGTTTCTTTTGGCCACGCTTAAAAACAGATGTTGCCCGAATTTGTGAATTATGCAGAGTATGCCAACTTGCAAAAGGTCAAAAGAAGAATACAGGTTTGTATCAACCTCTTCCTATTCCACATGCACCTTGGCAAGATTTGAGTATAGACTTTGTCTTGGGCTTACCAAAAACAGCGCGAAAAGTAGATTCTGTTTTTGTTGTTGTTGATCGTTTCTCCAAAATGGCACATTTTATTCCTTGTTCTCATACAGCGGATGCCAAGAAGATTGCCATTCTTTTCTTTAAAGAAGTTGTTCGTTTGCATGGCCTTCCCAAGACAATAGTATCTGACAGAGATACAAAGTTCATGAGTTTCTTCTGGAAGACTTTATGGCACATGATGCGCACTAAGCTCCAATACTCAAGTGCCTATCATCCACAAACTGATGGTCAAACAGAAGTTGTCAATCGGAGCTTAGGAAATCTTCTTCGATGCCTTATTGGGGAACATATTGCTTCATGGGATCTTATTTTACCTATGGCAGAGTTTGCCTATAATAATTCTGTCAACAGAACAACAGGGAGATCACCATTTGAAGTTGTCACTGGTGTTACGCCACGTCTTCCTATTGATTTAAGTCCTTTACCAGTTGACTCTAGATCTAGTCCGGATGCTGAACAGTTTGCCCAACATATGAAAGATGTTCATGATGAAGTTCGCCGGCAAATCGCTACAAGTAATGAAGCATATAAAAAGCACGCGGATTCTCACAAACGCCATGTTGAGTTTACCGAAGGTGATCTGGTAATGGTTCATTTGAAGCCCGAACGATTTCCTACAGGTAAATACAAAAAGCTCCATCCACGAAGTGCAGGTCCTTTCAAGATTCTAAAGAAAATCAGTTCAAATGCATATGTTTTAGACCTTCCTGCAGACATGAATATCAGCTCCACGTTTAATGTCGAAGATTTGACCTTATATCATGGGCACCACAATGATGAATCCTTTGAAGAACAAGCTCTTGGCATTCCTCTCCATCAATTCCCTCCAGACGAAATTGAAGATGTTTTTGATGATCAGATCATTTCCACCAATAATGGAGGATTTCACAAGTTTCTTGTTAAGTGGAAAGGCAAACCATTTTCTGAAGCTACCTGGATTACGGCTACAGATTTTCAAAAGATCAATCCAGATTTATATGAGCAGTACCAAGCTAGCAACTCGCCAGAGTCGAGTTTTTCCAAGCCAGGGAGAGCTGATGCAGGCCATCATAATGGGCCCCGATTGAAAGTCTACACCCGCAGGCCCAAAACACAGTAGACTTGTAGTAGGACTATATTAATAGTAGTTGTTTTGATATTTGGCAAGTCCAGTTGGATTTGACTTAGGACTTCTTATTTGTTTAGAATTAGTTCTTTCCTTTCTTAGAGAATGTTTTAGTTATAAATAAAGGTTGTAATCTCTTCAAGAGATATAGATTTTCATATTGAATAAAGCTTTGGGCATTGGTTCTCAGTTGAGAGAGTTAGTTGTCTTTGGTGAGACACCTAGACAATTTTATCCATAAGCCTTTTGGCTTGGAGATTAGCCCGTTGGCTAATCTTCTTCCCCTGCGCTGCTTCAATGAAACTTAGTACAGTAACAAGAAGCACAATCACAACATGGCCGCTGTTCTTTCTTAGAGAATGTTTTAGTTATAAATAAAGGTTGTAATCTCTTCAAGAGATATAGATTTTCATATTGAATAAAGCTTTGGGCATTGGTTCTCAGTTGAGAGAGTTAGTTGTCTTTGGTGAGACACCTAGACAATTTTATCCATAAGCCTTTTGGCTTGGAGATTAGCCCGTTGGCTAATCTTCTTCCCCTGCGCTGCTTCAATGAAACTTAGTACAGTAACAAGAAGCACAATCACAACATGGCCGCTGTTCTTTCTGCCACCATCGACCCTTGAAGTGGAATTGCAGGAAGGCAAACCTCTAATTTTCCCACATAAACCTTTGTTTTTTATAAATGCCTTTGCTGGAGCCCTTTCAAAGACTTGTCCATTGGGAAGGGGACCTTCCAAGTCATTGTCCGACAAATCAATGGATGTCAAGCTAATCATATCTTGAAATGAAGGAGGGATGGTGCCTGAAATCATGTTGTGGGAGAGGTTCAACTTTTCTAACATGTGCAACTTGCTGAGCTGCGGGGACAAGACTCCAGTGAGCAAATTATGGCTTAGATCTAGTACTTGCTGCAAGTTCACCAAATTACCGATTTCAAATGGAATGCTTCCATTCAAATAATTTTCGCTTAATTCCAAATTCCGCAACTTGGAGCAGTTCCCTAGTTCATGTGGTATTGGACCACTCAAATTATTTTTTGACAGGTCAAGAATCTCCAAATTGTACAGTTTTCCAAGTTCCTGAGGAATGGAGCCATACAGGTGATTAGAACCTAAGCTTAGGCTGAAAAGAGAATGCGAATTCCCCAACTCTTTTGGAATGTCTCCAACAAGGCAGTTAGAAGAAATGTCAATAAGTTGGACCTGAGTCAAGTTTCCCATTTGGGGTGGTATTTTACCTGCAATTTGGTTCCGTGCTACATTGAAATTTGTCAAATTGTTGCATTCCCCCCAATTTGATGAGATTTCTCCTTGTAATCTGTTGTCGCTCATGTCAATGTATACTAAATTGGGATACACTCCAAATGCGTTGGTTATATTCCCAGTGAGCGCATGGGGTACAGGGCTAGCTATGAATGTTGAAATGCTTCAAAAATGGGAAAAATTACTTTCGGGCATTTCATTAAACACATTGCAAGCAACAATAATATCTTTAATAATACATCACCATCCAAACTAGAGGGAAATAAAAAACCGAGATTTAGGGCTTGAAACAGACCTGGATCTCTCGATTTCACAAGATGAAGGTTGGAGCAGACGTCTCTTGATGTAGTTGAGGATGGAGCCTTCGGCGTGGACAGGAGGATGGAGGATGGAGGTCGAAGGTTGAAGTGAGGATGGAGGATGGAGGCTTCGAAGTGAGGATGGAGGCTTCGAAGTGAGGATGGAGGATCGGAGTGATTGCATGCGGAGGCTGGGGCGGAAATGATCAGGAGAGGTCTGATCTCAAGCGCAAATGAATATATAGACTTTGGGGCGACGAAATCAATCGGTCCTTTTTTATTGCGACGATAATTTTCGTCGCATATTTGTCACCCAAATTTTTTTTTGCATGAACATACGTATTTGTTGAAATTTGCGACGACATATAAATTTCGTAGCTAATAATGGCTTTTGGCGACGATATTTTACCTTAAAGCGACGAAATTTTACTCCTCGCTAAAATAACTTTTTTCCCTTAGATTGCCGAAGAAAAATAAATTTCGTCGCTAATAATGACTTTAGGCGACGAAATTTTATTTCGTCGCCATATTTCCTCGCCAAAACACCATCCTGTTGTAGTGACCCATCTAAACATGGGTTTATCACAAACTTTAACTCTAGATATAGGGTCCACTTGAATGAAACAACAATCATGAAAGTAAAGGGATAAAAATAAATTGGCATCGATTAGTGACTAGTGGTTGAAGCTCATCTCACTCAATGATGTGATGACCATCCATCTAAACTCTCAAACTTCAATAGTTTCATTAATAGTGAAAGTCAATCTAATTAATGACAAATTTAATTCCCTTGTTATTGAAGATTATGTCCATGTTGGGCAAGCATAGAATCAAATATATGCTGCAATATTGTGATCTTTGAGAATATTTGTCTTTTTACATAAGATTTGGTTGGTTATTATTGTTTGGCCAAATATAAAGTCTATCTCATTAATTGCTAATTAGAGGGGATCTTTATAGTTTTTTCGTAAAAATCCTTATATGTTATATATAATACATATTATTTATTTTATATATTAATAGATAAAGGGCCGGGCCTGGCCGCCTTGGGCCGGCTATGTTAAGCCCAAGCTCGGCCCTCAATGTTGTGGGCTTTTCAGAATTAGGCCCTATCCTACCCTCGGGCTTTAGGAAAAAAAGAAAAGCCCTCTCATTGTGGGCATCCAAGGGTTGAGCTGGGCCCCCTCATCCAAGGGCTGAATTGACAGCCTTAATCATCACCGATAATGATTCACTGCAGCCTGCAGGGAAAGGAAAAAAAAATGAAAAACAAGAAATATTTTTTCTCACATGCAGCCATCTCCAGCTGCATGGCAGAACAGAGTCATCTTTTCTGCAGCAAATAGCTTTCAAAATGCCAGTGATTCGGATTCCATCTGTACTTCACTCCTATTGGATAATGCAATGTATGTTAGTTATCAGCTTATTTGTTGTTGTGACGATTAGTAATATGGGGTTTGTTTATTCTTTGAACATGTACTCGTTGATGAGTGTGATCTGAAAGGAATGGCATTAACCTATGAAGCTTCTTTATTTTTCTCACATGAAGTGCAGAATATAATATCAATATATTTAAATAGTGGAAGATTTCATTATTATAGAATAAAATGGTGACATTTTATTATATTGGATTATTACTAAAAGTGTTTGGCAATTTTCACAAATTTGAATATATTTTTGGAGTGTTTGGAACTTCATTAAAAAACTCATAAGATGGAGAGAAAGTAATTAATTGACCAAATCTAGAATCCACTAATTAGTAATTATACGTGTTAATAATCATGGTCGGACTCATCTATTTTTAAAAAATCACAAGATTAAACATTAAAATCATAAGATTTGATCTAATTAAGGTAGATCCACCAAATATTGGTAATCATAGTATAATAACACAAATTAATCTAATGGTGATTATCATTGATGAATCCACCTATTAGAAATCATTATTAGACCCATTTGATGTTAGTCATATTAATAGTAGGGGAGCTATCAAATAGTGAGACCCATAAAATGATGACAATTTGATAAGTGCAGTAATAATACAATTCAATCTTGGTAATCAATGTGGGGCCTAATTAATTTTGGCAATATGAGACCCACCTAATGTTATTAATCAAAATGAAAGCCCACCCAAGTGTTATATTTGTAGGACCCATCTAATATTGATAACTAACAAGTTAAGGGCCATATAATCATGATATGGCTATAGAATCACACATTAAACTTGTAGGCATTGTGAGGTCAATATAATATTGGGACTTATAATTGTAGTCCTATAAAAATCATTGATGTTAAAACTTATAGTGGGCCATGAGAATTAATAGTTGCTCATGAACTCTCAAGTGAGTTTTACTAAAACTCTAGATTTTTTTTAACAAAAGATTGTTTTCTACATCATCTCCTTAATATAAAGGTTTTTGTGAGAAAGTGAAATATTGTAAGATACTTTTTAAGTTATCCAAACACCATTTTTTCAGATGAGTAAATTATATTATAAACTAGTAGATAATGTTGCAAAATCTCTTAAAATATTTTGTTCCCAAACACCCCAAAGTCTCTTATAAGAGACCCACTTCATTAACGTTTGGACGTTCACCACCCCTGTTTCTATATTCCAATTGAAGTTATTGAACACCGGCCTCTCCTCACTGCCCGCCCATGGAAGACCCCTCCTCTTTTCTAAAGAACTCTCTGGCAGCCAATATGAAGGCCGTCGGTTCAACATCTACACTTAAATTCTGCGGAAGGCCGTCGCTGGGACTTGTCCTGCATGGTCACCCCATTTCTCACTAGCTCCTCCTCCATTAATGATATTAACTTGGAGAGGAGCCTGCTAAGGAAGGTGGGGCTCAAGGAAATGATCTTACAGCCATAATTATAGGAAGAGGCCACATAGAAGGCTGGGCTAAATGAGTGTGAACAACTCTGATATCTTGAGGTACCTAAGGTTTCACTAGACTGGGGAGTATAGATCCTCCTTAGAAGCTATCTGGCAAATGACCGCACTCAGAAGCTTTGCAATGATGGTTATGAACTGGGATTGGAGAGAAGCCTTGGGCTTTGACCCTGAGTTGATGGATCTGGAGACCATACCGGTGCGGATGAGCTTGTAGCGGAGATTGATGAATTCAAAGATCAGGTTATGAAATCGAAGATGTGATAGGCATGGTTTTAAGGAAATAATGATTCTTATAGGCATGCATCCTCGTGGGGGAACCAAAATAAAGACAATGGGTTCGACGTTGATGGTGAATTACTGCATGGCAAAACCAATTCAACGTGTTCTGTAGTTATTTAAATTAGAATCCATTAACTCCAGGAAAAGATTTCCAAGGCAATAAAGGAGATCTTTCTTGCTCAAATCATGAATAGAGATGCTCTCAGACATTTAAGTTAAGTAGGATTATTTAGGGGATTAAAATTCTCTTCTTAATTTCATCAACATAAGCAAACCATATTGGGGGGCTTGAGAGACAAGATCATAACAAAATTTTATGAGGGAAAGATCAGCAAACTTTGGATAATAGAGGCTTACAAAGGAGTGGTGAACTGTGAAGTAATTGCTAATCAAAGTCCTACCATGCAGAACTAGAAAGTGGCATGTATCTTATTTGTCGAGGCTTCAACTTTCAAGTAGAAGAAAAAGGAAAAGAACAAAACGAAATAAAACAGAAGAAAGTTGAAAGTGATAAAAATTTTTCAAAATGAATGTTTATTATATCTAATGAAGCCCCAAATCTTAACGGACGAACTACTACATGTAAACAGTACAACTTACCTGCAAGAAACTCAATGAAATCAAAACATAACATCCAGCAAGAATAGATGAAGAACATCCATTGTTTTTAAATATAAAAAATTTCTTCATTCACAGCAGCCAAGTGCAACAAACAAACAGAGCTTCAGTATACTGCTAAAGACACTGTTGCTAAAAATCCAAATCATGGATAGTTTATCATTGGGAAGGAATCCTTCATAGCACAACATGACTAATCATTGTAATTTGAGGGTACTGTAGAAGGTCAGATGATCTTGCTTATGATCTGTCCATGACATGGGGATGAATAAACAGATTAAATATTGGGTTGGTGTTGACTACGACAACAGAATGCAAGCCGTAGTTTGGCTCATTCAAGTAGAAGATTCAATCATGTAAGCCGGGCTTTGTAATGAACCTGAATCTCTACCAACAAAATCACTGGTTGGATTAAAACTTTATGGATGAAATGCAGATTAATCTTTGACTAATTATACAGACTGAAGCCAAGCTCATGTAAATACAGCATGGAGACATACAGAGGATGGTCATCAACATATATACCGAATGAAATTTTTAAGGATGTGTTTCTAATTTAAATGGGATTATGCTAATGCTTCTTGTATCACAATACCTCTCATTGTAAAATGCCATTGAATCATTCCTGCATATGGTTTGCTTCTCAACCTTTGATGCCCAGATACTTCAAAATTGTCAACATATTGTGTTGTATTGCATCTGATACTTCACCTTTTACATGTAAAATTCACATCCTCGCCATATTCCTGCTGCATCCACGTGGCATCTGGGAATCATAGTTCTCAATCTATCATTCAATAAGCAAATCATGGTCGGTGGCACCATAAAAACGAAATCCTATGATGCCGCCAAAATGATAAGAATTTTTAGAACTAAAGACCATTTTTCTGTGGAACAGTACAAAAATCATAAAATAAAATTAAGCAGGATGGTCGTTTTCCTTTCCTTTAATGGCTTTTTCAACTACAAATAGTCAACATTGCTCCAAAAGCAAATTAGGTCAGCATTGCATTTTGTCCATTATCATAATCATACCTTATCCTACAGACCTGATTCAGCAGAAACCTCCAATTTATTGAAAATATAGCAATTTAGGGGTATGTACAGAATGGAGAAATAGAATTCATGTAGCCGACCCCAACATAGTTGGGATAAGGCTTTGATGATGATGATGATGATAGCAATTTAGGGGTATAAAATAAAGTATGACCTTACTTTCAATGTCCACATCTACTTAATCAGATAAATGAAACATTGTTCTTGTTGCTCATTCCTGGCAAGGTAGATGTTGTAACATTCAATCTTTTTTCAGTAACTGAACTGAAAGATGTTGCCAAGACCGTACAAATTTTAAAGAGGTGAAGCAATGAATGAGAAAGAGGTTGTGCGAAAGAGGCGATGGATGGGATGTGCACTAAGCTGTTGGATGGGACACGTCATCTCGGTGCGCATCCCATTCAACGGCTGTGAAGCAGCGCAGAGGAAGAAGATTAGCCAACGGGCTAATCTCCAAGCCAAAAGGCTTAGGGATAAATTGTCTAGGTGCCTCACCAAAGACAAATAAACTCTCTCAACTGAGAACCAATGCCCAAAGCTTTATTCAATATGAAAGTCTATCTCTCTTGAAGAGATTACAACCTTATTTATAACTAAAACATTCTCTAAGAAAGGAAATAGCTAATTCTAAACAAATAAGAAGTCCTAAATCAAATACAACTGGACTTGCCAAATATCAAATAAACAACTAAAGCAACTACTATTAATATAGTCTACTATAAATCTACTGTGTTTAGGGCCTGCGAGTGTAGACTTTCAAACGGGGCCCATTATTATGGCCTGCATCAGCTCTCCCCGGCTTGGAAAAACTCGACTCTGGCGAGTTGCTAGCTTGGTACTGCTCATATAAATCTGGATTGATCTTTTGAAAATCTGTAGCCGTAATCCAGGTAGCTTCAGAAAATGGTTTGCCTTTCCACTTAACAAGAAACTTGTGAAATCCTCCGTTCTTGGTTGAAATGATCTGATCATCAAAAACATCTTCAATTTCGTCTGGAGAGAATTGATGAAGAGGAATGCGAAGAGCTTGTTCTTCAAAGGATTCATCATTGTGGTGCCCATGATATAATGTCAAATCTTCGACATTAAACGTGGAGCTGATATTCATGTCTGCAGGAAGGTCTAGAACATATGCATTGGAACTGATTTTCTTTAGAATCTTGAAAGGACCTGCACTTTGTGATGGAGCTTCTTGTATTTACCTGCAGGAAATCGTTCGGGCTTCAAACGAACCATTACCAGATCACCTTCGGTAAACTCAACATGGCGTTTGTGAGAATCCGCGTGCCTTTTATATGCTTCATTACTTGTAGCGATTTGCCGGCAAACTTCATCATGAACATCTTTCATATGTTGGGCAAACTGTTCAGCATCCGGACTAGATCTAGAGTCAACTGGTAAAGGACTTAAATCAATAGGAAGACGTGGCGTAACACCAGTGACAACTTCAAATGGTGATCTCCCTGTTGTTCTGTTGACAGAATTATTATAGGCAAACTTTGCCATAGGTAAAATAAGATCCCATGAAGCAACATGTTCTCCAATAAGGCATCGAAGAAGATTTCCTAAACTCCGATTGACAACTTCTGTTTGGCCATCAGTTTGTGGATGATAGGCACTTGAGTATTGGAGCTTAGTGCGCATCATGTGCCATAAAGTCTTCCAGAAGAAACTCATGAACTTTGTATCTCTGTCGGATATTATTGTCTTGGGAAGGTCATGCAAACGAACAACTTCTTTAAAGAAAAGAATGGCAATCTTCTTGGCATCCGCTGTATGAGAACAAGGAATAAAATGTGCCATTTTGGAGAAACGATCAACAACAACAAAGACAGAATCTACTTTTCGCGTTGTTTTTGGTAAGCCCAAGACAAAGTCCATACTCAAATCTTACCAAGGTGCATGTGGAATAGGAAGAGGCTGATACAAACCTGTATTCCTCTTTTGACCTTTTGCAAGTTGGCATACTCTGCATAATTCACAAATTCGGGCAACATCTGTTTTTAAGCGTGGCAAAAAAAAAAAACGATCTTCCACAAGGGCCAATGTTTTATCACGCCCAAAATGTCCACTACATCCGCCACTATGCAACTCACGTATCATAAATTCACGGATAAATGTAGCAGGCAGACATAATTGATTTCCACGAAAGAGATATCCATCATGAAGAGAAAACTTTGGATGTTCTGAACCTTCACCATTCAGAAGGGCTGTATAAATGTGACTAAAGTCATTATCAGCTGCATATTCTCTGCGTATTTCTTCAAAGCCAGGAACATTGACGGAAATTGTCGTAAGAATGTGAGTTCGACGGCTTAATGCATCTGCGACTTTATTTTCCGTGCCAGATTTATGACGCAGAACAAAAGAAAACTCCTGTAGGTATGCACTCCATTTAACACGATTGGCGCTCATTTTCTTTTGAGAATTCAGGTGTTGCAAGGCTTTATGGTCAGAGTATAAGACAAATTCTTTTCCAATGAGATAATGACGCCAATAACGAAGAGCTTGAACTACTGCATAATATTCCAGATCATAAACAGTGTACTTATTACGGGAGTCATTTAATTTCTCACTGAAATAAGCAACTGGATGACCGTCTTGACTTAAGACTCCGCCAATACCGACATGGGAAGCATCACAACTAACTTCGAAGACTTTGTCAAAGTCCGGAAGTTTTAGAACTGGTGCCTCAGTCATTTTCTTCTTAATTTGCTCAAATGCTCGAGAGGCAGCATTGGTCTAAGTGAATTCTCCTTTTTTCATGCAGTCAGTTATAGGAGCCATGATTGTACTGAAATTACAAATGAACCTCCTATAAAAGGTAGCCAAACCATGAAAGCTGCATACCTCATGTATAGAAGTGGGAGTAGGCCAATCAAGGATTGCTTTGACTTTAGCTGGATCAGGTTCAACTCCGCGGGCCGAGACAACAAAGCCCAAAAATACGACTTTGGAATTCAAAAATGTACACTTCTTCAAATTAATGTAAAACTTTTCTCTTCGAAGTGCACGCATGACATACCTCAGATGATCGAGATGATCTTCCTTTGATTTGCTGAAGATTAAAATATCATCAAAATATACCACAACAAATTTGCCAAGAAAAGGTCGTAGAAGCTGAGTCATTACTCTCATAAAAGTGTGGGAGCATTCGTTAGACCGAATGGCATGACTAACCATTCGTATAATCCATCTTTGGTTTTGAATGCTGTTTTCCATTCATCTCCGGGCCGAATACGAAGTTGGTGATATCCGCTCTTGAGATCAATCTTAGAAAAGACAGAAGATCCAGACATCATATCAAGCATGTCATCCACTCGAGGAATCGAAAACCGATATTTGATGGTAATTTTGTTAATCGCTCGGCTATCAACACACATTCGCCAAGAACCATCTTTCTTTGGTGTTATGAGGGCTGGAACTGCACAAGGACTCATACTTTCTCGGATATAACCCTTCTGGAGTAAATCTTCAACCTGTCTACGCAATTCAGCATGTTCGGCGGGACTCATGCGATAGGCAAGTAAGTTAGGAAGGATAGATCCAGGGACTAAATCAATAGCATGCTGGATGTCCCGCATAGGAGGTAGCTCATTAGGAAGCTCTGCGGGGATCAAATCTTGAAAATCATGGAGCAATGACTTGATTTCTGGTGGCGTAGAATCCTGTTGTTTATTATCTGCTTCTTGGGTTTCTTTAGGCACAAGAGCATAAACAACTCCTTGGTCTTTGCTTTCCATTTCAAACTTCCTCATAGAGAAAACATGAGGGTTTGATGGAGTGGTAGAAACCGTCGGAGAAGATGTTAATGGTGGCAATGGAAGAAGATCCACCACTTGTCCTTTCTATTTAAAAGAATAAATGTGCCTTTTCTGATCAGTATGTACCTCTCGATCATATAACCAAGGTCGGCCAAGTAAAATGTGAGCAATATTCATAGGAATAATATCGCACCATATATCATCTTCATATATGCCAATTTTAAAATGAACCAAGCAACGATGGGTCACAGGGATTGAATGATCATCTACCCAAGCGACCTTGTAAGGCTTTGGGTGCTTTTCAATAGGCAAATTGAGCTTAGTGATCACTTCCTGTGAAACAACATTCACAGCACTACCTCCATCAACAATTAAATTGCATAACTTACCTTTGCATCTCACGCGTGTCCTGAAGATTGAAGTACGTCGCCAATCCGCTTCTTCTTGTTCATTGGTGAGGAGAAGTCGACGTATAATAAGAACAGGACCACCTTCTTCTGCACCGGTAGCGGCATGAGGAGAAGGATCAGATTGAGCCTCTAGCTGTGGATCTGGCTGAGCCTTTGATTGGATATAGTCAGGAGGAGGCTCCATCTCAAGATGCTCATCATAGTCTTTAGACGAATAAGGATCTTCATCGCAATAATAAAGATTGCGAACCTGAGGGCATGCATTAGCAAAGTGTCCTGGTTGTCCACATTGATAACAACCATCAGTTCGTCGATCTTGACGAGGAGGTCCACGATTCTGCATATCTTGCTCCTGTGGCACTGTCCCCTTTTGATTTGGAGCAAAAGGACGCTGATTGGGGTGATTGTGCTGCGGTTTTGGAGGTGGATGAAAACCTGCTGGTGGAGCACGATTATATTGAGAATTATTTTGATTGGGTGGATAACCTTTATTATTCTGAAAGGCGGGGGTTCGACGAGTCGTTGACTCCCCAACTTGAGAACCAAATCGTCTCAAAGTGGAGGACCGCAATTCTAGCTCAACCCGTTTTGCATTGTTATAAATATCATCAACAGTTTCAAAATCATGCATAAGGACTTCACGTCTAATTTCTTCTCGCAAACCTGTTCGGTACCAGTTGACTAGCGTGAAATCATCATCTTGAATTTTACACCGGATAACATAATCATTGAACTTCTCTGTGTACTCATCCAGTGATAAGGTGCCTTGCTTGAAAACAAAATATTCTTGCTGAAGGAGACTTAAATAATTGGAGGGTAAGTATTTACCTTCAAGCTTTTCACGCATATCATCCCACTTGATAATAGCAGGGCGTCCCATGACAAGATTATTGTGCTCAACGCTGTGCCACCAAATACGTGCTGACCCTTTAAGTTTGACTTTGACAAAGGCAACACGCTGTGCATCATCCATATGATACCAAGAGAAATAATCTTCGAGGGAATTGAGCCAGTCAATGAAAGCCTTTGGATTGAGACGGCCAGAGAAATCCGATATATCAATTTTGACTCACTTTGTGATATCATCAAATTTTAGTGCAGCAGGTACGTCTGCAGGGTCTTTTTCAGTAAGAAGACGCTGAATGAAATCATGCATAGATTCTTGCGGGCCTGTTTCTGCAGGTCGGCCGGAATTTTGTTGGTTTCCAGCGCTAGAGGATGCTTCGGTAGCAGGAGGCCTCTGTGAACCGCGGGACAGTTCTTCCAACGCATATACTCTTTCAGTCAACTCTATTAACATGGCGTCTCGTTGATGATCAGAAAATCTGCCCCGATATGACTGACCGCTGCGGGTTGACATTGCTTATAAAAAGCAAAGGAAACAACAGATTTTTTTTTTTTTTTTTTTGCTGTGGGCCTGGGCTGATCAGGGCAGCTGCTGGCTGTGGGCCTGGGCTGAATCAGGCAGGCGGGTCAGATCTGGGTCAGGTCAGACCCGGACTGAAGCAAAGTGGGTTGGACTGTGGCGGGTGTTGGGTCAGCAGTTTTGGCCCAAACTGGTACGACCCAAACTGGTACGGCCCAACTACTAAAATATCCTTCCTCTTGCTACAGTAATGACAAAAGAAAACTCACCTCTTCTGATGTAGAAACGAAAGGAAAGAGAGGAGGCTCCCTTCGACGGCGATGATGCCGGGAGTCAATGACGCGTCTGGGAGGGGTAGTCGTTAGCTGCAGCGACGACCGAAGGTGCTGTGCTGTTGGGTGCCTTCTTCTCCGGTGACAGGGACCAAATCTCTCTTTCGGTCTCTCTCTTCTGTGACGTCACTCCTTCACTGTCTTTCTCGTTTTCTTCTGCTTTGCTCCCCCTTTTCTTTTGATTTTATTCTCTGGGTTTGGGGATGGTGGACAGCAACCGAGGGATCGAAGAAGGTTCCCACCGACAGGGAGGGTTGGGTTGCCGGTGAGAGATGGAGGGGTGTGGGGAAAGGGTTCGGTGGTGGTTGGTTTGGGGAACTGGGTTCGGATAGGGTTGGTGGAGAGCTTTCCGGGGGGCTGCGGGGTTGGATCGGGTCGGGGATGAATTGGAAGGCCGCCGGAAAAAGGGAGAAGGGGGGAATCAAGATGATGATGATGAAGGGAAGATGGGTTCAGTGAGGATTTGGGGATTTTTGCTGGCGGTGAGGAGAAGTCTTGGAGGAGTTCCGTGAAGGGGTTGGGCTTGGTTTAGGGTTTCGGGTGTGCGGTGGGTTATGGAAGGGGTCTGTGGAGGGTATGGAGGGCGGTGGTGATGCGGGAGAGGGCTAGGGTTTTCGGTATTGCTGTGGTGGTGTGCGGTGGATTATGGAAGGGGTCTGTGGAGGGTATGGAGTGCGGTGGTGATGCGGGAGAGGGCTAGGGTTTTCGGTATTGCTGTGGTGGGTGAAAAGGGTTGGGGATTTCGGGATGAGGGGATCTGGGTTACTGGTTTAGGGGTTTGACTGGGGCGATGGAGAGTTTTCCGGTGGCAGTGGAGGAGATGGAGATGGAGATGGGTGTCAGTGGAAGGGGGGGTATTGGTAGGGTTGGAGAAGTTGGGTTGTGGGAAGGTGAGGTAGATGATAGGAGGGGTACTGACGACAGAGGAAGATGATGAACAAAGACTTAAACTAAACGAACGGTTACCTCGAATCGGCGATGAGACGGCGGTCCGAGATTGGATCTTCGTCTCTGATACCAATTGAAGCAGCACAGGGGAAGAAGATTAGCCAACGGGCTAATCTCCAAGCCAAAAGGCTTAGGGATAAATTGTCTAGGTGCCTCACCAAAGACAAATAAACTCTCTCAACTGAGAACCAATGCCCAAAGCTTTATTCAATATGAAAGTCTATCTCTCTTGAAGAGATTACAACCTTATTTATAACTAAAACATTCTCTAAGAAAGGAAATAGCTAATTCTAAACAAATAAGAAGTTCTAAATCAAATACAACTGGACTTGCAAAATATCAAATAAACAACTAAAGCAACTACTATTAATATAGTCTACTATAAATCTACTCTGTTTTGGGCCTGCGGGTGTAGACTTTCAAACGGGGCCCATTATTATGGCCTGCATCAGGCTGCCATGCACATTAGCGCTCACGCGCGCACTCGTGGGTTTCAGAATGGAGGAGAAATCACAGCATTTAAAAAAACATGCGTGAGCGCACTCGTGGGTTTCAGAATGGAGGAGAAATCACAGCATTTAAAAAAGCATGCGTATTTTGATGGAATATTTTTTATGTTGTAAGTTGTAACTAGTCAATAGTCACAGTAATGATTATGGCTTAAAAAGTGGAGTTAAGCAGTCATGCGAAGTACTGTATATCAATCATATACATAACAAAAAAGGTTGTGTGGGTCGAATGGACAAATAAAATCAATTATTTTTGTTAATCTTTCTCCATTCTGTTTTCCCACTTCATCTTTTTTTTTCTTTTTTTTTTTTTTTTTTTCTAGTTTCATATTTCATCTCACCTATTAGATGAATGACAAGCCCAAACACGTCTTACCCTGTTGCTCAAGAGTCCTAACCTTTAAGCATTAACAAGCAACCAGCTATCTGTGCAGGATAAACTGCACATTATGTATAATCTTTCTACTAGAGACTAGAGTGAATTGCACTTTCCCAACCTATTGATAAAAAGAAATGATGAATGAAGCTGCTAGTACTTATTTAAATAAATTCCATTCCAGAAAAAAAAAACTGTTATTATTCATTCATTTTGAAAATCAACACTTCTACGAATCAGTCTTTTCTTGTTTTGGAGTTGGGCTAAATTTTGCTCCAATTGAAGTTAAAAAATCATAAAATTCATAATGAGTTAAAAGAAAAAATAAAAAATTGGTTGCAACTCTATTAGTGTAAAGTTTGGCCCAGCCCCAATATGAGGGAGCATGCTTTAAAGTGGTTTAGATTTTATATTTTGATCTATTCCGGTTTTAGAGGATCTGTGGGTCAATTTAGGTTTTTACTTTTTTCTAAGCTAATTAAAGAAGGTATTGAATAATTGGCGGAGTTTACTGTGAAATTGGCCTTAGTAGCAAATCTGAAGGATTCACCATCATGATATGGGAGGCACACAATCAGGAAGATTTCTTCTTTGTGATTGATCTAGAGTAAAACCCACCTAATTAAGAAGCATCAAGCCAAAAATTAATTACCTCGGAGTAGAAAAGCATTCGAGGCTCAAATGTGTGTGTGCATCTAGAGAGAATGCTCCATGGACTTCTGATTTTTTGTTTGAATATCAATTCTTATGCGGTAAGTTCTAATGGCTGAGATTCATCAATGGTAGGCCTCTCAATTTAAGAAAGAAATGTCGGTCCTAGATGGCATCGAACCAAACTTGTTGGGAACCTTGTGCATTCCAGTGTGAGATAGACCCTACGAACACGTTGCGAATACTCTCAGATCTATTAGATGACCAATTAAGGGTTCCCATCTCCCTCATATAGAGCAATCCATAGGAGTCACGACCAGTGGCGGACCCACATATTGGTGAGAGGGGGCAATTGCCACCCCTCAACTGCTATTTTCCTCTTAAAAAAAGGAAAAAAGATATATAAATTTCAAATGGGCATTTTCTGCTCTTATGCACTTTGCCCCTCCTAATCTCTCTTATTTTTCCTTTTTGCCCCTCGTCAAACCTTTTTTTCCCTTCTTGTAATAACAGAATTACTAAAACATAAGGGTAGTTATGTCTTCATCAAGAAGACAACTCATCAAATGACTTTAAGTACTTATTTTTATCACTCTCCTTCCTTTCTTATTCCTCCAATAAAATATGTGTGCATTGCTTCTCCTCCTTTCTTTTTATTTAAAAATTTTTTTTAGTGTGTTATCCAAATTCAGTCAAGTTTGGCACTCATAATTGGCACACTTTAAATATGTCCATTTAAGTTGTTGTCAAACCTAAATTTTTAAAATTTTAATTTAAAATCTGAATTAAATTAGATCTACAATCATTTAAATAAGACACTTCATGTGGCCATAACTAGAGGTGCATGAAGGATCTTTACAATAATTATATGCCCAAGGTTCCACCAACCTTAGCATTTTTGTCTAAGTAGTGAAGGATTTGAACTCTAAACAATGGGCCAAATATATATAAAAAAAATTTTTGTGAACATCATCCCCATAATATGATGTTCAAGAAAATAAATTAATTTGATTTTTATATCAATAATCACTTGCTAATAAGTCAATATGCTAAAATAAAGCAATTTTAAATTCTTCTCTAATCTTAGAAACCCATTAGTAAATGTTGTTGGATGTGGAGAGCGACAAAAATTCATCAATTTTATCATCTTTGAGGAATAATCAAATAGCTAGTTTATTAGTAAAATTAGATTGAACACACTATCTCAAATTTTTAATATTTTTTAAAGATATTTTTTAATTTCTCATTAAGAGGAATTCTTTTTGCACCCCCAAGAGAAAATCCTAGGGCCACCATTGGTCACAACCATCCTGGACTCTACCTCTCTTGAAATCCCACATCTTTTTTGGCCAGCGCAGGAATTCTACTAAATCGGGAGTCCAATACCAATCCAGCCCTACAACCAAGAGTTTGATACTCATCTGACTTTACCAGATCAATATATATAGGTAGTTCATCCGTGGTACAATGTCGGGCTCGATTTGGCGTTGGCTCCATAGCAGTCATGCCACACAATTTCCCAACAATCTCCCACTTCGCTCAATATGCCATAGACATTAAATGTATCTAAGTCCCATGTCCATCACATGCATCGTAAATACCCTTGTAGCTAATGGTTTGATGAGAGCATCAACCATCCATTCATTAGAAGGTACATAAAATATCTCAATTTCTTCAGTACCGCCTTCTCTTGGATAAAATGATATTTTGTCTTTATATGCTTTGATCGGTTGGTAAATTTTGGCTTAGTCACCATGGAGATAGCTAATGTACTGTCTACATTCATCAGGACAGGATGATCCTCTCCAATTAAATCCAAACAGTATAGGAAATTTCTTAACTAGACAGCCTCCTGAGCTACGATACTATAAGTTATATACTTTGCCTCGGTTGTAAACATGGCCATTGAGGTTTGCTTCTTGGTACCCCAAGAAATCGCATCTCCCCCTAGAATAAACACGTAGGCAGTCATTGACTTTGTTTAGTCCAAGTCACCGGCCCAATCCGATCTGGATAGCCACGCAATTCTAGGTCATTATCTTGATAACAAAGTTGCAGTTTAAAGGTGTCTTTGATGTACCGCAGAATATTTTTAACTGCATAGTAATGAGGCAATCTAGTGTTACATCCGAATCTACTCACGAGATCCATGGCGAATTCAACATCTAGTCTCGTTCATAGCATCGCATAAATGATGCTAGCCGCAATATGGGCATAATGCTTGCCCCACATCATTTCCTTATCTTCCTCAGTCATGGGATCTTGTTTGCAAGACAATTTTGCACTTTTCCAAATGAGAGCATCTATTGGCTTGCAAGTCATCATATCAAAGCATCTTAACATAGTTTCTAAATAGAAATTCTATGAAAAGTCAACAATTGATTCGGCTGGTCATGAGTGATTTTTATGCTCAGTACATACGTAGCATCATCTATGTCCTTTATCTTGAATCTTGACTTCAATCACTATTTAATTTCATTGGCGGTGTAATGCCCCCAGATTGTAATCGGGGGTTAAACGTGAGATTAGGAGCCAATTAAAAATTTTCTCAATAATAAACCAAGACACCATTCGTGTTTAATACAACACGGGGCTCCTAATCATGGTCCCACTATGGATCGTAGTTTGTAAGTGAGATTCTATATTGGTTAATACACCAACCAATACAGCGGAAACTTCAATAGAACAAAGGGTATAATAAATATTTCAGAGCAAGCATGTAAATCTATTTCTAAAGTTAAAGTGAACAATTAAAAGATATATTAATTAAATGGCCACAGCTAAAAACCTAGGCCAACAGAAGTATATAAACTACCACCTTACAGTTATGAAGTCACTCATGTGCTAGACATGACACATTAAAAGATGCCATCTGCACATCACCCGCATTCAACAACATTAGGCCTAGTTGCCTGAAGTATATCCAGCAAAACCTGTAAGGCAAGCATACTCGGCATAGCTAGCCTCGGTACCTATGCACCAATTTAGAAAGCAAGATCAACCACAAAAGCGGCGGCAGGTGGAATACACAAAACTCATAAAAAAATACACTATCAATGTGAGAATAAACTGATGAGATCATGGAATATATAAACAATATATAAAAAGGAATGCAATGCATAATAAAAGAAACGAATCCCAAATCCAACTCTACATCAAATGAACAACATCACATTTGCCCAGCATCGCATCAACCGATGCCCATACAGGATTTATACCGTCTTCAGATGCCTCGCATCCTGTCCAAAACGGTGAATCAAATCCGTCTTCGGATGCCTAGCATCCCGTCCAAAAGACTACGGTGAAACCAATTGTGCACGAGTGGTAAACTCGTCTTTAGCGCTAAGTCCAGTAAAGCATCACAATGCACATCTATGTACTGACTGCAGTAGTCTAACGACCAACGACTAGATCCGCATAACAATCTCACATAGCTCTGCCTGTTCCTGTGTCAAGACTCATAAAAGATACCTCAGTGATTGTTCGACAGACACATCCTAAGGTAGTGTGAAGGGTTAGCTAGAAAAATATCCATAGTACCACATATTGAGGGAATCATTCTAATAAAACAATCCATCATACAATACATATATCCCTTTTGCAAGCAACATCCGGCCCACGCCACAACACGGTTAAAAAACATAACACAGGTATAATCTCTAACATGTATGCAACAAGGTAAAGGAGCACAAGTTCGATGATCAAGGAAATAAATCTACAAACATTCCTAACATTAAGACCACAATTCACGCATGCGACAACTTAACAAGAACCAAGATGATGTAAAAGTTGGAAATTTTATTTGAAAATCACAGTGGTGCATAGCTCAATTCTCATTTCATTTGAGCGCAGGTGGTTTGTACCATCATATGCAAACCATGAAGTTAGTAGGGATACGACCACTCAAAAGTACATTCCTTACTTAGATAGAATGGAAGGGAAGGATCTCAAAAGTAGGTCCCATAGGAATCCACAAATGTCACAAGAATTCCGTGGACCTTAGCCCATCTCGGGGATGCCACACACTCCAAGCACCCTCACATCCGGGCCCCACAGGTGGAGAACCCATGTGCTGGCAGGAGGCAGGTGCAAGCGGGTGCCTTATTATAGGGTTCTATGGGGTTTTCTTCCACTATTTTCTCCTACAATGAAATAATATAAGATCCATATAAAACCCACTTCACATCCATCCTTTACCTTCCATTCCATCATCCATTCATCCAAACATAATTCATAAGATCCACAACCATCTAGCCCATCATCATCATTTAGAATTTAAATGGGCATTGCATACAACACATCTAATATGATAGAACCAATGAAAACATTGTAAATCACTATGAGAGATGGGTATTCATTTCCCTTAATGTAAATTGGTTGTGATGCCCTAGCCCATTAGCTCAAATCCACTGAAAACCCAAGTCAAACCAAAACAGATTTATAAATTAGGAGATATGAAGCTAAGGCGATAATCTATGCTAATCTATGACCACAAATTAAAAAGATCTAACTACAAGGAAGAGAGGAGCTCACCTACGGTGGATTTGAAGAGGAAAAATTTGAAAGAGAGATCTTTGGGAAGCTTGGAGGAAGAGGAAGAAGATTACTGGAGTGGATGATGAAGATGAAGCACTAGCGGCTTAAGATCTCACCGGAAGCAAGCAAGGGAAAAAAGAAAAAAAAAGAAAAGGAAAGAAAGAGGGAAAAGAGAAAGAAAGGGGATTAGTGGGGTGATGGCCGACCCGGAGAAGGAAGAAGAGGTGGTCACCGGCGGCTAGGAAGGTCCGGATCCTCTAATTCTAGTTGCTGGAATGGTGGGGTGGAAGAAAACCCGACAGCAAGGTTGGGTGCTTCTGGTTTTTGAAATAAAAACTGGAGCTGGATTTTTGTTTCTAACGAGAGAGAGAGAGAGAGAGGAAAACGAGTGAGGGAGAGTAAAATAAGAATTTTGGGAAAAGGGCTGGTTTTTTGAAAGAATTACAAAACTGCCATTTATTTAATCTTTGACTAAAAATCATATTTTGGCCATAACTTGAGAACTGTATATCGGATTAAGTCACCACAAGTGCCACTATTCATGAAATTAAATAAGCTTTCGAATGAGTATCCTATTAGCATGGTTTGAAAAAATTAGAATTTTGGCATATTTTAATGGATTTTTGGGTATTTTTCATAAAATCGCTTGATTTTTGGAAAATAAGGTATTTGCTGGCCAAGATAGGTCTGGATCAGTCGGGGTAGAAGAACAAGATTAATGGAATTAGGAGAGCTACCCAATGAGCCCAAAACCTCACAATTCGAAAAACTACGAAAAAGGGCTTCTATACTTCCTAAAATTACAACCTACCCCCCTACTAAGCTTAAACGAGCTCGGAACCCGACGAGACTTTGTACACAAGATTCTAATGCTAACTCGGACTTGTTTAGCTTCTAAATAGACTGAATTTGCTAACAGGCAATTAGCTAAAACTAACTACGTCCTGGGAGCTCGGGGTGTTATAGGCTACATCCAAATCATCACCAGCAATCAACATTCCATCCACATACAAAGACAAATGTAAATGATCTCTCCTACTGTATTTAACATAAAATCATATATCAACACCATTTGGGACAAAAGTCAAAACCAATTTCAGGAACTGGCATGCCCTAGCCATATCTAGTCGCCATAGCCTAACAGTCTGCTGTATTCTACTTCCATTTGCTCCTAACATCAATGCAGAATCTACACCAGCAAGTTCACTAATGAGAAAATGTCTGAAAGACTCAGTATAGCTTAAGAACATAATCTAACCAAGTCAGACCATTAGAGCAGCTCAATCACTTCCCAACTATGGGTGCAGTGAGCATGACAGACTAAGTCCTAATCCTCCAATTATCTATTTGACTATCCATTTGACGTTTGAGATCAGACATCCATAATATTCAATGGATCTAATTTTGTACACATAGTTAATCCACAACACCCTCCTTACATCGGGTGAATCTAGTGGGCCCACAGACACATCTCCTCTTCTTTGAATGGCCGGAGAGAACTATGCACATGAAGTTCTACGAAGATCTGGACTCAGTCAAGCAGGTATCCAACCTGAATCTGACTTGTTTGCATCCCTTTACATGTGAGAACTCAGATCCTTTGATGCCACACATTGAACTAGAGAATTATCTAATGCTAGGCCTATAACAGTATGACTCCGTCAATGCTACCACTTACAAAATCCAAACTGCTCAAAATTTATGTCCTTGCACGTATTGGTGCTAGGACAAACTTCCTAGCCTAGAGTTAGATCCACCATCAGTTTGATCAGATCACATATTTAACAATGTTCAATCTGACTGGCCCCAGGGGCATGAATTTCACATGGTCTAAGTGGGCCTCACTAGATGCTGCCATCAGAGGATCCAAGTTCTAGCTTAAAATAGGTGTGAACACACTCTTTTTTTCAAATTTCAAGTAAAAATTTCAACTAATAGCTCCAAAACAGAAAGATTAGTGTGTTTGTTCTCAGAATATATATAGCATGATAGGCACTCTGAGGAGTTGGGGGTGCAGCTGCCTGTTGGTTGGTATTGAAATATTTGCATACTCCCAAAATAAATAAGTTCCATTACTCGGTTAGACTGAACTTTTCCTCACTCTTATCTTGTTTTTTTGGGTTTGTTTTGGAAACCATCTAAACCCCTTGTAGGGCTCATCAAAGAATGGATGGATGGAAAGAAAATTGGTGTTGTGGCACTGTAAGCATTTCTCTTGGTCCCAGAATAACCCTATTGAAGTCATTCTACACTATCGGTATGCATTTCTACATATCAAATTATCAATTATCATTGCTGGAAATAAATTCTCTGTACCCAAGCAATGCGCAAGGTTGTGGGAACACCTTCCCCTTCCCATTCAACTGGAGAACGATAGATGTCAATGAACCCCCGATTATCAAGTAAACACCCCTAATTATCGAATCACAGGGACAACCGCCTCCTACTACTGCTACTCCTGATACACCAAACCTGCTAGTTCCTGAAGGAAGTGGTACAACAACTGAAGGTAATACTCCTGCATCTATCTTGCGAAAATCTAGTCGTACTTTCGTTCCTCCCAATAGATATGGCTTTCCAGTGATGTCTACTTCTTCAGACCCCATTCTGATCCCAAAATCTCGTTCACAGGCCTCTAATATACCAAACTAGCAATATGCAATGGCAGATGAATTACTCGCTTTTGAAGCCAATAACACTTGGAAACTAGTAGCCCGACCAGCAGATACTTTTATCATTGGAAGCAAATGGGTCTACTCCATTAAAGTTCACTTTGATGGTAGTATTAACTGATACAAAGCCTGACTGGTTGCACAGGGTACAAATAGGAGTATGGCATTGACTATGAGGAAACTTTCGCACCAGTCACCAAAATGAGTACAGTCTGATGTTTACTTGGTTTGGCCTTAACTTGTAATTGGCCTCTTTGGCAAATGGATGTCAAGAACGCTTTCCTCCATGGGGATCTCAAGGAGATTTTGTTTATGCGTCCTCCACCAGGCCATGCTTGTCTTTCTCATCATGTTTGTAAGTTGAATAAATCCTTATATGGGCTAAAGCAAGCCCCTCGTGCCTGGTTCGAAAAATTCCACTCTGCTATCATCAACGCACACTTTTCGCAAAGTTCAAATAACAGCTCTCTCTTCATTCGAAGAACTTCCCGTGGATTCTCTTGATATATGTTGATGATATGATTATCAGTGGCAATGATGTGGTTGGTATTTCTGACCTCAAAACTCATCTCTTGAGTACTATTAAGATGAAAGATCTTAGTCCCTTAACTTATTTTTTGGGTTTGGAAGTTGCAAGGAACAAGGCTAGCATTCAGGTTACACAATGCCAATCTGCTGATGACTTAATTCAATCTGTCAGACTTGGTGATGCAAAAACGATTGTCACCCCTATTGAGCTCCATGTTAAGATCAGGAAAGAGGAAGGGCATCCTCTTGATGATCCAACTCTGTTTTGCAGATTGATTGGTAGCGTTCTCTATTTAACTCTGACACTGCCTAATATCTCTCATACGGTTCAGACAGTCAATCAATTTATCAGCAATCCGCACAAACCACATCTCTAAGTTGTCTATCGGATTCTTTGGTATGTTAAAGGTACTTGTGATTGAGGATTATTTTACCCTTTAGACTATTCATTACAATTGCAAGCATTTGAGGATGCTAAGTAGGCAGGAAGTTCTGACACTCATCACTCAACAACAGGTCGGTGCATGTTTCTTGGACCTTCGCTCATCTCTTGGAAAAGCAAAAAACAAAGCACTTCTTCAAAATCTACTGTTGAGGCTGAATATCGATCAATGTGATCTGCCGACAGCAAGATTGTATCGCTTCGTCATCTTTTTCGCGAGTTTGGTGTCTTCCTCATGTCAAAACAAGTCACTGGGCCCGGTTGATGGGTCGAGCCCATTGGGTTGGTCCAATGGGCCCAAAGCAGGTCTAGCTCATTAAAGCTCATTAAATTAAACCAGATCTGGAGAGATCCTTTGTAGATTAATCACATCCTTTGTACAGTTATCACAACCTGTATGTTTCTATTTTAGCTTTAGACAGCTACAGTAATTGTATCATATTTAGAAAGTGCAATGTTATTAATAGGCATGCTGTGATCATCTCTAGCATGCAATTCTCTCTTCAATTCTGCTCTTGCTTGGTTCTTGTTTGTGTTAGATTTATTCACATGGTATCAGAGCCCTCTCTATTAGCTTATGATCAGTAGTATATTATCGTTTGGAGATCACCTGCGTAGAAGCATAGTCTGCAGTCTCGTGGTCTATCTAACGGGGAGCCCACAAGAGATCATCTGCTATATCCAAGCAGTCCATCAGAGCCTTCGGTAACTGCAATAGTCTAAAACAGAACCTGATCGTGTGATCTGCAGTAATTGGAGTCATCAGTCAGTGGGGCCCACACTTGATCTGGATGAGAGAGCTTCATCCCACTGTGGTCAACCACCCAAGAGAAGATTTTTGGTAATTTTTTCAGATTTTTTGGACTATTGTAAGGTACTGATTTGTGGTCATCTTTGTTTTGGATATTTCACCTGTTAGTTTTAATCCAGCCCGTTGATCTCTGTGGACTGTTATTAGATCTGATTGAAACCAGCCTTGCTGGTGCGGATTTTTTGTTTCTCCTGCTTCTTGAAACTTGATTTGAGGATCGGCCAAGTCTTAATAGTCATAAAGGAATTCTACTCCTTGTTCTGTTGGATGCCCAGACTGTTTTTTTTCTTGTTCCTCCTGGTTTCCAGTCTCTGTTGAATTTCGGATGGCAGAAAAAATCTCTGGAATCAATGTAATGCTGGATGGGACCAATTATCCCTATTGGTCCCACTTGATGATGAATTTTCTAAAAGGACAGAAGCTGTGGAAATATGTGTCAGACAAGAAAACCAGTTGATGCAGGCCAATTGAAGCAGCGCAGGGGAAGAAGATTAGCCAACGGGCTAATCTCCAAGCCAAAAGGCTTATGGATAAATTGTCTAGGTGTCTCACCAAAGACAGATAACTCTCTCAACTGAGAACCAATGCCCAAAGCTTTATTCAATATGAAAATCTTTGTATATATCCCATGAAGAGATTACATTTTTATTTATAACTAAGACATTATATAAAAAGGGAAACAACTAATTCTAAACAAATAAGAAGTCCTAAATCAAACATGACTAAACTTGCCAAATATTAATAAAACAACTAAAGCAACTACTATAAATATAGTCTATTCTAATTCTACTATGCTTTATTGGTCATAGGTCCAATAGCTGGCCAATCATGAATCTGGCCTGCATCAAAGGTGGAGATTGTTAGGTTTATGTCTTGTATTCCGGGTTCACCAGATTGGTCCATAGGGTTAGTCTTAGATCGAGCTTTGGGTCAGGGGTATTTTGGTCTTTGTACCGGGCTTTCTTAAGGGCTAAAAAAGAGAGTTATATATAATATAACATGTAACCCTAGACCTAACCAGAAGAGTGCAGTAAAAGAGTAAAATTCTATTTTGGCCATGGACGTAGGCATTTTGCCGAACCATGTAAATCTCTCGTGTTTGCTCTTGTGTGCTTGTCTCTTTTTGTGTATGGCTTTGATTGTTGATCGCAGCTACGTGCTTTCGCAGGTGCACAACATTAGCTTCTCTTCTTCATATTTGCTTTCTTGGGTTCTCCTTTTAATTCCTGCAAATCTCAATCTCTACCAATAACCTTCCCACCACCCCAAATCACCCAACCCCTGCGCATAATCTTCCACAACCACACAATAGCTGTCCAATTCATACCTACAATCATCCTAAGAACCAAATCCACCAACCCTAGATTTCTACACCATCCTTGCCGTTAAACAACCTCCTAACCATCAAAATATAGACCATTAGCCACCCGATCCCATCATCCAATCCACTTAATCCCAACCACCAGCCCTGTTGAATCAAGCTATTGTCCAGGTCCTTGCAACAGGAACACGTAATCTGCGTGACTCTCCCCTAAGCATTTGAAAGTTCTACCTTCCATTAAGATCCTAGCCTCTCACACTAGAGGGCATTTTCTACAGGATTTGCAACATTGTCTTTTATCCATAGACAACTTTCTCATTTAATTTTCAATGCTAGATAATGTGAATGACGTGTTTATAATTCAACATTAATTATTAATTCTTAATTTGATCTCATCATGTCATATTAGATTAGAATTTATCTCGTCCTGCATCAAGTCCAATAGTAACTATATCCTTGATAACTTGATCTCAAAAGCACTTGATGTCAGCCGGCTAATGGAAATCACATTCCTCGTGTAGAAGTAAAAAAGACATCCGATAAGTATTGCAATTTTCCAGTCGACAAAGGAATTTTGACTTTTCCCCACACCCAACCCATCACAAAATGTCTTATTTCCCATGTCGATGCTTTGGTCCCCAACCTTGATGCCTTGGAATTCAATAAAGCCTACTTTGGTCCTTGAGATGTGTGGAGGAATCACAGAATGGATCCTCCATTTGCCTTTGTTTATGTCCATCACCATGGATTCCGTGATCATGTCAATAAATCCTTGGCTCCATGTGGCACCTTGTTCTGTTATCCGTTCTCATCCTTTTTCCTATAATTTTATCTAGACATTCTGTAGAAAGTGCCTAGGCTTTCCGTAAATGAAGCAATGCCCCCTTTTCTTTGGTTGTGTCTTACTTTTTTGCTTGCGCCCTAAACTTCCTCTTCCGCATAGAGGTTAATGAGCCACTAGCAGGATCGGTATTGGCAATTAAAGCAATATGCATAACACCATGCACAGCCCGCTTTTGTCCTTCAGCAATTAATTCAGCCCCAATTTCCTTAATAGTTAACATATTCTGGAGACTACGGGTTTGAGAAACATTCTCCCATAACAACAGGAGACTTAGCAACAGATACAATAGCTGCAACTCCTGATCAATATCCCTTCCTAAAGCAATTAAATTCCCCAATCTTATATTCATTTGGTAAATGTGGTCATTGAACGAAGTTCCCTCAGGAATTTTATAATTAACATAATTATTGAATGCCTCTCTAAGGTGAGAGAAAGCCCTAACAAGAAACTCATATAAACTTGGAGAGGATCCTAATTCATTGGGAGAAGGTTTCATTTATTTGGATTTGGGATCTCTCTAATTAAAGAATTTATTAAAGATAGGAACTTCATGTTGTTGTTTATGCATTTATTATAGGACAATATTTATGTACATATGTTTCTCACCGTTGTAAGAACTCTAGGTGGGGGCCTATCTATCACCCAACCCAAACCTTGCAATACACAGGGACCCCCATGATAGACATACGCCCCAAGTTTTGGTCATATCTGAATTTACTGGATCACTGAATTGACTGTGCACCAATCCGAATGAATTGGATTTGTGGGCTATGGATGAAGGGGTTAGGGACATATGATTGGGGATAAACTTGATATCTAGGGTGGTCCTGCATAGATCTTTCAATCCCCCCAGTCTCATCCCTTGGTGAGGTCCACAATGGGCCCCATGGAGGAGTATACACAGCCCCTCCATGAGGGACGTATGCATATGAAGATTCTCTTTTAACATAATAATAATTATGTTTTTGGTAAATGATGTTTATGCAATTGTTGATGATGGATCCATTCAAATTCAAATGGAAGTCCGGTGGAGAGTGTTGGTATTGTTGTGTAGTAGCCTAATAGGACTTGTAGTTCTTATGCAACTACTAAGGATAAAAATGAGGATGTAGGCTCCATTAATAATAAAAATTGATAGGAATCATAAGACTGAACACAAAACACCTAAATTTAAATATATAGCAACTTGGGCTTCTAGACAGGACTGGAGTCTTGTTGTTTCCATTGGTGTTTGGTTTGGGTTTTATACATTAGACCCATCTTGGATCCAATCACAAAGAAGATTAATCAGGTCCTAGTTTGGATCACGCATGGCCCTGATCTGAACCCAACACATCTACATCCCTAGATTTCAGAAATAAGATAAAGAGTTGGTACTAAGGGAATAAATTAATCCAATGACAATTCTCTATGAATCAATAATTGCTATTTTGAATATGTTTAGTAATCATAGTAGTATAGCTAAGAATTTATGATGAAAACATAGACAACAAGAATGAATGACATAAAAAGATTTTAGGATAAAACCAACTGGTAGGCTTTCCATCACATGGGAAAAAAAGAGAAAAATAACATCATAATTGCATTAAAAAAAAACTAGCACATGACTGCACTCTCTATAGAAAACACTTGTCTTACAGTGCTGCAGTCCCATCATTTCTATCTTGTTGAAGTCATCGCCGACTCAACACAAGCACCAAAGGGGTTGGTTCAGTGACACCATGTAGGTTAGGATATGTTTAGGATATTTCTTTCCTAGTGTGATTAGATTTATGCTTATCGTTTATGATCATGTTTCCTACTTGGTTAAGAGTCTTTGTTTAGCAGGTTTGCTTTACTTTTTCTTATATGTATTGGTGGATGTAATTCGATTTAATATAACTCAGTATACAAGATTTATTTGTGTTCTCACTTTCCTCTCCTCCCTTCTTCCTCAACATATCGTAGCAATCTCCATTCAAGAAGCCCCTTTAGCAGTCCACATATATCATTCTATTACTCCAAATCCTCCTTTACAACTTATTTAATTTATTCAGAACTAGATTAAAGTAATAAAAGACAAAAGAACATAAATTTGCATATTTTATCTAAAATACATTTGAAAAATAAGAAGGTACACACCATACATCGTAAGTTCATCATGATAGTGTTAAGTATTTCATAGAAGAAACTGTCAAAGAAAAACATCAATTAGCTCTGAATCAATTCATTGGAAAAGAGAACAAATTTACAGCACTTAAAGAAGCATTTTCCTCCCAATAATTGTAATAGATGATACAAATAAATTGCCATTGAAGGAAAAGGAAAATGAGTATAGGTTTGACATTGCACTTGGGAAGAGGTTGTGAATAAATATGAAAGGAGACTCCTCAAATAAAGGAGTGGGCGCTCTGAAAAAGAAATATGGCTATTGGTTATTGGATAATGCCATATTTTGGATAATGGATGATCTATTTTATTACATAAATGATTCACGACCTAAAATGAAATAAACATGCAAGGGGAGTTTTGATGGTACCTTAGGATTCACTTCACCCTTTTGATAAAAGCAACTTTACGACGAAATGATTTTCCTGCCCCTACGAACATGCCAAACTTTTCTAAAAGATTGAGTCTCCTACCTTGTAAATCTTTTGTGGTTATATGCTTGAAACTATAATCAATTTCAACAACAATACCTGTCTTATAACTCTTGCAAAAGCTACTTGGATTCTTCATGCGACTAGCTTTGCCACCTTTGTTCCCACTTTTCTCTGTTGCTACAAACAATAGGTTATATTAGATGCAAACGTGAGATTTTTATAAGAGAAGACTAGAAGTAGAAACACTAACCAATTATCTCTGGGTCAACCGTCTCGTCCTTCTCGTTTCTCCATAGGCTTAATTAATAAATTACAGATGTGTTGTATCTTGTGCCAGTCCTCACCTGTGTTCTTCTCACGTCACGTCTTTAATATGGTACACTGGTCAATACTAAGGCATTGGAGTGCAGTGAGGCATTGTAACTCTTCTGGCAAGAATGTCATCTCAGGGCAACTAGAAATTGATAAATTTTCATTTGATGTGAGACCTCCAATCCCCCTTCGGTAAACTTTTCAAACCATGACACTCAACCAGAGCGAGATCTTGAATGTTGGTAAGAAAAGATAACTCATCTGAAGAGATTAGTTTATCACAAGAGTCAATATACGACAGGTGCAAAGACTCTAACGAGGTGAGGTTACACCATCCCACAGGGAAAAACTCAAGTTGGTTGCAATATGAAATTGTTAATGATTTTAGATTTTGCATCATCCCTTGGTGCAACGGCTTTATAACCGAGCTTAGTAAATCCTTGACATATGGAAAAAGTGTCACTGTAGTTAGCATTGGACACTGGCAAATTTCCAAATGGACAAGGCTAGAGAACAGCCTCGTGCCCTTCCATCCTATTCCTGACCATGTTTTCAGTTTTTGCATATTAGAGATCTCAAGTGTTTCTAATGATGGGAATCCTGTGGACACATCATTCCCATAGAACTCATCACCAATGTACTCCACATTCATGAATCCACCAATTTTAAGGGCTTTGAGCAAGGGCAATTGGCCAAGTGGTGGCAAGCGCTTACATCTCCAACACTGATATAAATCGATATCCACCAATTTAGTGAAAGTTGTGTCCATCATCCAGCTTGGAAAATCGATACCCCCATAGCCTGATATAGTCAACTCCTCCAGATTTTGATGTGGTTGGAGGCCTTGGAGTACTTGCTTTTCAATTTCTTCTATTCCTGAGTTCTCAAAATGACTACGATCATGTATCCATCCTAGATAAAGATAAGTGAGATTGGGTTTGTTGATGAGATTAGCTCGTCGAACCTCAAGAACATCTTTTATATTCTGAAGGTGCTCAATTATTAGAAGTCCTCTAAGGTTTAAACTTTGCAACTCCCCTATGCCACTATGTGCAAAATCGTTGGTCCTGCCCACAATGAAACGATTTAACTGCTGAAGGCACCTCAATTGCCCCATCCTTGGGGGCATGTGAGTTAATTTAGGACAACCTCTAATGTCAAGATATCTGAGGTTGATTAAGTTCACCATATCTTTGGGTAACTCACAAAGAAGAAAACAACCTCTCAGTATCAAAGTTTGCAAGTAGTAGAGACTGGTAAATGATTCAGGTAACATATCAATTGAAGTACTGGAGAGGTTAAGGTACCTTATATGTTGCAAATTGCCTGGGGAAGTTAGTAAATTGTCCCCTTTTTGATGTGTGAAGTCTAGTGCTCTCAAAAATCTATAAGGTCTCACATCACAATGTTGTTGAGAGCTGTCATTTAACTTGATAAATGTACGTAGCATTTGAGCATTGGGTAAGGAGGAAACATGGAGCTTCAAAGAGACATGACGAACCCTTTGAGAAATATTTACCGAATTGCCATCTTCTAGAACGCAATATTCATTTTCCATTGCAGATTGTGCTAGATCATGCATGAGGTCATGAATCCTGAATGTTGTCACCTTATGTTCAGACACAAACACGCTAGATCTTAGTTGCTTCTTGACTATAGTCACATCTTGGAAAAATGACTTCATCACCAACTCATTGAAAATCTCTTCGCCTATGTCTTCCAAATCCATTCCTCCTTTGGAAGGAATGAAATCATTGGCCATCCATAACTTGATTAGTAATTCCTTCTTAATTTCATAGTCTTTTGGGAAAAGAGCACAAAAGGCAAAGCATTGCTTCAGATGTGGCTTTAGATGGTTATAGCTCAACCTCAAGACAGGTAATATTCCATGCTCATTTCCATCAGCTATGTTCCACATTTCACTATCTCTGACAAATGCCCATTGGCATTCAATTCTTTCAAAACACAAAAGGCTTGCAAGTGTTATCACTGCAAGCGGATTGCCCTTGCATTTCTGCACAATCTCTCTTCCAATTGGCACCAAGTTTGGATGCGCTTCTTCTTCTCTTAGATTACCGAATGCTCGTCGACTGAACAGAGACCAACAACCATCTGCTGACAAACACTTCAAAATGTGTGGCTGAATTGTGCTCATGATGCGCGCAACCCTTAAACTGCATGTGGTTACAACAATCCGACTTCCTCTTCCTCCACATATCAACAGATCTCTCATTCTATTCCACTTCTCAGGTTCTTCATTCCAAACATCATCCAACACGAGCAGAAACCTCTTCCCATGCAGTGCTCCTTGGAGGCGGTGCTGCAAATCCTCTACATCCCTAAGCTCACAGTCAAAACGAGTTACACGCTTAATGATTGTATTTCCAAGTTTTATAACGTCAAAATCATCCGAGACGCATATCCAGATTTTTGGATGAAAATGATTCTGAACCAGCTTATGGTGGAATACCAATTTAGCGAGTGTAGTCTTACCGAGGCCTCCCATGCCTACGATAGGAATAACTGAAATATGGTCATCTTCTCCACCATCACCTACTTGAGTTGACAACAACCAATTCACTATCTTCTCCTTTTCTTGCTCTCTTCCAAACACCTGAGATTCGTTCACGAGTGAGTGGGTCTCCCTTTGCTTCTGAAACTCAATCTCCAAGTTGGTCACTTTCTCCTTCAGCTGAAATGTATGACCCTCTGCTCTAATAGCTTCGAGTCTCTCACGGAGCTCTTTTACTTTCAAGGATTTTTCTGCACGATCTATAACTGGAGTGACAAGAGAAGTAACGACCTTGCGTACCTTGCTCGCCACGGTATCTCGAACTGGGATGCTGTTTTGGACCTCCACACTCCGACTTCGCTCCTTGATGGCATACTCTTCCAATAAGTCTTCCGCATCATAAGCAGAGTCTTTGAGCTTTACCAGCAATTTCATCAGCTCCGGATTCTTCAATGGGCTTTGTTCTGCTATTACAATGAAATCATGAATGTCCTTGAGAGAATCCCTAATCTTCTCCAGATCATTTTGAACACCGAAGAACAGTCCGACGCCATTTTGCAAGCAGGCCTTGCTCGTATCCAGTGCTAGCTGAACTATGTGGGAGATTGCCGTGTCTTTTACTAACTGTAGCGCCATGTTGTTTTCTTTCTTCTCTTGCCTGCCTGCCTGCCTGCCTGCCTCTTTTTCTTCCCTTTAACCCTACTCTTTAGAAAGACCAAAACAGCGCTACAGCAGGAGATAAAGAATTGTCAACGTCAGCCCAGGAATCTCTGACCTGATCGGGCCATTGTAAAATAATTAGGGAGCGGGTATGTATACTAAAATTGACTCAATCCATGCAGTGTTAAAAGAAATAATAAAAATAAAAAAAAATAAAAATTCTCAAAATACCTTTATCCGCTTCACTTCCTGCACTCCATGCCCCTTTCTCCCCCTCCCAGCATGTCTCCCCACTACAGGGAGAGTGGCAATGTCCATGCAACAGGGAGATGTTCGATCTCCCCACAGGAAGAGGGAGAGGAAGAAGGAGGGAGAGAGGAATCCCCCTTCACCGCAAGAGCTCGTCTTCTGCCAAAAGGGGAGGAGGGAGGGAGGGAGGGAGGGAGGGAGAAGTGTGTAAGGAGAGAAGGGTGGCGTATTTAGGGGATTTTTATTTTTTTATTTTTAAGGTTGTATAGATTGAGTCAAAATTGATGTACATCTAGCAGCTTCCAAACATCTGATGATCACATATGATAAAAGCTTATTAAATCAAACGGTTGAAACTCATCGAGGACATGGAGAAAAAACAAATCCCAATCGCAAAAAAACATAAACATAAGAAGATTTCATGAAAACAAAACCCCTAGCTGGGCACTTCACAGAATTGGTCACAAATAAATTCAGTGCACTAAATGATCTGGCTGATTTTATATAGAAAAATTTTTTTTTAAGGCATTGCTCCTTTTGGAGAAAAAGGAGGAAGAAAGAAGGGAAAAAAAAAAAGAAAGTAGCGATGAAAGCATCGCCGGTGTAAAAAGAAAGTGATGCTATCGTCACTTCTCCCCCCTTATAAATAAAATAAGTTTTCTATACGAAATCAGCCATACAAGATCCATTTTGTGCACTAAATTTATACAAGACCAATTTCCTGCCGTGTCTAATAACTACAGAGTTTTTTCATAAAATCTACTGAAAATAAATAAAGATGTCAAGAACTAGCTCAAGTGGGCTTGTATATCAGGGGGAATAAAAAGTTTCCCTTGGTATGCATTAGTGGAGGCATTTGTGATCCACACAAAAAGAGTCTAGGTCCTTCAATGGTACTTGTGCACTACACCACACCACGCAGCAAGATGTGTGCACGCTGACAGGATCTGGACTAATTATGGTTTGCCATTTTAATACAATTATACAAATAACCTACTCTCTCATTGGTTTAAACTCTGAAATCAAGTGTGTGTGAACATGGCAAATCATGATTAGTGTACTCAAACTCATGAGGCACCATGTGCCATAGAGGATCTAGATTCCACAAATAATTTCCATTTCAACAATACTCTTCTGTTGTAGCTCGTACATTTGGACGTACCTTGCTTTTGAAGAATTCTATCTGATTTCTTCCAAAACTCTCTTTGTTAACTTCTTAATAAAACGTATTTCAATATTACCCTGCGTAAACTCTCAGCTTATGATACAAAGGTGAGTCACATATGTATTGTAATTCCTAAAATGCAAGGCAACATTATAATTCCTAAAGGTGAATAGGTATGTGTTATAATTGTTAGTAGTGGGACTCATATTTACATTCACAAAAGATAGCCTAACTTTTAATCGCTGTAAACTGCTTATAAATAAATGCCTACTACCCTTATTTATGGTTACTCTTTAAAAATTTCAACCTTCTAGCTCAGACTAGCTACTACTCTAGATATTTCTAAAAAATTTCAATATTCTAACTATTTGGAAGTCATTCTCTCAAATCTCCATCAACCACATTACTCTACTCATCTCCACAATCTTCTAGAATACTCCATAAATCCAAATAATTACCATGACATCCTGTGTTTTTGCATACTTCTTACACAATCCTAGAGTCTGCCGAAGCATTTAAATCTTTTAAGCTCTCACGTGTGAATCTTGCCTCTTGCCAAAATAAAGTCCATGGGATAAAATATTATAGTATTTCAAAATTTTTTATTTTAACACAATATCATTGGAAAGTATTGTTAAAATAAAATAATTTTAAGTTATAAAGTAAAAATATAGTAATTGTAAAAATAATTTGAATTCTAACGGAAATAAAAGATGGTAGAACATCAATCAGCAGAGCTTGTAAAGATGCTAGTAGTACCATGCAGAAAAGACTCCAAATTCACAATTCCAAATACCTGATCAAACTCTCTTGTCTTATCTTTCCATGTTAATGCATTCTTCACGATTGATAAGTTCATAACAAAGCATAATTTTATCATTATTTCATGTTAATTCATGGACCTATTCATAATAAAATGCTTTGTTTTAATGAAATTCCTGTCCATAAAATATGGGCCCCATCCAAATGATCAGTACCATGGATTGATGGGTTAATTTTTAAAGGGATTAAACTTATTGGTTGTCGATGAAGGGGTTGGGATGATAAAATGTGGCCCATATTTTATAGGAATGCATACCCAAAGTAGGTGAAGAGATCCCCATGAGTCCTATCTCCAAGTTGGTCCCAAGTGGGCTCGACATTGAGGTGTGTATTTCAGCTAAAATGCACACCGTATGCACTGGATAACTACTCATATATATATAGATAGTATATATAGAGAGAGAGAAATGGTCTAATCAGATGGCGCGGCATATGAGCTAACTTTTTATAGCCTATCTGGAGTTATGCAAACTATAAACGGCATGAGGGACTAAAATATTAAGATGGAAACTAAGTATGTCCAAAAAATCAGCCTAATCCAATCATCCTAACTATCTTAGCTAGGATTGAATCATTTTACATATTGAATCCTTTAAAAGTTTAGTTTGTAAAATTATATTTTAATTATCATTATATTATGATTTATACATTAATATTTTTTAAAATTTTTTTAAAAAATTATAAATATCTCTATTTAAAATATAAATATAATCTATTTTTTTAAAATCACATAGGCCCTAATTTACTAGTCCTACTCTTAGGGCCCATTTGGATATAATATAATATTTTTAGAGCTAAATAATAGCAGAATCAAATGTTGTAAAATATAATAGTGCATTATTATAATATTATAGTACTATTGTTGTTTGGTATATTTTGAAGGATTTAATATATTTTAAAATTATTCGTTTGGTGTTGCTGAAAATTATAATATTTGCTAAAATAAAAATCATATGAGATATTTAAAGTCAAATATCAATGATAAATAAATTTTTATTACTTTTAGTCCAGGTTCATAAAAACTAAGAATCAAAGATGGCCAATTCAATTGCAGGAGTTCATCCTTTCTTTCGCAGAAAAGGAGGCGAAGCAGTTTTCTCCTCTGCAGGAGAAAATGAGTCAGCTTTTTGCCTCTTTCCGTGAACAACTCTATGAACCCAAGCCGGATTTCTCAAGCACGGGCAATGACTTTAACTTCTCTCTTTTCTCTTGGTTAGAGAGAAAGAGTGGATTCCTCTTTTTCAATCACGGGCAATGGCTTGCCGACTTCCTACAGCAACGGTTGTCCCGCTGGAACCAGATCACAGACATTGGAGATACGATCAAATCCGATCCCAAAGCAGCATCTTTCGGCAGCTTCTTCAGTGGATCCGGCGTCGAAATTGGCTGGATGACAGGCAGAGACCGGCAATCGGAGATAGCAGCCACCAACACCACCGCGGCGTGGGATGCACTCCATGTCGATTGGCACCGCCCGGGGGGAAGAGATCATAGTTGATTGGTGGGCCATGTTATTTCACGGCGAACGACCACTCGATACTTTCATTGGCATCCAGTGCCGTAGCCATAGCTGGAGATCCTACAGGCAGTACCCATCTCAGCCCTTGTCTCTCCTCTTGAGAGGTGTGTGGGAAGACAAAAAGAGCACCCACCAAGTTAAGTCTGCTGTTGTCTCTCATTCCAATTGGAATCCTCATGCCTACTCGCTTGTTGCAGAATCAAAGTTGTTTGACACAGGGCTACAGAGAAGATGACAATAGCCGTGGGAGTAAAAGAGGAAAAGAAGATGTTGTTAAATTGAACCACTGTGAATTACAACTTTCTTAAGAATATAAAAAGTTTGCATATTCTTATGCATCCAAACAGGATATTAGAATAGAAAGCGCAAAAAATAGAAAGTATACTAAAAATCCAAAAATGGAAAAAATACAAAGTCTACTATAAGCCCGGTTCTACTAGGTTTATAATATCCAACACTATAAATATCTACCAGGTTTATAATACCCAACACTATAAATAGGATCGAGACATAATAACAGGAGGCTAACCCTCTCTATAAATAGGATCGAGGGATAATAACAGTAGGCTAACCCTCTCACTTTAATCCCAAATCCCCATTCATCCATTCGTCAACAATGAAGCTTTTATTTCTTTCTAAATCGTAGCGCGTTGAATTAGAATTATGGGAACAACTTCTCCCTCCCTCCCACCACCACGGTGACAGTGCCAAGCTGGAGCAGGATCAAGATGAAGAAGCTATTCATGCTGCCAAGAAGCAGAAGCAGCAACATAAAGCAGAGCGCGAGTGGAAGGTGTTTGAGGAAGCCATCAAAGATCATCTTAGGTAAAACCTCCCTAACAAGAGGTGCGTCACAGATTCTCCTGAGCTAAAATTATAAACTCACCCTCCAACAAGATCAATAGATCAATTAAAGTCCCAGTTTAACCTCTTTTCGATTCTAACACATGTGGCACTCACAATTTCGCCAATTCAATATTGAAACCATCTTCCTATGGGTGTAGATTGCTTACAAATAAATGCCTATTAACCCTATTTATGTTTCTCTTTAAAATTTTCAACCTTCTAGCTACTCTAGAGATTTCTAAAAAATTTCAATATTCTAGCTATTTGTAGGCCATTCTCTCAAATCTCCATCAGCCACATTACTGTACTCGTCTCCACAATCTTCCGGATTACTCCAGAAATCCAAATAATTACCATGACATCCTGTTTCTGCATACTTCTTACACAATCCTAGAGTCTGCCGAATCATTTAAATCTTTTAAGATCTCCACATGTGAATCTTGCCTCTTGCCAAAATAATGTCCATGGGAGAAAATATTAAAGTATTTCAAAATTTTTTATTTTAACACAATATCATTGGAAAGTATTGTTAAAATAAAATAATTTTAAGTTATAAAGTAAAAATATAGTAATTGTAAAAATAATTTGAATTCTAACGGAAATAAAAGGAAAATAAAAGATGGTAGAACATCAATCAGCAGAGCATGTAAAGATGCTAGTGGTACCATGCAGAAGAGACTCCAAGTTCCAAATACCTTATCAAACTCTCTTGTCTTATCTCTCCATGTTAATGCATTCTTCACTATTGATAAGTTCATAAAAAAGCATAATTTTATCATTATTTCATGTTAATTTATGGACCTATTCATAATAAAATGCTTTGTTTTGATGAAATTCATGTCCATAAAATATAGGCCCCATCCGAATGATCTGTACCATTGGATTGATGGGTCAATTTTTAATGGGATTAAACTTATTGGCTATCGCTGAAGGGGTTGAGATGATAAAATGCGGCCCATATTTTATAGGAATGTCTGCCCAAGTAGATGAAGAGATCCCCATAGGTCCCATCCCCAAGTGGGTTCCCAGGTGGGGCTCGGCATTGAGGTGTGTATTAAAACTAAAATGCACACCATGTGCACTGGATAAATTATATATATTATATAGAGAGAGAGATGGCCTAGCGAGATGACGCGGTATATGAGTTATAGGAGACTCATATTTTACTCATAAGCGATATGAGATGGGGTATTACAATTAGGATCGTCTTAGTGAAAAAATCTACGAAGACCATGAGTGGACCTATCAATATCTGCCACTGCATCACATTACCGTTGGCAACCCTCTTACCTTGGATGTGGTAGTAGCCTCGTGTGCATGTGTATGGCAGGTTGCTCGCAGTGACATTGTGGTCTCTGGACATCCACTCAAAGTCACCCGGGGGTTAAACCAATAGAGGATTTGGACTCTTCTTAGATCCCTACAAGCAACACTTCACGAGACCTAAAGATTAGGCTTGAAGGATGTTAAGGTCAACCCAAACAACAACCATCTTCTGCCATAATCTGGCATTACTGTGCAATACGGATCATTTGTGGACCCAACGCCGCACTCCAGCTGGTGCCCAAAAACTAAAAATATATTAAATTTGGAACTTTATTAAATACTATAAAAATCTAAAAATGAAAATTTATTATTTTATAATAAAAATAAAAAAACTAAAAGTCTTTTTAAAAAGATAGATATCACACTCACAATAATGTGAAGGAGCCTAAAAATTGCAGAAGAGTGGAAAAGACATTTAAAAAAGGAAGGTGAATGAAGATTTATGATAGTAGACCAGCTTAGGATTTTGTGCATGATAAGTAAATTGGAAAAAAATATCAAATTTATGAGAGACTTTTGGAGAAGAATATCTGAATTTGAAATTCAAATTGGAAATAAAGTTTTGAATGGAGCTAAGGAAAGCTTTATTCATAGTTAGAGGCAGACCTAGGTACAACTATGTTGCTAGGGGTGGGGGGAGGTGAACCTTGATCCGTTTTTAAATCCATTAAAAAAATTCAGCTCATGTTTTGAAAACTCACATATAAAGATTCTACGTCCATCCTCAAAACCCGCTTGAAAATTGTAGGTTTGTTCCCAAAATCCAATTGCATGTTTCGGTCTACACACTTTAAACGAAAATATTGGGTCCCAATTGTTTATAGTTAGAGTTTCATATGTGAGCCCCACTAATGGACTCGTGGTATGATATAACGTGCAGATAATGATTCACCTTTCGTGACCTCTGATCACTAATCCAACTTCTTAATCTTTGTCTTAACATCATAGGTTCCAACAAAATGCCATATGCCACGTAAATTAAATTAAACGAAACAATAAGCGTGGTCCTTCCACCTACAGAGCATGTTGAAACAGTAAGTTGGTCAGGAGTATATTGATCAAGCACAATTTCAACAGGTTGTGTTGTAGTATATCATTAAAGTGTGGCTTTTTTTCCGTACTGTAGTATATCTTTTATTCTAATCGTTCTACCACAAATAAATTTAACGAGCAATGCAAAATAAATCAATAAAGTGGGTATTCAATCTCCCACAAGGATGAGCCAAGATATGAATTCAAAATTATTAATATGAGGGATACCACGCACATCAAAGCTCCAATATTCATAATTTCATTGCTTTAAGCCCTAAGAATTTGATATATCCGAGAAAAATAATGAATCCCAAAAATATTAGAAAATAACAATAAATTAACAATAAAAGAAGAAATTTGTTATATGAAAGCAAAAAGGAACTCAGTATACTCACCCAAATAAATAAATAATACCTAAACTATCCTCACCCTCTTCTTTCCCCCACTCAACTTCCCTACCTCCCCCTCCTCTCTCCTCCGCTTTCCCACCTCTCCTCCAACGATGACGACTAGCTCTGGTGGAGGGAGCCGCAGGATCTCCCTTCCCTCCCCCTTCCTCTTCCTATCCCTCTTCCTTTCTCTCCTTTTCCCTCCTCTCTCTTTTCCTCTCACTCCTTCTCCCTCTTCCTTTTTGTCTTTCTCCCTCCCCTCCTTCTTTCTTTCCTCTTCTCTCCTCCCCCTCTTCCTCTCCTCTTCTTATTCTATTTATGACCTGTTCGGCCCTGCAAGACCAAACATCAGACTTTTATTCGGCTTTGCAGAGCCGAACAAAAAGAGAATGTTACGCCAAGACTAGCCGAACAGGTGGGGGCGCCATGAAAGGGGCCAATGGGGGAGTTGAATCTCCCTATTGCAGGGAGACCTCAATCTCACTATAGTAGGGAGATCGAATAGACAGGGAAAAGAGGGAGAGAAAGAAGGGGGGGGGGGGGGGGGGGGGGGGGGGGGAAGAGGAAGAGGAAGAGGAAGGGAGATCCGGCCCCTGCCAGAGCAGCCGATCGTGGCTGGGAGGTGGGGAAGGAGAGGAGAGAGCAAGGAAATGTGTGTGGAGAAAGAGAGGGTGGGGATAGTTTAGGCGTTAATATTTTATTATTATTATTATTTACGAGTATACTAAGACCCTTTTTTGCTTTTATATAGCAAATCTCATAAAGAAAAGCACACCTTTCAATGAACTTGACCATGCATATAATTAAGTCAAAGAATCAGAATTTTTCACACTTTGCAACAAATGAAGTGGAGCCCCTTGGACATCCACCTTAGGATTCACGCCCAAGGTGGTATGGGTCATCTTCTCGTCAATTTCTCATCAATCCTTGATTCTTTTCTTGCCCAATTTCTCACTGTAATTTCTCCTCAAAGTGGGTTCCATGAATCTGATTTCCCTAGACAAAATTAAAATAAAATTCAGAAATCATCATTTTATGTAGAAAAGAATAATGAACTGCATGAGACCTAATTCAACCGTATGAAGGTATATGAGTATACCACGTTCATCGATTTTTTTCGTGCTCTACATAATGGTGCAAAGAAAACTCATCATTTTATGTGTGAATTGTGAGTTATAATTGAGGATCGTAGGACAATGCAAAAACGATAATTTAATGAAAACATGCATTTTTCTTAATCTCTAAATGATTTTGACTTAAATTCAACATTGAATGTACAAATGCATGAAATTATGAAATTCGATGAAATCAATGCAATTTATCCTAAATAAGTCTATAAATCTACATGACATTTAATGAAAATTTCCAATTTCTTGGACTTATCACAAGTTGAATGGCCCCGCCAGGCACAACGTCTAGGCTTGGGACAGGTTGGAGAGTGGCTTTGACCTTTAGTGCTCTTGAAATGTTTGATTTAAAAAAATTAAACAAAATATTTAAAATTTCTATTTTGTGCAATCACAACTAATTCAAATAATTGAAATATCTCCACTTCTATATATGCATATAATTGTGTGAGGCATGTGAGTATGTACGGGAGGGGGGAAAAATGAAAAAAGGAAGGATTATTGAAGAAGTTAAAGAGAAAAAATTTAGCCCATGTGGCTTTATTGTAATTTTAGAGAATTTGTGTATGGGGAATTTATAAATTCTTAGAGATAGTAGCTTTCCTCGATGTTCCTTTGTACTTGAGCATACATAAATTCCACAAAAAATTAAAGGGGTTTGAATTTCAAAATTAGGCTATGTATTTTGACACCTTTATATGAGGTGGATGTTGGAAAATGGAGATCCCGATGGGGCCTATATAGGCATGATGATGGGCTGGGTCAGCCCAGGTCCGATCTTGGCCCAGCCTAATTTGTTCTGGGCTTAAATAATCATATTTAATGTTCGGGCTGGTCTTAGATTATGCAATAGAAAGCCCAACCCCATCCGGCCTAGCCCGAATCATGAGTGCTTTAATTCAATAATTAATTTGTCCAAACAATTTCTAGAATGCCCAAAAGGGAATAACAAGCCCGTCTAGGCTCGGTTTGATTGACTAAATGGAAAGGCTCATTCTTGACACTAATGGCCTATCTTCAGCGGCCTAAGTGAACACACCCAGGCCCACTTTCCCTTCTTGCCTGAAAACAAATGAACACATAGTAAATAAAGACAAATATATCAATCATCTAATAAGAAATAGGTAATCGGTAGACCTGCCAACTAAAACTCTTCATATCATAAAACTAAATAGGATTTAATTCTGAAAATCAAACAAAATATTTGAAATTTCTATTTGGTGCAAATACAACTGATCCAAATAGGTGGTGCCCATTGTAGATGTAGGAAATTCTTCGAGAGGGCTCTATGTAAAAAAAAATACTGGGAGGGACAAATATGAAAAAGGAGGTTTATTAATTTTCAAATTTTGCACGGGCATTTATGATGTTTTAACTTTGGATGGTTACGGTCCCAAACCCCTTGTACCTGGGTTTGCACTGTTAGGGTTGAAAAAGGGTCGGTTTCAATTTGGGTTCATGATTCAGAACTAAAACTACTAATGTAAAGATGGATTAACTGATTTGGAAAATGTGCAAAAAAAGCGAGTAGAGCCCACCTTGGGCCCCGCCAACTATGTCCAAGGTGGGGTATTGAAAGATCGAGGCTGGAGTACCCTATTTATGTAATTTTAAGTCAATCCCATCATCCCCACCCATAAATCTACGGGCCCCGAGTTCAATAGTTTCATAAACCCTTTTTTTTTTTCAATTAATCCACACTAGTGTCGCTCTAAACCCCAATGGGTCCACGTTAGCGTTTCCGCGCAAGAGCGAGAAGAATCAAGTCTCTAGAAGTCCTATTTCTTGTTATTTGGAAATATAACCGTCAACGTTACCGCTAAGAGCAACGTTAATCCTATTTGAATTAAGAAGTCTCCGAAATCCTATTTGGAAAGTATTCGTTACAGTTTCGCCGAAGTCCAATTGGAAAGTATCCATCTTGTTCTTGTTTCTTGTTTCTTTTTTCTCGTTCGTTCTCCTTCAATTAACGAGTCTCCAAAGTCCTATTTCTCCTCTGTTATTGGAATGGAAAAGTAGTCCTTACAGCACTTTTATCAGTGTTATTTAGAAAGCTCCTTCTTCTTGTTTCTTGTTTCTTCTTTCTGGTTCGTTCTTCTTCAAGAAAAACTCATGGCGAGCTCCAATCAGCAGCACTGGAACCACATTGATCAGGGCTTTACACTCGATATTACAACAGATGGGATTTTGGGAAAGCCAGGAGAAGATGAAGAAAAGGACGCGAAACTATCGCTTTAGTTGAATGAGAGAAAAACCTTGCTGGTCTGTTCTACGGATGGAGATAACGTACTTTGTGTTGGATCAAAGAGACATTTCCGGCCCACGGAAGCATTTCACCACACGCATCTCTGATCTGTACTTCCCAGAGAGGTTCGACTCTTTTCTTGCCTCAACAATTTCTGAAATTGGTATTTCAAATCTGCTGGTTGCTCATCAGATGAGGATGCATTTTTCATCTTCTGTGAATGAGGAGCTCGTGAATCGGCTCGAAAACCGGCCACGGAAGGTCCAAAACAAGAAACAGCCCCCAAAAAAATCAGAAACCAGCACAATACTTATGTTAAGACCAGAGTAGCTTGTAGGAACTGACCGTTCGCAAATTAGACTCTTGGTTAGAGAATTAGATGCAAAAACCTAAGATTTCTAACAGTTAAGCTCGAAAACCAGCCGGAGGTTCAAAATGAAAAGCAGCCCCTGGAGAAATTAGAAGCTTCCACGAGCACTTCACTTGAGGCTAAAGTAACTTGTAGGAACTGATAGTTCACAAATCAGACTTTTGGTTAAAGAATTAGAAGCAAAAACCTAGGACTTCCAACACGTGGAGTCGAAAACCAGCCGCTTGAGGTCCATAATGGGAAATGGCCCCTGCAAAAATAAAAAACCAGCACAAGCACTTCATTCAAGGCTAGAGTAACTTGTAGAAACTGATGGTTTATAAATCGAACTCTCAGTTAGAGAATTAGATGCAAAAACCTAGGATTTCCAACACTAAGGTTCAAAAACCGGCTGCCGAAAGTCAAAAACGGGAAATGGCCATGAGACAATCCTAAAACTAGTACAAGTACCTCGCTCGAGGCCAAAAAAACTTATAAGAGCTAACAGCTCGTGAATCAGACTACTAGTTAGAGAATTAGGTGTAAAAACCTAGGTTTTTCAACACTTAAGCTCGAAATAGGCCACCGGAGGTCGATAATGGGAAATGGTCCCAAAAAAATTGAAAATAGATATGAGCACCTCATTCGAGGCCAAATTAACTTGTAGGAATTGATAGTTCTCAAATTGGACTCTTAGTTAGAGAATTAGATGTAAAAACCTAAGTTTTTCAACCTTAGGCTCGAAAACAGGCCACCGGAGGTTGAAAATGGAAAACAGTCCCCGAAAAAATGGAAACTGGAAGGAGTACCTCGTTTGAGGCCAAAGTAACGTGTAGTCACTAACGGTTCATGAATCGGACTACCAGTTAACGAATTAGATCTAAAAACATTGGAGTCTCCACACTTAGACTCGAAAATAGGAAGCCGGAGGTTGCAAACAAGAAACAGCCACCGGACGGCCCTGAGATTAGCACGAGTACCTCGCTCGAGGCCAGAATAAGTTGTAGGAGCTAATGGTTAGCAAATCGAATTCCCGGTTAAAGAATTAGATACAAAAACCTAGGATTTTCAACACTTAGGCTCCAAAACCAGTCGTTGGAGGTCCAAAATGGAAAATTGCCCCTGTAAAAATTGAAAACTGCCATGAACTCCTCGCTTGAGGCCAAATTAACTTGTAGGAATTAATGGCTCGCGAATTGGACTCCTGGTTAGACAATTAGACAAAAAAACCTAGGTTTTTCAACACTTTGGCTAAAAAATAGGCTACCCGAGGTTGAAAATAGGAAACGGCTTTAAAAAAATTAAAAACCAGCAGGAGTACCTCGTTTAATACTAAAGTAACTTGTAAGAATTGATAGTTCGTGAATCGGACTCCCGGTTAACTAATTAGACATAAAAACATTGGATTCTCAACACTTAGGCTCGAAAATAGGCCACCAGAGGTCAAAAACAGGAAACGGCCACCGAACGGCCCGGAAACTAATACGAGTACCTCACTCAAAACCAATGTAACTTCTAGGAATTGACGGCTCATGAATCAAGCTCCTAGTTAATTAATTAGATGCAAAAATATAAGATTCTTAACACTTAAGCTGGAAAAGAGGCCGCCGAAAAACCTAGGAAAATATTCTATATATATACATTTTTATTTTACATTTGTTATTTAATTCATTAAAAAGATTCTAATGTTATTCTTGGCATTTCAGATTGATGGACGCTTTGGGGTCGGTTGCATACTTGTGGGGCTATTCTGTTTTCTTTTTAGTTTATTTATATTTGTATATCAAACATTTATATGAAGCTGTATCATTGATTGTAATATTTATTATTTGAGATGAATAACTTGATAAAAAAAAGCAATGGTTGTTTGTTTATTAAGCAATTCTTGTATGTATGCATTTGTTATGTTAGATACAGGGATATGAACAGGTTTATGTTTCATATAGGTGTATGAACAAGTTTGCAAGAAAATTATATTGTAAAAATAAATAATATTTTTTATATGAAAATGTTTTACATTTTTTAAATTTATAAATATTTCTACTGATATTTTTAAAAACGTTAGTAATGATTTATTGTACTTTTTAAAATTATAAATATTTTTACCAACATTTTTTAACATCAGGAAAAACTGAATTGAAAATTTTTCAAAAAGAAAAAATGAGTTTACTCATGTTTTTTTTTCGTTGGTAAAAGTAAAACCACAATTTATGAAAATGATATGCATTTACCAATGTTTTTTAACATCGGTAAAAGTAAATTGAAAATTTTAAAAGAGGAGAAATGATTTTACCGACTTAAAAAAAATATCTGTAAAAGTTAAATAAAAATTTTAAAAAATGAAATGAATTTACCAAAGTTTTGTAACATTCGTAAAATTAAATTCAAAATTTTAAATGATTTACCGACATAAAAAAAAACGTCGGTAAAAGTAAAATGAAAATTAAAAAAATAAAATGAATTTACCAATGCGTTTTAATGTCAATAAAATTAAATTCAAAATTTTTAAAAAAGGGATAAATGATTTACAGACGTGAAAAAAACGCCAGTAAAAGTAAAAAAAAGTTTTTTTAAAAACTAAAATGAATTTACCAATGTTTTTTAACGTGGTAAAATTAAATTCGAAATTTTAAAGAAAGGGATAAATGATTTACTGACTTTGAAAAACGTCGGTAAAAGTAAAATGTAAAATCTTCTAAAAAATAAATTGAGTTTACTGACGTTAAAAAACGGCGGCAAATTAGAAATTATTGTCGATGAAGACATAATTTTGGCCGATAGAATTTAATTCCGTCGGTAAAATCTTTTGTCAACTTTATTTTACCGACGATTGGCCGACGCAAATATTTTCGTCGGTAAAGATGTATACCGACGTTTTGATCTCATTTGGCAACAAAAATATTTGTAGCTAAAAATGTAAATTGTTGTAGTGTCTTCTCAATCATTAATGTACTCAAGCGGCCTAAAGATTAGTGGTTTTTTAGTTACCTTTTTTTAATTAACGTTAATCTAACAATTAACATAAAATAGAAGAACATCAAATTAGGGTATTTTCAATTCACATAGCACTGATATTGTTCATGAGAAGAAGTGATTTTACATATTAGTTCTTTACAAACTATTTTTCAATGTACCCAAAATGCACCTTTTAATTTTTTTTCTGACTTTCTTTTAGTAAATATAATAGTAATTAGATATAGGAAAATATTTACCTACAAGAAACGTTATATGCAGTCTAGCTTTGTGGGGGTCCACTTTGGCATACCTTTGATCAGTGTTGAATCATTTATAATTTCATCCCCCTAAGATATGACACTAGACCCAATTCTACTATCATCAAACTTTATTCATCGTTAGATTGAATCTCTAAAAAATCTATAGTTAAAATACCACTAAACTTTATGCCATTTAAATCAAGGGCTAAAAATGATCTAATAATACTCATTTTTTGTTGACCCTTATCCATATGGAGACTTTTTCATGCACCTCACACCTATTAATTAGTAGGCACCTAAGTGGGCCCCATGTGCTGACGACATATATAAATCTCGGAGGAGAACATTATCCATTAGATATTACATATTTCTAATGAAGAAATATTGGTCAGCCCAGAAAGAGGTATAAAATATATGCTATAATGAAAATAAAAAAATAATATTCTATAATAAAAAAATAGGATACCAAGTTCTCATTTAAGACCAACAGTGTCACGTTTCTGATTACTAGAACATTTAGTTTCCTTAATTTTCTAAGAATATTAATTTAAATTTGAATTTAGGTTATACAATGGGTTGTACTAGATACAATGGAATAGGAAAGCTTATGCTCTTTCAAAGGCCAAAACATCAAAATTTAAAGCTATAAGGGACATATGTTGCCTGTTGCAGCATGCAATTTAAATAACCCAAAAATAGTTAAAATTCTAAGTTAAATATCAAGTATGGGGAACATACAACCTATGTCCCTTATAGGCTTGAGTTTAAAATAAATTTCAAGCATTGGGATTAATCTTATTAGGTCAAGGACCTCTTGGATACTCACCTTACAAAAAAAAAGGTACGGGGAGAAATAATAAAGCATAACGAATTTTTCTTTTTTTAATTTTTTGTTAAAGACATATGCACAATATCATGGGAGGGGATACTCTGATTGGCATTTTCAATAGCAAAAATTAGTTCGATTCAAGTCTTGGTCGAAGTTCGACACAGACCCTACATTCTAAATTTTAACCCTCTTGAATAAAGATATAGGAGGCCGAGGGCTGATACTATTAAATTTGCAAACTCGAATAAAGCTTGAGCCCATGTGATATTTTTTTATTATTTAATTGGTAATCATACTTTTTAAATGTGCAAATATTTAATCATCAATCACTTAATATTCATTTAAAATGTGCAACATAATTTGCGTTACTTAATCACTTAATTAATGTGCAACAGTTTTTTGTTATTTAATAGCTTATTTTTTTTCTTTTTTTTCCTCATCACTCATAATGAACTAATGATTTCGAGTTGTTTAGACAATAAGATGCCGGCCAATTATTAGTCTTTAAAATGACATGTGACCTTACTTCATGAATTAGAATACATGGAGTCCACCTGAATTATATCAAATGTGACCTCCATCTTTAGAAATTATAGATTGAGACAAACCTTATGAGATTACATGAGGTCCATGTTTATAGGAACTGCAACATGACAACCTTTTGTAAACATGAATTTGGGTCCCACCAAAGACAAACATGTATCCACCTTCACGAATTATAATGTGATCACATTATTATTATTATTATATATTATAATATACCCCTTTCGTGAAAGGGCGACACATGGCGCAGGAAAGCGACACGTGGCACACTCTGATTAAAGTCATGAAATCTATATATATCTTATCCACTCTTTTTCCTATATATTTTCCTAAAATCTCTCTCTAAATAATCCATCGTATCAAATTAATCTAGAATGAAATTTGCAAGCAAGTTGTATCTCTCATGTAGTGGAATCTCATTGAAAATCACTATGTGAGAGGTGGGACATGGATCTGCACATTATTATATGACATGGCATTAGTCCGCCCTTCACAAATGGAACCAAGATTATCAGCTAAGGAGATTAGATCATGCGCTTTTACACATGAGTGGGACCCAGTTTATAGATCAAGTGCGCATGTTTGGGCTTCCGTAAAATCGTTTACATAGAATTTGATCATGCACTTTTATAAGTAGTGGGTCTCAATTATGAGCCTGTCCTTCCTTGGGTATTTATAAGGTGGACCCAGCTCACATTTGTATGCATCTAAATTTTTATTTCAAAATTAAACAGGATCTTAGGGGTTTTTTTCCCTCTAATTTCTATTACAAACTTCAATAACTACTAATATCAATTTTGCATACTCAGTTGCCCACATATGATTGATTATGTAAAAAAACAAATAATGTAACATCTAATTGAAATGGGCCCACTATTAGATTGATTCTGTTTGAAACAATTTGCATCTTGAAAAATGAATATAATGCTTAAAAGATTCCTACATATAATATACATACACTTATATATATATATATGTGTGTGTGTGTGTGTTTATACAAGTTTAATTTCACAAGGTACCACTTCATTATGGAATAACACTTGGCCAAAATCCTATACCAGAGGATTTCAATTGCTGAGGTGGGCCCATTATTAGAAGATTTGTTGGGAGGAGAGAGAAAGAGAGAGAGAGAGAAAAAAAGATGACATATGAAAAGAGAGTAAAAGCCTATTATAATTGGATCTGACATTTGTCTCAAACAATCGAAATTTTCCACCCAAACCCATAATAGATTAATTAACATTCTCTTAATGATGAACTTCTTGATCGATCAAGGGATATAACCACAAAAACTTTGTATCGAGACATTGTAAAGGTGCGCCTCAGTGTGCAATGCGGACGCGATCATTGAGACATGTAATTTTTATGTTTGCTCATTACCACATCTTATAATTATAGCAATTTTATAGTTTTTAAAACAGAGATGGTGCACAAGTATAAACTTCTCAATTATTTGTAACCATGCATATGATTGTGTACTTTATGGTGCACAAAGTAATAATGATAGTAATGTGTTCTTATTTAATTCCTTTCTAAAAATTCTTTACACATGGATAAGATAATAATCCTAATCCTCTCTACAACTTTTAGAACCCAATCCAAAAATGAATTTTTAATATAGTTTTTAATTAATTTAAGCTTTCTTTAAAATTTTTGAATTCTTTTAATCGTTTTCTCTTTCTAAGTTTCATATATTTATTGTTTTTTTATTTTGGTAGGCATTTTATTTCCTCTTTAATCCTCATCATAAATTTTGATTTTCCTAAAAATTCTCAAAGCAATCCCTTTCATGTAATCTCAGCATAATCTACAATCCATATCCTTCTCATAGATAATCTCAAATTATCAAAGAATCCTTAAAATATAAACTTCCTATTTTAATTGATATATGTATATAAATATATACAGTAATTCATATATGAAATGGGTCATTAGGTCGGAAAGGTGGAGTCCACAATTTGGATTCTAATCCAAATCGAACATTTATTTAAAAGGAGTTGGATTCTTCTGAGCCACAATGTGGTTGGTCAACCTTACTTGACCCAGATGACATTACAATACTTTTTTTGGACATTCATTTTGGGTTGCTGTGTGTGGGAAAGTGGAATTTAGGTTGGATATCAAGGTGGGGGAAATTAGAATTTGAGTATGATGGGCTAAATTGGGCCATAGGTTGGCATGAGTATGATGAATTCATATGAACTTGGGAAGCCATGAATGGACTGGATATGGTGAATTAGGTAGGACTAAGTTTGATATGACATGCTATTTGGGGATCGATCCCACACTACTTTCCTCTCAATTTTAACTTTGTGAGTGGGCTTCATTGATATGGTACATGTGATGCCACAATATATGTGCCAAATATGTAAATCAATAAGTTAATTATAGGCCCCATTTAGATGAAATAGCCATTATATTATCTGGATTAGGCAATTATAACCATTGGATTTTGACTATCTGGGCCCCGCTTGAGTAAGTTAATGCTCAAGCCTTAAAATTGATAGATCTTCCATATATTAATCACTTAAAATAACACTACCAGGAGGCAAGATTTCTAAAATATCTCTCATTCTAAATCATGTCCCTTAAAATCCGGAACAACCAATAATTTGGATTAGCCCTAGCATAACAATTTTAAATTTGGATTAATACTCTCACTCAATTTTAAATTTTACATAACTTAATCAATCTTTATCTCAACTTAATCAATCTTTATCTCTTATCCTAAAATCTTTCAATTTTATATATAACACCTCTTGTGGTTAGATTAATACAACCTTTGGAAGGTGGACAATTATATTCATTTTTATTTTGACTCCGCTTGCCATAAATGGGTGGGTGTTGAAATTCAATTTTTTCATATAACAATGGGAGGAGGAAAAAAAAAAATGGAGAACGACTAGTTCATTAGCTTATATGTTTTATATAAGAATATGAAGTATGGTATATGCATAGAGACACCATCAAACAACTCACCACCGAGAGTAAGTATAGTTCTGTTCTCTTTAAACACCAAAAGTTTTGATGGTTTATATATATATATATATTTGTTTTAAATATTAAGAAGATAGTTATGCTATTTTTTCTTGTTAATTATTTAATTTCTCTTTTCTCTCTATATCTCTCGATGCCATGATCATTACATTTTTATAGATATAAGTTTTAATATACTAATACATATTAACTAAGTGTGTCTTTCATGTTAGAATGTCCATGGTAATAAAATGGTATTTTATACTTAGTATAGGACAAATACAATTTTTTCTTATCAATGTAGAGATTGAAAGTGTATCCCATATTTTAATGTCCACCACTCAAATGGAGATCATCTTAGGTTTTATTACATTTAGTCCAAATTTCTCTTTCTATTTTTATTTCTTTTTCTTTCTTTGAGTTATGTACAAATGAATAAGTGAGAAGCCTAAATGTTGTGATAATCTTTATTACCGGCTTCTTTTCACCTAATTCAAAATTTTCATAGTGATAAGATTGGTTGAACTGATGATTCTTTGCATAGTGGAGTATTCCATCTAATTTATATTACCATATAATATTTTTTTCTCTTGACTTAATTTTACAGATTAAAAGAAAAATTATTTTTTATTAATATTCTAATGAAATTCTATAAGTACATTATTTTCAATTTTATTTAGTTTTACTAATATGATATTTACTTTTTAAAAGTGCACTAAAATATTTAAGATTATGATTGTGAAATGAATTTAATGTTAATATTAAATTAAAAATCATTTAAATATTTTATAAATATTCCTATTTACAAATAATATAATTATTAAAAGAGGCCCACGCCCTGAAGCGCTAGTTATTATATATATTATAGCAATACCTTCTTTAGCGAGAAAGCGACACATGGCGCAATCTTTTCGAGGGAGAGCGATACATGGCGTAGTCTTTTCGTGGGAGAGTGACACGTGGCGCTTCACTCTCTCTTCCTAGAATCTCTCATTCAACTTGGATTTGTACAACCGGCCTCAAATATCTCCCTAACTTCTCTCTCATTATCTACAACTTCTCCCAAATGATCTTTCTCTTATCTCTAAGAATCCTTCTCCAAACTGATCTCTCTGCTATCTCTTAAAACACTTCTCTTCCTCTACAACTTCTCCCAACCCGATCTATCATTCCCTCTACCATTAAATAAATTGATCTGTCATCACTTTCTCTACAAGCCGCCAATAAATAACTCAACCTATCATCACTCCCTCTGCCTTACCGATTCCCTCAGTGGTATAGCAAATTACAATGACTCCTACCATGATAGCCAACACATTCACTCCATTTGTTGGTTGCATGTTTTTTTTTCTAGGATTTCAAAAGGTTCTCAATATCAGGTCATGTGTTCCCCTGTGCACACATGGGAATCCTATTGATGTTTGATTTTTTTTTTCATTATAGTATTCATTGACTAATGCTTCAATTATGTTATTTCTTTGTTCAAGGGGTTTCATCTTATGTGGGTTTATTCCAAATGTATGGATGTATTTGCATTATCATATACTTTAATTCATTGAATATTTTTATTCTCATTGTTGCCATGGATCAATGTTTATGACACATTTTTCCAGTAGATATCTAATATTTGTCAAATCATAATGTTTTTTTTTTCTTAGCTTTTTTGTGAATTAAGTGAAACCAAAATATCTACCAACCTGACTAAAACCTGCAAATAGCCAATTGAACCCAAACCTAACAGGTTGACCACTTTAACTTCTATATGTTGGTTCCAGGTTGACAATTTCAATCCTAAAAATAAATTGTCTATGTTCATAATTGATGCTATACATATTTTTCACAATGTTCAATCTTCTCAACCTGATTGGAACCTACAAATAGCCAACTGAACCCAAACCTAATCTATTTGGGTTAACCACTTTAACTTCTATATGTTGGTTTTAGGTTGACAATTTCAACCCAGTCAATAAATTGTTTATGTTTACAATTGATGCTCTACATATTTTTCATAATGATGAATTTGACCTAAGCCTAACCCAATGCATTATGTGTCATGGGACTTTTAAGCATATGGGCACCCTAATAAATTTAATATACTTGGTATGGACACATACTTTTCATAGAAAGGTCTAACTAGATAGCCGGGTACCACACCTGAGAAAGGTCAAGATCCAACCATTGGCCTTCACGAAAGTTGGGCCGACTCTAAAAATAGATGAAGTTTGAAATTAGAAAAGGTGGTTGTTCTCTCACATTTTTTTCTAGCAACAGAGCTTTGGTAGTTAAACCCCATCTGATGATTTGGGCACAATTGAAATTAACCCCTTTTTATTAATATTTATATAATTTATTTGTCATTCTTATTTACAAAGAATTTATTAATTTTTTATTCTTTTCTTTCATTTCACTTTGTCCTTTTTGCTCTAATTATATTTTTTAATTATTATTATTTTTATTTTAATTTCTTATTAATAACAACATTGCACATTATTATTTTCCATAGAGATATCTTTTTTTACCATAAAGTTTAAGGTCTTTTCAATCTTATTTTCTTTTTAATTTCCTAAACATAAGAATAATACATTCCTTTTTCCAGTTTTCACTGTTATATTAATTTATAAATATCTATTGTAGCCCAAGCTCAGCGCATGTCATAAGTTTCTATTTTCCTAAAAAAATCTCAAATCAATCCCTTCCATGTAATCTTACTATTATCTACAACTGATATCCTTATCATTTACAATCTTAAATTATCAAGACTTTAGAATCCTTAAAATCTAAACTTCCTATTTTAATTCACATATGTATATGTGCTCATTTATAGATAAATTAATACAGAGACAACGAAGATTGGGTGAGATGTGAAAATGAAATTGAATTCATTAATTGTCTAATTCTAGCATATGGCTTAAGAAAAATAGGTCGAATAAAGGTATGCCCCATATTGATTAAATTAGATAGTTATAGTCAACACTTACAACTCTAGCCCAAAACCCAGCCCTGGATAAAACTTTAATTGCCAAGCCCAAACCCGAGTCATATTAGTTATTATATGCCATTTATCTAATATGTACATTATATATATACTTTATGTCATACTATGTGTCTATGATATTATCAGAAAATTATCCACTTATATCTACAAATGACAATGTATGTTTGTAATTCAATAACCCGATCCTTGACTCATAGCCAAAGTGGGCCAGATGTTGAAGCAAGTGGGGCCCATAAGGTGAGATGAGTTTGATCATTATTCAACCTTTGTTGGTTTCAGTGTAGGTATCCAATTAGTTATAGATACATGTAATACCAATTTAAGTGTTGAATGGGCAATTGAAGATCAAAACTGCAATGCAAACATGAGTAATTGGATGCAAGAAGGTTCGCTTGGGTTTGATCTCACTATTCTTCAATTCTTTTTCTTTTCTTTTAAATTCTCTAATTCTTAACTTCTTTCCAATATATATCCATGCAACTTAGATTTTAATTTTGTTTTGAAATAACTTTTCATCACATGTGGCTATATTAAAAACATAAAAGAAGTGGGAATATTGTAGAAAAAATTATGATACCACTACTATTGAATAAGAATAGAAAGTACCAATCTCCATATGTTGTTTTACATAAAATGAAAATATAAAAATCAACGTATTTCTGTTATTGCATATACTATACTAATACATGATTGCAGAGACCTACATACTAACAAGAGGCTAGGCCTATCGTGCTTAAGAATACAAAAGATTCTTCTCCTCAATTTATACAAGGACATCAACTAATTATAAAGAATGTTGTCACCCTTCTCATCATGGTTGATGATGATGTTATCAGTAGCTATGTATCTTTGAAGTGAGCCCATGATAAAGTGGAAGATGTTTACTAATTTTTTTTAATTGGTTAGGATGTTTGTTTCTATGTAAGAGATTTCTTAGTGTCTCTCATTTGGACCGGATCGGGCTTAGGCTTTTTACTACTAAATCTCAGCCCAATTCAAAGTTTATATTCAGGCCCCGCTCAACTAAGTTATTGCTCAAGCTCTAAAATTGTTAGATCTTTCCTAAATTAATCACTTAGAATGACATTACCAAGAGACAAATTTCTAAAATCTCTCTCATTCTAAAACATGTCCCTTCAAACCCAGAACAACCAATAATTTGGATTAGCCTTAGCATAACAATTTAAATATGGATTAATACTCTCACTCAATTTGAAATTTTACAAAAACTAATCAATCTTTATCTTTTATCTTAAAATCTTTCAGTTTTATATACAACATCTCTTATGGTTAGATTGATAGAACCTTTGGAAGGTAGATAATCATGTTCATTTCTATTTTGACTCTACTCGCCATGAATGGGTAGATGTTGAAATTTAATTTTTCCATATAACAATGGGAGGAGGAAAAAAAAAAACAAAAAACGACCGGTTCATTGGCCGATAGGTTTTATATGAGAATATGAAGAATGGTATATGCTTGGAGATACCATCAATTAAACAACTCACCACTGAGAGTAAGTGTAGTTCTACTCTCTTTAAACACTAAAAGTTCTGATGGTTTATATATATATATTTTAAATATTAAGAAGATAGTTATGCTATTTTTTTCCTATCAATTATTTAATTTCTCTTTTCTCTCTATCATTCGAGGCCATGATCATTACATTTTTTATAGTATCAATTTTAATATGCAAATACATATTAACTAAGTGTGTCTTTCATGTTAGAATATCTATGGTAATGCAAATGGTATTTTATGCTTAGTGTAGGACTTATACAATTTTTTTTTCTCCCAATGTAGAGATTGAAAGTGTATCCCATATTTTAATTTTCACCACTCAAATGGAGATCATCTTAGGTTTTATTACATTTAGTCCAAATTTCTCTTTCTATTTTTATTTCTTTTTCTTTCTTTGAGTTATGTGCAAATGAATAAGTGAGAAGCCTAAATGTTGTGATAATCTTTATTACCGGCTTCTTTTCACCTAATTCAAAATTTTCATAGTGATAGGATTGGTTGAACTGATGATTCTTTGCATAGTGGAGTATTCCATCTAATTTATATTACCATATAATATTTTTTCTCTTGACTTAATTTTACAGATTAAAAGAAAAATTATTTTTTATTAATATTCTAATGAAATTCTATAAGTACATTATTTTCAATTTTATTTAGTTTTACTAATATGATATTTACTTTTTAAAAGTGCACTAAAATATTTAAGATTATGATTGTGAAATGAATTTAATGTTAATATTAAATTAAAAATCATTTAAATATTTTATAAATATTCCTATTTACAAATAATATAATTATTAAAAGAGGCCCACGCCCTGAAGCGCTAGTTATATATATTATAACAATATCCCCTTTCGTGAGAGGGCAACACATGGCACAATTCTCTTCATGAGAGAGCGACACGTGGCATAATTCTCTTCATGAGGATGCGACACATGTCATGCTCTTAATAAAGGCATAAGATCAATTTTCCTAAAATCTTCCATTCATTCCCTCTCTATTCTTTCAATGAAAATCTCTCTCTCTCTCTCTCATTAATTTCTCTCTTTCCTTCCTCTATAACTTCCATCCAAATCTAACTATTATGTATACATGTGAGGAGATATCTTTCCTTTTTTGTGCCAATATCCACATATGATGAGACTGTCTTTTTTGTGTGATTTATTCACTTTAGCACATTGCGAGTATGATGGGCTGAACGTACAACATGCTTGTAATAGGAGACACGTTGCATGTTTCTCTCCACATGCTTTCTATACAAATGGATTATGTATCAAATTTCTTTTGATTATGTTCTTGATTGTTTGGAGCTGTTTTTAATTTGCTAAATATATTTTTATTATTGCTAATGCAGTACAACTCAACATGGAATGATCAAATAGAGGAATTGAAGAAAAGACAAGAGTGAAAAGTAGCTGATTGTTAAGGTCCAAGATGGTGGGCATTTTGAGACACGTGGCGCAATTTTCTTCATGAGAAAGCGACACATGATGCAATCTAAATTTGAATCCTAAATAGTAAAGAATCTTCTCCCTAAAATAACTCTATTTAAATTTTTAACTTTCCTTTTTTTATCCCTGATCTCTAAAAAAAGTCCTAAATATTATAGGACTCGTCTTCCTAAAATAACTTTAAAATTTTAAACTTTCCTTTATTTATTTCTGGTCCGAAATCTTTTAATTTTGTATACAATGCCTAAAAAATCATATCCCATTCATGTATGTTAAATATCTAAATTTGAATCCTAAATATTAAAGAATCTTCTCCCTAAAATAACTCTCTTTAAATTTTAAACTTTCCTTTATTTATTTCCGATCCTTGAAATCTTTTAATTTTGTATACAATGCCTAAAAAATCATATCCCATTCGTGTATGATAAATGAGTGGGGGAGTAGTCTACATGAATGTTGGAAAATAAATAAGATGAAAAATTCAATTTGCCTAAACTGAATTACTTTACATAAGATATGGTAAACAATATCTCAAATGGCACCCCAAGCCATGGATGGACCTTGGAATCATACAATAGGAGAGATAATATGATCAATTAGAGTTGCTTTATCCCATCCATCTTCTTGCAATCTAAAGAGCACAATATAGGAAGAAGAAAGGGAGCCTTGGCCACTGATCAGACCATCTGGGACTTCATTCCATCCTCATTATCATGATCATGTAAGCCAAAGGGCCAACCTAATCAATTATTGTTTGAATATTATGTCGATTCGCCTTATCTACTTGGTTAAATTTAAGGTATTTGGCCTTTTCATTTCTTCTCTAATTTATATTTTTAATATTTTCTTTGCTGTATATAATTGAATTATTTTTTTTTTGGCTTCTTTTATTTCACCTAGAATGACTTCGGTTTGATTTTTCAGTTGATCATTTATTTTTTGAATTTATTTTTTATTGTCTTATCTATGAGGGAGAGCGACATATGGCTTTGCAAGAGAGTGACAAGTGGTGTGCTTATATTTTAAGAAGTCTCCAACACTCCCTAAAATCTCTCCATATAAATCCTTTCTTTATCAAATATCTCTCCCTAATTTATTCCTCTCATTACAATTCCTCTTATACACCTTTCTATTATAAGAATTTTTTTTTCAATTTCTTTCCACCCATCGTACTATCCCCATCATATAACACATGCCATAATCTTAATCCAACTAACTTTTCATAAAATCCAATTTAATTAATGGCACAATGTATGGGCCCATTATCTAACATAATAAAATCTTGATAAAGTTTAGCTTCATATAGTCTTGATGAAAACTAATTTAATTAATAATAAAAGATGTGGGTTCAGGAATGGAAGCCCATTATTCAACTTAATATAACCTTGATAAAATTAATCAAATTTGACAAGTGGAGGAAGATAGGCCCTTCCCTTAACTATTGATCCCACCATATCCATATGGGCCCCAAATACAACTACATAGATATAATCCAACCAACCATCGACATGTACACTTGAGAGATTAATGTTTTTTTAAAAGATTTTAAAAAATATTTAAAATGATCAATTTTTTAGGATGGATGGAGAGACTCCATCAAAGTGGGCCACAAAAATTCAACTTGGTGAAAAAGGAATTGAGACTCCTTCTCAATAGTCCTATAGTCCAATTAAGATAGCATAAAATGGAAATTTAAAATTTATATGCGATGGATACCCACTGAACCTTGGAAGTTGGAATATGGAAAGTCTGCTAGGTTGGACCCGAGTTTTTTTTAGTAGTACTCTTATTCATGGTTCTTGAACATGGTCCCACTACATCTAACAAATCCTTCTTATCTATTTAAGCTTCCCAATTAAAAACAAATCATAAATAGAATTCACTCTTTTTAGAAAGAAGATTGCACGACGTCATCTTAGTGCCTCTCTCTCTGGAATCCCATCTAAGTGCCTTTCTCTCTTTCACAAATTCCATCTTTTAAATAAGGATTTGCTATATGAAAGAAAAAGGGAATCAGTATACTCATAAAAAAAAATAATAAATGCTTAAACTACCCTCACCCTCTTCTCTCTCCACTTACCTTCCCCTCCTCTCTCCTTCCCTTCCCCACCTCCCCCTCTTGGCCACAATTGATGGCTCCAGCAGAGGTCGGATTTCCCTCCCTCCCCCTCTTCCTCTTCCTCCATCTTCCTTTCTCTCCCTCTCCCTGTCTCGTCCTCTTCCTCTCCCCCTTCCTCCCCCTTTCTCTCTCTCCCCCCTCTTCCCCCTCTACTCAATCTCCTTACTATTAGGAGATCGAGGTCTCCTTATAATAGAGAGATCCAAGCTCCCCTCGTCCCCATTCCCATTCCCACTCCCCAACAACACCCCCCTCCCCCTATCAGCCAAGACTAGCCAAACATTATTTTTTTGTTCGGCCATGCAAGGCAGAACAAAAGTGTAATGTTCAGCCTTGCAGAGCCGAATAGGTCAGAAATGGAATTGGGAGAGGAGAGGAGAGGAGAGGAAGAGAGAGGGAGAGGGAGAGAGAGAGGGAGAGGGAGGGGAGTGAGATTTGGCAGCTCCCTCCATCGGAGCTGCTGACCATCATCGAAGGGGGAGGTGGGGAAGGGGAGGAGGGGGAGGCAGGGTAGGTGAGTGGGGAGAGAATAAGGTAGGGGTAATTTAGGCTTTTTTTGTGAGTGTGTTGAGTTCCTTTTTGCTTTTATATAGCAAATCCCTTTAAATACTATACAGGTGATAATCTAACTAGGTTATGTGTGAATCCACTAAATTTGACGAGGTACGGACGTCATACTCCTAACTGTATCTTATTTTGAATTCCTTCTATTCGATTTGGGTGACGATTTTGTTGCAAAGATAGTGGATTATTTTTCTTTTTGCTTATACCAAGTAATCTATACTTAACAAATGACTTTAATCTTTCAGAATAATGCCTTAATTTATTCCACTACTATGGTAACTAAGATGAGTTAGCATAGGCCTTTGTGTTGGCCACGAGCCTTGCAATGCTATATATAAATATATATAATGAGAATAGCCCTTTGTGAATGAAAAATCTATTGTTACCTTTTAGAGTTGATTTAAATAGTTTTATTTTAGATATTGACCTAGACTTTGATGCACCCTAGTCTAACATGACCGAGCCATTGATAGTGCAATGCCGGGTGGAGCCTAATTAGTTTAGGATCTAGACTTGAAATGTCCTATGTAAAATCTTATATCAAAGCCAAGTTGTAAAGCATGTGGGCTAGGTCCATCTACTTGAAAAATATACAGTTTGAGTTTGAGATATGAGCAGGGCCCAGTAATATATAAAATATATATATATTTCTATAATGATCTCGAATATTATGATTGATAATCAAAAGCTCCCATTTTGCAGAAGGCCAACATAATCCTCTGTATAGCTTATAAGCAAATGGCCATTAATGCAATAATTCTTTTAGGTCTAAAAACACCCCTCTTGAAAAATTATTTATAGTGAGAGTGTTGGTTGACCTTATGAGTTTTTGTACATTGGATTATTCCATCTAATTTTTTTATATAGTGTTTTTCTCTTTATTGAGTTTATGGATTAAATAAGAAATTATATAACTTTTTTTTATTCTTATTCTAATAAAACTCTATGGGTACATTATTTTTTATTTTGATTCTAATATGATATTTAATTTTTCGAGAGTGCACTAAAATATTTAAAATTATGTTTGTGTAATGAGTTTTCTGTTAATATTAATGTACAATTCATTTATATATTTATAAATATTTTTAGTTACAAATAATGTAATTATTAAACAAGGCCAACACCCAAATAAGGCTTGCGTTGGGCGCGGGCCCTGCAGCACTAGTCGTTAGGAATTATAGTATGTGGACCGACCTTTTATGCCACAAGTAGAACGTTTTCAAAGGATACTACTGGAAAGTGTTTTGTAAAAAATTAACAATGATAGTCTTAGAACAAAATTACATGCAGCTAATTGAGCGTGGATAGATAAAGGTTGTTCTCGATTTTATCTCTTAAGCCTAATTTGGCTCACTGTGAATGGCAAGAGGAAGACACTGCATTATTGTTATATTAATATGCAGGTCGCTGCACCAAAGTTGGGTCCTTGTTTTTTTTGTTTTCTTTTTCCTTCTTTCCTCCTCCACCTTTCCTGTTCTTTATTCTTCCTACAGGCTACGTGTGTGATAAGGTCAAGTTGAACAACATTTGGCCTCAATCAAACGCGGGTTAGGTTGGTCAGGAAGATTGCAACTCCATGCATTCAAGTTTTAAGGACTGGCCCATTAAAAATGGGTTGGATAGCTCACTGTGATTGGAAGGAGGGTGTGAGTTTGAATCCCAATTTCACACTACTCCAATCAGTATAAAAGTTTTTGGTTTCACAATCAGTATAGAAGTTGCGTCTTCGAAGTAATTTGCATATACACTTACTACTTACCACAATCCATAAACAAATGTTATTTTAGAGAGTAGAGATGAGAGTAGGAACACAAATAGAAGAGACTCCAAGGTTCTATGGGTCATAAAAATAAAATCTTTGCACAAGAAGATGCACGAGGGAAGTGAATTAAAAAATCAGCTACTATGTCCCTCCAATTTTTATCGAGATCGCGAATTCTCATGCACTCTAGTACCATTGCATGTTTTAGAAAAAACCTCGCTATTAATATTCGCTCCATTAAGACGTTCATCACATTGTCTGCCTGACAAACAAAAACAATCTCGATAGTCTTGAGATGATGTACCAAACATGGAAATGTGGACTCCCAGTAATCTCTTACATAATCATGTTTCACTCTGCGTTTTGTATCCTGCTGGAAATTAAGGAAAACATCAAAATTTTAACTTTGTAAGCCTTACTTCAACAGGAGCTTGAAAGCGACAAACATTTTAAAGGAGATTATATGTTGAGATGAAGGAAGAAGAAAGAATAATAATAATAATAATAATAATAATAATAAGAGGAAATTTATCGTCAATTTTCTTGTACTTACATAAATACAACTGGAGTAAACAAATTTTATGATGAGATGCTCAAGGTCAGGTGAACACCATAATAAATTGGCTATTCCTCGCATTTCATACTCTAGCACTCCTATTGCTATTCTAAGACACTTGGTCTTGAAGAAGTAAGAATGCATATCCTTGAATGTTTGGTTGGACATTACCTACAAAAACAGGTGGTTAAATAAGTAGATAATAAATATAACAGAAGTATAAAGTGTTTTTTTGTAAAAAAAAAACTCCAAACACAATAAAAAATGGAAAAAGATTCTCATCTTTATGATAAATTAAAACATTGGGCCTTTTCACCACCCATGCAAAAAGAGGCTGCCATACTATCATAACGGTTTACATGCTCAACGTATAATGTCGAAGTAAATATGATGCTGACGCTAGTATTGAGACTTGGGAGCTCATGGAATACACGTAGTACTCATTTTCCATGTTCTTCTCGTTCTATTTCCATGAAGGACAAATTATTTTATGGTCATTTTTTAAAATTCACTTTTGATCTTCCTGTTTAATTATTGTCATAAAATCTATGTATTTAATTCCTATACATTTTAATGCAAACAAATAGGCCCAAAGAGTCCTGACAAATCTAATTCTGGCTAGATTTGGAGTTTCAAGAGCACAGCTTAGACTTGAATTCTTAACCCAACATATACACATGTTAGGCATAGTTAGAGTCCTTAGGCAACCCCAAATATACGTATATGTACAAACATTATCATCAAAGCACTGTCAAAACCATGTTGCCTAGCTACTTGAATTTAATTTCTCCATTCCAATCATCCCGAGCCAAATCCTTGAAAAAATTGCACTTCTTTAGACATACATACATATACACTTAAATTCATACACATTTACATTTGAGCATTGTTCACTCTCCACAAGATCCATGTGTTTCTTAATATGTATAGCACAAAACTCATGTCTAGTGGCCCCACCTAAATGCATCAAAATTCATAGCCATGGGAATGGAAAATAATACTATGATCATGTTTTCATGCGAAGTAATTCTAACTACAACTGCATGGCCCATCCTCTATTAGAGAGAACATAGCAATTTGATAGATGGGCAATCGGTGATGGCTAGAGAAAAAACTCCATTCAAAATAATAACCCGATTACGAATTTACTACAGAAGTAACCAAATCTGTCCTAGACACACAGAACCAGCATTTTTTATCATAATATAACATGGAATTGAAACTTTAAAGAACCGAATGATAATGGGCATGGGTTTTTAGATACAAGTGTTTCAGAATCATAATCCGTGAATATGGAGGGAGAGGATTAACTGCCTATGACAAATTGAATAACATCTTGCATGAATTAGTGGCTTATTCAAGAGGGGGAGATTCCAGTTAAATAGAGTCACAAAGTTTCTACATAAATTGGGAGCTGAGCCAAACTTGCATGCCAAGGTTCAAGTAGCCTATCATGACTAATTGTTACCGAATTATTGATCCCTTTGGGAGGCATAATGAAACATGTTGTTTGGGAAAATATCTATAATACATATATAGTTGTGAACTTGGGATAGATGGCCTAAAGAAATGGGCGTGCTTTCCTTCGGACTAATAAATGCTGCCACATCAGATTGGCGCCTACAATTAAATTATCAACAAATTAGCCTCCAAGATAACCTAGGCCCAGATCCTATATGTGTTGGGACTTGATTTGCAGGCACAATGACCAACCAAGAATAAAAATGGTCCCACCTAGAACACTGTGTGACAGATGGCTTAGATATGCTTGATGGAAGGGTAATGTCTGCTTGGATGAGGTGCTCCTCATCCCATCTTGACCATTGGGTTTCATATGGTAGCTGGTGAGTGGTAGCCATTGTGAGAGTTTCTTCCGAGTATAGTAGTAACAGTAGCAGCGTAATAGTATGATTTGATCCAAAAAAAAGATGAAAAATTCAGAATATTGGAAACATGATAAACTACGTGTTTTTTTATGCAAAAGTAATTAAGGGAGCGTAGCGATCCCCTCATTGCATGATATCCTTTATTATTGTGTGAATAAAAAAAATAATCTAAGGATTTTTTTTTTTACATGTATTCATGTTGCGTAGTTATACTAAATCAGAAACTCATGGAAGGCTTATAAAAAAAACTGTCTTGAAGAACTATCATCAATGAAATGACATACTAATTAATAACTTCATAAAAACAAACAATCTAGCTAAAGAGATACAAATGGTGAAGGAATAACACGGCTAAATGGCTCTAATATCAAGAGCAATGCCTACCAGGATATGTGAAGTCGCTATCCTCATCCCTATTGTTGTTATCATTTGTAGTGACACTACCATATTGCATATGCCCACCATACTGAATTTGTTATTGGTGGAAACAGGGATCCTTGAATGTAAAGAAGGCATCATAGGAACTTAGAGGAGATGGATATCTATATTAAATTTGACCGTAGTCGCCATATCAGTTGGATCTTGATAGAGGCTCTATAAAAGGGAGGTGTCCACCAGGACATTACCTATAGAAGAGCCTTTCGGAGGAACTCTCTGTATTTGCTTCAGTTCAGCGAAATCCAATGTGTTTTAGTATTCTTTTAAGTATAGAAGGATAAAAGAGTTTCTTAAAAATATCGCTTGGAGAAAAAAAGGAAAACCTTACTATGCATTTCAAAAAACTTTGGAAAGTAGCTATCAATCACACTTTGTAGTGGCCCATAGCAGTTATAGCGGACTATAGCTGCCGCTACAAATGAAAGCAATGCTAAATTCAATTTAGCGTAGCAATTTTGGCTGCTACGCCTGATATAACGGCCATTACACTACATAGCAGTTGCTATTTTGATCCATAATATCTCTTCAACAAAGTTCCAAAGAGTAAACTCACTCAGACAATAGCCACTAAGACAACAACCAACCAACCAAGGCGGTGATTAGAAACCACCATAACTACCTTCAAGCCCACAGTTGCTACCTGGCCCATTAAGTCCTACTTGACCGGCCCAGATACAAACCAACCAAAGCCAATTAGAAGTTGGGTTAGCCCATGTTAGGCCCAAACCAACCCAAATCAAAGAGAGATTGGGTCAATCTAGGTCAGGCCCAATAAATGGAAAAATAGAGGGCTCCTCAATGAGCCCTTAAGTTTCAAGTCCAAGCCCACCATACCTTTCCACACAAACATAATACTCCGAAAAGCATTTATAAATATCATTTTCTTTTCTACCATATCTGATTTGGGATTGTAGTAATGAAGCCTAAAAGGCTATTTAGTGTTTTGAAAATTTCCGACACATGTAACTCCAATGACAAAGCTTCAACATTTGTGGGAGGCATCCGTGTGGACTAGGGAACTCCACCCATGTAAAGCCATGGCTTCTTCCCCCGTTACAATCCGCAACATGGAATAATGAACAAGAACCAAAACACACTCATAGTTCGTAGTGGAACAATATATAAAAAGAAAGGCATAGCCAAAGATGGAGGCATCTAGGCTCGATTGATGTGAGAAGAGTATAAAATGCAAATGTTGTGAATGAAGCAGTCAAATCAAACTCAAGCCCAAGTTTCTCCACAGTGGGGGAAGATGATGTGGATTTCTTTGGACCACGTTAGCATCGAAGGCTGCTAAATATTGTGGTTGGAATATGGGGCTTGGTGACTACTCATGTTCAAATACAGGTTTCAGTCACCGTCTAATCTATACTATAGTAATGTTTTCTATGCTCTCATTTCCTAATAATATTGTGTTTTCTATGCTCTCATTTCCTAATAATATTGCCCAATCAAAGTAGAAAAAAGAAAACCAAAACATGAATAAGCATTATTGAATATGAATTACAGAAATAGGTACATTGCCGAGCATACCTGAACACAAGTAGTGTTTAACGTAAGCACTCTGGCATGGCGAAGATTTGAGAGTGAGGATTTCAATGAATCAATGACTTCACTGGTGATGCCTCCGGGAAGAGCAATAAAAATGAAGGCTTCTATTAGAAACTCCATACTTTTTATAGAAACCTTTCCTTTTCTCCAAATACGAATGTCCAAAGCTTGCAGATTTGGAGCGTCAATGTCAAGCCCGGCAAAAGAACCTCCGATTATTCTCAGTCGCTTAAGACACAAATTTGAGGAAGAAGAAGAGCAGATTTTGACAGGAGGACAGCGGCCTGTAAAAATATCTAAATCTTTAAGCAGAGGACACCCTTCCAATACATTCTCAATCACTCCATCTCTTATAACGTCGAGTAATAAAGAAAATGAAGTCAATTTACTCAGGGTCGCAAAATTATAGAATCCACTGCAATTATGCAGCGTCAGTGAAACCAATGCTTTGCAATTGAATAGACAATAAGGCAAGTTGTATGGAACTTCGATCCCCTCTTGGTAATGGAAGTCCAATTCGAGTTCTTGAACGCCTTTTCTCACTGCGAAATGGATCCATGCATCCACTTGAGAAGAATACTTCGTCTCATAATAAAAGCTGACTCTAAACTTTTGGATCTTTGGGGTGGAGTTAACACGAAGAGCTCCGTCTACAAATCTAACAAAATCGGCTTCATCATCTCCCCAGCGTGCAGGGCTATCGAAGTTTAGATGCGAAACGGAGGTAGAAATAGCCCTCCACCGGCTTGACAAGATGCCCGTGCGAACCACATGTCTCATGTCTAAGAAGGAGAGGATATGGTGTAGAAGACAGTCCGGTAAAGAGCTCAGACGATCAATCTTGGGCTTTTTTGCTGCTCTTTTCTTCTTAGCTGCTCTCTCCATGTCTTTTGCTGCTGCAAGGATAGGATTTGCGATCACACGTTGCCTTGGCACAATCTGCAGAGAGAGGAAGAAGCCTTCTCTAATGATAAAATCCACTGGGAGATTTTCTTAACTCAAATTCTCTGAGATTATAATCTCTACAATGCAACGTATATAAGGGAAATTTAAGGACTGAGACTTCTGCTCATAATCAAACTAGGAAAGTACATAAAATTTGGCACACTTTCCTAATAACAATTCTTCAAATAAAAATAGAAACTAATAAAATAAAAAGTTTCTAGACTTCATTGGGACCCACTTATGGCCCACGATGATGATGTTTCCCATGTACTGCTTGATCACTATGCCATCCATTCTCCATTCTTTATTTTTCCAAGTTTTCTCTTTTATGTGCATCATCGTCACTTAAGTATTGGGAAGGGTTAGATTTATAAAAATTCAACAGGTAAAAGCTTGTGAAAATGTCATGATATACGATTATACGAAATAGAATAATGATAAGCCAAAGATTACAGGAGATCAGAATTTAAGATAACATAACAAGGAAAGATTATGCAAGTGCTTGTCCATGAGCGTTGTGATGTAGTTCTGAAATTACTAGATTCTAGCCTCATTTATTAAGTTATCAATAGAACTCTGTAAATACAACCTTTATTCATGCTAAAAGCACCAAAGCATAACCTACAAATCTAAATAATTTTTGCCCAAGACCACTTGCAAGCCATGGATTGAATGAATATTGTTTCCTACATGAGACAACAATATGCTGACCTAAGGGAGAGTATTGAGCAGTAGACTCCACTTGATAGAAAATATTAAAATGTATTTTCGCTGCATCTACTAACACTTTAAATTTTTGATATAAATAATTAGCTGAGAAAATTTAATAGACATTTCTAGTGCAAAAACTAAATAAATAAATTTAAAACCTGATGCAAGAACACATTATCATTTAAATAACAAGATGGAACTGAATACAATCCAAGAACAAAAGGACTAGTAGGTTCATGAGGTACAACGGGGCCAAACTAACTTAAGCAAATTATTATTATTATTATTATTATTATTATTATTATTATTATTATTGTTATTGGCATTGGGAAGTGGAAAGAAGTAGTCAAGTAGAAATGGGTCCTAGTCCGAATCCAAAATAGGTCCTGATCGTAAAACCAATACACAAACCTGTAATACATATATGGTTTGCTACCAAAGTATTTATTTTATTTTATTTTATTTTATTTTGCTGTTTTTTATTGTTGCTATCAAAGTATTAATTGTAAAGTGCAATCAAGACAGCTTTGGTTGTGTCATGGCCGACTACGATATTTGTAACAAAGAGCCCTTGGTTTATATGATCTCCACTTGACCGACGTCTTACAACTTAAAAATGAGTAATGGTCAGGCCGCACGTACATGTCTGGGATCATGACTTCGATGTTTCTATGTGGGACTCTTTTTTTTTTTTTTTTTATCAAAATGTGGGCCTTAGTGTGGTCCAAATCCCATGGGAGACAAGCAAGCTCAGACATAATATTTTATAATTGATTGAGAAATCCGATAATTAGAAAATATAACCCTAATTATGCTCTTTACTAAAATGCTCTCAAAAGAGCCACTTCCTCATTTATGTGAGAAATTATTTTGTATTCAATAATTATTCTAATAACTTCAACACACCTTCCACTGAGGTAAAGAGCTATTCTTAGATCTTTTTTTATTTTAGATTAGGTTTTGTGGAAAGAACAACGGTACTCTAGTCTTCTCAATCATTGATGTACTCAAGCGGCCTGAAGATTATTGGTTTTGAAGTTACCTTTTTTTTATTAATGTTAATCTAACAATTAACATAAAATATAAGAACATCAAATTAGGGTGATTTTCAATTCACATAGCATTAGTATTGTTAGCATTGATATTGTTCATGAGAAGAAGTGATTTTACATATTAGTTCTTTACAAACTATTTTTCAACGTACCCAAAAATGCACCTTTTAATTTTTTTTTTAATGATTTTCTTTTAGTAAATATAACAGTAATTAGATATAGGAAAATATTTACCTAAAAGAAAGGTCATATGCAGTCCAGCTTTGTGGTAGTCCACTTTGGCCCACCTTTGATCGGTGCAAACAATTCATAATTTCATCCCCCTAAAATATGACACTAGACCCAATTCCACTCTCATCAAACTTTATTCATTGTTGGATTTAATATCTAAAAAAGCTATAGTTAAAATACCACTAAACTTTATGATATTTAAATCAAGAGGTAAGATAATCTAATAGTATTGATTTTTTTTGTTAACTATTATTCATATGGAGACCTTTTCATGCACCTCACACCAATTGATTAGTAGGCACCTAAGTGGGCCCCATGAGCTAGACTGCATATGTAAATCTCGAAGGAGAACATTACCCATTAGATATTATATATTTCTAATGAAGAAATATTGGTCAGCCTAGAAAGAGGCATAAAATATATGCTATAATGAAAATAAAAAATAATATACTATAATAAAATATAAGATACCAAGTTCTCATTTAAGACCAACAGTGTCACGTTTCTAATTACTAGAACATTTAGTTTCCTTAATTGTCTCAGTATATTAATTTAAATTTGAATTTAGGTTATACAATGGGTTGTACTAGATACAATTCCCAAAATATGAAAATTTAAAGTTGTAAGGGACATATGTTAGAGTTGCATCAAGCAATTTAAATTACCCAAAAATAGTTAAAATTCTAAGTTAAATATCAAGTATGTGGAAAATAGAACCTATGTCCCTTAGAGCCTTGAGTTTAAATTAAATATCAAGCATGAGGATTAATCTTATTAGGTCAAAGACCTCTTGGATACCCACCTTATGAAAAAAGCACGGGGAGAAATAATCAAGCACAACCTAGTTTTCTTATTTTAATGTTTTGTTAAAGACATATGCACAATATCATGGGAGGGGAGTGGCATTTTCAATAGTAAAAATTAGTTCAATTCAAGTCTCGGTCCAAGTTCGACATAGACCTTGCATTCTAAATTTTAACCCTCTTGAATAAAGATATAGGAGGCCAAGCGCTGATACTATTAAATATGTAAACTAGAATAAAGCTTGAGCCCAAGTGATGTTTTTTATTATTTATTTGGTAATCATTCTTTTAAAATGTGCAAATGTTTTATCATCAATCACGTAATATTCACTTAAAATGTGCAACATAATTTGTGTTACTTAATAGCTGAATTAATGTGCAACATTTTTATGGTATTTAATAGCTTAGTTTTTTTTTCTTTTCTTTTCACTCATAATGTAATGATGATTTTGAGTTGTTTAGACATTAAGATGCTAGCCAATTATTAGTCTTTAAAATGACATGTGACCTTACTTCATGAATTAGAATACATCAAGTCCAGCTCAATTTTATCAAACGTGACCTCCATCTTTAGAAATTATAGGTTGAGACAAACCTTAAGAGGTTACATGAGGTCCATGTTTATAGGAACTGCAACATGGCAACCTTTTGTAAACGTAAATTTGGGTCCCAACAAGGACAAACATGTATCCACTTTTAGGTATTATAATGTGACCACGTTTTTAGGAATTATAGTACATGGACCCACCTTTTATGCCATAAGTAGAGCGTTTCCAAAGGATACTATTGAAAAGTGTTTTGTTAAGAAATTAACAATGATAGTCTTGAAACAAAATTACATTTAGCTAAGTGAGCATGCATAGATAAAGGTTGTTCTCGATTTTATCTCTTAAGCCTGATTTGGCGCACTGTGAATGGCAAGAGGAAAACGCTGCATTATTGTTATATTAATATGTAGGTAGTTGCACCAAAGTCAGGCTTTTGTTTTTTTTGTTTTCTTTTTCCTTCTTTCCTCCTCCTCCACCTTTTCTGATCCTTATTCTTTCTACAGGTTACGTGTGTGATCAAGTCAGGTTAAACTACATTTGGTCTCAATCAAATGCGGGTTTGGCAAGTTAGGCAGATTGCCCCTCCATGCGTTCAAGCTTTAAGGACTGGCCCATTAAAAATGGGTTGGATAGCTCACTATGATTGGAAAGAGGGTGTGAGTTCTGAATCCCAATTTCATACTACTCCAATCAGTATAGAAATTTTTTTTTTGGGAAAGGTTAGTGTTCCATTAGCAAAAAAGAGAAACTTAACAGCAAAATTACAAGGCCACAATAGCCCAAAAAGAAAAACCTAGAAAAAAAATAGGAAAACAAAGAAAACAAAGCCTACAAAAGGAAGGCACCACCCAAGAAAAAGCCGGGCAACAAGCCCCCAAAAAGGAAACAGCCCACTAGAGGAAGGACTAACAATTAGTCATAATGGAAGCACATTCATGAGAGTCGAGCCTTTTAGGGGGCGAGAGAAGACTGATTAGCTTCCTCCCAAAGCACTTAGCAGGGATAGAAACGGAAGAGAAAGAGTAGGATTCGGCCTCCTGCAGAAGTTTGATGATCTTTCGGTAGAGAAAATAAGCCCACCACGGCAAGCGATCTGGAAAGTGAAGGGCATCAGTATAGAAGTTTTTTGTTGCACGATCAGTATAGAAGCTGTGTCTTCCAAGTAATTTGCATATACCCTTATACTACTTACCACAATCCACAAACAAATCTTATTTTATATTGTAGAGATAAGAATAGGAACACAGGAACACAAATAGAAGAGACTCCAAGGTTCTATCGGTCATGAAAATCGAATCTTTGCATGAGAAGATGCACATGGGAAGTGAATTAAAAAATCAGCTACTGTCGCCCTCCAATTTTTATCGACATTGCGAATTCTCATGTACTCTAGTACCATTGCATGTTTTAGAAAAAACCCCGCTATTAATATTCGCTCCATTAAGACGTTCATCGCATTATCTGGCTGATAAACAAAAGCAATCTCGATAGTCTTGAGATGATGTACCAAACAGGGAAATGTGGACTCCCAGTAATCTCTTACATAATCATGTTTCACTCTGCATTCTCTATCCTGTTGGAAATTAAGGAAAACATCAAAAATTTAACTTTGTAAGCCTTATTTCAACAGGTTCTTGAAAGCGACAAACATTTTAAAGGAGATTATATGTTGAGATGAAGGAAGAAGAGAAAATAATAATAATAATAATAATAATAATAATAATAAGAGGAAATTTATTGTCAATTTCTGGTACTTACAGAAATACAATGGGAGTAAACAAAGTCTATGACGAGATGCTCAAGGTCAGGTGAACTCCATAACAAATTAGCTATTCCTCGCATTTCATAATCTGGCACTCCTATTGTTATTCTAAGATACTTGGTCTTGAAGAAGTAAGAATGCGTATCCTTGAATGTTTGATTGGATATTGCCTACAAAAACAGGTGGTTAAATAAGTAGATAATAAATATAACAGAAGTATAAAGTGTTTTTATGGAAAAAAAAAACTTCAAACACAATAGAAAATGGAAAAAAATTCTCATCTTCATGAAAAATTAAAACATTGGGCCTTTTCACCATCCATACAAAAAGAGGCTACCATACTATCATAATTGTTTACATGCTCAACGTATATTGTCAAAGTAAATACAATGCTGACACTAGTATTGGGACTGGGAGCTCAAGGAATACACCTAGTATTCATTTCCCATTTTCTTTTCATTCTATTTCCTTAAAGGACAGATTATTTTATGGTCATTTTTTAAAATTCACTTTTGATCTTCCTTTTTAACTATTGTCATGAAATCTATATTTTCAATTCTTATGTATTTCAATGCAAACAATCAAGCCCCGAGAGTCCTAACACATCCAAATCTGGCTAAATTTGGAGTTTCTATGGCACAACTTAGACCTAAATTCTTAACCCAACATATGCACATGTTAGGCATGGTTAGAGTCCTCAGGCAACCCCAAACATACGTATGTACAAACGTTATCATCATCAAAGCATTGTCAAAACCATGTTGCCAGCTACTTGAATTCAATTTCTCCATTTCAATCATCTCGAGCCAAATCCTTGGAGAGGTTGCACTTGTCTAGACATACACACATATACATATCATCAACGCATTGTCAAAACCATGTTGCCTGGCTACTTGAATTCAATTTCTCCATTCCAATCATCTCGAGCCAAATCCTTGAAAAGGTTGCACTGCTTTAGACATAAATACATATACATATCATCAAAGCATTGGCACAACCATGTTGCCTAGCGACTTGAATTCAATTTCTCCATTCCAATCATCCCAAGCCAAATCCTTGGAAAGCTTGCACTTCTTTAGACATACATACATATACACCTAAATTCATACACATGTACATTTGAGCATTGTTCACTCCTCCACAAGATCCACGTGTTTCTTAATATGTAGAGCACACAACTCATGTCTAGTGGCCCCACCTAAATGCAGCCAAATCCATAGGCGTGGGGATGGAAAACAATATTATGATCATGTTTTCATGTGGAGTAATTCTAACTACAAATGCATGCCCCATCCTCTATTAGAGAGAACATGGCAATTTGATAGATGGGCAATCGGTGATGGCTAGAGAAAAACCACCATTCAAAATGATAACCTGATCACGAATTTACTGCAAAAGTTACCAAATCTGTCCTAGATAGACAAAACCAACATTTTTATCATAATATAACAAGGAATTGAAACTTCAAAGAACGGAATGATAATGGGCATGGGTGTTTAGATACAAGTGTTTCAGAACCATAATCCGTGAATGTTGAGTATATGGAGGGAAAGGATTAACTGCCCATGACCAATTGGATAACACCTTGCATGAATTAGTGGCTTCTTCAAGAGGGGGAGATTTCCAATCGAATAGAGTCACAAAGTTTCTACATAAATTGGGAAGTGAGCCAAACTTGCATGCCCAGGTTCAATTAGCCCATCATGACTAATTGTTACTGAATTATTGATCCCTTTGGAAGGCATAATGCAACATGTTGTTTGGGAAAATATCTATAACACAAATGCAATTGAGAACTTGGGATGAATTGCCTAAAGTCAATAGGCCGTGCTTTCGCGTCATGACAATAAACGCTGCCATACCAGATTAGTGTCTACAATCAGATTATTAGCAAATTAGCCTCCAAGATAAAGTTGGCCCAGATCCTCTATGGGATGAGACTTAATTTGTAGGCACAATGACCAACCTAGAATACAAATGGTCCCAACTAGAACAATGTGTGACAAATGGCTTAGATATGCTTGATGGAAGGGTAATGTCTGTTTGAATGAGATGCTCCTCATCCCATCATGACCACTGGGTTTCATATGATAACTGGTGAGTGGTAGCCATTGTGAGAGTTTCTTCCGAGAAGTATAGTTGTAGCGGTGGGCGTAGCGGCTTGCCTCCAAAACAATACGTAGCAATAGCAGCGTAGTGGTATGATTTGAACAAAAAAAATGCCAAAAAATCCAAAATATTGGAAAAATGATAGACTATGTGTTTTTCTATGCAAAAGTAATTAAGGGGACGTAGCGGTCTCCTCATTGCATGAGATCCTGTATTTCTATATGAATAAAAAAAATAATAGTAATGATCATTTTTTTCACATGTATTCATGTTGCGTAACTATACTAACTTAGAAACTAATGGAAGACTTATTAAAAAAAAACTAATGGAAGACTTATAAAAAAAAAAAACTATGTCATGAAGAACTATCATTAAAATGAATAATATACTGAATTTGAAGACAAGACTCAAGACTTAAGAGTTAAAGACTTAAGAGTTCAATAGAAAACACTAAACAATGAACAGTCAATGCTCAACACTCAACAGTCAATAATTAATACAACAAATGTGAAATGACCTACTAATCAATAACTTCATAAAAAAAATAACAATCAAGTATACAGATGGTGAAGGAATACCCCGGCTGGATGGCTTTATTATCAAAGGGAATGTCTACCAAGATATACGAAGCCGCTATCCTCATCCCTATTGTTATTATCATTTGTAGTGCCACTACCAAATCGCATATGCCCACCATGCTGAATTTGTTATTGGTGGAAAGATGGATACCTGAATATGAAAAAGGCATCATAGGAACTTAGAGGAGATGGATTTCTATATTAAATTTGACCACAGTCGCCATATCAATTGGACCTTGATAGAGGCTCTATCAAAGCGGGGTGTCCACTAGGACATTACCTATTGAAGCACCTTTCAAAGGAACTCTAAAGAGTAAATAATAAAATCAGCATCGAAGGCTGCTAAATACTGTTGTTGGAATATGGGGTTTGGTTACCACTCATGTTCAAATACAGGTTCCAGTCACGATCTAATCTAATCTTTATCGAGCAAAAGAACTATGGTAATGGTTTCTATGCTCTCATTTCCGAATAATATTGCCCATTCAAAGTATAAAAACAAGAAAACCAAAACATGAATATGAATTAGAGAAAAAGTAAATTACCAAGCATACCTGAACACAAGTAGTGTTTAACTTAAGCACTCTGGCATGGCGAAGATTTGAGAGTGAGGATCTCAGTGAATCAATGTATTCACCGGTGACGCCTTTGTCAAAATAAAAACCAATGGAGGCTTCTATTAGAAACTCCATATTCTTAATAGAAACCTTTCCTAATTGTAAAATATGGATTTTCAAAACTTGCAGATTTGGAGCGTCAATGTCAAGCCCAGCAAAAGAACGTCCTGCTATGCTCAGTCGCTTAAGACTCAAACTTGAAGAAGAAGAAGAAGAAGAGGAAGAGCAGATTTTGACACAAGGACAGGAGCATGATAAAATATCTAAATCTTTAAGCAGAGGACACCTTTCCAATACATTCTCAATGAAGCCATCTCTTATTACCCGGAGATCTAAAGAAACTGAAGTCAGTTTACTCAATGTCCCAGAATTATAGGATGAAAACCTGCAATTTTCCATCTTCAGCCTCAGCGAAACCAATGTTTCACAATTGAATAGACAACAAGGCAAGTAGTATGTATAGTCGACCTTCCATTGGTAACGGAAGCACAATTCGACTTCTTGAACGCCTTTTCCCACTGCAAAAAGGATCCACGCATCCACTTGAGAAGAATACTTAGGATGATAAGAAAGGCTGACTCTAAACTTGTGGATCCTTGGGGCGGAGTTAACACGAATAGCCCCATCTACAAACCTAACAAAATTGGCTGCTTTATCTCCACGTAGTGCAGGGCTGTAGAAGTTTAGATGGGAAACGGAAGTAGAAATAGCCCTCCACCTGCTTGACAAAATGCCCGTGCGAACCACATCTTTCATGTCTAAGAAGGAGAGGATGTGGTGTAGAAGACAGTCCGGTAAAGAGCTCAGACGATCAATCTTGGGCTCCTTTGCTGCTCGTTTCTTCTTGGCTGCTCTCTCCGTATCTCTTGTCCTCTCTCCGCTCTCCCTTGAGTTTATCTCTTCAACTGCTCTCTTCCTTTTTTTAAGCCGCATCTCGCTCTTTCTACTCTTTCCCCCAAGCGATAGGATACAAGTGCCTTGGCACAATCTACGGAAAGACGAAGAAGCCTCCTCTAATGATAGAACCCACTTATAATCTCTACAGTGCAACATATATATAGAGGAAATTTAACGAGTGAGACTTCTGCTCCTGATCAAACTAGGAAACCAGATAACATTAGAAAACTTCCTAATGACAATTCTTAAAAAATTAATAGAAACCAAGTTTCTAAACTCTTTTGGGACTCACTTGCGGCACACGATGATGTTTCCCATCTACTGCTGCATCACCGGGCCATCCATTCTCCATTCTTTATTCTTCCAAGTTTTTGTTTATCATTACCATCCAGTTTTACGTGTTCTTCACATGGAAGTATTGGGGTGGGTTAGATTTATAAAAATCCAGCAAGTAAAGAAGCCTATAAAAATTCCATATACAATCATGCAAAATAGAATAATGACAAGCCAAAGATTACAGGAGATCCGAATTTAAGATAACATAACAAGGAAAGATGATGCAAGATGCAATTATCAATATTCCACAATGATTATATGTGCAAGATTGAATTTTAAAGATTCCATGCCAATTATAAATGCAAGATTAAAAGTTGTCATACATTCTTTAAGACCTGTAATTTAGAAAGGCACACCACATGGACGGTGTTATTACAAGTACGGTTTTCCAAAGGAAACGAGAGCAAAGTTTTTTTTTGGAGGGAACATGAATTATCGAAAAATAGCAAGTGGTATGCCATACTGTATAAATAAAGAGGATTTGATTAAGATAATAAAAAAAATGTTTGAAATTTCTATCCAATGCAATTACAACTACTCCAAATAGGTGGTGCTTAGTGCAGACCTAGGAAATTCCCTGATAGGGCTCTATGGAAAAAACTATTGGGGGAGGGGGCAAATCTAGAAAAAGAGGTACATTAATTTTTCAAATTTTGCACGTGTTGTTTATGACGTCTGCACTTTGGATGGGTTTCAACTCCAAACCTTGTACTTGGGGTCCGCCCATATGGTTAGGTTTGCAAATAGGTCGATTCCAATTTGGGTCTATGGTGGACCAGCAACTGAAACCGTTAACAGGAAGATGGTTTTGGAACCATAACCTGTTCGGAACCAATTTTCTGATTCCAAAACCATTAATGAGATATGGAATCAAAATTGAAACCAATTCTATGTATAGGGAGGGTTTGAGTCCGGAACTGTTCAGAGAATGCTTTGGAAAAAATTTTTAACCTTTAGAAAAAAATTTCAAAAACTAAGGCAATATATTAGATTCGGGTCTATAGGTCGAAATCGAGGTTAAACCAAAGCTAAAACCGTATAGGTTACGGGTTCTAAAAGGGGTTTTAGACCCGAACCTATTTATTTATTGAGAACTAAATAAGAAATCAAATTTTATTTTTAATAGGTCAAAACCTCCATATTGTAGGAACTCATTTACAATCCTAATAGCAGTGCTCCTATGCGGATGTCTTATACAGGAGAAAGTGCGAAAAAGTGAGTAGAGCCCACCTTGGGCCCCGCCAACCATGTCCAAGGTGGGGTGTTGAAAGATCAATGCTAGAGCATCCTATTTATGTAATTTTAAGTCAATCCCATCATCTCCACCCATAAATCTACAGGCCCCGAGTTCAATAGTTTCATAAGCCTTTTTTTCTTATTAATCCATACTAGTATCGCTCTAAACCCCAATGGGTCCGCGTTAGCGTTTCCGCGTAAGAGCGAAAAGAATCAAGTCTCTAGAAGTCCTATTTCTTCTTATTTGGAAATATAACCGTCAACGTTACCGCGTGAGAGCGACGTCAATCCTGTTTGAATTAAGAAGTCTCCGATATCCTATTTGGAAAGTATTCGTTATAGTTTCACCCAAGTCCTGTCTCTCCTCTGTTATTGCAATGAAAAGTAGTCGTTACAGCACTCATATCAGTGTTATTTAGAAAGCTCCTTGTTCTTGTTTCTCCTTTGTTCTTTCTGGTTCGTTCTTCTTCAAGAAAAACTCATGGCCAGCTCCAATCAGCAGCACTGGAACCACATGGATCAGGGCTTTTCACTCGATATTACAACAGAGGGGATTTTGGGAAAGCCTGGAGAAGCTGAAGAAAAGGACACTAAACTATCACTTCAGTTGAATGAGAGAAAAACCTTGCTGGTCTGTTCTACGGATGGAGACACGTACTTTGTGTTGGATCAAAGAGACATTTCCGGCCCATGGAAGCATTTCACCACATGCGTCTCTGATCTGCACTTCCCAGAGAGGTTGGACTCGTTTCTTGCCTCGGCCATTTCCGAAATCGGTATTTCAAATCCGCTGGTTGCTCATCAGATGAGGATGCATGTTTCATCTTCTGTGAATGAGGCACTCGTGAACGTTAATGCTCAGGGATATTGCTTCAGCAGTCTATCCATCCCAGTTAGAATTTGGCTTTCAACTGATTACTGGTTTGATGAGTCAAGGTTGATTAGTCTGGCATTGAGAGAATCAGAGAATTTCAATTACAATATGAGCTTTGGGGCAGTTCCTGCGACAGAGGCTGCGATCGCAACCGCGTTGTCAATCAAAGTACTCAACATCCAAGAATCCAAAGAGAGTTGTATGGTTTGTCTGGAAGAGTTCATTGAGGAGACCAGAGTCAACCAATTGCCCTGCCTCCATTTTTTCCACCCAGATTGTATCACAAAATGGCTTAGAAAGAGTAATTGTTGCCCAGTATGCCGGTTTAGGGTTCAAGAAAAGGCTTAATTTTATTTTTTTTAATTTTTGTAGTGTTCAGGAGAAACTGTAATTTTTACTTTAAATTTGAATCAAATACGTTTTTTTTTTCTCTTTTTTTCTTTTTACTTTCAAATTCTTTGTCTCTGTTTCTCTTTATGTTTGAGTTCAGTTTGATACAGGGAAGCCCCTCTCTTCATTAGTTTTACAATACAACCTCATTTTTAATGTGAAAATGCTTGTTATTAGATAGGGATTGCAGCAAAAATATGTTGTAGCATTTCAAAATTTCAATCTACAGACTTCTCTCAATTGAAAGTAGGTAGGTGCAGCATTTTGATCTTAAATGCCTATTTGTTAACAACCATTTAAATGGTTGAGGCCTTCTAAATTTGTAAAAATTGGAGCATCCCAACAGTTCAGTGCATCTATTTTTAAACCCGAAACAAGATTAAGCCGGCAGCATGCCTAATTCTGGCCCAAGCTTAGCCATGACATTTAAAATCAGGATTAGACTTATAAATGCAGAATTGTGCCCCTTGCAACTTGGATGCCACACAAGTTGCAATGAACAAATTAACTATGACTTTCTCAGGTTATCCAACCAAAAGGAGACATTTTAGAGAGAAGATGTGTAACCCAATAAAGAGGAAAGCTCAACATGGAACTTTAGTTTGGGGTGGGCAATACTATAAGAATGATTCTTATTGCTTTCTATATTGGTGTCTTTTGTACTAATCTTGCCTTCAGAACTTGTCTACTATATGCATTCTGCTGAAGCCCGTCATTCAAAATTAGTCCAGACTCCCAATAAATCCTAGCGCTATAGAAAGCCTAATTACAGCCTGTAATTGATATGGCTATGAACCTAGTTGGGAAAAACCTTCTCTGGTTTACAAATGCCCAGTTGGGTCCCTTGAAACTTCCATGCCTTGCACTCCGGTGGCAAAGAACATATAAACTCTGATTTTTGGTTATCTCAGACTTAGCCAAGAGAAGACTTGTACTTGTCATAGAGAAGACTAATTAACCATGCGAGAGAACTTTGGTTTGGGGTGAGCAATACTGAGAACTTTGGTTTGGGGTGATCAATACTATAAGAATGATTCTTATTAGCTCTATATAAGGTTTTTTCTTTTATACTAACTGTTGATTACTATGAACGGTGTGAGAAAAACTGTATGGGAATCTCATCATAATTTCCCTTGGCAATCACTCTCCATAAGCGTCCAATCAATGATACCATGTTAATAAGAATGATTCTTATTAGTTCTATATATGGTTTTTTCTTTTGTACTAGCTTTGCCTTCATGAGTTTCTATAAAACCTGAATTTGCTTGATTTTCATGGATTCTTGTAGATGATAACAAGAATAAAACTGGCATTGGTGCAAGCAATAGCAGATTACTATAAAAAGGTGTTAATAATATATGCATATATTGGAATTTCTAGTATGTAGGAGTCACTTAAGATGGTCTTTTCTCTTTTTGATTCAATTGTAGCTACTGTAATTTCCTTTTTCCTTTATATAAGAAGTTTTCTGGCAACAGAACTTGGCTAGTGTATGCAATATGCCTTGTAATAAAGCCCATAATTCAAAAGTCAAAGCTCCAAGTTAAATCCCAATGCTATAGGAGGCCGAACAACAGCTTGTAATTATTATGGAAAGCTTGTAATTGATATGGGCCCTATGAACATAGTTAGGAAAAAACAAACCCTACCACGTTTGAACTATGGTCTTGTGCTGGGATGGGATGCTGTAGTCATAATCTGTCAGGATCTCTTCTTGATTATATTTGTGTGTTCTTTTTAAGTTTTCATTATGTTATTTATCCTTTATTATTTTTTTTATTATTTTTTATTAGTTGGGTGAGTGGTGCAAAGTGCAAACCTTGTGATACCATCTACCTGTCCAACAATCCATCCCTTGGCAGGCACGTGAGATGGCACACCCATACCACTTGGCTTTCCCAAGTTTCTCAGTTATTTATCCTTTTCATTAGCAAAGGGAAACGGAGAAAATTCATAGAGTACTATTATTTTTATCTGATGTCTAAAATTCAATCTGATCAGAATGTTTGTTGAGACTACAGTCAAGAAGGATCTTGGAAAGAAGAATTCACTATGTTAGATGAACTCGACATTAGAATCGGATGTAGATGCGTATCGGGTGCAGGTGCACATCAAGAAAGCGTGTCAAATACCTTAGAAATGAAGTATCGGCACGAGTATCAGGTGGGGGTGCTGGTGCATCATGGGTTTAGGTGAATCTGTGTATCAATCACTGAAAGAACTTAGCCACATTTAGAAAGAAAACAAGTAAATTTTCATATAAAGAACCTGATTGAGTTTAAGGTAAATAAACTAGTAGAACTCAGCAGCCACAACAGTCACCAAGAAGAGCCCTGTATTTTTCTCCCCTCTTTTTTCTTTGTAATCTTTTTTAATTTTAATGAGTGCTTTTGTTACCGTTCAAAAAAATGTCAGTTGAATATTCATAACACAGTGAAGCTCAGGTATTTTCAACTGAAATGAATACTCATCTGTATGATTGATTTATTGATTTTTTTTATTTAAATCACTCTCATTCATTTAACTAGTATAGTGCATCTTTTTTTTGCCAATTTAGCTTTCATGTTGCTTAGGTAGCAGCCAGAATTCTCTCTGTCTTCCAATTGCTTATCCGCATGTTTCTTTTCTGAACTTGAAATTCTCTTGAAACTGTCTTCATAATGACCAGATTTTGTTTAGATTTTTGGTGTGGCCTGTCACTCCATGTGTGCCCCACATGGAATCTCACGTCAATTAGATCCTACTTGGCATTTTTGGCATGAGGAGTCTCATTCCTTGTCTGAGATGTGGAGTATCTGTTGGCGTCACTGGAATCAAAGAAACTCCAAGAATCTCTGTAAATAGGAGATTGAGCCTCAAGTCTAGTAATCCAGTGAGTAAAAAAGTGATCAACTTGATCATGACTGATTGTTTAGCTCAAAGTCACAGGTTAGTTTGTGAACCCATCTTGAACTTGCAAATTTGACAACTCAAATTATCAAACACTAACCACCCAACATCAACTTTAATACCCTTGAAAGGCAACGTCCTCTACTTCCTTCCATTAGCACTAGTATCAAAGGAATTAAGGGGCGTAGATCATTGAGCAATGGACAATGGTTATTCATTAAATCATAGAAACACTAATTGCTACCTCTAAGATGTAATCTAGAGGACCCAACAACTTGTGACCAAAAGGCTGTTACCCGTTTTTTTTGCTTTTATTTTTGCATGCCAGAACTAATCATCTGAGCGAGAGACATGGGTGCTCCTTGTCTATGCCTCATTTCTTCAAAACTCTATTGAAATTTAAGTAATTTTTTCCTTTTTCTAGTTTTTTTAATTGTAACTATGAATTTATTGTGTGTGACTTGTATTCCTGGTTAGCCAGACTAGTCGCTGCGTGTTAACTTATGAAAGAAACAATTGTCAGGTGTTTTCCTAGATGTGGACACACCTCTGAACCACAAAATCCGTGTGGCATCTTCTTCATATGATCGCTAGATCATTGCTTTTGATCTGTGTGCATCATGATTGTCGATCGCAGGTGTTCGATTCCGCTGCATACCCAACAAATTATAGCATTGGTAGTTATAGTGATAAGAGAATTTGAATCTAAAAGGTTAGGTTCATGCTTGAATTTGGAAAATTAATGTGGTTAATAATGATTTTTACAATTATTACATCCATGATTTTTTTTCCAAAAATGGTGATATATTAAAAACCTAAAAGAGAAGCATACAACCAAGTCATACTGCAGAGACCAGATCGATTCTATACAGAAGGTGACATAACATTCACACAAAGCTGCATGCCATTTTCCAATCTTTCTGAATACATCAGTTCTCAAGGAAGGGTGTGTGAATTCTAAAGCATCTCCTAAATTCTGTATGACTTTCCTCAAGTAACGTGAAAGATCTTTACCTAAAAAAAAGTGAAGTGAAAGATAGTTTGAGGGGATACAGAGTTGGATTACGTTGAGCAGAGCCATAGTTTATGCCTCCAATGTGCTAGTTGCAGAAACTGCTTCATAGAAGGTGGCTACCATAACATCTGTTGATTTTGGATAATACAACACCAGTGCCAACTGTTTGCCTGTTCGGTTCATTGAACCATCAAAATTTTTAGCCTTGGAGTTTGAAATTTAATAATTTTTGAGAAAAACCAAGTTAATTATTTCCATTGAAACTTCAGAAAAGTTTTGTTTTGCTTTTGTATTGTTGCTGGTGAGCTTTGGGCTAGTTTGATATTAATTGTTTGAGAAGTTAATACCTAGTCATGTTGACCATAGTAAATCAAATCCTAGGATAATGGCCCCATCTGAATCTCCTCTAACACCATTCTCCTCTTCAATCCTACTTTCTTTGAATCATTTTACAATGAATTCCTATGAATTCTTTTCTTTTTTCTTTTTTCTTATTTTTTTTCTTAATTGCAAATGGATTATAAGAGGGAGAAAATATAAAGACTTTCAAGGAGCAAGTTCCAAAATAATACGGCCAAGGCTAAGAAACAAAAGAGAATCAGTATTTGGTTTATACAATATTTGGTTTTTGAATATTATAAGTAGACTGAAAATGGTGTCTAGAGGGGTGCTTTGAAAACTTTTGAGTTCCTTCAAAAAAAAAAAAAAAAAGTGAGAAACTTGTTGACAGAAATTGCATAATGAATTGGGTAATGCAGAGCAATCTTTGCCTACTCCATACTTTGACTTTAAGACAAGGCTTGATTGTTTTCCTTTTTTATTTTCATTATTTTGAAATGATGCTATTTACTTTACAGGTTCTCAATGGATGCAACTTGTAATATGGATTGCAGATGACAATTTTGTTTTATTTCGTTTTTTAAAATTTGGATGGGTAGGTTTACTGGATATATGTATAGAGGAAATTATCTACGCCTTTTCTACTGTTAATTTGATTTATATTTTTTTTTCCCATTTTATGGTTTCCTTCCCTGTGTGTCCTTTCTGGTTTGATATAAAAGATCTACAGATTTCACTTGTTCACAGTTTTACAACCTGATATCCCATGTGAAAATGCTGCTTATTTGATACAAGCTGAAATTGAGAACAGGACAGTAGTTTGCTGTAATAAATCAAGTTTCCAGATAGCTTCCGTGACTCTAAACCAATATTCTAATGGGCTTCCTATCATGGATAGAGAGTTCCCAAAATATATTGCAACATTTCGATTTTACAATATGGAGCCCTTGCTCGATTGGAAGTAGGTAAAATGGTACATACTGCATTTTGATCTTATTACCTATCTCTTGGCAACCATTTAAATGGTTAAGGCCATCTAATTTAGTAAAAATTGGAGCACCCCATCAGTCAAGCCCATTTATTTTTCAGCCAGAAACAAGATTAGGCCAGCAGCGCCTAATTCTGGCCCAACGTCAGTCCATGATATTTATAACCGCCCCATTGGGCAATTTTGAACTTGGTTGCTCTTCACTCAGGCATCAAAGAATAAAACAAGCATGATTTCTGGTTATGTCAGCTTATCCAGCCAAGACAAGACATGTTAGATAGAAGACATGTAACCAACCAAGAGGAAAACTCAATGTAGAACTTTGGGCTTTGGTCTAGAAAGACTATAAGCAAGATTCTTATTAGTGTCTATGCGATGGTTTTTGTACCAATCGTGCAGTCTTGAGTTTGTATAAAAACTCGAGTTTTCTTGATTTGTTAAGTGTTCACGTAGATGGTCACAAGAATAAAAGTAGCACTGCTGCAAGCGATAGCATGTTACTATGATAAGTGTTAATAATATATGTACATATTATATTAACACTAGCTCGTAAGTTATGAGGAGCTAGGGCATCGTTTGGCATTATTTCGGGTGTTGTTCCCAGTTCTGTGGTAAGACCAAGTTAGGTTGTGTTGAGACAAATTTATTTGGAACTTGTTTGGCTTATGCTCACTGAATTGTTCCAATGTGAATAAGTTGTGTGAAACTTGTTTGGCGAGGACATAACAACTTTTTTCTAAGAAACAAAAGTAAGAAAATCATATTTATCAACAATGTTATATTTAAATCAATTACAGAAATTCATAAATTTATTTTAAATATTAAAAAAATAGTAAGGCCCACTTTCATAGGAATATAAGAGTGACCAACTCCATTTAGGGATTAAAATGTGGGCCCACATGTAGAAATTACAACCCATAGAGGAGGCATTATACATGGGACCCACCTTTAGACTTACATCATTTTACCCACCCATAGTAAGCAGAAATGGGGCCCACCATTAGACTTTCAACGTTGTACCCACCTTCAATAACTAGAAATGGAGCCCACCTTTTATAGGAATTAAAATGTGGACCCACAAATTATTATTGGAAACAAGTGATGCACCTTTAGGAATTACTAAGTGGAGCCACATTTTGTGATTGTGAACATGAGCCCTACCGTTAAAAACATTTACTAAGGGTTCAAAGTTTTGGAGGTGCTCCCAAATATGTGATTTTCTATATTGTAAGCAAGCACACAATATGCAATGGAAATAAAATAAAGCAAATAAGCAACCACCACAACAAGATACGGTTTTTATGTGGAAAACCAAATTGGGAAAAAAAACCACAATTATACTCTGGACCACCAATCAAGCACTGTAAATCACACAGTTATAAGAGATATACTTATAACCCTAATTTAATTCTTGCGCAACCTAAGGACTGTAATTTTTGCTGCATGGATGTTATACAACGACGTCCTGCCATCCACCACAACAAATTCAACAAACTAAACATGTTCTAGTTGTTATGCTCAACTCCTTAGATGATCTTCCATAAAGAGAAGTAGAATACTATAATCTCTAGAACAATGCTTCAGCACTTTTCTCTCCAAATGGATGCTCTAGAGAAGAAGGGTGGTCTCCAATGTGTAATCTCCACTAAGAATAATGACATCTGTATCTAGTGAGAGAGAACCCCTTTAAATAGCCCATAATTTGTGCCTCGTAAAGATAGTCCTTGTAGAACTCAATTTACTAATCCTAATACAGCTAGGAAATAAATCTGATCAAGTAAGTGAGTTTCTGTTCAACGTGCACTGAGCGGGTACTAGAATGTACTCTAGGTGGTACTAAAATGCTCTCTAGTGGGTACCAATTTCTAAATTCTTCAATTTTCTTCATTCAGCTCTTCTGGTAATACGTACCATAGTTCATTTTAAAAAAATATTAAATTACAACTCAATTGACCCAAAGTTTTGTCTAACCTATGAAGTAGACATATAAAAAATCTTACAAGAGTCATTTTAGACTAATAAGTTTAATGTGCAACCCACCCTTCATTTGAATTAGTTTGAGATTTTATGAAATCGTTTTTTATCCAAATCACTTGCAAGCTAATTTACATAATACATCTTCATTATGTTTTTCTAAAAAACTTGACTAAAATAAGTAGCCACCTTAGCTTATTAATTTATAAGTCAAAATATTAAAATGTAGAGAAGCTCTAAAACCTAAAATAAGATATTATTTCTCAATGCCAAAATCACTCTTCCAATGCACCATGATGTGCAAATAATGCATTTGCAATTTCATCTCATTTGCGTGCCATCTCTTGTGTTCCTTGTGTGTTACCAATTGTAGAGGTGCAGATAGACCATTGTCTCCATTATTTTCATCATAGTCATTTTCAACTATAGGCCTTTCATCTTGAAAGCAAACAAAATCTCTATCACTTCGCATTTCCATCTTTATAAAGTTATGGAGGGTGTATGCAACAATTACAATTTGCCACCCTTAATGAATAGGGTGGCATGAGCTTAAGGATAAGAAATTTTGCCTTCAAAATGCCAAAGCAACGCTTGATGACATTCTGTAACAAGGAGTGATAATAATTAAATAACTCTTTTTTTCTTGTTTGTCTTCGTCCTCACCTACTATATTGTGAAAAATGATATCGTTCTCCTTTATAAGACATAACATAACCTCGTGTACTGCTATAGCTAGAGTCAACAATATAATATGTACCTGCAATGAGAGAATTTTTCATGTTTTTACTATTATTTTATAAAAGCAATACACATACATATATATTTTTATCAAATGAAATTTACCTGCTGGAGGGTAAAAAAAATGTAATTCCGAATTGGTTATAGCTTCTACAAACACTCGAGAATCATTTGTTTTTCCTTCCCAACCAGTATACACATGTAAATCGCTTGTCAAACGAACATGCACGCATTACATTTTGTATAATTGAAATCTTTCTAACTCAATAGGGAATTTGATTCTTTGTAAGAACTAAGGCACTTACGTGTATACCATCAATGGCCCATACACAATCCTTTAAAAGGAGAAAAATGAGTATAATTTTTTTAAAATTAAGATTTTTCCTCAATAAATTGGGTAGAATTTAAATTACCTTAAACAAAGGATAATATTTAGGGAACGTTTGGCAAACCGCATTTTCGTGGAAAAGCCACATTTGGTAGGTGTGTGGAATGCGGAATACTTCATTCCACGTTCCATGCAAATGTGCCCCTTGGACCCAAGGAAATCGCAGTTGCGTAGAATTGTCCTGCTACAGTTCCGAGACGAAGAGGTGAGTGTAGTGTTTGATCACATATTTGTGGGCCCCTTTTCAAAATTGAAACTGTTGAGATTGTTTTTAATCCAAAAAATGGCTACAGGACCAATTTTCAGCCGTTGAATCATCTTCTATGCTGAGATATTTTCAAAAATGTAATCAACACTAAAGATACAAAACTGAACTTCTATAGGCCCTATTTGAAAAATCCAGACTGTTGGATCTAATCTAGAGGCCAAGATGGCTATGGGACCAAATTTCAGAGTGTGGAGCCATGTGGATCATAATATATTAGCCAAAACGTTCAAAGCCATTGATTTCTTAAAGGTTTCTTCCCTGGAAATCCTCTCTCTTAACACACTTAGTTTTTTTAAAGGGAGGATGGCATGATTCTAAGCTTCAAGAAGATTCTTTGCAACCATATAACCCCCTCATCCCCATGGACCAGTGCCCAACATGCCCTAGGGTTGTTGAGAATTTCCAGTGGTGTAATTATGAATATTGGTGGAATAATAAGTTCTTTTCCTATGTTTACTATGGCCTTCAACACTCTCTTGAAATGACAACTAATAGTCTCTTCTAGATGTTGGAATCTATCTTCCATCATCTTATTCTGACCATTATGATCAATGGTCATAAAAATATAGCAACTTGTTCCTCCACTAATACAATTTTTGAATCAAGTAATAGGTTCTTGCTCTTCAATGTGTTACATAAGCTTTAAAAAAAAATGCTTTTCCATACGGAATAAATCATAACATCTTTTCTCATGTCCGTGCAAGACCTTATTTACAAATTCATATCTAGATTTACCCTTATCCCTTATGGCCTGTCTAGATATACGTGATTGGCATAGACTAATTATTAGAAAAACAAAAACATTTAAGTTTTCGCTATCAGGGTCTGTCTCATCCCTCCATTGATTCATTTAACCTGAACAAACAATATTCATTATACATACCAAAATAAATAAAAAAAACATTATAATCAAATAGAACCCACATCAATCTTAAATAAAAGTCATATGCAACAAAAATTTAAATTCAATAAACCTTTTATTTCATTAAAGTCCGTGTCAAATAATGTCCTGATATTTTTAAGCAATGGTCTAAATAGAATGACACAAATTCAACCTAAATTCAAATAAATATTCTTAAAAAAAAGTCAAATAACATTATTTTCTTATAGAACTATAGCAATTGAAGTAAAAATACTATAAGGAATGGTCTAAATCATAAAGATCAAGCATGAGTGGCCTAATATCTTCAGGTGTGGACATAAAAAGTACTTTCTAACTACAATTCAAGCCTATAACATGGAATGCCTCTAAGTAGATTTCTCTACTAACATTTGGTATGGTAGATACCAATGCAGCAAATTTTTCAATGGAAAATTGGTTATTATCCCAATTATTATTGCTTTCATTAGTGACCTTATTTTCATAGTACTTTGTGATAGGCTTATTCAAATGAATGTGCCCCCTTTAGTTCACACATCTGTGATAAGGAGTCTTTGATCAAGCCCGAACATGACTCTCCTCTACAAAGTCTGCATCACATCTAGGTCAATAGCAGTATCTTGATCTGGACTAATATGGTTTCTAAGTAGCACACTCTCATTCTCATCATCGGTATCTAATGCTCCTTGGGTTAAAGCTCCCAAAAACCTAATTAAAATAGAAAACTATATGAAGTTGAAACCTAATCCTAATTATAACTCCTTAATAATTTAGGAAACTAATAACATAAAGTTAAAATCATAATTTTACTTGGGCCCTACACATGTGGCTAATGTGCATATTCTCCCCGGGTTGGAAAAAACTTGACTCCGAGTTCAAATAATGTTAGTCCGGGTTAAAGATTAATCGGATGACCTTTCAAGTCGTTAGATGAGCTTTAAATGTTATGTATAACTTGAAATCTTTAGTTGATCTCTTTCTCTAACTTGAAACAGACTTGGAGCATCGCTTCTTTTTAGGTCCAAAATTTGTGTTGATGTGCAATCAAACTATTGGATGCTTTACTTGTAGGACATGCACCATCAATTCACAATCTTTGACTATCCGCCATTCATCTCCAAAGATAAAATCAGTATGAGGAATGTCAATGGATATATCTTGTTGTGGATGCGCTGGAACAAGTAATTTGTATCCTAGTTCATTGGGTGAACCTCCATCTAACTTTTCCTCCAAATTGAGTCGTGCAGTGAAGTGTTCAGCAAATTGATCCTCTTCTACATCTAGATGGGCAGTTGAATCGACATTGGAATTTAATTCAGACTTCCCTTGAAATTTTTTGCGCCGATGCCTGGCTACTGCTGTCGTTTCGGGTCCACATGACCCAAGCTAGTTCTGAAGTTAACCCGATTGCACCCCACAAATCAAGCCCATGAAGAAAAAAAATAAAAAACACACAAAGGGGTTGAACTTGAAGCCCCTTCCTGTTGTTGGTCGAGGAGGAGATGGGTTTCCATCGGAAGCACAACGACTTCGGCGGCGGTGGCGGTCGTCGTGGTGGTGGGTGATGTAGACGATGAGGATGGTAATACGGAGGTGCGGCAGCGGATTTCTTCAAATGCCATGTACGTCTTATTCTCAATCTCTCTTCCTCTCGCTTCACTTCCTTGTTCAAATGCCATGTATGGTTCGGATTCTTCTACTTTGTCTCCCATGTTGAAGATTCCAGAGGCGAGGCCTTAGATTTAGACACCGAATTGACAAGCAAGGGAAGCACAGTGCCCGTGCCCAAATTAGAACTTGTGGCCAAGTATCATCAAGTTAGAAAAGTAACAGAGAAAACAGTAACTTGTACCGATGCAGGTCACATATGATTGGCTTACTCCTCAAAGAAGTGAATGATGAAAAAACATGGGTGACAAAATTGACCCAATTGTGATGATTGATTCTATGCCGAGCTCCAGGTCCTCACCACCCAAGTGGCTTCATGCCAAGGCCACAATCCCTCACAGGTTGGAAGAGCTGCTCTCACTACAGGGTCTCTCTCTTCACAATCATTTCAATTACATAAGATTAATGTTGTGGCGAGATTACTTTTGACTGGTCCCACACAGAGAAGAAACTCAATCTTTGTTATGGTACCTTTCCTCGTCCCTTAAGCTTGCAACAACACTTCAATACTTGATACGTGGCCTGTTTTGAATCTTTGTTCACATGCCCAACAATCTCGAATGACATTTCTTGATTTTCTCTTCTATTGTTCCACATGTAGAATGGCAATCTCTTTGCTTTCTCGCAGTCTTGCTGCATTGTATAGTGAAGCCATTACTTTCTTTGCCCATGGATGTAGCCTTTTAAGGTGAACCATGCAAATCTCTTATCTCTTGTTTGGTGCTTGTTTTCAGATATTGTTTTTCTCTTTAGCTATGTATCTTTCCGCATCACACTAACAATACAAATTGGTCATCTAGACTTTTCCTCTCTATGGGGCCTTTTTTTTCTTCTTTTTTTTTTTTTTTGGAAATCAATTTCAATCACGACTATTAATCTGTAAACTTTTAAATCAGTCTCATTTGGACCCGTAGTCTTTCGTGTCTTCATTCGCTTCAACACTTCCCTTACTTCTGCCACCCTCATTCTATGGAAAAAGGTTTGTTCTACTAACAACGTATCATCTCTTGTTTTTCTATCTCCTATATTGTCTTCATTTAAAATCTTGCTAAAATATTCCTTCCACCTTTTCTTGATATTGTTATCCTTCACTAGAACCTTTTGGTAATTGTCTTTAATACATTTGACATGATCTAAATCCCTACTTTTCCTTTCCCTTATTTTTGCCAACTTAAAAATATTCTTCCTTCCTTCTCTTGTTCCTAACCCATTATAGAGGTCATCATATGCTTTGAGCGATGCAGACTTACAACTTTCTTAGCTTCTTTCTTTGCCTTCTTATACATTTTATAGTTTTCTATATTCCTAGTCCTTTGCCAAACTTTGTATCAATGTCTTCTCTCAAACAACTTCTTGAACCTATAGACTCCACCACCATGTTTCTTTATTGTAGTGTTTTTTACCTTTTGACTCTCAAAGCAATTTTTTTGCAACCTTCCTAATACAGTTAGCCATTTGATTCCACATCAATGTAGTTTCTCCCTCAGGAATTCATTCTCCTTCTTCAATCGCTTTATCCATAAATATAGTTGTTCTTCAATCACTCCACCACCACTTTGATATGCTGGCCCCATAAGAAAAATAAAAAAGCTGCTTCATTTTACATAAGGCTGCTATATTTTTTGTGCTTTCAATCTTTTTGCTGTTTGGTCATTGCTCTCTGTCCAACACTAAACTCGAAAGATTTTTGGCTGGTCAAAATTCCCAAGAATCAGTTCATCCAACAATCCAGTCAATCTTGGTATGCAAGTTTTTGTGTGACACATTTGAGAACTCCTATTTCTCTAGTTATGTATGGTCATCATTTATATTTTTAATTATATTATCATTTATATTTTTGATTATATGATTATTATCATCTATATTTTTAATTATATTTAGAATGTTCTATAAGTCTAATCTTTTCTTTAGTAGGATTATTTTTTATTTACATCATATCAGATTGAGGGAACGAGAAAAGAAAGATGAAAAACCAGAATGATAGAAATAAAATTTAAATTATGAACAAAATTCATTAATCTCTAATGATCTCTTTGCCAGAAATGTTATCCAAATAATGTTCTCCAGAGGCCAATATAAAATGAAGCCTAGAGTAGGGTTTTATATATTTATATGAGCTTTTTCTATGTTTTGTTCTCCATTAAAACATTTTATAAATGATCATTTCATTTCACTCTGAAACTAGAAAAGGAGAAATGCTTTATGTGGGGAATCAATTTCATGCATCATAAAAGATTTGAACCAGTAACGAACTTATTATGAGCATTAACTGTTAGATTGTTTTTCACCCTTTAGTGACTGGCCAGGACTTCACTTACATTGAATTAATGAACATAATTACTGGGTGGAGGTGACCACGTGAAGTTGATTTTTTCAACCCAACAATTAATAATATAGGTGGGATATTTTGATCCAACACCATCTTGACATGAAGTGGACATCTGGTGTAGATTTTTCGTTGTCTTAACTGTGGCATGTAATCTAATCATGTCTCTGTAAAACTTTAATAGAGTGCTCTGGAGCGTAAAGATGGCACAATGTGCCAAATCTTTGCACTGGTCAGTTGATGCCACCTTTGATGCACTGAAACTATGAATTAGAGAGGGCTTCATGTAGAGTGCACCGGACTTGCCAAGTTTGCTACACAAGATATTGGCGCAAGTTTTGATAATTGGACTTCTTTTAATAATTTTCTGCCATATATATCAACAATCCATATTCCTGGGTTTTTTTTATTAAAAACAATTTTTCTTGATGTCATAAATTAAAGGTGGTGAATTCTTGATGACTGGCTTAGCTTGACAATTGGACCAATTTTATGGTAGTCAGCATGGATTGCTTATTCTAGCCCTGTTAAATAGATTATTAGAATTGTGAGATGAAGTGGTTTTCTTTTTTAAAATTTTTTTATGTTTCACATTCCTTGTATCTCACAAGAGCAAAACATTTTGTAACTTTTTATCTGTGATTTTCCATTATTTTCATAAGATGACCATGTTTAAATCTTTTATTTCAGGTCTAAAGCCCCACATAAGTTACACTGAAGAGTGAGCATATTTATTTACGTGTTTGTTTGATTGGATCTCTTCAATCTGCACTGAATGCGATCTTTGGGTTATGGTCCATGCATGGTGTCTGACCCATCAAAATGTCTACAGATCATGCATATATTGCCAACATTTGGTGCATTTCTAAATGTAAAGAACACAATACTGTGGCTGCCTTATCCTGCTAACTCCACAGCTAGCTGCAGATGGTTTAGCTAAATTGATGCTGTGTTACGCACAACAGATTCAGCATAACTCGAAAATCAGATTGATTAGGTAATCCTACTTTCTTAACAGTGAAGTAAGCTAATTTGATGTGGAGTTTGTTGATGACCCTAACTTCATGTTCTTGCAGGAGGCATAAAATTCAAATCATTCTAGGGATAGGCTGTGGCCCCTGTAACAATTTGAGTAACTGTGTCCTTTAAGCAGCAAATCCTCTTGGCCCTTTTTTGAAACAGCTAGTGAAGAAAATGCAGAGATCTTCAATGGTTCGCTTTTTGAAGAAATCAATCTCCTGTTTTCTCTCACCAAAACCACTATTTCATCCTTTTAGTTCCATCCTGACTCAAGAAGATCTCATCGTCCTCCCTGCGGTAACTCCTTCTTGCTCTCCTTTTTCCTCTTCCTGCACTGGTTTTTCTCCAGCTGTGCAGAAATCCAACTCTGGCATCAGAAATCAACGAGACCCTGTTGTAATCTCACCCAAAGGACACATGCAAGGGAAAAGTGCTATGTCTTTGGAACCTTCTTTTTGTTTCTCCTCCTTCCACAGTGACTCTTCTCCAGTCACCCAAAAGTACGTATCTCACCATAAAACTCAACAAACCCCTATTGTAACCTCACCAAACAACCATGCCCTGGAAGAAGAAGAAAATTCCATGCCTGCAACATTTTCCAGAGATAAGTCAGAATTTCTCTATGGAATTTACAACTCCTCAAATCATCACAGTTCCCGTCATCAAAATCACACAGAGTATGCTGCTGATGTTGAAAAGATATATCGAATTCTAAGAAAATTCCACTCCAGAGCTCCTAAACTGGAGCTTGCCTTGCAAGAATCAGGTGTACCAATTTCATCTGCTTTAGTTGAGCGGGTCTTAAACCGCTGTGGCGATGCTGGAAATCTAGGATTCCGGTTCTTCTGTTGGGCATCAAAACAACCTGGATACAGACACAGTTATGACGTCTACAAAACAATGATAAAGATGTTGGGCAAAATGCGGCAGTTTGGGGTGGTCTGGGCTCTGATAGATGAGATGCGGAGAGAGTATCCAGAGCTTATCACTGCTGACATTTTTGTCATACTGATGCGGAGGTTTGCATCAATCAGAATGGTCAAGAAGGCAATTGCTGTTTTAGATAAAATGCCAGAATATGGCTGTGAACCTGATGAACACGTCTTTGGGTGTTTGTTGGATGCTCTCTCTAAGAATGGGAGCGTCAAAGAAGCTGCATTGCTGTTTGAGGATATGAGAGTTCGGTTTCCACCAAATTTAAAGTACTTTACATCGCTATTGTATGGTTGGTGTAAGGTTGGGAAGCTGATTGAAGCAAAATACGTTTTAGTTCAGATGAGAAATGCTGGTTTTGAACCCGATATTGTTGTTTACAATAATCTCCTTAGTGGTTATGCGATTGCGGGAAAGATGCAGGATGCTTTTGATCTTGTACGTGAGATGAAGAAGATAGGCTGCAATCCAAATGCTACATCATACACCATCTTGATCCAGGCGCTTTGCTCAAAGGAGAGAGTGGAAGAAGCAATGCGGGTTTTTGTTGATATGTGTAGAAATGGATGTGCCGCAGATGTTGTGACATATACAACCTTGATTAGTGGCTTCTGTAAGTTAGGGAAGATTGATAGAGGCTACGAGCTTTTGGATAGCATGAAACAGAAAGGTTGTGAACCAAATCAGAAAACATATTTTTGTATATTGGCAGCGCATGAGAAAAAGGATCAATTGGAGGAGTGTTTGGAGCTTGTAGGTCGAATGACTGATGCCGGATGTGCTCCTGATCTTAGCATCTACAACACAGTGATTCGATTGGCTTGTAAGTTAGGAGAGGTGAAAGAAGCTGTAAGTGCGTGGAATGATATGGAAGCTAGTGGATTGAGTCCTGGACTAGACACTTTCACTGTCATGATACATGGGTTTCTTTCGCAGGGGTCTCTGATTGATGCCAGCAGATACTTCAAAGAGATGGTTGAACGGGGCCTACTGTCTGCACCCCAGTATGGGACATTGAAGGAGATCTTGAATCCACTTCTAAGAGCTGAGAAGCTTGAAATGGCAAAGGAAGTTTGGGGAAGCATTGTAAACAAGGGATGCCAGCTCAATGTATTTGCCTGGACAATTTGGATTCATGCCTTGTTCTCAAATGGTCATGTAAAGGAAGCATGCTCTTACTGTTTAGATATGCTTGATAGTGGTCTCATGCCACAACCTGACACTTTTGCCAAGCTCATGAGGGGATTAAAGAAACTGTATAACAGGCAGATCGCTGCAGAAATCACAGAGAAGGTCAGGCAAATGGCTGCTGATAGAGGTGTGACCTTCAAAGCCTATAAACGGCGAGGGGTGAGTGATGAGAAAGAGAAGCGGAAGGCAAAGGAAAAAAGGAAGAGGAAGGGCAGTAGGCGTCCCTGGGGCCAACCCAGCCGTGCAGATGTTTTTTAATACAGATGAGTAGAGTGATAAGTTTTCCATCTCCACCATTCCCAGTGAAATGCATTATTGGGCTGTGATGTCAGTTTAAATGTGCAAGTTTGGATCTGAGGCTGAAATACTGATCGAAATAAGGCATCAATTGTCTGCTCATGAGTAAAATGCCCTGTGAACAACTACTGTATGGATTGTTTGTAAACTGGATTTGAAAGAGAAACTGAATGCATGAATGGCTGTGGTGGGCTTTACACGCTTGTGCCAATATTTACATCAGCTTATATGGATTGCATCATGAGGAGAATCTCTGTTTCACAATGCCATATACCATATCAACACAGTGGATGCTTAATTGTAGTCGAAGCTTCTTGTCCGGCTATGGGTCACAGTGCTCACATGGGAACATGAGATGTTTTCTCGCTCTGCAGAAATGGCTCCTAGCCATCTTCAGAAATACCTACATCATGCTGGGAGGTTGTAACATTCTTTCCCTAGAATTAATGCATTTTCTTAAAAAAAAAAAAAGGCATTTTCTTTGCTTGTTTTAACTTGTCTATAATTCTACAGAAAGCACATAAATTAAGCATGTATTTTATATTACCTTCCATTCAATTGGACAATTATTGAATGCAAGTGATTGGTATCGTATAATTATCGCTAGGGCATTGTCACATCCATCAGGTTTGGCCTTTTGGTTTATTTGATATGGAAACAAAGCCACCCAAACATTCTTTTCAGATTTTCCATAAAATAGGTGGGGAAAAACACTTCTATAGAAATCCTGGTAGACATAGAACCCAAAGAAGTTCATGTGTTAACACGGAAAAGTGAAAAAGAAAAAGCTATGCCAGCAGCTCATAGTCAGTCAAAAGGCAAAAAAGGACATCATGGGATATTTTTGACGCTTAAGAAGACCACTATTGTTTCCTCACTGTGGAAACTATCCACTAAAGAACGACACATGGAACAGCGAGGGATTTTAGGATCCAAGCATGGTCTCTCTCGGATGTTGCCCACCTATTCTAAACCAAAATTTTTCTTATCATTTAATTTGCAACCTTAAATGTGATAGAAAGAAGAAAGTGGATGTTTTCTTTCTTTCTTTTTCATCTTGCTTCTGTAGTTTCTAATTGTTTTCACATCTTCTTTTTAATAACAGTGATTCCTATACAATGGTGGATAATGATCCCTAGTGTCAAATTGCAACCTGTGCAGGGTAGGGTGTTTGTCTGCAGATTTAGAACTATCGTTGTTGGGACTTATAGTATAGAACCATTAGTGTCACAGTTTTAAAAGAACCTTCTAGGGTTTAGTCCAAACTCTAAAATGAATCGGAATTCTATAGACCTTCGGGGATCTTGAAAACTCTTCCTTAATCAGTTCTTTTAGGCCTGATAATAGCCCCCACCCCTTTCATCATTCCAACTACCCGACAACCTTGGCATGTATGCTTCAATGTAAATATAGGGCCCTTTGGATCTTCATAAACAGAGCCTCAGGTTTTTATGACCTCTGAATTCGATCTCAAAATCTCTATGCCTATTAGCTTCCATTGTTCAGATGGCTGGAAGGGAATTGGTGAACCGAATCACCCTAGGGGATTTTTTGTGGTTTGTGGGGTTCTGGGTAAATTATTTTCTGCCAAATCTGTTTAAGTTGATTGTTTCTCTACTGAAATGTTTTTATTAATCATTTGAGGATGAATTTTAAAGCATAGTCGTCAACTAGAACTTAATTTTACATTTGAATTTCTCAACTTCCAACTTAATGATATTAGGCCAAGAATAATAGTTAATCAAATGGTGCGTAGTTCTTCTTCAAGCCTCCTTACATTACATTACATGCTATCTTCTCAAGGTTAGTGATCTCCTTGTTAATTGGCTATAAGTCTTAGCTTACATGAATAAATTAATAAATAATTAATGCAACGCTTCTATGGAAATCCGGGTTTCAGATTTGTTCTTTTGCTCTAATGAACTCTCTATTTGGACCTTAGGAACTCAGTTTCCTGCACTATGGTTGCCTTCAACTTCTGTCAAATGGCGAAAGACTTTGACCAGCTGAGGTTACCCAATCCCATGAAGTGAATGCCCCCGCCACCAACCCATGCCTGTGAGGACCGTCTGCTGTTGGTTTATACAAAGATCCAAAGGGTACCACTTAAAACCGGAGTTGGAAAATTGCTGCAGTGACTTCAGTGCAAGGCAGCCAAGTTGCCTGAATCCAATCACGGTTATAGGAAGGTGTACACTTGGCTCAGTGTAGATGTCAACACTGCCCCAAAAATAAGCAATATGTTGACAAGCTGTCATATGGTGATGTTTATTTGTAAAAATATATTCATGATACCATTGCGGTATTCTTAAATACTGCCAAAATTGAAGACAACCGGAGAAAATTGTGATGATGTTGGAACAAATTTTGCAGAACTAGGACAAGAAAAACTATAAATTTGATCTTTTACAGTATTTTATATTGAAAAATAATCCTATAAGAACTAATTCTCACTATGTTTTTGTGAAAAGTCTAGGTGTGGTCGATCTATCACCCAATTCAAATCTTGCAATATATAAGGACCCTCCGATAGTCATACACCTTAAGTTTCGGTCAAATGTGAATTTACTGGACCGTTGGATTGATTGTGCACCAATTCGAATGGATTGAATCTGTGGGCCACGGATGAAGGTGTTAGAGATATGTGGTTAGGGCCAAACCTGATATTTGGGGTGGTTGTACATAGATCTTACCATCTCCTTGGTTTCATCCCCGAATGGGATCCGCAAGTGGGTTTCATAAAAAATTCTCATGATAGGTGTATGACAACTCTTTTTATAGCATTAAAACCCTTTTATATTTACTTGTTATTCTTTAGTATTTAAAAAATAATTTATTTTCAGATTGCTGGAGAAAACTGAAACCTCTTGTTTTATTATTTTTACCTCCAATTTGGAGTGGTCTAGGGAATTGAAAGTTGAAACATCCTATTTTATTATTCTTTAAAAAATCTCTCCATGCCCTCACTTTTTAAAAAAAGTGAGAACAAAAAAATAAGCAAGAATGGGATGGAAGAAGATGGAGCTTTTCAGGAGAAGGGACAGTTCACCCCGCTTAAAATCAATCTTGCCCTTAGGGTTAAAAATGTGGGATCGAATTGAAAAACTCAGACTTGCATCAAGCTGGGTTTTTTTCACAAAGTTGTGCATGCATCCTAAATCCACCAACTTAACCTTTTACTACTATTTGATCGAATCCCAAAACTCTCGTGAGTTGTGGCAAAGTGGTTCAGACTAGTGCATTGAATGATATTGCTAGTTCAGCACTGATTACATCTATAATTGGTTCTAGCTGTATTTTTGTTTTTTTTTAATCTTCTTTGGGCTTAACTCCTGTCTTAGGGCATGAACCCTTCCAATGTAAAATAATTGGAGTAATGCTACATGCCTATGTATTAACATTTCATGTCACCCTAGTATTACTCATATAGTTATTTATCTTAGATGGAATTAAATCAGTTTATTTGAATTACGACTACAAAGTAGTCATTAAATGTTGTTTTCCAAAGCTTGTGAGTAGTTCTTTCTTAAGTATGGACCATGTGATTGGTGTTTGGAGCTAGCTATACCTTCGTCTGTTATATAAATAAATAAATAAATATATATATATTATAGCTATGGCATCAAATCTATCAAATTTATATCTTTCATCATCGAGATAAAAACCATCATTAAAAAAAAATCTATATATTGGATCATATTCCACTAGTCTTAAGTGGCGGACCTAGGAATTTCATTTGAGGGGTGCATACTCAAGTTAAGCAATTGGGTTTTGGAAACAAACCTATGATTTTCATGTGGGTTTTTGGTGGAAACATATGATTTATATATAGATTTTCAAAGCAAAGACAAGATTTTCATTATAATTTTAAAAGCTGATTGAACTCAATGGGTGCGACCGCCACACGTGGTTGTACCTAGGTCCGCCCCAGTGGCTGATCTAGAGTTTTCGTTTGAAGGGTGCAAATCTAAACAAATAATTGCGTTTTGAAAATAAATACAGAATTTTTATGTGGATTTTGGGGATGGATGTATAATTTTTATATAAATCCTCAAAGTAAAAGAAGAATTTTCACTATAATTTTAGAAGCGGACCAAGATACAACGGATGTGTTGGCCCCCACATTTACGTATGTAAGTCTGCCCTAGCCTAGTTGTACAAACTTGATAACCATGGTAGCATCAACGCATGATATTATATAAGATTTGCATTCTATTTCTTTGAGGCCCATTTAGATACATGCTAATCAAGAATGATAACAAGATAAAAACATTTCATGATGTATTAAAGTTGGTTGAAATTTAAACCCACCGGATCAACTTAATTATCAACTCATGAATTAAAGAACCTCATAACTTTGTAATCCTTTCAAATATTAACAATGAAACCATCCAAACTCTCGTTCACATCAATGCTCTCCTACATTGTCATTTAACTCAATATGACAATAATATCATCATTAACAATACTTACATAATTGTGCTTAAAGAATTTTAAATTTTAAAGTCTTAAAATCAAAGGGTCTATACCTTTTAAAAAAATTGGATCCTCTTACAGCTTTACCTAGTTCTTTGGGCACATCCCTATAATTAAAAAAATTTATGTCCCTTTGTTTTTTTAATTTTAATCACGTGATTTGTGTGATTAATCTAGGAAGAGGTTCCACACTTTTCTCAAAATAAAGTGCCATGCAAGCGGCACAAATTCGGCACATTTTCGAATTGTATATTTGCAAAGCATGGGAATTGGGAAAATTCACGAGGATCCATGTGTTGGCTATGTGGGTCCAGACCATTAGTGGGTTCAGTATCTGGGGTGGTTTCCCTAATGATATTAGGAATTTCCTATTTTGTCAAACGGCAGTTTTCTAATAGGTTAGGACTTTCCTTTTTCTTGAGATGGAGTTCTTGGGGGATAAGGATGTAATAGTTATATATATGATGTAATTTGTAACCTTCGAGGGAGGCTGAGAGTGGCTGAGATTCCAAGGCTGTGGTTTCACAGATTGGAGGAGAACCTAGTGGAAATTGGTTTCCCGTGGACGTAGGCATCTTTGCCGAACCACGTAAATTGCTTGTCTTCTTATGTAGTGATTATTTGATCTTGGTTGCCTTTGCACACACAAACACAACAAGTGGTATCAGAGATGTCTGCATTAAAACCGATATTGGTTGCACAATGATGCTGAAAGATGTGCAACATGTTCTTGATCTGCGGTTGAATCTGATTTCCGGGACTACATTGGACCGTGCAGGTTATGAGAATTACTTCGGAAATGGCAGATGGAAGCTCATTAAAGGGTCTCTTGTTATTGCGAGAGGTACAACAGGTAATACTCTTTATAAAACACAAGCAAAGTTGTGCAAAGATGCATTGAATGCAGTTCAAGACAATTCCTCTCTGAATCTGTGGCATAAGAGGCTTGGTCATATGAATGAGAAAGGCTTGCAGATGTTAGCAAAAAAGGATTTAATTCCTTGCTCCAAAGGTATATCCCTTGACCCTTGTGATTATTGTTTGTATGGTAAACAGCATAGGGTTGCTTTCTCTTCGACATCAAAATTGAAATCAAATATGTTGGATTTGGTATATTCTGATGTTTGCGGTCCCATAGAGGTAGAATCATTGAGTGACAATAAGTTCTTTGTCACGTTCATCGATGATGCATCCAGGAAAGTCTGGGTTTATCCGTTGAAATCAAAGGATCAAGTGTTCCAGATGTTTCAACAGTTTCATGTCAAGGTTGAAAGAGACACAGGTAAACTCTTGAAGTGTCTCCGCACAGATAATGGGGGAGAGTACACATCCAATCAGTTCAGAAGCTATTGCTTGAAGCATGGCATTCGACATGAAAAGACAGTTCCTGGTACTCCACAGCACAATAGTGTGGCAGAGAAAATGAACCACACTATTCTTGAGAAGATGAGATGCATGATAAGATTAGCACGGTTGCCTAAGTCATTCTGGGGTGAAGCCGTTCTGACTGCCGTTTATTTGATTAACTGATCTTTCTCAGTTCCTTTGAATTATGATCTTCCAAAGAGAAGATGGACAGGTAAAAATGTTTTCTATTCGCATTTTAAGGTGTTTGGGTGTAAAGCGTTTGTACATGTACCAAAGGAGCAGCGTTCCAAGTTGGGCGATAAGGTAGTAAGTTGCATCTTTCTTGATTATGGTGGAGATGAGTTTAGCTACAAATTATGGGATCCATCAAAGAAGAAACTTATCAGAAGTAGGGATGTGGTTTTCCATGAAGATCAGTTCTTTGGAGATGTTGAGAAGATTGATAAGTCTTCTGAGAAAGTTGATGGAGCGGTTGATCTCACACCGACTCCTTCTCCGGTGCAGACTACAGGTGGAGAAGGTGGACAAAACGATCCGGATCGTGATGAGGCACAGGGATTGCCAGATGATGAGGGTTTTGAGTAGGGGGAGTAGCAGTCTCCTCGGATTGAAACCACGGAACCTCAAGTTAGGAGGTCTGTCCGAGAGCGTCAACCATCAACTAGGTACCTGCATCCGAATATGTGTTGCTTACTGATGAGGGAGAGCCAGAGAGCTTCCGAGAAGTAATAACTCATGCTGATAAAGATGAGTGGATGAAGGCTATGCAGGATGAAATGAGTTCTTTGAAGAAGAACAAGACATATGAGCTGGTGCAACTTCCTAAAGATAGGAATGTTCTGAAAAACAAATGGGTGTTCAAGCTAAAAAAGGATGAGAATGAGAAACTGGTGAAGCACAAAGCACGGTTAGTGGTAAAAGGCTTCGCACAAACGAAGGGTATCGACTTCAGTGATGTTTTTTCTCCTGTTGTGAAAATGACTTCTGTTAGAGTCGTTTTGGGTCTAGTCGCCAGCATGGACCTTGAGCTTGAACAGATGGACGTGAAGGCCACGTTTCTTCACGGTGACTTGAAAGAAGAGATCTATATGACTCAGCCAGAGGGGTTTGAGGTAGAAGGAAAAGAATAGATAGTTTGCAAGTTGAAGAAGAGTCTTTACGGGCTGAAGCAAGCACCGAGACAGTGGTATAAGAAATTTGATTCATTCATGTTAAGTCATGAGTACCGGAGGATAGCTACAGATCATTGTGTCTATGTTCGTCAATTTATCGATGGCAGGTTCATCATCCTTCTTTTATATGTAGATGATATGCTGATAGTTGGACAGGATAGTAAGTTGATTGGCAAGTTGAAAGAGGAGATGTTAAAGTCGTTTGACATGAAAGACTTGGGTCCCGCACGAACGATATTGGGCATGCAAATACGTCGTGATAGGAGTTCCAAGCAGCTGTGGTTATCACAGGAGAAATATGTTGAATGAGTTCTCGAGCGATTCAACATGAAAAATGCTAAGCCAGTTAGCATACCTTTAGCCAGTCACTTCAAACTAAGCAAGCGCTTGTGTCCTACTACAGATGATGAAAAGGAACAGATGGCATGTGTTCCTTACTCCTCTGTTGTGGGGAGTCTCATGTATGCCATGGTTTGTACACAGCCAGACATTGCTCATGCTGTGAGTTTACTGAGTAGATTTCTCGCAAACCCTGGAAAAAAGCATTGGGAAGCAGTGAAGTGGATCTTTAAGTATTTGAGAGGTACTTCCAAGGTGTGCTTATGTTTTGGATGCTCAAAACTAGTCATAGAAGGTTATACTGATGCTGATTTTGCAAGCGATCTTGATTGTCGGTTGTCGACTTCTGGTTGTTTGTTTACTTTCGTAGGGGGAGCTATCTCCTGGCAATCGAAGTTACAGAAGTGTACAGCACAGTCTACAACTGAAGCGGAATACATAGCTGCTAATGAAGCAGGGAGACAGATGCTTTGGTTGAAAAGATTCCTTCAAGAACTAGGTTTGAAGCAAAAAGAATATGTAGTTTACTGTGATAGTCAGAGTGCTATGGATTTTAGTGAGAATGCTACATATCATGGCCGCATGAAGCACGTTGATATCAAGTACCATTGAATTCGTAAGGTGATCGAGAAGAACTTCATGAAGCTAGAAAAGATTCATTCGGACAAGAATCCCTCGGACATGATGACCAAGGTTGTGTTTAAGGGAAAGCTGTAGCTGTGTTCAGAGTTGGTAGGACTGAACTCCCAGTAAAGGGTTCAGGACATCTTCCCTGCTACTTGGCCGTCTTCAATCCTGCGACGGGCGCTGCGTCTGCAACTGGAGGTTGTGTTTAAGGGAAAGCTGCAGCTGTGTTCAGAGTTGGTAGGACTGAACTCCCAGTAAAGGGTTCAGGACATCTTCCCCGCTACTTGGCCGTCTTCAATCCTGCGATGGGCGCTGCGTCTGCAACCCAGTTGCAGATGCAACGATGCAGCCGCTGACTGCTGCGGCTCCGACGCAGCGGTCCGGCGACGGTCGGCGGAGGGCGGCGATGGCGGCGAGCAGCGTACAGCCGGGGGGGCAATCGGTGAGTGAATTTTTTTTTCTACTTTACAGCAGTGCGTCTTCCTCCGGTCTTCATCTCAGAAAATCCGGCGGCCAACCCCCTATTCTCCGACGAAGATGTCCAGCAACCGAACCTACTCACTGTCTTCTTCTTCTTCCGGTGACGGCAGAAACGATCTCTATTACTGTAACAGAGAACGGTTTCTGTGGTGTGGCCCAGCAGAGATCACGACGGTGATCTCTCCTCTCGATGATCTTCTATGCACAACTTTCGCTTTGATACCACTTGTTGTGCTCGTGTGTGCAAAGGCAAGCAAGATCAAACAATCACCACACAAGAAGACAAGCAATTTATGTGGTTCGACAAAGATGCCTACGTCCACGGGAAACCAATTTCCACTAGGTTCTCCTCCAATCTGTGAAACCACAGCCTTGGAATCTTAGCCACTCTCAGCCTCTCTCTAAGGTTACAGATTACATCATATGTATAACCATTACATCCGTATCCCCCAAGAACTCCATCTCAAGAAAAAGGAAAGTCCTAACCTATTAGAAATTGGTTTCCCGTGGCGTAGGCATCTTTGCCGAACCACGTAAATTGCTTGTCTTCTTGTGTGGTGATTGTTTGATCTTGGTTGTCTTTGCACACACGAGCACAACACCATGGTGGAGGCCTCTTATTTAAAAAAATAAATGATGATGTCCTCCTTACAATAAATTTTAGATGGATCCTATCTAAGGAGAACTTTCTTGCACGAGTGCATTTTGCAAGTGCAGCCCTATTCTATGGGCCCCACATTTGATCAATGTAGCTCCTTCATGCTTTTATCCCTCTCAAGATTTGGCAAAATGCTCAATATTACACTGATGCAACCATTGTAGGATTTTAGACTCCATTGAGCTATCACTTATTCTAAAATCAATTTTTTTCTATAGAATCAAAATCAATTGGTAATGGAAAACGGCATAACAATGATTTTATAGTCTTTTTAGTTGTATTAGGAGGAATTTGAGCATCACTTTACACAATTGCCCAGGGGTTGTATCAGAGACCTAATATTTCTTCCCTCACTAGTATCGCCGAAGAAGAGACTCGAACCCCCAATGAGGTTTGAGATCCTACACCTTTATTCACAGTTGTATTGAATTTGAAAAAACCATCTATGGTTAAAAACCATTAAATTTTTGGCCATTTTCAAGGGCTAAGATAATGTACCGCAGCTAATAGTGGTGGGAATGCATCCAAATGGGCCCCTACAAGTGGGACCTCATTTCCACAGTATGCATAATGCTAGTGCAAATCTCCCTCCCATGTAGTTCCCATTTGGGCCTGCTTTGATCAGTGCAGGTCATTGCACACTCTGATCTCCCATGAAGTGGCACCATGTCCAAAATTCTTTCTCATCAAACATTTTATCCACCGTTGGATTGATCCCAAAGAAATTCATGGTTAATTGCCACAAAACATTATAGCTATTAGGGAAGGGCTACTATTGGTGATCGAACATAAGGACACATTTACATGTACCCTACCCCCACTTCCAAGTAGGCATCTAAGTGGTCCCACGAGCCAGATGGGGAGTATGAAATCTACCTGTAGCCATGGTCGTTCCTCATTGCGTTTGGGTTTACCCTAACCTATGCTAAACATGCCCTTGTTGCTATCCTTATTGAGGATTCTTGTAGTCAGACCAAGCGACCACCCCTCATTGGTAGGGATGACAATGAAGAGGTTTAGGTTCTAGGTTTAGATCAGCTCAAACCTGATTTGATTAGTATTTGCACTAATTACCCCGCTCCCATCTCGTGGTGGGTTTTATGGTTGCTATACCAAACCCACCCCATGGCAATCACTGGTCTGATCGAGTATGTCACTAGTTAATTCAATATTTAAAAAAAAATCACAAAAAAAATGTTAATGCGTTTAGCCAAGATTTAAAAAAAAAAAAAAGCACCTTGGAAAAGGTGACCCCTGACAACCAAATACACTAATGAAATTTTTTACACAAAATCTTACTTACAAATATATATATATATACACATATATATATATTTATATTAAAGTGCAGACAAATGGGGCACGTCAGGTTAGGCACAACCAAAACCAAAACCCAAACTTGCCAAAACCCGATTGATGTCCGGAAAACAATAACTGACCCGACCCGACCCGACCCGTTGCCCATCGGATTCCAAAAATCCGGAGTTTTTAAAGGGGTATAAAGAAACCCAGAACTGTAAAAACCTGGCCTCCTCCCTTCGACTTCTGCACTAGAATCCTCTTCACCGCCGATCTCTCGAGCTTCGCCTCGTCGGTGACGGTCGGTGAGCCATGTTTTTGGTTTGATGTCTTTTCATTTTTCATATGATGATTTTGCTCCATCCACTTTCTGAATCTTGATTATGGACTGGTTCAAAGTGATTCATTCTTTCTATTTAACCACCACACATGTGTTCACAAACATGAGTGGTACTCATCATTTTACAATTTCAAACTTTGAATTGAGGTTGTCATATCCAAGTAAAATATCAACCCCACTAGATGATGCTTCTATGCTTCTTTACAATTTGTCTATTAGTAGTCAGCCTTTATACATCTCACATGTGGGTAGGTAAGAAGATTGAAAACCCAAATTGTTCATGACTGAAAACCCAAATTCTTGCAAAAGAACTATTTGTTTTGAAGTTGAAATTTCTCAGTATGGTTGATTTTTTTTTTTTTTTTTTCTGTTTTTTGTGATTTGCTTTGTCTAGATAGTGCTTCATTTGTATCAACATATATGCTTGAAGAAATGGAGATGGAAGATAAGGACCCAAATAACCTAACAAACCTGAGCTCTCTTAGAATCTCTTCCTTAGAGGAAGAGGAAGTAGAAGTAGAAGAAGATGATTATGAGGATGATGATGAAGAAGATGATGATGAGGATGAAGTTTCTGTGATGCTAGGTTTTGTTGAGAAGCCTAAAAATCCTCGATTGCTTCTTCGTCATTTGTTTCCTAGTAAGGCTGGAGGTGTTCCGGTATGTTGGAAATCCTATTACCAGTTCTTTTCTATTTCTTTATTGCTTTGTTTATTGATTGATTGAGATTTTTCTGCATATGAAGGCGTGGCTGGATCCAGTCAATTTACCATTGGAGAAATCTCATGTCTGTGGCTTGTGTGGAGAGCCTTTGCAGTTCTTGATTCAGGTATACTTTATTATTATTATTTTTTTGGTTAATGCTGCTGCCACAATATCCCTTTATCCTTTTGGAGTCTTAGGCTAGTGCCATTTATTTTTGTGTTTGGATACCCCCTCAACTCTTGTTTTCATTGAGAATCGATAAAAATGATGGCTAATTGTTCTGCATTTGGGTGCTATATAAATTGGAATCAATTGGGAACGTGGGATGCTTTTTCTGGGCTGAAAAGGCAGAAAGCGTAGACTGCCTAATGTAGTTTCTTGTTTCCTTGTCCCCCATTTGCATGGTAAAATGGATAATCAGCCACATTTATCAATTTCCAGAATATTTTTTTATAGCAATAAATTTTATTCATGAAAACAAAAAGGACAAAACACAATGAACACAAAATTAACAAAAAGAACTGAACTTCAAACAAATTAATTCCCAGAATATGGAAATTGCATATGGTCTCATGTATGTCTTGATGCGGTCCTGTGCTTGAGTTGAAGTGATTGGAGAAATTAATCTTTATATTCACCCAGAAGGATTATTTTGGGATTACTTCAGATCCATGGTTTGATGGGCACAAGAGAGCTTGGAAATTCATGATTCTTAGCCAATATAAATTACGGCCCCATTTGGATCATGGCATCATGCTAACTTGTTTTTCCTGCAACCAAGCTACCTGTAACATTGGTTTTCTGAAATTGGTTATGACAAAGAACTTAAGGTTTGTAATGTACTGGTGATTCAGTCTATTCAAATTATGCTAACCTTCATTTACATGTAAACAGAGTAACTTGTAATTGGTTTATGGAGTTCTGTATGGCCATAAGGAATCCTATGGAGAAGCCTTGGGCTCAATCAGTTACCTCAAGAAGTGTTTCAGATGAGATGTCTATGTAAAATGGGACCAATGGAAGAGTTCTACTTATAAATGTTAAATGCTATGATGCCTAGATACGGATATGGGTACGTACACGGACATGGGGATTAGGGATAGGATTTTTCACTTTTGGAAATCTAGGATACAGATATGGATATTTTACTTTTGGAAATCTAGGATACGGATACGGATATGGGTGTCCTAATTTTTTCTTTAGATAGCTTTGGACATTATGAAATTATTGTTGTTTTTGTTCCTTTCTAACATTTTATATGTTGAGAAGTAAGAAAATTTAAAGAATTATATGAAACAATAGACTTGAAATGAGAATGCTTAGGTGGATGTGTGGTAAAACTAGGAAAGATAAAATTAAAAATGAGCGCTTTCGAGAACATTTAGGGGTAGCACCAATAGGAGATAAGATTAGATAAACTCGTTTAAGATGGTTTGGGCATGTTGAGCGTAGGCCAGTAATGGCACCGGTGAGAAAAAGTTTGGATATACAGGTAGAGGGTCCATCAAGAGGTAGGGGTAGGCCGAAGAAAACATGGATGGAAGTCATTAATTCAGATTTGAAGAAGTTGCACTTATCGAAAGATTTAGTTCAAAATAGAACGGAATGGAGAAATAAAATTTATGTAGCCGACCCCAACATGGTTGGGATAAGGCTTTGATGATGATGATGATATGAAACAATAGACTTGCTAAGTAAGATATGCTAAACTTATACACAAGAAGTATTGGTGCACTATCAGGTACCAATACCAATATCGTGCTGGTCCGATATGGATATGTTGAGCTTGTATAAGTATCCGGGTATCATAGGTTAAATGAGATGAAAGAGAACCTACAAAGAGACAAAAAGGCAAGAAGAAAGTGAGGAAGAAACCAATCTCATATTGTGCATTGCAAAGCCTCCTAAACTCATCCACGCCCAATAATTGAGATGTTTGATAGGGAGTAATCTGTGTTGGGGAGAGATTCATACAATGAAGAAATGACCCTTTCAGACTCAGTAATTTTAAATAAGCTGAAATAATTTCCCTGTAATTTCAAATCCCTCTTAGAAGATAAGTTAGTCTGTTAGTGACCCTCACATCTACTTTTAAACATAATATCAAGATCAAGATAGTGACTGAACCAAATCAATGACAGCGCCCATACCTTAGCTGAAGAAGGTATATTGAGATTAAATTTTGTCGCAGGGATGTCTCCTGTTGTCTTGTTGTAGGGTGGGTAGGGGAGTAATTAAGAGGAGAGAAAATTCAAAGATAGCAGAGGAGCTTCTCTCCTGAAGAAAGACAAAAGGAGAATTTTAAGTGATTTTATTAATTTTTGCAAGAGTGATTTTCTATATTTCTGTTTTCTAGGACGAGTTTAATTTTACAATTGTGGGGAAGATGTATCCTCTCTTTTTTTTTTTTTATTTATAGAGAAGATATATTGATGTAGTGTGTGTGTGTGTGTTGGCAGAAATGAAAATTTACCGCTGCTAATTGGAAAAAAATAGAAAATGAGAAACAAAAACAGCAAAAAAAAAAAGAAAAACAAAAAAGAAGAAAAAGAGCAGTGCCAAAATAGTAAGAAGAAACGGAACAATTGATGTTCATTAAAATTTTAATAACAGTCATGGTTATGCATCAAAACTCCCATTGAAATGGTAGATATGATTGTTCTTTGTTTCAGCCTCTTTAGTGAGAAAACATCCAACATATAGTGGGCATTATATACACTCTTGTCGAACACTTGTCCATTTCTTTTGATGGTTTCTTAATTCTTACTCTTATTCCATTTCTCTATTCCCAATATCTCTTCTTTACCTTTCCCTAAAAAGAATGTTCTTAAACCAAAAAAGATAAACTGAAAATTGGTGAAGGAAATGTCAAACAAGGTTTTCAGTTGAAAATTTATATTTTTTATTTCATTGCATTGATAGGTTTATGCACCAATTTCTGAGAAGGACTCTACATTTCATCGGATGCTATTCATATTCATGTGTACATCAATGGCTTGTCTTCTCCAAGATCAGCATGAGCAATGGAAACGCAGACCAGAGACTCAATGTCGAAGGTGGTTTGAGAAACAACTGTTATTTGCAGTTTAAGTGGTTTCTTCATGTTAAGTATGCTGTTTTGACGCCTTCATGTTTCTAAAGTGTGAAGGTTTTCCGTTGTCAGCTGCCTCGTTCTAATCCATTCTACTCAAGTGAGCCTCCAAGACATGATGGGGCTGACAAACCATCTGGAGATGGAGGTAGTCAGTTGATGTATTTTTGCAGCTTACATTGTTGATTTTGTCCTTTTTTTTTCTTTTTCTCTTACACTTTTATCAGTCAGAAAATTCCCTTCATGAATGTGATAGAAAGAACATTGTCTGGTATAAGAGACCTATATCTATATTCTAAAGAGATAAAAATAGAAATGAATACAATATGATCACAAGATGGAATACTTGAGCATACAAACAATTCATCGTTGTCTAAACCTGATATTGTAGACAAGTCCACAGTTACTTCAGTTCTATGTTGATATGATTCTAAGTCACCAGGAAAAGACCACTTAATGTAGTCCTGTTTGCTATGATACCCACATGTCATTGTTTGGTAACGCAGCCTTTGCCCAATCCATGGCATTAAATGGATCTCATTCACCTATGAAACTCCTATGAAAGGAGTTAGAGAAGATTTGCAATGCCTCAAGAGAAAAATTTAAGAATTTCTCAACCATGGACACAAAACCAATCAATCCAGATGAAAATAATATTATATGAAAATTATATAAAAATGTAACATGAAATACGGAATTTCATTTTATTGATGTCAAATTTATATCCATATCCATGTCCTTGATTTCAAGAACTGCAAACTCTACCCTGGATCCCCATACCGGTTTTCGGTATCTATATTCCTATTGGGCCATCATAGTGCACATATATACATTTACACACATACACTAATAATAATAATGATATCTTGTAAACTCTTTCCTTTCCATGCTTCACAATACTCTAGTGATGTTAACTTTTGACACAAAATTCCAGCCAATCGGTGCTTGTCGTGCTTGAAAACTCTTCACTCTATGTTTTTCCCTTTTTCCCTCTCTGCTCTAATGGTACTCTCAGTCTGATTTTCCCATGCTGACTACCTAATATCCATTGGAAACACCCTCCACACTAGCTTGTCCCTTTTGAAATAAGGACCAAAACCCACCCCATCTGTGCATGACATTCTGGAGGGAACCTACTGAATACCCACCACATTAAAAACCCAAGAAAGAGCACATCTGTCATGATAAAAAAGGATGTAGCCCAAGTGATTGAATGGGTTTATCACACTCCATAAACAAAAGACGAGGCAAATGAGAATTCGACAAAAGCTGCCCCGCTCCACAAATTCTCTAATGTCTTCTAGAAATTGTTGACTTAAAAATAACCTTAACTCTGGGAGGAGCAAGGCCTTTTTAACTGAGAGTATGCTAGAACCTCAGAAGAAGACATATATAAGACTATAAAGCTTTATTTTTACAACTTGAAATGGTTACATGTAATATTATTGGATATTAATTGTTGAAAATAAATGAAAAAAGAACAGAGTGTTCTCAGCTTTCTCTATTAGTTTGCTTTATTTTATTTTGTTTTTATTTTATTTATTTCTTTGTAGACAGTCCAATGGTTATTTCTGTTGGTTTTGAATTTTGAATGTGTTATGTGATGTCATTTCTGTAGGTTGAGGGGTTATAAGGTTATTTCAAGGCACAAAAAATTGTATGATGAAGATTTGAATGCATACACTTGGATGAACATATTTCTCTGCATTTTTTTGGGGGGTCTAATGACTCTTGATGGTGGCATGTTTCAGCTGCACTCTGTTGTTGGTGTGGCACATGGAAAGGTGAGAAGGTGTGTGGCAGTTGCAAGAAAGCGCGTTATTGCTCTGAGAAGCACCAGGTAGTCAAGAGTTTTCTTTGACTATAGTTGTTCTTTGTTTTCTGTGGCAGTGGTGACGAAAGTATGATAAAATTTTGCAGGTTATGCACTGGCGCTCAGCACATAAGGCTGAATGTCAGCAGATCTGTGCTGCTTTCCAAACTTCTGACTCGAGCAACAATAAGACTACTTTACCATTGATTGGAGGTATAAGATACTTTTGGAGCAGTGGGGAAACTTTTGAGCAGAGGGGAAGTTATCACTTGCGTAAATGAAATCTCTTTGCACATTCTTTCTGTAACATAAGTGAGTTTTATTGATACAGTTGCCAGCAACTTTCTATGGCCTGAATATGAGATTGTAAGTGAAGATGAGTGTTCTTTTGACACTGAAGCATCTGAAGCTAGTGATGAAAAATCTTCATTAGTTTCTAAAGCTCAAGTGGATGAAACATTTAAATCCTTGTTGGACAAGTTTGAGGTATGGCTTCATGGTGGATGTTGCTAATATGCTTCATTGCTCGAGTTTTCATGGTGGTTATCAAATCTAGCTATGGAATCTAACTGCAGGGAAATGATGATCAAAGAAGTTGGGCATCTTTTCAGGAGCGCATTGCTAAAGCCCCTGAGCAAGTGCTAAGGTGAGGGATTTCTTTCATCTCTCTAATACTTTTTGGTTCTATTTTCCTATCAGTTTAAGACAGCTGGGCATGAAACATTCTCGGTTTTTACCTCTTCAGAAGTGTGACAAACTATGCTTCTATGCAATTTGTTCTCTCAACAGTTTTGTAGGTTCTTGGTTTAGACTTTATAAATTACCCATTGCACCTTGTTATCAGCATGTCATATTTTTTATTTAAATGGGTTGTCTTAATTGTGACCCAAGTGGTTGCTGATGGTATAAAGTTCAGCTTGAAGTACGTGTTTTTTTTTTTTTTAAGTGAATAAACAAAACTTGGGATTTGGTGTGAGATCTCAATCTGCCTGGGTAATCCCTTGAGGCAAGACCAGGTCAAGTGCTCATGTGAGCCAAGATAGGGTAATCTTCAGGGGTAAGGGTGGAGTGCTTCAAGTCCCACATCAGAAATGTTCAAGTCTTGATCCTGGGTATATAAGTGTGACTGTGGCTTTAAACCCACATGAGGCCTTTTAAAACCATGCGGCAAGATTGGGTTGAAATCCCATGAACCAAAGTGGGCAATATCATGTGGGTTATTTATGGTGGGGGAGTGTTGAGACCCTAATCCACTTGGGTAATCCCTTGAGGTAAAACCAGGTCAAATGCTCTTATTAGCCAAGCTTGGGGAATCTGCAGGGGTAAGGGTGTAGTACTTTAAGTCTCACATTGGAAATATTCAAGTCTTAATCCTGGGTATATAAGTGCAACCTTGGCTTTAACCCCACATGAGGCCTTTTAAAACCGTGTGGCAAGATTTGATTGAAATCTCATGAGCCAAAGCGGACAATATCATGTGGGTTGAAATCCCATGACCTCAAATGGTCCAATCTATCTAGGGCTAAGCTTTCCCTTCTTTCCAAACCCTTGGAAGGCGATATCTTCAAGAACACATGATCTCCAACTTGAAATTCGAGGTCCCTTCTCCGGTTGTCTGCATAACTCTTTTGCTTGGTTTGAGCCACTCGCAATCATTCTCAAATAAGTTGGATCTTGTCTGTAGTCTTTTGAACGATCACTGGATTGATCAATTGGCAGTCGCCAACTTCTTCTCAACATATAGGTGATTTGCAACTCTTGCCATAAAGAGCTTCAAATGGTGCCATCTGAATGCTCGCATGGTAATTGTTGTTATTGGCAAATTCTATCAACGGTAGATGCTTGTCCCGACAATCCTTGAAGTCTAGCACCCAAGCTTGTAACATATCTTCTAAGGTTTGAGTAGGTCTTTCTGTTTGACCGCTTGTCTGTAGGTGAACAGTTGTGCTAGAGTCCTATTTGGTTCCCTAGGCCTTCTGAAGACCTTCCAAACTCCGGAAGTGAACTTGGAATCTCTATCGAAAACAATCGACACTGGTACACCATGGAGAGTGATGATCTCGTCGACGTTCAACTGAGCCAAACTCTCGAGAGAAGCTCCCGTCCTCATAGGTAAAAGGTGAGCTAACTTGGTGAATCGATCCACAATGGCCGAAATGGCATTGTTGCCGGTCTTCGTACTCGGTAGCCCTAAAATGAAGTCTATGGTAATATGTTCCCACTTTCACTCAAGAATGCCTAGTGGCTGCAACATGCCTCTTGGCTTCTAATGTTCCGTCTTCACTTGTTGGCAAACCAAGCACTTAGAAACAAACTCAGCAATCTCCCTCTTCAGGTTTATTCCACCAATATCTCCCCCTGTGGTTATGGAACATCCTAGTGCTCCCAGGATGAACTGTGTACTTGGTATGATAAGCTTCTTCTAAGATCTCCTTCTTAATGCCTTCAACATTGGGAACACATAATCGTCCTCTAAACTATAGAACTCCATCTTGCACTGAAAAGTCCAGCCTTTTACTAAGATTGCTCAAAACTCTCACCAATTCCAGGTCATATCTTTGTTTCTCCTTCGTCTTCTGAATCAAAACAGGCTGCATTCTTAACGCTGCAATGAGAACCTCATCATTCTTCACTTGATGATCCAAGTCCAACTCAGAAATCTTCTCAATCAACCTTCATTTTTTTATCATCAAACAAGCTGACAGACTAGATGATTTTCTGCTTAGAGCGTCAGCTACTATGTTTGCCTTGCCAGGATGATAGTTTATAGGAAAATCATAATCTTGGATAAACTCCAACCACCTTCGTTGTCTCATGTTGAGTTCCTTTTAAGAAAACAAGTACTTCAAGCTCTTATGGTCCGAATAGACTTCAAACTGCTCCCCATAAAGGTAATGCCTCCTGATCTTCAAGGCAAATACAATCGCTGCCAACTCCAAGTCGTGAGTTCAAACTGGAGCTGAGGTGAGTCTCTCCTTCAGCTCTTGAAAATTTCTCTCACATGCATCATCCCACTTGACAGGAACATTCTTGCATGTCAACTTTGTCAATGGTGCTGCTATAGATGAGAATCCTTTGATGAACCTTCTAAAGTAACCGGCTAATCCCAAGAAACTTCATATGCCAGTCACAGTAGTTGGTCTCACCCAATTAAGCACAGCTTCCACCTTAGGTGGGTCTACTTATATCCCTTCCTTAGAAATAACATGCCCTAGGAAAATAACTTTATCCAACCAAAACTCACATTTACTAAGCTTGAAATACAATTGGTGCTCCCTTAAAAGCTGTAGAGAAGTCGTCAAGTGCCCTTCATGATTCTGACATGACTTTGAGTATAAAAAAATGTCATCCATAAAGACTACTACAAACTGATGCAAATATGGCTTAAAAATCCTGTTCTTCATATCCATAAATGCGCCGCGGGTTTTTTTGTGGGGGGGTCAACCCAAATGACTTAACAAGAAATTCGTAGTGGCCATATCTTGTTCGAAAGGTTGTCTTCGGAATATCTTCTTCTTGCACCCTAAGTTGATGATAACCCGATCTTAGGTCAATCTTCGAAAAATACCCTGCTACTTGCAATTGGTCAAAGAGATCATCAATCCTTGGTAAAGGATATTTATTCTTCTCGGTGGCTTGGTTTAGCTGTCTGTAGTCAATACACATACGCATGGAGCCATCCGTTTTTCTTCACAAACAACACTGGCGCTCCCCATGGTGAAGTACTCGGCCTAATGCAACCCTTATATAGCAATTCTTCCAATTTGAGTCTTAATGCGGAACAGAGGGATGACGTGGGGTGGGCAAGGTAGAAGGTGAAGATAGAGGGAAAAAATTGGGCTTTCACCAAACTCCAATCCAAACTCCAATCCAATAGGCTTTAGAGAATTGGGCTTTTACAAAACTCCAATCCAGGAGGTGTTCAAAATTTTAAGGAGAGTTCGATGAAACTTGGGAAGATCCTAAACTTTTCATTAATCATCCTTCATTAACTAAGCCAAGGAGGCTTTACAATGCTTAAATAGAAAAAAGAAATAACCTATGACTAATTTGGACCATTCAATCAAGTTGACGACTACGATTAAAACATCTTATTAAAATGACCTAAAATACAAATAACCAAATAAAACCATAAATAAATTAGGATGGGTAGGCTAGACCCAAAGATAGGTTGACCCATGGGGACCATGGGTTTGTACTATGTTAGATATGGACAAAATCTCATCTTGTTTGGATGTTACACAGGTATTGTAGAGATGTAAAGGCAAAACCATTGTGGCCCATGTCAAGTGGCCGACCTTCTAATATGGATATTCCTAAATGCAGCTACTGTGGCGGCCCTCTGTGTTTCGAGTTCCAGGTATTGAAATATTTTATTCCATTATTGCCGCATGCATCCTCATGCTATCAGTGCCATTTTATGACTGTAAAATCCACTGCATTTCTTCGACTTTCTCACTCATGTTTTGCTAGAACTATGAGAAGCAAATGGATACATTTATATGTTCTCTTGTTGTCTTTCCAGGTCTTGCCACAGCTTCTCTATTACTTTGGAGTGAAAAATGATACGGACTCACTTGATTGGGCCACAATTGTTGTCTACACATGTATGGTTTCTTGTGAAGCAAGTGTGAGCTACAAAGAGGAATTCGTTTGGGTTCAGCTATCTTCCTCATCACCTATATGATGAGTTGGCAATAGAGGAGGCTCATCTAGTCCCTTTTACTGTACCTGCATATTTGCAAAATGTTTTGGGTTCTGGTTGTAAGCTGCGGTGAATGAAATAATGAGGACGGAGAGGATTTTGATAAATGAAATCATCTTGGTAGTGTTCAAAATGTAAGATTACCTTGGAGACTCTTAAGTTGGAGAAAGTGTGAGAGAGCTTTGCTTTCTCTTTTCCGTCTCCCTGTTCCTCTTTTATGAACTCAAATCCAACACTAGCGAAGGAGGTTTCTGCTGTGCTGCTCTTGTAATGTCATACATTCTTTTTCTTATAATTCTTTTGGTCTGTTGCTGCTGCTAATAAATTATTCTCTATTGATAAAATGATGTACAAAATACGAGTCATACAAAAATGCTGTCTAGCATTTTGCCTCCTTTCTTTTTTTTTTTCTTTTTCTTTTTTTTTTTTTTGGCTGAAAAGGGTGATTATATTGAGATCCTAAAGACTATAGCCCAAGCAAAAACCAACACAGCCCTAAAGACTAAACCAGACCCAGCCCTAAAGACTAAACCAGACCATACCTGAAAAGGCTATACATGGAGACTAGGCAACATAACAACAATAACCGTAGACCTAAACGGAACCCAAGACTATAGAGAACCAAAACAACACTTGACCCTGGATGCTTGGCGCATCCACCACAGAAAACTGCTAACAAGGGGCACATGTGCCGTGGATCCCTCTTCCAAAATGGTTAGCTTGCCCATTCTATTAATATAATTTGATGTCTGGATTGAAGAGGTAATTGCAGCATTTGTTGAGCACCGAAAAGGACTCTGATAGCTTGCTAATAGGTGGAGATCTTAGAGGTACTGTTTATAGGTGTTCATCGGCGCCAAGAGGAAGAAAAGTAGGGAAGCCTCCTTTTCACATTGCCTTTCTCTTTTAATTTTGTTTACCAATTTTCAACTGTACCATCTACTCATCTTTTTATGTATTTCATTTGTGTTTGGTGCAACTTTGGACTCTTGCTCGCTAGTCAAAAGGAATCTTCTGATGCTGACCATAAGTAAGGTGGGTGTTTTGGTACTTTAATCCACGGCTTGCATGTTTGTCCAGGACTAATGATTGTATGGTCTGCACAAGGTGCCCTTGGGACAGGCCTAGGCCTGGGAAGATCTCAATTTTGAGTAGGCCCAAAAAGCCGAGCCCAATCAATTTACTCTCTATTGGCAAGCCTCTTTGAACAGCCTTACTTTTGGTTTCTTGTAAAATTTTTAACAATGCGTGTCATCCTCGTGGAGCGGCATGCTTATCTTTTCTGCTTGCTTGCTTATCTTATCTGCACTCTCTCTTGACAAAGCCTCTTTGAACAGCCCTACCATGTATTTCTTTGCTTGTAAACAACGTATGTGTCATCCTTGCAGAGGGGCATGCTTATCTTTGCTGTATGATATTCCAATTTATGTGTCTATGTTTTTATTTTTTTTTATGCTGGTTAACAAGGTGTCTAACCTGTAACCACTGCATTATTTTGAAAATAGTATGTTTATATTAAGAAATGTTAACTGCCAGATTATAATGTTTTCAAAAAGAAAAACTAAAAAAACTGCGTTATTTTCATGATATCTTATTTTCAAGAAATATAATTACTGAAGGGCTTACACAGGCATAAATATATTGAATAATGTTTGATTTTCATAAGTTTAAAAATGAATCCATGTTCTGCACCATCTGTTGGCAATATCCAATGCAAAATCTCTGATTTGAAAATAACTTGACGTTTTTGTGGGTCAAGATTTCCTGAAACATTTTGAAACTGGTTCAAACCGCACTGGCAAAGCTTGGAATTTTATGACAGCTAGAAATGATATAATAATTTGTGATCCAACAAAAAAAAACATATAATAATTTGTGGTTCGGTGGTTTGTAAGGGTGGTGCCAGACAAGTCGGCATGTGTGTTGTTTGGTGCATACGTGAGTCAAAATTTTGGGAATCTGATTATACAATTTCTTTTTATCTTACTAATTGAAAAGGAGAAGGAAGCTTGAAAGAATTTATTCCACCATGTACGCAAGGGAAGATTTTCTTCCCTTGTTTCTTTCCCTCCATTGAGATACTATTGGGGCATGTTTGTGTGGCAGCTTTTCTACAGAAAAAAAAAAACATTTAGAAAGTGAAAATACATTTTCACAACATACCCCTATCTTTGTTCGTGAGGTAGAAGTAGAGTAAAATAAAATATTTAAAATTCAGATTTCCCCCTCTTATTTTTCTTAAAAATTCAAGTTTTCTTCCTTTTTTCTAAAAAAGTCAAAGTCATAATTGAATTATAAAAAACTCACTACTTTTTGTACAAAAATTCAAAAAGATTTCATATCATGCAGTTAAAAATGAAAAGTCATTATAGTCCTATCATATATTATTCTTTATTAATTTTGGGTTTCTCCTGCTCTACTTTATTCTACCCCACAAACAAACAGACTCTCGGTGATGAGTGTATTTTATAGTTTCGAATATTCCCTTCTTCTGCTTAGAATCAACCCATCCTCCAAAAAAAAAAAAAAAATCAGATTTGGCAAAAGAGATGATTTTTAGGGATTTAAGAAATCAATGGCTTGGAATATTTTGGCCAATACATTATGATCCAGAAGGCCCCATGTTATGAATTGGTTTGATGGCCGTTTTTGGCTTTTAGATCAAATCTAATGGTTTGAAGTTTTCAAAAGGGCACACAAAAGTCCAAATCTATGCGTGAAATGTTGATCACCTTTTTAAAAATATCATTACATCTAAGAAGAATCAACGGTTGAAAATTCATTCTATAGTCGTTTTGGGGGTGCTGCTCACATCTAATGGTCTGGATCATTGGGTGGGGGGGGGGGGGGGGGTGGAGAAAGTTTCTGTCAATTGTCACTTTCCGCCCTTTTGCCAAACGTGGGTAATCCATATATTTGGAGATTTCTAATGCTTGTCAAACATGCCCTTAGAAAACTATTTATGTTGGGCTTTGTTTTTCTTCAGAATGAGAAAAAGATTGTCCATGAATTGGTTTTCTGCAGTGGCTCACAAATGTTCCCTTGTGTGCGTTTATACTATGTTTGGGTTTTATATTAGAAGAAACCTGTTCTGATTTTTTTATAAAGCCTACTTTTTCATTTTGGTGTAACACATATTCCTTACTGTAAAAAGGAAAATAATAAACTGATTTTTCACAACAGAATTTTGATTTTTTCTGTGGGGTGGCAATAGAGGATTCCTCTCTCTGGTGAAAATTGGAAACACAAATATTCTATGGAGCATGGAACCTCATGTTGGGCCAAAAATTCAGAAGTGTGTCTATATAATGTGAGGATTCAGAGACGAAAAACTTCTATGATTTCTCATTGCAGTTCAATTTTGTTAGGTGCTACATATTTTTGTGTTGAAGAAGGCACTTCTTTCCAACATTTTTCACAATAGAGGAAAGTGAAATTTGATGGTTGTGAGGAGGGTGGGGGTGGAGAGTGTGATTTTCCATCCATGTTGACAAGGATTTCTGCCAATGAGTGTGAATCCTTATACCAGATTAAAAAAAGATGAATCCTTACACCATATTTAAAAAAAAAAAAGGCCCTAAACTACTGCATATACATGCATTATACTGTGAGTACACTCGTGGCTGAATAGTTCTGGCACCTTAATTGCACATTCATGGCTAGGGATTGATCTTTCAAGTTTAAGGTCCCACGGTTGTACCAATTGGAAAACTGGGCATGCTAAAGGGTAGATTGCTGGAAGGAGTTTTTCTTCCTTTTTTGGCACCCCAACCAAGGGGGTAAGCCCCATGAGAGAGCCTACACAAGTGGTAATAGAAGCCCACACCATACAAAATGGTGGGGTTTTAAGGGTTTAATCCTTGAACATCTTACTCGAGACACAATAGTAGTGAGTGGTGTTGTATAAGGGGATTGGCAGTTTCCTTGTCATTAAAAAATAATAATAATAAAGCTACTTACCACTATGGTAAGAAGCCTTTCTTAGCTGTTGGCAAGAGTTAAAACACATCTGAGGTAAAGAACATTCCAAATATAGTCTTGACACTATCATGACCCTTATCTATAAGTTCTAGCAATGAGGGGTTCTCGCGGGACTTTATGCAAAGGGTCATGATACCTATGGTGTCAAGATTAGATTCTATTTTGTTGCTGGACGTAAGAGTGGTCCACATGTATAAAGCAATCCAAGCTTTGGCATGAATGTCCAAATGACATGGGATCCATGTAATTATTGCTATGGATAAGCCCTAAGGCTTTGATAGTTTTGTGTTCCATTTTAAGAAGAAACTATTACTCCACGTTAAGGACTTTCTTTTTGTGTCGAGAAAAAGATAAATAGTCGCATTTGCTTTCTCAAATTACCAAGTCGCATTTGCTTTCTCAAATTACACTTCTGTTTGTATAAGGCCCACCTGGATTCATACAAAATGTAGGAATCGGGGATGACTGATGATTTAATCATATCATCCTAACCCTTCATTTTAGGGCTTTTGTGTTCAATGGTCTTAACAAAAACAATTTTTTTTTTCTAAAATTAGTGATTCGATGTTGTGATTGATAATCAATGGAGGATGGGATGGGGGCATGTGAAAGGGCTTGGATTGATAAAAGCCAGGCCACCAAGATGAAGGTGAAACCTACTTTGGACTTTCGACAAATGCACTGTCGGGAGATCACCTACCTTACTAAATATCTAAAAAGTTGAAGTCTCACCAACCAAAATCATCTGTATATCCCAATGGATGGGATGGATGAATGAATGGTCTCATTCATTGCTTGTAACTTAACGGGGGAAAAAGTGTGAGAAGAAAAATATGGTATCCAACTTGGTAGCCTACCGGGCTACTGAGTTAATTGGACAATTACTTAGGTTAAGTTGATGTGAACCACCTGCTTTATTATTATTATTATTATTATTATTATTAGTTATAATGAGGAATTTCCCTTATGGTTGATCATTTGTAAAGTCAGAATATACAATACTACCACTAGCACTGTATTTTTGGTAAGGCATCAACCGGTTTCGAACCACTTTCTTTTCAAATGTGGATCTGTTATATTATAATATATTAACCCAATTGGTTTCAAATTGAAATAGTTCCAATTAACTCCAATTGATTTTGACCACCTGAGATTACATTGACCGTTAGCTCTTTTGAACACGAGTTCCCACTACCATTCCCCTAAAAAATATAACACCTCTCCACATTAACCCATTCCCCCTTGGCGCTTTCTTTTTCATTCTCTGAAACCGATTTCCCATACCTGCCTCTTGCATTCTTTCATATACCTGGCTCTTTCATTTACCCTTTGTAGCTCACTCATGTCTGTAACGTCTGCCCCCACCTTGCCTTCATCTCCCTACAATGTTGACGTCGTCGGCTACCCCATCTTTGCCAACTTTACTACTCATATGCCCTCGCCTCAGCCCTCCATGGCTCCTCCATCCTCTTCCACCTCCACCCCCATTAGGACTGGTACATCAATCTCAGTGCCCGTGGGTACCCCCCTTCTCACTCTAGATGGTTTGCCGTCACCCACCCGACATCTATTTGATATTTTTCCTTAAAGAT